>CM072779.1:74173125-75557500 GCA_036936925.1 Cenchrus fungigraminus | reverse complement strand
TGATTTCTTCATTACCGGAGCCTTCTCGAGTAGTCTACTTATGACATGGCTCGTTCAGAGGGCTCTTCGTGTTGTCTTCAATATTACTATTTGTCCAAACCAACCAGTAGTAGAAATTTAGAAATAGTAAGATTTGAGACTATGAAAGACCCATTTGTTTACCAATTCGTCAACTATAAAGAATTTGTTACGAAATGAATGAGCAAACCAGCAGAACCAAGAAATGGGAGGGATGGGGTTTAAGGATTTTGAATTATTTCACCTTGCCCTCCTAGTGAGACAAGCGTGGAGAATGCTGAAAGAACCAGAAAGTTTGAGCGCAAGGGTGCGAAATGTATTTCCCTGATGAAGACTTCTTAAGAGCAGAGTTAGGAAACCGACCCTTGCAGGTTTGGGGAGGAATATGTGAAGGGTGTGATGTTCTGAAGCAAGGTTTAATTCGGAGGATTGGTACGGGGAGCGACACTAGGATCTGGACGTAAAACTGGATCCCGAGGCACTTTAAAATGACGCTGATGTGCCCGCAGTCCAATGATCCACCTATGTTTGTGTCGGATCTTATCCATGCTGCAACCAGGCCGTGGAATATGGAGGTGGTCAGAGAACATATGTATGAGATGGACGCCGAAGCAGTAGCGAACATTCCCATCAGTCATGTTGCTTAGGCAGAAAGAATGGAAGAGGATTCCCATAAAATAGGGATAATCAATAAAAACATGAACTCTACCTACGCTGCCATGCAATGTGATTGTACTCTGCTCTCCTTCGATACTTGTGCAAAAGCAACCTTCCCTCAAGATGGAATGATTTGAAGCGGATATCTGACTTATGACTACCAGGAAGACAAGAACGTAGGGCTCATCATCAGTCTTCTTCGGCTACCTGTCTCAAATGCGATAGAACCCACTTGACATACCAACCTAAGGTAAGGAGATCCCTTAGAAGAGAGTGAAAACTGGCAGTACAACAATTCATATGCCATAGAGAAGGAAACTCGAAAGAAGGTCTAGTTTCGGTAGGAAGACCTCCTTCTTAAATGAAAAGGGTAGTGGCACCACATAAGCCCCCAATTATTCCCTTGCTTGTTCGAGAACTAAAGGAAGGGCTCAGTAGAGCACATGAATGGGTCGGAAATCCTTGACTTCTTCTGAGATTCCTAGAGAGTGAACTCGGGTTCTGTTTGAGGGAAAAGATCCCAACTCTACAGGCAAAATGAATTCTTTTTCATGTATTTGCGGAACATTCTTTTTTAATTCATAAATTTGAATCTGTGTCAGTTATGGACTTGATATTTTTGGTGTGAGCCAGATTTGATATACTTAGCTTGTGGTAGGAGTTGTGACTCTAAACTTGTCATATATTTCCATGTATATTTTATTTTTATTTTGCTAGGCTGGATCTTGTTATTTTGTATAGCTTGTTATACTATGCTTCTATACCTGAAATTTTGGTAGTATTCTAGATATGGTATGTTCTTTCTGGATGCAAAGTTGCAACCCTAGAGCATGCTTCAATCTTGCTGAATGATTTATTTATTTTATCAGCACGTATATCTTGTTGTATTTTTCATGTTTAGTATATAGCTCCTGAAGATCTAAAAATTTGTGTGTAGCCTAGAATTGTTCCAGAGATGCTGTGTGTAAATTTTAAGTGTCAGAGCATGTGTAGATTCTTCTAGATAATTTAATCTTGTTTATAATAGCTAGAAATTGTTAGATTTTTCATGCTTATTGTGTAGCTCCAATTGATGTGAATTTTTGTCAGTAGCTTTATTCTAGGCTCAGTTGTTTTTGTGATTTTTATCCCTATTTTATTGTGTGTGGTTTTGTGAGAAATAATTTTGGAATTAAATTAAAGCTTAATAAAATCAGAAATAAAGAAATCCTTTTTAACTTAAGTTTTGCCTTAAACCTTGGGCTTAAATTGCACCAAATCACCCCTGGACAGCCCCTGGTTTCTTTCTGAAGTTAATAAAATTAAATGGTACAGATGTGTACACAATCACCGTCAAATAAGTATAACTTAATGCACTCTTACACACCTTTTCTTTTATAGAAAGATAAATGTTAAAACCTCATCTAGGTGAACGGGTCAAACATACACCCTGGGTTTTTTCTTCAGTTTTAATAAATGAAATCTTGTTTAAGTAAATCACTTAATGTTGCATATGCATTCCTCGTGTACAACTTCCTGACGGTAGCTACAAGCTTGTGCCGGAACAAGACAAAGGACAATCCGAGGGAGGAGTGAACAGTTGGAGTATCACAAGACCCAAACCAAAGTTTGGAAGGTCCCAAGGCCTAGTTAGAATTAACCTCATGAGTTGAATAAAAGCATAATCTAACTTTTCTGAATTATGCAACTATCTATGTTATGTTTGTGCATTTATGCTTCAGGAGTTGAATTGAAACCATAGATACATGATCCCTAGGTTCCTATGCTCTTTTACTAGTATGTTAGGTCGATAGTTGCCATGCTCTAAGGACACGGTACAAGTCGAGTGATGTTCGTCACTCGCGAGATATAGGTTCTTATGTTGGAATCATAAGACTAGATAAAATGGTATGCTCATGCGGTAAGAGCATAGGATTTTGGGCTCCGGTCCAGTGGCTTTCGTGGGTTAAGTGTCTGAACGTACTAAGTACTTGTCGGGAATGGAACTGGTAAGCCTAGTACTCGAAGGACACGACATGGGATTTTACCGTCACTAATCTTGGGATGCGTCCCCAGGCTCGCCACCTGTGGTACATGTGTGAGGCTGGATGATCTGTGTGATGTAGTCCAGATAAAACTTGTACCTAAGACTGTCATCTTTTATCCCAACCCGAAGAATGACAGGAACCGCCTGGTTGGTGCCGACATGGTGTAGCACTCTTCCGTGTGCTTAAGTCCACCTTGCAAGGTTATTAATCGATCGATCGTCGACCTCTCACCGTTATCCGAGACTACTTAACCAACTGACCATGATGATCCCTTTATGATGGAACTATGAATAATATTGATGTGTGGATAATTGTATTGCACAACTTATGCATGCAATGGATGCTCACTTAGCAATGGTTAATCAACTAGAACTTGAGCTAAAATCTTGAAAGTAAGGACCTACTCTTTGTTGCTTTTCAGCAAAAGAACCCACCAGCCAAAAAGCCTTCATGTCTAGAGGTTGATGATGCAGTTATCACCCGACAGGTAAGCCTTGCTCAGTATTAGTATACTCAGTCTTGCTATATTTGTTGTTTTCAGGTGATGATGTGTGGTCGAGAGAGATTCCTCCTGGTTGGGAGTTGGAATGAATGGACGACGATGAATGATGCATTATGAATGGCCTCTCATAATGTTATCCTGTTGTTTAGTTTATTTCTGATGTTTTAAACTCTGAACCATTTACTTATCATGCTTTGAACAATAGTTTGTAATAAAGAACCCATGTGGGATGACACAGATTAATTTGGATAATGTACTCTGGATTCGCCTTTGTGTGAGTTTTAATGCATACTATGTTGCAATCCTTTGTTGTTACACGAGATTTCACCGGGCTTGACCCGGCAGATGCGACAAAGTACTTTTGTGTTATCACTTAAGGGCATAATGGATAGATTTAGGTGGTAATACAAAATTATTTTAGACGAATCTATCACAGGTTTAATGAGTCAAGATAGCGAAAAGAGATACCCCTATATAGTGATAAAGGAGAATGGGGAAAATCAATGTGATGAAGATACTCTAAACGAGTGGCTGGACCAACAACCGGAACCTCTGCAGACCGGATAACGTATAATAGGGAGCACAAAATACATAATAGCGGACCCGGCAGATGATTTAAACACGAGACGATCTCCTGTGTTCATAACTGATCCAACGCTCCAGCACAATGATTTATGGATTACAGTCTCACGCGATTGATAACTACAGCAGTAAATCTGATAATAATGTGAGCATATGGACACCACAGAAATTGTATGTCCGAAGTAGCATTTCTTGCTACGGTACAGGATTATCACCCGTTTTTACATTCGTTTCAGCTTGATTTAATCACAGTAAGCTTACATTTTACATACACCTGTGATCACGTCGATGAGCCTAACAGAAAGTTGACTGTTGACTAGTCTACAAAAACCACGATGTGCCATCTACCAGAAAGCTCACTGTTGACTACAGTCTACAAAGACCACCTCTTTAAGTTCCAAATGATGAACAAAGTTTAGTATGATACAAACTTGTATAAAATGCATGCCTTTGTATGAATTAGATCATTGCGCCTCCAGCACCCCTGAGAAATGCCTACTCAAAATTAAGCAAACGTCTGAGAGCCGACAACAAAAAATTAGCTCAGATATGTACTAAAACTACATAAATTAGCGGCTTACCATCTTGGTTGCTTTAACACACTGACTCTGCCTTTCCCTTTTTTCACGCTGGCACTCACCACACCAGCTAGGAAAATCCTTCTGGTATTTCTTCATCTCCCTGAACACAGAGCTGTATATAGGAAGAACACATTCAGTTGCAGCATCTCACAATCACTTGTTAGTCAAAGTATAACTTTACATGCCAACAATGGCGGAGCAAGGAGTTTGACATTTGGGTTGGAGGTAGGGGATTGCTTTCCGTCCGAAAACTTTACATTCCAGAGACTCCATATATCACTAATCTTTTCACTCCTTATGTATGTATCGACCATCCAAAGCATGCAGACTCAATTCCGTGATCCATATAATTGAAATGTAAACTATAGGAACAAATATTTGGGTATGCCTTTGCCAATTAAAGGATCTGAATGCAACCTTAGATGCTGCTGAGTTTTGTTTAGTGTGAAGGTTGGGAACTTGGTACCAGAATAGCTGTGAAGGTGGCATTGACAAGGTGGTCGAGGAGATTGTATAGGGGGTGTAGGTTACTCATTCATGCAAGAAAACTGAGCCGTCAAGGTCATCAAACTACGACCACCATGCATGCAGCCATGTATCTTTTACAATCCGACCCCAATTAGAAACAAGTAGACAATGGATCTGTTCAAAGCACAGAACAAGTACACAGAATGACTATGCAAATTGCCATGCAGCATTGCAATGACTCCTGTACTCAACAAAAATGGCAAGAGCAGAATGACAAGTTGACAACCTTTTGACTGGAAAAACACCTATACCATATCAACATTTTCAATAAACGATAATAATATCAGAATTATAAAAAAATAAGACATGAATATATCAATGTATGTCAAAAGTCAGGCGTCACTAGCATACATACAGTAGACAAGTGCTATGAAATATGCAAACACATATTGGTTCCAATGTGCTCAGGAACCCATACAAAAATGGAACAGAAGTCTTGTATACCTCCGGCACCACAAAAGCAGATTGATTCTCAGTCCAGATGATGTAGCTCGAGCACCATGCCTATGTCGACCACGATGGAGTACAGCTTGTCCAGGAATATGAGTGTAATCATACATTTCCTGTACAAAGATCAGACAGATAAGAATGTAGGAAGCATAACACTTGAAGATAATGTAACTGCTTGTCAACAAGAAAGAAGTAACATGACTAGAAGCTATATTCGTAGAAACAAAAATGTTTCTGATAGAAACAAATATATTGACCAATCAAAACTCAGAATGATACCACAGGGTATAATAATGTGTTATGGGTGATGGAATTGGTGGGAGGAATGTGGCCGAGATTATATTCAAAGGAAGTCTCAAGACGCGGCCCCGAACCTCGCCGGCGCACCGGAGCCGTGACGGAGCTCGATGACGCACCGAGGAGGCAGGGCGGCGGCTTACAGATGAGTATAATCTGAAGCCTACATCTTCCCTCTAATCTCCGGGCTTATATGATGCCCCTGACCAACCAACTCCTAACAAATCTCTAAAACAAACTTATTTCTCAAGCTAAACCAAATCTTATCTCCAACAAACTCTATCTCCTAATCCTACTCCTTGGCGCCCTGGGCCTTCTGGCGCCGGCCAAATGTGCAGCCGTACGTAACATCTCTCCCTCCCTGGACAAACAGCTCGTCCTCGAGCTGGAACTCAGGGAATTGCTGCACAAAATCCTCCAACTCCACCCAGGACGACTCCGCCACTGGAGCTCCCTTCCACCGAATCAACAGCTCCTGGCGACCACGAGCAACACGCCCCTTCAGCACCTTCTCTGGCTCAATCAGTACACATCCATGCTGAACAGGAGGTAACGCCGGCGGCTGTCCCAGCGGAGCGCCATGAAAGGGCTTGAGCAAGCCCACATGAAAGACATCGTGAATCCGTGCTCCAGGCGGCAACGCCAACTTGTAGGCCACAGCACCAATGCGCTCCAACACCTGATAGGGGCCAAAGAACTTAGGCCCCAGCTTTCCCCTCCCCTGCACCTATAAAGACGCCAGCGGCCGATGCAGTAAGCGCAGCCACACCCACTGTCCAGGAACAAACTCCACCGGGCGATGGCAGCGATCATAAACGGCCTTGTAGTGCTGCTGAGATTGCTCCAATCGATCGCGAACCTCGGCCAGAAATTCATCCGTGTCCTTCATAGCCTGCTCCACCGCCGGAAGCCTGGCGTCCCCTGGTACATACAAGCGGATCGATGGGGGAGGCCGCCCATACACCAACTCAAAAGGAGATGTCTTGATGGCCTGCTGATAAGATGAATTGTAGCAGAATTCCGCCCAAGGAAGCCAACTCCAGCCATTACCGCGGCCTATCTCCAGTGAGGCACCTCAAGTACATGGCAATAATCTTGTTTGTTGGCTCAGATTGGCCATCAGACTGCGGGTGGAAAGCAGATGTCATCTGGAGTTTGACCCCGGCCAAATGAAGCAGCTCCCTCCAAAACTCACTGGTGAATACTGGATCGCGATCACTGACAATGGAGGAAGGAATGTCGTGCAGACGAACCACCTCTGCGAAGAATGCCTGGGCCACTGATGTTGCCGTGTAAGGATGTCCCAGGGGAATGAAGTGCGCAGCTTTGGAGAGCCGATCCACCACCGTCAAGATCACCGACTTCCCGTTCACCTTGGGCAACGCCTCGACGAAATACATAGCCAAATCTGCCCAAACTGAAGTTGGCACCACAAGCGGCTGGAGCAACCAGGCTGAAGGTGCTCTGTCTTATTCCACTGGCACACCGAGCACGCACACACAAACTCCTGCACCACCACGCGATCGTTGGGCAAATGGAAGTCCGCTCGCAGCCGGTGGAGCATCTTGTGCACGCCTTCATGCCCCGCGCCATGTACCAGCTCAGGCTGGAGGACGGCGCGATGTACAGACGCCCCTTGAAGAGAATCCGAGAAAGTACTTTTCTACAAAATCCATTCATTTTTTTCTAATGTCTCCATTTTTCGTGAATTTTATGACTTTGTTTAGTGCAAGGTGCCGATATTTTTGGTCTGAACACTAAACGAAGCAGAGTTAAAATTGCAAAAAAGAAATGAAATTGGACTGTTTAAAAAACATCTCAAAAATGTATATAATGATCGAATGAAAATGCCAATCTCTTGGCATTGGCATTTTCTCTTTATTATATTATTCATAAGCCATCCACCACAGACCATGCCCCCGGCTTGGCGCCGCCCTGATCGCGTTGCGCAGCTGGGACAGAGTCACATCCCCATTAATCTCCTGCCGCACGTCGTCGAAGAGGGAGAATTGAGGCACGGACAGTGCCAACAGCTCCCCTGGCTCCTCATCGCGGCGCGACAGCGCGTCCACCAGCACATTCAGGCGCCCGGCTTGTACTCCACGACCAAATCGAAGCCTGATGTTGAGGAATCGTCGTCAAGCGCTGGTCAAGGACGAAGCGCATGCTCCTGTGATCCGTGCGGACCACGAATCGGCGTCCCCACACGATGAGTTCGCGCTCATAGGCGGCCAGCTTGGCATGCCGTGCGGCGATGGGCTTGCTAAAGAAAGCGATAGGGCCCGCCCCTTGATGTAGCACCACCCCGAAGCCGGACCCTGATGCGTCGCACTCGACGATGAAGTCGCGGTCGAAATCCGAGAGCTGGAGCACCGGCGCCATCGTCAATGCGCGTTGAAGCGCCTAGAACGCGTCGATAGCGGCGGCAAACCACTGAAAACCCTCCTTCAGCAAGGCGGTAAGGGCGTCGCGATCATGCCGAAGTCGCGGATGAAACAGCGGTAGTACCGCGCCAAGCCGAGGAAGCCCCGCACCGCCGGACTTGGGCCGCGGCCAATCGAGCACCGCCTGGACCTTGTGGCGGTCCATGGCAACACCCTACGCGGAGATGACATGGCCAAGGTAGGCCACCGACGACTGGCGTGCACTTAGACTTCTTGAGGAAGAGTTGGTGATCCTGAAAAGTGCGAAAGACCGTGCGAACATGGCGAAGATGGTCCAACCACGATGAGCTGTAGATTAAGATGTCGTTGTTAGAGTATGTGTGTGTATGGCCCATATAGAGGCCCATGTATCACTGTCTATATACCCACCCATCTAGGGTTGGAGGAAAGATAGAAAGCATTATTCTAACATGGTATCAGAGCTGGTGCACTGGCCAAGAGCGAGGGAGAGCCGCGGCTTTCTCCGATCCCGACGTCAGTTCGTGAGGCTCTGGCAGATCCGAACTGGCGTCGTGCGATGGAAGAAGAGTATGGAGCTCTTCTTGCCAACCAGACTTGGGATCTTGTGCAGCGTCCGTCTGGTTGCAATGTGGTGACCGGCAAGTGGATTTGGACTATCAAGCGTCGGGCAGATGGTACTCTGGAGCGCTATAAGGCGCGTTGGGTTCTTCGGGGGTTCACTCAGCGCCCCGGTGTGGATTATGATGAGACTTTCAGTCCAGTGGTGAAGCCCGCTACAGTCCTTTTTCTTCTTCTTCTTCGCTACATCCGAGGCACGATTGGCTTCGGCTTGGTCCTCCACCGGTCTTCTCTTGCCGAGCTGGTTGTCTACACTGATGCTGACTGGGCGGGTTGTCCGGACACCCGCCGCTCTACCTCAGGCTACGCCGTCTTCCTCGGCGGCAACCTGATCTCCTGGTCGTCGAAGCGACAGCCGGTTGTCTCCCGCTCGAGTGCCGAGGCGGAGTACCGGGCTGTTGCTAACGGTGTGGCTGAGGCGTCCTGGCACCGGCAGCTCTTGGCTGAGCTTCACAGCCCGCTCGCCAAGAGCACCCTCGTCTACTGCGACAACGTCAGCGCCGTGTACCTCTCCACCAACCCGGTTCAGCACCAACGGACGAAGCATGTGGAGATTGACTTGCACTTCATTCGTGACCGGGTGGCTATCGGCGATGTCCGTGTTCTCCACGTACCGACCACCTCCCAGTTCGCTGACATCTTCACCAAGGGTCTTCCCTCCTCGACCTTCTCGGAGTTTCGGTCCAGCCTCAACGTAGTCAGTGGCTAGTTGTGGCTGCGGGGGGCTTTGTGTGTGTGAATTTCTTTCTTTGTTGACCAGTCTCGTACACCGCTGCGCCGGTAGTCCAGACTGCGGGGGGGGGGGGTGTTAGAGTATGTGTGTGTATGGCCCATATAGAGGCCCATGTATCACTGTCTATATACCCACCCATCTAGGGTTGGAGGAAAGATAGAGAGCATTATTCTAACAGTCGTCAAAGAAAAACAAGACAAACCGGCGAAGGAAAAGAAGCAGGATGTCATTCACCATCGCCTGGAACGTCGTCGGTGCATTGGTGAGGCCGAAGGGCATCACCTGGAACTCGAACAAACCCTAGTTCATCCGGAACGCCGTCTTCTCCACATCGTCGGTGTACATCAGCACTTGGTGATAGCGGGAGCGCATGTCGAGCTTGGTGAAGAATTTGGCACCGCGCAATTCGTCAAGCAGTTCCTCCACCGGAATGGGGAACTCATCCTTGATCGTGGCATCGTTGAGAGCGCGGTAGTCGACGCAAATGCATTAGGTGTCGTCGGCCTTGCGGATGAGGAGTGCCAGCGAAGAGAAGGCCAATGAGCTCGAGCGGATGACACCCAAACGCAACATCTCGACACACTAGCGTTCCAGCTCGTCTTTTCTGCGTGTGGGAGTAGCGGTACGACCTGACCGCCACAGCTCCCGTGCCAGGCTTGAGGCGGATGCGGTGACTGAGGTGCCGTCAGGCTGGGAGACCTTGGGGCTCGGTGAAGACGTCGCCGGACTCCTCCAAGAGCTCGTCTAGTAGCGCACCGTCCGGGCTAGAGAACGCCGCAGTAGATGGCCCGGGTGTCGCGGCCGTGCTGTGCCAGAGGATGCGCTGGCCCTCCTGCATGAATGCCAAGGTGTGGCTTGCGAAATCCCAGAGCATCGAGCCGAGCGTGCCGAGCCACTGAACACCCAACACAATGTCGTATTGACCCAGAGGGAGAGCGTGGATGTCGATGCAGAACGTTGCCGATGTGCACCGTCTACGCCGAGGCCTTTCCTGGAGAAGACAACCGTCACCATTCGCCACGGCAACAGATAGGCCCGCGCCCGGCTGGAGAGCAATTCCGGCGCGCCGCGCCATGTCGACGCCGATGAAGTTACACGACGAGCCGGAATCATGCAGCGCCACCGCTATTGCGTCGCCGACGGAGACATGCACCTTCATCCTTCATCGTATGGAAACCCGAGCACGAACGCCAGTGATGGCGTGGAGGGAGAGCACCGCGCATTCAATCTCCTCGTCCACCTCTTCATCTTCTGAAAATCCGGCCACCGCGATGATGAAAAGCTTCTTGCAGCGGTGGTCGAGGACGAACTTCTCGTCGCAATTATAGCACAAGCCCTCTGCGCGGCACTACGCCATCTCCCCAAGAGAGACGGGGACACGGCATTGTCGTCGCCAGCGCCATGGATTTGCCCGAGCCCAGGGCAGCTGAGGTTGTCGACGCCGAAACAGCGACTGCGAACGCCGGAGAGCTTGCCGCTTGGAGCGCCGAGCGGGCGCCGCGCCGTGCCCCGGATCCGACGGAGCAATGTGGAGCCGTTGTTTATAGGCGCAGGCGAACATGATGGCGTCGTCGAGAGACTGGGGCCGGCGTAGTTCTACGTCGTTCTTCAGGGGGTTCACCAAGCCCGCGGTGTACATCTGGACCAGCTGCGGCTCGATGAGATCCGCGTCGCGGCAGGCCAAAGAGAGAACTTGTCGGTGTAGTCTTCCACGAAACCAGTGCGGCGGAGGACCATGATCTCGCTGACGGGGCCGTCGGTCATCAAGGGCCCAAAACGCTGCTGCACCAGCTGGGCAAAGCGGTGCCAAGATGGCGTGCCCGCCGTGAGTTCCAGCCGCTAGATGCATGGCCGCGTACCAGATGCGGCGGCATTCCGGCGTGTTCTGGCTGCGAAAGAACGTCTCGCATGGGATCCTCCTTCCCGTCGAACGTCAGGAACTCGAGACAAGCACACGAATGGAAGCGTGTGTCGTTGTAGTCGTCTTCTTCCTCGCGGTAGTGGTCCCGCGGCGGCGGGCGCACCGTGCGCGGAGGCACCTTGGGTACGCCCTTCGGCGGCACGTTGGTGGAGTCGAGCGCGGTGTCATCGTCGTCGCCGTCTCCTTCCGCGACGTGACCTTTGTCGTCACATTGCGCCGACTCGTGGCGGATGAGGCCAGATTGAGCGCACAGATCTGTTCCGTGTTCTAATAGGCAGAGGACTGGAGGTGACCACCTTGTCCGGCAGCGTGGCGAGCTTGGACGTCGCGGGAGCGAGCGGCGCCAATCGGTCGACCTTGCCGCCCAGGTTGTTGACGGTGACGGCCAGGTCGTCGAGTTTGGTCCCCAGGTTGTTCACTGTGTTCGTCAGGTCGCGGAGGCTGTCGACGAGCATCTTCATATCGTCAACGATGGGCACTGAAACTTATTTCTCAAGCTAAACCAAATCTTATCTCTAACAAACTCTATCTCCTAATCCTACTCCTTGGCGCCCTGGGCCTTCTGGCGCAGGCCAAATGTGCGGTCGTACATAACATAATGTTACAGATTCACATGCAAACACCAAATATCGCCTTAGTCCTGAAACACAAGCTATCTATCCAATAGAATATACACCGGTGCAAATTCTAACTTATAAGACAAAACTGTAAGGTAGATAAACTCTCCAAGGATAATGGAAATTTGCTGAAGCAAATATCAAAAGATAATCACATTATCATCTACCATCATTCAAAATTTGAGCTTGAACGAAAAATCTCTTTTTTGTGTCCTGCATGAGTTTTTTTTCAGGCTCAAATTTTGCACAAGGGTAGATGATATGTCATAGACATTCATTTGTTTTTATATAACTTCTATGCACATTTAGAGGTGCTATCATGAGTTAGCAGCATGGTAGTACACTTGTTGTTCCCTTTATGGTGCTATTTACTGGATCAATAATTAAGCAATATAATATCCTGTAATAGTTTGCTAACAACTAATAAAAACATAAATATACAAACTTCTTTGTTCATAGTCCTGTGATTCCTAAATCCTAACTTTTCTCTTATCCATTAATTAATAGAGCCTATTATTGCCTCAGTTTTATTCACAGAAGGTAAAATGTAACTAAATAACCAAGCTGTTGATTGTATATATCCCTGTACCATCATTAGTCAATGACAAACTCTGGAATACAAATAAAAAAAAGATGAGTACGAGGAGCATACTAAAAATCTATCAGAAAAGCATGACTTAAAATGCATGGCATATAAAATATAAACCAAAATGATAAATATTCAGAAAGTTGAGAAGGTTTAAATAAGAAGGCACAACAAACCTCATGTTGTGTCTCTGAATTCACATGACTTTCACAACGAATGCCTCGGAAGTATAATTCACCACCAGAGAATTGTTTGCCAAGGCAAACATTTAATGTAACTTCTGAATCATCAACATGAAAACCTAAACCAGCAAACATTAACAGTTCAGAAAAAAAAGATACCCCACTTGTTCACATATGTTTATACAGTAAAATAGTAATGGAACAATATTTCGCTTCCTTGGCCCTAATAAACAAATTTAAAGATGTATTGCAATTAAACGAAAATTCACCCTGGTAAGGGAACACCATATAGAACACCATATATTAGTTCATCTTCAGTTATAAAAAAAGAGTAAAATATTGAATTTTGAAGAGACCAGCAACATGATTAGGGATGGCAACGGGGACACCCCCGCCGGGGATCTGCAGAACGTTTTGATCCCCGGTAGAGCAAAAGCTCCCCGTTCTCATCCCCGTCCCCGCTCGCGGGGAAGGATTTTCCCCCGTCCCCGTTCCCGAGTGGGGATCACGCACCCGACGGGGGACTCCGATTAATCTCCGAAGAACTCGAGCACAGAACGAGAGGAGGAAGAGCAGCATGTGGACGTGACTCACCGAGAAGTACAGATTTCTCATGTTTAGATATCAATTGCCAAGAAACATTACTAATCCCCATCTCAAACGCCAACAAAAAAATACAAAGGAAAAGAAGGAGAAACAGAGACTCGAGAGACCACGAATCGAAACTAGTCTCTCGTTCTTGGCATCTTGATCACATGTGTGGCCGTACGACTATGGAAGCAAGCAGCGGGGGGCAATGGGGTTGCGAGCGGGAGGGCAGCGCGTAGGGACGCGGCAGCTAGGTCCTCCTGGTGTGCACCGTCCTGTGCGGAAAGCAACACCGCGGCGGCCATGGGAAGGAGGGAGGCGCACCGCACAGGCTGACGAGAGGGGAACTGCTGGATAAAATTAGGGTTTGCTGCTCATATATATGCTCGTGATTTCTGGGACCCCGATGGGGATCGGGGACGGGGAGACAGGGAACGTTCCAGCCCCCGTTTCCCCCGACGGGGATGACTTTCGGTCCGTTAAGTTCCCCGCGGGGAGTAAAATTGCCCCATTTACATCCCCTAATAGAGGAATTCCCCACCAGGGATCGGGGATGGGGCCCCCATTGCCATACCTAAACATGATGCACACATGTGCAGCTATCAGAATAAAACTTTACATCTCATCTTAGAATTCTACAATAAAGCATATTTTCCCAAAAAAATTAAGACGTACATTTTTCTACTAACTTAATATGTAACACCATTTTCTCACAAGAAGAACAGGGTCCCTTCAGAGTCCGGCCCTCCAATAGACTAGCGACATACTCACTGCCTCCCGTTGTGTGTGTGCGTCTGTGTGGTGACTGCCACTTGCCTGCTGTCAGCAGCTGTGGGAGTGAGGACTCAAGAGAATGGAATAGCATTAGGGTTTGGGAAAGATATTTATATATGCTGGACCTCTGTTATTAAGCTATTGGGACGTGAATTTATGGGCCATGAGCATTTCAGGGTGCCCGTGGTACCCCGCAGGGGGAAACTCCCCACCCCCGCCCTGTTTCTGTTTCGCGGCCCTGCGCGCTTTCCCCACGGCAAATTTGGCCCCCGTGGGCTGTTGGTAAAGTTCACCATAAATCCAACTATATATGAAAACAAAATATTTAGTTGACTGATCAAGTACTAAGTCAAATTGATGGCATCATTTTTATAGCCATGTTAGTGACATGTCTGATCAACAGAAAAGAATATTGAAGGAGGCAGTGATAAAAGGAAAGAATGGATTTTTTTTTTTTTGGACAAGGCCACGGCCAGCAAGGAGCTCGCCTGAACATTATATTAAGTATACGATATTGTTGTATACAAGATTTGTGAGGGAGGGGTCGAAAAAGAGAGTAAAGGAGCTACAAGCTTAATTTACATGAAAATGGTGCAACCACTGATGCAAGAAGGCCTTATCAAGCGGGAAACCGAAGCGGTGAACCCAAAGCTGGAGATCAAGCTTGGTTTTGGCTAAAACGGCGGACGGTGACAGGCGCACAGCCTGGAACACCCAGGAGTTCTGAGCCTTCCAAATGTTCCACAAAATGGCGGTGACGATGGTGGATTGGATCTTGGGCAATGCCTGTTCTGGCAATTCCGGAAGCCCCCAAAGATCACGAAAACAGGTCAAGTGAGGAGCAGTGAGCCACCCGATGGCTCGCCAAGCAGCCACAGCAAGGGAGCAAGCAAGCAACAGGTGATGCTGGGTTTCCTCCTGGCCACAGTAGGCACAAGCAGGAGACTCAACCATGTGTCAATGGTGAAGAAACGCGGCGGAAGGTAGGCGTTCCTGATGAACCAGCCACAAGAAGTGCTTGCACCGCGGAAGGGCCGCACTGTCCCAGATGAGTGAAGCAAAAGGATCCAGAGGGCGCCGGCTCATGGCACTATCGTAGAACCCCGCGGAAGAGAACGGGATCATCTGGGTTCCAATGCCCCGATAGTCGATCGCGGCCATGTCTGGTTCAACCTGGTGCAGTGCTTGTTGGAAGGTGTACCAGTACAATGCCGCAATTAATGCCACAGCAGCACTAGCAGTTAAACTAAGGGCAATTTGATCCAATGCCACAACGGGGCTCAAAGTTTGGGGGGGCTCACGAAGTAACTATGAATTGAGGAGTCTGTGTAAGATAGCCATGCAAGCTCAGGGACAAAATAACATTATTATCTCTTATCTATAATAAAGATACTAGCCTTATTCATGTTTTTTTAGTTGAAAGGTGTAAACAGTTGGCACATGGGCTGGTAACAAGCAACAACTGGATATTTTATTTTCTAGTTTCTACCCTGAAAACAGCAGGGGAATGTCCATGAGTTTGTTGCAGGTGTACCTCCAACAGGTACAGGTTCAATTTAACTTTTGTGTGAACAAAAATACTAAAATCAAAAGAAATAATTATGAAAAATGATTGGAGTCAGATATGCACAGTTCGAAATGGAGTTTCTAACTACCATGTGAGAACTTACCGAGTTCAACATCCCGGTCTTTCCCATATTCAACAACAAAAGCATGATGTGAGTCCAATGTTCCTCCACCAACTTCAGGATAAAAAACTGAAGATCAACCAGGAAATAAATCAATATGAGAATCATGATTGAAACTAGTATTAGCCCTCTATAAATGTAGCAGTCATTCATACAACCTCTAGAAATTGGAGCTATGAACTGTTCCATGAACTGGTTCAGCATAGCTTCCAGACCAAAATCATCAAGGACAGCACCATACTTGTTCATTGTATTTGGCCTCATAATCTTAAATTTCATTGCATGGACCCATTTTTCAAAGTTCTCTACCTACAAAGGTGCACAATGTACACAATTAGAAATTCATGAGCAAAGCTTGAAGAAAAGCTTATTTTGTTCTGAATTTACCGTACCTCCTCCAATAACATCTCACAGAAAGCTGGCTGCAACATAGCAAACGAGTAAACTCCAGGAATTGGCTCAGTCATAATACTTCTAAAGCTTTCTTCTGAATTGCTCCTAACTGCTTCAAGGAATGTTGGTAAAAAGAATGCTGAAGGATGCAAATTGTATAATTCTTCATGAAGAGGCTGCCAGAGAAAAAATAAAATAAAATAGGTGGGTGTCTAACAGAAAACAAGGAACAAATAATGTAAGAAAATCAGCATAGCCATATAATATTTAAGTTGCCAAGAATGATTTCATAACATTAAGAAATGTCACCAGGACATGCATGCGGGAGTCAGAATTCAACATGGGAGAAAAAAAAATCAACATGGGTACCTGTGCCCAACTCGGCAGGTTCAGAAGATTACGATCCAGGGACTTCTTTAATATATACTTTTCAAATTTGTAAAATAACATTTTACCTGCCAACACTATTGTAGTGTAGTGGTAACCTCCCCAGTTGAGGAAGGCATCAACCAGGGTTCAAATCATGGTGGCAGGTTGGCAGCCCAAAAAAAAAAGATCGCTGGCAGCTCAAAAAAATAGAGGCAGGGCACCATCTTGTGGCACCTATAGTTGGTTTGGGCCCTCCTACTATGGGGTAGTTGTAGAATTGTAGTGGTAGTCAAACCAGTTGGTCGTGATCGGCCCAGGTCGAGTTCGGACGTTTTCTCAGCCAGCTTGGCTGAGATTTTTCTTCTTAGTGCAATGCCGTGGGTGGCTGTCATTTCATCATTAAGAAACAAGAGAACAGTACAACGATCCTGGAAATGTCCAGATCAGGTTAACACCACACACCCACCAGACTTGAAACTAGGAGGGAACAAAAAACATGACCAGTAGATCTTCGAGGTTTTAAACCGCCATGGTCAACGACAAAGCAAGGAGCTCCTGGAGCCTGGATGACCAAGCAAGGAGCTCCTGGAGCCTGGATGCTCCAGCCATACACCATAAGATGCACTCATCCGCCACTGTACAGAGAAGTGTACTGACTTGGGGTGAGCTTCCCTAAAAAAACACAACCATTCCTATGCTTCCAGACCTCCTGTGACACTAAGATTATAAGGGAATTTAAGCCTCTTCTCATTTCCTTAGGCACACTCCTGATTGTGCTTCCCCCCACCAACCCAGGAAACGAGAAGAAGTCGTAGGTGCAGCAGCAATATTCAGTTGTTAGAACAGCAGTGCCCACACTTGCCAGGTGAAAACTCATGAAGTTTTTTGTTAAGTAGCATTTTAGCTCTTCCATTATCAACAGTAATATAGTATAAAGTCAAACCTGCAAAACAAGATGGAAGGCCACGAAAGATCCTGTTAAGGAAGTCCAGCACTAAATAAAAAGCTGCAGAGTCATGCATGGCAGTCCCCAACACCAGCCACCGAACCACTTCTATCTGATCCTGTCATTGTCGTCAACCTACCACTACATCACTCAATGAGTCATGTGCTACTTGAAGAGTCGAGTAGTATATCAAGGTGAATGTGAACTCTAGAAACATGCTGATTGTGTGAATGATTTGCTCTAGTGTAAAATCAGCTAGGCTCTACCCTATGGGCCTGTTTGGCACAGGTCTAGCTCCGAGATCTGGGTTGGATCTGTGTAGTTTGAAATTTGAAGACTAAATAAAATGATTTAAATACATGTATTAGTCTAAACTAGCAAAAAAAATATTCATCTAAATGCTCCTAGTGTACCTGCAGCTCCAGATCCAAGTGATCTGAAGTTCTGCCAAACAAGGCTATTTGTCTGTCACTTGCATTGTGAACATAAGAAAAGGAGAAAACGGTGCTAGTCGTGCCGCACCACAAAAGGCTCTTGAGTGTTTCTTCTTGTTTTCTCCTACAGGCAAGCGCTTGTGTTTTTATTAATCAGTGATCCTGGTTGAGAAGCCAACATGACAAGGCTTTGATATTGTTGCAATCAAGCGAAAAAAAATAGATTTTCAAAATTACACCCAAATCCTCAAACCTATGAATACAAGAAGCATGTGCTCTAGTTATAGCCGTATAGGCCTGTTGTGAAACTCACAGATTATGGCATATTGGCTTGAAGGCCATCCATGCAACCTGCTGCTAGCATACTGGATGTGAACTTTTTGTCTATGTAATTTTCAGAAATACTCTTGTGCACAGCACGTTGCATGGCAACAAACTTCAGATAAAAAATAGCCTGACGACGCGCCTCACATATAGCAGATCTGATATGAATGATACAAATGTAATATTGTTTGAGAAAAAAGAATACAAATGCAATGCACATTTCATAGCAGTTACTGTGTGATATTCACATGAATAAGAGAAAACTGCAAACCTTGTAAAGATGAAGTATCCTCTGTCTGTATTCTTTGTGTCTTTGCACCTGTAATATGAAGATACTTGACATGAGAGCCTTAGTAGCAAGCTCATTAGGATATTTGTGAAGCTTCTAACTGGCAAATAATGGTAGAGAAGGGAGCTAACCTTGCTAGAAAATTTGGGGGCATTGAAAGCAAATGAATTAAATGCAAAACAAAGCCCTAAACGTCTTGATGTTGTACAACTATTTTACTTGTTTTAATGAGGAAATTTTCTATGGTCAAAATATGCATCTGTGAGCACTGAGCACTATCAGAGAGCCCTTTGTCACCAGTAGCCCTCCCAACTACCGCAACCAATGCAAAACAAAGCCTTAAACGTCTTGATGTTGTACAATATTGTACTTGTTTTAATAAGGAAATTTCGCATGGTCAAAATATGCATCTGTGAGCACTGAGCACTATCAGAGAGCCCTTTGTCACCAGTAGCCCTCCCAACTACCGCACCCCCCCCCCCCGGCCCTCCCCAACCCAGATTTCTCCAAATCTCCGAGTGCTCGTCATTGCCACATACCCACATACAGTGCCCCCAGCCACCTCCTGCCAGCAATCTCTCTCCACTGCGCAGCAATATACCTCCATGCCCACAGCCACCGGAGTTCATCATCACCTTGCCAAGACATCACCTCTGCAGATCATTGAATTCTAGGATTGTTGATTAAACCCAATCCTAACCTGAGCAGGGCCTGGCAAAAACTGCCACAGCTCTTAAAAAAACTGACACTAGCGAAATAGCAATCAATAAGCAAAATAAAAATACTGAAACTTTAACTGATTTGCCCAAAAAAAAAGTCACTTGACTGCCACCCACAATCCCAGCAAAATAAAGTATGCTACCCGTAAAAAAATAACAACAAAAAACAACCAACTTGCATGAATCAGCCTAATGACCATAGATATCATCAAGTACCTAGAGGGATCGAAAACCGAACCTTGTTGCGCTCGCCGTGGGGCCAGTAGCGCGCGAGAATGTCCCTCATGAAGTGTAGCTTGACGCCACGGTCGGCGTCGAGGAGGCTGGGTGGGAGATGCCTCTCGAGTGCGCTGTACACGGCCGGCGCGTACTCGCCACGCACATCGCTGTAGTCCTGCGGCTTGTGCTCCGCGTTGGGGTTCAGCCGTAGCCGCCGGTCCACGTATGGAGCCGTCGCCGCCGCAGGCCGGCCGGCCAGCCGCGATACTTGCAGCGGCGCTACGCCGTTCCCATTCCCCATCGCCAGCTGGACCTCGTCGCGTCGCTCCGCCGGGCCTTCCAGAGCCATGGGCACTGTGGGCGATGTCACAGCATCGAGCCGTTTAGGGCTAGGGTTTGGTAGAACGATTTGAGGGCAGCGTTAGGGTTTCGGGAGGAGTGGTTGCACGGACTTTCTAAGGGCAATTTCAACCTATATCTTAAATTTCGGAGCTCCTAGCGCCCGGACGTAAGTTTCGGGCGCTAATATCGGACACCTCCCCGACCATCTGATTCGAATCAGGAAAACTCTCAGCCATCAGATCGAAAAAATGCTGGTGTTAATGTTACCAATATTTAAACTCGGCGCCCCACCCTCCCTACTCTCCCGACACAGTATACATGTTGCGAGCACGAGTTTATTGCGTGCAACATCCAAACATCACCGCGTGTCATGTTGCGAGCCATGTTGCGTGCAACATCCAACATGAGGGGTCCTCCTCCCCTCGACACAACACCCAACATCACATGTGTGCAATATCGAAACTCAACATCTGCAACATCGAAAATTAATATTGCAACATCGAAAATATTTATATCTAATTTTGAAAACAATTACATGGAACACTCGCAACATGTCAAGAACACGGATGCAATATGTTCACAACGATTGCAACATGAAGGCGACCAATTGCGACATGTAGCTGTCAGATCAAAACACTATAGCCGTCAGAACTAAGCACTGTAGTTAAAAAAAATCTCGTCGCAACATCAAGTCATGTAGCGTGCAATCTGGAGAAGAATTTCACAACATTCAAAAACAACCCGTCCGACGCATCAGACGTCAAGACCGTAGCATTACTGCTTAAATTTAGACCCTTACTCCTTCATATAAGGATCTCTCATCTACATTTGAGAGTTCTATTTTCTTCTATCTCCAATCTAACTCTCATATATCTCCTTACTTCTAACCAATCTTCTTATTTTATTCCCTCTTACAACCGGACCCCACCTGTCAATGGGTAATCCAATTATTAACCCCATCCCGTTCCCACCCAGCCGGCCACCCCCTCTCTTTCCCGACCCCTGCTCCCCTCCTCTCGCACATCGCCGATGTCCCTCCCAGCACCGGCCCGCCACGCACGCGAGGGCAAGCAGCAAGCGGCGGATCGACGCTCGCCTGCCGCGGCTCGCCTCCATGGGGAGGCTGCCACCGAACCCCATCGACGCTGATCTACAGGTACGAGTTCTCCTCTCTCCCTCCATGGATGGCGCAATGAAACCTCCCGAGTGAAACCTCCTGGAAGCGTAGGAACGTCGGCGGTTGGCCTGTGGCCGGATGAGGGCGCGGGTGAGGACCTCCCACAAGTGAGAGTCGAGAGGGGAGAAATGAGAGTCTCTCATCTGTCAGGGGTCGGATGAGAGCTCAGTTGGAGCCGGTTTTTTTGCTGGTCGACTCTCAAATTCGAGATGAGAGTTCAGGTAGAGTGCAGGCTGGAGTTGCCCTAAGGCTATCCGCAACAGTACTCCCTGAATCTTAAATGGTCATGTACCCTTAATGTGGGGATATTGGATCCAAAACCAACCGCAACAGCATCATGTAAACAACTCCGTAAATTTTCAGGAGCTCTCCTCCTCCCCAAACCTGGGGGAGACCCCTTCCTCCCCCAAACCCAAAGGCCCAAACATGTGTGCATCTGCCCATCGCCCCGCCCCCCAGCGCGCTGCTCCCTATCTGCCCCGCGAGCGCCGACGGCGGCCTCGCGACCTCGCCCTCCTCCCTCGCGGGCGGATGACACAAGCATGAACTCCTAGGCGACGTTGGCGAGCGCGTACAGAGGCACCCCGGCGAGCCGCTCCTCGATCTCGGTGACACAGAGGGTCGCGGGGGCAGAGGAGGTCGTAGCAGATGTTAGGGATGGGAAGGGGATGCGCGCCTAGGGCGGTGGCGGTGGAGGGCCCGGGGGAGGGAGGAGAGAAGGAGGTGATGTGGGCTTATATTGGGAGGAAGGGGTTGGGGTGCGGACGGTACGATTGGGGTTCAAATCAGAGGTGTCGGCGATGGCGGTAGAGTTCTTGAGCCATGGGAATTGGAATTGGAAAGGCATGGTGACGACCGACGGTGATGGGAGAAGGCAGCGCAGAGCAAGCAAAGGGGGAGGGAAGTCGGCATCTCTCGGCGACAGGAGGCCGGCGAGGCTTGCAAGCCAGGGGAGAAGCTTCGGCATAGGAGGGGTCCACCGAGACCGCGAGGGGGAGGCCGCTCCCCTGTGCCGGTGGCCCCCGCGCCCGCGTCGGCCATGCCAAGCTCAAGGCTCGGGGGTCAATCTTCAACATCTCTTCAGACACGGAGGTCATCCTCCACCTCATGGTGAACAACTACTAGAGGATTCTCTTAGCTTGACAACACTTGTGCTAACTTCACTAGCCACACCTATAGCTCCACTTACATCACATATGAGAGACTTGTGGGAGGTGAGACTTTATAAAATTATCTAGGATAGCCACTTTAATGAGTGACATGTGAGAACTTGGAGAAGGACTTTGTCTAATGCTTTGCGCAGGAATTTTATTTTTAAAAGTGCAAAAACCCTCCAAAGAAAGTAAGAAAGCAAGTGTGGATGAAGTTGAAGATCTCTAGTGAAAAGGTAAGAGTTGTGAGGTAAGTCTTGAATTGGTAGTTTCTAAACGCCCATGTTTACATTATGATTTTTGTTTCATGTCTCTTATATTAAAGATGAATGATTGACTAACTTGAAAGGAAGGATTTGACGAAGCATGTTTTCAAACTCCATGGATGATCAACTTTTGAGCAACTTGCTCGAGGACGCGCAAGATCTAAGCGTGGGGGGATGTTGGCGGTCGATTTCCGTCAACCAAGAACACTTGTTATGTTATAGTTTGGATTTCATTTTGGAACTAACCCGCCACTAGGCATACTAATGATATAACAAGTTCATCGTTGGATGTGTGTTTTGGAGTATAATGTTTACGCAGGAATTCATGCACTAAATGAGAAGAAATACATTCGGTTCGAAGGACGATTTACATGATGATCAAGAGGCTCCGACCGTGCGTGAACTTGACTCCAAAGGTGGCAAGGACCAATGAGCTTCGAAGGAGAATCTCCGAGGACCAAGATGAAAAGACCGAAAGATCATGCGTGAAGACCCCTTAACTTGGTCGCGGAGATAACGACGTCCAAAGCCCATATCCGAAGGAGGAAAAAACCCAAAGTGCAAGAAACGACACGTGGCAAAAGACGGAGACGAACCAGGCCGAAAGTGGGCCAGGCTGGCCGGCCCACCCCCTTTTCACCTCAGTTCGCCGCCACCTTTCTTCGGTGATAATTTCGCGGAACCCTAATTGTTTGGGGAGAGGAGCCATTCGCGAAAGACGACCAGAGAAGCCTCGGGAGATCAAACACAAGGAAGAGGGTTGATCGAGAGGGTGAAGATTCGCGAGGATCATCACCTAGGTCAACGGAGGCCACCACAAGGAAGGAGGACACCGGGGCCTTGCTACGGCGCCGTCGGAGTTGAAGGACACCGAGAGACGGACTCCATCGGAGGCATCCACCATATTCAACGGTGCCATGCCTAGCGTCTTGATGGGGTAAAGTAATCGTTTGTCCATGGAGTTGTAATGGATCTTGACATGTAGTCACCCACTCTCTTGTTTGGATCTTTATCTATCATACCTTCATGTTGATGATGCTTAATTTATAAGGTTAGCTACCATTGCCATCGGGGTTGCTCCCGTAGATCACGTCAACATACTGTGTTCATTAGGGGTTAGAGATGATTACCTTCGCGTAGTGACATGTACGAGGGAAGGGAAACGCTTAACTCTTTGTTCACAACCTTAGATAGATTGGATCGGGGTTTTACCATGTTTTGGGTGATTGCATCTCAAGTACCTAGACTCCATGGGCATACGTCTTTCATACTCGTGAACCACCTTTCTCTTTCCCTTTAACTTAATCTAGGGTTAGTTTGTCTTTACTTTATAGATCAATCTGTACATCATAAAGTCCCTAATCAACTAAGTTAGTGTTAGGTTAAACGCAAGTAATTCCCTTGCTCCGTGGATTGACAAGAACCTAGGGGGTCCCCTCCCTTAGTGAAAAATGCACCAAGTCACTCCGTGGATTTGCGGTGAAGTTGAACGCGGTTTTGAACCGTCAACACACTTATTTTGATATATTGAATTACTTAAATTTTTATTAAGAAATATAAATTGTCGATAAGTTGTCTTATTCATAATTTACTCATTACTAGTAACATATTTTTTGTACCAATTATAAAATCATCGATAAAGGTTATCCATTTTGTATTCGTATTCCATAAGATTCGTATCCATATATATATATATATATCAGATAAGATTCGTATCTGATTCAAATTTGAATTAAAATGTGGTAAAAAGTGACATCCGAATCCGATTCAATGCATATCCGATCTGAATTCATCCTTAGTGTTGTCTGGCCGACGAGCTGCCTGGAAGCAACCAAACAAGCCCTTAGGCTGTCTGTGGCAGTGTCCCCTAAAAACCATCCCATAAACCAATATTTGGAGGGTTCTTTAAACAAATTGATCCCCTAAATTTCATTTTAGTGCAGCAGTGGTCTCTATTTGCACCCTCTATCTATGGGTCTCACCACCGACCGTCTCCTCCGCCCACAACCTCTTGTCTCGGCATCCTCCGGTAGTCCCGCTCTGATATGACCATGCCGACTACACCGTTAAGCATACCGACTACTTCTTCAAGCAAGATGACTACTTCAAGTCAAGCTACACCAACTACACCAACTAATGTTTTTGATGGACCAATTAACGTAGCCGAGCTAAGAAGTTACAACAAGAGGTGCACGTGCTACTTTGTGAATTTCATTTTAACATTGATGAGAATTATATACTGCCTAAATCATGTATGTTGCTATTGCTCAGGTTCACCAAGGAGGATGACAAGAATACACCAAGAGTGAACCAGAGAGATGGACAACGTCGACTCAGTCCAGCCTGACAGAACCGTCATGAAGAATCAGTCATATCTTTTTTTCTAAAGCTATGAAGGTGTATGAGTACATGTTGGGAACATCTTGAAATCAACTTTCTAATGGCACCAGTTTTGACTAGTTTGGTGATTTTAGTATGGCAGCCGAGTACTTTCAGTGCAGACTGGTTAGAAGGTCAACAGCCAACCTAATGCTCAAGTTCTTGTGCAAAAGTGTACCATTCTACAATATCTCATGGTACATGCTGCACATGGTGTGAACGAGCATCAAGTTAACTATCCAACGCAACTGACAACATGTCTTTTAGAGTTTCCTAGATGGAGTTATTACCAAAATATTGAAGACTGCGCAGAAGTCCAACAGCCATGCGGGAACAACTCAAGAGCGTGGAGGCCTTTTCACATTCTATCTTTTCATTTTCTGTTTCGTGTTTTCACCTATCTAGGAGGTCTCCTACTTGTATAAACACCCCTTTGCTCCATAGCAAAGGAAGACTTTTGACAATTGAAATACAAAAGCCCTTTGTTCAGCTATGTGCTAACAAACACTTGAGAGAAATCTCTACTCCTTTGCTCTTGTGATCTCCTTCGCGGGAATACAACAGCGGCGGCTTCATCCGCTCCCAATTGGTGCTCCTACTCCCTTCGAGGTTTCCTCATTGATTGTAGGCTGTGTTGGTTGGTTCCTTGAGAGTGTGGTTGGGCGAATCCTCGATTCAGGTTGCCGGTTAAAGACGGTGGTTGGCTTCGAGTTTTATTCGTCAGGTTGCACTAGTTAACACTGCTTGCAGCAAGTTATCAGTTATCTAGTGAATATCCTACGTCATGAAGATCAGACCCCCTTTGGCGCATCACGCTCCTCCACTGGCCGACACGCCGCGGGAGGACCTCTGCCTCTACTCCGCCGCTAATGTGCCGGCCTCTGCCTCTTCTCCCTCTTGCCTCCGCCGCTGGCGCCGGTCCAAGATCCACCACCGGGCGCCCACGTCTGAGCTTTTAGGCCCGTCGGCATCGGGTTCCGTGGAAGACGCAGGCGCAGGCGTGGGTGGTGCGGGATGAGGCAAGCCGAGGCCACCGACATGTCGCGACGGTCGACCACGACCACCTCTCCGCGCTGCACCTCGCACTCGTAGGTGGCGTCGATGAGATCCAACGCGCAGGTCTTCGACGTGAACACAACGGCACCATTCTAGTGGTGGCCTATCACAAGCGGGCGGAACTCGTGCGGGTCGCGCACGGTGATTCCAAGCCAATGATCATGAGAGTTACCATAATGTTGGGGTGTTAAGGATGAGAAGATTTAGATTGGTAGACATGTGCAAAGGGAAAAAGAATAATGACTTCACAGCACTAATGATGTCCTCGATGTCGGATTGCACATGGTATGGAATAAGATTCGTTCCTAACATCATGGCATCCTTCCTTGCACTTCATTTGATCTCACTTAACTTGTCATCCCTCACTACACCTTTCTTGCCTTGCCTTGGATTTCCTTTCTTTTCTTTTTCTTCTTTCTTCTTTCTCTTTTTTTTCTTTTCCTTTTTTTCTTTTTCTCTTTTTTTTCTTTCTTGTGTGCGCACTACACACATACACATTTTTTTCTTTCTTTTCACCTCTTTACCTTCTTCTCCCATCCTTTTCGCTCAACTTTCGAACATGATCACAATCTGAATTTTAAATATAAACATGCCTAAAGATTGAACGAACTTTGAATATAGGTTGTGTTCAAGGAGTAAGATGATAAAAAGATGTTTATAGGTTTGGGTAAGGAATCCGGCGATGTATGGGGCATTCAATGTGAAATTCCCGTTACCGAATACACGAAGAGGCTAGCAACAAAAGGTATACATCAAAGACATGATCATTGCTTGAAATTAGACCTCCCAAGAGAGTAAAATCCTAACTTAACTCATCATGCTAATCAACACTTATGGTGGAGCTTATGTATGTATGTAAAGGCTCTGTATAGGATAGATATCACTCTCAACTTGGAGAAAGAACTTGCTAACCTTCATAGCAAGGTGTTTTTTTTAATTTTCAGAAATAAACCTCCAAAGTTTAGCAATACTAAGAGCATGGACGAAGCAAAGTCCTAGATTAAATTTTGAGTATGGGTACTTTACAAAGGTAGGTTTCCACTAAGCACCACAGTAAACAATTATTCAAAAAGCTCATGCTCAAATAAGAAAAATAAATTAAAGATATAACAAGAAAAGAAACATGAGACTTTGCATAAGACACTTTTTATTTCTTTTTTTTTGACTCAATGCTAATTTAAGACTCTTTCAAGCTAAAAAGATAAAACAAAGACTCACATACTCTCACACTTGACTCAAAATTAAAGACTAGACTCTCACACCACTTTAAGCAAAAATTTAAAAAGGTAGCTAACTAGCTCTCCCCCCACGCTTAGATCTTACGACGTCCTCGTCGTAACTTTACAAAAGGCACAAAGGGAGAGAACTATCTAACTACGACACCTAGTGGTACTTTCCGCACGAGTTGCACCACTCCTTCTTCTTGAAATTTTTATTCATCCCCAAGAGCTTCCTAATGTTGCGACTGAGGTACTTGAAGTCATCTTCCGCCATGCGCTCCCAATCCTCAATTCGTTGTTGCATGGCGTTGATGGTGTGGAAACACTCATCAAGGAATGAGAAGAGCTCCGCAATGGCGTTGCGGCATGCCGCGTAACACACATTGTGCTCTTCCTCCGGATCATCATCTTCATCGTCTCCACCGTCCGGATCATTACCGCCGCCTGGGTTGCCTCCTTCGCCTTGCTCTTCCGGATGCTCCTCCGGCTCCTCCTTGGGCACCTCCTCCCAAACGTAGAGATCGTTGTCGTCTCTTCCGCCGGCTGCCCACGAGCTAGGGCTTCGATCATCGGAGTAATCACTATCTTCGTTGAAATCCGCCGGCTCGGGGGTCTTCTCCTTGTAATCCTTCCTCTTCTTCCCAAGGAGCCTCTCTGAGCGGCGAACGGGAGAAGTGGGCTTCTCCTTCTTCTCCTCAACCTAGGGATTTGGGCTAGCCATGCGCCCTCTTGAGACACGCCCTCCGCATTGAATCCTCGCGGTCCTCTTCACTTACTTCTTGGGCTCCGGCACCACCGCGCACCAGCGAAGCTCCTCGTTCGCCGGAGTTGGAGAGGGGAGGCGTGCTTCTTCTTCCATGGTCGCCTTCACCTCCTCCTTGCCTTTGGTGCTGCTCGAGGATGCCATGGGTGCTTGGGTGCTTTCGTGGAGGTTGGAGATTGCAATTGAGATGCAAACCTCGAGCTCCCCAGACATCCTTAAATATCCCTGGAAAGATTCGGCCGAAACCCTCCCTTACGTATTTTTGTCACCCCCAGAAAGGGAAGACAGGAAAAGGAAATGCACCGAACCGTGTCCCAGAGAAAAATGAGTGAAAACTAGCGAAAGGAGGTGGTGGGCCGGTCGGCATGGGCCGGCCGGCCTACCCCCTCTTTTGGGCCCCCGCGGCCCAACTTTTGCGGCCCTCGGTGTTTTGTGAATACTAGCCTAGGTGGTGGTAGGGTCCAACTAAAAATTTTGAAAAAGGACTCGAAATAAATACGAAAACAAAAAAACAAAAACATATTTACAGAAAATTTACCTCATTTTACGTCTTAGGCTTGACGCTCGGGCTCGTCCTCCATGTGATATATATCAATGTAGTCGATGGGCACGATGTCTTGTTCAAGAAAAACCTTTAACCATTGACCATTAACCACATATTGATCTCCTTTCACGTCCATGATTGTGACCGCTTCATTTGGTGAGACCGAGTGAACGATATACGGTCCATCCCATTTGCTCTTTAATTTTCCTTTCCCGAATATTTTGAACCTTGAATTATAGAGGAGAACCTTGTCACTTTCTTTGAATTCCTTTGCTCGAAGCCTTTTATCATACCACCTCTTCATTCTTTCCTTGTAGATGGTTGCACTCTCATAAGATTTGAGCCTCATCTCTTCTAGTTCACTTATTTGAATTTTCCGTTTGATTCCCGCGGCATCAAAGTCAAGATTCATCTCTTTGATTGCCCAATATGCTTTATGTTCTAACTCCAAAGGTAAGTGACACGATTTACCATAGACAAATTGATATGGTGTCATACCTATGGGTGTCTTGTATGCCGTCTGATATGCCCACAATGCTCCATCATTTGACCAATCTTTACCTCCCTTTTCAACAGTCTTGTTAAGAATGCTCTTGAGCTGCCTATTTGAAGTTTTCGCTTGACCATTGGTTTGTGGGTGATAAGCCGTGGCCACTCTATGCTCAATCCCCAACTTGGACAAGCATTTTCTGAAGCTATTTCCCGTGAAGTGTGTTCCTCCATCACTTATCAATACTCGCGGGACTCCATAGCGTGGGAATATAATATTTTTGATCATTGATATGGATTCTTCCGTTGAAGCTCTTCGACAAGGGATAGCCTCCACCCATTTGGATACATAATCAACCATAACCAAAATATGCTCGTATCCATTTGAACTTGTGAAGGGCCCCATGAAGTCGATCCCCTATACGTCGAATAGATCAATTTGCAAGTTGTAATTCAAGGGCATAGCATTTCTTTGGTTTATATTCCCCGTTCTTTGACATTCCGGACAAGGAGCGACATACCTTTTTGAATCTTCATGCATCTCCGGCCAATAAAATCCACTAGCCCATACCTTTGCTTGAGTCCTAAAATGTCCATAGTATCCTCCATATTCGCCTGAGTGACACTTCCTCAATATTTCGCCTCTTTCATCTCTTGGTATACACCTTCGTAAGACTCTATCCGCTCCAAGTCTAAAGAGGTAAGGTGCATCCCAATAATATTTTCGGCTCTCGGCGATCACTCTCCTTTGAGCGTTCCTATCCAAATGATCAAGTGGCATTTTTCGTATGGCTCGAATAATGTTGATCATCCAAGTATCTTTGTCAAGGATGTGATACAGATGATGATCTCTCATCTTATCTTCAATAGGCTCTTTATCATCCTCACGATTCATCCTTGATAAATGGTCGGCCACAACATTTTCCGACCCCTTTTTATCTCGAATTTCCACATCAAATTCTTGCAAGAGAAGGATCCATCGAATCAACCTTGGCTTGGCATCTTTTTTAGACAAGAGATACTTGATCGCCGCATGATCGGTGTAGACAATCACCTTAGAATTCACAATATATGATCTGAATTTTTCAAAGGCAAACACTACGGCGAGCAATTCCTTCTCCATTGTTGCATTATTTAATTGAGCTCCATTGAGGGTTTTGCTAGCATAGTAAATAGCATGTACCTTGCCTTCTTTTCTTTGTCCCAACACCGCTCCAACGACATAGTCACTAGCGTCGCACATTATTTCAAAAGGTTGATTCCAATCGGGCGGTTGAATGACGGGTGCGGTTACAAGAGCTCTCTTTAATGTTCGGAATGCCGCCAAGCACTTCTCATTGAAATTGAATGGCACATCTTTTTGGAGAAGATTGGTCAATGGCTTGGTAATTTTTGAGAAGTCCTTGATGAATCTTCTACAGAATCCCGCATGGCCTAAGAAACTCCTCAAATATTTGACATCCGTTGGGGGTGGAAGTTTTTCAACCGTTTCAACCTTAGCTTTGTCCACCTCAATCCCTCTCTCGGATATCACATGTCCCAACACTATACCTTGTTTCACCATAATGTGACACTTCTCCCAATTTAGCACCAAATCAACCTCTGAACATTTAGTGAGAACTTTATCCAAGTTTGCCAAACAATCCGCAAAACTTTTGCCGTAGACGGAGAAATCATCCATAAATACTTCAACAATTCCTCGATGAACTCCGAAAATACCGCCATCATACATCGTTGAAAAGAGGTTGGAGCATTGCATAAACCGAAAGGCATTCTTCTATACGCAAATGTTCCATAAGGGCAAGTAAATGTTGTCTTGTGTTGATCATCCGGGTGAATAGGTATTTGCATGAACCCCGAGTACCCATCAAGAAAGCAAAAATATGCATGATTTGCTAACCTCTCACGCATCTCGTCGATGAACAGTAGGGGGAAGTGATCTTTCTTTGTTGCTTTGTTCAATTTCCGATAGTCAATACACATCCTCCATCCGGTCACGGTTCTTTGCGGTATCAATTCATTCTTCTCATTTTTCACCACGGTCAAACCTCCTTTCTTAGGCACACAATGTACGGGGCTCACCCATTCGCTATGCGGCACCGGGTAGATGATTCCGGCGTCCGACAACTTGATAACATCCTTCTTCACCACCTCTCGCATGGTATGGGTTAACCTCCTTTGATGATCCACTACGGGTTTGCATTGATCCTCCATAGGTATGCAGTGAGTGCAAAATGCTGGGTTGAGTCCTTTAATATCATTTATCGAATATCCCATCACTTTCTTGTGCTTCTTTAATAAATTCAGCAACATATCATTCTCCTCGGGACTCAATTCATCACTCACAATCACGGGATAAGTCTTGTCCGGGCCCAAAAATTCATATTTCAATCCTTTGGGCAATGGCTTAAGATCCACCTCCGGTGCTTGTGGTTCCTCATGTACAATTTCTCCAAGGTCTTCAAATTTATCCTCCTCTAAGCTTCCGTCTTGCGGTTCTAGTCCCTTGGTTGCTTCCGCTAGCTCTTCATCCAACTCATCATTAGATTGATTCTCCATAGCTCTTTGTAGTGGATCCCTGAAAGTTTCGACAAAATGAAGGCTCCCTACCTCTTTGTCATCAAGAGGTAGGGGTGAGGCAATTCTAGAAGCAGGAAGGAAATTGTATGTGTGATTATTTCTAATAAGATTAATAGTTACTTTTCCTTTTCCGGCGTTTAAAACGGCATTAACCAACTTAAGAAAAGGTCTACCAAGAATTACATAATCATTCTTATCATAGTAGACATCAACAATGAAGAAATCGGTTGGAATGCATTTTTCGGAAATTAAAACTTCTAGGTCACCAGCAATTTCTAGAGGTTTAACAATTCTACCATCTCCCATAATTAATTTAGTAGAGGTTGGAACTAGGTCAATGGTGTGGTCATGAATTTCATCAAAAATCTTATAAGATAAGACACTTACTTGTGCTCCAATGTCGCATAACGCCTTGCAATTAATGTTGTTAACCTTGCAATCTATACGCGGTGATGTCTTCTCTTCTTCATTGGATCCTATGGCAAAAATTTCAGCGAGGCGGGCAAACGGTGACACCTCGGGCTTGATTCCCATGATTCTTTTAGCTTCGGCCACATGGTCCGGATCAACTTCTTCTTCGCTAAAAAGTTTTTGAAGGACCTCCCTGGTTGTCTCTATGTTGTATGAATGTTCCACTTGTTTTTCCGGCGGGAAGTTTATCTCCAAAGCTTTTGCCATCCCTTTTTATTAGGGAACAGTCTTCTCTTGTCAAAGATTTCTCCAAAATCAAGTGGGATCCAATCCATTTGCTCAAACTCCCTTAGTGGCTTTGTGCTTGACATGGTTCTTTCATTTTCTTTGCTTGTCTCGGCGTGATCACCCTCCGGGGTAGTTCTAGTTTCCCCATGTTTGGCTTCTTCAACATTTCTTGGGATTGGTTCCTCTTTCTTCTCTTCCGGAGCCGTATTTATGAAAGTTGCAGCAAGGGGTGCCACACTTGTGTCGCACTCCGGCTTTCCCGAAAGTCATATTTCCCAATCTCTTCGCATGGCTGCCGCTTTACTTATTTTTTGTAGAAGTTTGGCAGCTTCCGTGAGTGTTTTCTCCATGAGATCCCCTCCTGCACACATTTGAACGTATTCCATGCAACTAGGGGTTAGGGAAAAAAAGAATCTATACAATAGTACGTCACCCGGGAATCCGAGTCTTGGTCCTTGTTCAACTAGTTCGTTGAATCGATTCCATGCTTGATCAATCCCCTCTTCTTCTCCTTGCTTGAAAGTCATCACTTGCATCCTTATATGTTGAATCTTGGTTATAGGGAAGAACTTGGCACAAAATTTCTTTACCAATTGATCCCAATTTCCCTCGGCTTCGAAAGACGCAAATGAATACCACTTTGTTGCTTCGTCGGCAAGTGAGTACGGAAAAGATTCCATTTAAACCAAGTGTCGGGAACTCCCTCTTGTCGCACCGTATTGCATAATGTCGTGAAGCGCTGGATATGTCTATATGGATTGTCCGTCTCCACCCCTCGGAATGGATTAGTTGCTGCCATCTTGATGATTTGAACTATAATTTCGTACCTTGTCACCTCGAGAATCGAATCCGACTCTTGTACCTTGATGTCCTCACATCGAGGGCTAGCATAGTCTCTTAGTAATTTTTCCGGTTCCTCCAAAGGATTTCCAACGAACGCCATCTAGACAATCAAAAACAAAAATAAAAGAGTGTGTTTTTCTAGAACACAAAGGTTAGATGTTAGTAATTAACAAAATTAATGAGAGATTAAACGAAGTAAACTAGCTTGCTCCCCAGCAACGGTGCCAGAAAAAGGGGCTTGTTAATGGTTCAAAACCGCGTTCAACTTCACCGCAAGTCCACGGAGTGACTTGGTGCCTTTTTCACCAAGGGAGGGGACCCCCTAGGTTCTTGTCAATCCACGGAGCAAGGGAATTACTTGCATTTAACCTAACATTAACTTAGTTGATTAGGGACTTTATGATGTAAAGATTGATCTATAAAGTAAAGATAAACTAACCCTAGATTAAGTTAAAGGGAAAGAGAAAGGTAGTTCACGAGTATGAAAGACGTATGCCCATGGAGTTTAGGTACTTGAGATGCAATCACCCAAAACATGGTAAAACCCCGATCCAATCTATCTAAGGTTGTGAACAAAGAGTTAAGCATTTCCCTTCCCTCGTACATATCACTACGCGAAGGTAATCGTCTCTAACCCTAATGAACACGGTATGTTGACGTGATCTACGGGAGCAACCCCGATGGCAATGGTAGCTAATCTTAAACATTAAGCATCATCAACATGGAGGTATGATAGATAAAGATCCAAACAAGAGAGTGGGTGACTACATGTCAAGATCCATTACAACTCCATGGACAAACGATTACTTTACCCCATCAAGACGCTAGGCATGGCACCGTTGAATATGGTGGATGCCTCCGATGGAGTCCGTCTCCTGGTGTCCTTCAACTCCGGCAGCGCCGTGGCAAGGCCCCGGCGTCCTCCTTCCTCGTGGTGGCCTCCGTTGACCTAGGTGATGATCCTTGCGAATCTTTACCCTCTCGATCAACCCTCTTCCTTGTGTTTGATCTCCCTAGGCTTCTCTGGTCGTCTTTCGCGAACGGCTCCTCTCCCCAAACAATTAAGGTTCCGCGAATTTAGCACCGAAGAAAGGCGGCGGCGAACCGAGGCGAAAAGGGGGTGGGCCGGTCGGCCTGGGCCGGCCGGCTTGGCTCACTTTCGGCCCGGTTCGTCTCCGTCTTTTGCGACGTATCGTTTCTTGCACTTTGGGGTTTTTCCTCCTTCGGATATGGGCTTTGGACGTCGTTATCTCCGCGACCAAGTTAAGGGGTCTTCACACATGATCTTTCGGTCTTTTCATCTTGGTCCTCGGAGATTCTCCTTCGAAGCTCATTGGTCCTTGCCACCTTTGGAGTCAAGTTCACGCACGGTCGGAGCCTCTTGATCATCATGTAAATCGTCCTCCGAACCAAATGTATTTCTTCTCATTTAGTGCATGAATTCCTGCGTAAACATTATACTCCAAAACACACATCCAACGATGAACTTGTTATATCATTAGTATGCCTAGTGGCGGGTTAGTTCCAAAATGAAATCCAAACTATAACATAACAAGTGTTCTTGGTTGACGGAAATCGACCGCCAACAAAGTATAAAAATATATATTTTTATAGATATATATCATTTAAAAATGAAATAAGTGCATTAATACATATAAATATAATCTAATTCTTTAAAAACAATATAGTTTACTTTAAATTAACATGAATAGCCATATTGTAATAGTTAAATTTTATTATTATATATCACTAATAATATTATGCTAAAATAATTATTCATTTGATATTTTTAATAACTTAGATGATGTACATCATTTTTAGGTAATGATATCAAAATTAACTTCAATTTGTAATTACTAATTAGTCATAAAAATAAGTTTTAGAAGATTTCATAAGTACTTTGTTCTACACAGATACGAATAGTGTCGGGTAGTCCACATTTTTGTCGAATACGAATCTGGAACCGGATAGAAAAAAATTGGAAATCGAATACAGATACATCCATTTAACATTCACATTAAAAACGAATACGAATACGAATATCTATATTGATGATTTTATCAAATACAAATTTGAATAATTCGGATATCCATACATCCGAATCCATCCCTAGGCAGCAGCATCCCACCCCACGTAGTGAAACTTCAACATTTGAGATTGATGTTTGAGCTAGGCAGATTTTCGAGAGATATTTAACTTTTTACCATTAGAGCATCTTTAAGAGTTAACTATTTAACCTTGGAAAATTATAAGATTTGCCAACTCCTAAAATATTTACCAAGCTAAAAAAATGCATCTTTTGTTCTTTTTAATTTGTCAAATTTTCCTTTCTCTCTTATATATTTGCATCAGGAACCCTTCTCTATTATTTTTTTCCACCCTTCCACTTGTTTTCCCACCATGAGAAACTCCAATGCCAAGCGAGGTACGCATACATATATTTACGTGTTGGAGGCAGGATTTTCTTAAGTTGCCAAAAATTACCAACTCAGTTGCCAAATTGTTCAAGTGTTTTCACCGTTTTTGCCAAAAATCAAAGATGTCGACCTAATTTGGCAAACAGTTGGAGATGCTCTTATAATGGAGATGATCACAAATGGCATGCCAACGGATGGTGCTACACTTTTTTACCACGCAATGGAGAAACGAGCTATAAAAATACCACATTTGCTCATGTGGCACGCTAGCGCAGTTGTTCACGTTGGATCCATCCCCACGAAGGGTGGCAAATGACCTCACATGCCCCTGGCCCATCCTCTTTCAACTCCTTCCCACGCCGCCCAGAGCCCGACCCCCGCAGTCCGACCTTTGTGCATTTTGCTCCTTTCGTAACACCGTCGTCGACCCTGAGCCCGTGGCTGCTCGATCCACCTCATGCCGTCGCCTAGTCAGCTGTCGTGCTAGCCACAGTCGCAGGTGCTATTCCAGATGGAGGAGCTCGGGTTCTTGGTGATCCACTCGAGCTTGAAGAAGGCGTATGGTCACGATGGTGTGCACTTGGAAGCCGGAGTGGGACACACTGTCGCAGCAGAGCGGGCCTCAATCAAGTTCGATAGGTGGCTGCAGTGGAGGCGGCGCTGTTCGAGCACCCGTCGATGGTTCCCGCTCCCACTCGAGCTCGAGCTCGCCTACCTAGACATTCTTGCACGTAGACGCTCGCTCGAGTGTGACCTCGTAGAGCGAGAGGACACACGGCGAGGAGTAGCGCGAGGTGGCGCATGGGGCTCTCGCACCCCTTGGTGGAGCCCTCTTGTGGCCACTGTCGTCGTCCTCCCAGGGGTGGTGCTCGTCAGAGGGCGACCAGCCATCATCTCGTCGCCGAGTCTCGTCGACACTCTCCCATCCGATCCCCTTTCTCCTTTTCTCTCTGGTCCACGTGCGATGTCCACCACCCATCCCGCAGGCGTCATCCCCAAAGGTAAACTCATCTACGACCTCACCACCACCGCAAACGGCGTTTAGCACACATGAGGAGGCCGCGATAGCGGTGGCCGCAGCCAGGGGGCTGGGGCTCATCAAGGAGGTGGAAGCACGAGCTGGACCCTGCGGTGGCCACATTCCCCATCATGTCGTACAAAGAGATGGTGGCGCACATGGACGGTTTGTTGGTTGAGCCACGAAACCAACATCGAGCTGGGCGATCATGGCGACCAAGTCAAGAAGGAGCTTGGCATGGAGGCCGTGCCTCGTTTGTGGGATTTTCAGTGATTTACCCACAAAACCATTAGATTTCTCGGTAGAGCTACAAAACCGAGTCTGAAGACCAGGCATGACAAGACTGCGCATGGGGTCGATCTGACTAGTGGACCCTTACAGTCAGACTGTGGAGCGGTCTGATCGGTGAGGTGCACCGGTCTAACCGGTGTAGGTCGTGTGCACCCGGAAGCTTCGAAGCGGAGGACACGCGGCGTGATCGTGGGCCTTGCATCGAGGCTAAGCAAGTTCACGGTGGATGCGTGCCCGTCCGATGGTAATCAACTACAACTTCCGAATTTGCCCTTGAGGGGTGTTTATCATTAATTCGAGTTGTAGGGGTAGAATGGACTTCTTCCCTCTCCACCCCACTCGATATATATAGGAGGGGAGAGGGAGATGGCATCTAACTCTTGGACCCTTGAGCACTTTGTTTTCCCCTTTGTTTTCCTCCTCTAGGGCTAGCTAGTGCTTCAAGATTAATCTCAAGTGGGTAGGATGTTGGGAGGTTGCTAGCCTTTTTGTAAAGAATCTTTCCTTGTGATGTATGGAAGGTGTTGACGGCTGTTAAGTACCACTTTTAGCCATCAATATTCTCATATAATTGGAGGCATATGCATTTATTACACACATTTTATTAAGAATAATGTAGTTCCACTAGTCCTTGGAGATTATTTTAATGTAGGTGAAATAAGCGTGAAAGGATATGGAAACTCACCTTCTATGAAGTGATCCATGCCACCCCAGCTGAGGAGATGGCTGCCACATGGATCTTAAGTGGCAAACAAGTCACTGATCCAAGTGAAGCACTCGTCAACGAATCAGAGAGCGACACATGGACATCCCATGGATCCATGGGCCTACCAGGGTCTCTAACCGCCAAGAATCTTGCCATGCATGGAGGATGGATCATGGGGCCCACATATCAGTCACTGGGAAGAAGCACATGACGACGCGTGGCATGAGAGGGCCGGCTGATCCTAGGATCGGCTTAACCGCCTCTGTTGCGTTTCATCGTGGCCTTCCACGTGGTGGCCACTCATTGGTCACTTGTTGCATCCTGGGATGTTTTGGTGACATTTGGTGCCTGCTGACACCATGGCCCTTGCCTATAAATAGAAGGGGAGGGGCTCCCATTTCTCACACCCACACTTGACTCTCCTCTCTCACTTTTAGTTTCCAAGGCAAGAGAGTAGGCTAGAGTAGCTCTTATTCAGGTTCCAAGTCTACTTTGGGATCCAGGTATGAGTTCTCTTGTATCTTTATTTCTTTGTATGACTTTGATCTACTTCAGCTATTGTTGACATTTCTTAATGCAATCACCTAAGAACAGTTTTGGAACCCATCCTGGTAACAGCGCCAAAAATGCTGGTTGGTAATTCTTAACGTTACAGGAGTCCGCAAGCGCACGGAAGAACCATTGTAGCATTTCCCCAAAGGAGTATTCCAAAGGGTATCGAATCCAAGGAAGGCATTGGCGGAATGACAAGATCAACTCTATTGCAATGAGTATAGATCATAGACGGAAATAAACCAGACACTCAAGTGCAGGGGTAAAATATGATAATGGGGGTAGTGTGATCACACACACACTCATTCTCAAAATATGATAATGGGGGTAGTGTGATCACACACACACTCACTCTCTCTCTAAGGGGGTCCTAGGCATAGGAGGCGACATACGAGTTAGTTCTAGGTTCTTATGTACTATACATATAAAGCTGGTAGGAACGAGTTAGATACACTAGCGTTTAAGAACTTTGACTTAAGCACCCAGGTACCACGGGGAGATAACCTCCCGCGTTGCTTCCGCACAACTCCGGTTGTTATATTTTAGACTCTTACAGCTTATTCGAACGTGGGGGATTTTAGAGGGACCAATGGCTGTCACTACCGCGGCCTACCCCAAGACAAACCGTGGGATAAACTCATAAGTAAGGTAGCTACGCAACCCAAGCACCATGCTTACGTTGTTAGCCGGACTTGACCGGCCTGGGCTATTGTGACCCAGGTCAAGCCACCAGATAAACTAGCCAATTACACCGAGTATCGTAGCTCAAGCACAGACTTCATACAACATAGTCATGTCATCTAATTAGATCAAACCAGGTTAGGTACACAAACGTATTCGTGTTTTCCTATGTCTCAACTGGATCAAAGGGTCGTGTTCGCGAAGAACACGAGCCTCTAACTTATGAACAAACAACAGAAACATGTGAAAGTTGTTGACATTGCTAACGTCATAGACTAGAAATAGATATAAGATCCATCTCTATCGACGGCGCCAGAAATGCAAAGGTATATCTTAACATGATGCTAAGTGTATATCAGATGTTGCTTTCAGATAAACTAAAAGATGAATCTGATACGAGTCATAGCACAACTCGATATAGGTTGTCAGCCCTGACAGAAGTGCCACTAAAACGCATGGATTGGTACTCTTACATATGCCTTGGATCTCTAGATAAGAAAATATATATAAACAGGGTATCCGCAAGCGCACAAATATGATTATACCATTGTAGCATTTTAACCAGGAGTAAAACCAGGTATCGTATTTATATTCTACCACAGGGAAAGAAGTCTTCTATCTATAACAACAAGTACATGCTTATCTCTCAGTTGTGTAATGTAGAGTGGCCAAAATATATCAATTGCTATAAACAGGTGTAAGTCACATAAAGATAAAGATAATGATAGCATTGATCAAATCATAACATAGTGAGCCACTAGAAAGTGAAAATATAGAAAGAGAAGCGTATTCACAGCCTAGTTAGCGAGGATACTCCTCGGTAACTCTAAACTATATGTCAATACAAACTATGATTAGTGCAATATATTTAACAATCATGGAAGAAGAACTATTATACTTATGCATGGGGAGACTATCCAGGAGGATCCAGGCCGAAACTTGAAACAACCCAAATAGTATAAGGCTCCACTAGTCCTACACACGGGGGGTGGATTGCAAAGGACTCAATAGTGCTGTCACCACCACGATCTACCACACGACCCGGCATGTAGGGTGCAATCGCAGGTAAATACAGTATAAGCACCACGCTTACACTATCTTTACCACTCACCCATGTTAACAGATGATCTAGGTGAGGGCTATACGACTCCATACACGAATATAAAGGTAAATCAACTATGTTAAACATGTAATCATAATAAACACCAAAGCATATAATCTCGAATATAATCATTGATAAGAACATATGTCTCTACAGCAAATGTAAGGAACTTATAAAGAACTTACACAGGCGAAGCTAGATCAGTATCTCGACCAGCTTCTAGACGATCAGGAGCCAAGTAGATGCCTTGCCTCCTCCTAGATCTAGACTAGTTAGCTACTCTCGCTATATGGTGTTTCTAGGGCGTAGTATCTCTGACTTGATGACTTGATCTCTATGTAGGAGATGTAATGATAGAGATTCTCCCTGCCAGGGGGCTCAGGGGCTGCTTATATAGTCCTGAGGGGATGACGTGCACCGTTTGATCAAACCGACCTAACATGTGGTTTAGATTGATCCTCATAGGCGGTGGAAGAACCTTCTGGAAGTAGGGCTGAGGTGGCGCCTGGGGGGGCCGACCGGTCCCACCATGGGACCGACCGGTCTGTGGTGGGCCCCCCTCGGGGCCCACTTCAGCCAGGTGGGTCCTTGCCCCTTCTAGATGCTTCTTTCTTGGGTGCTAAGTCACATTGAGTTCCGAAGCCTTCTAGACTTCATTCTTTTTCGTATTTTCCTGAATAGTCCCTTAAATCATATAATTTACCAAAACTCCAGAAAATCTGTTAGTGACACCCAATTCTAAGTTGGTATTAACAATTATGACCTTTTCTCATGTTTAGTTGACTTATAAATATATAAGATAAGATGTGTCAACAAAAGTCACCCGTCAAGTGGATCGAAAGGCCTTGTTCATCAAAAATAGGAGCCTCTAAATGATGAACATGTGAAGAACACATGAACAAATCACTCATGTATACTAACACAACTTTATATGAAATAGATAAATAGCAGAAATAGATCAAAGTCATACAAATGAAATAAGATACAAGAGAACTCATACCTAGATCCCAAAGTAGACTTGGAACCTGAATTAGAACTACTATAGCCTACCTCCTAGCCTTGAGACTAAAAGTGAGAGAGGTGTTGCAAGTGTGGATGGATCATAAGTGAGCCCCCTCACCTTCTATTTATAGGCCCGAGCACCGGCGAGGAATGGATGCAAACACCCCGGGGATGGCGCCTAGGACCAATGGGGAGACACCACGTGGAAGCCCCTGAGTGGCGGCCACAAGGTCGGTTCGGCCGACCTGTGGGGTCGGCCGACCCCCTGTGGGCCCCACTCGGGGTGTGCTTCCTCCTGGAGGCTGTCCCGTGGGTCCTTAGGTCAGTTCTCGGTGTCCACCCTATTTTGGCGCGATTTGCATGCCTTTGTGGCCTCATGGATCCATGTGATGTCCACGTGTCACACTCTGATTCGTCGGGGGTTGCTTCACTTGGATTGCTTGCATGGCATGCATACATGGCTCCCTAGTTGGCAGGTGTGCATGCATGACATCCTTGTTGGCAGCCCACCTAGGATGAGGTGATGTGGCATGGACCATAGAAGGTGAGTTTGTCACTCTTTTCCTGCTTATTTTCCTGCAATCAAATAATCTCCAAGGACAAGTGGAACTACATTATTCTTAACTAAATATGTGTAAGAAATGCCTTATGCTGCTTTATTCATGAGTATATTGACGGCTAAAGTAGGCACTTAACAGCCGTCAACAACTCCCCCAAGCTAGCCTCTTGCTCGTCCCGAGCAAGAGATCAAGGACTTAGGTTGGTTGATCAGGAGTTGCTACGATGTTGTATTCCTAATGTATAACAAGATACAGCTAGGTACTCTATCAAGAGTTGAAGAAGTTGGCATTGATCTTACCTTACACTCAATTGATATGGGGCATGTAGCTTTACCTGCCTTGGGTGGTTGAAAGATAGAATGGTTATATAAAGATTACTAATCACATGTACCTTGATCAGTTATCAATCCGGAGGTTTTGCAGTTTTTTTTTTCAAAAAGAAATCAAAGTTCCTCAAATGATACTCTCGGATCGCTCAATGTGTATGATTCCTCACCAAGGCTTTGATTTGCCTTCTTTCACTTCCTACTCCTAATAAGCTGATATGTGGAGCAGTAGGTAGGGAAAACATGTGGCATACCTGTTTCTCATGTATTGTCGAGTCGAAAACCAGATCCTTGGGAGAACAAGTCATACACCCTGATCAAGATGTGCAAATGTGTGTGTATGGTGGATGGATGATGAACTCCTATTTTGCATGATTTTACTCTCCTCCTTTTTGAAATTTTTGAGACTTGGCTATGTCTCTTTATTCTCTCTTTTTTTATGCATGCCCTTGAGCATGTTTCTTCTTTTTTTTACATAGCCCAAAGTCCTTGCTGAATATTTTTGGAGGGAGAGTAATCATGGAACATGCGCGGAGCTTTATTTTGTGGAATGGATGGGAAATTGATGAAATGATGGTTGCTAACTTCTAGTGTAGAAGTTTCGCATATGGTGGTGTGTACGTGATCTTGATCATAGGAGTATGACAAGTTTACTCGCCGAGGGTCACAACAATTCGACAGGACTCAATGAAGAAATCAGGTAGCACATGTGGAGGTTTAACAGAAACTAAAATCTACATATGGCCTTGGATAGGAATTTCTTATCATTGAGGAACTTATCATTTTATCATTTTCAAAAGAAAACTCCGGATATCAAACATCACTTAGTACTAGCTCATAGCAACTCTATTATACCATATCATACCTCGCAACAACTTAGGCAAAGATCATGCTTTTTTCTACCCACAAATTTCAAGCTCAGGTTCGATCATACTAGCCAACAAACTCAAAACTTGGATAGGATACTAAGTTGTAACAAGGCATACAAGAGGAATAAACAGAGCAACTATTCATCATTTCAACCATGGAGAATAAGAACACTCTTACCGCGCATATGAAAACAAACTAATTTAAGAAAGCAAATAAATATTTTTGGTCTTTTTAACTTTTTTCAGATTTTTATGTGTTTTTAGCATATGGGGTTCTGAAAATAATAGAAGATACAAGTTACCTTAGAATGTGGGTCCTCCCCCAGGCTAGCTTCAGGCTCACTGCTGTGGAGGGTGGTATCCCATCCACGCGTAGTAAGCCCTCTGCTCCTCCAGCTGTCGCAGCTGTCTCTGCTCCATGGTGTGAATCCTCTCGCCAGTCATACGCTGCCAGTCCCGAGTGGACTCAGCCTGCTGGTGCATTATCTCCTCCATGGTACCGACACGGATGTTGAGCTCGCTCATCTGCTGAGTGAGGGTGGCCCCACGAGATGACGAGCGCAACCCGGACGATGAGGACGAGTCCCCGTAGGTAGCACTGGCGGGCCGAACCCACTCGCCACTCCCTGCACTAGCCCAGGTCGAGCTACTCACACCCGGCTGACTCATGGGTTGGTCCCAACTGGGGGCATATCCGGGTGTAACTCCAGACATGTATCCGGCCGAGGCCCATGCGCCAGACAGCGGTGGTGTAGGCTGAGGCTGTGGCTGAGGTGACGACTGCGGTGATGGCTGTGGCGGCGGATGTTGTGGCGGTTGCTGTGCTGTCGCTGCCCTCCTCGATGCACTCCTAGTGACCCTGTCTCTAGAAACACTAGAACGACGAGGTTCCTCAAGAGGAACGGTCAGTGGCCCTTGGTCGTACAAATGGAAATCCGGGTTAGGTAACCGAATCTGGTTTGCATGGCCAGGGTAAAAGAAAACCAAGGAATCATCCGGGCCCTTTTTAAGAGTATGTCCTTGAATCAGATACGCCTCATCTATCATGGCCCAGGGAGAATCAATGTAGGGAACGTTAGCCCCTAGTGAAATCCCAAGACTCGAAATGATACGTGTGATCAGGGACGTACACTCAATATAACCCGTCATCCTAAAATTTGTCAACCACTACCGAATCATAGCTTGCACTGGGGAGATTTTGATCTGTCTGATCGCGGCATATAATATCCTCATCTCGTCTGTGTGCACGGTTCGAACATCATCCCTTGGAAAGAGAGTGATGGCGAGCCACTTGTGCCACAGTCGAAGAGTAGGATGTGTGATATCGTTGCACCGAGGTGCTAACTTGCCACAGACAGGCCGACCAGAAATCTCTTCCCAAAAATTATCTCGAATAAAATCACTGCAAGCTTGATCAAGAGAAATAGCACAATGACGATGAAAACCGAGAGCACGACTAATATCATGCCATGAGACTCGATACGACGTTCCATGGAAACGAAACGTAATACCGGTTTCATCCTCCCGAAGAGTACAGAGGAACTGAATGGTGAGAGGCCTAGAACCGATCTCCCACACCGGAACAAAGTTCTCCCAACCAAGAGCATGCCAAATGGAATCGAACTCGGAGTCCATACCTGTTTTCTCGATTAGGGCCGAGTCAAACTCCTTGGTGTTGGCGAAGACTTGATGCTTGATGAGAGCATATGCTTGTCTCTCCTGGTCGTCCCTTAAGTCGATGAAGGCGGCATCGGTGTTGATCACCCCTTCGGCTCGTGGTGTGGGTAGCTCCTCCTCTTCCTCTTCTTCACGGTCGGTTGACATTGGACTTGGTGTAGCTCCGGAGTGGTGAGACGAGCCCTCTCTGTCTCTAGAACGGCGTGAGCGGGTCACCTTCCGGTATGCACTGGCAATCCAGCTCATCTTGCACAACAATGGGACAACACGAGCAACTCGGTGATGGGTTAGTGAAATCAAAATGAAATCCTTACCGAGCTTGCTCCACCAATATTCAATATTCAGCGACAAATTGGAGAGAGTGCTTGACACCTCCACTTGAGCAAGAAATCCAAGAAAACCAAAGAGTAAGAGCAAAGAGGGAGATAGGGTGATGGAAATGAGTGAATGGGTAAAGAAACCCCTCAATCCCCCTTCTATTTATAGGCAACCGAGCCAGGCACCGGGGTAGAGGACAAGGGAAACGGCTAGGGGCCGTTGGAAGAGGCGGGGCCCACTTCGGCCGACCCCTGGGGTCGATCGACCCCCTGCCGGGCCTGCCTGCTTCCAGCTTTTTGCAACGGCTCTCTAATGGCTACCTGATGTCCTGCCCAGATGTCTAGGTCCAGATTCGCCCAAAATGTTGCTCGAAAAATTTTTCTATGACTTTCCACTCAAGAATTTATTTTCATAATTTTATTTAAAAAGGGAAATTTGCTAGAAAAATCTAGCATGCAGATGCAAGGTTGGAAAATTCAAATATGCATTTGGAAAAATCAAATAAATTTTTGAAAGGGAAACATGAGATAACTACCAATTTTACCTTTTGGCAAAAATGACTCATCTTTTTAATTCTGAGAGCGAGACTTTTCTCGGCGATCAATTCCACTCGTCACCCCATTCCCGAGAAATTGATGGAGATGACTTTTGTATTTCCCGCCACACCCTTCTTGTTTTCTTAGGCTTTGTTGGAGTGGTGGGAAGTCGCGGGGGCTGTGGCTCCGTCCATGCCCCTGATTGCTCATTTTTGCCCTGCAGTGTATAGCATTTCTCTTTTGTTGCCTGAAATCGGAACATCAAGTTCCTCTTCCCAATGCGGAATTGGATCGTTCTGGCTCCCACATTGATCCTTGCATTGGCGTCACTCAGGACTGGTCTCCCAAGAATGAGAGGCATTCCCTCATCATCTTGCATATCAAGGACCACGAAATCCGCAAAGATGCATGAACCTTGGATGAATACCAATAAGTTCTCTACTATCCCCTCTGGATGTCGGATCGATGCATCAGCAAGTTGGACGGCCGTCGCAGTTGGAGTTAGAGCTGGATACCCCAATTGTTCAAACATAGCCTTGGACATAAGGTTAACACTTGCACCAAGGTTGTAGAGAGCATGCTTAATCTTCTGGTAATATATCTTGCAGGTGATAGCCGGATAACCAGGATCTTTCTTGTGTGTGATTGTTGAAGATTCCCATGGGTTAAGTATTTGCTGTATAGGTTTCCCTGCATAGTCAGTGGTTTGTGCCCACCCAGAATGCTTACCCCATCTGGTGGACACTACACAAACATTTTCACAGGAAGATACGGGTTGCCCCGGAATCTTCCCGTCTTCAGCAGAGGGAACCAAAGCTGCTAATTGAGCCAACTGGGTTTCTATCATCTTATTAAAACTCAACTGGTTTTTAAGAGCAGAAGAAAGGCTATCAATTTTAACATTAAGGCTCTCAAAAGCCTTATCATAGGCAGTTGTTTTCTTATTAAAGCCTTCATTAATCTTAGCTTGCCCAAAGACTAGATCTTTCAAGGAAGGTTGGTTTGGGTTGAAAGAATTACCTTGATTACCTCCTTGATAATAAGGGCGTGATTGATTCCACGTTTGACCTCCTTGTGGACGATAACCGTTGTTGTTGCTGTTCATGTACATCACACCTCCTGAGTAGTAGGGCAGTAATTCCCTGAATGCCCAGTATTACCACAGACTTCGCATGTCATGCGATCATCCATAGCTTGAGTAGTGGTGGCCATGGCGGCCTTCTCATTGGCTAGACCATCCATTCTCTTCATCATTAGGTCCATCTTGGCGTGCAACATATCCGCTTCCTTGACGGTATGTGTACCCCTTTGACGTGGCTGGAGTCGATCATCACTCCACCCTTGATTGGTAACCATCTTCTCAATCAGTGTAGTAGCTTCAGTGATAGTAAGAGAGAAGAAAGCCCCTCCAGCTGCAGCATCAATATGGCCTCGGGCTGTCGGAGTCAGCCCATTATAGAAACTCTGAAGAATAAGCCAGTTGTCCATCCCATGATGAGGACAAGCCAGGATGTACTCCTGGAGTCTCTCCCAAGCTTCTGGGATAGTCTCATTTGCCGCTTGCTGGAAACTCGAAATTCGCCCCCGAAGGACATTGGTTTTGCCCAACGGAAAGAACTTCACGAGGAATGCTGCGGAGCACTTTGCCCAACTGTTAATCTCTGCACGGTTAGCATAGAACCACTGCTTCGCCTTTCCCAAGATGGAGAAGGGAAACAGTCACAAACGGATAGCATCTTCCTCCACTCCTCGTATAGTGAAGGTACTGCACAGTTCTAGGAACTGCTGCAGGTGGGCGCTCGCGTCTTCATTAGGCTTGCCACAGAATGGGCTAGCTGTACCATCCTAATTAAGCAAGTTTTGATCTCGAAGTTTCCATTCCCAGTGTTGATCACAGGGCCTGTCGGCACCTAGTCAGCAGAGGGAGAGGAGTACTCGCGGAGAGTCTTCTCGACAGGGTTGGCCATGGAAGTTGATGCGGATGGCACAAAGGAAGCTGGATCGACTTCCGAATGTTCACGCAAAGGAGAGCCGGAATGAGTTCGTGCCTTCCTTACGAGTGACTCAGGATCTTCTGTAGAATTCAATGGTAAGTCGAAACCAGTCAGGCACTACCTGTCTTCATCATCAATAGACAAAGAAGACAATCCAAGTTAGCCTGCATTGAGAACTGTTTTATTCCTGTCATGATTATAAACATATGCAAAGTGTAGATATGTCATCCTTTAGCCTTCCCCGGCACGATGCCAGAAATGCTTGTTGACATTTCTTAACGCAATCACCTAAGAACAGGTTTGGAACCCATCCTGGTAATAGCGCCAGAAATGCTGGTTGGTAATTCTTAACGTTACAGGAGTCCGCAAGCGCACGGAAGTACCATTGTAGCATTTCCCCAAAGGAGTATTCCAAAGGGTATCGAATCCAAGGAAGGCATTGGCGGAATGACAAGATCAACTCTATTGCAATGAGTATAGATCATAGACAGAAATAAACCAGACACTCAAGTGCAGGAGTAAAATATGATAATGGGGGTAGTGTGATCACACACCCACTCACTCTCTCTTTAAAGGGTCCTAGGCATAGGAGGCGACATACGAGTTAGTTCTAGATTCTTATGTACTATACATATAAAGCTGGTAGGAACGAGTTAGATACACTAGCATTTAAAAACATTGACTTAAGCACCCAGGTACCACGGGGAGATAACCTCCCGCATTGCTTCCACACAACTCCGGTTGTTATATTTTAGACTCCTACAGCTTATCCGAACGTGGGGGATTTCAGAGGGACCAATGGCTGTCACTACCGCGGCCTACCCCAAGACAAACTGTGGGATAAACTAATAAGTAAGGTAGCTACGCAACCCAAGCACCATGCTTACGTTGTTAGCCGGACTTGACCGGCCCGGGCTATTGTGACCCAGGTCAAGCCACCAGATAAACTAGCCAATTACACCGAGTACTATAGCTCAAGCACAGACTTCATACAACGCAGTCATGTCATCTAATTAGATCAAACCAGGTTAGGTACACAAACGTATTCGTGTTTTCTAATGTCTGTTCAACTGGATCAAAGGGTTGTGTTCGCGAAGAACACGAGCCTCTAACTTATGAACAAACAACAGAAACATGTGAAAGTCACCCGTCAAGTGGATCGAAAGGCCTTGTTCATCAAGAACAGGAGCCTCTAAATGATGAACAGGTGAAGAACACATGAACAAATCACTCATGTATACTAACACAACTTTATATGAAATAGATAAATAGTTGAAGTAGATCAAAGTCATACAAATGAAATAAGATACAAGAGAACTCATACCTAGATCCCAAAGTAGACTTGGAACTTGAATTAGAACTACTCTAGCCTACCTCCTAGCCTTGAGACTAAAAGTGAGAGAGGTGTTGCAAGTGTGGATGGATCATAAGTGAGCCCCCTCTCCTTCTATTTATAGGCCCGAGCACCGGCGAGGAATGGATGCAAACACCCCGGGGATGGCGCCTAGGACCAATGGGGAGACACCACGTGGAAGCCCCTGAGTGGCGGCCACAAGGTCGGTTCGGCCGACCTGTGGGGTCGGCCGACCCCCTGTGGGCCCCACTCGGGGTGTGCTTCCTCCTGGAGGCTGTCCCGTGGGTCCTTAGGTCGGTTCCCGGTGTCCACCCTGTTTTGGCGCGGTTTGCATGCCTTTGTGGGCCCATGGATCCATGTGATGTCCACGTGTCACACTCTGATTCGTCGGGGGTTGCTTCACTTGGATTGCTTGCATGGCATGCATGCATGGCTCCCTAGTTGGCAGGTGTGCATGCATGGCATCCTTGTTGGTAGCCCACCTAGGATGTGGTGATGTGGCATGGACCATAGAAGGTGAGTTTGTCACTCTTTTCTTGCTTATTTTCCTGCAATCAAATAATCTCCAAGGACAAGTGGAACTACATTATTCTTAACTAAATATGTGTAAGAAATGCCTTATGCTGCTTTATTCATGAGTATATTGACAGCTAAAGTAGGCACTTAACAGCCGTCCACAGCTATTCAGCTATTTCATATAAAGTTATGGTAGTTCATATGATTGATATGTTCTTGAGTTCTTCATTCATTCATCATTTAGAGGCTCGTGTTCATCATGAACACTAGCTTTCTATCCACTTGAAGGATGATTTACTCATACCTTTTGTGCTTGTTCATAAGTTAGAGACTCGTGTTCTTCACAAACACGACCATTTGATCTTGATGATTAGACATAAGAGAGCTCGTATCTGTTTGTATGACTAGCCCTGTTTGATCTAGTTAGATTGCATTGTTGTGTTGCATGAGGTTTATGTTTATGCTACAGTACTCGGTCTAAATCGGCTAGTGTTTTGTTGGTTTCACCCTGGGTCACAATAGCCCGGGCCGGGTGGAGTTCAGTAGCAATGCAGCGTGGTGCCTAGGTTGTGCAGTTGTGTTAGTTATGAGTTTGCCCCCCGTAACAATTGAGGTAGGGCGCGGTAGTGACAGCCATTGGACCCTTCGTAACCCTCCGCGCTGGGGTATTGTTGTAGGATGCTAAAGGATAGATTTCCACTTGTTTGCGTAGCGTCGTGGTACTATCTCCCCGTTTGTACCTGGGTGTTGAACCTTCGATCATGCAATGCTTTGTGCATCTTTCTTGTATCATCTAACTCTTGTATGCTTAGCACATTAGAACCTAGAGCTTACTCTGTATAGTCCTCCCTATGTCGACCGGGCATCCCTGGGCCCACCACGCATGTGGGCCATACTCGGGAGATAAAGACCTACACACTTGGACTACTCGACTAGTGGGCCACGGTGCAAGATTACCATGGGCCACAAGTCAAGACAAGACGGACAAGGACTTGTACTAAGATTAGGATAGCGTTCTATAACTCGTATAGGCTACTTCTAGTCCTACTCGAATAGTACTCTTGTACCAATTCGACTTGTAACCCTGCCTCCCATGGCATATAAGGCGAGGCAGGGACCCCTCTCAAAACAGACGCAATCAATACAGAGCCACGCAGCATACATGACGTAGGGTATTACACACATTGAGGCCCGAACATGTCTAATTATGTGCCCCGTGTCTCACCATCGTGTTCCTGATCTCGGCGAGCCCCACCGCACAATCTACTACTTCGGGTACCCTGTGGTAGGCTCGGTGTCTAAAACACTGATAGCTGGCGCGCCAGGTAGGGGATCTCGTCACTGATCCACTGGCGAATTCGATGGCTCTTGTCATCATCAAGCCGACCATCGCTTTCCAGCAAGGCGACACCTTCGTTTTTGGCTCCTGGGTTTGTGTTGCTAACGGCACTGGATCATTCCTGCGTTTCTTAGCATCAACTCCGGAGTCAAAGCTCAAGACCTTGATGCTTACGCAAGCTTCGATGGAAGAACTCATCAAAAATTTCGGTGAAATTTCGCTTTCGGACCCAGTCAGAGAGCTCGAGTCGGAGTCCGAGTACAACTCGACTTCGCCTCCAATTCAGACTGAGCTGCTCTCTCCAGCTTCACAGCTTGCGCTCAGCCTGGATTGCATTCCAACACCACCCCTCTTCGGCCATCACCTTGTCAGCGCTGCTTACCAAGCCGCGTTGGACATCCTCATGCGCCCTGGTTCGAAGACTGTGCTCGAGTACTCTTCAGATTTAGAAGTCAACCTCGACTACTTCGATTCGAATTCATCTGAGTTTGAGTTCAACTACAGTTTGGATTCTACTGAAGCAAAGCAACTGTCTAGCCCTGTTCAAGGACTGGTGATCACATCGACACCTGAGGGTAGATTCATCTACTGGCCTGAGCATGTGCCTGCTGACCTCACCTTGGATGGTCAGGAGCGCTTTATCGCCTGTCTCGACAACGTACCTTTCCAAGAAGGCGCCAAGCTTGTTGACTATGACACCGATACTGAGCTCATCAATAGTACGGGTACTCACTCATCCTATCGAGAAGTTTTCGTCGTCGATGCATCTACTCCGCAAGGGCATCGCGCCAATTATCACTTTCCGGATGATGTATCTGATGATGCACTCTCCGTCAATGCTCCTGCTGATGAAACTGCAGAGGCCAAGACTGCATGTCGTCAACGCAACACTGATCGTGCAACCCTTCGTCGTGAACTCGCGGAAGCTCTACCTACTCGTAACCTTCGAGAGGCCCTGGATGCGGTTGCTACTCGACAATATCGCACTCCAGAGGAAGCTATCAACGCGATCCGCGATCAACTTGCTTGGTCGTTCTATGCCTCGTGACAGGGCGGCTGCAGAAGTCGCAAAGCTTGCTGAACTAGCCTACACTATGCTACGTCAAGGCACCAGTACTCCTAGTCACCACGGCAGCAGTGGGGGTGCTCGTCGCACTAACCACACTTCCAATCGTACACGTCCGGAAGCTAGCAACAAAGACAAAGGCGGCGATGGTAGTGTCAATAGCAAGTCGGGAGACTCTCACTACGATGCTCGCACAACAATCAACGCCAGGCATGCTGAGCGTGAGAAGCAAAAGGATGTTGACTCTGATTCCTTTCCTGCCTTCTCTGCTCGACTTCAAGCTCTGTTTCTTCCGGAGAAGTTCAAGCCCTATGGTATTTCTAAATATGACGCCAAGCAAGATCCAAGGCAGTGGTTGCGCTGTTATGCTCTGTCTATCACTAATGCCGGGGGCAATGATGATACTAAATGTATCTATTTCCCTTTTAGTCTGGAACAAGAACCTCTCACTTGGTTCGAATCACTTAAGCGAGGCTCCATCGACAACTGGGGACAACTCAAGCAACGCTTCACCAGCAACTTCGCGGGTTCTTTGGGCCGTCATGGTACTCGTATGGACCTTGCATTGATCAAGCAAAAACAAGGCGAGACTCTTCGCGAGTACATGCGCCGCTTTTTTGAAAAAAGAGCCACTGTTGTTGATGTTACCGAGAAAGAATTCATAGACACCTTCCAGGATGGTTTCTATGATGACAGGCTTTTCCAAGACTTCGGTCACGCTCGTCCAGCCAACATCACCAAACTCAAGGAGATGATCACACACTAGGCGGATGAGGAAGACAAGGCTCGGAACCGGTTCAAGCATCTTCGCAACAACCAGAACAACAACAACAATAACAACAACAATAATGCTAGTGGAAACAATAGTGGCAAGCAACAGCAGGGCAATCGCATGGGTAATAACTACTCGAGCAATCCTAATCGCAAGCACAAACCTGACAATACTGTTGCAGCTATGGAAACCACCACCAAGCCTGAAGAAGATTCTCACTAGGCAACATTGACTAAGCAGAAATGCCCATGGCACCCAGAGGGAGATCACACTACAGAGCAGTGTTACCAACTTCGCCGTGCACTGAAGAACACACCCGAACCAGTGCACCCAAACCTAAGGTTTCGCAAGAAAAAGGTGAAGAAGGCTAAAACAGGCAAAGACACTAGGTTTCAAGACCCATCCAACACTGTCAATGTCATATTCAGTGGGATTCCAACCAAGCACATGCAGAAACTTGCTCTTAGAGAGATTATGTCCATTGAACCAGCAACTCCAACTATTCTAAAGTGGTCTAAAACCCCCATCACCTTCTCAAGGGCAGATCAATGGACTAGTTTTTCTGAGCCAGGACGATATCCTCTCATTCTGGATCCAGTGGTAGCAGGCTCCAGGCTTACTAAGGTTCTTATTGATGGTAGCAGTGGTCTTAATGTCCTGTTTGCAAAAACCTTGAAGAAGATGGGCCTGGATATCACCAACATGCTTACCAAGACCAAATTGCCATTCTATGGTATTATCCTGGGCAACACAACTGTTCCTTTGGGTTCAGTTGTACTACCCGTTACCTTTGGAACTAAGGCTCACTACCGTACGAAGTACATCAAGTTCGAGGTTGCTGATTTCGGGACTTCTTATCATGCCATCCTTGGCAGACCTAGTCTGGCGAAATTCATGGCTATTCCTCATTATGTGTACCTTGTACTCAAAATGTCGAGTCCCAAAGGAGTACTCTCATTGCGTGGGGATTTGAAGCGTTCTTACGACTGCGACGCTGAAGCCGTGGAACTTGCCTCCACAACTCAAGTCCCTAATGCTATGATGGAAGTCTTCACTGCAGCTAAAAAGCTTGCTCCGAGCGAGCTGGAGGTTCCTGAGAAGACGGATATCAACAACAAGCCTGCACTGACTAGTGACGTCCTGCTCAAAGCCATTGATCTCTGTACTGGCGACAGCAGCAAGACGACTATGATCAGTGCACAGCTTGATCCTAAATAGGAAGACGTGCTCGTCAACTTCCTTCGGGCTAACCGTGATATCTTTGCATGGAAACCATCTGACATGCCAGGTGTGCCCAGGAGGTTGATCGAGCACTCACTCAACGTCGATCCTTATGCTACCCCCAAGAGACAACATCTTCGTCGCTTTGCTGATGACCGCAGGGATGCTATCAAGAAAGAGCTTGCCAAACTACTCGCGGCTGGCTTCATCCGGGAAGTCTTTCACCCGCAATGGCTTGCCAACCTTGTGCTTGTCAGAAAGAAGAACTCAAATGATTGGAGGATGTGTGTCGACTACATGGATCTTAACAAGCATTGCCCTAATGATCCCTTTGGGTTGCCGCGGATTGATCAAGTCATTGATTCCACGGCGGGTTGTGCTCTACTCTGCTTCCTTGACTGCTACTCGGGCTATCATCAAATTGCAATCAAGGAGTCTGATCAAGAGAAGACCGTGTTCATCACTCCATTTGGTGCTTATTGTTACACAACAATGTCCTTCGGGTTGAAAAATGCTGGTGCTACTTATCAAAGAGCTATCCAAGTGTGCTTCAAGAAGCAACTTCACAAGAACGTGGAAGCATACATGGATAACGTCATTGTAAAGACTAGGGATCCAGACATGCTTATCACGGATCTTGAGGAAACTTTCGCTTCGCTACGGGAGTACTAATGGAAGCTCAATCCTAACAAATGCGTCTTTGGCGTATCATGTGGAAAACTACTCGGGTTCATCATCAGCCATCGTGGTATCGAAGCAAACCCCGAGAAGATTACTGTCATCTCCAACATGCAAGCTCCGACTACTATCAATGATGTTCAGAAGCTTACTAGATGTATGGCGTCACTCAATCGCTTCATCTCACGACTTGGAGAATGTGGTCTACCTTTCTTCAAGCTATTCAAATGGCAAGAGAAGTTTGTATGGACCACTGAAGCTGATCAAGCTCTTTCTCAGCTCAAGGAGTTCTTATCCAAGCCTCCAGTCCTAACAGCTCCTCTGCCAAATGAAAAGCTCTTGCTCTACATTGTTGCGAATACTAATGTTGTCAGCACTGCTATTGTCGTTGAGCGGCAGGAGCAAGGCTATGGCTACCCTGTCCAGAGTCCGGTTTACTTCGTCAGTGAAGTAGTTTCATAATCCAAAGCTCGCTACCCTCCGGTACAGAAGCTACTTTATGTGGTCCTGATTACTTCACGGAAGCTCCGCCACTACTTCGATGAGTACAAGATTTCTGTGGTCACTAGCTACCCGCTTGGTGAGATTTTGCACAACCGGGATTCCACAGGAAGGATTTTGTGACACCCCAGGTGTTTATCTCTTTTTAATCAAGGATGTCGATCTAAGTTAAGGGTGTTGAAGGAACAATCAATGCAAGTTTGGTGAAAACACCATTAGGAGCAAAGTTTAGTTTGAACTTGATTTCAATTTTCACAAAGAGCTTGAACTTTTGCCAAGATGCAAGTTGTCACCAAGATGCAGGAACACAACCTAGTAGTATGACACTTTTTGAAATCCAGGATGGAAAAAGGAGTTAAACCCCATCCAACTTGATCAACTCCCTATAGGCCATTCTGAGTTCTTTTGGATAGCTTGGCCTTAATCTCAAATTTTCATATGGCAACTCCAAAATCGACCAATCTAGAAGTTGTTGGTTTCCTCAAGCTTAACATTTCATCTTTTAGGTGGAAGTTAAGATCTTGAGTGAAAGATCCTCAAACCTTGAGTCAAACCTCTTCAAAATGGTCAAACCCCTATGATTCCATACATATCTCTAGAACTTTGATCAAATCTCCAAAATTTCCCAAAACACTAAAAATTCGGCCAATACAAAAGTTGTGCAAAACTTTATGGGACACATTTCATCTAATTGGCAGTTTTTCAAATTTTTTTGAGTGGAAATGCCTCAAAAACTTGGTCAACGCCTGAGCATGTGTTTTGACCGCGTCGAGAAAAACAGAATTTTCAAGACAAATTTCTGCTCAATCCGTGGATTTTTCCACTGGTCGACCTTTGTGAAAATGGTAGAGGAATGTCTCATCTACAACTTTGTTTTTGGCCAAAAGTTGACTTATATGTGGATTTGAATTGTTCTGCATGGTCAAAGTACCCTACTCTGAAAACAGTTCCGCTGCCCCTGTGCCCGTGAGGGCGCCCCGGCTGCGACGTCACGCCGCGATGCCGTCTCGCCCCCCGTGCCCGGCACGCGCGCACGCTCCGTCCCGCCCGTGCCGCCTGGCCCGATCATCAAGGTGGACCCTACCGTCGCATGCTCGCGTTGCCCGAGGTTGTTCGCGCCACATCGGCCGTCCACTTGTCACGTCCGGCCGCTCACCCTTGACACGCGCTGTGCCGCCGCGGTCCCTGTCTTGCAGCCGCGCTGGCCTGTCGAAGCAAGCACGCTGAAAGCGCTCGTCTGCACGCCTTGGCTGCTAGGTTCCGTCGCCGCATCGGTCTCGCGCCCTGGCACTCGAGCGCCCCTGCACCGTTGGCTGGCCACGCGCCGCGCCGCCGCCGACTCTGCTGCCATGCGCGCCGCTGTGCCGCGACACGCCCCCCTTCTGTGTCGAGCTGGCCGTCGCGCCGAGGCAGTGCTGAAGCTCCCCTCGCCCGCCTATAAAAGGGACATGAGCCCCTGAGCTCGCCACACCGCCAGTCCACGCCGCCAGGCTACCGCAGCTCGCCGCCGTAGCGCCGCCACGGAGCCATTGCATCCGAGCCCGCTCGTCCCCGTCCAAGCCCCCTGGCAGCATCCCCTTGCCCCACTGGAGCTCCCCGTGCCACACATTGCCCAACGCCGCCGCCTAGCTCGCCGGACTTTGCCCCGCCGCAGCCGGAGATCCGCCCCTCCACCGAGATCAACCGCCGGCAGTTCCTCCGCCCCGTCCAAGCGCCCGTATAGACCCAAGGTGACCCTAGACCTGAGCATTTCACGGGCCGGGCCGGGTTCGGGCCGAGCCGAAAAAAAATCTGGGTTTTTCGGGCTGAGAAAATCCTGCCCATGACCGTCCCATGGGACGTGTCGGGCCTCAATTTTCGGGCCGGGCTTGGGCGGGCCGCCCGCGCACTTTATAGTGTAAAAGAGCTAAAAACAGCATTACGGGCCGGGCTCGGGCCAAGATTTTTTTCACGGGCTCCAAGATCTCTGCCCACGCCCGTCCAGTAAGGTCCGTGGGCGGGCCTGGCGCGGGCCGGGCCCGGGCCGGGCTAGCGGGCCGGGCCGGGCCGGGCCAAAAATGCTCAGGTATAGGTGACCCCCAGGCCCTTCTCCGCCCATTTCCCCTCCCTAGATCGCCGCCGCTGAGCCGGATTCCGGCCATCTGTGCCGGCGGCCGTGGCAAGGGCATGCCTGTGAAGATCGAGATCTATCCAGGGTTCTTTTCATAAATGTAGGGATCTCTGTGTAAAGCTGAGGGTATGCTTGTGAATAAGTTTTGTAAACAAGGACTCGGATGAAAGAAGATTCTTTAAATCTTGTTTTAAATCGCTGAGACCTTCTAAAATTCATAGTAAATCATATAAAAATCAGAAAAATACAAACTCAATTGTTCTGTGCTCCATATGAACAGATGCAACTTTTCTAGAAAGGAATTTTGTAAATTTCTTTCTAGAATTTAAATAATTTTGAATTGATCAGTTTGAATAGATTTGAAATAATTCGAAATCTAGAGCTGATCTGCCTATGAAATTTTAATATGTTGTTAATATGAACATGCTTGTTCTTGTGTAGAAAAATTGCACATAGATATGTTATGTATCTTTAGTTATGATTTAATTTTGATATATGGCAGCTTTTAAGTTCCTGTTTAGTTTTAAATAATTGGTTAAGCCAATAAAGTTGATCTTTTTGCAGTAGCCTGTTTATGCCTAGATGAAGCTATGGTTAATTTATGAGTAGCTTTTGGCGTGTTTATTTAGCTCTAAATAGTTTAGGCCTTTAATATGAGCCTTTTTAATAAAGCATGTTGTAGTTAGTTTCTGGCCATGATAATTTTTGAGTAGTCTTGTTTTACCTTGATATAGCTGTGGTAAAAGTTGTAGCCTCAATGGATGCTTATATATTGCTGTGTGATTTATTTATCTTTTCAGCAGTGTCTTGTGCTTGTGTGAATTTTATCTCGGTTTATTGGTGTGTGAAACATCCAGAAATAATTTCCTAAGTAATCCAAGCTTTATAAGTGAAATAAAAAGATTAACCAATATTACTTGTGATGTAATTCAATTTCAAATAATAAAGCTTCACCAAAATACATCTTACACATCACCATTACTTTGGTGAAGTAAAATAAATTAAATAATTTAGATGTGCACACAATCACCATCAAATAAGAATAATAACCTTCACCTACACACCCACCTTTACTAGTGTAAAGAAAAGTTGAATAAAATCTTATCCAGGTGAATGTGGCCTACAATACACCCATGTTTGTCTCTGAAATTTCAGAAGCACTTCACTCCCTAAACTTGAATAATTAAAGTCATGCATATGCATATCGTGTAGAACTTCCGGACGGGAACTACGAGCTGGTGTTGGATGCTGAAGGAGAACCAGCTGAGGGAGAAGTGAACACTGTGGAAATGCAGCAAGACCCGAACCAAGCTTCGGAGGACTTTCCCACTGACTGTGCTAGTGAAGGCAAGCCCCGGAGCATACCCTATGTTTTCAACTTATGCAATTATCTTTGCTATGTTGGTGCATTTAAGTTTCAGGAGTTGACTTGAAACCCTAGATGCATGATCTTAGGTTCCTATGTTCAATCACTAGTATGCTAGGACGCTAGTTGCCATGCTCTAAGGACCCGGTAGAAGTTGAGTGATGTTCGTCACTCGCGAGCTATAGGTTTCTTATTTTGGAATCATAAGATTGTTAAACCTACCCGCTCATGTGGTAAGAGCATGGGACCGGCTCCGGCCAGTAGGTCTGTGGTTAAGCGTTTGAACGTACTAAGCATTTGCCGGGAGTGGGACCGGTAAGCCTAGTACCTTTTTGATCCGGTAAGGAAACTCTCTACCACTAATCTCGGGAGTAGTCCCCAGGTTCATGAGAGTGGTACATGTGTGGATCCGGGCGGCATGTGATGTAAGTCCGTGACCTGACCAACTTGTACCAGGGACTATGGACATTGATCCTAAACCGAGGATGATTGGGAACCGCCTGGTTGGTGCGTACCCCGCCCTGTGGGCTGTGGTCGTTATGATGGGGTATGCATTCTCCCGTGTGCTTAGGTCCACCTTGCAAGGTTATCAATCGATCGATCGTCGGCCTCTCACCGTTATCCGAGATAGCTTATCCATACACTCTATGTCCCTTAATGATGGAATTGAGAAGTAATACTATTATATGCTTAATTGTTTGCACAACTTATGCTTGTATTAGCTACTTACATAGTAATGGATAATCAACTAGAATTCTGAGCTAAAATTTGAAAGTTGCTTTGATTCTTGTCTAGTTGCTTCCGCTCTTTACTCCTAGGCTTGTCTCTTGATCTTGTAGGCTTGTGTGTGCCTTGTTTGGAGCTTTCTTTGTGTGCGCGAGCATTTGGAGTGGCAATCGAGGTATAGGTCGAGTTCGACCTTTGGGAATAATTTTTATCGCCTCCCATTCACTCCCCCCCTCTCTGGTCGCCCTATTCGGTCCTTCAATTGGTATCAGAGCCGGTTATGAATCTTCTTGATTCTAATTAGTCTAAGATCCAAAGATGGGCGATTACGGCAAGGGGTCGGGTCCTCCGCACTTTGATGGCAAGAATTACCTGATGTGGGAGAGGCGCATGGGCGCATTTTTGCAAGGGAAGGGAACTCTTATCTGGGAGGTCACTCAAAATGATCAATATGTCATCCCAGATAGTTTTCTGCTTCCAGGATCGCGGGACATGTTTGAGGCCAACAGCAAGGCCGTTGATTACTTGTTCCGTGCTCTCTGTGCCTCGGAATTCGAGCGAGTGTACAGAGATAATGTGCCCGGAAAGATTTGGCTCAAGTTGAGAAATGCTCTTGTTGACAATGCCCAAGTGCAAGCCCGTTTGTTTTCCACTTACCGGAGAGAGTACGAGAACTTCACTCATCTCCCCAGCGAGTCGACCGATGCGATGTTCCAGCGCTTCACTAGCATAGTCAACAACATGAGGGCCAATGTGACAGTGCTCCCAAACACATATCATGATCAAGCTATCAAGCTTTTGCATGCCCTGGATAGGTCTGTGTGGAGTGCAAAGGTCGAGGCCATTGAGGAGTCGAGCGTGTATGATACGCTGACGTTGGATGAGCTGTTTTCCAAGCTCAGGTCTTCAGAGGTTGATCGTGGCTTGAGAGCCAAGAGCGAGAGCCCCACTGATCCTCATAGTTTGGCTCTTGTCTCCGGGTCAAGGTCTAACACTAACTCCAGTGGTTTCTCTTTGTCTTGTCTTGTGTCTTTGCCAGATGAGGACTTTGAGGTGCTGAGCGAGGACGATCTCACCTTGTTGAGCAAGAGGTTTGGGCAGATGTACGAGAACCGCAAGAATGCAAGGCGGAGCTCGGGGATGTGCTATCGGTGCGGGAAGCACGGGCACTTCATCGCCGAATACCCTGAAGCCATGGAGATCAAGAACGACTACAAGGGCAAGCCCAAGCACGACTACAACAAGCACCGCTCCCGGAACGACTACAAGGACAAGCACAAGGACAAGGGCGAGAGAAGGCACAAGAAGAGTGGCGGCCACAAGAAGAAGACCGCTCGAGCGATGGTGGCCGGAGTGAGCGACATCGACTCGACATCAAGTGATGCTTCCTCCGACTCGAGCAGCGAGGAAGAGCAAGAGAAGCGCAAGGACAAGCAGCACACGGGCAAGAACTTCACTGGCTTGAGCTTCGTCGCACATGGAGGCTTTTGCAGCATGGCACATTCCAAGAAGAGTGGGAGGCACAGCTCGGATTCGAACTCCGACTCTGATGAAGAGGTACGACAAGATCCCAACTTCTTGCTAGAGGAGAATGCTAGACTTAATGAGTTGGTTGATAACCGTGATGATGTGCTTAGAAAGACCAACAAGAAGAAGAGGGAATTTAGGTCTTTGTTGGGTGAGGCTAAGGACAAGGTAGCCGAGCTTGAATCCTTGCTTGTGGATGCTAGGAATGAGATAGTCTCTTTGAAATCTGCTCCTGTCGTGTCTGATGAGATAGATTGTGGTGATTGCTCAGTTTTGCTTCCTGATTTGACTACTCTCAAGGAGAAGCATGCCTCTACTTTGGAGGAACTAGATGTGGTTAGGATTGAGTGTGATGAATTGAAATCTAGGCCAGCTTTGTTGGGCGCTTGTACTTCATGTCCTGTTTTGCATGCTAGGCTAGATGAGTCTCACACTAGAATTGTTTCTCTTGAGGCGGCATTGAAAGCTCCTCTTCCTACATCATGTTCAACCTGTGAAATGCATGCTTTGAAAAACATGGAACTTGCACACTATGTTGATCGTCTGCAGGATGAAAATGATGAGCTGAGAAAAATGATGGGGTGGTTGTCTGGGCATGAGCCACAATTGAGTTTGGTATAGGCTCCGTTTAAGAGGTTTGATGGTCAGGTGTTGGGGGCTGACAAGTGTGGTGAGAAGAGTGGTGAGGGAGAAGAGAAAGCTGGAGAGATTCCCATTCCACCACATACCACACCGATAAACAAATTTGCACCCAAACCAAATCACCTCAGAAACAAGCTAGACACAACACCAGATCCACCAGTGTTTCCCCACAAAGTTGAGAACTACCAAAAACTCATCAAGTTTGTGATCACCCAGGGGAGTGTCTTTGATGGGAAGTCAGGAGAGAAAGCTGGAGAGAAGCATGTAGAGAAGCCACAGCCTAAGCCAGTGCCGGTCCGCTTCCATTGTGAGTATTGTGGGAGGGATGGGCATAAGGATGAGTTCTGTTTCCGGAGGAAGATGGATGAGAGGTTTGCTAGGGAGATGGCAAACAAGGACAAGTACCACCTTGCTCGTGGTGTGCCTGAGCCTCGTAGAGGGCCTCTACCTAGGGGTGAGGTGTATGTGCGTACAGTTCCCACTTGTGGAGGTGGAGGTGTGTTCCCTCAGAGAGATAGGCATGTTGGGTTTGGGCGTGGTGAGTTGGCTCGACGTGCTCCTTCTTGTGACCGTTACGAGTTTGGGAGGCACGATCGGAGCTTTGGGTCTCAAATGGACTACAGGTCACGTTTTCCCCCTTGTGGTGCGCGTACTCCTCCTGTGAGACGTGACAGGTCCTTTGGTGGTAGGCGTGAGAGGGCTCCGCCTCAGGGTGTTGGTAGAATGGACTTTGCTAACCCTTCTTTTGATCAAATAGCTCAACACTGGTTTGACTCTTTTGGAACTAACCCCAGTCTTGAGTCGCTTGCTCATTCTCGTTCTCGTTTTTGATTAAAGGTGGGAGGCTTGGAGAACTTTTGGTTGATCGACTCCGGTTGCTCACGACACATGACCAGAGATCGCAGGTGGTTCTCCAGCCTCACCCCGGTGAGTACGAGGGAGTACATCACTTGCGGAGAGAATGGGCGAGGACGAGTGCTTGCTGTAGGTGTGGTGAAGGTGAGTAGCAAGGTGACCTTAAGAAGTGTGGCCCTGGTCAAGTCACTTGGTTTTAACTTGTTGTCAGTATCTCAGTTACTGGACGAAGGTTTTGAGGTTCGCTTTAAGTCGGGTGCTTCTCGTGTGCTTGATTCTCGAGGCGATCTTGTCTGTACGATCGTCCCCGAGGGTCGAATCTTTCATGCCGATTTTTCTGAGTCTGTTGGTCCTCCTCGATGCTTTATTGCTGGCGTGTCGGCCGAGCTTTGGAAATGGCATAGGAGGTTGGGACACTTGAGCTTTGAGTTGCTTTCCCGCTTGAGTGGTCTTGATCTTGTCCGATGATTACCTAAGTTGAAATTCGAGAAGGATTTGGTTTGCGCTTCTTGTCGGCATGGAAAGATGGTTGCTGCTTCTCACGCCCCTCTGACTGCGGTCATGACCGAGCGACCTTGTGAGCTGTTGCACATGGATTTGGTTGGGCCAGCTTGTGTTCGCTCTGCGGGTGGGAAGTGGTATGTTCTTGTGGTTGTTGATGATTTTTCGAGGTACTCTTGGGTTTTCTTTTTGGAGGATAAGAGTGAGACATTTGGCTTTGTTCGAGACTTGATCTTGAGGTTGAAGAATGAGAGACATGGGGATGCCATTCGAGCTATACGCAGTGACAATGGCACAGAGTTTAAAAACTCTCATTTCGATGCCTTTTGCAGTGATCTTGGTCTTGATCATCAGTACTCTTCTCCATACGTTGCTTGCCAGAATGGCATTGTGGAGAGGAAGAACCGGACCCTTTGTGAGATGGCCAGGACGATGCTTGATGAGCATAGGACTAGGCGTTTCTGGGCATAGGCGGTCAATACCGCTTGCTATGTCTCAAATCGCATCTTCCTTCGTGCTTTCAAGAAGAAGACCTCTTATGAGCTGATGCATGACCGACAACCCAACGTGAGTCACTTTAGAGCATTTGGTTGCAAGTGTTTCATTCTGAAGAAGGACAAGTTGGATAAGTTTGAGTCTAGATGTTTGGATGGTATCTTTCTTGGTTATGCGATTCACTCTAGAGCATATCATGTGCTCAACCTTGACACTAACCGAATCATTGAGACTTGCGAGGTTACCTTCGACGAGACACAACCATGTAGCTCTTCTGCTTTTGAGTGTGCAGGTGACGAAGAGATTGGAGTTAGGATCTTTGAAGATGAGCAAGATGGAGATGGAGATGAGGACGATGATGGAGGTGACGCTCCCGTGGCGGATCGTGTACGTACTACTTCCACTACTACGACGACGATCGAGGATGGTCCATCCCCTACACCCACTACGACTGAGGCTGTTTGAGTGGAGGTTGTTGCTGAGGGGGAGATCGTGTCCAGGCGAGAGGCTCCGCGGCAGGTACAAGTTGATCACCCACCGACGACAATCATAGATCAAGCAGTGCAAGGACGGGACGTTTGTACATCAGGCGAAGTACACCAGGGACATGGTGAAGAAGTTTGGCATGAACGACTCCAAGCCGCTGACTACACCGATGAGTACCACTACGGCTTTGGACGCGGACGAGGACGGCGAACCCGTGGACCAGAAGGAGTACTAGAGCATGATCGGCTCCCTCCTCTACTTGACGGCGACGAGGCCGGACATACAGTTCAGTGTGTGTCTGTGCGCTCGTTTTCAGGCTTCACCGAGGACTTCACATCGGTAGGCCGTCAAGCGGATTTTCAGGTACTTGAACTACACTCCTGAGTTTGGTCTTTGGTATTCTGCCTCCTCAACACTCAGACTTCACGGTTACTCCGATGCTGATTTTGCTGGGTGTCGATTGGACCGCAAGTCTACCTCTGGGTGTTGTCAGTTCCTTGGTTCTTCTTTGGTCTCTTGGTCATCTCGCAAGGAATCCAGTGTAGCCCAGTCCACTACAGAGGCCGAGAATGTAGCTGTTGCTACTTGTTGTTCCCAACTGCTTTGGATGACCTATACCATGAGTGATTTTGGAGAGGAGTGTTCCCAGGTTCCACTTTTCTGTGACAACACAAGTGCCATAAGCGTAGCCAAAAATCCTGTCCTCCACTCCAAAACGAAACACATAGAAGTGAGGTACCACTTTCTGAGGGACAATGTTGAGAAGGGAAACATATCTTTGTCCTATGTCCCTACCCAAGACCAGCTAGCCGACATATTCACCAAACCGCTTGATCAAGTCACTTTCACTCGCTTGCGGGGTGAACTTGGGGTGTGCTTTCCTTTCTAGCTGAGTCTTGGAGCTTCTCATGTATATATGTGTCATATGTTCATTTTGTTGCATTGCATTCATGCATTTTACTTTTTGTACAAAACCTGGTAGGATAGCCATCTTTGGATCACTTGTACTAGGAAAAGCTTCTCTTATATACATTGATAACCGTTGTGCTATTTGTGAGACATGTGCATGTTTGGTAAATTGTGGATGTGAATACTATGCTCTTGATGGTTTTGCCATATACTTATGTTGAGATAGCTTTCTTTTGATGAAAATGCTAAAATTGTGTCTCTCATGAGTAGATGCTTGTCTATGCTTAATTTGTGCTTAAATGCCTATATCATGTTTAGTTTGTGCTTAGAATCATGTTCTCTTTGCTTGGGGTCAAAGACCTTTTTGTCATTGTAAATGTTTAGCCTTTTTGCTTGCTTGGGGAGGAGCATAAGCTTCTTTTTGCCGCAAAGGCACTTCATGTACCATGTTTAAACTTGAAAATGAAATTGGTGTGTGAATTGCCTTATGTTTGAAAACTGAGCTCCTAATCATGTTTTTATGCTTTGATAATCATATCTTGGGTGCTAAACCGTAGCATGCTTGTCTACCATGAGAAGTCTCATTTTAAGAAGTAGACACATGGCTCGGTGGCTTTAACATGACTTGAGTAGCTTGTGGGCGTTTATAATGATCTTGTGATGAGAATTTGTAATCTTGCATAAACTTTGGATGATCTAGTGTATTTGTGCTCAAATTGGTATGGATAGGGTCTTGCTCATGAGATGCATGTTTCTTTGTGAAAATTACTTAAAATTACTTTTAGCCATGTCACATGCTTATATGTCTCTACCTTCTTGATGGCAATGTGCTAACTACACCATGTCTACTTTGCTTGCTCTATGTCTCATGTGTAGCATTTTGTTGTGCTCTTTGTATATTTGACAAGCTTGGTAGATTGTATATATGCTTTGACATGCATTTTTCATGAAAACAAGGGGAAGAGTTTCATATACCTTGATTCATGCATTGTCAACAAGGGGGAGATGTTGTATGATATGGGAAGAATTTTCATGCATTGGGAGATTTTGTGGAAATTGGTATACATTTGTGAGATGAGGCATGTGAGGAGAAAAATTGAGAAGAAGAGGTTGCATTTGCTCAGGGGGAGTTTGCATATGTGCAGGTGGAGCTCTTTTGGTTTTCCTGAGTTTTGTGCTTTGAGATGTGCTCTTTGTGAGCTTTGTTTTGTCTCGGCTGTGTCGAGCCGTTGCCCTTGTCTTAGGGGGCCGAGACTTGGATTGGCGAATGATCTTGTTTTCGCTTGTTCTTGGGCTTTGGATCACTTGCTTGGGAGGTTTGTGTTCGTGGTTGTTTTTTTTCTTTTTCTCTATGTGATTTCTATGGGTGTTGTCAATACACTCATCAAGGGGGAGATTGAGGATCAGGTGTGTCCGAAGACCAGTGGAGGGTCGCTCCTTAGTGATCAGTGATTGACAACATTGTGTGGACTGATGCTTGGCTAAGTGTGCAGGTACAGGTTGCGGTTTGACTCGTGTCGGTGCAGGTGAAGAACAAGCGCGAAAGGCCTTAGCCGTGGCAGCCTCCGGGTGATGGAGTGGCAAGTAGGCTTGGTTCGATAGACCCGGTGGCCGATTGGGTCAAGTGCGAGCCGTGCGGTGCAAGACTGGCGGGCTAAAGTCGTGAACATGGGCTGGTGCAAGGTAGCAGATGGAGCCCGAAGCTTACACGCGGGGTTTGTTGGTTTGCCCACAAAACCATCGGTGGACGGTTTCTTGGTTTGGGCCGCAAAACCAAGCCCGGAGGCCCGAGGCAATTGAGACGGTGATCCGGGAGCTTCGGGAAGCTTCGAGGCGGAGGGCACGTGGCGTGATCGCGGGGTTTGCGTCGAGGTGAAGCGAAGCCGCGGTGGAAGAGTGTCCGTCCGATGAAGACTTGACCAATATGCCCCTGAGGGGTTGTATCTTCATTTCTAGCAGTAGGGGTAGTGTGGTCATTTACCTCCCTCCGATGGACTTCGTATAAATAGCGGAGAGGTGGATGGCATCTCTCTCTCTTGGACCCTAGGTTTTCCTCCCCCGGTAGTTTTGCTCTGGACTGCTTTTTTTCCTCTGTATTCCTTAGGCTAGATTCTTGTATAGACTCTGACCTCTGGATGTATGGAAGCATTCGGCGTTGCGGTGATCTCCTAGTCCTCTGTGATTTTCGTGTCATTTCCGGGACTATTTTTGGGGAGTTTCGTTCTTCGCTCGCTTCGGGGATTTGAGGGCGTTTTCCTTTGGATTTCTTTGAGGAGATCATGGGTGGATGCCTTGTGCATCTTTGTGTGTGATCTTGACTCCTCAAACGCCGTGGAGAGCCTTTGATTCGTGAGTTGTTGGCCGGAGTTTGTGTTCTTGGTGGAGTTCGTGTGATCCGCGATTCCCGGCGATTTATTGGCTTAGAGGTCGAGATTTTTGGGGCATAGCTTCCTCTTGTGTTGCTTATTATCTCCCCCAAATCTTGTCTCAAGAGCTTTTGGCGTTTGGGAGATCCGGTGATGAGTTCGTGGAGTTGACCCTGCGGGTCAGGCGTTTTTGGTTCTGTTCGTGGCTTGCGGACAGTCTGCACGGTAGCCGCGGACAGTCCGCGCGTCCAGTTGTTCGTCACGTGTTCTTGCTCGTCTTCGTTTCGATCCGTTTGAGCTCTAGGGTTTCGTTGCAAGAGGTTTGCGGACAGTCCGCATGTTGATCACGGACGGTCCGCGTGGTGGAGTTTTGTCTGGGGTTTTATCTGGGGTTTCCAGCGAGCTGAGCGGACGGTCCGTGCTGCCCTCACGGACAGTCCGCGACACTGGCGGACAGTCCGCAAGGCTAGCCGGACAGTCCGTATTTCCGGGTTTGTCTCTGGTAGCTCTGGTGTTCATTTCAGACAGTCCGCGCAGCACCTGCGGACAGTCTGCCGTACCCTAGCGGACGGTCCGCCCGTACTGCACGGACAGTCCGCGCCTGGCGTTTCCAGATTGTGAAGTGCTTTGATTCTTGTCTAGTTGCTTCCGCTCTTTGCTCCTAGACTTGTCTCTTGATCTTGTAGGCTTGTGTGTGCCTTGTTTGGAGATTTTTTTGTGTGTGCGAGCATTTGGAGTGGCAATCGGGGTATAGGCCAAGTTCGACCTTTGGGAAGAATTTTTATCGGCTCCCATTCACTCCCCCCCTCTCTGGTCGCCCTATTCGGTCCTTCAACATGAGTAAATCTAGGATTAATGACCAATGTATACTACAACAATCTCAAATGGAAAAAAGACATAAATAAAGATTATAGATCTTGATTAGTTATGAAACTTCAGCATTCATCACTTTTCCAGCTGAAATCATTTAGCGTTCCAAAATCATGATTTTAGTTATCAATGTTTGAAATTCAAATTTTGAATCATTCAAACTTTGTCACATGGATTGATGAACTGAATAAAGTTTTTAGATCTTGATGAGTTATATAACTTCAGTATTCAGGATTTTTTCAACTAAAATCATTCATTACCCTAAAAATTTGTGAATTTCTCAACCTTTGAAATTTCAAATTTAAAAAGTTGTGGGTTAAATAGATAAAAATATTGCAGTGCATAGGATTTGAATCCTGCACTTGTGGTTTAGAAAAGAGCACTTCTACCACTAAACCACCACATTTGTTGTGTTCGATTTGGGGATTTAATTGTCTATATTCTTTATTCTCGTATATCACACACTAGCTCTCTGGAAAATGTAAAAAAACAAAACATGGAAGATAGAACTTGGGATTCGAACCCAAGACGTTAGAGTTGAGACAAACTCACCTTACCACTATGTTGTGCCTTAGGTTGTTATGAAGTTTGATTTTTTTATATATACATTATATTGTCGTGTAGCGTGCCAATCCTGTTGGGCCACATGGCCAGACTAAAGAACACACAAACAGTTCATATTTTTTTAATCCAGAATTTAAACTTGTATCTAGTATTTCTCCTTCATGGCTACTCCAAATCTAGTGATTTTTCCCTAAAAATTCCTAAATCATGCTCTACCTAGTTATGAAACTTATTAATGCTATTTTTTTTTGAAAAATCGTCATGTGTGAGTCTGTTTGAACTATCCAATTTTTGGATTTGAAAAAATAACAAACACAAGCAAGATTTTGTATACTAAATGATGTCAAATGGAAAAGTGATGAATACTAAAGTTTCATATCTCATTAAGATCTACAATCTTTATGTAGACCATTTTGTCACTTTCAAAAGTGATAATAACATGTAGTACAAATTTGACAAGTCTCTAACATAGCTTCTTAAACTACGTGAGTAAATCTAGGATTAATGACCAATGTATACTACAACTATCTCAAATGGAAAAAAGATATAAATAAAGATTATAGATCTTGATGAGTTATGAAACTTTAGCATTCATCACTTTTCCAGCTGAAATAATTTAGCATTCCGAAATCATGATTTTAGTTATCAATTTTTGAAATTCAAAATTTGAATCATTCAAACTTTGTCACATGGATTGATGAACTGAATAAAGTTTTTAGATCTTGATGATTTATATAACTTCGGTATTCATGACTTTTTCAACTGAAATCATTCATTCCCCTAAAAACATATGAATTTCTCTACCTTTGAAATTTCAAATTTAAAAAACTTGTGGGTTAAATCGATAAAAATATTGCAGCGCATAGGATTTGAACCCTACACTTGTGGCTTAGAATATAGCACTTCTACCACAAGACCACCACATTTGTTTTGTTCAATTTAGGGATTTAATTGTCTATATTCTTTATTCTCGTCTATCACACACCAGCTCTCTGGAAAATGTAAAAAAAAAATAAAACATGGAAGATAGAACTTAGGATTCGAACCCAAGACCTTAGAGTTGAGACAAACACACCTTACCAATATGTTGTGCCTTAGGTTGTTATGAAGTTTGATTTTTTTATATATACATTATATTGCCGTGTAGCTTGCCAATCCTGTTGGGCCACATGGCCAGACTAAAGAACATGCAAACAGTTCGTATTTTTTCTTTTAATCCAGAATTTAAACTTGTATCTAGTATTTCTCCTTCATGTCTACTCCAAATCTAGTGATTTTTTTCCTAAAAATTCCTAAAATCATGCTCTACCTAGTTATGAAACTTATTAATGCTATTTATTTTGAAAAATCGTCTTGTGTGAGTCTGTTTGAACAATCCAGTTTTTGAATTTCAAAAAATAACAAATACAAGCAAGATTTTGTATACTAAATGATGTCAAATGGAAAAGTGATGAATACCAAAGTTTCGTATCTCATCAAGATCTACAATCTTTATGTAGACCATTTTGTCATTTTCAGAAGTGATAATAACATGTAGTACAAATTTGACAAGTCTCTAACATAGTTTCTTAAACTATGTGAGTAAATCTAGGATTAATGACCAATGTATACTAAAACTATCTCAAATGGAAAAAAAGACATAAATAAAGATTATAGATCTTGATGAGTTATGAAACTTCAGCATTCATCACTTTTCCAGCTGAAATCATTTAGCGTTCCGAAATCATGATTTTAGTTATCAATTTCTGAAATTCAAATTTTGAATCATTCAAACTTTGTCACATGGATTGATGAACTGAATAAAGTTTTTAGATCTTGATGAGTTATATAACTTCAGTATTCAGGACTTTTTCAATTGAAATCATTCATTCCCCTAAAAACATGTGAATTTCTCAACCTTTGAAATTTCAAATTTAAAAAACTTGTAGGTTAAATAGATAAAAATATTGCAGCACATAGGATTTGAACCTTACACTTGTGGCTTAGAATATAACACTTCTACCACTAGACCACCACATTTGTTTTGTTCAATTTGGGGATTTAATTGTATATATTCTTTATTCTCATATATCACACACCAGTTCTCTGGAAAATGTAAAAAACAAAACATAGAAGAGAGAACTTGGGATTCGAACCCAAGGCAACTTTGATATTAAAAATTTGAAATTATTCAAACTTTGTGACAATTTAGTTATTAATTTTTGAAATTAAAATTTTTAATTATTCAAACTTTGTGACATGGATTAATGAGTTGAATAAAGTTTTTAGGCCATTATGAGTTATATATACAACTTTGATATTCATGACTTTTTCATATGAAATCATTTATTGCCCTTAAAAACATGTGAATTTCTCAACTTTTAAAATTTTTTTTGCAACGCGGGTACCACTTATTTCGTTTAAAGGCAGTATGGGTGTCAATTTAATTAGTACGCATATATGAGTATATACATGTCCCATGGACTATGCATGCTAAGTATGTGCACGTACTCTCAAGTGAATTAATATAAACAGGGCTTTCTTTGACTTTGCATCATTCTCATATATACATATACCCTGCGAGTATGTATATACTCTGTATATCTCTACTCCTATATTATCTATCTTATATACTAATATATATATACTACTAATAAATTTAGAAAGGAGAATAAATTTGGTATGTAAAAATCTTCCACACGGTGCCTCCACCCCACCGCACCGCGCCTTCACCCCGCGCCTTCGCCTCCATTGCGCGGCCGACCTCGCGGAAAAAATAAACCGCGACCTCGCCTCCGCTGTCCCCACCGCATCACTGTCCCCGCATGACAACTTTTATGTTGTCTATTAAATTCAAAATGTTGTTTGTATTCAATATATTTTGTAATCAAAATTACTTCACAAGGGAGTTTTGAATTGCAAAAAGAAAAAGGAAAAGGAAAATGTTAATCTCTACTCCTCTACTTATATATATACTTATATACTTATACTAAATATACTATATGTATACTACTCTTCAAAAGTTTAGAAACAAGACTGAAACTTCGTCAAACCTTCTACTCCCTCCTTTGGGGTTTATAGGGCGGATGCTTCTCCAACTCAAAGACCAAGGTAGTGCTGGACTGCTAGGGGTTTGCGCCAGCAATTTAAAGCTGCATCAATTTTATCATTTCATTCGCGTAGCTAGCGAGGAAAGAGGGGACGGGATGCTTGCAAAGTGGGACCGAGGGCCTGCATGGCTGCATGCATCGAGCCATTCCGAGGCCCGTCGCACGACGCTCCTCTCCCCACGCGTAATCCGTCATCCGCGGGTCTGCCACTCCGCCCACTATGCATTCGAACCCCACGACCCACGCCGTGCCCTTTGTGTCCCTTCCAACCCTAAACCTCGCGATCCCATTTGCATCTGCGATCGCTGCCTCCGCCGCCGTCAATACATCACGGAGACAACACTCTCGGGGTGCCGACGACGCCATTGTTGTGCCTTGGATCCCCACGATCGCTGCCTCCGCCGCCGCCAACGTGGTGCCCACATCCATAGCAATCATCGGCAGCAAGTCCCTGGAGGAAGGTGACGGTGCGCAACCTGATGGCAAGGAGGAAGGTGGTGCTCTTCGCAGTGCCCGGCGCGTTCACGCCAAGGCTGAGGAGCTCCACGCCAAGGGGGTGGACGCCGTGGCCTGCGTCTTCATCAATGATGCCTTCGTGATGCACGCCTGGAAGGAGAGCCTCAACATCGGGGACAAGGTGCTGCTCCTGTCCGACGGGAACAGGGAGCGTGCACCATGCATGGACGTCGAGCTTGACCTCTGTGGTATGCGTTGCTGTCCAGGGATAGGGTGGTCAAGGTGCTCAACCTAGAGGAGGGTGGCGCCTTCACCAACAGTAATGCCAAGGACATGCTCAAGGCGCTCTGACCTTCGATGACCTCTCCCCCGCCATGGTTTGCCAATGGTGGCTTCTGTTATGTTGCTACCTGTAGGCGCAGATTTGCGGCCAACAATACGCAGCACCGGTCAGACCGGTGTGAGTCACCGGTCAGACCTTTGCACACCGGTCAGACCGGTGAGGGTCACCGGTCAGACCTTTGCCGGGGTAAACCGGCAAAAGACCTCCGAACGTCGCCCGGGCAGGATCCCGTCGGGGAGACGCACGTAGGGTTGCTCTAGGGTCGGCAAGACCACCTAGAACGCCTTCAGACGTCTCGGAGACGAAGGAAGAACAGCAAGTAGTAGATTGGAAAAGCTGGGAAGAGGTACAAGTAAATACGAGACAATAAAAGGTAAATGTATTTGATCGATTGGATGATGAACCTCAATCGGCCGTGACCCTTTATATTTATAGGGTGGGGAGGTCTTGCCCCGCAAGGAAATCCTTTTACAAGCCTAATCTATCAGGACTCCTCAATTTGGCTCGGAATCGGGGAGGCACCGGTCTGACCGGTGAAGGGCACCGGTCAGACCGGTGCACCCGGCATGTAGATCTTGGAGAAGTCATATCTCCCTCATCCGGACTCCGATTTGGACGTTCCACATATGGATTTTGATCTACTCGACGAGACCTATCCAATGGAGAAGTCCAAATAGGATTTCGTGGACTTTGACCACACCGGTCTGACCGGTGGGGCCCACAGGTCTGACCGGTCGACTCAGTCCTGCCAATTTGGGGTGCGAACATATGCCCCCCTGTTTTTTGGCAAAGGATACGTGCCAAAAAATATCTTTCTAAACTAAAAAACACTTAGGACGATGTTTAACAAAACAACAGCCGTACACATAATTTACTCAAGTTGAGGATGTCGCCTGCTTTGGTCTCCACTCCTTCCGGGTCCGTGTCGACTTGGCTGGCTTCTCTTCAATCTGCTGCTCCATTGCTCCTCGCTTGCGTAGTCTTTGCAACCTCCTTTTTTGAGTATGAAACAAGCCTGAGGGACACCACCTCGGCTGCATCTCCTTAGCATTTCGCTTGTTGCTATTCTCACCTTGCTTAATAGTAGTACACACATTATTTTTGACCAGATTGCTATTGCAAACAATCGGTCTTTGTAATGCATTATAATTTGAGTATGCAACAGGATATTGAATCCTATACGAATTCATGTACATACTACTATAATCAGCAGGTGAATAATAGCAAGGATAATACCAAGACGATGGCATAACAGATCCAACAAAAGGATATTGTGAAAAGTTATCTCGTTGGTGATGAATACCTTTATTTCTTGGTGGTGCTTTCACGCCCTTAGCACCGTTTGGCTGATTACTTTGATCCTTAGAAGCTCCTTCCCTCTTATATTTGGCCAGGAGCTCATTAAAACTCGGCCTTGCTTTTTTCTTGGGCTTGGAACATCTTGAACCTTTCTGGAGGCACCGGTCAGACCGGTCTGAGGCACCGGTCAGACCGATCTGGGCACCGGTCAGACCGGTCGACGCAGTACCGGTCGTCTTCATCTTGTCTTGCCCCCCAAGCGTTGAAGTCGCTGAAACCTTGGGGATCACCTCCAGAGGCTGCCTTTCGTCGTGTCTTTGCTCTCCAATGATCACATTCTTTCCTTTAGCGTTTTCGGCTTGATCCGGCCGAATAAGCACCTTAGGATTAGATAACTCAAGAGTATTAACAAAGGCACTGTTAGGGAAAGGATTTTCGTCGACTTGCATCTCATGAAATTTCAAACGACCCTCATTAATGGCCGATTGTATTTGCCGACGAAAAATATTGCAATCATTGGTAGCATGAGAAAAAGAATTATGAAATTTACAATAAGCACGTCTTTTTAGTTGATCAATAGGTGGTATAGTGTGAGATATTTTAATTTTACCTGATTTAAACAACTCATCAAATATCTTATCACACTTAGCCACATCAAAAGTAAATTTCATCTCATCCCGACTCTTATGAGCCGGCTTAAGAGAAGCACAAGTGTTTGCCTTATCATTAGGTAACCAGGTAAATTCAGCAGCACACACTTCTTTACCCTCATCGTCTAATGATTCATAATCTAGCATATGTATATTAGGACGATCAGATTTGAGCCGAGTATCTTTGCTTCGGCTTTCATGAGCTAAAGCTCTTACTAAGACTTGGGCAACATCAATAAATTCATGAACCTCTAATTTCTCTCTAATATGGGATCGTAAACCATTAAAAGCTAATTCAGCAAGATCCCTTTCGGAGATAACAAGATTATAACAACGGTTTTTGGTTTCTCTAAACCTTCTAATGTAATTAGTAACAGGTTCATCATGCTTTTGCTTAACCGATGTTAAATGACTTAACCTTAACTCATTATCTCCACTATAAAAGTGGTCATGAAATTTTTGTTCTAGTTGTTCCCAAGTACGAATAGAGTTAACAGGTAATGAAGCAAACCATGAAAAAGCATTGCCAGTTAAAGATAAAGAAAATAAACGCACTCTTATTTCTTCTATGGCACTAGCTTCTCCTAGCTGAGCAAGATATTGACTAACATGCTCCCATGTAGTTTTGCTATCATCCCCATTAAACTTTACAAATTCAGGACAACGCCAACAATAGGATAGGGAACCGAATCAAAACTAGAAGGATACGGTTTTCTATGTGAAAGATTTTTATTTTTCACTTCTATCCCATAGTCATCTTTCATTTGTTTAGCAAGATTAGCATTAAACCTATCGATGACTTCCTGGATGGTGGTTGGCATTGGCGTAGTGGAAGCATTCGATTGCCCCACATTCGGCTATATGCATGAGCCAGAAGTGTGGTGTTGCAAACGGCTATTAACTTGGAGATTAGGTGTGTAACCATACCCAACGCCTGTCTCAAACGGAACCATAATTGGAATACCTTGAGCTACTGAAGTATTTCCACCAGATCGGCCAGAAGCAGCCTGAACAGGAGGAATAGTAACTATAGGTTTCGGAGACGAGAGAAAAGGCACCACAGCACCGGCACCGGTCTGACCGGTCGGACCCATCGGTCTGACCGGTCTGTTCTGACCAAACAGCGGCGGTGGTGACTGTCCCGCAAAATAATTCAACGGCATGCCATACTGAGGATTAATTGTTTGTGCAGCCAATGAATTAATAGGTGGGGTCTGAGGTGCCACAGTTTTAGAACCATATGCAATATTATCATTACCCTCTACCCGTTTACCGAGACTCTTATCTACCATGTTTTGCATATTTTCAATCATAGATAAACGAAAGCTGTCCATCACAGTAGTAAGATCATTGACGGTAACAAAAGAGGATGGAGATAACGATGTGCTCACATTGGGTGGTACCTCAGGCGGTAGAGTGTCAAAGGTGATGTCCTTGATCTTCTTCACCTTGCCTTCGCGATTCTTCTTGAAGTGCGACAAGTAGTGAAGCCGATCCTCTTCAGCCTTCTTCTTCATGAGCTCTTCTAATTCTTGGCGATCTCGTTCGGCCTTTTGCTTCATGAAGTCCTCCATAGCTTGATGATCTTCAGGTGAGAGCTCTTCATCCGTGAAGTCGATGATGTTGCCCTTGTTTATCTCACACTAAGACATGTCGCCGGAGTTGGATAGATCGGTTGGGATAGCCAGATCTTCGCTCCCCAGCGGAGTTGCCAATTTGTTGGCCGCAAATATGCGCCAACAAATTAGATTTGCGGCCAACAATACGCAGCACCGGTCAGACCTTTGCGCACCGGTCAGACCGGTGAGGGTCACCGGTCAGACCTTTGCCGGGGTAAACCGGCAAAAGACCTCCGAATGTCGCCCGGGCAGGATCCCGTCGGGGAGACGCACGTAGGGTTGCTCTAGGGTCGGCAAGGCCACCTAGAACGCCTTTAGACGTCGCGGAGACGAAGGAAGAATAGCAAGTAGTAGATTGGAAAAGCTGGGAAGAGGTACAAGTAAATACGAGACAATAAAAGGTAAATGTATTTGATCGATTGGATGATGAACCTCAATCGGCCGTGACCCTTTATATTTATAGGGTGGGGAGGTCTTGCCCCGTAAGGAAATCCTTTTACAAGCCTAATCTATCAGGACTCCTCAATTTGGCTCGGAATCGGGGAGGCACCGGTCTGACCGGTGAAGGGCACCGGTCAGACCGGTGCACCCGGCGTGTAGATCTTGGAGAAGTCATATCTCCCTCATCCGGACTCTGATTTGGACGTTCCACATATAAAATTTGATCTACTCGACGAGACCTATCCAATGGTGAAGTCCAAATAGGATTTCGTGGACTTTGACCACACCGGTCTGACCGGTGGGGCCCACAGGTCTGACCGGTCGACTCAGTCCTGCCAATTTTAGGTGCGAACACTACCACGACTGAGTTTAGTGACTGGTGAAGTGGTGATTACTGTGCACTGCACCTCAATATATATATGAGTTGGTGAAGCTTCTAGCGAACATGACTGTATAGATCCTTTAAAGATCATGATGCACTTTTTATTTACATTATTTTCCCAAATATCTAGCCATAGATCCAATGTTTTACTTGTGGTTGTTACCCGAAACTGGCTGTGGGACAGTAAAGACAACAAGAGATGGTAAGTGACACCAAATTCAGCTGATAAATTACATTCACTCGTGCAACTATGACCTGGGAAAGCTAACTGAATTTAATTCCAGATGTTGGGTCCAAATTCAGGTTTACAAACTTGTCAATACCATATCAGCAATCTTGCAAGAGGTTAAAATGCTTGAATTTGTAAGTTTTCTCTAGCATTGCAAAACTTCATTTCATTTCAGCAAATATTGTGTATATGCTTTGTACTGAAATCAGATGGAATACATATGATGTCTCCCCTTTTTATTCTTTCATATTGGAAAAATTAAATTGTTCAAAATATGTGGTTGTATACCCTTAAATGTATCTGATTTCAGAAATTCCTGTCCTGATGGGAATAAATAAAGTCATGTTTGCACTATTTGAGAGAAGCCAGTTGTCTTCTATTGACAGTAGCAGGTTCGTGTGGAATCACCAGTTCTAGGATGATAGCCTTGACCTTGACGACAATGTGGAGGACCTAGACTCAAACGCAAATCTTAACCTGCTAATTAGTGGGGAGATCATGTATGCTATATATGTGATTCAGTTGCAAATCCTAACCTTTCCTTTGCTTTCCATTTTATTTTTCTGATTCAGTTGCTGTTTATTCTCAGTGGTCATATGCATTAGTATTTTCAACATCTGCCCTCAAAAGAATGCTCACAAAATTATATTTATTTAAGAAGTTTATCTGACGTTTACTATTGTGAGATGCTCATGGCTGGTGGTACCAAACTATCTACTCATCCTCTGCTTTGTTATGTCCAGGGCTTGTTAGAGAACCAAAGCAGTCATCTAAAAGAACTCCACAAAGCTGTAAAGTTATGTGAGTAGGCTTTGGTTTCTGTTAACCCTACAATTACTACCCTTCGAATCATGCAAGAGGTATGTCTTGGTTGTCCTTTCTGCATTGTGAACCATAAATCATAGATGGGTTGATATGTCACTGATATAAACCATGTCTTCTGATCTCCATCTGGTTGTATATAATCATTTGATGTACAATATCTTGATAGCTAGAATAGCATGTTTTCTGTAAGCTTGATAGAATAGCATATCTTCATGATTGCTTTAGCACTACATCTGACCTATGTTTGCTATGGAGCTCAAGCAAATTGTGTGGCTGGGTTGCCTGTGCCATTTGTCACTTGAAGCTTAATTCCATAACACCTGACCTATGATTGTAGAGCACAGCTGAACTATATGGGATTGGTGAATTGTGTTTGTGTCTTGTGTCTCAGTTCCATAACCCATCTCCTTATTTTGTAATGCTTAAATCCTTATTCACCAGAAACATGAAACATGCTGTTGTTATGTTTTCTTATTTATCAGTGTTATGTTGGTTGTTGATTTTTATTTTGTGAATTATGAATGTTTATCAAACTTTTTACACCATTAGGTCTTGATATTGGCTACTGGTGAGGCACATGATAATATTGCATTGATCATGGAGGGACTTGATCCCAAAGACTTTGTCTGGAGAGTGGTTGAAACCATAGTCACAAAGTTTTCGGGTCGAATGGGTCGAGGAACGGGGTCGTGGATCGAGGGTCGATACTTTTGAGTGAGTTTTACAAGGCGGGGACGAAAATGACCCCGCGTTCCCGGGTCGGGATCGACGTTCTCGGGTCGAGGGTCGATGCCATCGACCCCGTTTTATGTGACTATGGTTGAAACCTTTCATCCTACTGCAGCACCAGCCACACCATTATAGGGACAAAAAATGTGGGGATGAAAATATCTAATGTCAGCCAACACTCCTCTCCACCCACAATGCTGTACATGGTAAGAACCATTTAATGATCATTCAGATTACAGTAGTGTAAAATCCTTCAACTTGGGTGCTTTAGTTTTGAATGTGGCGGTTTATATTCCTTTTTTGTTGACGAACTTAACCGAAAACCATTATTCTCTTAGATCATATGCTACTATGATATGTTCATATTTAACTTATTTCTTTGCTTGGTTGGAACATTGATTGTATTTGTCATGTTTCGATGTGCATGTAAATATCGTGTAAAAATGAATCTGTATGGGAGCAAGACTTGTCACCGATTGGTAGACAATGCCTGCTTGCATATTACTTGTAACAGGCCTGATGGTATTATGCTTTGTTTTCTCCAGGTATTATGCCATTTGTATTGGGATGGCATTTTTCTTCATGAATGGGAAGTGATCTTGAAGAACACCAGTAGCAGTCACATGGCTTTGAGAAGTATTTGTATATTAGTAGGAGTGATAGATGCTGACTAGAGTTCTTACTTTCATATGTTGAATATTATATTGCATCAATTGTATCATGAATGCTGGAAGTGAATGATGAATTGATTTCATTAATAATGTATGGTGAATGTTGGGTGTAAATGCTGGATTGGTGTTATTAATAATATATGCATATATTTGCATCAATTTATGTTTTTCAAAATTTTTGTTGCATTAAAGAATCAACATCGTTGTAGTAACCATAGAATCAACGTATCTAGTAGGGTCTGAATTTAGTATTGCAACCACCATCGAGCATATTGCAACAATGCTTAACTGGTGCTACATGTGGATATTACAACGATACACATCATGTTGCAATATTATATAAGAACATAGCAACGACTTTTTTGTGTTGCAATAACCTTTACGATAATAGCAACATTTCAAATGGTGTTGCGATATCCTTTACCATATAGCAACAACAAACAATTAGTGGCAATAGTCTTTAGGCATATTGCGACGGCTACGACTGTGTTGTGATATCCTACATCTCTATTGCAACAGCACAGGTGTCGTATTGCGACACAATGATTTTATCGCAATAGAGCTTGTTTGCAACATACCAAAATGGTCGCAATTGCCACTACAGCAACGCCGCCTTTCGTTGCAATTACCTGTATTGCAACATCACTGGTCGTTGCTACTTCAACAAATTACTACACCAGACGTCATTGCAACATTTCCTCTTTATAGCGACACCATTTTGGGACCGTCGCAAAAACATATTGCGATGTACATTATTACGACGCTTGGCGACAAATCGAATTTGTCGTAATTTGTCGATCTTGCGACCAAATGAGCTCTATAGCGACGATTTTGAGGTGTCGCGATACGTCCAAAACGTTGTAGTGGAAGGCACAAGATTATCATGACTATGCTTTGCATCTGTTTATAAAACTTGAGTAGGATAGATCAACTCTCAATGCAGGCTAACCTTGATTATCTTCTTTGTCTTTGGATGATGAAGACACGTAGTGTATTACTAGTTTCGACTTATCACCAAATTTCATAGAAGACCAAGAGTCACTAGTGAGGAAAGCTCGATCTCATTTCGACTCTCCTCACCGTACTCGTTCGGGAGTCGATCCAGCTTCCTTAGTGCCATCCACATCAAACGCTATGGCCCAGAAGACACTTCATGAGTACTCAGCTTCTTCAGCTAACCAGGTGTTGTAAGGCCCTGAGGTGGCAGTTGGGACTGAACACTTTGAAATCAAGACGGGTTTAATCACGATGATACAGGCTAGCCCATTCTGTGGCAAGCCTAATGAGGATGCTAATGCCCATCTTTAGCAGTTCCTAGAGCTATGCAACACTTTCATCATCAAGGGTGGAAATGTGGATGCAGTTCGTCTTTGATTGTTCCCATTCTCTCTCCTGAGGAAAGCCAAGCAATGGTTCTACGCGAATCGTGAAGCTATCAATATATGGGGCAAATGTTCGGAAGCATTCCTCAAGAAGTTCTTTCCGTTGGGTAAAACCAATGCCCTCTGAGGGAGAATTTCTAGTTTCCAGCAAGCAGCAAATGAATATATTCCAGAGGCTTGGGAAAGGCTTTAGGAGTACATCCTGGCCTGTCCTCACCATGGGATGAAGGATTAGCTTATTCTTCAAAGTTTCTACAATGGGCTGACTCCGACAGCCCGTGGCCATGTTGATGCTGCTACTCAAGGAGCCTTTTTCTTACTTATTGTTGATAATGCAAAATCACTTATTGAGAAGATGGTTTCCAACCAAGGGTGGAGTGATGAACGACTACAACCACGTCAGAGGGGTACTCAAACTGTCAAGGAAGCAGATATGCTTACCGCCAAGATGGACCTTCTTATGAAAAGATTGGATGAGTATACCATCGAGAAGGCTGCCATGGCTACCACTACTCTGCCTATGGATTCTCATATGACTTGTGAGGTCTGTGGTAACACTGGGCATTCAGAGAATCACTGCCCTAAAACTCAGGAGGATGTGATGTACATGAACGGCAATAACAATAGTTATCGTCCCCAAGGAGGCCAAATGTGGAATCAACAACACCCTTACTACCAAGGAGGTAACCAAGGTAACTCTTACAATTCTAACCAGCCCTCCTTGAGAGATCTTGTTTTCGGGCAGGCTAAGATTAATGAAGGTGTTACTAAAAGGTTAGCTGCGCTTGATAAATCTTTGGAGAATCTCAATGTGAAGCTTGATTGTTTTTCTTCTGCTCAAAAGAGTCAGCTGAGTTTTAACAAAATGTTACAAACTCAGTTAGCTCAATTAGCTGCTTTGGTTCCGTCTACTAATAATGAGAGGATCCCGGGGCAACCCGTGTCTTCTTGTGAAAATGTTAGTGTAGTGTCGACCAGGTGGGGTAAGCCACCTAGGCAGACATATGCTCCTAACTATGCAGGGAAGCCCATACATCAAATTCAAGATCCATGGGAGGAATCAACAGTATTACACAAAAGAGATCCTGGCTATCCGGCTATCATATGCACCATTTATTAAAAGAAGATTAAGCATGCCGTTTGTGACCTTGGTGCGAGTGTCAACCTCATGTCCAAGGCCATGTTCGAGCAACTTGTATATCCAGCTCTTTCTCCAACTACACTGATTGTCCAGCTTGCTAATTCATCGATCTGTTATCTGGAAGGAGTTGTTGAGAGCTTATTGGTCAAGATCAAGAACTCTTACATCTTTCAGGATTTCATGGTCGTTGATATGGACGATGAGGGTGGAATGCCGCTCATTCTTGGGCGACAGTTCCTCAGTGATGTCAGAGCTAAGATCAATGTGGGGTCTGGAGTGATCCGCTTCCACATTGGGAGGAAGAACTTGATGTTCAGGTTTCAAGAAAAAAAAGAGCAGTGCTACTTAGTGCATGATACTGTTGAGCAGCTTCGGGGAAGGACGGAGCCTTCACCCCCGCCAAAGCAATCTTTGTCCAAATCAAAGAAAAAGAAAATTCGAAAAGAGTGGTGGAAGGTTGAGAAGGCATCACCCTCTACTTCTCGGGAGTGGGATGCCAAGTGGTATTGATCGCCGAGAGGAGTCCTGCTCGTCGGACTAAAAATGATGAGTCCTTTCTACGAAAAAGGTTAAAGATGGTAATTATCTCATATTTCCCTTTTTGAAAAAAATTTGATTTTCCAAAATGCATGTTTATTTTTCCAGCCTTGCATATGCATGCTAGATTTATCTAGCCTTTTTCCCTTTTCAAATAAAGTTTCTGAAAATAATCTCTTTGTTTGAAAATCTTTGAAAAATCATTTGGAAAATATTTTGGGCGAATTTGGGCTGAGGCACTCAGGCAGGCCCCCAGTTAGCCGTTGGGGGGCAACTAGCCGAAGCAGGGGGCAGGTGGGCCCGACCAGGGATCGACTGATCCTTGGGTCGACCGACGCAGCCCAATGGCTACTGGGCCTCACCTTGGTCCAACGGCTCCTAGCTGTTGCCCAACGGCCATGTCTGGATACCTGGCGCATTTTCCTATAAATAGAAGGGGGAGAGGGGGTGCTCTTCACCCATTCAACTTATTTCCATCACACTTCCCTGTCCACTCTTTGCTCTCTTGGTTTTCTTGGATTTATTGCTCAAGACTGGAATCATCGAGTACTCTCTCTATTGTGTTGCTGCAAGTATTGCTTATTTGTGGAGCAAGCTCGGTAAGAATTCCATTTCGATTTCACTAATCTATCACCAAGTTGTTCTTGTTGTGAAAGCATGAGTTGGGTCTTGAATACCTTCCGGAGGGTGACACGCTCCGGTTCGCAGGCTAGCACGAGTTCATCCATTCCCTCCGAGCCCGTGCCGAGCCCATCGACAATGGACTATGAAGAGGAACGAGATGAGCAAGAAGAGCAAGCCAAGCTACAAGCAATAGGGGTAGCCGCCACTGACGGCCCCTACCTCGACTTGTGGGGTGCTCGAGAGAATCAAGCCTACGCTATCCTGAAGGATCGAGTCTTTGCCCACACCTGGGACTTCGACCCGACTCTTCTAGAAAAGATAGGTATGGACTCTGAGTTCACCTCTATTTGGCACGCTATTGGTTGGGAGGACTTTGTGCCAGTAACAGAGGTAGGCTTTTAGACCCTCACCATCCAGTTTCTTTGCTCTCTTGTTGAGGAGGCAAACAGTATCAGGTTCCGGCTTTTTGGGAATGAGTACCTGGTTTCATGGAAGGATCTTAGTTGCCACCTCGGTTTTAGCCCTTGTTGTGCAATTTCTCTCAAAAAGGCTTGCCGTGGTTTTATTAGAGAAGCTTTCTGGGGTGATATCTCTAGTCAAGTTGGTGGCGGCAAAATTATGCCTCCGTGCAATGACATTCTGTATCCGACTTTTCGTCTGTGGCACAAAGTGGCTCGCCATTACTCTCTTTCCACGAGAGGATGTTCGGCCCGTGCACATCGAAGAGTTGATGATTTTATATGCTATCATCAACAAGATCAAGGTCTCCCCCATTAAGGCCATGATTCGGCAATGGTTGACGAATTTTAAGATGTTGGGTCCTATTGAGTGTGAGGACCAGGTGTGTCCGTAGACTAGTGGAGGGTCGCTCCTTAGTGATGAGTAATTGACAACGTTGTGTGGACTGATGCTTGGCTAAGTGTGCAGGTACAGGTTGCGGCTTGACTCGTGTTGGTGCAGGTGAAGAACAAGCGCGAAAGGCCTTAGTCGAGGCGGCCTCCGGGTGATGGAGAGGCAAGTAGGCTTGGTTCGATGGACCCGGTGGCCGATGGGGTCAAGTGCAAGCCGTGTGGTGCAAGACTAGCAAGTTGAAGTCGTAAACATGGGCCGGTGCAAGGTAGCGGATCGAGCCCGAAGCTTGCACGCGGGGTTTGGTGGTTTGCCCACAAAACCATCGGTGGACGGTTTCTTGGCTTGGGCCGCAAAACCAAGTCTGGAGGCCCGATGCGACAGAGACGGTGATCCGGGAGCGTCGGGAAGCTTCGAGGCGGGGGGCACGTGGCGTGATCGCAGGGCTTGCGTCGAGGCTAAGCAAGTCCGCGGTGGAAGCGTGTCCACTCGATGAAGACTTTACCATATTGCCCCTGAGGGGGTGTATCTTCATTTCAAGTTGTAGGGGTAGCGTGGTCATTTGCCTCCTCCGGTGGACCTCGTATAAATAGCGGAGAGGTGGATGGCATCTCTCTCTCTTGGACTCTAGGGTTTCCTCCCCCGGTAGATCGCTCCCGACTGCTTCTTTTCCTCTGCTTTCCTTAGGCTAGATTCTTGTATAGACTCTGACCTCTGGATGTATGGAAGCATTCGGCGTTGTGATGATCTCCTAGCTCTTTGTGATTTTTGTGTCATTTTCAGGGCTATTTTTGGGGTGTTTCGTTCTTCGCTCGATTCGTTGATTTGAAGATGTTTTCTCTCAGATTTCTTTGAGGGGATCATGGGTGGATGCCTTGCGCATCTTTGTGTGTGATCTTGACCCCTCAAACGCCGGGAAACCCCTTTGATTCGCAAGTTTTGGTTGGAGCCCGAGTTCTTGGTGGTGGTTCATGTGATCCACGATTCCCGGTGATTTAGTGAGTTAGAGACCGAGATTTTTGGGGCATAGCTTCCTCTTGTGACGCTTCTCATCTCCCCCAAATATTGTCTCAAGAGCTTTAGCCGTTTGGGAGATCCGGTGATGGATATGAGGGGTTGACCCCTACGACCAGGCCGTTTTCGTTTCTGTTCGCAACCCGCGGACCGTCCGCAAGCCTCGTGCAGACGGTCCGTGAGGCCTGGAACTGTGCAGGTGTTCTTCGTGTTCTTCGCATGTTCTTCCGAGTTCGTGTTTTGATCCGGTGCCACAAGTGGTTTTGGTTGCACGGAGTTTGCGGACGGTCTGAACTTGAGTGTCGGACAGTCCGTGAAGGTGCGGACAGTCCGCGGTGCTTGCCCGGACAGTCTGATTTTTCAGGGTGCGTCTCTGGTGGTTCTGTCCGCTTTAGCGGACAGTCCACAAGGTCCTTGCGGACAGTCCGTCTAGGCCTCACGGACAGTCCGCCCGTACACCACAGACTGTCCGCCAGTTCTGTTGCAGACTTACTTCATTTGGTTCGATTCTTGTCCGGTGCTTCCGCTCTTTGCTTCGTGGGTTGTCTCTAGGACTTGTAGACTTGTGTGTGCCTAGTCTAGAGCTTCTTTGGTGTGTGCGAGTGATCGGAGTGGCAATCAGGGTATAGGCCGAGTTCAACCTTCGGGAAGAATTTTTATCGGCTCCCATTCACTCCCCCCTCTCTGGTCGCCTAATCGATCCTTCAATTGGTATCAGAGCCGGTTATGGATCTTTGTGATTCTAACCAGTCTAAGATCCAAAGCTGGGTGACTATGGTAAGGGGTCGGGTCCTCCGCTCTTCGATGGCAAGAATTACCCGATGTGGGCGAGGCGCATGGGCGCGTTTTTGCGTGGGAAGGGGACTCTGATTTGGGATGTGACTCAAAATCCTCATTATGTCATTCCAGACAATTTCCTTCTTCCAGGATCGCGAGACATGTGTGAGGCCAACATCAAGGCCGTTGATTACTTGTTTCGTGCTCTCTGAGCCTCGGAGTTTGAGCGAGTGTACGGAGAGAATGTGGCCGGAAAGATATGGCTTAAGCTAAGGAATGCTCATGTTGGCAATGCCCAAATGCAAGCTTGTTTGTTTTCCACTTACCGGAGAGAGTACGAGAACTTCACTCATCTCCCTGGTGAGTCAACCGATACGATGTTTCAGCGTTTCACTAGCATAGTCAACAACATGAGGGCCAATGTGACAGTGCTCCCATACACAGATCATGATCAAGCTATCAAGCTTTTGCATGCCCTGGATAGGTCCGTGTGGAGTGCCAAGGTCGAGGCCATTGAGGAGTCGAGCGTGTATGACACCTTGTTGCTTGATGAGCTGTTCTCTAAGCTCAGGTCTTCAGAGGTTGATCGTGGCTTGAGAGTCAAGAGCGAGAGCCCCACTGATCCTCATAGTCTGGCTCTTGTCTCAGGATCGAGGACTAATGCTAACTCGGCTGCTTTTTCTTTGTCCTGTCTTGTGTCCATGCTAGATGAGGACTTTGAGGTGCTGAGCGAGGAGGATCTCACCTTGTTGAGCAAGAGGGTTGGGCGGATGTACGAGAACCGCAAGAATGCGAGAAGAAGCTCGGGGATGTGCTATCAATGCGGGAAGCACGGGCACTTCATCGCCGAATGCCCTGAAGCCATGGAGATCAAGAACGATTACAACAAGCACCGCTCCCGGAACGACTACAAAGACAAGCGCAAGGTCAAGGGCGAGAGAAGGCCCAAGAAGAGTAGTGGGTACAAGAAAAAGACAGCTCGAGCAATGGTGGCCGGAGCGAGCGACATCGACTCTACTTCCAGTTCGAGCAGCGATGAAGAGCAAGATCGGCACAAGGACAAGCAGCACACGGGCAAGAACTTCACCAGCCTCAGCTTCGTCGCACAAGGTGGATCTTGCGGCATGGCGCACTCCAAGAAGGGTGGGAAGCATAGCTCGGATTCGAACTCCGATTCCGAGGAAGAGGTACGACATGATCCCAACTTCTTGCTAGAGGAGAATGCTAGGCTGAATGAGTTGCTTGATAACCATGATGATGTGCTTAGAAAGACTAACAAGGAGAAGAGAGAGTTTCGGTCCTTGCTAGGTGATGCTAAGGACAAGATAGTTGAGCTTGAGTCTTTGCTTGTTGATGCTAGAACTGAGATAGACTCTTTGAAAGCTGCTCCTGTTGTTTCTGTTGTGGTGATTGCAATGTTTTTCTGGCTGACTTGACTGCTCTCAAGGAGAAGTATGCCTCAACTCTTGAGGAACTAGATGTGCTTAGGATTGAGTGTGATGAATTGAAATCTAGACCTGCTTTGTTAGGTGCTTGCACTTCTTGTCCTGTGTTGCATGCTAGGCTAGATGAGTCTCACACCAGGATAGTTTCTCTTGAGGCTGCATTGAAAGCTCCCATTCCTACATCATGCTCTACCTGTGAAATGCATGCTTTGAAAAACATGGAACTTGCACACTATGTTGACCGTTTGCAGGATGAGAATGATGAGTTGAGGAAATTGATGGGGTAGTTGTCTGGGCATGAGCCACAATTGAGTTTGATGTTGGCTCAGTTCACTACATGAAAAACAGACATTGGTAACAGGCGCGGATGGCCATTGGTAACGGGCAAAACGCCCATTACCGATCAAGCGTTACAAATAAGCCAACAAAGGTAACGGGCCGCTGCCTGTTACTGATGACCTGTAATTGTAACGGGCGTAGAACAAAGATCGTTACCACAACTACTTACCGGTCACCTGAAATGGCTGTTTCTCCGGGCCCACCGTAGCCTTTGGTAACGGGCGCAGACACTGAGCCCGTTACTCATAAAACGTATTAGTAATGGGTGTCTAACAAAGACCGTTACCGAAACTAGTTACCGGTCACCTGAAATGTCTGTTTCTCTGGGCCCACATGGACCTTTGGTAACGGCCACAGAAACCGAGCCCGTTACATGAACACAACATCGAAGACGCAGATAATGACGCGTCTCCTCTGTCTTGAAGAATGGAGACGCGTCGTGTAAGCGCACGTCTCCTCCGTCTGGACGAAAGGAGACGCGTCTCCTCAGTGCGCGTCTCCTCTGTCTGGACGAAAGGAGACGCGTCTTGTTAGTGCATGTCTCCTATGTCTCGACGAAAGGAGACGCCTGCTGTGAACCCGCGTCTCTCTTTGTCTCGACCAAAGGAGACGCATCTTGTCAGTACGTGTCTCCCTCTGTCTCGACCAAAGCAGACGCGTACTGTGTACGTGCGTCTCCTCTGTCTGGACCAAAGGAGACGCCTACTATGTACGTGCATCTCCTCTAATCGACCAAAGGAGATGAGTACTGTGAACTTGCATCTCCTCTGTCTCGACTAAAGGAGACGTGTTGTCTACTTTCACAAAAATTATGTCCAGCATCCACAATCACAAAACTCCACAAACTGAATAGAAATCCACAAGATTCACATGCATGATCTGTCAAAATTCAGGCATTCAGTATCCTCTTCTAACAAGCTAAGTAAGGTTCACAACAATATCATCACTGGCCATGAGGATTGGTATCAGATACAATGCGAGCCAGAATAGCATCATTAATGTGAAATTTTCCTGAGGGTGCGATCACCTGGTCCATGAGGAATGAGGCAGTTCTTTCCCTAATGTGGAGCAGCGTGTCTCGGTGCAGATGACAAGTAGGTATGTGAAATGCCTGAATATAACAATGTCAGCAGTCAGGACATAGGTGGTTACCAAACATGTGCAGTGCTAATAAGCAAGAACTGTGCTCAGTTGCAGGTGTTACAATTGCAGATCCCAAGAAAGTACCTCAGGGTCCTTCAATTTATTTTTTACTGTAAGCATGTGATAGGCACAATAGAAGCCGCAGACTCTAGATTTGTAAGGTTGTTGGTGGCACTGCGATAAATATACATAGACAAACAGTGGTGAGAAGAAATAAACTCAAGCTTTAGTACTAGCTTCCACAGGCAGGAAATACTAAGTAATATGTACATCAAAAGCCTTCTCATGGTTCAAGGCGCAGGGGGGCAACTTGTTGTCATCGCAGTAACTATTCCAAGCACTACAACAAAACATGCAACAACGGTTAGGGCACCATTAATAAACTCCGCAGAGTTTGTTGAGGAAGTTTGTAGGTTAAGAAAGAAAAAGAACTTACTCATCAATGGCAAGTACCAACTTGGAGAAATTAGTGCCTAGGATCCTATATGAATCAAGATACAAGACCGTCTTCTGCTTTGGAAAGATCGCCACTGCACTCCAGTGCTCCCCAGTGTTATAGCAGGAAATGATGACTCTCTTTTTAGCATATGACTGGTAGGCACGCTTCGTATAGGACACAAAAAAGTCCCTGTTATTTTGTATATTTGACATGCTAAAGCATTCAGGATCAAGGAAGGCAACGGGTTCCTTCTTCTGCCATAGTTCTACAGCCATATTCCTAATATTAAGAAAAAACAAAGTGTAAGGAGGCAAAATACATAGTAAAGATGAACTAAGGCAGAAAGCACATTTAGATAGAAAATGATTAGTGAGAAGCAGATTAAATTTTCAAGCAACTTACAGGTTGAAACAGCGGAGAAATCTTCCACAAAAGCTTGAATGCCTGCTCTTTCATGTCTTCCTGGAACTCCAAGTGTTTCTGCATATAGGTTTCAAACAAGTACCACTTTTGTTCATCGCTTAGTTTTTTTATTTCTGGCAAATCCAAAGGTATCTTTTGTCTAGCAATGAGCCTTGAACCTGCGCTTTTGTGTCAATGGTACTGGCATCCCCCTCTCTCAACCTCAGTGACTACCATTTTGTCTCTTAGCCACTTTGTCGCTGTCCTTAGCACTCTGGCTCGACCTGTAGCCCCACCCACCTGCTCTTGTTCTTCACTAGCAGTGGCATATCCATCTTCTTCATTATATGCATCTTCAAATTGCCCAGGTCGGCAGTCCTCGACAGAGTTATCCTGTGAATTAATTGTCAAGGGATTATGAGAAAGGTCAGCTCAGTGTCCAAGAATAGCACAAAAAGCAGACCATACTGCTAGCTCTCCCAGGAGACATGCTACAACAGGAGACAAGTAGAGCATATTTTTAGTTAACCATGCATAACAGCTAAGCATTTATCTAATCAACACCCATAGAACTGTGTACAAGACCATACAAATGAGAAAATAATTACAGTAACTAGTTTAGCCCACTATAAATTAGTTCAGGCAATACGACCTTACAATTTTAAAGAGGAAGATGCTCGCTGCCTCTTTTGCTGATGAGGTACTTATTCAACTTGGAGAGAATGCCCAAATGTACTATGGAACAAGAGCAAAACCAAATATAAGAGTGAGTCCAAAGGAAAATGTGAAGTATACATTTTGAAACTCGAAACCCTAACTGAGCATCAGTTGCGGAGCCAGAAAAAAAAATTAGCTGGGGCGACACCTAATGACGGACCAAACCAAAATGAAACACACACCAATTCACACATCTATATGCTGCAGTTGCACAAACACACACCTTGTCACTGTCAGAGCGGAGGGATCTCTAGTCGCCACGTCCTCGCGTCGACCTCGTGGCTGGATCCCTCCTCCTCCTCCTAGTCATCGTCGCTGGAAGGTGAGGGGTGGTGTGGCGCGCGTCTCAGCAAAGGTGTGTAGCGTGCGTCGCGTCGCGGGGGGGAGGGGTTGAGGGGAGGAAGGCAAGGGTGAGGAAGCGGCGGCGGAGGGGGCGAGGGGGAGGAAGCGGCGGCGGCGCGAGGGGGAGAAAGACGACGGCGCGAGGGGAGAGTGAGGAGGCGACTGCGTGAGGGAGGCGTCTTTCCCTACTAACGCTAGCGCGAGTGGGCGTGTGTGGGCCTTAAAACTGAAAGGCCCAATATTATTAGGAAAACGCGTCAGGCCGGGGCTAGTTCTATTCGAATGAAGAACGGTTCACTCCATTTTCCCCTTTTAATCTGCAATCAAAGATTTGAATCACGTATTTCTCCATCATTCGTAAACCAAATTTGATGATATTTGTTTCTGGTTTTTTCTAAAATAAACTTCTATTCATTTATGACATTGTTTCGTATATAACTCCATTTCCTGGATGTTGTTTATACGCCTTTATCTTGTTTCTTACAAGTAACATAGAAATAATATTTGTTTTACACAACCATTACTAATGAAACTTTGTATTTCGTAATGTTAAGGTGAACACAAGGTTGTGTTAAAATTTCAAATGTAGATGAGTTCGAACATGTTGTGAAGTATGGAAAACTTCAGTGTTGAAGTATAGCATTCTAGGAAACTATGTGAGAGATGTACACATTTGTACACAAGTATGATCTTCCTTTTGAGAAACCATTTGAAATTTTTATGACGAGTTTAGGGACCCAAATTATGTTGCCAAGTCAATTTGTAGAATTTTTAGACCAACCTAAGATGTTATTAGAATTATTATATCCCAACCATGAGATAAAAATTCGAATTTTGATAATTTTGGTTACACAAGTGTGCCTGCTGATATTTTATTCGAATACTAGATGATCATCTACGAATTGTTCATATTTTTAATGAATTTTTAGGTGCTGTTTAATGGGCTCTAATATTTGAGGGAAGCAAGTTTCATTTCAAAAAAATTCGTGTCGGGCCCACGTGTCAGCGTCAGCAGCCTTTATAAAAAAGATAACTGTTGCCTGGCCGGTTGAACCCACCTGACAACAAATGAGACGCGGGGTCTCGAACCCGCGTCGGAAATGATTCTCGATTTTGGAAATGAATATAACATCCCGAATGGGATAAGCGCAGCACACACGACGCTCTGACCTTTGAGCTCCCTGCTTCTTCTTCCCCGCTCTGAGCTCCACCGCCGCCCGCCCTTCCTTTCCCCACCGTCGCGCACATGTCGCACTACGCCAATTCGTCTGGAGGTGGACGTGGCAGAAGCAGGTTTCAAGGTGGCCGGGGCAGCCGCATTCACTCCATCAGCTTGGATCCAGTCGGTGAGCTAAGCGGCTTCCCACTGGTCCCTTGCCCGGACTGTGGTATGGCTCGGGTGGTGGAGGGGAGGACACAGAAGGAAGGTGAAAACCACGGTCGTCTTTATTTCAAGTGTGCGAGGAACGCGGTGAGTAGTCTGAGCTGTGATTTCCCAAATCTGAGTTATGGTTCTTATGTGCTTTTGATTTGCACAGTTCCCCAAGCTTTGTGGATATTACCGTTTCGAGAAGGAGTATCTCCAGATGCTGAAGGATGCTGGCGTTATATCTTTTCGACCGTCGAACTGGGCAGACGTGATCGATGAAGTAGTTGATTCAGTGGATTGTCAACTTGGGAGCGACAATCAGAGGAAAGCATTGGACGACAAGCAGAGGAAGAAAGCACTGGAGGAGAAGATGGACAATGTAATCTGGAAGATGAATTTGATTATTGTGGGTGCTGTTTGTGTAGTATTTGGAAGTTTACTGGGGATGTATGTTGCAAAGAAGTAATTGTGATGTGAAAAGTGGTGCTTTAATTTGTTTTATCTATGTGAATGAGGAATGAAAAATTTGTCACAGATGACAAACTAAAATGTATGAATGAAGAAAATGGAATGGAATGACAATTGGGTCACGAATCTTAATGTGTCACATATCACAAATTTCATCAATTCATCTGTGTTGACATTTTAGTGTGAAATTAACCAGCCTGCACGCGCGTCTCCAATGATTTTATACAGAGTTTTTCGAAATTCAGAATCTTTTCACTAACAAATAGAGTAACAAACATTGCAATTCATTGTTGCCCCGCTGCCACTCTGCCATTGTTAGAAGTAGTTCATCACAAGTTCAACAAACACACAGGAGGAACACATATTAACAGAGAAATATGTTCATGACAAACAAGCAGAGTTCCCAATGTTTGACCAAAAGCCACTTTCCCCTGCCACTTAGATGTAGTTCATCACAAGTTCAACAAACACACAGGAGGAACAAGCAGAGTTCCACGAACAAACAGAGGAGGACGAACACACAGAGGAGGAACAAATTAATTAAGCTAAGGTAGAAGACTTGTCGCCGCCACCGGAGGAGCCCCACCGTCGGAGTCGGAGTCGGAGCCGCCGAGGCCGCGTTCGTCACCGCCGTCGGAGCCGCCGAGGCCGCGTTCGCCGTCGCTGTCGTCATCGTCGTCACCGTCACCGTCGCTGCCGCCCAAGACCACGACTCTCTGAAGGTCCCCAGCCAACCAATGGATCTTGAAGGCGAAATCCTTCACAGACCTTTGAAGCGGATCGTTGGGTCGTGGCAAGCCGAGCTTAACGGCCACCTATTGAAGCTTCCTGAAAGCTTCGGCTAAGAGTTGGACGGACCAAATGTTGTCCAAAACTAGTTGAGAACTTAGAGAGGAGGGCTCCACGGGCAGCGGCACCGGTGCCTCCTCGGTCGGCGGCGCCAGCGCCTCCTGGATGAGCCGACGACGGCGGCTTTCATCGTTGTCGTCCTCCTCCCTTCCCCGCTTCCTCGATGGCTCGCTCGACGACGATGCCATGCGCGCGCTTGAGGAAGAAGAAGCTCTTGGTGATCGGAGACGGTGGTGCTGGGGTTTTCTTGGTGGCGCGCTTGAGGAAAGCTTATGGAAGAAAGCTCTAGGCCGGCCAGGCATTTATATGACAAGACGGGTAACCGTCAGGCGGCCAGTCTTCCCGCTGCGACACACCACTACACCTCGGAACGCGGTACGCTGCGGCGACGCGTGTCCACTAACCAGCGTCGCATTTGACAAAAGACTTTGACTCCCTCCATCCTGCAACGACTGTTCATATACCTTATTTTAATACCTCTTTTCAAGATCCAATGCAAAGACTGTTCATATAGCTTATTTTAATTTATTAATACCTCTATTTGCTGCAAACCGACCACAAAGGAAACAGTTCTCCTTTTTCCTTTTAATCTGGAACCATAATTTTGTGTCACGTATTTCTTAGTCATACGTAATCCAAATTTGATGATTGTTTTTTCTTATTTTTTCTAAAATCGCCATCTTTTCATTAATTTCATTGTTTAGTGTATATTTCCTTTTCGTTAGTAATGTTTTTATGCCTTATCTTGTACTTGATAAGTAGAACATAGAAATAATATTTGTTTTACACAACCATTACTAATGAAACTTTGTATTTCGTATTGTTAAGGTGGACACAAGGTTGTGTTAAATTTTCAAATGTATATGGGTTCGAAGATGTTGTAAAGTGTGGAAAACTTCAGTGTCGAAGTAACATTGTAGAAAACTATGTGAGAGATGTACACATTTGTACACAAGTATGATGTTCCTTTTTAGAAACCACTTGAAATTTTTATGACAAGTTTAGGGACCCAAATTATGTTTCCAACTCAATTTGTAGAATTTTTAGACGAACCTAATACGTTATTAGAATTATTATATCCCAAACACGAGATAAAAATTCGAATTTTGATAAGTTTGGTTACACAAGTGTGCCTGCTAATATTTTATTCGAATACTAAATGACCAACTACTAATTGTTTGTATTTTTAATGAATTTATAGGTGCTGATTTATGGGCTCTAATATTTGAGGGAAGCAAGTTTCATTTCAAAAAAATTAGTGTCGGGCCCACGTGTCAGCGTCAGCAGCCTATATAAAAAAGATAACCGTTGCTTGCCCGTCCCCACGTGACAACTAATGTGACGTGGGTTCTCGAACCTGCGTCGGCAATGGCTCTCGATTTTGGAAAATGAATATATAAGATCCCGAATGGATAAGCGCAGCACATACGACGCTTTCCTAATTTCTCACTAGGGATTAGCGGAGGTGAGCGGAGGCGGCGCCGGTGAGGTGAGCGGAGGCGGGGACATGACGATGAGCGCCGGTGAGGGGCCAAGCAGCAGATGACCCCACGCACCGTGGATCGAGGAGGAGAAGCCGAACACGATGCGGTGCCGCAACTGGATCCGTGCGCGTGCCGGCGAGATTGCGGCGAAGACAGAGACGACGATGACCGTCGGAGAGGGGCCAAGTGGCGATGCAGCGAACCCAAAGCCGGAGATGAGCGTCATCGACTGGATCCTCTCGGGTTCCGACGAGGGGCCAAGCAACGGCAGGGAGGAGCGTGCCGGCGAGGGGGCAGCGAAGAGGGCAAGGTGCCTACCTCACGTCTGCGACAGCAAATGTCTTGCAACGACAGAGAGGGGTCGAGGGAGCGGCGAAGGTGTAGAGGACCTCATATCCGACGCTGGCAACTACCACGACGACGGCGAGGCAAGTTTCTCTGAATCACAGTGCCTTTTACTTGTTCTATAAATGGAGCAGCTTGAGCTTGAGCTTGATCTACTTTTTCCTATGAAATGGCTTGTTCCATAGAGATTTTGTAGGATTTCTAACATGATCGATGTAGCAACTTGTTCCTATGAAATGGCTAGCTTGTTCCATTGTCTATCTCATCTTCTCATTCCTATGGTTCATCCAAATGATCAATGTAGCAACTTTCCTATGTTTTTCATTCCATAGGAATCAAAATGGCATGACACTGTCTGGGAATATGTGAAACCTGAGGTTGATAATATTATGGAAGAAATGCACATCCTCCTCAAAAAGGCTGCATTCATGAGGCGGTACAAGTTTGTGGCTGAAAAAAATCTGCAGCCCATGGAAGATGCGCTCGATGTGTTTCAAGATACCTTGGTTGCATTTGAAGAGGCTGCAAAAAAAGCAAACCTTAGTTGAAGATACCATGCTTTTGTTGATGTTGAAGGGGGCATGCTTTTTTTGATGTGCATGGTCAGATAGCATGACCATTGTAAAAATGTGACGGGCAAGTTAAGGCCTAGCTAGATGGACAAGTTAACTGTTTGTAATAATTATGTATATCTGTGTGGATCTTTGTGGACAAGTAATCTTTATCTATATATGTGGACAAGTTATCTTTATCTATATTATGTCTATTTTGTCTCAAAAGATTTTTTGTTGATTATGCCTGTATGTCAAAATGGGAGCCCTGAGAGATCGAGCTGACCTGTCAATCAAAGACAGATACAAAGGAGACTACACGGGATGGTTATTCCGTGTCGCATTTGCCCCTCCGAACCGACGAGGAGGAGCCGACCCCACGCGCCGCCCCCGTGCATTGGAGACGAGGTTTGGCTTATCCACGTATCCTTTGTTCCCAATGTTTGACCAAAAGCCACTCTCCCCTGCCACTCGATCTATGATTCTGCCTTCCTTCTCAAACCTTCTGCCTTCCTCGTCTCCGCCGCCTTCTCTCCCCTTCTCCTTCCTCGTCTCTGTCACAGAGATGGCCGGTGGAAAGCAGTCGTTCCACCGCCGCGACTCAAGAGGGAGGTTCTGCAGCGAGGAGGAGAAGGCCCCGCCCGCCGCCCCCGCCAAGAGAGTGAGGTTCCGCAGCGAAGAGGTCGGTTCTTCGTCGGCCAGGGGGAGGTGGCCGTACACGCGCACAAGTGCCAAGGGGGTGCACTCCGGCGACGCCCAGCAGGCAGAGGCCGAGCCTTCCTCGAGTTTGGTATGCTTGAAGTTAGATTTATGCTTGAAATTGAATTCCTGGTACTCATCATATGCTGCTCACAAAAATGTTGAACTCATTCTGTATACTGCTTCAATTTCTGAATCTTCATGCTCAGCGACTTTTATTAACTGAACATTCAGTGCCTTCACTGATCAATGGTTCCAATGCATCAATTTTCCATTGTTTTAGGAAGTTGTTGTACCAGCACATGACATTGTCAGGATCTGGACAGAAATCGACAAGCTCAAGAAAACCTTAGACTACATCTGCACATTCCTAAACAGGATGGAAAGAATGAAGAAGGATGACATTGGTAAAGGGAAGCAGCAGGCAAGTTCTGAACCTAGTTACAACTAAACAACTTTCTTGTTTGACTAGTTACAACTTTATGATATTAAACTTGGCAATCTAATTGTGAAGCTTGCTTCAATTTGCCTTTGTTTTAGAAATGTGTTGTTACTCGGGAGGAAAATTATTAACCTTTTGAGTAGAAATTTTGTTATGCTTGAAATTTAATACATGGTACTCATCATATGCTGCTCACAAAATTGTTGAACTTATTCTATATACCTCTTCAATTTCTGAATCTCCATGCTACATCGACTTTTATTAACTGAACATCCAGTGCCTTTGTTTTAGGGAGGTGCTATAGCTTGGGAGGACATTGACATGATCTAGAAACAAATCCACAAGATCAACCAAGCTCTGAACCCAGTTACAGCTAAACAACTTTCTTGTTTGACCAGTTACATCTTTTATGATATTAAACTTGGCAATCTAATTATGAAACTTGCATCAATTTGCCTTTGTTGTAGAAATGTGTTGTTACTCGGGAGGATCTTCACTGCATCTGGAAAGTACTCAACTAGGTGGATAGAAGGATGGATGACAAGGCTGTGGACGACATAAGTCTCCTAGCAAATGGTCAGAAAATACTAGAATCTGAGGTGGAGAAGCTTAAAGGCGCACAGAAGATGAAGGATACTGAACTTGCCGAAGCTGCAAAGAAGAATGCTGAGCTGCAGGAAAGACTTGTAAAACTAGAGGCAAAGATAGCTGAACTTGAGGCTATAGCACAAAAGAAGCCATCTAACTAGTGCCCCTGCTGATGCACGTCAGATGTGATCATGTGAATCTGTTTGTTCTGAACATTATGCATGTCATATGTGAACATGTGATGCTAGCTATATATGCATCTTAAATATGTAGAATATACTCTTATGACTACTATCTATGTGTACTTAGCTTGTGGTTTTGCATCTTATTAAGAGACATGATTATATGTTTGTGTGATATCCAATATTTGCTATGATGACATAGTCAAATATTTGACGGTAGTGAGAGTGCCAATGGACTTCAATTATTGAGCTCCGAGTCTAGTAACGGGCGTCAAATTATCATCAGTAACAGACTTGAAAGCACGTTACCGATATGGTAGTGATCGGTAACGGACTTAAAGAGCCCGTTACCGATAGGTTTAACTTTTGTAACGGTCGCATTTTAACGTCCGTTACAAAGAATAACTATAACGGGCGTTTAAGAAGCCCGTTACTGGAAGTCCTCATTGGTAACAGGCGCTGTGTTGGCCACGTCGGGGTCCAGCTTGCCACGCTTATGCGTAACGGGCGCTAAACAACAACCGTTACAGATGGGGTCCATGTAACAGGTGTTAAGGGCCCGTTACAAATGCTGCGTGACCTATTTGAGGTTTTCACGTAGTGGTCTAAGAGGTTTGATGGTCAGGCGTTGGGGGCTGGCAAGAGTGGTGAGGGAGAAGAGAACACTGGAGAGATTCCTATTCCACCACACACTACACCCATGAACAAATTCGAACCCAAGCCAAACCATCTCAGAAACAAGCTTGATACAACCTCAGATCCACCAGTGTTCCCCCACAAGTCAGAAAACTACCAGAAACCCATCAAGTTTGTGAGCACCCAGGGGAGTGTCTTTGGTGGGAAGTCAGGAGAGAAAGCTGTTGAGAAGCCCATAGAGAAGCCACAGCCTAAGCCACAACCGATCCGCTTCCATTGTGAGTATTGTGGGAGGGATGGGCATAAGGATGAGTTTTGTTTCAGGAGGAAGAGAGATGAGAGGTTTGCTAGGGAGATGGCAAACAAGGACAAGTACCACCTTCCTCATGGTGTGCCTGAGCCTCGTAGAGGGCCTCTACCTAGGGGTGAGGTGTTTGTGCGTACAGTTCCCACTCGTGGTGGTGGAGGTGTGTTTCCTTAGAGAGATAGGCGTGTTGGGTTTGGGCGTGGTGAGTTGGATGGACGTGCTCCTGCTCGTGACCGTTACGAGTTTGGGAGGCACGGTCGGAGCTTTGGGTCTCAGATGGACTACGAGCGACGTTTTCCCCCTCGTGGTGCACGTACTCCTCCAGTGAGACGTGACAGGTTCTTCGGTGGTAGGCGTGAGAGGGCTCCGCCTAGAGGTTTTGATAGGATGGATTTTGCTAACCCTTCTTTTGAGCAAATGGCTCAACACTGGTTTGACTCTTTTGGTACAAACCCCAGTGTTGAGTCGCTTGCTCATTCTCGTCCTCGTTTTTGAATGTAGGTGGGCAGCTTGGAGGACTTTTGGTTGATCGACTCCGGTTGTTCATGTCACATGACCGGAGATCGTGGGTGGTTCTCCAGCCTCACCCCGGTGAGTACTAGGGAGTACATCACTTTCGGGGACAATGGGAGAGGATGAGTGCTTGCTGAAGGTATGGTGAAGGTGAGTAGCAAGGTGACCCTAAAGAGTGTGGCTTTGGTCAAGTCACTTGGTTTTAACCTGTTGTCAGTATCCCAGTTGCTTGACGATGGTTTTGAGGTTCGTTTTAAGTTGGGCGCTTCTTGTTGATTCTCGAGGCGATCTTGTCTGTATGATCGTCCCCGAGGGTCAAATCTTTCGTGCCGATTTTCCCAATCTGTTGGTCCCCCTTGATGCTTTGTTGCTGGCATTTCAGCCGAGCTTTGGAAATGGCATAGGTGGTTAGAACACTTGAGCTTTGAGCTGCTTTCTCGCTTGAGTGGTCTTGATCTTGTCCGAGGATTGCCTAAGTTGAAATTCGAGAAAGATTTGGTTTGTGCTTCTTGTCGGCATGGAATGATGGTTGCTGCTTCTCACGCCCCTCTGACTACGGTAATGACCGAGCGACCTTGTGAGCCGTTGCACATGGATTTGGTTGGGCCAGCTCGTGTTCGCTCTGCGGGTGGGAAGTGGAATGTTTTAGTTGTGGTTGATGATTTTTCGAGGTACTCTTGGGTTTTCTTTTTGGAGGATAAGAGCGAGACATTTTGCTTTGTTCGAGACTTGATCTTGAGGTTGAAAAATAAGAGACATGGTGATGCCATTCGAGCTATACGCAGTGACAATGGCATGGAATTCAAGAACTCTCATTTTGATGCCTTTTGCAGTGATCTTGGTCTCGATCATCAGTATTCTTTTTCATATGTCGCTTGCTAGAATGGCGTAGTGGAGAGGAAGAACCGAACCCTTTGTGAGATGGCTAGGATGATGCTCGATGAACATAGGACTCCTAGGCGTTTCTAGGCCGAGGTGGTCAAAACCGCTTGCTATGTCTCAAATTGCGTCTTCCTTCGTGCTTTCAAGAAGAGGACCTCTTATGAGCTGATGCATGGGCGACAACCAAATGTGAGTCCCTTTAGAGCTTTCGGTTGCAAGTGTTTCATTCTGAAGAAGGGCAAGTTGGATAAGTCTAAGTCTAGATGTTCAGATGGTATCTTTCTCAGTTATGCTATTCACTCTAGAGCATATCGTGTGCTCAACCTTGACACTAACCGAATCATGGAGATGCGAGGTAACCTTTGACGAGACACAGCCATGTAGCTCTTCTACTTTTGAGTGTGCAGGTGATGAGGAGATTGCAGCGAGGATCTTTGAGGATGAGAAGGATGGAGATGGAGATGAAGACGATAATGGTGGTGATGCTCCCGTGGCTGATCGTGTACACGCTACTTCCACTACGACGACGACGATCGAGGATGGTCCATCCCCTACACTCACTATGACTGAGGCTGTTCGAGTGGAGGCTGCTGCTGAGGGGGAGGTTGTGTCCAGGCGAGAGGCTCCCCGGCGTGTACAGGTGGATCACCCACCGACGATGATCATAGGTGACCTTCATGAACGCACTACACGGTCGAGGTCAAGGAACACTTCTCATTTCGCTCACTCTGCATTTGTTGCTTCGTTTGAGCCCAAAGATATTTGACACGCTTTGTCTAACGAGAATTGGGTGAATTCCATGCATGAGAAGTTGGAGAATTTTGAGAGAAACCAAGTTTGGGTGTTTGTCGATCCACCGCCAGATTGCCGTCGCATAGGTACCAAGTGGGTGTGGAAGAACAAGGAAGGTGAGAATGGGATGGTTGTAAGAAACAAGTCGAGGTTGGTGGCTCTGGGGTTCAACCAGAAAGAGGGTATAGATTATGAGGAGACATTTGCTCCTGTGGCCCGTTTGGAGGCAATTAGGATCCTTCTAGCCTTTGCCATGGGTAAAGGGTTCAAGTTGTACCAAATGGACGTGAAGAGTGCTTTCTTGAATGGGGTGATAGAGGAAGAAGTGTATGTGAGGCAACCCCCGGGGTTTGAGAGTGAAAAATACCCACACCGTGTACACAAACTCCAGAGAGAGCTTTATGGGTTGAAATAGGCACCGAGGGCTTGGTATGGTAGGTTGAGAGGCTTTTTGCTGAGCAAGGGGTTTGTGATGGGCACAGTTGATAAGACTCTGTTTCTCCTTAAGCATGGAAATGACTTGGTAATTGTTCAGATTTACGTGGATGACATAATCTTTGGTGGCTCTTCTCATGATCTTGTTGCCAGATTTGCAGATGACATGAGCAGGGAATTTGAGATGTCTATGATGGGCGAGTTGCAGTTTTTCTTAGGACTCCAGATCAAGCAGTGCAAGGACGGGACGTTTGTACATCAGGTGAAGTACACCAGGGACATGGTGAAGAAGTTTGGCATGAACGACTCCAAGTCGCTGACTACACCGATGGGTACCACTACGGCTTTGGACGCGGATGAAGATGGCGAACCTGTGGACCAGAAGGAGTACCGGAGCATGATCGGCTCCCTCCTCTACTTGACGGTGACGAGGTCGTTTACAGTTTAGTGTGTGTCTGTGCGCTCGTTTTCAGGCTTCACCGAGGACTTCACATCGGCAGGCCGTCAAGCGGATTTTCAAGTACTTGAACTACACTCCAGAGCTTGGTCTTTGGTATTCTTCCTCCTCGACACTCAGACTTCACAGGTACTCCGATACTGATTTTGCTGGGTGTCGATTGGACCGCAAGTCTACCTCTGGGTGTTGCCAGTTTCTTGGTTCTTCTTTGGTCTCTTGGTCATCTCGCAAGCAATCTAGTGTAGCCCAGTCCACTACAGAAGCCGAGTATGTAGCTGTAGCCAGTTGTTGTTCCCAGTTTTTATGGATGACCTACACTATGAGCGATTTTGGTGAGGAGTGCTCCCAGGTTCCACTCTTTTGTGACAACACCAGTGCCATAAGTGTAGCCAAAAACCCAGTCCTTCACTCCAAAATGAAACACATCGAAGTGAGATACGACTTTCCGAGGGACAATGTTGAGAAAGGGAACATTTCCTTGTCCTATGTACCTACTCAAGATCAGCTAGCCGACATATTCACTAAACCACTTGACCAAGTTACCTTCACACGTTTGCGAGGTGAACTTGGAGTGTGCTTTCCTTTCTAGCTTGGTCTTGGAGCTTCTCATGTATATATGTGATATATGTATCATTTTGTTGCATTCCATGCATGCATTTTACCTTTATGTACAAAACCTGGTAGGATAGCCATCTTTGGATCATTTGTGGTAGGATGAGCTTCTCTTATATACTTTGATCACTATGATGTGCTATATGTGAGAAATGTGCATGTTTTGGGAATGGTGATGTGAACGCTATGCTCTTGATGGTATTGTCATATATTCATGATGAGATAGCTTTCTTTTTGTGAAAATGCTAAAAATGCTTCACTCATGAGTAGATACTTGTCTATGCTCAATTTGTGCTCAAATGCCTATATCATGCTTAGTTTGTGCTTGAGTATCATGCTCTCTTTGCTTGGGGTCAAAGACCCATTTGTCATGGCAAATGTTTAGCCCATATGTTCACTTGTGGAGGAGCCTAAGCTTCTTTTTGCCGCAAAGGCATTTCATGTACCATGTTTAAACTTGAAAATGAAATTGGTGTATGAATTTCCTTATGCTTGAAAAATGAGCTCCTAATCATGTCTTTATGTTTTGATGTATATATCTTGGGTGCAAAACCGTTGCATGTTGTCTACCATGAGAAGTCTCATTTTAAGAAGTAGACACATAGCTCAGTAGCTTTGACATGACATTTAGTAGCTTATGGGCGTTTACCATGATCTTGTGATGATAACTTGTGATCTTGTATGAGCTTTGGATGAGCTAGTCCATTTTTGTTCAAATTGCCATGGATAGGGCTTTACTTATGAGATGAATGTTTCTTGGTGAAAGTGGCTTAAAAATGCTTTTGGCCATGTCACATGCTTATATGTCTTTACTTTCTTCATGGCAATGCGCTAACTACACCATGTCTACTTTGCTTGCTCTATGTCTCATTTGTAGCATTTTGGTGTGCTCTTTGTATATCTAAGAAGCTTGGTAGATTGTATATGCTTTGACATGCATTTTTTCATGAAAACAAGGGGGAGAGCTTAATGATATCTTAATTTATGCATTGTCAACAAGGGGGAGAATATGTATGATAGGGGGAGAATTTGTGGAGAAATGGTTTGCATTTGTGAGGTTTCTGCATGTGGGGAGAAAAATTGAGAAAAGAGGTTGCATTTGCTCAGGGGGAGTTTGCATATGTGCAGGGGGAGCTCCTTTGGTTTTGCCTTACTTTTGTGCTTTGTGGTGTGCTCTTTGTGAGCTTTGTTTGTCTCGGCTGTGTTGAGTCGTTGCCCTTGCCTTAGGGGGCCGAGACTTGGTCTGGCCAGTGATCGTGTCTTTCGCTCGTTCTTTGGCTTTGGACCACTTGCTTGAAGGTTTGTGTTCGCGATTGTTTTCTTTTCTTTTTCTCTATGATGGTTACTATGGTTGTTGTCAATACACTCATCAAGGGGGAGATTGAGGACCAGGTGTGTCCGAAGACCAGTGGAGGGTCGCTCCTTAGTGATGAGTGATTGACAATGTTGTGTGGACTGATGCTTGGCTAAGTGTGCAGGTACAAGTTGCGGCTTGACTCGTGTTGGTGCAGGTGAAGAACAAGTGCGAAAGGCCTTAGCCATGGCGGCCTCCGGGTGATGGAGAGGCAAGTAGGCTTGGTTCGATGGACCCAGTGGCCGATGGGGTCAAGTGCGAGCCGTGCGGTGCAAGACTAGCAAGTTGAAGTCGTGAACATGGGCCGGTGCAAGGTAGCGGATCGAGCCCGAAGCTTGCACGCGGGGTTTGGTGGTTTGCCCACAAAGCCATCGGTGGACGGTTTCTTGGTTTGGGCCGCAAAACCAAGTTCGGAGGCCCGATGCGACGGAGACGGTGATCCGGGAGTGTCGGGAAGCTTCGAGACGGGGGGCACGTGGCAAGATCGCGGGGCTTGCGTCGAGGCTAAGCAAGTCAGCGGTGGAAGCGTGTCCACTCGATGAAGACTTGACCATATTGCCCCTGAGGGGGTGTATCTTCATTTCAAGTTGTAGGGGTAGCATGGTCATTTGCCTCCTCCGGTGGACCTCGTATAAATAGCGGAGAGGTAGATGGCATCTCTCTCTCTTGGACTCTAGTGTTTCCTCCCCCGGTAGATCGCTCTGGACTGCTTCTTTTCCTCTGCTTCCCTTAGGCTAGATTCTTGTATAGACTCTGACCTCTGGATGTATGGAAGCATTCGGCGTTGTGATGATCTCCTAGCTCTTTGTGATTTTTGTGTCATTTTCGGGGTTATTTTTGGGGTGTTTCGTTCTTCGCTCGATTCGTTGATTTGAGGGTATTTTCTCTCGGATTTCTTTGAGGGGATCATGGGTGGATGCCTTGTGCATCTTTGTGTGTGATCTTGACCCCTCAAACGCCGGGAAACCCCTTCGATTCACGAGTTTTGGTTGGAGCCCGAGTTCTTGGTGGTGGTTCATGTGACCCGCGATTCCCGGTGATTTAGTGAGTTAGAGACCGAGATTTATGGGGGCATAGCTTCCTCTTGTGACGCTTCTCATCTCTCCCAAATCTTGTCTCAAGATTTTTAGCCATTTGGGAGATCCGGTGATGGATAGGAGGGGTTGACCCCCGCGTCCAGGCCGTTTCTGTTTCTGTTTGCAACCCGCGGATAGTTCGCGAGCCTCGTGCGGACGGTCCGCGAGGCCTGGAACAATGCAGGTGTTCTTCGTGTTCTTCGCGTGTTCTTCCGAGTTCGTGTTTTGATCCGGTGCCACAAGTGGTTTTGGTTGCACGGAGTTTGCGGACGGTCCGAACTTGAGTGTCGGACAATCCGTGAAGGTGCGGACAGTCCGCGGAGCTTGCCCGGACAATCCGATTTTTCGGGGTGCGTCTCTGGTGGTTCTGTCCGCTTTAGCGGACAGTCCGCAAGGTCCTTGCGAATAGTCCGTCCAGGCCTCACGGACAGTCCGCCGGTACACCACGGACTGTCCGCCAGGTCTGTTGCAGACTTGCTTCCTTTGGTTTGATTCTTGTCCGGTGCTTCTGCACTTTGCTTCGTGGGTTGTCTCTAGGACTTGTAGGCTTGTGTGTGCCTAGTCTAGAGCTTCTTTGGTGTGTGCGAGTGATCGGAGTGGCAATCGGGGTATAGGCCGAGTTCAACCTTCGGGAAGAATTTTTATCGGCTCCCATTCACTCCCCCCTCTCTGATCGTCTAATCGATCCTTCAGAGTGTACGTCTTTGGTCAGTCATATTGCTCTGAGACTCGGGTGTTGACACCATTTTTGAGCACGGGTCAAAAGGAAGGAAACATTGCTGATCCGGCAAAGGAAAAATATCAAAAAAGCGACCAGCCGATTGGAGGCCGGCTGATAGGGGAACAGTCAAATTCACCCGCCGATGGTCAAAATAGCGGATCGGCCGATTGAAGGAAGGAAATGGCAAACAGTAGAATACTCCAGGGACAGATTTGATGGAGGAGGGTCAACGATTGGTTGGCATCAGGTCAAAGTCTGTTTAGCGAGTCCGACTCTTGCACGAGTCTTTTATTTTTAGCAGTTGTAGTTTCTTTAGAGTCAAGTAAGCTTTGTCATCATCGACTAGGAGTCAAGTTGTCCCCGGGGCATAAATAGCGACCCTGCGTGGTTGGAGAAAGTTTGTACGCACCAACAAACACAAAACCTTTACTTTTCCTGCAATTTACCTTTCAAGTCGGTGACTTTGCCAAAAGTTTTCTTCTTCTTGTTTTCTTGTTTCTTCAAACATCGTCGTTCGAGTTCGCCGGGCTGCATCGAATGACCTCCGGCAAGCTTGTAAGTACCGTTTTACCAATTAATTTCTAGGCTTTAACCTCCGGGCGCATCACTGTGGTTTCGTCTAGATTTATTCACAATTTATCGATATCGGCTAGATCTGCAAGTTTCGTACCAATTCTTGTTTATTTAGCTTTTATCACCAATTTATCCCGCTCGAGGCTAGATCGCATCAGCTACTACTCGTTGCGTCATCGACGTACCGATCCAACGGCTGATCTAGACTTGTCCCAAGCACTGCTGACATCACCAGATCGGCTGACATAGCCGTTCTGAACATACTTGCACTTCAGCTGCCTCATCGGCTGGCCGATTTCGCCAGCTCTCGTATCGGCCGATCAGGCTGTTACGCTGTGCCCACGTGGAAGACTCTCATCGGTTCTCTAGCCGATTAACCCGAATTTAACATTCTACTCCCTTCCGTGCCGATCAATAGGTCAGGTCGGTGTTGACATTTCTTAACGCAACTACAAGAGAATGGATTTAGAATCCATTCCTGATAATGGCGTCAGAAATGCTGGTTGGTATTTATTAAGCCTACAGAAATATTATGATAGATAATCCGCAAGCGCACGGATACCGGTGAGCATTTCACTCGGGGTGATGGGTTTTAAAATATCGTATCCACAGGGAAGATAGGATGGATGTAACAGTTGACTAGGGATGGTAGTAGACTACTTTATGAGACTTTGATGGAATGGCACATACTTTAACAGGGGTAAGCCAAATGATAAAGTAATGATAATTTAGACAGGCAGAGGAACACGTGGAGCATAGAACATACTACTTCCTAGCTAGATTAGACTTGGATTTACTTAAGAGACACAATTCTATATAGTATACAAAGACTTCGTTATTCATCTATTCTAATGTAGCATATCATCACATATAGCATAGCCATGGATAAAGGTGAGTACCCCGAAGATTACCCAAGAAGATCAAGGACGAAACTTGATCCTCCCAAGAATCATTATTCGACTAGTCTTATACTCGGGGGGTGGACTGCAAAGGACTCAATAGGTCTGTCACACCTACGATCTACCACACGACCCGGAGTATAAGGTGAATCCGCAAGTAAATTATATCTAAGCACCATGCTTGCATATTTTCTACTACCTAGCATACACACGTAATATACTAGGAGGTCTACGAATAAGTGCGTAAACTTATCATTAATCATGACTATATCAAATATACTACTAGAACAAAGTAAGAACTTAGCAATTGCACACATAATATTGAAATAGCACATAGTCATTAGGAAACAATATGAGAATTGAATCTTGATGACTTACAGATCTGAATTGGAGCAAAGCCCAACTCTACTCGAATCTGACTCTCTATCTAGAACTATGTTCCTGATCTAAGAACTAGATCTTGAACTATGAAGTAGCTATCCTATCTATTGTGTATCCTCCCATCCTGCCCTGGCGTCTTAATAATGATCTATGAATGAGAGATATATACCTCTGCCTCCCAGGGGGGTCTGGGCTGCTTATATAGTCCGGAGGGGTAATCCGTCACCGTAGGATCAAACCGACCTAAACAAGTGGTTTAGATTGATCCTCATAGGCGGTGGAGGAAGCTTCTCGAAGTAGGGCTGAGTTGGCGGCCAGGGGGGACCGGTCGGTCCCACCACAGGACCGATCGGCTTGTGGTAGGCCCCGACTGGGCCCCGGCTTCGCGTGTGGGCTTCTTGTCCCTTCTAGATGCTTAATTTCTTGGAGTCCACGTCGGTTGAGTTCGGGAGTCTTCTGGAGCCTTCTAGATTTCATTCTTTTCGCATTTTCCTGAATAGTCCCTGAAAATATATAATTCCCCAAAACTCGTGGAATTTATTAGTCCAAAGCCCTATACTACTGTTGAATAATCTTTTTGATCCTTTTTCATGTACTGTTGATGCATAAAAATAAGAGTTAGTGAGCATCAACAGTCAGCTGGCACACCTTGTTACATCTCGGGGATCCGTTACGTGTTGCCGTGAAAAATTTTATTCCGTTTCTTGCGTGAACATCAGGATTTTAGGCGGAAACCCCATCCCCTTCATTGGGACTCCCCGAGCTCTCATCGATGAGACATACTTGATCGAGGGGCATATACTTAAGAGGGATCCAAATGATTCCTTGACTTTCTTCTTTCTTGGCTATTCAAATGAGATCCTGTTACCTAACCCGGGGTTTCAATTGTATAACTCGCCGTCGTTAACCGTCGTGCTAGTGTTTCCGACAGAGCCACTAGGAGCGCTTCGAGGAGAGTACCCATGCAGCAGTAGCAGTCGCAGCCACCATCACAGCCATAGCCTACTACACCACCTGTGGCAGGAGGGGCCCCTATGGGGTACATGTTTGGGGTTACCCCTGGATATGCACCTGGTTGGGACCAGCCCGCCTACCAGCAAGGTGCAAGTTGTACGGCTTGAGCTAGTGCGAGTAGTGCTTAGTGGGCCGTACCCAATAGCTCTAGCTCCGGTGGTCCTCCTACTTCGCCCTTCAGGTCACCGGAGTAGAGGAGTCGCTGAACACACACATCGATTCCACTCAGGCGTGGCAGTGACAGACTGGCGAGAGGATCGACACCGTTCAACAGATGCAACAACGATAGATAGAGGAGCAGAGGGCTTACTACACGAGCCAGGGGTTTTTCTACCAGCCACCGCAGTGAGCCTGAAGCTAGCTTGGGGGAGGACCCCCATCCTAAGGTAACTTGTATCTTTACTTGTTTTCAGAATCTCTTATGATAAAAACCCATAAAAATCTGCAAAATTAAAAAGACCAAAAACATTTATTTGCTTTCATAATCAGGTTTGCTTTAGTTTGCTTTCATATGCGCGATAATAATGCTTTGTCTCCATGGTTGAAATGATGGATAGTTGCTCTGTTTATTCTTCTCATATGTCTTGCTTACAACTTAGTATCCTACCTAAGTTTTGAGTTTGTTGGCTTGCATGATCAAACCTTAGCTTGAAACTTGTGGGTAGCAAAAAGCATGATCCATGCCTAGGTTGTTGTGAGATATGATATGGTAGAATAGAGTGCTATGATCTTGTACCAATTGATGCTTGATTTTTTGGAGTTTTCTTTTCAAAAATTTAAACATGATGAGTTCCTCAATGATGAGCATTTCCTATCCAAGGCCATATGTAGATTCTAGCTTAGACTCCACATATGCTGCTTGTTCTCTTATTGAGCTTTGTCAAATTGTTGTGACCATTAGTTAGAAACTCTTCATGATCCCATGATCACGATCACGTACATGGTCATGCTAAACTTCTACACTAGAAGTTAGCATTCATCATTCCATCCACCATTGCATTCTTCCACAAAATAAAGCTCCGCACATTATTGTATCATGTCATCCCTCTCCAAATAGCTCCAAAAGAGGCAAGGGGACCAGCTGAAAAAAAGAGAGAGGCATGCTCAAAAGCATGGAAAAAAGAAAAAAAAGGGAAAAGAAAAGAAAGCTAGGCCAAGTCTTGAAAATTTCAAAAGGAGAAAGGGATTGAATTTTGCAAAAAGGAGTTCCACCATGTACATGGTAATTACTAGTACCTACTCCAAGGCTAGTGTCCACCTTACCATCACTCCTATTTCATATAAAATATGGCAATATCTAGCGCCCATTCCAGGCCTAGTATACACCTTGCCAGCACCCATTCCAGGCCTAGTATACACCTTGCCATACTTCCCATCATCATACACACACATGCACATCTTGATCAGGTTGTATGACTTGTTTCTTCCAAGGATCCGGTCTTTGACTTAGCAACATATGAGAGACAAGTATGCCACATTTCCTTATACCTACAGCTCCACATAAGCCTATTAGGAGTAGGTGGTGAAGAAAGGCAATTTAATGCCTTGGTAAGGAACCATACACATTGAGTGATCCGAGAGTATCATTTAAGGAACTCTGATTTTCTTTTGAAAAACTTGCAAAACCTCCAGATTGACAGCTAATCAAGGTATGAGTGATTAAGTAATCTCTATATAACCATTCTGTCCGTCAACCGCCCAAGGCAGGTGAAGCTACATGCCCCACATCGTCAAGCAAATGGTAAGATCATTACCAACTTGTTCAACTCTTGGTAGAGTACTTTGGTGTATGCTTGCCATAAGTAAAGAATACAACATTGTAGCAACTCCTGATCAACCAGCCTAAGTCTCTAATGTCTTGCTTCAAGACGAGCAAAAGGTTAGCTTGGGGAAGTTTGTTGACGGCTGTTAAGTACCACTTTTAGTAGTCAATATTCTCACATAATTGGAGGCATATGCATTTATTACACACATTTTATTAAGAATAATGTAGTTCCACTTGTCCTTTGAGATTATTTGAATGTAGGTGAAATAAGCATGAAAGGAGATGGAAATTCACCTTCTATGAAGTGATCCATGCCACCTCAGCTGAGGAGATGGCTGCCACATGGATCTTAGGTGGCAAGCACATCACTGATCCAAGTGAAGCACTCGTTAACGAATCAGAGAGCGACACATGGACATCCAATGGATCCATGGGCCCACCAAAGACTCTAACCGCTAAGAATCATGCCATGCACGGAGGATGGATCATGGGCCCCACATATCAGTCACTGGGAAGAAGCACACAACGACGCGTGGCACGAGAGGGACGACAGATCCTAGGATCGACCGGACCGCCTCTATTGCGTTTCATCGTGGCCTTTCACGTGGTGGTCACTCATTGGTCACTTGCTGCATCCCGGGATGTTTTGGTGACATTTAGTGCCTGAGGACACCATGGCCCTTGCTTATAAATAGAAGGGGAGGGGCTCCCATTTCTCACACCCACACTTGACTCTTCTCTCTCAATTTTAGTTTCCAAGGCTAGGGAGTTGGCTAGAGTAGATCTTATTCAGGTTCCAAGTCAACTTTGTGATCTAGGTATGAGTTCTCTTGTATCTTTATTTCTTTGTATGACTTTGATCTACTTCAGTTATTCATCTATTTCATATAAAGTTATGGTAGTTCATATGATTGATATGTTCTTGAGTTCTTTGTTCGTTCATCATTTAGAGGCTCGTGTTCATCATGAACACTACCTTTCGATCCACTTGAAGGATGATTTACTCATACCTTTTGTGTTTGTTCATAAGTTAGAGGCTCGTGTTCTTCACGAACACGACCCTTTGATCTTGTTGATTAGACATAAGAGAGCTCCTATCTGTTTGTATGACTAGCCCTGTTTGATCTAGTTAGATTGCATTGTTGTGTTGCATGACGTTTGTGTTTATGATACAGTACTCGGTCTAAGTCGACAAGTGTTCTAGTGGCTTCACCCTAGGTCACAATAGCCCGGAATGGGTGGAGTTCAGTAGCAATGTAGGCATGGTGCCTGGGTTGTGTAGCTGCATTAGTTATGAGCTTACCCCCCGTAACGATTGAGGTAGGCCGCGATAGTGACAGCTGTTGGACCCTTCGTAACCCTCCACGCTAGGGTATTGCTGTAGGAGGCTAAAGGATATATTTTCTCTTGTATGTGTAGCATCGCGGTGCTATCTCCCCGTTTGTACCTGGGTGCTGAACCTTCGATCATGCAATGCTTTGTGCATCTTTCTTGTATCATCTAACTCTTGTATGCTTAGCACATTAGAGCCTAGAGCGGACTCCGTATAGTCCTCCATATGCCGTAGTGTTCTTTAGTAGGAGATGAATCAATGTGTGTCACACTACCCTATCTTATCATTTATCTTACCCCTGTATTTGAGTTGTTGTCTCTTTCTCTATCTCATGGTTTATATTCAATGCAATAGCATAAGTCTTGATATCCACCATTGCCTTCCATGAATTCGATACCCTTGGAATACTCTCTTCCCTGAGGAAATGCTACAGTGGTATATCTGTGCGCTTGCGGATTCGTTCATGATCATTAGGAATACCTCTGGCCAGTCTTGACGCTCGCTCTAACTTGATGTCATTAGTAGTGACACTAAGAAATGCCAATAAGCATTTTAGCGCTATCATTGGAGATGGATCCTAAATCCGTTCTTAAGATGGTTGCGTTAAGAAATGTCAACAGATGGTTTGGTGTCCCTTGTGATTCTCTTGTGGTTCCCGGCATTTTTCTTTTTGTGGATTTTTGGAGCTATTTTGTGGGGTTTTGTTCGTCAGATTTGAGGGAGTTTCCTTGTGGCTTTGTTTGTGGGGATCACATATGAGTTTCTCGTGACTCTTTTCTTGGTGATATTGTGCCCACAAACCCCGGGAAAACCTTCGATTTGGTGGTTTTTGGTGGAACTTGTGCCCTGGTATTCTTGGCGTATGATTCGCGATTCCTCATGATTTGGTGAGTTTGGGGACCCGATCTAATAGCTATGGATTTCCCATGAGGTATTCTTACTATCCCCGAAGTCTCACTTGAATCCGTTGAGTGAATCGGGAGATCGGTGGATTCGATTCTTGGAGTTGACCCGTGTCGTATGGACATCCCTAGGCCCACCATCAAGGTGGACCATATGCCCGTATATGGGATAGGCTACTGGGACTACTCTTACATGTGGGCCACGGTGCAAGAGACGGCGTGGACCACAAGGCAACACTGGACTAGTACTAGAATAGGAAAGTTTCTCATGCAACCGCCATAGGTTTCTCCTAGTCGTACTTGACTAGTACTACTGTACCTACACCGACTTGTAACCCTGCTTTCCATGATATAAGGCGAGGTAGGGACCCCCGCCCAAAACAACACCTGAAACTCACGCAATCAATCAAGAGCTACGAATTATATAGGACGTAGGGTATTACACACCTTACGGCCCGAACCTGCCTACATTGTTTGCCACGTGTCTCTCCTTCGAGTTCCTGATCTCGACGAGCCCCACCACAATCATCTACCTCAGGTAACCCCCTTGGTAGGTTGCTGGGTCTAAACACTGAAAGGTGGCGCGCCAGGTAGGGGATCTCATCGAAGATCCACTGGCGAACTCGATGGCTCAAGTCATCATCAAGCCCACCATCGGTTTCAAGTAAAGCGTCACCTTCATCTTCGGCTCCTGGATCTGCACCGCCAACGGCACTAGGTCTTTCCAATGCTTCCTCATCCGATCCCAGAGAAGGAGTCTGCCTCCTTGATGCTTCCTCAAGCCTCGCTAGATGATCTTGTCGAAAATCTTTCTGACCTAGTCAGAGGGCATGAGCCGGAGTCTGAGTACAACTCGACTTCGAATCACACCTGGAATGAACCGTGGGACCTGGCTCCCGAGCCATCGTATGGTCCGATCTATCCCCGTCAACAAGTCCTCTTTGGACTCCGCAATGCAAGTGTTGCCTACTAGGAAGCACTCCCCAAGCTTCAACGTCACGGCAAAGAGATCATGCTCGTGTACTCTTCAGGCTCTGAAGCCGCACCCGACTACTACCATTGAGATTCATTTGAGTACGAGTTCAACTTCGGATTGGATCTGATCGAGTACGAGATCAACTCTAGCACGGATTCGCCTGATGAGAAGCCACTGTCAGGTCCAGCTCAGGGCCTGATCATCGGATCAACTCCAAATGGTAGATTCGTCTACTAGCCCAATCAGAAGCCTGATGATATGGCAATGGATGACATCTCTCGCTTTGTCACCTACCTCGAGATCCTTCCATACCAAGAGGGTGCTCCGCTCTCCAACCATCAAGACGAAGGCATTGCCACTGAGTTGATCCCCTATAGCTCAGAGAACTACTCGCCGGATCGATAACTCTTCATCGTGCTTAGTCAAAAAGACAAACCTGAAGCCTCTGGCCGACAGGAATTACCCAGAAGATCTCTATGCTGATGAACTCTCTGCGAACACACCCGCTGAGGAGACCGCAGAGTAGAAGACCGCACGACACACTAGGAATGATAAGCGCACGGATTGATGTTGTCGCCTAACTGCAGAACTTCTCGTCTGCAACCTCAACGAAGCTTTGACCGTAGTCACTGACCAGTCGCATGATACCCCTGAGCAATGCCTCCACTCGACCAACGTCATTGGTCTATCCGTGCTAGGGGACTGTTCCGCTCGGGAAGTCGCAAATCTAGCCGAGAAAGCTTTCTTCATGATGGCCGACCAAGAAGCCAGCCGCAGTAGCGGCACCAGTGCTCCAGAGCATCCACACAACCTCGGTCTAAATCGTAGCCAATAAGCAACTCACAGGGAACCAAGTTGTAACCGCTCGAGAGGCGGTGGCGGCGGTGATGGTGGCGGCGGAGGCGGATCTGCAGGCCGTCCTCCTCCTGGCGGCCGAGGCCATGGGGGTAGTGTAGTCAGCGCCGCCCCCCCCCCCCCCGCGACTACGACGCTTGCTCTATGATCACCGCCCGATGCCATGCCAAAGAAGCCAACTCCGTCCCTAACGGTTTCCCTGATTTCTCTGATAAGAACAATCCAGGGCATGATTTGGCTAGGCGTAGAACAGTGTAGACGGCAGCCGTGGAGCACGGTTTGGCCAGGCACAGAACAGTGTAGGTGCACAACAGTGTAGGCAGCCCATGGGCCAGGCGCACGATAGTGTAGGCGCATGACGGTGTAGGCGGCAGCCGTGCATGTCCGAGTTATCCCACCTTGCTTAGCTTGGGAGGACGAAGCCACCTTAAAAGGGAGATCCACCCTTCCCCAATCGGACTAGTCTTTTGGGGTGATTGGGCCTTTCGCCGAGTGGTGTGTTGGGCCAGACTCACCATTTGGTATCAAAGCTGGGCCCTTGCTAAGAAGGAGAGAATGATGAGGAAATCATAGGGCACGATTTGGCCAGGCGCACAATAGTGTAGGCGGCAGCCGTGGAGCACGGTTTGGCTTGGCGCATGACAGTGTAGGCGGCAGTCGTGGCCCAATGGGAGCACGGTTTGGCCTGGTGTAGAACAGTGTAGGTAGCATCTGTGGATGTGGTTTGGCCAGGCGCACGACGGTGTAGGCAGCAGTCGCGCATGTTCGAATTATCACACATTGCTTACCTTGGCAGGAGGAAGCCACCTTAAAAGGAAGAGTCACCCTTCCCCTATTGGACTAGTCTTTTGGGGTGATTGGGCCTTTACCCAAGTGGGTATGCCTAAGAACTGTCGGGCTCCAGGCATCCTTAGATGGGCCTCGTCTGACCCCGTATGGGTCGGATGCATCATTCTCTGTGTGACTCAAGGATCTCCTGCTACCCGAGAAGTTCAAGCCTGTCAGAATATCCAAGTATGATGCCAAGCAAGACCCAAGGCAATGGTACATCGAAAACACTGGCGGCAACAACAACACCTAGTGCCTGTACTTCCCTTTCTGTTTGGAGCAAGCACCTCTCACTTGGCTCGAGTCACTCGACAAGAACTCCATCGACAAGTGGGATCAACTGAAAGCACAATTAACTAGCAATTTCGCGGGTTCTATGGGCCGCTCTGACAACCACACGGACTTGGCCCAAGTCAAGCAAGAACAAGGTGAAACCCTTCGCCAGTACATGCGCCATTTCTTTGACAAGTGTGTGACCGTCGTCGATGTCTCTGACAAAGAAGTCATCGACTGCTTCCAAGATGGCTTGTACTACTACCGTACATTCAAAGACTTCGGACGCCGCCGCCCGAGTTCTATCTCCAAGCTTAAAAACATGATCCAGTCATGGGCCGACGAGGAAGACAAGGCAATCTCCAAGTATGAGTCTACTCGCGGCAAGAACTAGAATAACTTAGGTAATCAGAACAACCACAACAAAGAGCAGCAGAGCAGTAATAACTACTCGGGACCCAATCGCAAGCGCAAGCCAGACAATATTATCGTGGCAATGCAGCGCCCACCCAAGGACAACTCCAAGAAGACTTCAGAACCATCCAGCTTCAAGGAACTACTCAAGGAATGGTGCCCATGGCACCCAAACAGCAACCACACTACCGAGCTGTGTTTCCAACTTCGGCGAGCCCTGAAAGATACCCCGGAACCAAAAAATCCAAGAGACCGAAAGGGCAAGGGAAAAAAGGACGAAAACGATAACGACGATGGTTTTCAAGACCCTGCTCAGACCATCAACATCATCTTAGGTGGACTACCCACCAAGCACTCCCAGAAGCTTAAGCTGAGGGACGTCATGTCCGTCGAGCCCGTAGTACCAACTTTCCTCAAGTGGTTAGAGGTACCAATCACCTTCTCGCGGGAAGATCAATGGACAAACTTTTTTTCCAAAAAAAATGGACAAACTTTTCTAAGCCAGGGTGATTCCCTCTCGTCCTGGACCTAGTAGTCGCAGGCTCCAAACTCACCAAGGTCCTCATCGACGATGGTAGTGGCCTCAACATTGTGTTCGCCATGACTCTGAAGAAGGTGGGCCTCGACATCTTCAACGTGCTCACCAAAACTGCATAGCCCTTCTAGGGCATCGTCCCAGGAAACACGATTGTACCCCTCGGACAGGTGGTTTTGTTAGTTACCATCAGACTAGAGATCACTACCACACCGAGTACATCAAGTTTGAGGTCGCGGACTTCGAGACTTCCTACCATGCCATACTCTGCCGCCCAGCTTTGGCCAAGTTCATGACTATTCTGCACTACATGTACCTAGTACTCAAGATGCCAGGTCCCAAAGGAGTACTCACGTTGCAAGGGGACTTGAAGCGATCCTACGACTGCGACACAGAAGCCATGGAGCTTGCATCCACTACTCTAGTACCCAACGCCATGATGGAGATCTTTGCTGCCTCCAAGAAGCTCACTTCAAGCGAACTCGAAATACCAGAGAAGACCAACATCAACAACAAGCCTCAGCCGATAGAGGTGAGAGACAAGGGTACCCATGGGTCCGCATCGGCCAGGGTCCCAGAGGTCCCTGACAAGTGGACCCGACCTTCTAGAAGTCCCGCCGACCTGCAAAGTGAGCCCAACGACCTTATCCGCGACTCCGATGACTCCGGGCGACCTTATCAAGATCACGGAAGATCCGCAGAGCTTGGCGTGCAAGTCAAGGTATTTGGACGTGGCGCGCTGCCGCCCGTAGGTCCGAGTATCACAGGATACTCCATGTAACCCGGAAGAATATCTTCCCAGATTGTAACGGACCCAGATACGGGTCCACCGACCTTGAATGGAAACCCTAGCCCATCCCCCCATATAAGGCGGCCTAGGACTCCATTCAAGGGGACAACTTCATCCTCTCCACATAATCCACCACCACAACTGGACGTAGGGTTTTACTCTCCGGAGGCCTGAACTAGTCTAAACCCTTGTCTCCCCGGGTTCATTGCCATACTCACCTAGTTCCGAGTTCACCACGTGGACTACCACCTACACTCTTTGTTTCTGATCCTCTCCATTAATCTGCAAACTGCTTGGGTAGCCCCCTTGCAGATCTGTCCAGGTCTCACCCCCTGACAGTTGGCGCGCCAGGTAGGGTGATCGGGAACTCGCTGTGCAGCATGGTGGCTCGATCTGGTGTCGTTTTTCCGGCGAGCATGGCGGCCATCCTCGCCAACCCTGTGGAGATCTCCTTTGGATCCTTCACGGCGACCTCTCCTGCTCCGGCGGCCGCAGCTCCTCCAGTGACCGCAGTGGAGGTCGTGACGGCACCTGTCGCCACCCCCGTTTCTGATCTAGTATCGGAGACCCACCCGCCCAGACCCTATGACCTTGTTCAGGGGATGGAGAACGTCATCGGCACGATGAAGGAAACCTTGGAGATCTGCGAGCGAGCTCAACGCTCAGCGCAGACGGTGGTACACCATGATACGTTCCCCTTCGGCTTGAATTCTGCGCCTGGCCTTCGACTTGGTCAGCTCTCCACGCCCTCCTAGATCCAATCTGGTCGGAGGCCATCTGGCGACCCAAGGCCCGCACCTCGCGCCCGGCGCGACCCTCTCGACGTGCCCTGCACCTATCACAAGGGCGCGAAGCACACCCTCCGCGGGTGCTGCCTGCGGAAGAAGATCGACCAAGAGCTCCCCCGCCGTGCCAAACGACCTACCCAGTCTCCGGACTGTGGTGAGTTCCAGAAGGTCCGTGTTCGAGTCTCCCCCAACGACTCGGACATCATCTTCCGTCAAGTGCTCGTGGTCTCTGAGAACGAGCCACCCCGTGTTGGCACGACCAACTCCGAGGAAGCAGCCCGCATCCAAGGCAACGCCCTGCGTGCCCAGCGACGTGCGGACGAACAACACCGTGCGGCCCTCCCCTACGCTCGGGACCTACGCGTGGAGTTCGAGGAAGCTAGGATCCCAACATTCAACAACCCCCAGGCCAACCTGGGCGCGGCCATCACCCGACTCCAGCAAGCTCCGTTGACGCCTGAAGCTGAGCAGGCCATTGCGTACCTCCGGGTCGCCAACGCCTTGGTGGAGGAAAAGAGCGTGGCCTCTAAGGCCGCTACGTCTTCATTGACGCGCCACTCACGCAGTCGATCCCATCAACCTCAGTGCTCCCACCTCTCCCCCGTTCAGGAGGAGGTCGCCCAGCACAACTCCGAGCAACCCAACCAGCAGCCTGCCGCTGCCAACATCGGCGACCTTCGCGTCCACCTCGACGCCAACAGGTGCACTTGCGATGTGCGTGGCTACGTCGAACAGCGCCACCGCGAGCGTGAGGAGCGCGAACTTCGCCATCACGTGGAGTACGATCGCGAGTATGGCCCCCTGGTGTCGTCCACCGCAACATGGAGCGCGAGCAGCGCGACCGCCACGACATCGAGAACTGGCGATGTGCACTCTACGACGCCGAGCACGGCGACCCAGGGGTCACCCAGGGCAATCGAGATCGGCAGCCGCGCTACCAGGTCGTCATCCCGGAGCGCAGCGTCTACTCCGCACCCAGAGAAGCTGCTCCAGCCAGAGGCACCGGTGATGACCTAGCTGTCACCGCCTTCCCGACAATGGCTCCCCGTCTTAGGACGGTGGACTACCCCGAGAACTTCAAGCCCAACATCAAGGAGTACGACGGGCGTTCCGACCCCAACATCTGGTTGTCGACCTACTACGTCGCCGTCAAGGCGGCTAGTGGTAGCTTCGACCACATGGTGGCCTACTTCCCGCTGGTCATGGGCAAGGCCCCCTCGCTATGGCTCAACAGCCTCGAGCCTGGCAGCATCAAGTCCTGGGCCGACCTGTCCCAGGCCTTTAGCTCCAATTTCCAGGCGACCTATGATCCTCCTGGAAACGCCTTCAACCTTGGGAGGGTCATCATGAAGCCCAAGGAGCGACTTCGCGACAACAACAACCGGTTCTTCGAGAACAGCAATGAGTGTGTTGGTGTCAGGGATGACCAGATCGTCGAAAGCTACAAGAAGGGCATCAAAGATCGCAAGCTCTTTGAGAAGATCCATGAATTTGGTGCCACCACCGTCAAGGAGCTCATGAACGTCGTCAACAAGCTGATGGACACAGAAGAGGCGCTACAGAACCAGTTCGACACCGATGCCCCCGGCACATCTGGCGTCGCAGCGGACGCCGCGTCCAAGCTCCGCAAGCGATCTTCTGAGGTCCTAGCGGCCGACGGACGTCGAGCTTCGACCTTCAACCAGGAGGAGTTCGACGCGGCGCTCGACAGCCTCTGCGGGTTCCACGAGGGATCTACTCACACTCTCCGTGAGTGCTCCCAGTTCAAGAAGGCCTTCAGCACCCCCGTGGATCCCAAGCGCCCCAAGAACGACGGTGGTTGCCGCGACAACCGCCGCTACAACAACAACTATCGCCGTGACGACCAGCGGGATCGGCGTGGTGATCGTGACAACCGGGACCCCCGAGACGATCGACGTGATGATCACCGCGACAACTCTCACAACGACCCCACCTCCAGAGGCTCGTCACGACGAAGGCAACCTACCGCCTCCACCTCTGACAGGCAACCCCAACGGGGCCTTCGAGGCCGTGACCCGCACGATCAACATGATCGTTGTGGGCCTCAAGTCCAATGTCAGCAAGAGGCGCTACCGCAAGGACAAGCGCGAGGTCCACCTCGTCCACACCCAGCCAACTGCGCCTCTGCGTTGGTCTGAGCAGGCGATCACGTTCTCCAAGGCTGATCACTGCCTCCACATCCCAGATCCCGGGTCCTACCCACTCATCGTCGAGCCCACGGTGGACGGGGCCTTGCTCTCCCAGACCTTGATCGGTGGGGGGAGCGGGCTCAACATCATCTTTGTTGAGACCCTCAAGAAGATGAACTTCGACAAGCTCACGAAGTGCGACGAGCCCTTCTATGGCATCATCCCAAGGAAGGCGGCCTACCCCCTGGGTCGGGTCTCCCTTCCCGTCACCTTCGGTACCGAGGCCAACTTCCGCACAGAGTACCTCAACTTTGAGGTCGCTAACTTCAAGTCCTCCTACCATGCGATCCTATGTCGCCCAATGCTGGCCAGGTTCATGGCCATCCCGCACTACACCTACTCGGTGTTGAAGATGCCTACTCCAAACGGGGTCCTCTCCGTCCTGGGGGACCTCATCATCTCCTTCAAGTGCAATTCGGAGGCCCTCGACATCACCGCAACCTCCGCCTGCGTCGACACCTCTGCAGTCTTGGTCGCTGAGGCCAAGAAGGTCGATCCGAGCGACCTAGCTGTCCCGGAGCAGAAGCGTACCGACACCGCCCTAGATGCCGCACCCTCCACAAACAAGGTCTGCCTCGGCCTTGCCAACGTAGAGAAGACGGTGGTGATCAGCGACAGCCTCGACAAGAAATAGAAACTCACGCTCACCAGTTTCCTCCAGGATAACACGGATATATTCGCATGGAGTCCATCGGATATGCCGGGTGTCCCCAGGGAGCTGGCTGAGCACTCCTTGGATGTAAGCAAGACGGCCAAGCCTGTCAAGCAAAAGCTTCGCCGCTTTGCGAAAGATTGCAAGGACGTCATTAGGGTAGAAATAATAAAGCTCCTAGCTACCGGATTTATCAGAGTGTAAAAATTCGGTTTGGCTCGCCAACCCGGTGCTTGTACCCAAGAAAACCGATCAATGGAGAATGTGTATCGACTACACCGACCTCAATAGGCACTGCCCTAAAGACCCCTTCCCTCTTCCGCGCATCGACCAGGTCGTGGACTCCACGGTCGGAAGTGTCCTCCTATGCTTTCTCGACTGCTACTCAGGGTATCACCAGATAGCCCTGAAGGTCTCCGACCAAGATAAAATGATGTTCATAACACCGCACGACATGTACTGCTACACGACCATGACCTTTGGCCTCAAGAACGCTGGAGCGACCTACCTAAAGGCCATCCAGAAGTGTCTGGAGCGCCAGATCGGCAACAACGTAGAAGCCTACATCGACGACGTGGTCGTCAAGACCACCGAAGAGGATAAGCTCATAGCTGGCCTCGCAGAGACCTTCGCCAACCTCCGACGCTATCACTGGAAACTTAATCCAGAGACGTGCGTCTTCGGTGTCCCCTCTGGAAAGCTCCTGGGCTTCATGGTTAGCAACCGGGGCATCGAGGCGAACCCCACCAAGGTGGATGCCATCCGTAGGATGAAGCGACCTACTGGGAAGAAGGACGTCATGAAGCTCATTGGCATGATGGCGGCCCTAGGTCGATTCATCAGCAAACTTGGAGAGAAAGGCCTGTCCGTCTTCAAGCTGCTAAAGAAGGCGGACAAGTTCGTCTGGACCGAAGAGGTGGACCAAGCCCTGGAGAACTCAAGGCCTTCCTTACATCACCCCCGGTGATGGTGCCCCCGGCGCCTAAGGAAACATTACTACTCTACATCTCTGCGACCACCCTGGTGGTCAGCTCGGTCCTAATGGTAGAGCAACCTGAAGAGGGCGCACCGTACCCTGTCCAGGAACCTATCTACTATGTCAGCGAGGTCCTGTCAGATAGCAAGACCAGGTACACCCAACCTCAGAAGATGCTCTACGCCCTACTCGTCACCTCGCGCAAGCTCCGGCACTACTTCCAGTCGCACAAGATCAAGGTCGTCTCGGCCTTCCCCCTTGGTGAGATCCTGCGCAGCCGCGACACCACTAGACGCATCGTCAAGTGGTCCATCGAGCTAGGTGAGTTCGACCTAGAGTTTTGCCCCAGGCAAGCCATCAAATCTCAGGTCATCGCGGACTTCATTTCGGAGTGGACAGAGATCCAGTAGCCTCCACCTTCGGAACGACCCGAGCATTGGAAGATGTACTTCGATGGTTCCTTGAACCTCAAAGGAGCCAGCGCAGGCGTACTATTCATCTCCCTCCAGGGCGACTACCTGAAGTACGTCCTGTAGATCCACTACAAGGCGTCCAACAACGGCACCGAGTATGAAGCCCTCATTCATGGGCTACGCATCGCTATCTCCCTGGGGATCAAGCGCCTCATAGCGTACGGTGATTCCAAGGTCGTCATCGACCAAGTTAGCAAGAACTCCGAAGCCAGGAAGGATACAATGGATGCCTACTGCGCCGAGGTGTGCAAGCTCGAGCGTCACTTCGAGGGACTCGAGTTTAACCACATATGTCGTAATAACAACGTGGCGGCTGATGTCCTATCCAAGCTCAACTCCAAGCGCGCACTGGTCCCGGCCGGCGTATTCGTCCAAGACCGACACAAGCCGACTATCAAGCTTCTCCCCGACCCAGAGTCAATAGATGATGAAGCGACCCCACCAGGAGGTCGTGATTTCCTCATGACCGAGGCAGAGAATGACTGGCGCCTGGATTTCCTCGCTTTCCTCCTCGAACATCGAGTATGTGTGGAGAAGGCAGAGCGCGAAAATATCACGAGGCGTAGTGCCAACTACGTCGTCGTCGGCATAGAGCTCTACCGGAGGTCCACCTCCAACGAGGTTTTGATGAAGTGCATCCTGCGATCTGAGGGCCTCATGATCCTAGAGGAAATCCACGGCGGTGAGTGCGGCAACCACGCTGCCTCTGCCAACCTGGTGGGCAAAGTCTTTAGGTCCAGCTTCTACTGGCCTACCGCCATGGCTGACGCACAGGAACTTGTACGTCGATGCAAGGGGTGCCAATTCTTCACCAAACAGCAGCACGTCCCGGCTTAGGCCCTAAGGACCATCCCTCCATCTTGGCCCTTCACAGTGTGGGGCCTTGACTCCGTGGGACCTTTCAAGACTGCCCCTGGCGGGTACAAGCACATCATCATGGTGGTGGACAAGTTCACCAAGTGGATCGAGGTCCGGCCTGTATCCAGCGTCACGTCGAAAGAGGCAGCCAAGTTCATCGATGAGATCACCCACCGCTTTAGGGTCCCCAACAGGATTGTCACCGACCTTGGCACGGCCTTCAGAAGAGCTGATTTCTGGGACTTTTGCCAAGACAACCTAATCGATGTATACTACTCCTCGGTGGTGCACCCACGGTGCAACGGCCAGGTCGAGCGGGCCAATGGCATGGTACTGCAGGCCATCAAGGACCGCATCTTCGATGGTTCATCACCTTACGCAACCAGGTGGCTCACAGAGCTCCCTCACGTCGTCTGGGGTCTCCGGACCCAGGTCAGCTCGGCCACAGGGTACTCCCCCTTCTTCCTAGTCTACGGGTCAGAGGCCATCCTCCCCACCGATGTTGCCTTCGGGGCTCCCCGCATACAACACTTCAACGAGGGTGAAGCAGAGCAAACACGCAGGCTTGACCTCGACATCATCAAAGAACATCGTGTGGCCGTGCTCATGCGCCACACCTGTCACGAGCAGCAGCTACGTCGCTACCATGACCGCAACGTGCGGGAACATTCCTTCAACGTCGGCGACCTAGTCCTACGGCGAATCTAGAACACCAAGGACATGCACAAGCTCTCTGGACCTTGGGAAGGCCCCTTCATAGTTAAGGAGGTCATTGGACCGGTGACCTATCGCCTCCAATGGGCTGATGGCCAGGGCGTCCCGAACCCTTGGAACATCAAGCACTTACGTGGCTTCTATCCTTAGGAGCCTTGTATCGCAATAAATGCTATGTACTCTATCCCTTGTAATTCATAACAAATAAATATAAACATTCCCTTTCGGCAGTTTTCCTGTCGACCTACTTTTCGGGTCTCTATTTACTTTTTGTTCACCCCTCCCCCTCGACACGCTCAGGGGCTTGGTTTAAAGCCGGACCCGACGCGCTCAGGGGCTTGGTGTTAAGCCAAGCCCGTCACGCTCAGGGGCTTGGCTTTGCCAACCTAAGGGTCGTTCGACCTGGGGGGTTTTACCTTTCTTTTTACAAGTGTTTCCCTTACTACAACTTTTATTCTGTTTATAAGTGTTCTTAAGTCATGTGATTGCGAGACCTTGGGTCCCAGGCCCTCCCTCCGTGCGCCGGCTACATGTAAGCCTCCACATTGAGCCGTGTAGTCGGTAAGCCGTTCCTCCACTGAGTAGGGTTAGTAGAGGAGAAAGGTCTTGCAGCCTCATCACTTTCGTATTCTTATAACAAGTGTCTAAGCCAAATAAGGGATCACAATCGTTAATTAAACATGACCTTTTCATTCATACAAGGTTTTTCATACATCAAAAGGGTCCATGACCCATCTGCACTAATAGTCTGTTATATTCTAAGTTACATTTCAGAGATCTAATTTCTTCACGATCTCCTCCGCGGCGACCTGGACATCTTCAGCGCCCACCAATGGAGCCAGGTCGATCTCCTCCGCGACCTTCCGAAGGTCGAACGCCGGCTCGTGGTGCTTCACCGTGACTAGTGTTGCAGCCGCGGCGAGCTTGCCGCTGTCCATCAGCAGGGTCATCATCTGACCTTTTGCCTCCTCCAATCGAGTAACAAGCTCTTGTGGCCCACCTTCGACCTTGGGGACATAGACGTCCACAAGATACTCAGCAGCCTCCTTGAGGTCGTCCAGCTCCTTCTGAAGATCTGCAGTCATCTCTCGATGATCAATAAGAGTTTCGATCGCCCAGGAAAGGTTGACCTCCAGGTCTCGGCGTACACCGAATTCATATGCAGCCTTCCAGGTATAGTAATACTCACTGGCTTCAACCTCCTTGGTCCTCTCCTTGAGGGTCTGGACCTGGTCTTTGGACTCCTTGAGCTCCTTCTTCAAGGCAGTTTCCCTCTTCTTGGCCTCTGCAATTAGCAAGGTCAGGGACAACACACGACGACGTAAACTTCAAACATCATGGTCGAGGGTACTACAAGACATACCCGAAGCGGCGATCTTGAGCTCATCATCAGCTTCCTTCACCTTCACCCTGGAGGCTTCAAGCTCCTCCTTAAGGGTGGCCATCGCCTTGTCCTTCAGGGCCATCTCGTCCTTGAGGCGCCGGATTTCTCCCGCGGCCTCGATCTTGGCCTGCAGCACGGCCTCCTGGGCCGCGGTCGCCTCTGCATGCAGCTTGGCGCCCTCCTTCAGCAGGTCTGCCCTGCCTTGGGCTCGCGTGGCGAGTGACTGCGTCAACACAATACCAAAAGGTCATCAGACCGAGTCCTCACAACAGACCGAAGACCCAGATCCAAGGCAACAATTGAACTTACAATGAGCGTCCTGCCAATTGTTTGCTGCGCCTCCTTGAACTCGTTAAGGTCCCGGCTGTCAGCAAGGATGTACTCCTCCCATGCAGTACCAGAGTAGAGGCACTTGTCCCTGTCACTGGGTCCGCTCCCTCCCCGGCATCCGCTTCGTGCGTCTGTGGCGGGTCCGATTCGGGTTGGTCCTCTTGTTGAAGACCTTCGCCCTGTCGGGCACTATCAGAAGCGACCTTGGTCGCCGCCGACGATGCCGCCCGCATGGTCCCAGGGGCCTTGCTTGAAACGTCCTCGGCCGAGTTCGCCGATGACTGCCCCACTAGCGCCTTCTCTGGCTTATGCCCAAAGGCCTCCTGGCCTGAGGCGTTCTTGCCGCTATCCGATGCGGTAGGGGTCCCCGTGTCCAAAGCACAAATCTCATCAGCAACAACATACACAAAAATAGTAAGGTCAGGCAGATGAGAATCATGTTAGACAACATACCCGCCGCCAAGCTTCAATCCAAGCTTTATCGGCCTGGGCGGCACCCTCCTTTGCTTCTTCTGCAACCCTTGGTCACTCACATCCTCAGCACTTGGCTTCGGGCGCCGTTCCTCCAAAACCCCGAGGGGGGTCTCGTCACACGACCCCGCGTCATCATCCTCGCCAGCGCCAGTGACGACCTCGACGCTGACCATCACCGTCTCCGATGATGCAGTGGTGTCCCTCCTCTTCCTCTTCTTCTTTTGCTCTGCCTCGATGGTGGCGGCGACGACTTTGGCGGCCTTGTTCGCCGCCATCTTCCTGGCTACCAACCGCGTGCACCAGGCCACTAGCGCGGAACCTCCCGCGGAAGCATCTTCGTCGTCACTACCTCCCACCGACGAGTCGAAGAGGTAGTCATCGATGTACTGCTGCGGAGGCACCTCGATGTCCTCCGCAGCCCGGACCTTGAAGCTTCGCTCACCCTCGTCAGGGAGGGGAGCTGGGCTCCAGTACACGCCCTCGCGACCCTGCATCTGGTGACATTCGTCACAGACCAGCAAAAAGCAAACATAAGCAATGGAATCAAGGTCGATCAGCAACGAGCGACTTACAACCTCGGTGGGGAGCTTCAGGCAAAACGCCTTGGGGCACGTCCGGTTCCGGATCTGCCCACTAAACAGCTCCCTCTCCTGCGCCACCATCTCCTCCTTGGAGACGTTGCGCTGCGCCACCCAGGTAGGGTCGGCCTAGCCCCAGTACTCGTAGGCCGGATGCACCCGATCTTGAATCAGTTGCAGGAGCCTCCGGCTAAAGCTGATGGCCACCGCACCGCACGTCAGCCCTCCCGCCTTCAATGCCGCCAGGTCCTCCAGCAGCGGCATGATGGCGTCAGCCTCCCGCGACATCAATTGGTTGTTCCAATCTGGCACCGGGACCGGTGCGAGCCCCAACCTGGTCGCCAGCATCGGCTTCGGGTTGTCGATGTAGAACCATCCTCGCCTCCAGCCCTGGGTGTTGTCCGGCAACACCATCTCGATGTACACCAACTTCATGTGGCGACGTAGCATGAAGCTGACGCACCCGACAACCTCCTTCTTCCCCGTCTTCTTTAGCTCGAAGAAGTACCGCCACAGGTTGAAGTGTGGCGGTATCCCCAGGTACGCCTCGCACAGGTGGATGAAGGAGGAGATCGTGGTAATTGCGTTGGCGATGAGGTGTACCAGATCGATCCTGTAGTAGTGGAGTAGCCCACGGAAGAAGTCACCTGCCGGTACTCCAAAGCTGCGCTCCACGTGCGCGACGAAGGCCACCATCTCTTCGGTCCCCTCGGAGGGGAAGGCCTCGCCGGCGGCCGGCCTCCAGCCCACCTGCTCCTTGGGCTTCAGCAGGCCCTGCTCCACAAGACCTTGGAACTGCTCCTCGGTCACCGTCGAGGGCTCCCAGATGCTCTCAGGCTCGGACGCAAGCTCGGGGGCCATCTCTTCTTCCTCAAAGCCGGTGGATCTAGCTCTAAAGACCACTAGGGACTTCGTGAACATACGGCGGTGCGCGGCGCAGCGGATCTGTGTGCGGCAGCGCCGGTGCATTCACGCAGAAGGCTCTAAGCGGTGGCAGTGAAACCCTAAGCCCGCGCGGAAATGGAAGCAAGTGGGGTCCTCGGCTCCTGACTCGGCCTTTTATAACTCGGCCGCAACGACGCTATGGGCCGCGGCGTCCCAACGTCTCTAAGGGCTCGGTGACATTCTCGGCGACCCAACGGATTTATCACCCAACAGCTCTTTCGGCCTAACGGTCACAGGCAGTAATGGCTCGTGCCGTACGGGAATCTATGCCCGTTGGCTCTCTGCTCAACGGCCTGGAGTCCATAGACTCGTTATGCCCTACTACAAGCCCCCATACCCTACTATAATTGACATCTTCTTCAAAGTCTCTTGGCCACAGGACGACCTTCAGGTCTATCACATCACCTTTCCAAGGTCGATAAGAGGACCGACCGCCTGCTAAGTCGCCTCAGCCTGCAACGGCGGGTTCACACCCCGGCTCCTAGGCCCTGTTGCCTACTGGATCGCCTTAGCCTACACGGCTGGTTTATACCAACGGCTCCGCGCTTAATGGCTCCACTGCTCATTGGCGGCCTCCTGGTTGTGATTACGGCTCCTCCCTGAGGTTGCTAAGGCTCCACTACCTTCTAGGTCGCCTAGAACTATGATTTTCAGGCTGACGACCTGCGTTGTGTCACTGCACAACGGTCGTGTCGATCCAGGTTGACACGGGTTTTCTGTCTATACTTAAGGCCTCCCGAAGGTCGGCGTGCTATCGCAGCCCCGCTGGGACCTTGGTAGCCATACCATGGTCGCCCGGACGCCTCTACACCTACTTAGGATATAACATTTATCATATAAATGTGTATGAATTGCTTCATAAGCTACAAGGGATTTGGCCCTTAGCCAATTACAAGATACAAAGGCATTTATGGCCCTGTGCTAACCTATATAGTGCCTGCGACACAGTCTACACTAATAAGGCGCGTCGCAAACTTTCTTCTAGCTTCAGGACCTATTCGAAGACCTCTACAGCCACTGTAGAGGCAGCTGCCACACAGCCACCTCTACTCGAGCTCCAGCAGGTTTCCTGTGGTACCCAGCATCAAGCCTGAGCTTCACCACAAGATTCCAAATGGAACAAGCTTCAACACCAGCCTCGCCGGGTGGAGCGTCGTGTTCACCAGCATCACATCAGGCCTTAGCGTGTAAGGCCCGGCGATGCATGTACTGCTCCATGCTCCACCTGGATTCCTCGGTGGGCCCAGGAGAAGAGGCTGATCGAGTTCTTCGAGCTTCGCAAGCATTCTTCTAACTTCAAGCATGAACTACACCGACTCTATGCTCTGGTGGGTGGACATAAGTCCCTAGCATGGAAATATTACTACACAGATTCGCCATGGCTCTCCTTTGAAGTTTGGGTGGTTTGCTTCAAGGTATGGGTACCTATTTATACCCGCAGCACCTACCCTTTGATCTTATCTGCAAGCCAACTTGCGTGGCATCCTTATCCTCAAGGTCACTGTACCCGTGTGGAGCACGAGGTTACTGTTCGCCCATGGGAGGCATTGGCGCACCTTTCCCCTACCTGACTACCTCTGGAGCATTTTTGTCTCTTGCGGATGGACAGCGACTTGTGCTTCGCATGGGAGCCGGCCCGTGACCATACAGTGCGCCGATGACTCAGGTCATGTCAGCCCTGGCGCCTGGCCTCACCTGCAAAGATTCCAAGGGATTTGTCCTATTGGTTTGTTTCGATAGAGCTCTGTTTCCTAAGCAGAAGGCCATAGGTTCTCATTTCTTCTTTCTTGGTCGCTTTACTGCTCGGGGGCTACTACACTAGTGCGTCTTGCGACGCCCTATCTCTTCAGTGTCGCATCGACCTACTGGGAGCCTGTTCCCACTCTTTTTCTGCTCGACCTACCTGCGGTGGGCACGGCGACCTTTCTGAAGGTCATGCCAGTTACTTCGTTATACCTAACCCAATTCAGGTCGGTGGTCCTTCAAGATCGACGCCTTGTCTTCACTTCGACCTTCTGGCCCTTCATCCCAGGAGCTCGACGTTCAACTTCGTGCGCGCATCGGAGGGGTTTTTCTTTTTTGGATCCCCGTGCGGCCGTGCACCCTTCACGACCTCGACGGTGTCGCGCATTCGCTACTCTTCGACACAACCTCGCCTCGGCCGCTACACCTACACGTCGATCGGGGCTTGAGAGACATGGGTACCCATGGGTCCCACCGGCCAGGGTCCCAGAGTTCCCTGACAAAGTGGACCCGACCTTCTAGAAGTCCCGCCGACCTGCAAAGTGGGCCCAGCGACCTTATCCGTGATTCTGATGACTCCAGGCAACCTTATCAAGATCCCGGAAGATCCGCAAAGCTTGGCGTGCAAGTCAAGGCAGTAGGACGTGGCGCGCTGCCGCCCGTAGTTCCAGAATCACGAGATACTCCATGTAATCCGGAAGAATATCTTCCCAGATTGTAACCGACCCAGATACGGGTCCACCGACCTTGAATGGAAACCCTAGCCCGTCCCCCCATATAAGGCGGCATAGGACTCCATTCAAGGGGACATCTTCATCCTCTCCGCATAATCCACCACCACAACTGGACGTAGGGTTTTACTCTTCGGAGGCCTTAACCAGTCTAAACCCTTGTCTCCCCGTGTTCATCACCATACTCACCTAGTTCCGAGTTCACCACGTGGACTACCACCTACGCTCTTAGTTTCCGATCCTCTGCATTAACCTGCAAATTGCTTGGGTAGCCCCCTTGCAGATCTGTCCAGGTCTCACCCCCTGACAAGAGGAAGTCCAGCTCAAAGCCGTTGATCTTAGCACTGGTGACATCAGCAAGACGACCATGATCGGCGTAGGCCTTGATCCCAAATAGGAAGACACACTCGTAAACTTCCTTCGGGCTAACCGTGACATCTTCGCGTGGAAGCCAGCGGACATGCTAGGGGTGCCCAACAGGTTGATCGAGCACTCACACAACATTGATCCTAAAGCTACACCAAAGTGGCTGAAGGACCGAATAGGGCGACCAGAGAGGGGGGGGGGAGTGAATGGGAGCCGATAAAAATTCTTCCCAAAGGTCGAACTCGGCCTATACCTCAATTGCCACTCCAAACGCTCGCGCACACAAAGGAAGCTCCAAACAAGGCACACACAAGCCTAGAAGAACACGAGACAAGCCTAGGAGCAAAGAGCGGAAGCAACTAGACAAGAACCAAAGGACTTAGCCAAATCTGCGAAGTCCAAGGCGGACAGTCCGCACGGGTACGGCGGACAGTCCGCGAGTACGGCGGACAGTCCGTGAACCCTCGGCGGACAGTCCGAAATAGGACCCCGAGCTACCAATGCTGCACCGGGGAAAATCGGACGGTCCGGGCAAGCACCACGGACCGTCCGGCAGCCCGCGGACAGTCCGGCCACCCCTGGCGGATAGTCCGGCCAAAGTCCCTAGACACCCCAGACAAAAGCAACACCACGCGGACAGTCTGACTGGCTCCCGCGGACAGTCCACAAACTTCTTGCAACAGAACCCTAGCTGACAAACAGATCGAAACACGAACGTGTACGAACACGGATGAACACGCTACGAACTCAGGTCACACGGACAGTCTGCATAGCGCTCGCGGACAGTCCGCCAGGCGCGGAAAGTCCGCCAGGCGCGGACAGAGCAGAAAAACGCCCGACCTCGGGAGTCAACTCCACCTTTCCATCACCGGATCTCCCAAATGGCTAAAGCTCTTGAGACAAGATTTGGGGGAGTTGAAAAGCGTCACACAGGGATGCTATGCCCTAAAAATCTCGACTCCTACGCCACTAAATCACCGGGAATCGCGGATCAACCGAACCACCACCATGAACTCGGGCACCAACCAAAAACGCATGAATCGAAGGCTCTCCACAGCGTTTGAGGGGTCAAGATCACACACAAAGATGTGCAAAGCATCCACCCATGATCCCCTCAAAGAAATCCCTGAGGAAACGCCCCCAAAATCACGAATCGAGCGAAGAACGAAAACTCCCAAAAATATACCCGAAAATGACACGAAAATCACAAGGGACTAGGAGATCACCGGGACACCGAATGCTTCCATACATCCAGAGGTCAGATTCTGTACAAGAGTCTAGCCTAAGGAATCCAGAGGAAAACGAAGCAGTTCAGAGAAATCTACTGGGGCAGAAAGCCCTAGAGTCCAAGAAGAGAGATGCCATCCACCTCTCCGCTATTTATACAAAGTCCATCGGAGGGAGGTAAATGACCACGCTACCCCTACTATTTAAATGAAGATACAACCCCTCAGGGGCATTTTGGTCAAGTCTTCATCGGACGGACACGCTTCCACCGCGGCTTTGCTTCACCTCGACGCAAACCCCGCGATCACGCCATGTGCCCTCCGCCTCGAAGCTTCCCGAAGCTCCCAGATCACCATCTCCGTCGCCTTGGGCCTCCGGGCTTGATTTTGAGGCCCAAACCAAGAAACCGTCCACCGATGGTTTTGTGGGCAAACCACCAAACCCCGCGTGCAAGCTTCGGGCCTCAACCGCTACCTTGCACCGGCCCATGTTCACGACTTCAGCCCGCCAATCTTGCACCGCACGGCTCGCACTTGACCCCATCGGCCACCGGGCCCATCGAACCAAGCCTACTTGCCTCTCCATCACCCGGAGGCCGCCACGGCTAAGGCCTTTCGCGCTTGTTCTTCACCTGCACCGACACGAGTCAAGCCGCAACCTGTACCTGCACACTTAGCCAAGCATCAGTCCACACAACATTGTCCATCACTCATCACTAAGAAGAGACCCTCCACTGGTCTTCGGACACACCTGGTCCTCAATCTCCCCCTTGATGAGTGCATTGACAACACCCATAGAAATCACATAGAGAAAAAGAAAAGAAAATAACCACGAACACAAACCTCCCAAGCAAGTGATCCAAAGCCAAAGAACAAGCGAAAACTCAATCACTCGCCAATCCAAGTCTCGGCCCCCTAAGACAAGGGCAACGGCTCGACACAGTCGAGACAAAACAAAGCTCTCAAAGAGCACATCACAAAGCACAAAACTCAGGAAAAACAAAGGAGCTCCCCCTGCACATATGCAAACTCCCCCTGAGCAAATGCAACCTCTTCTTCTCAATTTTTCTCCTCACATGCCACATCTCACAAATGCATACCAATTTTCCACAAAAACTTCCAATGCATGAAAATTCTCCCATATCGTACAAATCTCTCCCCCTTGTTGACAATGCATGAATCAAGGTATATGAAACTCTTCCCCTTGTTTTCATGAAAAAATGCATGTCAAAGCACATATACAATCTACCAAGCTTCTCAAATATACAAAGAGCACAACAAAATGCTACAAATGAGACATAGAGCAAGCAAAGTAGACATGGTGTATATAGCATATTGTCATCAAGAAGGTAGAGACATATAAGCATGTGACATGGCTAAAAGCAATTTTAAGCACTTTTCACAAAGAAATAGTCATCTCATGAGCAAGACTCTCTCTATACCAATTTGAACATAAAAGCACTAGATCATCCAAAGTTTATACAAGATCACAAATTCTCATCACAAGATCATTATAAACGCCCACAAGCTACTCAAGTCATGTTAAAGCCACCGAGCCATGTGTCTACTTCTTAAAATGAGACTTCTTATGGTAGACAAGCATGCTACGGTTTAGCACCCAAGATATGAATATCAAACCATAAAACATGATTAGGAGCTCATTTTTCAATAAGGCAATTCACATACCAATTTCATTTTCAAGTTTAAACATGGTACATGAAGTGCCTTTGCGGCAAAAAGAAGCTTATGCTCCTCCCCAAGCAAGCAAAAGGGCTAAACACTTATAATGACAGAAAGGTCTTTGACCCCAAGCAAAGAGAACATGATTCTCAAGCACAAACTAAACATGATATAAGCATTTAAGCACAAATTGAGCATAAACAATCATCTACTCATGAGAGACACAAATTTAGCATTTTCATCAAAAGAAAGCTATCTCAACACAAATATATGGCAAAACCATCCAGAGCATAGCATTCACATCCACAATTTACCAAAGATGCACAAGTCTCACAAATAGCACATCGGTGATCACTGTATATAAGAGAAGCTCATTCCTAGCTCAAGTGATCCAAAGATGGCTATCCTACCAAGTTTTGTACAGAAAGTAAAATGCATGAATGAAATGCAACAAAATGAACATATGACACATATATACATGAGAAGCTCCAAGACCCAGCTAGAAAGGAAATCACACCCCAAGCTCACCCCGTAAGCGAGTGAAAGTGGCTTGGTCAAGCGGTTTGGTGAAAATGTCAGCTAGCTGGTCTTGGGTAGGGACATAGGACAAAGATATGTTTTCCTTCTCAACATTGACCCTCAGAAAGTGGTACCTCACTTCTATGTGTTTCGTTTTGGAGTGGAGGACAGGATTTTTGGCTATGCTTATGGCACTGGTGCTGTCACAGAAAAGTGGAACCTGGGAGCACTCCTCTCTAAAATCACTCATGGTATATGTCATCCAAAGCAGCTGGGAACAACAACTAGCAGCAGCTACATACTCAGCCTCGGTGGTGGATTGGGCTACACTCGATTGCTTGCGAGATGACCAAGAGACCAAAGAAGAACCAAGGAACTGACAACACCCAGAAGTGGACTTGCGATCCAATCGACACCCAGCAAAATCCGCATCAGAAAAACCATGAAGCCTGAGTGTCGAGGAGGCAGAGTACCACAGACCAAGCTCAGGAGTGTAGTTCAAGTACCTGAAAATCCGCTTGAAGGCCTGCCGATGTGAAGTCCTCGGTGAAGCCTGAAAACGAGCGCACAGACACACACTGAACTGTATGTCCGGCCTCGTTGCCGTCAAGTAGAGGAGGGAGCCGATCATGCTCCGGTACTCCTTCTGGTCCACGGGTTCGCCGTCCTCGTCCGCGTCCAAAGCCGTAGTCGTAGTCATCGGTGTAGTCAGCGGCTTGGAGTCGTTCATGCCAAACTTCTTCACCATGTCCCTGGTGTACTTTGCCTGATGTACAAAGGTCCTGTCCTTGCACTGCTTGATCTGGAGACCCAAGAAAAACTGCAGCTCGCCCATCATGGACATCTCAAATTCCTTGCTCATGTCATCTACAAATCTGGCAACAAGATCATGAGAAGAGCCACCAAAGATTATGTCATCCACGTATATCTGAACAACCAAAAGGTCATTCCCATGGTTAAGGAGGAACAGGGTCTTATCAACTGTGCCCATCACAAACCCCTTACTCAGCAAAAAGCCTCTCAACCTGCCATACCAATCTCTAGGTGCCTGTTTCAACCCATAGAGCGCTCTCTGGAGTTTGTATATACGGTGTGGGTATTTTTCACTCTCAAACCCCGGGGGTTGCCTCACATACACTTCTTCCTCTATCACCCCATTCAAGAAAGCACTCTTGACATCCATTTGGTACAACTTGAACCCTTTAGCCACGGCAAAGGCTAGAAGGATCCTAATTGCCTCCAAATGGGCCACAGGAGCAAATGTCTCCTCATAGTCTATCTCCTACTTCTGGTTGAACCCCTGCGCCACCAACCTCGACTTGTTTCTCACAACCATCCCATTCTCACCCTCTTTGTTCTTCCACACCCACTTGGTACCTATGGGACGGCAATTTGGCGGTGGATCGACTAACACCCAGACTTGGTTTCTCTCAAAGTTTTCCAACTCCTCATGTATGGAATTCACCCAATTCTCGTCAGACAAAGTGTGTCGAATATCTTTGGGCTCAAACGACACAACAAAGGCGGAATGAGCGAAATGAGAAGTGTTCCTTGACCTCGACCGTGTAGTGCGTTCATGAAGGTCACCAATGATGGTCGACGGTGGGTGATCAACTTGTACTCGCCGGGGAGCCTCTTGCCTGGACACAACCTCCCCCTCAACAGTAGCCTCCACTCGAATAGCCTCAGTTGTAGTGGGAGTTGGGGATGGTCCATCCTCGATCGTCGTCGTAGTAGTGGAAGTAGCGTGTACACGATCAGCCACGGGAGCACCACCATCATCATCGTCGTCGTCTCCATCTCCATCCTTCTCATCCTCAAAGATCCTCGCTCCAATCTCATCGTCACCTGCACACTCAAAAGCAGAAGAGCTACATGGCTGTGTCTCGTCGAAGGTTACCTCGCAAGTCTCCATGATTCGGTTAGTCTCAAGGTTGAGCACACGATATGCTCTAGAGTGAATCGCATAACCAAGTAAAATCCCATCTGAACATCTAGACTCAAACTTATCCAGCTTGCCCTTCTTCAGAATGAAACACTTGCAACCAAAAGCTCTAAAGTGACTCACCTTGGGTTGTCGGCCATGCATCAGCTCATAAGAGGTCTTCTTCTTGAAAGCACGAAAGAAGATGCGATTTGAGACATAGCAAGCGGTATTGACCGCCTCGGCCCAGAAACGCCTAGGAGTCCTATGCTCATCAAGCATCATCCTGGCCATCTCACAAAGGGTCCGGTTCTTCCTCTCCACAACGCCATTTTGGCAAGCGATGTATGGAGAAGAGTACTGATGATCGAGACCAAGATCACTGCAAAAGGCATCAAAATGAGAGTTCTTAAACTTTGTGCCATTGTCACTGCGTATAGCTCGAATGACATCTCCATGTCTCTCATTCTTCAACCTCAAGATCAAGTCACAAACAAAGCCAAATGTCTCACTCTTATCCTCCAAAAAGAAAACCCAAGAGTACCTCGAAAAATCATCAACAACCACAAGAACATACCACTTCCCACCAGCAGAGCGAACACGAGCTGGCCCAACCAAATCCATGTGCAATAGCTCACAAGGTCGCTCGGTCATGACAGACGTCAAGGGGGCGTGAGAAGCGGCAACCATTTTTCCATGCCGACAAGAAGCACAAACCAAATCCTTCTCGAATTTCAACTTAGGCAATCCTCAGACAAGATCAAGACCACTCAAGTGGGAGAGCAACTCAAAGCTCAAGTGTCCCAACCTCCTATGCCATTTCCAAAGCTCGGCCGAAATGCCAGCAACAAAGCATCGAGGAGGACCAACAACCTGGGAAAAGTCGGCACGAAAGATTTGACCATCGGGGACGATCGTACAAACAAGATCGCCTCGAGAATCAAGCACACGAGAAGCACCCGACTTAAAACAAACCTCAAAACCTTCGTCGAGTAATTGAGATGCTGACAACAGGTTAAAACCAAGTGACTTGACCAGGGCCACACTTCTTAAGGTCACCTTGCTACTTACCTTCACCATACCTTCATCAAGCACTCGTCCTCTCCCATTGTCCCCGAAACTGATGTACTCCCTCGTACTCACCGGGGTGAGGCTGGAGAACCACCCACGATCTCCGGTCTTGTGTCTTGAGCAACCGGAGTCGATCGACCAAAAGTTCTCCAAGCCTCCCACCTGCAATCAAAAACGAGGACGAGAATGAGCAAGCGACTCAACACTGGGGTTAGTACCAAAAGAGTCAAACCAGTGCTGAGCCATTTGCTCAAAAGAAGGGGTAGCAAAATCCATCCTCCCAAAACCTCTAGGTGGAGCCCTCTCATGCCTACCACCAAAGGACCTGTCACGTCTCACTGGAGGAGTACGCGCACCACGAGGAGGAAAACGTGGCCTGTAGTCCATCTGAGACCCAAAGCTCTGATCGTGCCTCCCAAACTTGTAACAGTCACGAGAAGGATCACGTCGAGCCAACTCACCACGCCCAAACCCAACACGCCTATCTCTCTGAGGGAACACACCTCCACCTCCACCTCCACGAGTGGGAACTGTCCTCACAAACACATCACCCCTAGGTAGAGGCCCTCTACGAGGCTCAGGCACACCACGAGCAAGGTGGTACCTGTCCTTGTTTGCCATCTCCCTAGCAAACCTCTCATCCCTCTTCCTCCGGAAACAGAAGTCATCCTTATGCCCATCCCTCCCACAATACTCACAATGGAAGCGGATCGGCACTGGCTTAGGTTGTGGCTTCTCTACAAGCTTCTCTCCAGCTTTCTCTCCTATCTTCCCATCAAAGACACTCCCCTGGGTGCTCACAAACTTGATGGGTTTTTGGTAGTTTTCAGATTTGTGGGGGAATACTGGAGGATCGGGTGTTGTGTCTAGCTTGTTTCGGAGGTGGTTCAGCTTGGGTGCAAATTTGTTCATTGGTGTGGTATGTGGTGGAATGGGGATCTCTCCGGCTTTCTCTTCTCCCTCACCAATCTTTTCACCACACTTGTCAGCCCCCAACGCCTGACCATCAAACCTCTTGAACTGAGCCAACATCAAACTCAATTGTGGCTCATGCCCAGACAACAACCCCATCATTTTTCTCAACTCATCATTTTCATCCTGCAGATGATCAACATAGTATGCAAGTTCCATGTTTTTCAAAGCATGCATTTCACAGGTTGAACATGATGTAGGAAGAGGAGCTTTCAATGCCGCCTCAAGAGAAACAATTCTAGTGTGAGATTCATCTAGCCTAGCATGCAAGACAGAACATGAGGTACAAGCACCTAGTAAAGCTGGCCTAGACTTCAATTCATCACACTCCACCCTAACCACATCTAGTTCCTCAAGAACAGAGGCATGTTTCTCCTTGAGGGCAGTCAAGTCAGCAAGAAAAACTGAGCAATCACCACAATCAATTTCGTCCGACACCACAGGAGCAGACTTCAAAGCGGCTATTTCATTCCTAGCATCCACAAGCAAGGATTCAAGCTTGGCTACCTTGTCCTTAGCATCACCCAACAAAGACCTAAATTTCGTCTTCTCCTTGTTGGTCTTTCTAAGCACATCATCACGGTTATCAAGCAACTCATTGAGCCTAGCATTCTCCTCTAGCAGGAAGTTAGGATCTTGTCGTACCTCATCATCGGAGTCGGAGTTCAAATCTGAGCTGTGCTTCCCACCCTTCTTGGAGTGCACCATGCCGCAAAAGCCTCCTTGTGCGACGAAGCTTAGGCCGGTGAAGTTCTTGCCCGTGTTCCGCTTGTCCTTGCACTTCTCTTGCTCTTCCTCGCTGCTCGAACCGGAAGAAGCATCGCTTGATGTCGAGTCGATGTCGCTCGCTCCGGCCACCATCGCTCGAGCGGTCTTCTTCTTGTAGCCACCACCCTTCTTGTGCCTCCTCTCGCCCTTGTCTTTGTGCTTGTCCTTGTAGTCGTTCTGGGACCGGTGCTTGTTGTAGTCGTGCTTGGGCTTGCCCTTGTAGTCGTTCTTGATCCCCATGGCTTCAGGGCATTCGGCGATGAAGTGCCCGTGCCTCCCGCACCGATAGCACATCCCCGAGCTCCGCCTTGCATTCTTGCGGTTCTCGTACATCTGCCCAAACCTCTTGCTCAACAAGGCGAGATCGTCCTCGCTCAGCACCTCAAAGTCCTCATCTGGCAAAGACACAAGGCAAGACAAAGAGAAACCACCAGGGTTAGCTTTAGACCTTGACCCGGAGACAAGAGCCAAACTATGAGGATCAGTGGGGCTCTCGCTCTTGGCTCTCAAGCCACGGTCAACCTCTGAAGACCTGAGCTTGGAAAACAGCTCATCCAGCGTCAGCGTATCATACACGCTCGACTCCTCAATGGCCTCGACCTTGGCTTCCCACACAGACCTATCCAGGGCATGCAAAAGCTTGATAGCTTGATCATGATCCGTGTATGGGAGTACTGTCACATTGGCTCTCATGTTGTTGACTATGCAAGTGAAGCGCTGAAACATAGCATCGGTCGACTCACCGGGGAGATGAGTGAAGTTCTCATACTCTCTCCGGTAAGTGGAAAACAAACAAGCTTGCACTTGGGCATTGCCAACATGAGCATTTCTCAACTTGAGCCATATCTTTCCGACCACATTCTCTCCGTACACTCGCTCGAACTCTAAGGCACAGAGAGCACGGAACAAGTAATCAACAACCTTGCTGTTGGCCTCAAACATGTCTCGCGATCCTGAAAGCAGAAAACTATCTGGGATGACATATTGATCATTTTGACTGACCTCCCAAATAAGAGTTCCCTTCCCTCGCAAAAACGTGCCCATGCGCCTCTCCCACATCGGGTAATTCTTACCATCAAAGTGCGGAGGACCCGACCCCTTGCCGTAATCGCCCATCTTTGGATCTTAGACTGGTTAGAATCACGAAGATCCGTAACCGGCTCTGATACCAATTGAAGGACCGAATAGGGCGACCAGAGAGCGGGGGAGTGAATGGGAGCCGATAAAAATTCTTCCCAAAGGTCGAACTCAGCCTATACCCCAATTGCCACTCCAAACGCTCGCGCACACAAAGGAAGCTCCAAACAAGGCACACACAAGCCTAGAAGAACACGAGACAAGCCTAGGAGCAAAGAGCGGAAGCAACTAGACAAGAACCAAAGGACTTAGCCAAATCTGCGAAGTCCAAGGCGGACAGTCCGCACAGGTACGGCGGACAGTCCACGAGTACGGCGGACAGTCCATGAACCCCCGGCGGACAGTCCGAAATAGGACCCCGAGCTACCAGTGCTGCACCGGGAAAAATCGGACAGTTCAGGCAAGCACCACGGACAGTCCGGCAGCCCGCGTACAGTCCGGCCACCCCTTGCGGACAGTCCGGCCAAAGTCCCTGGACAACCCAGACAAAAGCAACACTACGCGGACAGTCCAGCTGGCTCCCGCGGACAGTCCGCAAACTTCTTGCAATAGAACCCTAGCTAACAAACAGATCGAAACACGAACGTGTACGAACACGGATGAACACGCGACGAACTCAGGTCACGCGGACAGTCCGCACAGCGCTCGCGGACAGTCCGCCAGGTGCGGACAGAGCAGAAAAATGCCCGACCTCGAGAGTCAACTCCACCTTTCCATCACCGGATCTCCCAAACGGCTAAAGCTCTTGAGACAAGATTTGGGGGAGTTGAAAAGCGTCACACAGGGATGCTATGCCCCAAAAATCTCGACTCCTAAGCCACTAAATCACCGGGAATCGCGGATCAACCGAACCACCACCATGAACTCGGGCACCAACCAAAAACGCACGAATCGAAGGCTCTCCACGGCGTTTGAGGGGTCAAGATCACACACAAAGATGTGCAAAGCATCCACCCATGATCCCCTCAAAGAAATCCGTGAGGAAACGCCCCCAAAATCACGAATCGAGCGAAGAACGAAAACTCCCAAAAATAGACCCAAAAATAACAAGAAAATCACAAGGGACTAGGAGATCACCGGGACGCCGAATGCTTCCATACATCCAGAGGTCAGATTTTGTACAAGAGTCTAGCCTAAGGAATCTAGAGGAAAACGAAGCAATTCAGAGAAATCTACCGGGGGAGAAAGCCCTAGAGTCCAAGAAGAGAGATGCCATCCACCTCTCCGCTATTTATACGAAGTCCATCGGAGGGAGGTAAATGACCACGCTACCCCTACTGCTTAAATGAAGATACAACCCCTCAGGGGCATTTTGCTCAAGTCTTCATCGGACGGACACGCTTCCACCGCGGCTTCACTTCACCTCGACGCAAACCCCGTGATCACGCCACGTGCCCTCCGCCTCGAAGCTTCCCGAAGCTCCCAGATCACCGTCTCTGTCGCCTCGGGCCTCCAGGCTTGGTTTTGAGGCCCAAACCAAGACCCGTCCATCGATGGTTTTGTGGGCAAACCACCAAACCCCGCGTGCAAGCTTCGGGCTTCAACCGCTACCTTGCACCAGCCCATGTTCACGACTTCAGCCCGCCAGTCCTGCACCGCACGGCTCGCACTTGACCCCATCGGCCACTAGGTCCATCGAACCAAGCCTACTTGCCTCTCCATCACCCGGAGGCCGCCACGGCTAAGGCCTTTCACGCTTGTTCTTCACCTACACCGACACGAGTCAAGCCGCAATCTGTACCTGCACACTTAGCCAAGCATCAGTCCACTCAACGTTATCAATCACTCATCACTAAGGAGCGACCCTCTACTGGTCTTCGGACACACCTGGTCCTCAGCTAATGCGTAGATCTTCCGTTTATATGGTCGTCTTTTGTATGATGTTCGTATTTGTTACCAGCATAGCACTAGACTGGGTGCTCTCTTGCATACCTTTAGTATAAGCTAGTTCTTCTATGGTTGAGTGAGATCAGTTCTCCTCCTTGCGAGTTTGTCGCTTTATATTTATAGAGTACCGTAGGTTGCTACGAACCACGGGATAGCGTAGTCAGGCTACGGTAGTAATCAGTAGCATAAGTGTAGTGTCTAGGCCAAGGGTTATCTTTCGTTGGCCCTATATCCCATGGATTGGTAGAGGTAGACTGTTGATCCTTTGAAATCCTCCACGTTCGGATATAGTGCAGGCTGAGGTTCATCTTAGAACCGTAGGTCGGAGTCGCCTGACAGATCAGGGGTAAGCCTGTGCCCGAAGGAAGTTCTTGAGAGATCGACCTTTAATCTCATCTGTAGAGCTATCCATAGGAATACTCTTCTCCAGTGCTTAATATCGTGGTGTGTCCTTGAACCATTAGAACAGAAGTTAGTGCACACATGTTCCCTTGGATTTGATACCCTTGGAATACTTTGATGTGAAAGCTACAACGGTATCCGTGCGCTAGCAGATTTATTCGTGTGTCGCTAAAATACACAACAACCACACGCTTGAAGGTCACCTTGCTACTCACCTGAACTGGGCCTTCAGACTACACTTGCCCCTTCCCATTGTCCCTGAAAGTTATGTACTCCCTGGTACTCATTGGGGTGAGGCTGGAGAACCACCTTCGAGCTCTGGTCATGTGTCGCGAACAACCGGAATCGATCAACCAAAAGTCTTCCAAGCCTCCCGCATGCAAAATAAAAAACGAGAACAAGAATGAGCCAACGTCTCGACACTGGGGTTTGAACAAACAAAGTTGAACCAATGTCTATCCATTTGCTCAAAACAATGGTGAGCACAATCCATCCAATCACACGACCTAGGCGGAGCCCTCTCACGCCTCCCACCAAAGAACTTGTCACGTCTCACTTGAGGATTACGCGTACCATGAGGGGGAAAGCGTCGCCTGTAGTCCCTCTGAGACCCAAAGTTGCGATCATTTCTCCCAAACTCGTACCGATCACGAGTAGGAGCACGTGCAGCAAACTCACCACACCCAAACCCAACACGTCTACCACTATCTGTCTAAGGAGCAACACAACCACCTTGTGTAGGAGCTGTACACACAAACCCCTCACCCCGAGGTAGAGGCACCACACGAGGCTCAGGCACACCATGAGAAGGGCGGTACCTGTCCTTGTTTGCCATCTCCCTAGCAAACATCTCATCCCTTCTCTTCCTGAAACAAAACTCCTCTTTATGCCCATCCTTTCCACAATAGTTACAATGGAAACATATTGGCTTTGGCTTTGGCTTTGCACTCAGCTGTGGTGTCTCACTAGGCTTAGGTTGCTCACCCACTTTCTCTCCTTTCTCAGACACAAATCTCACTAGCTTCTAGAACTTGTTTGTCTTAGGTGGGAACCTAGGTGGATCTGGGGTTGTGTCAAGCTTGTTTCTCAGTGGGCTTGGCTTGGGTTCAAACTTGTTTCCGTGGAAGGTTTTTGGTGGAACTGGGATATCTCTAATATTTTCCTTTCCCTCACCACTGCACTCACCAACCTTCTCAGACCCAAGTGCTTGACCATCATATCGCTTGAACACAGCAACCACCATGTTAAGCTGTGGCTCATGACCCGACAACCAACCCATCAACTTACACAACTCATCATTCTCATCCTGCAGATGATCAACAAAATGCGCAAGCTCTAGGTTTTTCACATCATTCACTTCACAACTAGAACAAGCAGTAGCAATGGGAGATTTCAATGCAGCCTCAAGAGAAACAATACGAGCATGAGAATCATCTAGTTTACCATGCAACACAGGACAAGAAGTGCGAGCACCTAACAAAGCAGGTCTAGATTTCAACTCATCAAGCTCAGCTCTAAGCACATCTAGTTCCTCAAGTTTTGAGGCATGCTTCTCCTTAAGAGCAGTCAAATCAGCCAAGAAGACATTGCAATCACCACAATCAACTTCATCAGTCACAACATGAGCAATTTTCAAAGACTCAATCTGGATTCTAGCATCAACAAGCAAAGACTCAAGCTCAGCAACCCTATCCTTAGCATCACCTAGCAAAGACTGAAATTCCCTCTCCTCCTTGTTGGTCTTTCTAAACACATCATCACGATTGTCAAGTAATTCATTCAACCTAGCATTCTCCTTTAGCAAGAAGTCGGGGTCACGACATACCTCATCCTCTGAGTCGGAATCCGAGCCATCCTTCCCACCCTTCTTATTGTCGGAGTTGTGTGCTATGCCACAGAAGCCACCGGGGAGATGAGTGAAGTTCTCGTACTCTCTCTGGTGAGTAGCAAACAAGCGAGCCTGCACCTGGCTGTTCCTGACATGAGCAATCTTAAGCTTCTCCCAAATCTGACAAGCCAACTCTTCTTCAAACACCCAATCAAACTCAGATGCACAGATAGCATGAAACAAGTAATTAACTACCTTGTTGTTGACATCAAACATGTCTCGAGATCCTAGGGCAAGGAAGTTAGCGGGACGGACATAATTGACATCTACTGTCACATCCCAAAGCAACTGTCCCTTGCCACGAAGAAACACGGCCATACGCCTCTGCCACATCTGGTAGTTCTTGCCATCGGAGTGCGGAGGACCTGAACCCCTATCCTAGTACGCCATCTTCGGATCTTAGACTGGTTAGAATCACAAAGATCCGTACCCAGCTCTGATACCAATTGAAGGACCGATTTGGCGACCAGAGAGGGGAAGAGTGAATGGGAGCCGATAAAAATTTCTCTCAAAGAGATGAACTCGACTATGCCCCCAAAACAACTCCGAATCACAACACACAAGATGGAGAATGAAAGTACTACCTAATCATCAAGGTCACGTAGTCACAACAGACCTACCAACCCTAGGAATGATTCACAGAACACTGATCGAAGAAGCAGAAGCTCAACTCAAGAAGCAAAGCACTTGGCCAAATCTGCGAGACTAGGACGAACGGTCCAACCTGAAGCCACGGACGGTCCATCAGGCTCGTCCGGACAGTCCAACCTACCAATATAGACAATTCATATTCAACTCAGAAACATCCAGAGGCTCCCAGGCCTATAAGGATGGTCTGTCCCAACACCACAGATGGTCTGACACCCACAGACAGACTGTCTATAAAACCTCCCACAACAAAACAAACACACTCTCCTACAGATCGAGTGTCACGTGCTCACGAATAGCAAGAACACGTGACAAACTCAGCAGCACACGAACAGTCCGTATGGACCCCACAGACTGTCCGTCGCGTTTGTAGAACGACAGCTCGAGGCACTCGTGAATGCAACTCAAACTTCCCAACCATGGATCTCCCAAACCACTAGATGGATTGAGCCCAAAGTTTAGGTAGATGAGAAGCGTCTCTATGAAAGGCTATGCCTAAAATCTTGGAACCCAAAACCAACCCAATCACTCGGAATCACAAATCTCGGGCACAAGCACCATGAACACGAGCTCCTCCAAAAATCGATGAATCGACCACGATTCCTGATGTTTGAGGGCTCAAGATCATCCACAAAGAGGCACAAGGCACTCACCCATGACCCCCTCAAAGAAATCTGAGAGAAAACGGCCTAGAAATCAACGAACACGAATCAACCAAAAATAGCTCTGAAAATGACACAAAAATCACAAAGAGCTAGGATGGAGTTAGAATCGCAACGCCCAATTTTTCCATACATCCAGAGGTCAGAGTCTATACGGAGATAGTCTAGTCTATGGAGCAGAGGAAATGAAAAGCAGTCCAACCAGAGGGAGAGAGAAGAAGAGTTGCCATCCACCCCTAGCCACTGTTGGCGGTCAATTTCTGTCAACCTAGCCACTTGTTTACCTTCTATGTTGGTATTGATTTGATATTCACACTAACGATCCTAACCCCCATTATATGTTATGTTCACACTCGTGCATGGTTTTTGGAGTTTATTGTTTACACAGGAATCAAGAGCTTAAATGAGGATTTCCGAGTAAAGTTCATCAAGGGATTTACAAGGTGATCATGGACCCCGGGACAAGTCAAGATACAAGATGAACATGACTCCAAATGAGCCAAGGACTAAAGCGTGAAGCCGAGAAGTGCGGAGGACCTAGACGGAAGATGCGGGAGTTCATTCGCAAAGCCCCCTCATCTAAACCGCGACGAAAATGACGTTGAGGGCCCACATGCAACTCGGCAAAAACTCAAGAAGTCACGAGAAGCATCCGGAAGAAAGGCGGCGCCGAACTGGGCTAGAATGGGCCCAGGCCGGCCGGCCCAGCCCATTCTAGGCCTTGTTCACCGCTCCCTTTGACCTAGCTTATCCTCGGGCTATTTATAGCCCCGGTACCTCGAGCCACGCATCAAGCCATTCGTAATTCTCCGCCGAGGAGCAGAGGAGCTTGAGGGACACCACCCCGGAGAGGAGGGTCGTGTTAGTCATCTAGGGTTTGCCTAGCCATCGTGGGAACCTTGCAAGGAAGACCACGTCAGAGTTCCGGAGGCATGAATCAAGGTCAAGGTAGGATCCCGATTGGATCTTATTCATGTATTCATACTTTTGATGGAGTTTCAATGGATCCGATTCCTAGCGATCAAGTACTTTCGTTTGCAGTTCTTGTTCTTGCTTGGGTGTTTTCTTTCTCAATCTATTCTCGAGATAGATTGCATGGGATGTTCTTGTAGCCGCGGTGGCTAGAGGTGCACACCCGATCTACCAAGTAGTTCAACGCACCCCTTGTGGGTGTGCTCTAAGATTCGACAGCGAAGAAAGGGGAACATCGTGACAGGATGTTGACACCGAGTATGGCGGGGCGACTTAGGGGGTTTGACCGAAGCTCATGGTTTAAAGAAGCTTTCAATGAGATTCGTTTTACTCTCTCTTTTATCTTGCTCGGAATGACAACATAAACACGATCTAGACCCTCTCTAGATCGGTACCTTAATGCTTTCTCTTGCTACCTCTTTTGATCTTAGTAGATTAGATGCAATTCGAAACCTCTCAAAGAAGCAAGTGTTTCTCGGTTATTAGATTGATTTTACATTACATATTGTTCCACGGATTCGATACCTTGGGTTCACCACTCAAGGGAAGAAGTGTTCCTTAACTACGACGAGGGATTTGTCCGCTTGCAAGTCCAAACGAACTTTGCAACGATAATCAAACGTCAACAAGCCCCTTTTTCTGGCGCCGTTGCCGGGGAACAAGTAATTAAGATCCAATCTAATATCTCGTTTGTAAGTATTTTTAGTTTCTTTTTGATTTTTCTTTTGCATCTACTAAACTTTGATCATCCTCAAAAACCAATCTAATCTAGTTTTTGACTAACCCTTTTTATAGTTTTCTTTTCTTTTTAGATCTTTTGTATATTTTGTTTATCGCTAACCCTAACAAGAGATGGACGGCCACCTCTCCAACAAACCAAAAAAATTTGTGGATGATCCAGAAAAACTTTACAGGCAAGGGAGACGCGAAGCACGATCTAGGAAGCTGGGGATTGTAGATCCAAACACCGGAGATGAAGGAACATCGGGATCTCCAAAGGAATCTCCACCCACAAGTCCGAAGAAAGAATCACCACCTACAAGTCCAAGGAGAGATCAACCTCAACCGTCACCAATGGGAGAGGAGAGGAAGATCGGGGAGCTTTGCATCCCAGAGCTTGGTGATCTACCCATCCTCAACCTAGCCGACATCGGGAGGCCGTTTGAGATCAAGACTTCAACCATCCGCTTGGTGCAACATACACCTTTCACCGGTAAAGAGGATCCTAACCTTCACATACAAGCGTTCATTCAACTTTGTCAGACATTCACGATGGAAGGGCTGGATCAAAATCAATTGAGGGCAAGACTTTTCACATTCTCACTTCTCGAAAAAGCTTTGCAATGGTTCTATACTCTACCGGTGGAGACGGTGCAAAATTGGGAAGCATTGATGAGAGCTTTCATGAAGGAGTACTATTCATCAGGTAAGACTCAAAGCTTGTGTAATAAGATTTCTACATTTGCTCAATATCCTACGGAGACTATCGCGGAAGCTTTCGAGCGTTTCAATGAGTACACCCGAGCCGTGCCACATCACAAGTTCCCGAAGGAGGACCTTGTTCAAAAGTTCTAAAGGTCTCAATCTAGCATCGAGGACCGTAATTGACGCATCGGCGGGAGGATCTATTATTGAGCTAACTCCGACGGAGGCATTCACTCTTTTCAAGAAGGTTGCGGATAATGATACATGGGCGTCATCGGGACGTCTACTTCCGGTTCAACCGACGGGCAATGTTAAAGGTATTTTGCAGGTTGAAAGGGAAGAACTTCTAGAAGGGAAGATTGACTCGCTCATGAGAAGCTTGGAAAAGATGGAGCTAGAAAAGAAGGCCGCCCAAGACTTGAAGGCCGCCGAAGCAAGATCCACGTGTGAAGAATGTGGGGAGTACGGCCATGTCCAAAAAGATTGTCCGGAGGAAGCAAAGGTGCTCGACTACATGAGAAAAGGAGATTTGCCGAACTTCTACTACGTGCAAGGTAGACCTCAATTTAATTCAAGTTCGTCTATTCAAAATCTGGTGCCTCTTCGTATACAATTGAAGGATTTCATGGACGAGCAAGCAAAGATCAACAAGGACACCGTCACTAAGTTCAAGGCTATGGATAAAATCTTGGAGAACATTGATGGCAAGGTGACGGAGGTCGGGAGCTCCAACCAACAAGTGGTTAACATAATGAAGATATTGCAGACGCAATTGGGACAACTTGTCGGGCGCTTAACCGCTAGTGAAGGAAGATTGCCGGGGCAACCCCAAGGTCCCGAGACGGTAAAGGCTATTCAAACTCGGTCGGGAAAGGAGACTGAGGATCCCGAACTTCCAGCCGGTGCAAGGAAGCCTAAGCCGACCGTTGAAGCGGATGATCACACTAAGGAGAAAGTGACTACTATTCCGGAGATTGCTACCGAAGAGCCGGAATTCGAAATGCCAAGTGATGACACGAAGATGACAACACTAAAGACATGCTTTTGAGGTAAAATTGATAATCATTTTGAAAAGTTTGTGGAAGTGGTGCGCAGGTTAAGCATCAACATGCCGCTATTGGACGCTCTGCAAGTTCCTACATATTCTCGCTACTTCAAAGACATACTTGCAAACAAGTATGAGATGGCAACACTTGGAGCAACCCATGTCAAGATGTCCGAACAATGTAGTGCCACCATCGCAAATCAAGGGCCCAAGAAGCAAAGAGACCCTGGATGTTCGACTATCCCATGTTCTATTGGCTCATTCATGTTCGAGAAGGCATTATGCGACCTTGGAGCAAGCGTGAGTGTCATGCCAAGAGATGTGTTCGAGAAGCTACGCTTACCACTTGAGCCTACAGGTATGTGTTTAGAGTTGGGCGACAACTCCATCCGCTATCCCGTGGGAACTGCCGAAGATGTGCCCGTGAAAGTTGGAGATCACTTCATTCCCGTCTACTTCGTGGTACTTGAGATGGAAGAAAGGGAGAAGCCGCCCCTCATCTTAGCGAGGCCCTTCCTCAAGACTGTCGGGGCAACGATCGACGTTGGCAAGGGGGAGATCAAGTTTGACATCAATGGCACACGAAGCATATTCAAGTTTTGTCCACGTTTCGAGGTATGCAACATGATCAATGCTAAATATGTTCCACCTCATCGTCGTTTTAAAATGGAAGAGCCAAAGAAGAAGGAGGAGCCCAAGAAGAAGGAAGCGAAAGTGATCAAGGAAGTCATTGCATCCGTCAAGACCAAAGAACAAAAGCTGCCTGTGAAGACCAAAAAGATGACTAGGCCAGAAAATAAGCCCGTGCCCAAGATGGTGCGGAAGTGGGTACCCAAGATTGCAACGCCCACAAAGGGTGTTGATCCGAAGTGAAGAAGACAACAAGTCTAGCCATGGACTATAAACGAAGCGCTAGGCGGGAGGCAACCCATTCGTCAAGTCAAGAATAAGCTACCGGGAGGACAACCCGTTCAAGAACAAAGCTGCCGGGAGGGCAACCCGGATTATTTCCGATTTTCAAGTAAGTTGGTCTTAGAATTTGCTACACAAGACTTGGTATAAACTCTTAAGTGGTTGAACTTATTTTTGAGACATTTAAGTTGCTCGGATGTTTCATTTGGATTTTATTTGACATAAACCTTTGACATGAGCCATCTTACGATTTATTTGCCTCTTTTCGAGAAACCAACTCCAAACTTTCAGAACCTACCCACACCTTTCATCCTCCTCATGATGATAAGGTTGGTTTGTTTTACCTCATAAAAACACACGAGTAGAGCCCCGTGTTGTTCCTTAATGATTTTTAATCTTTGACGCATGCTAGGACTCGTGTGAACCTAGGTTTCTCTAGAATTAGAATTTTTCCAAGCCACACTTATTTTTGTTCATTCAAAACATCACTCTTATATTTAGCCAAAATTAGAACCTAAACCCATACCCTCACGGTCAAGCCGGAGGAGCTCGCTATCAATTAATGAAAGCAAGTGATCCCGGTGTAACCAAAATCAATGTAGTCAGAAAGTTTCGACTTACAAATGTTTTTGATACCTAAAAACTCCTCTAAAAATACATTTGAACTCATTGTTATCTCTGAGTTAATTTTTAATTTTCGAAATTAGAGGAGTAGTTAGCATCTAAACATGATCAAGGGAAGGTTTTGAGCTTAATTGAACCTCTAATGACCCATGGCACCGGTTATTAATGAAGGGGTGCCATCCCTCTCATTTTGACTCAAGGATGATGAGCACATAGTTTCTAATGAGCAAATTAGAGAGTTGCTCGGTTTTCAGAGGGAAGCCTCGGAGCAAGTTAATGCTAATGAAAGTGTGTTGGATGGATTTTGGAGTATGATCTCAGGGGAAGATAATCGGTAGAGAAGTAGCATCTGGAATCCCATCATCCGGATATTTCATTCTTGGATGAGCAAAAAGATTTTGGGAAGAATGAAGGAGTCCAAAGTCACCGATATGGAAGTTAATTGGCTTTATTTGGCATTGGTTGCAAGGCAAGCCATTGATCCATCCTATATTATGATCAATCGGTGGTGTTGTGAGGCAATATCGGGGAGTGGACAAATTGGTTCGGGATGCTATCTCTCTATGATAGCAATTTCTGTGAAGCCGGGTATTACAAGAAATACAAAATTCATACTTGTGGGAAATTCACTTGGAATTGATTATATGAAGTAAGGAAAATATATTAGTGGAGATGAGAAGAGAGGGTACAAGGTGGCAAAAGTCAATGTTCCTCTTCCCAACATGAAGCTGAAATTATTTATTGAAGGGAGAGAGAATTGGTTAGAAGAAGGAATTCTCGTACCGGCCAAGAAGAGCAAGAGGGGAAGAATCGTAGAAGAAGGTTCATCCTCTGCAGCCCAAGAGCAAGGAGGAGTGGCCTACCATCAACCCTATGGTAGAATTCCTATGCCACCACCCTACTACGGAAGTGTGCCAATGCAAGCATGGGGGAGTGGTGCAGCCATGCCACCACCTCCACCAACTTTTGTTATGCCCAATGCAGCATTTGTGGCACCTTATGCAAGCATGCCCTAGCCCCAACAAAGTGCAGCCATTATTGGGGCGTATATGCAAAGGAACGAACAAGACGTCGAGAGGATCCGAAGCCATGTCAACCATTGGCATGAAGGAACGGCGGGAATCACCCATCAATTGGGATGTCTTCAACTCGTGCCGCCTCATCAATTTCATGGAGGGGCCATGCAACAATATTATGAGCAAGGATTCAATGAAAGCCAACCAACGGAGTAAGGACAATCGGATGAAGAATGAAGAAAGAAGAAAGGGACGGAGTTTTTAAGTGTGGTTTGATTTTTCCTTTTCCATTTCTTTATTTTCATCTTGTGTGCGTTTATGTTTGCGTAGTATTTTCTTGTTTTTATTTAATTTCAGCATGTGTGATAGTAGTAGTTTGTTATCCATCATCATGAATAAGTTTCACCGTTGCTTTTATGATTTTAATATGGATGGAAAATTTGTACCGTGATGATATGTGATGATCGTTGCCGCTTTGCTCGATCTTATGCTTGTTTTATGCATGTTTAAGCTACTGCTCTCTTTTAACATGAATCTGAAATTTAATTAAACGCTAGCTTAATCTTGTGTGGAGGTTATGATAACTCAAGTCCCATAGTTCTTTTCATTGCTCTCAACTTTGGATGAATCAAATAACCTTTTTATTCTCAAAAAGTTATGCTAACCTTGTCACAAGTACCGCTTGCATTTTGCTCTACCCATCCAAAGCCTAAGTTTACTTGAGTGCAAAACCTTAGTATATACAAGATTTATTTTTCGGTGCATTGATTCAAGGCCTGATTTCTCTGGCCTGAGACTAAGAAGCTGGTCATTCCATTTTTGTGTATCGTTCTTTATGCTAGCCTTTCTATCCGTGCATTGTGAGTTTCCACATTGGGAATTTTGCAAGCCTCGCCGGATATCCACCAAAACTCAAATATATCTTTTTTGTGTACACCTCCTTGACCACAACCTAATATATGAGTATGGATGAATATTTTGGAGAAGATTACAAGGAAGGTACTTCAAGTGAGAAAGGGAAATTTCCAAAAGGATCCCTGGAAAATTTTTTTCGAGTGTCTCTCTCTAAGAAAAAATGAGAGCTTCAATTCCCACCTTGGCATATTTATCACCTCTTTTGCCCGAGGACGAGCAAACGTCTAAGCATGGGGGGGGTTGCCAAGGAAGTGCTAGTATAGTCTAGAGTCCAAGGGGAGCACATAAAAAAAGAGAGAAAAAGTATGATGAAAGAAAAAAAATGATGAAAAAAATAATAATGAGAAAAAGAAAGAAAGAAAAAAAAATATAATAATAATAAAGCTCCCCGGTTCTCTAGCTATGTTTAGTGCCTTTGAGTTTTCAAGAGGATTCAAGATCAAGGCCCATACTCATCTTTCCAACCATGTGCAATCCGATAACGAGGACTTCATTTGTGCCTTGGGATCACTCTTTGCCATTTGCACATGTCCACCTATCTAAAAGTGTGTGTTCATCTCCCCCCCCCTCCTTGATAACATTATTTTTCCAATGACCTTTTTGACGAGTCTCGGTAAGACCATGAGAAGCTAGTCTTGTTTTAATAATATCTCAACTATAATATCTTGGTAGGACTAAACTTTCCTATAGCTCCACATAAAGCTTTCCACCATATACTTTGAGAGAGGAAAGGAGTAGAACAAGTAGGCTTGAGAGACAAGTAAGATGAGAGTACATGAGCAAAGTGCAAGATGGTTATTTTTGATCTTGGTAAAGCAATTTTTCTCTTTATCTCATTCTTTATTTTTCAAAATTTCTGAGATTTGTTTAAAAGTTTGAGAGCTTGATCAAGTACTAGTGGAAAGAGCTTGAATGATATCTACTCTCCATAAAGATAAAAGTTAGTACATTATGGAACTTTAATGAATATAAAACTAGAGAGCATTATGTTTTCTCATGTATGATCAAGTGTAGGGTTTGAGCATCGAAAGGCAATGCTGATATCCATAGAAGGCTTACTCGAGGACGAGCAAGATTTAAACATGGGGGCATGTTGGCGGTCGATTTCTGTCAACCTAGCCACTTTTTTACCTTCTATGTTGGTATTGATTTGATATGCACACTAACGATCCTAACCCCCATTATATGTTATGTTCGCACTCGTGCATGGTTTTTGGAGTTTGTTGTTTACACAGGAATCAAGAGCTTAAATGAGGACTTCTGGGTAAAATTCATCAAGGTATTTACAAGGTGATCATGGACCCCAGGACAAGTCAAGATACAAGATGATCATGACTCCAAATGAGCCAAGGACTGAAGTGTGAAGCCGAGAAGTGCGGAGGACCTAGACAGAAGATGCGGGAGTTCATTCGCAAAGCCCCCTCATCTAAACCGCGAGAATAATGACGTCAAGAGCCCACATGCAACTCAGCAAAAACTCAAGAAGTCGCGAGAAGCGTCCGGAAGAAAGGCTGCGCCGAACTGGGCCAGAATGGGCCCGGGTCGACCGGCCCAGGCCGGCCGGCCCAGCCCATTCTGGGCCCTATTCGCCGCCCCCTTTGACCTAGCTGATCCTCGGGCTATTTATAGCCCCGGTACCTTGAGCCACGCATCAAGCCATTCGTAATTCGCCGCCGAGGAGCAGAGGAGCTTGAGGGACACCACCCCGGAGAGGAGGGTCAAAACCTCTCAAAGAAGCAAGTGTTTCTCGGTTATTAGATTGATTTTGTATTACATATTGTTCCACAGATTCGATACCTTGGGTTCACCACTCAAGGGAAGAAGGGTTCCTTAACTACGACGAGGGATTTGTCTGCTTGCAAGTCCAAACGTACTTTGCAATGATAATCAAATGTCAATAGCCACTGTATATATATGAAGTCTTCTAGTGGTGGCAGAAGATGATGCTACCCCTAGTTCATAAATGGAAGATACACACACCTCAGGGGCAATTTGGTCAAGTTTTCAAATATTCCCATCGAGCGGACACGCATCCACCACAGCCTCGCTTCAGCTCGACGCAAGCTCTGCGATCACACCGCGTGTCCCCCGCCTCAAAGTCTCCTGACGCACTCGGATCCCATCTCCGTTATGTCGGGTCCTCGAGCAGTGTTGGTTTTGTGGCCAAACCAACAAACCTCGTGCACAAGATTTGGTCGTTAGCCGCTACCTTGCACCAACTCCATGTTCACGGCTTCATCTTGCTCTTCTTGCACTGTGCGGCTCGCACTTGACCCCGTCGGCCACCAGGTCCATCGAACCAAGCCTACTTGTCTCTCCATCACCCGGAGGCCACCTCGGCATAGACCTTTCGCGCTTGTTCGTCACCTGCACCAACGCAAATCAAGACGCAACCTGCACCTACATTACTAGGCCAAGAATCAGTCCACACAACATTGTCAACCACTCATCACTGAGGAGAGACCCTCCACTAGTCCTCGGACGCTCCTGATCCTCAGAGTAGATACATTGAGGATGATGAAAAAAATACTATGCCCGTGTCGTTGATTCCTTAATAACACTACAGGAACTATAGAGCGAATTGGATTTCACTTACTTGTGAGTTGGATGGAAACCACTTACACCAACTGGATTGATGACCAGGAGTGTCCAAAGACCAGTGGAGGGTCGCTCCTTAGTGATGAGTGATTGACAACATTGTGTGGACTGATGCTTGGCTTAGTATTGTAGGTGCAGGTTGCGGCTTGACTCGTGTCGGTGCAGGTAAAGAACAAGCGCGAAAGGTCTATGCTGTGGTGGACTCCGGATGATGGAGAGACAAGTAGGCTTGGTTCGATGAACTCGGTGGCCGATGGGGTAGTGTGCGAGCTGCATGGTGCAAGAAGAGCGAGTTGAAGTCATGGACATGGGCCGGTGCAACATGGCGGTTAACGACCGAAACTTGCATGTGGGGTTTGGTGGTTTGCCCACAAAACCATCAGAGGCCGGTTTCTTGTTTTGGGCCTCAAAACCGAGCCCGAAGGCCAAACGTGACGGAGACGGGGATCCAAGAGCGGCAGGAAGCTTCGAGGCGAGGGGCATGTGGCGTGATCACGGGGCTTGCGTCAAGGCTAAGCAAGTCCGCTGTGGAAGCATGTCCGCTCGATGGGAATATCCAAAGACTTGACCAAAATGCCCTGAGGGGTGTGTATCTTCCTTTTAAGTTGTAGGGGTAGCGTGGTTATTTGCCTCTTCCAGTGAACTTCATATATATAGCGGAGAGGTGGATGGCATCTCTCTCTCTTGGCTCTAGCTCTCTCCCCCAGATGATTTGCTTCCATTTTCTTCGATCCATAGGCTAGACAATTTCTTGTATAGAATCTGACCTCTGGATGTATGGAAGAATTCATCATTGTGGTGCTATCTCCTTCTTAGCTCTTTATGATTTTCGTGTCATTTTCAGAGCTATTTTTCGTAGTTTTTGTGCTTCACTTGTTCTGCGGATTTGAGGGGGTTTCTCTCCAGATTTCTTTGAGGGGATCATGGGTGGATGTCTTCTCCATCTTTGTGGATGATCTTGAACCCTCAAACGTCGGGATATGCCCTCGATTCGTGGATTCTCGGAGTAGTTGTTGGTGTGGGCTTGTGCTCGGGAGATTTGCGATTCCAGTTGATTGGATAGGTTTGGGGCTCCAAGATTTTAGGCATAGCATCTCCTAGAGATGCTTCTCATCTACCTAAAATTTGGGCTCGATCCATCCAACGGTTTGGGAGATCCGTCGATCGGAAGTTGGGGTTGACTTCGTGGCCAGGCCGCATGCGCATTCTGGAGCAGGCACGGACAGTCCGTCCTACCCATACGGACAGTCCGTCCTGTGCCCAGTTTGTCGAGTTCTTCACGTGTTCTTGTAAGCTCGTGTTTTGATCCATGGAAGATTTAAATGGTTGTTGGAGGGTGTTTGAAGGACAGTCAGTCTAGGAGAGTCGGACAATCCGTGTGTGACGGATAGTCTGTTGTCACACCACAGACAGTCCGTGAGGAGAGGGTGCATCTCTAGAGGTTTTGTTGGGAATTACTGATGGTCCGTCCTTGAGCCACGGACGGTCCGCTAGGTACCCACGAACAGTCTATCCCCTTCATATGGACAGTCCGTCCGGGACTTCGCAGATCAGGCTAAGTTCTTTGCTCTTACTTCGTTCTTCTGCTCTTTGATTCAAGGTATGTTCCTAGTGCTTGTAGGCTTGTGTGTGCCTAGCTTTGTGCCTTTCTTGTGTGTGTGAGTGCTCAGGGTGGCAATCGGGCATAAGCCGAGTTCATCCTTTGGGAAGAATTTTTATCGGTTCCCATTCACTCCCCCCTCTCTCTGGTCGCCGGTCCTTCAATTGGTATCAGAGCTGGTTACAGATCTTCTTGATTCTAACCAGTCTAAGATCCAAATATGGGCGACTACGGTAAGGGGTCGGGTCCTTCGCACTTTGATGGAAAGAACTACAAGATATGGCAGACGCGCATGGGTGCGTTTCTTCATTGCAAGGGACAGTTGCTTTGGGATGTGACCCAGGATGTCAATTATGTCCATCCCACAAACTTCATTGCCTCAGGTTCTCGAGACATGTTTGAGGCCAACAACAAGGCCGTTGACTACTTGTTTTGTGGTCTTTGTGCCACGTTGTTCGATCATGTGTACAGAGAGGATTTGGCAGGTCAAATTTAGGAGAAGCTTAAGATTGCTCATGTTGGCAATAGTCAGGTACATGCTCGCTTGTTTGCCACTCACTGGAGAGAGTACGAGAGCTTCACTCATCTCCCCGGTGAGTCAGTTGATGAGATGTTCCAGCGCTTCACTTGTATTGTGAACAACATGAGAGACAATGTGGCCGTGCTTCCTTACACAGACCATGACAGGGCTATCAAGCTCTTGCATTCACTTAATCGATCTGTGTGGAGTGCCAAGGTCAAGGCTATTCTGGAGTTGGGCATCTATGAAACTTTGACTGTTGATGAGTTGTTCTCCAAGCTCAAGCCGTGTGAGGTTGATCGTGGCTTGAGAGTCAAGAGCGAGAGCCTCACTGATTCAAATAGTTTGGCTCTCGTCTCAGGATCGAGGACTAATGCTAATCTAGCTACTCTGCAATTTTCCTTGTCTTGTCTTGTGTCCATGCCAGATGAGGACTTTGAGGTGCTGAGTAAGGAGGATCTCACGTTGTTGAGCAAGAGATTTGGGCGCATGTACGAGAACCGCAAGAATGAGACGAGGAGCTCGGGGATGTGCTATCAGTGCGGGAAGCATGGGCATTTCATCGCCGAGTGTCCGGAAGCTATGGAGGTCAAGAACAACTACAAGAGCAAGCCCAAGTACGACTAGAACAACAAGCAACACTCCCAGAATGACTACAAGGACAAGTGCAAGGACAAGGGTGAGAGAAGGCTAAAGAAGAGCTACAAGGACAAGCGCAAGGACAAGGACTCCAGTTCAGGCTACACTTCATCCAGCTCGAGCAGCAAGGAAGAGCAAGATCGGCGCAAGGACAAGTGGCACACGAGCAAAAACTTCACCGGCTTGAGCTTCGTCACAAGAGGTGGCTTCTGCGGCATGGCGCACAACTCCGACAACAAGAAGGACGGGAAGGATGGCTCAGATTCCGACTTCGAGGATGAGCTTGATGAGATGAAATCTTGATCTTCATTGCTAGGTGCTTGCACTTCTTGTCTTGTGTTGCATGCTATGCTAGATGAGTCTCATGCTAGGATTGCTTCGCTTGAGGCTGCTTTGAAAGCTCCTATTTCTACATCCTGTTCTACTTGTGAATTGCATGCTGTGAAAAATATGGAGCTTGCACACTATATTGATCGCTTGTAGGATGAGAATGATGAGTTGAGAAAATTAATGGGTTGGTTGTCTAGTCATGAGCCTCAATTGAGTGTGATGACCGCAGTGTTTAAGTGTTTTGATGGTCTGGCTTTGGGTTCTGAGAAGATTGGTGAGAACAGTGGCGAGGGAGGATAAAAAATTGGGGACATTACTATTCCACCACAAACTACACCCATGAACAAATTTCCACCCAAGCCAAATCACCTCAGAAATAAGCTAGACACAACCCTAGATCCACCAGTGTTCCCCCACAAGACAGACAACTTCCAAAAACTGGTGAGATTTGTGAGCAACCTTGGGAATGTGTTTGGTGGGAAGCCAGAAGAGAAACGAGTTGAGAAGCCTAGTGAGAAACCACAGCCTAAGCCAAAACCAGTCTACTTCCATTGCAAGTATTGTGGGAGGGATGGTCATAAGGAGGAGTTTGGTTTTAGGAGGAGAAGGGGTGAGAGGTTTGCTAGGGAGATGGCAAACAAGGACAGGTACCACCCTTCTCATGGTGTGGCTGAGCCTCATGTAGTACCTCTACCTCGGGGTGAGGGGTTTGTGCCTACGATTCCTACTCAGGGTGGTGGTGGTGTTCGTAAGAGAGACATGCGTGCCGGGTTTGGGCATGGTGAGTTTGCTAGACGTGCTCCTGCTCGTGATCAATATGAGTTTGGGAGACACAATCGCAATTTTGGTTCTCAGAGGGTCTACGGACCATGTTTCCCCCCTTGTGTGTGTTCCCCCTCCAGTGAGATGTGACAGGTTCTTTAGTAGTAGGCGTGAGAGGGCTCCACCTAGGGTGTTTGATAGGAGGAATTTTGCTAACCCTTCTTTTTAGCAAATGGCTCGACACTGGTTTGACTCTTTATGTACTAATCCCAGTGTTGAGTTGCTTGCTCATTCTTGTTCTTGTTTTTGATTTTGCAGGTGGGAGACCTGGAACACTTTTGGTTGATTGACTCTGTTGCTCGCATCACATGATCGGAGATTGTGGGAGGTTCTCTAGCCTCACCCCGGTGAGTACGAGGGAGTACATCACTTTCGGGGAGAACGAGAGAGGACGAGTGCTTGCTAAACATATGATGAAGGAGAGTAGCAAGGTGACCTTAAAGAGTGTGGCTCTGGTCAAGTCACTTGGTTTTAATCTGTTGTCAGTATCTCAGTTGCTTGACAAGGGTTTTGAGGTTCGTTTTAAGTTGGGTGCTTCTCATGTGCTTGACTCTCGAGGCGATCTTGTCTGTACGATCATCCCCGAGGGTCAAATCTTTCGTGCCGATTTTTCCAAGTCTGTTGGTCCTCCTTGATGTTTTGTTGCTGGTGTTTCAGCAAAATGGCATAGGAGGCTAAGACACTTGAGCTTTGAGTTGCTTTCTCGCTTGAGTGGCCTAGACCTTGTCCGAGGATTGCTAAAATTGAAGTTCGAGAAGGATTTGGTTTGTGCTCTGTGTCGGCATGGAAAGATGGTTGCCACTTCTCTTGCACCCCTGACTACTGTCATGACCGAGCGACCTTGTGAGTTGTTGCACATGGATTTGGTTGGTCTAGATCGTGTTCGCTCTGTGGGTGGGAAGTGGTATGTGTTGGTTGTGGTTGATGATTTCTCTCTGTACTCTTGGGTTTTATTTTTGGAGGATAAGAGCGAGATATTTGGCTTTGTTCGAGATTTGATCTTGAGGTTGAAGAATGAGAGACATGGAGATGCCATTCAAGCTATACGTAGTGACAATGGCACGGAATACAGGAACTCTCATTTTGATGCCTTTTGCAGTGATCTTGGTCTCGACCATCAGTACTCTTCTCCATACGTCGCTTGCCAGAATGCCATTGTGGAGAGGAAGAACCGGACCCTTTGTGAGATGGCTAGGACGATGCTTGATGAGCATAGGACTCCTAGGTGCTCCTGGCCCGAGGTGGTCAATACCGCTTGCTATGGGTCGAACCGCATTTTCCTTCGTGCTTTCAAGAAGAGGACTTCCTATGAGTTGATGCATGGTCAGAAACCCAAGGTGAGTCTCTTTGAAGCTTTTGGTTGCAAGTGCTTTATTCTCAAGACGGGCAAGCTAGATAAGTTTGAGGCTAGGTGTTCTGATGGCATTTTTCTTGGTTATGCTATTCACTCTAGAGCATATTGTGTGCTCAATATTGACACTAACCGAATCATGGAGACTTGCGAGGTAACCTTCGACGAGACACAACCATGTAGCTCTTCTGTCTTTGAGTGTGCATGTGACGATGAAATTGGAGAGAAGATCTTTAATGATGAGAAGGATGGTGATGGATAAGATGATGATGATGATGGTGGTGGTGATGCTCCCGCATCTGACCGTGTACCTACTACTTCCACTATGACGACGATGATCGAGTATGGCCCATCCCCTACTCCTACGACGACTGGTGGAGTTTGAGTGGAAGCTGCTGCTGAGAGGGAGGTTGCCTCCAGGTGTGAGGCTCCCTGACGTGTATAGGTGGATCATCCATCTTCGAGGATCATGGGTGACCTTCATGAACGCACTACACAGTCCAGGTCACAGAGAATCTCTCATTTTGCTCACTTTGCATTTGTTGCTACTTTCGAGCCCAATGATATTGGACACACACTTTTTGATCCGAATTGGGTGAACACTATGCATGAGGAGCTTAAGAACTTTGAGGGAAACCAGGTGTGGGAGTTAGTAGATCCACCTCCAAATTGCAAACCGATAGGCACCAAATGGGTTTGGAAAAACAAAGAGGGAGAAAATGGGGAGATTGTGAGAAATAAGTCGAGGCTGGTTTCCCAGGGGTATAGTCAGAAGGAAGGGATAGATTATGAGGAAACTTTGCACCGGTGGCCCACTTGGAGGCAATTCGAATTCTTCTAGCATTTTCTATTGCTAAAGGGTTCAAATTGTACTAAATGGATGTGAAGAGTGCTTTCTTAATGGGTTTCTGTTGATGGTTAAATAACGTGTCGAGTTTCGATCCGCAAGCGTACGAATCACTTGTAGCCTTTTTCACCTACGGGAGGTCCCAAGGTTCTTGTCAACCCAAGGAGCAAGGGAATTGCTAGCGCTTAACCAAGTACTAATCTAGTTGATTAGAAAACCTTTGAAAGATAGATTAATCTAAAATAAAGGCAATCTAACCTATGTTAATCTAAGATTGAATCCAAGTAACAAGTCTAGGTTCACATGAATGCATCTACTACATGAAAGGGATGTGTTGCCTTCGCTAACTTAATGGAGGTTATGTGCTCGCTAAGCCTTTTCCCTTATACGTACTGTCACTACGCACGATAATCAATCACCTCGCTAACACACATCTATGTCAAAGCATCCATAGAGTTAAGCTAATCACCATGATTATCACAAACCCTACTAAGACCATATGTTGTGCACACATATGTAAATAAAGCATTGTAATGACATAGACCATGAAGCATTGATAGGCACAAGACTCATGAAGCGATTACATGTCAAGGACCCATAAAACCCTAGGGATGAACGAAGGCATTACCCCATCATCTTACATACATTGAAGCTCATAGGGGCGATGGGGACTCCAGAGAATGTTTTCGATGAAGATAGCGGTGAGGAGGCTTGGGAACACCCCTAGGCCGACGGCTTGGAGTCCTCTTCTTGCTTCCTTCCCTCTGCCGGTGTTGATCCTTGCGATGATCTCATTTCATCTCTACCCTAATCTTGTGGCAGTGAGTTTCTGGTGAATGGACATCTGTAGAATGATTGGATGGATGGATCCCCCTTTCTTAGACATCTAGGGGGCTGTATTTATGCCCTTGGGGATCCTTGGGGTGTTCTCTACCTTGCCTTGCACGAGATCTTGCTTGGGAGCGAAGCAAACTTGGTTTCCATAAAATCAGCCTCGTCCAGATTTTCCTGTTTCGCAGCCCTTCCTTGCCGACGTCATATCTCCCATGTCCGAACTCTAAATAATGCAAATTCGGTGTCTAGATTGTGTGACACGAAATTATCTCCAACTTTGGTACTTATTGCTTTCCTTAGAAACAAAGATAAGATTCCCAAAACTGCCTCGGAAGATAATCTATCTGATTTCGGATTTGTCTGCGCAGCAGCTATTTCAGAGCCATATCTCCTAGCTCCTGATCCGAATCAAGCCTTCCATATGTTCAAATCGAAGCTCTCAACAAGGCCCACAACTTTGGTATTCAACATTTTGCCATTAGAGGCCGTTTAAGTCTCGAATCTGCATTGAAAAATCATGTTGTTCCAGGCTGTGAGAATATCTCCCTTGATTTCTCCATATCCACTTCGCTCCCGATCGGCTCTCCCTTTTGTGGTCGACCTCAGAGGCATTTATCTGTGTCCCCGGTAAATGGCAGCATAGCCAGAAAACTTAGAGTTCGATCGACTTGACGCTGAAGAAACGGGAGAACGAACCGACGTCGAAAGTGGCTGGGCCGGCCAACCTGGGCCCACTTTGGCCTAGTTCGGCCCGGCCTTCTTCCTCACGGGTCCTCTTGTCATTCTTGCTTTTTACTCCTTCGTAGGTGGCTTTTTGGCGTCATTATCCCTGCGACCAAGTTAGGGGGTCTTGTCGTATGAAGTTCGATCTTTTTGTCTTGGTCCTCGTGAGTGTTTTGTCATAGCACCATGGTCTTTGCCACCTTTGGGAGTAGATTCGACTTGCACTTTGAATGACCAGAATGGCGACCAGAGAGAGGGGAGTGGATGAGAGCCGATAAAAATTCTTCTCCGAAGAGACGAACTCAGTCTATGGTCCCAAACACAACTCCGGAGTCCTCGACACCTTGCTAGCCAAATCCACGTAGCCATTGGAGTGCTACTGGATCTAGGAGCTAGCCACACACCCAAACTACTCGAACGCGCAACGGAAACCAACTCGAGCAGCAACCTGCTTACACCGGTCAGACCGGTCACCTGCACCGGTCATAACAATCCAAAGCAACCTGCTTAGAATTCTCCCAAACTTGTCCAACAAACCTAGATGGCAATTCTAGGATGTGGAGCAACAGAGAGAAATCCAGAAATCAACCAAGCAAGCGAAAACACTCCAAAACTCAAGCCCACCAAAAGCTCTCCTCAACCAAACTTGCACCAGAAGCACTCTGCGAGCAAGTATCACAACCAACAGTAGTAAGAAGGATTTTCCCACTGAAAGCCCTGCACCGATCTCACCGGTCAACCCCACCGGTCTGACCGGTTTGTCTTAGAAAACCCCAACTGCAAGAACTCGATCTTCGAAGGCCAAAACTGCACGAAACTGAAATAGCTGCAAGCCAAGATCACGACCAACACTCCAGAGGAGAACTCCTCCAGAAACAGCCACAACAGGCCTCACCGGTCTGACCGGTGGAGGGCACCGGTCTGACCGGTCAAGCCTGGGCTGCTCGGGATGAACTCTACCCGCGAGTCAACTCCCACCTTCCGATGCCTCAATCTCCCGATTCGCTCCACAGATTCAAGTAAAACTTTGGGGATAGGTGTATCACCTCATGAACAAGTCATGCCTAAGAGATCGGCCCCAAAGATCCGCTAAATCAAGAGGAATCAAAGAATGAACACCAAAAACACCTGTTCCTGGGACACAAAGAAAACCCCAAATTTGAGCACCCAAACCCACGGTTTTAGAGGAGGGATCACAAGGAAAAGAACCACAAGAGGCACATGTATACATCCCACATCAGATCCGCAAAGGGGAGGCCTCAAATCGACCACAAGAAAATCGCCAAGAAAAGGCTCTGAAAATCCACAAAAAGGAAAACGGGAATCACCACCACACGAGCTAGAGGAACCACGCCGAACCTTCTATACATCAAAGGAAAGATTCATACAAGGTCTAGCTTGCCTCCCTAGCATCCATCTCTCTCTCAAGATCTCTCATGAAGCTCTCAAGCTAGTCCTAGAGAAAATAGGTAGCTAAAAAGAGAAATTACAAAGAGCAAAACCCTAGAGCCCAAGAGATGGCTGCCACAACCCTTCCACCTAGTTTATATATGTGGTCCTCCGGTGGGGGTAAATGACTAGAATGCCCTCTAGGCGATATGACCCCTCGAAGGGCATATTTGGAAACTTGACAGCCTTTCCATCGAATCGACGCCCAACAACCGCACCTTGCGTAGACTCGACGCCAAGCCTGCGATCCCGATGCGTGTCCTTCGCTTCGAGTCACCCGACGCTCCTCGGCCTTCACCGGTCAAACCGGTGCTCCCCACCGGTCAGACTGGTGGCACCAGTCAGACCGGTCCGGTGCACCGGTTAGACCGGCCACGCGCAGAGCTGAGCCACCGACCACTCGGACTTGGCTTTGTGGATCAACCAAGGAACCCAGTGGTTTTCTGGTGAACCACTGCAAACCCCGCGAGCTTGGTGCAGCCTCCACGCCGAGCTCCTCGACTTGGCCGCCACGTCTGCTCTAAATGTATGCAGCAAGACATTTCATTCCCAAACTTCTCTCCCTTGTTGATAATGCATGAATCAAGGCATTTCTACGAAAATTTCACTTCTAGGCTTCTCAAATGGACATAGAGCCATAAAATGTGCTACGAACAAGCAAATGGACTACTTAGAGTTGACAAATGTTCAAAATAGCACAGCCATCAAGAATGTTCAGTTGCGTACACACAAGTTCAAGCTATGGTAAAAATGAGCATTTTTGCGAAAAATTTCCCTCTCATGAGCAAAGGCCTAAACATGAGCAAAACATGCCAAAGTGAATCTAGATCACACAAACTTCACGCTAGGTCACATATCCTTGACACAAGATCATTGCAAACACTCATAAGCATCTCATGTCATGTTAAAGCCGCCGAGCCATGTGTCTACTTCTTAAAATGAGACTTCTCATGGTAGACAACATGCAACAGTTTAGCACCCATATAAATTCAGATTTAAAGCATTTATGACATGGAACAAGTGAGAGCATAACTTCAAGCATAAGCATTTCATACCAATTTTATTTTTCATATTTAAGCACAAAATGGTACATGAAGTGCCTTTGCGGCAAAAAGAAGCTTATGCTCCCCCACAAGGTAACACATGGGCTAAACATTCATAATGACAAATGGGTCTTTGACCCCAAGTGAAAAGCACATGATATCCAACCATGAATTAAGCATAATATAAACCACCAAGGCACACTAAGATTATGAAAAGCCTTAAACTCACAATAGAGAGCCTATCTAACATTTTTGTCCAAAAGAAAGCTATCTCATCATGAATATACAACCAAACTATCAAGAGCATACTTTATCATCCCAAATATCAATCAAGTACATACACAAGCTCAAGCATAGCATATCATAGGGATCAATATACATAGGAGAAGCCATTCCTAGCCAATGCATATGATACAAATGCAATGCAAAGCATATCTTACAAAGATGCAAAACTATACATCAAGATACAAAGATGGCTACTCTATGAAATTAAACATGCATGCTATACATCAAAGTAAACATGTATGATACATATGCTACAAAGTGAGCTCCCAAAGACCAACTCAAGAAGGACAACACACACCAAGCTCTCCCTATAAACGAGCACTGGTCAAGTGGTTTTGTGAATATGTTGGCTTTTTGGTCTTGGGTAGGTACATGGCTCAACACTACGGATCCCTTCTCAACATTTTCCCTCAGAAAGTGGTACCTCACTTCGATGTGTTTTGTTCTGGAATGGAGCACTGGGTTTTTGGCAACACTTATGGCACTGGTGCTATCACAAAGAAGTGGGATCTGAGAGCACTCCTCACCAAAGTCTCTCATGGTATAGGAAATCCAAAGCAGCTGGGAACAACAACTAGTGGCTGCAACATACTCAGCTTCTGTGGTAGACTGAGCTACACTCGACTGTTTACAGGAAGACAAATAGACCAAAGAGGAACCAAAAAACTGACAAGAACTAGAGGTAGACTTGTGCTCCACACGACACCCAGCAAAGTCAGCATTGGAGAATCTGTGAAGTGTGAGTGCCAAGGAGGCAGAATACCAAAGACCAAACTCAGGAGCATACTGCAAATACCTGGGACAGAACCGTCCAAATTAAATCCCATTTAACACACATAACCCATCCACTTGGTCATTATGCGTTAAAGAGGAGTTAACTTGTCGATATCTGCCAGGTCAAGCCCAGTAAATCACTTATAACAAAGGATCGAAGATTGTACACTAAGACTCACGCGGCGGCGAGTTCAGAGATAATCAATACATCCCTTAATACATCGTATTCATCAATTATTCATTACTACAAATCAAGTTCCATACAGGAAAGTAAACAGTTCAGAGTTTTCAAAACACAGCGGAAATAAAATACTAATCGTCATAAGTAACATCACGGGAGGCCATCCATGATATCACTAAGCACTGTCATCTTCCCACTCACTTCCCAAAGGGTGGGAGAGAACCAGTCCACGAATACCATCAACACATCAGCACCTGCAAAAGGTATCAACAAAGCAAGGCTGAGTATACTAATACTCAGCAAGACTTAACCGACGGGTGATGAGACATCACCAACTCTCTAGACATGCAAAGCTTTATGGCAAGTGGGTTTCTTTTGCTGAAAAGCAACAAAGAGTATGTCCTTACTTTCAAGTTTTAGCTCAAAATTCTAGGTAATTATCCATTACTAAGTAAGCAGCTATACAAGCATAAGTTGTGGGAACAATTAAGCATACAACAATATTCTTCTCAATTCCATCATTAAGGGACATAGAGTGTATGGATAAGCAATCTCGGATAACGGTGAGAGGCCGACGATCGATCGATTAATAACCTTGCAAGGTGGACCTAAACACACGGGAGAATGCATACCACAAAAATGACAACTAAAACCAAAAGGGGCGGGGTACGCATCAACCAGGCGGTTCCCAATCATCCTCAGATTGGGATCAAAGCCCACAGTCTTAGGTACAAGGTGACCCGGTAACGGACTATTTCACCGACCGGCCTCCCCCTTGCACCACACCTTGGCTGCAGTCGTGGGGAGACACACTCCCAAGATTAGTGGTAGAGAGTTCCCTTGCTGAGTCAAAAAGGTACTAGGCTTACCGGTCCCATTCCCGGCAAATGCATAGTACATTCAAACGCTTAACCACAGACCTACTTGGCCGGAGCCGGTCCCATGCTCTTACCACGTGAGCAAATCCAGTTTAGCATATCTTATGATTCCAACATAAGAAACCTATAGTTCGCGAGTGACGAACATCACTCGACTTTTACCGTGTCCTTAGAGCATGGCTACTAGCGACTTATCATTCTAGTATTGGAACATAGGAACCTAAGATTATGCATCTAGGGTTTTAATTCAACTCCTGAAACTTAAATGCACAAACATAGCAAAGATAGTTGCATAAGTTCAAAATATAGGTTATTCTCCGGGGCTTGCCTTTACTAACAAAGTTAGCTGGAGATCCTCCGAACTTGGTTCGGGTCTTGTTGCAAAACCAACACGTTCACCTTCTCCTTCAACTAGCTCTCCTTCAGCTTCCGACACCAACTCGTAGCTTTCGTCCGGAGCTCTACACGACATGCACATGCATAACTTTAAGTGTTCGTTTTTAAGAAGGAAGAACTCAGTTCATATTTAAAGGATAAACATGGGGTGTATTGTTGGGCACATTCACCTGGATAAGAATATATCCAGCATACTGTTCCTTATCAAGGAATTGTATGTGTGTTAATTATCTTTCTTATTTGATGGTGATTGTGTGCATATCTAAATTAATTAATTTATTTAACTTCACCAAAAGAAAAGGTGTTGTTCAGAATGTTCTCTGGTGAAGCTTTGTGATTTAATTTCAAGTCACATTAAAGGTGATTTCGGTTTTTCTTTCATTCCACTTATTAAGCTTGAATTACTTCCAAAATTAATTCTGGATATTCTACACACAAACAAACAGAGAGAAAATTCATACAAGCCCATATCATCGCAACAAAGCTACTGCCCAAAATTCAGATCAAACTAAGCTATATGTTGCACATGAAAAATCTAAAAAGAACTAGCTAACTTAAACATGATATATTTCTACAGCAAGATCTATACAAGATATAGCTTCAAGAATTTACACATAGCAAAAACATGGCATGAATGAGTTACTCACAAAAATTCAGATTAAACTAAGCTATAGATCTAGCGTGAAAATTACAACTTTAAACTACTGCTGAAAAGATAAATAAAACACACTACCCTGTATAAGCATGCATTGAAGCTACAACTTTTACCATAGCCATAACAAGGTAAAACAAGATTACTCAAAAATTATCATTGCCAGAAACTACATACAACATGCTTTATTAAAAAGGCTCATATTAAAGACCTAAATTAATTAGAGCTAGATAAACATGTTAAAAGTTATTCATAAATTAACCATAGCTTTATATAGGTATATACAGGCTACTGCAAGAAGATCAACTATATTTGCTTAACAAATTATTTAAAACTAAATAGGAACTTAAAGACTGCCATAAACCAAAATTAAATCATAACTAAAGATTTATAACAGATCTATGTGCAATTTTCTACACAAGAGCAAACATGACAAGACCAACAACATATTAAAATTTCACAGGCAGATCAGTTATAGATTTCAAATTATTGCAAATCTATTCAAACTGATCAATTCAAAATTATTTAAATTCTAGAAAGACTTTTACAAACTTCCTTTCTAGAAAAGTTGCATCTATTCATGTAGATCACAGAACAATTGAGCTTACATTTTTCCGATTTTTATTTGATTCACTATGAATTTTACAAGGTCTCAGCGTTTCAAAACAAAATTTATAGAATCTTCTTTCATCCGGGTCCTTGACCACAAATGTTTATTCACAACCGTACCCTTTTCTTTAGACAGGGGTCCCTACATTTACAGAAAGCACCCCGGAAAGATTTGATCCTTCATAAATGTGGGCTCAGCCACATCCGCCGACGGGGATGGTCGGCTGCCGGCGATCGGCGGCGAGCTAGGGCAGGGGAAAGGGGCGGAGGAGTGCCAGGTGGTCACTTTGGGTCTGCACCGGTGCTCAGACGCGGCGGAGAGGTGGCCGGCGGCGTTGATCGGCGGAGAGGTGGATCTCTGGCCACGGGAATGACTGCTCCGGCGAGCTAGGTGGCTGGCCACGTCAACGTGTGGCACGGGCGGCTTCAGTTGGGGCACGTGGTCCTGCCTGAAGGCTTGGAAGGGGCGGAGGGGCTACCGGTAGCGAAGTCCGGAGGCGCTCTGAATCTGCGGCCGCAGGGACGGCTGCTCCGGCGAACAGGGTGGCCGGACTGGGCAATGCATGGCCCTAGGGGCTTCAGCGTGGGCGTGTGGTGCTGTACGTGTGCTCGAACGGGGACGGAATGGCTCGGGCGCAGTGGCTCGCTGGCGGCGCTCCGGCGGTGGGCAGCAGCAGCCTGGCAGCACTGTAACGGCGGCGTGGCAAGCTCAGGGGACTTCCTGCCCTTTATAGAGGAGGCCAGGGAAGCAGCGCAGTGTCAAGGGCGACGGCAAGCTGGCCAGCGTGACGTGAGGCGGGGCGGCGTGGTGCAGCCTGGCGCGACGCATGGCGGTAGAGCGGCGGCGGCGCGGCACGTGGCCCGAACAAGCTGCGGCGCGTGACAAGTGGACGCCCAGGTGTCACGGGGATCCTTGGGCAGCACACACGTGACGGTGGGTCCCACCCTCGACGTTTGTGCCAGGTGGCACAGGTGGGAGGGCGCGCGGGCACGCGCGGTGCACGGGCGCCGGGACGGCGTTCTCGGCGCGACGTCGCGGCCGAGGGCGTGCGCACGGGCACAAGGACAGCAGAACCGTTTTCAGAGTAGGGTACTTTGACCATGCAAAACAATTCAAAACGAAATGTAAGACAACTTTTGGCCAATATCAAAGTTGTAGAGGAGATAACCCTCTACAAGATTCGCAAAGGTTGACCAGTGAAAATCCGAGCAGAATTGGCAGAAATTCGTCTTGAACATGCAGTTTTTCTCGACGCGGTCAAAACAGTACCCAGGGCGTTGACCACATTTTTGAGGCATTTCCACTCAAAATTTGAAAATCTGCCAATTAGAGGAAATGTGTCCCATGAAAGTCTGCACAACTTTTGTATTGGCCGATTTTTCAGTGTTTTGGGAAATTTGGAGATTGGAGCAAAGTTCTAGAGACATGTACATGAACATAGGGGTTTGACCTTGTCTAAAAGGGTTTGACTTCAAGATTTGAATACTTTTCACTCAAGATCTTTACTCCCATCCAAAAGATCATTTGTTTCTCTTGGGCAAACCAACAACTTTCATATTGGTTGATTTTGAAGTTTCTATACAAAATCTTGAGATTGTGGCTAAGTCATCAATTAAACTAAGAAATTCCTTTAAAGTAGTTGACCAAGTATGATAAGGTTAACCTCCTTCTTTTATCCTTAATTTCCATAAGTGACAATTACAAGGTTATGTTCCTGAATCTTGGTGATAACTTCCAGACTGGAAAAAGTTTAAGCTCTGAGTGAGAATTGGGATCAAGTTCAAACTATACTTTGCTCCTAATTGTGTTTTCACCAATCCTTCTTTACTTTTCCTTCAACACCATGAACTTAAGTTAACTCCTTGATTAAAAAGAGATAAACACCTAGGGTGTTACAACCTACCCCCCTTAAACAGAATCTCGTCCCGAGATTCAACAACAAGCCTGATAGACTTTTCTGGGGAAAGTAGAAATTACACAGAGAAACTTAACAGAGACAGGCTAAACTCTATAAGATCTAGAACTCAAAGATGATAAAAGATACACGGATTTTATGACAAACTTCCACGTAACTCATGAGGAAGCGGGCACTGAATGTGCACATGAAAAGCTATAAACAAGCATAGTAGAGGTGCAAAACAAATCAACACCATCAAGGCGTCCCAGCAATCTGAATCACATATCTCAAGAGATCGATCCATAGCTGGTGATGCAGGATTGGCTTCTTCTGGTGACCTTCTTCTTGAGCTTCTTCGTCTTGATGTAGGCACCAATCCTTTAGTAGACGAGCTCCGAAGAAATGCTTGCACGGGCTCCAACTTCTGAAGAGGCTTGATTCTTCTTCACCTTGTTGGAGAAGATGGAGGAAATGCTGGAGACGATGAAAATGGCCGGTTTGCGCTCAAGAAAAGAGAGCAGGAGAGCAGGGAGGGCGACGGGAGGTGATGGCTCCAGTGGATGCAAAGGGAGGAGTAGTGGAAACCAGTGGAAGGTGGTCCATTTATGGATGCTCACCATGGAGTAGTGGCGGTGGTGCTTGCGCCACTTGTGTAGGGGCCGGGGTATGGAGGCATGGAGGTGCGGTGGTAGTGGCATGTGGCACAGTGGTGGCCGCCACGGGATGCCATGGGACAAGACGACTGTCGTAGGGTGTGTGTAGGCAGCGATCAGCTGCTGCGGGAGAAAGGTGGCAGAGCGACAGCACAGCACAGAACAGACAGAGCACAGATACGGAGGGGTCAAATTGATTCTCGAGAGAAATTGACTATGAATTTGGGAAACACGAGAAGATCCTGGGTATTCACAATTCAAATTAAAACTCATTTTTGTTGGGGAAAACTGTTAATGGCTTTTATCCATTATTTCTTTTCCATTTCACAGAGTCTGCAACTTTGGTTGAAGCTGAAAAAGAATCACAGATCATTGATCGGTATAAAACTCCTCATATATTGACTTTTAGAGAATCTTGATTGCTCATGCTCCTTCAAATTAACTTGGTTGATTTTGATATTAGGTAACCTTTGAGATTGAGACAGAAGAAGACCAAATTGAATGGTTCCATAGAGTTTTCTTATGAAGAAAGGGAAGGCTAGTAAACAAACATTTGTTAAATTTGTTTACTAAAAACTCTGAAGTTGTACTAGGAAAACAACAAGATGTTTACTCAGGGTATGTGCTTGGAAGTATCAACTTTCATTTGACAAATGACAAAACTTCTGGAAAGGATGAGGGCCAACATGTATACCAAAAGAATTCTGCCACTTGTGACATCGTTCTCATTTGCTCAAATTGTGTGAGCAGAGTTAAGAAAGATAGAATTTGACGTTTGAGAGATCGAAAAGTGATCCACTCAAGGACATCAACATTACTGAAAAGCGGAGTGCTTTAGAAAACACACGCAATGGAAATGAAACATGTCAATTGAGATATCAGGTTTGCATTGCTAGGAGAAGACCACAAACTAAGAGTAAACTCTGAAGACTAAGTCATTAACAAGGTACTATTATGGTCCATACATAGCACTTGTACATCTCCTTATTTTATTACACTCGTGACAACATCCAAACTAGATCCACTAGCTAGTCCTAGGTTAACCTTTTATTTTCCTCAAGTTGAAAAAAAAGGCTCAGGGTGATGCAGATCCAGATTCTACTCCAGACTCTCCTTGAATCTTGTGGTGATTCTCACCCTCTTCAGGTGGAGGAATCACAGGTCCTGGTGGTGGAGCTGCTACTGCTTCTAATTGATTCTCCATGTCTAGCATGTGTAGGTCGGCTTGATGTAGCATATAGTCCTAGTCATGGATTTCTTGACGCAGTTCTAATATTTTTGCTTTATCCTTGCGTCTTCCTTTCTTAAGGGCTTTTATCATGGCTTGAGCTTCCTTCAACTCATGAGTGGTACTTTCCATTTCTCTAACTTGGTGTCTATAGATTGCATTTTCTCTGACCAACAGTTGGTAGGTATCATACATTGCTTTGGAAAAACGAGCTGAGCTGATCAGATCAGAGTTGTAGTGTGAGTTTTCCTGAACAGAGGTGAGAGACTCCTGCTCAGTCCATTGTCCATGGTAATGCTCATGCAGGGGAATTACCTTGGCTGTAGTGTGAGCTACCAATGCAGAATGCTTCCCACAAAAAGTGGTAAGTGCTTCAAGAGCAGCCTTTTGCAAGGTGTTAGCCCACTCTAAGCCTTGTGCTTTACTCTCCCATGCTTCCCAGCTTGGATTGGTGGGACAAGCTGAAATCTTCACTTTCACTTCATAATGGGGAATTTGTCCTTCATTCATGAACTCACGGTACATATACTGTGGCTGGGTAGTATATCCAAAGTCCTTCAAAGTGGTCCACAAAATCAGGGGAAAACCACTCTCCTGGGGGTAATCAACATGAGTCCACCCTTCTTCATCAACCATTTCAGATGCAGAATTGGCCATCTAAAGAGATTAACATAAGTAAGAAACCAGATGGATGCATTGGCACAAACGATAGCTTTTAGTAGCCATACAAAATTTATCATATTTGGAAAACCATGAACTAGATGTTCCTGACTTCCATCAGATCCTTAGGAAGGTAGAAGCAAGTTGTGAATTTTCCAATTGGGCAAAAACTAAGGGTAATACGCTAGAAAAACTTTAGAGACCGGTGCTCTATCATTGGCTGATGGACAGCAGGCAGAGGGTTACTAAAAAAGTTCATAACTCTCAGCATAAGAGTGCAACGATACTCAATTTTCACGAGCATACCAAACTTGAATGTTCCAAACAACTCTGGTATTCCAAGGTTGGGCTATGACTGATGGGAAAAGAGGTGATTGGACCAAACTTTAGTTCACTGTCACCCAGAATTTTCAGCAAACAGACAGTTACTCCAATTAGTGTAACTGAAATTCTGCTTAGCCAAAATTTCTGAAATTTTACCAGGTACTCAGTAAGGTTATGACGTACCAAATTGGTATTCAATGGTAGAGCTAAAGACTAGAGGAAGATAGCCAAAAGAATTAAAATTCCAGTGGCTGTCCCTCAGGAAAACAGCAAACAGAGCTGCACTATTTTGGTCATAACTCAAAATTCCTTTGACCAAAATTTCTGAAATTTTTACAGCAGATGCTTGACAAGATTTGGAACAACTTTCATATCTAACTTTTCTTCTGAAAACACTTTCTTGGGGGTCCAAAACATTTCAGAACAGATAAGTTCACAGATTGACAGCTAGATCATTCTTAAGAAAAAGATCATATCTTGAGTTCAGCTGATCCAAAGCTTATGAAAATTTTACAACATCTTTGTTGCAAAATGGGAGACAACTTTTGGGTAAAAGATCTCTGGAGAAACTCCTTTTGCTAGCCCGAAAAATTTCAGACCAGCAGATCTTTCAGCAAACACTAGAAAGATCTTAAGCTACTTGACAAAAACTTGGATGAAAGAGATTTCAAGTTGTACTCATTATCTTTAAGGTTCAATTTTAAAGATTTTAACAAGATGCATGCAAAACCTATTCGTCCTCACAGACAATTCCTTGTCAAAATAGAAGTTAGTGCCGGTGGCATGGCACAACATACGACTCTCCCTATAATAGCTAGCCGAATATCTACTCGATCTTAACACTTATGAATCGAGGTTAGTGTACCTGCAGAAAATCACAAAACATATCGAACCTTTTGTGCCAGCACTCACGAAAGCATCCACAAACATTACCGTTCACTATAGAAACGGCACCCATGCGTTTAACGCTGCATGGACAACGTCCAACCTGAGATACGCTCCTTTTGAATGGAGGGCGTCCCCCTTCACATATTTATAATGCGGAATCATGCTCACGTATGGCAAAACGTGGCGAGACACAGACGCTACGGTGGGTTCCCTTTAGAATAGGTCCCATCCATCCCTCACATGACTTTCATGTGGCACCATCACGTATAGCAAAACGTGATGAACTGGTATGATTGTGCGAGAAAGTAAGTTTTGACAGATAATAAAATGTGCTGGGAGTCAGTTTAGATAAACCATAGAGTACTAGCCACCTGAAAGAACCCAAAAATACCACTAGGGCCTTTCGGACTAGTTAATCCTTAGTGTTCCTAACACATTTTGCAAACATACCTTAATCTTGCAAGTTTTATTCCAAAAACATGTTATTAAGGGTGTATTAAGATCTCCGGTGTACAATCAAGCTCTGATACCAGCTGTGACAGAACCGTCCAAATTAAATCCCATTTAACACACATAACCCATCCACTTGGTCATTATGCGTTAAAGAGGAGTTAACTTGTCGATATCTGCCGGGTCAATCCCGTTAAATCACTTACAACAAAGGATCGAAGATTGTACACTAAGACTCACGCGGCGGCGAGTTCAAAGATAATCAATACATCCCTTAATACATCATATTCATCAATTATTCATTACTTCAAATCAAGTTCCATACAGGAAAGTAAACAGTTCAGAGTTTTGAAAACACAACGGAAATAAAATACTAATCATCATAAGCAACATCACGGGAGGCCATCCATGATATCACTAAGCACTGTCATCTTCCCACTCACTTCCCAAAGGGTGGGAGAGAACCAGTCCACGAATACCATCAACACATCAACACCTGCAAAAGGAATCAACAAAGCAAGGCTGAGTATACTAATACTCAACAAGACTTAACCGACGGGTGATGAGACATCACCAACTCTCTAGACATGCAAAGCTTTATGGCAAGTGGGTTTCTTTTACTGAAAAGCAACAAAGAGTATGTCCTTACTTTCAAGTTTTAGCTCAAAATTCTAGGTAATTATCCATTACTAAGTAAGCAGCTATACAAGTATAAGTTGCGCAAACAATTAAGCATACAACAATATTCTTCTCAATTCCATCATTAAGGGACATAGAGGCCGATGATCGATCGATTAATAACCTTGCAAGGTGGACCTAAACACACGGGAGAATGCATACCCCAAAAATGACAACTAAAACCAAAAGGGGTGGGGTACGCATCAACCAGGTGGTTCCCAATCATCCTCAGTTCGGGATCAAAGCCCACAGTCTTAGGTACAAGGTGACCCGGTAACGGACTATTTCACCGACCGGCCTACCCCTTGCACCAAACCTTGGCTGCAGCCGTGGGGAGACACACTCCCAAGATTAGTGGTAGAGAGTTCCCTTGCTGAGTCAAAAAGGTACTAGGCTTACCGTCCCATTCCTGGCAAATGCTTAGTACGTTCAAACGCTTAACCACAGACCTACTTGGCCGGAGTCGGTCCCATGCTCTTACCACGTGAGCAAATCCAGTTTAGCATATCTTATGATTCCAACATAAGAAACCTATAGCTCGCGAGTGACGAACATCACTCGACTTTTACCGTGTCCTTAGAGCATAGCAACCAGCGACTTATCATTTTAGTATTGGAACATAGGAACCTAAGATTATGCATCTAGGGTTTCAATTCAACTCCTGAAACTTAAATGCACAAACATAGCAAAGATAGTTGCATAAGTTGAAAACATAGGTTATGCTTCGGGGCTTGCCTTTACTAGCAAAGTTAGCTGGAGATCCTCCGTACTTGGTTCGGGTCTTGTTGCAAAACCAACACGTTCACCTTCTCCTTCAACTAGCTCTCCTTCAGCTTCCGACACCAACTCGTAGCTTTCGTCCGGAGCTCTACACGACATGCACATGCATAACTTTAAGTGTTCGTTTTTAAGAAGGAAGAACTCAGTTCATATTTAAAGGATAAACATGGGGTGTATTGTTGGGCACATTCACCTGGATAAGAATATATCCAGCATACTGTTCCTTATCAAGGAATTGTATGTGTGTTAATTATCTTTCTTATTTGATGGTTATTGTGTGCATATCTAAATTAATTAATTTATTTAACTTCACCAAAAGAAAAGGTGCTGTTCAGAATGTTCTTTGCTGAAGCTTTGTGATTTAATTTCAAGTCACATTAAAGGTGATTTCGGTTTTTCTTTCATTCCACTTATTAAGCTTGAATTACTTCCAAAATTAATTCTGGATATTCTACACACAAACAAACAGAGAGAAAATTCATACCAGCACATATCATGGCAACAAAGCTACTGCCCAAAATTCAGATCAAACTAAGCTATATGTTGCACATGAAAAATCTAGAAAGAACTAGCTAACTTAAACATGGTTTATTTCTACAGCAAGATCTATACAAGATATAGCTTCAAGAATTTACACAGAGCAAAAACATGGCATGAATGAGTTACTCACAAAAATTCAGATTAAACTAAGCTATAGATCTAGCATGAAAATTACAACTTTAAACTACTGCTGAAAAGATAAATAAAACACACTGCCCTGTATAAGCATGCATTGAGGCTACAACTTTTACCATAGCCATAACAAGGTAAAACAAGATTACTCAAAAATTATCATGGCCAGAAACTACATACAACCTTCTTTATTAAAAAGGCTCATATTAAAGACCTAAATTAATTAGAGCTAGATAAACATGTTAAAAGTTATTCATAAATTAACCATAGCTTTATCTAGGTATATACAGGCTACTGCAAGAAGATCAACTTTATTTGCCTAACAAATTATTTAAAACTAAACAGGAACTTAAAGACTGCCATAAACAAGAATTAAATCATAACTAAAGATTCATAACAGATCTATGTGCAATTATTCTACACAAGAGCAAACATGACAAGACTAACAACATATTAAAATTTCACAGACAGATCAGTTATAGATTTCAAATTATTGCAAATCTATTCAAACTGATCAATTCAAAATTATTTAAATTCTAGAAAGAATTTTACAAAATTCCTTTCTAGAAAAGTTGCATCTGTTCATGTAGATCACAGAACAATTGAGTTTACATTTTTTCGAATTTTATTTTATTTACTATGAATTTTACAAGGTCTCAGCATTTTAAAACAAAATTTATAGAATCTTCTTTCATCCAGGTCCTTGACCACAAATCTTTATTCATAACCGTACCCTTTTCTTTACACAGGGGTCCCTACATTTACAGAAAGCACCCCGGAAAGATTTGATTCTTCACAAATGTGGGCTCGGCCACATCCGCTGGTGGGGATGGCCGGATGCTGGCGATCAGCGGCGAGCTAGGGCGGGGGAAAGGGGCGGAGGAGTGCCAGGTGGTCACCTTGGGTCTGCACCGGTGTTCAGACACGGCGGAGAGGTGGCCGGCGGCGATGAACGGCGGAGAGGTGGATCTCTGACCGCGGGAATGACTGCTCCGACGAGCTAGGTGGCCGGGCACGTCAACGTGTGGCATGGGCGGCTTCGGTTCGGGCACGTGGTTCTGCCTGAAGGCTTGGACGGGGCGGAGGGGCTGCTGGTGGCGAAGTCCAGTGGCGCTCTGAATCTGCGACCGCGGGGACAGCCGCTCCGGCGAACAGGGTGGCCGGACTGGGCAATGCGTGGCCCTGGTGGCTTCAGCGTGGGCGTGTGGTGCTGTATGTTGCTCGGACGGGGACGGAATGGCTCGGGCGCAGTGGCTCGCTGGCGGCGCTCCAGCGGCGGGCTGCAGTAGCCTGGCGGCGCTGTAACGACGGCACGGCAAGCTCAGGGGACTTCCTGCCCTTTATAGAGGAGGCCAGGGAAGCAGCGCAGTGTCACGAGCGACGGCAAGCTGGCCAGCGTGACGCGAGAGGGGGCGGCGTGGTGCAGCCTGGCACGACGCATGGCAGCAGAGCGGCGGCGGCGCGGCGCGTGGCCCGGACGAGCTACGGTGCGTGACAAGTGGACGCCTAGGTGTCACAGGGATCCTTGGGCAGCGCGCACGTGACGGTGGGTCCCACCCTCGGCGTTTCTGCCAGGTGGCACAGGGCACGCGTGGCGCACGGGCGCCGGGACAGCGTTCTCGGCTCGACGTCGCGGCCGAGGGCGCGCGCACGGGCACAGGGACAGCAGAACCGTTTTCAGAGTAGGGTACTTTGACCATGCAAAACAATTCAAAACCAAATGTAAGACAACTTTTGGCCAATTCAAAGTTGTAGAGGAGATAACCCTCTACAAGATTCGCAAAGGTTGACCAGCGAAAATGCGAACAGAACTGGCAGAAATTCGTCTTGAACATGCAGTTTTTCTGTGGGAATGACTGCTCCGACGAGCTAGGGTCTTGACCGCGGGAATGACTGCTCCGACGAGCTAGGTGGCCGGGCACGTCAACGTGTGGCATGGGCGGCTTCGGTTGGGGCACGTGGTCCTGCCTGATGGCTTGGACGGGGCGGAGGGGCTGCTGGTGGCGAAGTCCGGCGGCGCTCTGAATCTGCGACCGCGGGGACAGCCGCTCCGGCGAACAGGGTGCCCGGACTGGGCAATGCGTGGCCCTGGGGGCTTCAACATGGACGTGTGGTGCTGTATGTGTGCTCGGACGGGGACGGAATGGCTCGGGCGTAGTGGCTCGCTGGCAGCGCTCCAGCGGCGGGCTGCAACAGCCTGGCGGCGCTGTAACGGCGGCGCGGCAAGCTCAGGGGACTTCCTGCCCTTTATAGAGGAGGCCAGGGAAGCAGCGCAGTGTCACGGGCGACGGCAAGCTGGCCAGCGTGACGCGAGAGGGGGTGGCGTGGTGCAGCCTGGCATGACGCATGGCGGCAGAGCGGCGGCGGCGCGGCGCGTGGCCCGGACGAGCTACGGTGCATGACAAGTGGACGCCTCGGTGTCACGGGGATCCTTGGGCAGCGCGCACGTGACGGTGGGTCCCACCCTCGGTGTTTGTGCCAGGTAGCACAGGGCACGCGCGGCGCACGGGCGCCGGGACGGCGTTCTCGGCTCGACGTCACGGCCGAGGGCGCGCGCACGGGCACAGGGACAGCAGAACCGTTTTCAGAGTAGGGTACTTTGACCATGCAAAAACAATTCAAAACCAAATGTAAGACAACTTTTGGCCAATTCAAAGTTGTAGAGGAGATTACCCTCTACAAGATTCGCAAAGGTTGACCAGTGAAAATGCGAATAGAACTGGCAGAAATTCGTCTTGAACATGCAGTTTTTCTGCGAGAATGACTGCTCCGACGAGCTAGGGTCTTGACCGCGGGAATGATTGCTCCGACGATCTAGGTGGCCGAGCACGTCAACGTGTGGCATGGGCGGCTTCGGTTGGGGCACGTGGTCTTGCCTGAAGGCTTGGACGGGGCGGAGGGGCTGCTGGTGGCGAAGTCCGGCGGCACTCTGAATCTGCGACCGCGGGGACAGCCGCTCCGGCGAACAGGGTGGCCGGACTGGGCAATGCGTGGCCCTGGGGGCTTCAGTGTGGGCGTGTGGTGCTGTATGTGTGCTCAGACGGGGACGGAATGGCTCGGGCGTAGTGGCTCACTGGCGGCGCTCCAGCGGCGGGCTGCAGTAGCCTGGCGGCGCTGTAACGGCGGCGCGGCAAGCTCAGGGGACTTCCTGCCCTTTATAGAGGAGGCTAGGGAAGCAGCGCAGTGTCACGGGTGACGGCAAGCTGGCCTGCGTGACGTGAGAGGGGGCGGTGTGGTGCAGCCTGGCACGACGCATGGCGGCATAGCGGCGGCGGCGCGGCGCATGGCCCGGACGAGCTACAGTGCGTGACAAGTGGACGCCTAGGTGTCACGGGGATCCTTGGGCAGCGCGCACGTGACGGTGGGTCCCACCCTCGGCGTTTGTGCCAGGTGGCACAGGGCACACGCGGCGCACGGGCGCCGGGATGGCGTTCTCGGCTCGACGTCGCGGCCGAGGGCGCGCGCACGGGCACAGGGACAGCAAAACCGTTTTCAGAGTAGGGTACTTTGACCATGCAAAACAATTCAAAACCAAATGTAAGACAACTTTTGGCCAATTCAAAGTTGTAGAGGAGATAACCCTCTACAAGATTCGCAAAGGTTGACCAGTGAAAATGCGAACAGAACTGGCAGAAATTCGTCTTGAACATGCAGTTTTTCTGCGGGAATGACTGCTCCGACGAGCTAGGGTCTTGACCGCGGGAATGATTGCTCTGACGATCTAGGTGGCCGAGCACGTCAACGTGTGGCATGGGCGGCTTCGGTTGGGGCACGTGGTCTTGCCTGAAGGCTTGGACGGGGCGGAGGGGCTGCTGGTGGCGAAGTCCGGCGGCGCTCTGAATCTGCGACCGCGGGGACAGCCGCTCCAGCGAACAGGGTGGCCGGACTGGGCAATGCGTGGCCCTGGGGGCTTCAGCGTGGGCGTGTGGTGCTGTATGTGTGCTCAGACGGGGACGGAATGGCTCGGGCGTAGTGGCTCGCTGGCGGCGCTCCAGCGGCGGGCTGCAGCAGCCTGGCGGCGCTGTAACGGCGGCGCGGCAAGCTCAGGGGACTTCCTGCCCTTTATAGAGGAGGCCAGGGAAGCAGCGCAGTGTCACGGGTGACGGCAAGCTGGCCAGCGTGACGCGAGAGGTGTCGGCGTGGTGCAGCCTGGCACGACGCATGGCGGCATAGCGGCGGCGGCGCAGCGCGTGGCCCGGACGAGCTACAGTGCGTGACAAGTGGACGCCTAGGTGTCACGGGGATCCTTGGGCAGCGCGCACGTGACGGTGGGTCCCACCCTCGGCGTTTGTGGCAGGTGGCACAGGGCACGCGCGGCGCACGGGCGCCGGGACGGCGTTCTCGGCTCGACGTCGCGGCCGAGGGCGCGCGCACGGGCACAGGGACAGCAGAACCGTTTTCAGAGTAGGGTACTTTGACCATGCAAAACAATTCAAAACCAAATGTAAGACAACTTTTGGCCAATTCAAAGTTGTAGAGGAGATAACCCTCTACAAGATTCGCAAAGGTTGACCAGTGAAAATGCGAACAGAACTGGCAGAAATTCGTCTTGAACATGCAGTTTTTCTCGACGCGGTCAAAATGGTACCCAGGGCGTTGACCACATTTTTGAGGCATTTCCACTCAAAATTTGAAAATCTGCCAATTAGAGGAAATGTGTCCCATGAAATTCTGCACAACTTTTGTATTGGCCAATTTTTCAGTGTTTTGGGAAATTTTGGAGATTTGAGCAAAGTTCTAGAGACATGTACATGAACATAGGGGTTTGACCTTGTTTAAAACGGTTTGACTTCAAGATTGGAATACTTTTCACTCAAGATCTTTACTCCCATCCAAAAGATCATTTGTTTCTCTTGGGCAAACCAACAACTTTCATATTTGTTGATTTTGAAGTTTCTATACAAAATCTTGAGATTGTGGCTAAGTCATCAATTAAACTCAGAAATTCCTTTAAAGTAGTTGACCAAGTATGATAAGGTTAACCTCCTTCTTTTATCCTTAATTTCCATATGTGACAATTACAAGGTTATGTTCCTGAATCTTGGTGATAACTTCTAGACTGGAAAAAGTTTAAGCTCTGAGTGAGAATTGGGATCAAGTTCAAACTATACTTTGCTCCTAATGGTGTTTTCACCAATCCTTCTTTACTTTTCCTTCAACACCATGAACTTAAGTTAACTCCTTGATTAAAAAGAGATAAACACCTTGGTTGTTATAATGCCTAAAAATCCTCTTGATGGCCTCCTGATGTGAAGTCCTCAGGGAAGCCTGAAAACGAGCGCACAGACACACACTGAACTGTATGTCCGGCCTCGTCACCGTCAAGTAGAGGAGGGAGCCGATCATGCTCCGGTACTCCTTCTGGTCCACTAGTTCACCGTCCTTGTTCGCATCCAAAGTTGTAGTCGTACTCATCGGTGTTTGTTGGCGTTTCTTAACCTCAACGCTAGGCGTTGTAATAGCGTGAGCGTGTAAGAGACTCCCGGGTACACTGACGAGTGCGAATGAATCCGCAAGCGCACGGATACACCGTTGTAGCACTTCTCCCTAGGAGAATGAGTATTCCCATCAGGTTTCGTTCCTAGGATAGAGAGTAACCAGAGAGGGTCTGTCCAAGGACACCAGCTACCATTGGGATAGGTAGGGATATGAGAAGCACTTTCTAAAGGGACTTAACTCTCAAGATGGATCTGTCCGCTATTAGTCCTCCCCGTGGGGCGCCAGTCCATCCTAACTTTTTAGGGAGAGGCCAATGTATTGGCAACAGGGCCCAACTCAGTACGCAGGCACAGAGGGTTCCAAATGGTCTAACAGGCTGTCACCACTGCAGCCTACCTCTATCATTACGCGAACGCACGTGGTCTTCGCAGGATAACCAGAGCCCAGACACCACGTCTGCACCCCAGATAACTACTATAGTGCGGTTACGTCTGTCGACCCGCTAACAACACTACAGCAACCCGTATAAATACGGAACCACGAACTAGAGAGAGAACAGAATCAAATCATACTAGTCATCAAGCTACAGAGCAGAAAGAAAGCTATGGATGCAGACAAACGAGATACAACAGACTTACTCAGCTAAACAGGATCAGAGCATGCAAACAGATATATGAACTAATGAACTAGCTCTAAAGGATTAAAGCCTTGTGTCACGAAGAACACAAGCCTCTAACTTATGAACAAGCTAAGAACACAAGAACAAATCAAGCATGCATAATGTCCACTATAGTCTAAATAAGAAATGCTGAAATATTCACTTTGTTCTAAATGAAGATTGAGCATCCACGAGGACATCAACTCACTCCTCACTCCTACTCTACCTCTCAATTAATCCTAGTCTAGATCTCTTCTCAACACCATTCTACCACATAGAGGTGAGAATCACCTCACATGGGCAAAATTAGAGAGAGGGAGAGAGAGCTACACAAGAGAGAAGTGGAACTTGAGAGCTTGGTTGTGTGTGTGAAATGAGGCCCCTCCCCCTCTATTTATAGGCAAGGGAGTGGCTTGCTCCGGGGCTCCAAATGCTCCAAAACACCCCGGGATGCAGCCAAGAGCCAATGGGAGAGAGCCACATGGAGGGCCAGGATGAACCGACCCTAGGTCGGTTCGGCCGAACCTAGGGTCGGCCGCCCCCTCGGCTGGCCTCCCGGCCTGTGCTTCCTCTGGCTCGCTTCCATGTGGGCCCTGATGCTCCTCCTCCGTGCATGGCACGTTTCCTAGTGGTTTAGTTAGCAAAGTAGGCCCATGGATCCATGTGATGCTGACGTGGCAGCGTATGATTCGCCGAGAGCTCTTCACATGGATTGGTGACAGCATGGATCCAGGAGAATCCATGTGGCAGCCCCTCATTTGCCAGCACTTGAGTGCCTTGGATTGGAGTAGAGTGAATGTGCATGGTTTCTTCTTATTTCTTATGCTAAATACCTGCATTCGAATAGACATCGACACTGGTGGAAAGTATTAGTTTAAGCTCCTATTCTAGTGTGGATGTGCATTTCATGCTTCAATTTGCAGGAGTTGACAGCCATAAAAATGACACTTAACAGCCGTCAACAACACCCCCACACTTGACCTTTGCTCATCCCGAGTGAAGGGGAAACAAAGCCAAGTGGGTCATGAATACCAAAGAGTAAGACAAACATAAGAGATATTCCAAGTCATACCTTGCTCCTGTGAACCTCTGTGGAGTGGCTATCATGTCTCCTTGGGCGATTGAAGAGTAGAATAGCTGTGAATCAAGTCACTTATGCACCTGATGATAAACACCTTGGGGTTTTGCAAAGTTTTTCAAAAACAAAACTCTTGGTGGCTTCCTCATTTGATTCTCTCAGATCGCTCAATGTGTATATGTCCTCACCAAGGCATTGTTGCCTTTCTTCATCCTACTTCTAATGATGGCTATATGTGGAGCTCAGGGTAGGATAAAGAGAAAGCACACTTGCATCACATATATTGCAAAGTCAAAAACTAGATCCACAAAGAAAATCAAATCATACCATCAGATCAAGATGTGCACCGGTATGGCTATGGGAGTATGGTAAGGTGGATACTAGGCCCAGAATGGGTGCTAGATATTACCATACATATATGATGAGAACTATGGGTTGATGGTAAGGTGGACACTAGCCCCGGAATGGACACTAGTTATTACCATCAAAACTATGGAACTCCTTTTTGCATGACCATCTCTCTCCTTTTTCCTCCTTTATTTTGGACATGGGCTATTCCTCTCTTTTTTTAATCATGCTTTGAGCATGTGCCTTCATTTTTTTTTCATAGCCCATGTCTCTTTCTGAAGGATACTTTTGGAGAGAGACGTCACACCACTTATGGAGCTTTATTTTTATGAAATGAATGAATGATACAATGCTAACTTCCAGTGTAGAAGCATAGCAAGGGGAAATAGGTGGGGTGCATATGAATCTTGATCATGACAGTAATGAAAAGAATCCTCACAAGGGTCACAGAATTTGACAAAGCTCAATGCAATAACAAGCAGCATATGTGTATAAGGTTTTCAACTATGAATATCATATGGCTCTAGTAGGACGGTGGCATATCAAAGAGGAGCCTTTCCAAGAGGTTTTGAGTTTTTCAAAATAAATAACCCAAGAGAGTTAGTCATCAGAGCAATAGATCATATCATCCAGCCATATCATACTTGTCAATTACTTTGGTGAACATGCTTGTCCTTAAGACGGTTATGGTTCACAAGCATCAGGTAGATAACAAGGAATAAAACATATGTGAGTCTACTCAGGCATCAAGCAAGCTGGGTGATCTTTAGCATCAACATTCGAGTTTTTAATTTATAGAGATAGACAGATAAAGCTTATAAAACTCAGGAATGAGAGAGTGAGTGTCGAGATGCAAACCAGCGCTATGCATGGGAGTTGAACCGTGAGAGGCTCTCCACAGGAGCGAGCTCGTGCAGGTCCCATTCAGGTTCTCTGTAGATGATCGGTCGGCTAGCGCGGAGTGCTCACAGTGGGTATGTACGAAAACGTCGTGCCTGCATTGGGAGAGTCGTGACTCTCGCCCACACTGTCTCGAACCTAGATGTCCTCTAAACCAAAAGACCAAAGTAACAACACAAGGGTGGCTAGACCGGGTTACATGACCAGCGAGCTACTTTATTCAAATTCAAAATGTTCTAAAAGATTAGGTGCTTACACACATGAAAGGAAATAAATAAAGGGAAATAAACCTAGACCTAGACTAGCACCTAATATGCTAAAGTTGGGGCTAATCCCCACTACTCGGAAAGGATCTGGTCCTTCCCCTCAGCAACTGCCAGCCTTTGTAGCTTCTGGGTCATGTCCTCTTCCAGCTGGCGATACTCAAACTTGAGCTCACGGTACTCATCCCTCTGCTTAGCCAGCCCTTCAACTAGCTTTTCATGCTCTACGAACAGATCAGCTAGTTTGTGCACCAGCTTTGCTAAAGCAGGGGTCTTCTTGGCGCCATTGCTCCGGATGTCGGCGAGGATCCTGATGATGTCTCGCTCCCACTGCGGCGGCTTATGGTAGGGCGTACCATAGCCTCCAGTGGCGGTCTTCACTCCGAAGATCTTGCACCGGGTCTGTGGGAGTGGAAACTCATCCCACAAGTCCTGCTCATACGTGTGGCAGAAGGCCTCTCCGTAACTGTTGAAGTCGGAGCCAACGTAGCGCTCTCTCGGCTTCAATGGTGGCCCAGGAGGATCATCAAACAAGACACGCTTGCACACAACGGTCTTGTTTCCCATGGTGGCTGGCCTGACCGGGAAGGAAGGCGGGGAGGAGGAGCCTCGACGGGATGACTGCACCGAGGAGTCGGTGCGTACCCTTTGAGTGCTCTCTACACTCCTACACCTCTCAGGAGTCATGGCCTCCGGCAATCCCATCATCTCATCCAGGTCATCGAGGTCGACGAGACGAGAGGAGCTCCCTGCCCCTGAAGCAAAGGGCGAGGCCATCTTCTGGAGGCGAGCAAAACCATAGCCGGCCATGGATGCGCTAGGTGGAAGGAGGTGAATTGGAGGAGATGGATTCTGCGTGACGCGAAACTCGTCGTGAGGCAGGGAGAAGGTTTCTGGAGGAGAAAGAGATGCACACGCGAAAGAAGAAGGGAGGCGGCGTCACTAGGGCTTCGGCCGAACTAGGGTTCAGCGGACCCTAGGTGGGCCCCTCTGGCCTTCCCCTTCTCGTGTGGGCTCAAGCAGGCCTCAGGACCAAAGGCCCAGGTGGATTCCCCGAGATGGAAAGATTGGCCTGGGCTAAAGATAGGATAAGGTTGGGGTTGAATAATCAACCTCTACTATATAATAACTTTGGCCAAGCCATAGTATCACCATAGATAATCTGGGGGAACTCACCTTGACAACATACCTGGTCCATCAAAAAGTGTAGAAACCTCTGATGGGGATCATGAAGCATTCACCGTGTCGCCACGATGGTGTTGCCTTCCTGTGGTCCTTTGCTTTACTCCTTTTTATCTTGGAAATTTCTTTCTCCTGCATAGTCAGTGCTCACAAGATACCCGAAGGATAATTCTTCTTAGGGAAACAAAATGAGTCCCAAGAATACTCAGAGTATGGGTGTCTTGTGATCTCCTGTCTCAACTCATGGACATCTCCCTTGCAGATAATGTGATGTGATGATAAGCTCTGATCTGCAAGGTTAGTGCATATACGAACACGAGCCCCAAAGGATATAACAAGGGTAAACACAATCATGATCATCCCAGAGAGCCGAGGCAACCCTGAGGTGGTTACGGGACTCGAGAGCTATAGCACTAGGGTCGTGGAACTCGGAGATGAAAAGATCGAGCACTAAGGCTAGTGCTCCCACAACAGGAACCGATCTCCGAGTGAACTCAAGCTCAGAAAGACACTCGGCCTCCAAAGAGGATAGAGCATGGACTTCCAAAGGCCGGTGTGCGATCAGGGACCAGAGTTCGGATGAAGAACGAGATTTAACTCGCTCTTGCCTTAGGCAGAGGGTCCAATGTTCTCATCATAACGATGGAAACATTCCGAGGTCTGGCGTAAGCTTCTAATGGGAGGCTATGGATAAGCTGGAGAGTGCAACTCCCAAGGGGCATCGGTCAAGTCAGGCATAAGATATGAAGTTTAAGCTTCTCCTGACTGATCGGCATCGATGGATGGGCTTAAGATGAGAAGTGAATGCACCCCATTCGATCGGTAAATGATCGTGCTCCTTCGGTCTGATGAATGAATCCAGTGGATTATAAAGCAGAGACCGATGTCTTGGTTTATATGAAACTTTAGTGCAAGGCACTTCAGCTCAAACCTCAACGTAGGAACATGATAAACCTCTCATACCCTCCTTAGGGGACAGTAGTTTAGGATCGAACAAGCCATCTTGGCCGGGAATGATCGTTCTTTCCAAACCACTCTCTCCATCCTCCCGCGAGACAAAGTCTCAGGGAGAAGGTCTAAGAAGATCCACAAGAGGGGAACCCAAGGGTAGATCTCGCGCCACGAAATCTTTTCCTTAGACTCCTACTATTCAGGAACGACACCTTCAGCCAGAGCTTAGAAAGAGTGGATATGAAGTCTCGGGCTCGGCTGATGATGGATCTAGGTGGCTCAACATTTCCTCTGGTGGGCACCTCATTGACCAGGATGCAAGGGGAGCTGAAATCCTTGAGATTCTCCACGATCTCTCTTCCCTCAATAGCGTCCAAGTGCACAATGGATCCTCCGGGGAGAGCATTAAGCCTCATGGCATTGTCCTTCTGCAACCCAAACTAGAAGTGCTGGAGCAACATCCAATCGGGAATGTGGAGGACTGGGCAATCTTCCACCACAGAGGCGAAATGATGCCTTGCTATTCCTAGTGATTCCTCCTCACATTACTTGAAACTGAGAATCTTGATCCTTAGCGAGATGACACGTCGTATCGGGAAGAATTGGGAGCAAAAAGCTACTCTCAAACTTCCCCAAGTAAGGTAGTCTCTACCAAAACAACAGTGCCAATCCTGTGCCTTCCCAGAGAGGGATAGCGGGAAAAACTCTCTTTTCCGAGCATCCGGTGATTCTCCGGTTTTGCCCCGAGTTTCAATCAGACGCTCGTAGTCTCTCACATGATCAAAGGGGTTCTCATGACCTAACCCCAAGAAGGATAGGTCCTGAATGAGCTTCATGAGAGAGGGGTGAAGCCGACAGCCGGATGTAAGAATTTGACAAAGATGGCTCTAAGGGTTCACTCCTCGAAGGTGGAAGGTGTTTACAAGGATAACCTTCCATGGGTAGCGGGGGTAAAGGTAGAACTAAAGAAAAAAAAGGATATCTCAAAAAGGGTAACGGGGGTGAAGGTAGAAGAAAAAAAAGGAAAAAGATAAATACGAGGATAGACGGGCTCGAAGGTTAACAATAGCCGTCTAGAACGCACTCTTCACATCCATCTGGAACAACTTGAACCCTTTAGCCATGGCTAAGGCTAGAAGGATCCTAGTCGCCTCCAGACGGACCACATGAGCAAATGTCTCCTCATAATCTATACTCTCTTTCTGGTTAAACCCCTGAGCCACCAGCCTCAATTTGTTTCTCACAACCATCCCATTCTCAACTTCTTTGTTTTTCCACACCAACTTGCTACCTATAGGACGGCAATTTGGCGGTGGATCGACTAACACCCAGACTTGGTTTCTCTCGAAGTTCACCAACTCATCATGCATGGAATTCACTGTAACACCTGGTTTTAAAAGACAAACCGAATGCACCCTTTATGCATGCCCAGGGTCAAATTCATGCATAAAGTGACATCATCAGTGAATATCACAACATATATCATTACAAGTGTATAACTATTACAAAATGACCAGAGGGTCTAAAACAAAAGATTACACATCGTACATCTATCGCAGCGGAGTAGACACCATCTTCCACAGGAACGTCGACTGGGGGCACGCCAACCTAGAACCCCAGGTCTTCAAGGTCTTCCTAATCTGGCTTCTTCTTTTAGCTTCTGACCATCTGAGCAGCAGTGGGGAGAGAACACCAGGGATTGAAAGGGAAAACAGTGAGTACACCTGGAGGCGTGTACTCCGCAAGTGGAGGGAAAACTATGCATAACATGCAGGCTTAAAGCAAGGAAGGCTTTATTTGGTGGACTACAAAGCTCAAGTTTTAATTGGTCAAATTTTAATTAAGCACCTAGACATTAAGTGTATTTAAGGCTTCCCAAACCAATCAAGGCATAGGCACCCACCTGTCCCGATCCTAAGGTTAAAACATCATATCTCCTATAAACCAGATCCCAAACCACAGTTCCACCACTGTGATCCATCCGAAACACCAACTAACCATGTGAGGGTCCAGGCCGCTCTTGACCATGAGCACGGCTGTTATAACAGTTTTTAACACTCTGCAGAGGTTGTACATCTTTACCCACGAGTCGCGTAAACGTTCAAAGCAACGTTAAACCCAACCAGGCTGTGCTAGCTAGGCACTTTCACACTTCCTTTGGTGTGATAGCATAGGGACGCTACGAGGCCTTTACATAGGTTCACCAGCGTGTATTAACCAGTCTCAGGGTACAAGACCCATCATTGAGCCTTGTCGGACTCTTGGGAACTACACCCTCATCCAGCCCAGACAGCCTAACACAGTCCACTGGGTTACCCTACTTACTTGGCCAACACCATAGCCCATTAGTTCTCGTGGTTGTATTGTAAGTCCTCGGTGGTCGCTCTATGGACCAGTCCTTATAAAGTTGACTCAGGCAAGGCCAACATCAAACAATCACATACCACCATTCAACCACTTGCCTGAGTCGCTTAGGGTGTTCATGTTGCTAACCATAACCCACATTAACATGTTGCATAGTAATTAATCAAGTTTAAGATTAAAACCCAACCCATGTTGAGCAAGCTAAGCATGAATCTACCCATATAGGTAACCTCTAAGGATATGCAAGGAATATCATGAAAAATCTAGTAAACAGTCCTTAATAGGATTCCCATCAATTTAGACATCTAATGCAGAAAGCATAAATAAAATGGTGATTAAGGTGTATAAAAGGTAAAGGTACAAAATAGCAAGATGTCAAGGACACTTGCCCATTTCCCGATGTTCCACTGCTTAGAAGCGTTCCTCAGTGTACAACAATCATCTGGAACAAAGGAATGGTACAACTAAGAACAATACACCAAGCAATAAATAATTTTATAAAAGCGTACAACTAGGTATCTCGAGCTACAATGGAAACAAGCGCTAGAACCAACTAAAACGAAGCCATGCTAGGATTTTGGAGGAGTAGTTTGAGTTTCTGGATGTTGAACATGATAAGTTAGAAGCAAGGCATGAGGTGGGAATAATTAGAACTCACAGAGGACAAAGCAACTAAGAAACAAGGTGAGGAATATTGCTGAATATATTTCCCAAGGAATATTGGTTGCTTTATGGATATGGAGGATTTGTTTTGCGAGATTGATGAGGACATATAGGAAAACTCTGTGCCTGATCGGTGCATTGAAATAATTAAGGAATCAACGGGGGGTGTTGTTATAGATGGTGTGGACGTGCTGAGCATACCGGATAGCGCAGCAGCAGGAACGGGCAGCACGACCAGATATGTAGACCTCTGGAATCATGATTGGTATGGCTGGGATATTGTTCATACAGATGTGCATGTACATGTGTCACACAATGGAAGAATGGCTTGATCACTTGGAAACAAAATCAGCAAGAAACACGAAAGAAAAGGTGGTGGTACTGATGGTTCGAACAACATGGACAGAGAGCATGGAGAAATTAATATCACAAGGACCATGGCATATGTGAAGGATCCATCTTGCAATGATGTGCTCATGTATATGAGGCATATGGTGGTAGAAGGGTTTGACTATACGATGCATAGATAACTGTGGAGCACTATTAGAAGGGAGTGCAAGCAGATCAAAGGGGTGACAGGAGCAACGAGCACGGATAAATTGTTTTCTCATGTTTTGCAGGTCCTATGGTGGATCCATATTGCAAGTGTATGTCCAGATATAAGGGTTGCATGATGGTAAAAGGGGCTTGGTCATCAGAGAGCAGGATCGGCGGGGAACACGATAACAAGACAGAGTGGCATGGCTGTGTAGACAGCAAGGGCAGTGAGCAGATCAAAGTCTATATCTCTGGAATGGCGACACATATGACCAAGCCAACATGCAGGGATGTGTGCAGGTATGACATGCACGTGATGGTAGAAGGATTTGATTTTCAAACAGCCGAAAGAACGGGAAAGGCAATGCCATCAGGGTGGCGCTGCTGGCTGGACAGCAGGGACAGCGACCCTGACGAGGATCATATCTCTGGTTCTGCAGGTCCTACTGCCCACAAATTTTGTAGAGACATGTGCAAGAACATGGTACAAGTTGTGGTAAAAGGATTTGGTCATTGGTGGCCTAGATCAAGAGTAATGCGAAGAGCAAGACAGGGAGCCACGTCTGAGTAAACTGCAGGGCAGCGGCACGACGAGATTAATATCTCAGGAACCATGGGACATATGGCCAAGAAATTATGGGTGTGCGTGTGCAGGTACACAAGACATATCGTGGTAAAAGGATTTGATAAACGGATCATTTTATCAGCGGGGAACGCAATGCCAACCAGCGCCTGGATGGCTGGACGCGAGGACAGCGACAGGGTTCGAGGAGAAACAACACTGGAATTCGCTGAAATTTGATCTACGGTGCATGAATCATAGTACTGAACCACATAACATGAGGAGATAGCATGGTTCTCACTTTGGGTTTCGTAGTTTCCGAAGGTGAACCGATGCCGGTTGATAACAACGAGGATGAGGAGATCTGCCTGCGCCACAATTACCAGGGACGTGACTTCGTCTTGGTGTCATGGGTGATTCGGGGCAGCGTGGTCAGGGCCACAGGTGACGGCAGCCTGCACATGTGGAATCGAGAGAGATGTGCCTTGCTGTTTTGTGCCGTGGATCATCACGGTTGTATACATATGGACCTGTGATGCAGGAGAGATAAGAGAAGGCACTTATGGGAGATAGAGAGAGGAGGGGCGCCACGTACCCAAGGCGACCATGGCCTTCACGTGCAGCAGCCAAGGCAGATGACGACGACGTTCTTCGCTGATGTGCAGCAGTCTTCTAGGGGAGAGGTTCCGCGGCAAAATGGAACAAGGGCAGCGAGGGAACTCTGTTTTGATGGATTGGACAGGTTGGGAGGGGTGGATGGGGTAGGGGCGGCCATGGCAAGGGAGGGGGGAAGCTCGGCTAGGGTATTGTGTCTGTATTCCTCGTGATCTGATCTGGGAGGAAGGAGGGGGATGAAACAAGGTGGGACCAGTGGACCGTGAGAAGGGGAGGGATTGGTGCTTGCTATTTTTGACGGTGTCCAGGTTCACTTGATCATGGAGGGGTGCGGCATGTGGGGGGAGGGCGACGTGGTTGCTGCTGCGTGGAAGGGAGAGGGAGGGCGTTGTGAGGGGGAGAGGGTTGACCAGGGAAGGAGGGGTGACGTGGGGAGGGGGAGGAGAGGGAAGAGGTCGGTTTGGGCCTTGGCCCAAGTCGTAATTGATTTGGATCAAAGGAGAAATAGGTACTAAAATCAGAACTTTATGATGGATTCAACCACCGGGAAAATGAGATGTGGAAAGTTCAATGCATGAGTTTGGAGCGAGATTAAGTTCGTGTAGATAGAGAAGACAAAGGATAGTGAGTTGATTGAATAGAGAGGGATTAGATGGTCGCCATTCAAGATTGACACAAGAGAAGATTAGTTCGTATGCGCATGCCCTTGCTTGAGACGAAACATAGTCGGAAAGGGAACGACTTGTTAGGTAGGTTTTGGTTGGCGAAGATTTGATTTAGAGATTTCTGAGAATTGGATTAGAATTGGGAAGGTTGATATTGGATCAAAACCTAGGCGTGTTTGAAAAACACTTTAAAAACTATTTTAGCACTCAAAACACTATGCAACCGACATGAATGCAACAAACATGTTTTATAACCTACGTTCATTTGATTTGTATTTAGAAGGTAATTTGTTTTTAAAAGGTTGTTCACAAACTTATTTAACTCTAACAAATTTTACCAAAAATTTAAAATAGTAGCAAATGTTCAAACTAGGGTGTTACATTCACCCAGTTTGCATCAGAAAGTGTGTGTCCAATATCCTTGGGCTCGAAAGAGGCAACAAATGCGGAGTGATCAAAGTGAGAAGTATTTCGTGACCTCGACCGTGTAGTTCTCTCATTCATGTCACCAATGATCTTTAAAGGAGGGTGATCCACTTGTACACGCCTAGGAGCCTCTCGTCAGGGGACTACCTCCCCTCCACAGCTGCTTCCACCCTTGCTTGCGGTACATGTTGATGCATCATAGTCAAAGTAAAAGGCCCGCCATCAACTGTAGTCATCGTTGTGGAAGTAGTGGGTACACGATCCGCAGCATGTACATGATCCTCGCGATCACCACCACCATCTTCTTCTTCCTCCTCAAAGAGCGTCTCGGCCATCTCCTCATCACCTGCACAATCAAACCCAAGAGAGCTACATGGCACTGTCTCGTCGAAGGTCACCTCGCAAGTCTCCATGATTTTGTTAGTCTCATGATTAAGCACCCTATAAGATCTAGAATGGTTAGCATATCCAAAAAAAATACCATCACTAGATCTAGCCTCAGACTTATCAAGTTTTCCCTTCTTGAGAATAAAACACTTGCAACCAAAGACTCGGAAGTAACTCACCTTAGGAGCTCTACCATGCATGAACTCATAGCATGTCTTCTTCTTGAATGCTCGAAGGAAGATCCTAATCGACACATAGCACGCGGTGCTCACTGCCTCAGCCCAATACCTCCTAGGAGTCCTGTGCTCATCGAGCATCGTCCTAGCCATCTCACACAATGTCCAGTTCTTCCTTTCCACAACTCCATTCTGAGGGGGCACATAAGGAGTCGAGTACTGATGCTCAAGACCAAGATCACAGCAAAAAGCATCAAAATGAGAGTTCCTGAACTCAGAGCCATTATCACTACGGATTGCTCGAATAGTGTTCCCATGCCTCTCATTTTTCAACCTTATGATCAAGTCTCGAACAAAACCGAAAGTCTAACTCTTATCCTCCAAGAAAAACAATCAGGCATAGCGAGAATAGTCGTCCACCACAACCAGGACATACCACTTCCCACCCACCGAGCGAACTCGAGCTGGCCCAACAAGGTCCATATGCAACAGCTCTGTGTTGACGGTTGTTAAGTGCTACTTTTACACCGTCAATACCTGCATAAAATAAATGTAAAAGGATCATCAACACTAGAATAGGGCTTGATACTGATAGTTTCCACAAGTGTTGGTGTTTCTAGCTTTTGTTGCAGGATGCACCGGAATACGTGCCAAATGGTACAGTTGAGAGCAAGTGATCCAATGGCTATTAAAGGACATCATCATAAACATCCTCAAATGCCAATTTGGATTGCACCATTGCAACAGGCTCGTCGAGACGATCAAAATGGATCTATCATTTGTCTACTTCGGAGTCTGGATGAGAAAGATATGCACAAGACAAGATCATACTCCTGATATCTTGTAAGATCGATGGAACCCACACTAGACCACGTGGTGACGTGTGCCACATTGGATGCCATGTGTCCATGACACCTCATCAATCCATGTGAAGCAACTCTCGACAAATCAGACACCGCCACGTGTGCAACACAAAGATCCAAGGGCCCTACAGGGACCCAAACCACCTCAAAACTCGGTATACACCTGGAACCGTCAAAAGGTCCCACATATCAGTCACCCAAAGAAAGCACGGGCCAAAAGGAGGTGGGCCAGGGTCGGCCGAACCTAGGTTCGGCCGAACCCTTCTGGTCTCCGTTCGCCATCTGCTTCCACGTGGTGCCTCCTAGTTGATCCCTTGCAACGTTCCAGGGTGGATTGGTGACATGGCGCCCGTTGATTGGCCGGTAGAAGGTCGGTTTGGTTCCTTCCCCTTGAAGCTAAAGAAGAGTGCATTGCAAGATTCCTCGTCATGTGTCGCTCTCCTATTGGTGGCGCCCAAGGAAGGCTGCACACTTTGGAGAGGAATTGGCCTCTTGACAAGCCACCCCCTCCTTTATAAATAAGAGGGGAGGGGCTCCCTTTTGGAGCACATCCAAGTTCCCTCTCCTCTCATTCCTCATGTAGGGTGTGTGTGTGAGTGCTAGGTAGGGAGGGAAGTGAAGGTGAGATGAAGGAGTTCTTCTTTATTCTTCATTTAGACCAAAGTAAGTATTGCGACATATCTCTTTTAGACTAAAGTGTGTTCTTGCATGATTGATAAGTTCTTGTGTTCTTCATGTGTTCTTGAACTAGAGGCTTGTGTTCTTCATGAACACAACCCTTCGATCTAGTTGAGTACCTATGCAAGTGCATTTATCTGTTTGTCTATGGATCACTCCTTTGATCTAGTTGAGGCTCATAAATATTTCAGTAGTTGTTCTTCCTAACCTATCCTGATCTGATAAGGTACGATCTAATACACAGTTGCTTGTGTTCGTCGCTCCGTATTTATACGAGTGCTATAGTAGGGCTATCGGCCTAGGAGACGTATCCCTCTATAGTAGTAATCAGTGGTGTAGACGTGGTGTCTAGACTACGGTTATCCTTCGAATACCACATACTTGGCATGTGGTAGGTAGGCCGCATGGTGACAGCATGTTGGACCCATTGTAATTCTCCACGCCTGGGTACCGAGTAGGGCCCTGTTGCTAGAACATTGGCCTCTCCCTAAAAAGTTAGGATGGGTTGGCGCCCCGCAGTAAGTTCCATACAGTGGAACGATATGGCCTTGATCGGTAGATTTTGGAAGCCCTTCATCTTCTCCCCTACCATAGCTGAGCTTGGTGTCCTTGGACCATATATACTAGAGTAGAGGATATTGCACATCATTCCTTGGATTCGATACCCTTGGAATACTCTCCTTCCTTAGGGAAGTGCTACAGCGGTATTTTCGTGTGCTTGCGGTATACCTGGTTGCTCTTATACATTCCCTCTAGGTGTACAACTAGTGGTGACATTAAGAAACGCCAACAAACATTTTTGGCGCCGTTGCCGAGGAACGATGGTTGTATCTATCTTCGAACCTAGTGGTCCTCATATTTATCTTTTTTTTTCATTTTCTTCTACCTTTACCCCCGCTACCCTTTGAGATACCTTTTTTGTTTTCTTCACTTCTACCTCTACCCCTATTATCCATGGAAGGTTATCCTTGTAAACACCTTCCACCTTCGAGGAGTGAACCCTCAGAGCCATCCTTGTCAGAACTCGTTCTTTCATCTGGCTATCGGATTCGCCCCTCTCTCATGAAGCTAATTCAGGATCTTTCCTTCTCGGGGTCAGTTCATGAGAACCCCTTTCGATCATGTGAGAGACTACGGGCGTCTGATTGAAACTTTGAGTGAAATCGGAGAATCACCGGATGCTCGGAAAATGGAATTTTTCCCGCTATCCCTCTCTAGAAAAGCACGGGATTGACACCGTTGTTTTGGTAGAGACTACCTCACTTGGGAAATTTTGAGAGCAGCTTCCTACTCCCGATTCTTCCTGATACGACGTGCCATCTCGTTGAGGATAAGGATTCTTAGTCTCAAGCAAGGTGAGGAGGAAACGCTAGGAATGGCATGGAATCGTTTCGCCTCCTCGGCGGAAGATTGCTCAGTCCCCCACATTCCCGGTTGGATGTTGCTTCAGCACTTCTGGTATGGGTTACGGAAGGACGATGTCATGTGGCTTAATGCTCTCTCTGGAGGCTCCTTTGTGCACTTGGACGCTGTTGAGGGAAAAGAGATCGTGGAAAACCTCCGGGATTTCAGCTCCCTTTGCATCACGGTCGATGAGGTGCCCGTCAGAAGAAATGTTGAGCCACCTAGATTTATCATCAGCTGAGCTGAGGCTTTAAGCTCTGGCTGAAGATATCATTCCTGATTAGCAGGACTCTAAGGGAAAGATTGCTTAGCGCAGAGTCTACCCTTGGGTTCCCCTCTCGTACCTCTTCTTAGACCTTCTCCCCGAGGTTTTGTCTCGTGGGAGGATGGAGAGAGTAATTAGGAAAGGACGAATCATTCTCGGCCAGGATGACTTGTCTGGTCCTAGTTATGATCTCCTAGGGAGACTACGATTGGCCTATCATGTTCCTACGTCTCGGCTCGAGCTGAAGTGCCTTGCACTGAAGTTACGTATGGGTTGAGGCATCAGTCTCTGCTTTATAATCCATTGGATTCATTTATCAGACCGAAGGAGTATGATCACTTACCGATTGAATGGAGCGCATTCACTTTTTATCTTAATCCCATCGATCGATGCCGATCAGTCAAGAGAAGCTTTACCTCTTATCTTATGCTTGACTTGATCGATGCCCAATGGGAGCTGATCTTTCCAGCCTATCCATAACCTCCCATTGGAAGCTTAGGCTAGACGTCGGGATGTGTCATCATTTTGATGAGAACATCGGTCCCTCTACCTAAAGGAAGGATGAGCTAAACCTCACCCTTCACCCGAACTCTAGCTCCTGAACGTACGCCGGCCGTATGAGTTTCTACCCTATCCTCTTTTGGAGGCTGTGTGTTTTTCTGAGCTGAGTTCAGTCGCAGATTGGTAGCGAGAGCGCTAGCTTCAGTGCTCAACCTTCCATCTCTGAAGTCCACCCTGGTGCTATAGCTTCCCGAGTCCCGTGATCACCCTAGGAGCTGTCTCAGCCTCCCTGGAATGATCATGTCTGCTTTTAGCATTGTCATCCTTTGGACTCATGTTCATATATGGCACTAACCTTGCAGCTAGAGTTTCACTGATTCATGAGTGATTAGTGGTGAGATGGGAAGGACTCCACCAATGCGGCTGCAAGAGAAATCTCCCATGGTCGAGCTTATGACCGTAATAAACAAAGCACTACCCTGCAGCTAAAGCTTCACTGATTCATCAGTGATTGGTGGTGAGATGGGAAGGACACCACCAATGTAGCTGCAAGAGAAATCTCCCATGGTTGAGCTTATGACCATAATAAATAAAGCACTAACCTTGTAGCTAGAGCTTCACTGATTCATCGGTGATTGGTGGTGAGATGGGAAGGACACCACCAATGTGGCTACAAGAGAAATCTCCCATGGTCGAGCTTATGACCGTAATAAACAAAGCACTACCAGGAGATAGCCTGAACTAGCATAGGTTTTATTTCCCTTTTCGAATAAAAGCAAGAACATGTTTTTAGGATAAGTTGTCCTTTGGGTATTTTTGGTCACTAACCTTTCAGGTGGAGATTGAAAAGAAAGATGGACAGATGATGCCTACCAACATGTGAGCTACATCAGATGCAACACCTAGAGAAGCTCTGGTGAGGGAACATTTACAAAAGGAAGCTTGATCTCCACACACTTGAGTTTTGTTGCCTAGCAATGCAAACTTCAAGTGTGGGGGAGGTATGTGAGCATCCTGAGTAAAGTTCCTCCTCTACCAAATCTTATCCTAGTGTGAAGAAGATGTAAGCTCTTGCATCTTGCCCACTAGCTAGGTAAGTCCTGCTTTTGACATTAAACAAAGCCCTTCCGGGAGGTTGCCCGAGGTTCACCGTCTTATGCTCATGCTTATGTCCCTTTTCGAAAATAGCTTGATCATGCTTTCATGCTTCCTTTATCCTTGTTCATATGCTCTGGTTTGAATGTTTAGGAATCCACACATTCATAGGCTGTTTTAAATTAAGCATGGTGCTTAGGTTAAAACTATCTTCTTCAGTCAAAACAAGACATGGTGTTGAGTTTTGATTGATGAACCTTGGAGTTATATTTTCATAGATCTTGGTTGCATATATGCTGACTAACCCCTGCAGAAAATTGACAAATCCGAAAGGGTAAGTCATTGAGCTAAATTCAAATGGGAAGGTAAGTTGAGGTGTCAGATTCATGTTGCACAACATGCAAAGGTGGTACATATGACCTCTCAAAGGTCCAAGATAAGTATATTCCCCTTTGTGTATGAAGTGTAACTTTGGTCTAACCCTTTCGAGCAACTGACATGGTGACAATAAATAAAACAAAAACAACAAAAACATTTGAATTTGAATAAAGGCTCTATGGTTCTCGAACCAGTAGAATCCATCTTTTGTTTCCATTTGTTGTATGAAGAACAACACCAGATTCAAACACTAGTGTGGGGGAGTTCTCTCGAGCTCATCATCGACATATCCACTCGAGAACTCCCACACAGGCGCTGCACAACATCGACTACGCCTTCATGACAAGAGAAAGGTAAACTAGAGTGACCCGGCTGCCCTATGGTCAGCCAAATCACCACTGGTCTTCCTTGATCTCTTATCCTTCAGAAGCGATGGTATGTGCACCCTCTATCTCACTCTACCTTATCCATGAGTTTGTTTGAATTTCAATCCCTATCTTTTGAAACCAAACTCAGTGGTTGGTGCTATGCTTGCTCTACATGATTCCTATGGTTGGCCTGCATATGTTTTATTCCTTACCTATCATCTTGATGCTTGTGAACAAATATCATTAGGGAACTCATGCTTATCTAAGTAGTTGACGTTTGTGATATGTTTGATGATATGATCTTCGCTCTGAATGTTTGAGTGCTTGGGAATTTTATTTGAAATCATGAAAATCCTTTGCAAAGCTCCTCTTTGATATGCCACCGTCCTACCAAAGCCATATGATGTTTTAGTTGAAAACCTTATATTCATATGCTGCTTGTTATTGCATTGAGCTTTGTCAAACTCTGTGACCCTTGTGAGAATTCTTTTCATTACTCTCATGATCTAGATTCATGTGCACGCCACCTTTTTCCCCTTGCTATGCTTCTACACTAGAAGTTAGCATTGTATCATTCATCCATTTCATAAAAATAAAGCTCCATATGTGGTGTGACATCTCTCTCCAAAAGTGTCCTTCAAAAAGAGACATGGGCTATTAAAAAAAGAAAGAAAAGAAAAGAGAGACACATGCTTAAAGCATGATGAAATAAAAAAAAAAGAATAGAGAAAGAATAGCCCATGTCCAAAGTAAAGGAGAAAAAAAGGGGAGAGATGATCATGCAAAAAGGAGTTCCATATCTTAGATGGTAATAACTAGTATCCATTCCAGAGCTAGTGTCCACCTTACCATCACCCCAGCTTTCATCATATATGTATGGTAATATCTAGCACCCATTCCGGGCCTAGTATCCACCTTACCATACTCACCATACCCATACACATGCACATCTTGATCTGATTGTATGATTTGATTTTCTCTGTGGATCTAGTCTTTGACTTTGCAATATATGTGATACAAGTATGCCTTATCCTTTATCCTACCCTGAGCTCCACATATAGCCACCATTAGAAGTAGGATGAAGAAAGGCAATCTAATGCCTTGGTGAGGACATATACACATTGAGCGATCTGAGAGAATCAAATGAGGAGCTAAGCAAGGTTTGTTTTGAAAATTTATTGGAAAACCCCAAGTTACTTGACATGATGAGCAGGAGTGATATGATTCATGACCGTTCCATTCATCAACTACCCAAGATAGCATGATAGACACTTCAGAGTTCACGAGTACAAGGTATGGTCTGCAATATCACTTATGCTCGCTTCATACCATTGGATATCATGTTTCACCTTGATCTGACTCCCTTTACTCGGGACGAGCAAAGGTCAAGTGTGGGGGTGTTGTTGACGGTTGTAAAGTGCTACTTTTACACCGTCAATACCTACATAAAATAAATGTAAAATGATCATCAACACTAGAATAGGGCTTGATACTGATAGTTTCCACAAGTGTTGGTGTTTCTAGCTTTTGTTGCAGGATGCACCGGAATACGTGCCAAATGGTACAGTTGAGAACAAGTGATCCAATGGCTATTAAAGGACGTCATCATAAACATCCTCAAATGCCAATTTGGACTGCACCATTTCGGTGGGCTCGTCGAGACGATCGAAATGGATCTATCATTTGTCTACTTTGGAGTCCGGATGAGAAAGATATGCACAAGACAAGATCATACTCCCGATATCTTGTGAGCTCGGTGGGACCCACACCAGACCACGTGGTGACGTGTGCCACATTGGATGTCATGTGTCCATGACACCTCATCAATCCATGTGAAGCAACTCCTGACGAATCAGACACCACCACGTGTGCAGCACAAGGATCCAAGGGCCCACCAGGGACGCAAACCACCTCAAAACTCGGCATGCACCTGGAACCGTCATAAGGGCCCACATATCAGTTACCCAGAGAAAGCACGGGCCAAAAGGAGGTGGGCCAGGGTCGGCCGAACCTAGGTTTGGCCGAACCCTTCTGGTCTTCGTTCGCCATCTGCTTCCACCTAGTGCCTCCTGGTTGATCCCTTGCAACGTTACGGGGTGGATTGGTGACATGGCGCTCGTTGATTGGCCGGTAGATGGTCGGTTTGGTTCCTTCCCCTGGAAGCTAGAGAAGAGTGCATTGCAAGATTCCTCGCCATGTGTCGCACTCCTATTGGTGGCGCCCAAGGAAGGCTGCACACCTTGGAGAGGAATTGGCCTCTTGACAACCCACTCCCTCCTCTATAAATAGGAGGGGAGGGGCTCCCTTTTGGAGCACATCTAAGGTCCCTCTCCTCTCATTCCTCATGTAGGGTGTGTGTGTGTGAGTGCTAGGTACAGAGGGAAGTGAAGGTGAGATGAAGGAGTTCTTCTTTGTTCTTCATTTAGACCAAAGTAAGTATTGCGACATATCTCTTTTAGACTAAAGTGTGTTCTTGCATGATTGATATGTTCTTGTGTTCTTCATGTGTTCTTGAACTAGAGGCTTGTGTTCTTCATGAACACAACCCTTCGATCTAGTTGAACACCTATGCAAGTGCATTTATCTGTTTGTCTGTGGATCACTCCTTTGATCTAGTTGAGGCTCATAAATATGTTAGTAGTTGTTCTTCCTAACCTATCCTGATCTGATAAGGTACGATCTAATACAAACTTGCTTGTGTTCATCGCTCCGTATTTATATGAGTGCTATAGTAGGGCTATCGGCCTAGGAGACGTATCCCTCTATAGTAGTAATCTGTGGTGTAGACATGGTGTCTAAACTACGGTTATCCTTCGAATACCACGTACTTGGCACGTGGTAGGTAGGCCGCATGGTGACAGCATGTTGGACCCATTGTAATCCTCCACGCCTGGGTACCGAGTAGGACCCTGTTGCCAGAACATTGGCCTCTCCCTAAAAAGTTAGGATGGGCTGGCACCCCGCAGTAAGTTCCATACTGTGGAACGATATGGCCTTGATCGATACATTTAGGAAGCTCTTCACCTTCTCCCCTACCATAGCTGAGCTTGGTGTCCTTGGACCATCTATACTAGAGTAGAGGATAGTGCACATCGTTTCTTGGATTCGATACCCTTGAAATACTCTCCTTCCTTGGGGAAGTGCTACAGCGGTATTTCCGTGCGCTTGCGGTATACCTGGTTGCTCTTATACGTTCCCTCTAGGTGTACAACTAGTGGTGATGTTAAGAAACACCAACACTGTGTCGGACGTACTGTCATGACAGTAGTGAGGGGTGGATGAGAAGCAATGACCATCTTACCATGTCTACAAGGCGCAGAAACCAACTCCTTCTCAAACCTCAACCTCGGCAATCCTCGGACCAAATCGAGACCACTCAAGTGGGAAATCAAATCAAAGCTCAAGTGTCCCAACCGCCTATGCCACTTCCACAAATCAAGAGAACCAGCCACCAACCACCGTGCAGGACCATCGGACTGAGAGAAATCAGCTCGAAAGATCTGACCCTCGGGGACAACCATACAAACACGGTCACCTCGAGAATCAAGCACCTCAGACGCACCCAACTTAAACCGAACCTCAAACCTCTCATCAAGTAGCTGAGACACAGAAAGCAAATTGAACCCCAGCGACTTGACAAAAGCAACACACCTCAGAGAAACCTTCCTGCTTACCTTTACAGTTCCTTCACCAAGAACTCATCCCTTACCATTATCTCCAAAAGTGATGTATTTCCTGGTACTCACTGGGGTGAGGCTTGTGAACCACCCCCTGTCTCCGGTCATGTGTCATGAACAACCAGAGTCCAACAGCCAAACATCCCTCAAGCCTCCTACCTGCACATCAAAAACCCAGACGAAAGTGAGCAAATGACTCAACACTGGGGTTAGTACAAAAGGAGTCAAACCAATGTCACGCCATTTGCTCAAAGGATGGGTTAGCAGCATCCATCCTACCATATCCATCAAAGCTACGACCCCTACCAAACTGAACCACCTCACGTCTCGCTGGAGGAGCACGACCACCACGAAAGGAAGAGCGTGGCTCGTACCTTCTCTGAGACTCAAAGCTGCGACGACCTCTCCCCTCCTCATATCGACCATGAGATGGAGAACGTCCAGCAAACAACCCACGACCAGACTCAAACTGTCTACCACCTGCACCATGACCACCAGAACCAACTCCACGACCTCGAAACCCAAAACTCTCACCTCTCTGGGGTGCACCGGTCAGGTCGGTGGCCCCTGGCAGCACCTCGGTCCCGATCAGCAACTCTCTGACTTCCCCAAGCTGGTATAGACCTCACCACAGCCTCTCCCCTAGGTAGTGGCATACGAGGCTCAGACACACCATGAGAAGGGTGATACTTGTCCTTGTTCGCCCACTCCTTTGCCAACCTCTCATCCCTCTTCCTCTTGTAGCAAAACTCACCAATGTGACCATCTTTCCCACAATTCTCACAATGGAATCGGGCCTGTTTTGGCTTTGGCTGTGGGTTCTCAATGGGTTTCTCTTCCTCTTTCTTCTCACTCTTCCCCTCAAACACATTTCCCATGTTTCTCACAAATTTCACAGGTTTTTGGTAGTTTTATGTTTTGTGGGGGAACACGGCTGGATCAGGAGTGGTGTCAAGCTTGTTTCTCAGGTGGTTAGGCTTGGGAGCCAATTTGTTCATGGGTGTAGTTTCTGGTGGAATAGGAATCTCTCCAATTTTCTCTCCTCTCTCACCACTGCTATCACCAATCTTGTCAGAGCCTAACGCCTGACCATCAAACCTCTTAAACTCAACCATCATTAAACTCAACTGTGGTTCATGCCCAGACAACCAACTCATTAACTTTCTCAGCTCATCATTTTCATCCTGCAAGCGATTAACATAGTGCACAAGTTCCATATTTTTCAAAGCATGCAATTCACATGTAGAAGAAGTGGTAGGGACAAGAGCTTTCAACTCAGTCTCTAAGGAAACAATCCTAGCATGTGAATCATCTAATTTAGCATGCAACACAGGACAAGATTTAAACGCACCAAACAAACTAGACCTAGCTTTCAACTCAACCAATTCAACCCTAGCCACATCTAGTTCCTCAACTGTGAGGGCATGCTTCTCTTTCAGAGTAGTGAAATCAGACAGGAAAACAGAACAATCACTGCAATCAACTTCATCGGTAACAACAGGAGAAGATTTCAAAGCATCAGTAGCAAGCATGTCATCATGATGCCTAGCCTATAACTCAGCCACTTTTTCCCTAGCTTCCTCAAGCGAGGCCCTAAGCTCTTTTCTCATTTTCTTAGCATCTCTAAGCACACTATCATGACTATCTAGCAATTCATTTAGAGTAGCATTCTCCTCAAGCAAAGAGTCAATAGTGGGTGGTGATATCTCATCCTCAGAGTCGGAGCCCGAGTCCTCTTTGCTGCTCTTCTTGCTCCCTGAACTGTGTGCCATGCTGCAGAACCCGCTCGCCACCATGAAGCTCAACCCGGTGAAGTTCTTGCTCGAGTGCTTCTTGCTCTTGTGTCTCCCACGGTCTTCATCTTCACTGCTCGAGCTTGACGTGGTGTAGCAGGAGGAAGAGGTGTCCACGTCGCTCGCACCGGCCACCATCACTCTCGACTTCTTCTTGTGGTAGCCGCCCTTCTTCTTGCCCTTGTACTCGTCCCGACTCTTGTGCTTGGAGTAGTGGTTCCAGGATCGATGCTTGTGCTCAGCCTACTTGTACTCGTTCTTCGGGCGATGCTTGTACTCTTGCTTGTACTCGGGCTTCTTGTACTCGATCTTGTTCTCGTCTCCCACGGGACACTCGGTGAAGAAGTGTTCGTGCTTCCCACACTTGTAGCACGTCCCCGAGTTCCTCCTGAAGTTCTTCCTGTTCTTGTTCAGGTGCCCGAACCACCTGGTCAGCAAAGCAAGATCCTCATAATCCAATGCCTCGAACTCCTCATCTGGCAAAGAAACAAGAGCAGACAGAGAGAACATCTTAGAAGATTGATTAGAGTTAGTTCTCGGTCCAGACACAAGCGTAAGGCTGTCATCAGCAGGACCCTTGCCCTTCTTGGCTCTCAGGTCACGGTCCACCTCGAATGACTTGAGCTTAAAGAACAGCTCATCCATCATTAGGGTCTCATACACACTGGACTCCTGAATAGCCTCAACCTTCGCTCCCCATACATCAAGATCCAGCGCGTGTAAGAGCTTGATATCTCTATCATGATCATCGTATGGAAGCTCGATGATGTTGGTTCTCATGTTGTTCACAATCAGCATGAAGCGCTCGAACATGGCATCCACAGACTCTCTGGGGAGATGAGTGAAGTTCTCGTACTCTCTCCGGTAGGTCATAAAGTGACGCGCCTTCACCTGACTATTTCCTCCATTGGCATTTCTCAGCTGGGTCCATATCCGATTTGCCCACTTCTCTCCATACACCCTGCTGAACTCGGATGCACAGAGAGCATGATAGAGATAGTCAATAGCCTTGTTGTTGGCATCGAACATATCCCTACTACCGGGAAAAATGAACGACTCCGGTATGACATAGTTCTCGTCAACCTTGACATCCCAAATCAGCTGAGCCTTTCCACGCATGAACGCGCCCATTAGGGCTTCCCACATCTGGTAGTTCTTCCCATCGAAGTGGGGAGGACCCGAACCCTTCCTGTAGTCCTCCATCTTTGGATCTCAACCGGTCAAGGTTTCAATGATCCGTATCCGGCTCTGATACCATTTGAAGGACCATAATGGCGACCAGAGAGGGGGGAGTGAATGGGAGCCGATAAAAATTCTTCTCCAAAGAGACGAACTCGACCTATGGTCTCAAACATAACTCCGGAGTCATCGACACCTTGCTAGACAAATTCATGTAGCCACTGGAGTGCTACTGGATCTAGAAGCTAGCCACACACCCAAACTACCCGAACACGTCGTTGAAACGAACTCGAGCAGCAACCTGCTTACACCGGTCAGACCAGTCACCTGCACCGGTTAGACCGGTCCAGAGCAACCTGCTCAGAATTCTCCCAAACTTGTCCAACAAACCTAGATGGAAATTCTAGGATGTGGAGCAACAGAGAGAAATCTAGAATTCAACCTGGCAAGCGAAAACACTCCAAAACTCGAGCACACCGAAAACTCTCCTCAGCCAAACTTGCACCAGAAGCACTCTGCGAGCAAGTAGCACAATGAATAGCAGTAAGAAGGATTTTCCCACTGAAAGCCCTGCACCGGTCTTACCGGTCAACCCCACCGGTTTGACCGGTCTGGCTCAGAAAACCCCAACTGCAAGAACTCGATCTCCGAAGGCCAAAACTGCACGAAACTGAAATAGCAACAAGCCAAGAACACGACCAACACTCCGGAGGAGAACTCCCCGAGAAACAGCCACAACAGGCCGCACCGGTCTAACCGGTCAAGCCTGGGCTGCTCCAGATGAACTCCACCCATGAGTCAACTCCCACCTTCTGATGCCTCGATCTCCCGATTTGCTCCACGGATTCAATTAAAACTTTGGGGATAGGTGTACCACCTCATGAAGAAGTCATGCCTAAGAGATCGGCCCCAAAGAACCACTAAATCAAGAGGAATCGAAGAATGAACACCAAGAACACCTTTTCACGGAACACAAAGAAAACCCTAAATTTGAGCTCCCAAACCCACGAATTTAGAGGAGGGATCACAAGGAAAAGAACCATAAGGGGCTCATGTCTACATCCCACATCAAATCCGCAAAGGGGAGGCCTCAAATCAACCACAAGAAAATCGCCAAGAAAAGGCTCCGAAAATCCACAAAAAGGAAAACGAGAATCGCCACCACAAGAGCTAGAGGAACCACGCTGAACCTTTTATACATCAAATGAAAGATTCATACAAGGTCTAGCTTGCCTCCCTAGCATCCATCTCTCTCTCAAGATCTCTCATGAAGCTCTCAAGTTAATCCTAGAGAAAATAGGTAGCTAAAAAGAGAAATTACAAAGAGCAAATGAAAACCCTAGAGCCCAAGAGATGGCTGTCACAACCCTTCTACCTAGTTTATATATGAGGTCCTCCGGTGGGGGTAAATGACTAGAATTCCCTCTAGGCGATACAACCCCTCGAAGGGCATATTTGGAAACTTGACAGCCTTTCCATCGAACGGACGCCCAGCAACCGCACCTTGCGTAGACTCGACGCCAAGCCTGCGATCCTGACGTGTGTCCTTCGCTTTGAGTCAGTCGATGCTCCTTAGCCTTCACCGGTCAGACCGGTCTGGTGCACCGGTCAGATCAGCCACGTGCAGAGCTGAGCTGCCGACCACTCGGACTTGGCTTTGTGGATCAACCAAGGAACCTAATGGTTTTCTGGTGAACCACTGCAAACCCCGTGAGCTTGGTGCAGCCTCCACATCGAGCTCCTCGACTTGGCCGCCATGTCTGCCCCGGCTCGATGTTGGCTTTCGGATCAACCAATGAACCCGCTATCATCTGACTTCGACTTGCTCTTCTCGCACCATGTGACTCGCACTTGATCCCGTCTGGCCACCGGGTCCATCGAACCAAGCATACTTGTCCCTCCAGTCCTTTGGAGGCCCCGCAAGGCTAAGATCTTTTGCGTTTGTTCTTCACCTGCACCAATGCACATCAAGCCGTAGCCTACATCCACAAGATAGAACGCAGCGTCAGTCCACACAACATTGTCAATCACTCATCACTAGAGAGTGCCCAACCACTAGCCATCAGACACTCTGGTCCTCACACTTGAGCACGAACGGAACACCCTGATTATCAAGCTATGAAAATCCTCTAATGGTCGTTCACCTTCCAAGCCAATAATCATGAGAATTAAACATAATGTAAGGGTATCAAGGATGAGAAGATTTAGAATGGGGACATGTGCAAAGGGAAAAAGAATAATGACTTCAAGACACTAATGATGTCTTCGATGTCGGATTGCACATGGTTGGAATATCAAAGATTCATTCTCAACATCGCATCCTTCTTTGCACTTCTCTTGATCTTCACTTGATTCAACACCCCTCCTTATATCTTCTTTGCTCTGCCTTGAATTTCTCTTTTTTCTTTTTTTTCTTTTTTTTCCTTTTTTCTTTATGCGCACACACACATTTTTTTCTTTTCTTTTCTTGACATCTTGATCTCTTTCCGAAGCCTTTCGCTCGTCTCTTTGACATGAACCACAATCTAAATTTTAAATAAATCTTTACCTAAAAATGGAACGAATCTTCGGGCATAGGTTGTGTTCAAGGAATAAGATAATAAAAAGATGTTTATGGTTTGGGTATGGAATCTGGCGATATACGGGGCTTTCAATGTGAAAGTCTCATTACCGAATGTATGACGAGGCTAGAAATAAAAGATATAACAACAAGGACATGATCATTGCTTGAAATTAGACCTCCCAAGAGAGAAAAATCCTAACCCAATTCATGATGCTAACGACACTTATGGTGGAGGATATATATTGTAGGCTTTGTATAGGATAAATTTGTCTCTCAACTTGGAAAAAGAAATTGCTAACCTTCATTGCAAGGGGTTTTTTCATAAATCTTCAGAAATAAATTCCTCCAATTTTAGTATTAATTGCAGCATAGTCGAAGCGAGGTCCTAGATCAAAGTTTAGTATGGAAAGTTTCAAAGGCAAACTTCCACTAAGCACCACGGCAAACAATTATGCACAATGCTCATGCTCAAATAATTAATATAAAAGGAAAAAACTAATAAGTAAAAGCAAAAATTTGAAAGAGCTAGCTCCCCCACACTAGGATCGTACGACGTCCTCGTCGTAATTTTAGAAAAAGAACAAGAGGGGGAATCTACCACTACGCCGAGGTGAACACATGGTCATGATTATTTTATTCAAAACAAAAAGAAATCTAGGTTGTCCTCCCAGTAGCCATGTTATTGTTGAAAGAGAAAAACAAAAGTTGCACCGAGTTGAGGTTGAAGGCATTCTTACAAGCATTTGTGTTCGGCAAAGAGAAGGTCCATGGAGGTGTTACCATCTTTTCTAGTTCTTCGTGGTCTTCTCCTAACATCTCCATGTATTGAATGTGACTTTGCTTTTGTCCTGATTTTCCAATGCTCCTTAACTTCTGAATTCGATCATGTATGCTTCATGGAATCAATGGTCGCGCTTCTCTTCAATGTTGTCATCGCCATCTCCTCTTTATTGTTCTCATCATCTTTTTGCTATCTCTTCTTTATGGATTTTCCCCTCTGTACAGAACAGAATATATATATAAATATAGATTTATCGAAAAGTTTATGCAATTACCTTTCCAACATGTGGTCATTCATCGAAAACGGAGTTCAGACAAGGGAGTTATGTCCGTTTTACTTCAGCGCTGTGTGCTGTCCAGAACTGATTTCAGGACGTGCTACGTTCGATGATTTGGCCGTAACCACTTGTAGGAACCTCCGATTTCCTTGATTCTTGATTCGTTGGAATTGTAACTTTGTGGGGCTTCCAACTATCTAAAAATATTTTGTGTTTTCTTTTTGAGACTGTGCAGAATTTTGATGAGATCATTAGCTTCTTGTGCATTGATCCATAGATGTTGATGATCTTGATCTTTCTATCTTCTAGGGTGTCATGTTGCACTTCCATGTTGAAGGTTCAGGACCTCCCCCATGCTTAGAACTTTTCTAAGCATGGAGGAATAAAAAATATTATCTTAGTTATCCTTCAATTTTCTTGTCGTGAGAGTCTTTATCTTGCTTGCAAAACATTTTAAGCGCACATTCTACCCCCAAGGTGACGGTTGGGAGTAGATAAAATTGCCAATAATCCAACAATATTTCCTAAGATTCTTAACTTGTGGCATAATTAGTCTAGTGTGAATAAAAACAGAAATCTAATGAGTGTACATGGGTGCAAAGTGTGTATGCACATGGGAGGAAGGCAAATAAACAAAGACAATGTTTTCACCTAGTTCTAAACATCATGTTTACAACTAGGTTGCTGAATTTCTCCATAGCCATAAAGATTTATTTATCCAAGGTTAAAACACTATGTCTATCCTTAGATCAATAGCTCTTATAGCACAAGAAAAATAATGCACATTGCAAAGTTTATAAACTAACCAATGCAACATGAAAACATATGAAAAGGCTAGCAAGGTTTATTAAAGTTAACGATGATGGTCCACAATCATGTTTAAACATCACGTTTACAAAGGGAAAATGCCCTATAGAAGCATTAACATGGATATGAAAGCATACATCATTAAGTCTTATAAAACAACCAAACTAACTATATGCAAAATATGTATATGCAAAGAAACAAACATCATGTCGATAACAAAATGCAATGTATGCAAATAAATAAATATGAGCATGAACATGATGGTGGTTCTAAAAAGAAAATTAAACTTAGATTAATTAGCCACAAGTTAATAATCATAGGATGGTGCCATTTATTCCCTCTAAGAAAGAAATAAAAACACAAAGGAATGGGTTGCCTCCCGAAAAGCGCTTCATTTAAAGTCGTAGAGCTCGACTTTCTCACATACCTTCTTATTGTCACAAAGCCATGGTCCTTTATGCAAGAAGTAAAGGTGTCCATGCAGTTTTAATTCACTTCCCATGTTGTGCTTGATCACTTAAAGAAGACCCGCCCAAGCTTATCTAACTTCATAGCTTTCTCCTTCTTTGTCGCTCTTCGGTGCTGCCTTCACTTCATGAATTTTTATTTAATATCCAGAATAGAAAGTGTACCCAAAACTCAACTCCTTTGCTTAGGACACAAAAGTTCCTTTCCAACAAGTCTTTATTTGCCCAAATCGGACTCCGAGTGAGAGAGTTCCGCCCGTTTTACTCCGGTGATGCAATCTGTCCCGAAATTTCAGAATGCGCGACGCTCAATGTTTTCGCCATAACTCCTTGCACGGGTCTTAAAACTCGTTGGTTCTTGATGAGTTGGAATGGAAACTTAATGGAGCTTTGATCATATAATTTTCTTCTTTTCTACACCTCTGAAAATGTGCTCAAACATCAATGAAAACGACAGTGTCCATTGCGAGATTTTGGAGATGTTGATGATTTGACTTGCAACTTTTTGGGCATGACTTCTCTTCACATCATTCAAGCCTTGTGTCCCTGCATGGTTAGTGAAATTCAGACCTTCTCCCGACATGTGCTATTTTTAAGGTCAGTAGCTTGACCAAGCGCAAAGCAAGATCAAGATTTGCAAAACTTATTGTAAACATAAACATCCATAATTACAACCACAAGCAAATTGTAGCAACATGTCAAGGTGTAATTAAAGGAAGCATATGTTTCATGCAAAGCACTTAGCTCTTGGTTAGGCAAAGGTTCTTTAGGCATAGAATTAATTTGTTCAAACATAAACATTGCCTCATCAAGGTTCTCAAGAAATTCTAGCCTATCAACATGATCCTCATTAGAGCAAGGCATAGAATTTAAACTACTATTGGTCAAATGTGAGCATTTAAAATTTTCATCATCAATACCAATAATATCTTGAGATTTCAGTATGTACCTTAGCCTTGGAGCTTTTCAACAAGAGTGATCCTTGGTTTGTCTAGTAGCGTCAAAAGTGAATCAATCTCAACAAGTGGAGTTGTCTCTTTGTTACATTTTTGCATCTCCTACATCCCATCATGTGGAACACGTAATCCATTAGCAATGTATGCATTCATCTCTTCTTGGAAGTCTTCATTATCATCCAAATCTTCATCTTCAAAGTCTTGTATGTTGCTTTCTTTATCTTCCATGTACCACATGTCGTCAAGATTGTTTATCGTTGACTCACTCTTTTCTTCATCCTTGAGTACTTGCATGTCTTGATTTGCTAGTGTATAAGCTTCAATAGCACATAAGCTATAATCTTGTGGAGAGGGGCCTTCTTGCGTGTTTGCTTTGTGTCATCTTCCTCCACCATATCTTCTAACTTGAATCCTATTTTCTTCGATTTATCCTTCAAGTCACTAACTCTTTTCTTTACTTCCCTCATCTCCTTAGCAATAAACTCTTCTTCTCGAATTGGTGCACATGTTGTTGTGGAGACGAGACTTTTTGGCTCATCATGGTTGTGCTCTTCTCTTTCTTCATTATAAATCTTCGAGATGTCATATTGATCGACCCATTCTTCATCTTCTTTTTCTTCAAATATCTTTTGGATCGATTCTCCACTCATCTCTTGCTCAAAAATGTCTTCAATTCTTTTCACAACGCGTCAGTGTTTCTCCTTCCTTCAGTGGTTGATTAGGGGGGCAAAATCAATTTGAATCCAATCAGATTGAATGAATTCTGCCAATGGTCTAGCATTCCCCATCATTCGGCATACATTCATGTTAGTTTCAACATTTTTATCTTGCAAAATGACTTCTCTTACCTTAGGAAGCGGATCTTCAACTTCTTGTATGGTTGGCTCAATTTTCTTGACCTCCGGTTCGTCTTTTTCAGAAATTTCAGCAAGCGTCTCGGGCTTGCTTTTGTCGTTTTGCTCCTCCCGACAACGTCTTCGCCAATCTCTTATCAAGGCCGCCCCCTTGCTGATTTTTTGTAGGAGTTGGGCGGCTTCTGTGAGTGTTTCCTCCATGAGATCCCCTCCTGCACACATTTGAACATATTCCATACAACTAGGGGTTAGAAAAAAGAAAAAAGTATGCAAGATCTAACTTTTCTCATTAATTGATTCCAATTCCCTTCAACTTCGAAGGACGCAAATGAATACCATGTCTTTGCTTCTTCGGCAAGCGAATAAGGAAAGAGATTCCACTTGAACCAATCATTGGGGACTCCTTGTCGTACCGTATTGCATAACGTCGTGAAGCGCTTGATGTGTCTATACGGGTTGTCCATCTCCACCCCTCTAAAATGATTGGTTGTCGCCATCTCGATGATCCTATCCTTGATCCCATACTTTGTGGTTTCGAGGCTCGAATCCGACTGTTGTACCTTGATGTCCTCACATTGTGGGCTAGCATAATCCCTTAATGATTTCTCCGGTTCCTCCAAAGGATGTCCGACGAACGTCATCTAGAGAACAAAAACAAAAAGAAAACAAAATAGCATTTTTCTAGAAAACTAGGGTTAGATGTTAGTGATCAACAAAATTAATACAAGATTAAATGTACCAAATGGGTTTGCTCACCAGCAACGACACCAGAAAAAGGCCTTGTTGATTGTTAAATAACGTGTCGAGTTTCGATCCGCAAGCGTATGGATCACTTGTAGCTTTTTTCACCTAGCGGAGGTCCAAAGGTTCTTGTCAACCCAAGGAGCAAGGGAATTGCTAGCGCTTACCCAAGTACTAATCTATTTGATTATAAAATCTTTGAAAGAGAGATTAATCTAAAATAAAGGCAATCTAACCTATGTTAATCTAAGATTTGAATCCAAGTAACAAGGGTTGATACAAGAGAGAAATAAAGATAGACAAGCATTCCCTCCCTAGGGTCTAGGTTCACATGAATGCATCTACTACATGAAAGGGGTGTGTTGCCTTCCCTAACTTCACGGAGGTTATGTGCTCGCTAAGCCTTTTCCCTTATACAAACTGTCACTACACACGATAATTAATCACCTCGCTAACACACATCTATGTCAAAGCATCCATAGAGTTAAGCTAATCACCACGATTATCACAAACCCTTATAAGACCATATGTCGCACACACATATGTAAATAAAGCATTTCAATGACATAGACCATGAAACATTGATAGGCACAAGATTCATGAAGTGATTACATGTCAAGGACCAATAAAACCCTAGGGATGAACGGAGGCATTACCCCATCATCTAACATAGAGCTCATAGGAGCGATGGGGACTCTGGAGAACGTCATCAATGAAGATGGCAGCAAGGGTATAAATTCTTAAATTACCTCGCTCATCTTGTAGTTTGAAATCACCTTTAGAATCAGGGAACACGCCTAGGCCGACAGCTTGGAGTCCTCCTCTTTCTTCCTTCCCTCCGCCGACATTGATCCTTGCGACAAACTCATCTCATCTCTACCCTCATCTTGCGGTGGCGAGTTTCTGGTGAATGGACGTCAATAGAATGATTGGATGGATGGATCCCCCTTTCTTGGATGTCCGGGGGCTTGTATTTATGCCATTGGGGAGCCTTGGGGTGTGCTCCAACTTGCCTTGCACGAGATCTTGCTTGGGAGCAAAGCAAACATGGTTTCCATAAAATCAGACTCATCCAGATTTTCCTGTTTCGCAGCCCTTCCTTGCCGACATCATATCTCCCACGTCCAGACTCCAAATAATGCCAATTAGGTATCTAGATTGGGTGGCACGAAATTATCTCCAACTTTGGTATTCATTGCTTTCCTTGAAAACGAAGGTAAGATCCCCAAAACGGCCTTGGAAGATAATCTGTATGATTTCGGACTTGTCTACGCAACAGCTATTTCAGGGGTCATATCTCCTAGCTCCTGATCCGAATTAAGCCTTCCATATGTTCAAATCGATGCTTTCAACAAGGCCCACAAGTTTGGTATTCAACGTTTTGCTATTAGAGGCCGATTAAGTCTCTGAATCTGCATCAAAAGATAATGCTGTTCCGGGCTGCGCGAATATCTCCTTTGAGTGCTCCATATCCACTTCGCTCCCGATCGGCTCTCCCTCTTGTGGTCGACCTCGGAGGCATTTATCGGTGTCCCCGGCGAATGGCGGCATGGCCAGAAAACTTAGAGTTTTGGACTTGACGCTGAAGAAACGGGAGAACAAACCGATGCCGGAAGTGGGTGGGCTGGCCGGCCTGGACCGACCAGCTTAGGCCCACCTCGGCCTGGTTCTGCCCGGCCTTCCTCGTCGTGGATCCTCTTATCATTCTTGCTCTTTACTCCTTCGTAGATGGCTTTTTGGCATCATTATCCCTGCGACCAAGTTAGGGGGTCTTGTCGTATGAAGTCCGATCTTTTCGTCTTGGTCCTTGGGAGTGTTTCGTCGCAGCACCTTGGTCCTTGCCACCTTTGGGAGTATATTCGACTTGCACTTGAGCATGAACTGAATACCTTGATTACCCTTTTGAACTTGATGCGAATCCGTCCATTAAGCTCTCGTTTTCGTGCGAACAAATCATACTTCAAAATGCACATAGGAAGACGAACTTGTTACATCATTAGTATGCCTAGTGGCGGGTTAGTTCCAAATCAAAGATCAGACCATAGTGTAACAAGTGCTCTAGGTTGACAGAAATCGACCACCAACAATTTCTAGAGGATGAAGTGTATGTGAGGCAACCCCCGAGTTTTGAGAGTGACAAGTATCCTCACCGAGTGTACAAACTTAGAAAAGCTCTCTATGACCTAAAAAAAGCACCCAGGGCGTGGTATGGTAGGTTGAGAGGGTTCTTATTTAGCAAGGGGTTTGTGATGGGGAATGTTGACCATACTCTCTTTGTCCTCAGGTAGGGCGATGACATTCTGATCGTGCAAGTGTATGCGGATGATATTATCTTTGGTGGCTCATCTCACTCTTTAGCTGCCAAGTTTGTAGATGACATGAGCAGGGAGTTCGAGATCTCGATGATGGGTGAGTTGCAGTTCTTCCTCGAGCTTTAGATCAAGTAATGCAAGGATGGGACTTTTGTACACCAGACGAAGTACACCAAGGACATTGTGAAGAAGTTTAGCATGAACGACTCCAAGCCGCTGACGACACCGATGAGTACCACTACGACCTTGGATACGGATGAAGATGGCGAACTTGTGGACCAGAAGGAGTACAAGAGCATGTTCGGATCCCTCCTCTACTTGACGGCGACGAGGCCGAACATACAGTTCAGTGTGTGTCTGTGCGCTCGTTTTCAGGCTTCACCGAGGACTTCACATCGGCAGGTCATCAAGAGGATTTTCAGGTACTTGAACTACACTCTTGAGTTTGGTCTTTGGTATTCTGCCTCCTCGACACTCACACTTCACGGATATTCTAATGCTGATTTTGCTGGGTGTCGTTTGGATCGCAAGTCTACCTCGAGTTGTTGCTAGTTTCTTGGTTCTTCTTTGGTCTCTTGGTCGTCTCGTAAGCAATCTAGTGTAGCCCAATCCACCACAGAAGCTGAGTATGTTGCTGCAGCTAGTTGTTGTTCCCAGCTCTTATGGATGACCTACACTATGACCGACTTTGGTGAGGAGTGCACCCAGGTTCCACTCTTTTGTGACAGCACTAGTGCCAGAATTGTAGCCAAAAACCCAGTCCTTCAATCCAAGACTAAACACATCAAAGTGAGATACCACTTTCTGAGGGACAATGTTGAGGAAGGGAACATTTCCTTGTCCTATGTACCTACCCAAGATCAGCTAGCCAACATATTCACTAAACCACTTGACCAAGTTACCTTCACATGCTTGCGAGGTGAACTTGGAGTGTGTTTCCCTTTTTAGCTGGATCTTGGAGCTTCTCATGTATATATGTGATATATGTATCATTTGTTGCATTTCATGCATGCATTTTCATTTTTGTACCAAAACATGGTAGGATAACCATCTTTGTATCATATTTGCTAGAATGAGCTTCTCTTATATGCTTTGATCACCATGATGTGCTATTTGTGAGATATGTGTATGCATTGGGAATGGTGATGTGAATGCTATGCTCTTGATGGTATTGTCATATATTCATGCTGAGATAGATTCTTTTTGTGAAAATGCTAAAATACTTTCACTCATGAGTAGATTCTTTTTCATGCTCTCTTTGTGCTCAAATGCCTATATCATGCTTAGCTTGTGCTTGAGAATCATCCCCTTTTCACTTGGGGTCAAAGACCCATGTATCATTGTGAATGTTTAGCCCATGTGTTCACTTGTGGAGGAGCATAAGCTTCTTTTTGCCGCAAAGGCATTTCATGTACCATGCGTAAATTTGAAAATGAATTTGGTCTATGAAATCTCTATGCTTGGAAAATATGTTCGTAATCATGTTGTTGGCGGTCGATTTCCGTCAACCTAGCCACATGTTTACCTTCTATGTTGGTATTAATTTGTTATTCACACTAACAATCCTAACCCCCATTATATGTCAAGTTCGCACTCGCATGTGATTTTTGGAGTTTATTATTTACACAGGAATCAAGAGCCTAAATGAGGACTTTCGGGTAAAGTTCATCAAGGGTTTTACAAGGTGATCACGGACCCCGGGACAAGTCAAGATACAAGATGAACATGACTCCAAATGCACCAAGGACTAAAGCGTGAAGCCGAGAAGTGCTGAGGACCTAGACGGAAGATGCAGGAGTTCATACGCCAATCACCCTCATCTAAACCGCGAGAAAAATGACGTCAAGGACACACATGCAACTCGGCAAAAAGTCAGGAAGTCGCAAGAAGCGTCTGGAAGAAAGACGGGACCGAACTGGGCCGAAGTGGGCCCAGGCTGGCCGACCCAGCCTAATTCGGGCCCGGTTCGCCCCCTTTGACCTAGCTGTTCCTCGGGCTATTTATAGCCCCTGTGCATCGAGCCACGCATCAAGCAATTCGTCATCCGCCGCCGAGGAGTAGAGAAGAGAGGGACACCCTTCCGGAGAAGTGAGGGTCGAGATGGTTGACTAGGGTTCCCCTAGCCGACGTGGGAACCTTGCATGGAAGACCACGTCAGAGTTCTAGAAGCTAAGGATCAAGATCAAGGTAGGATCCCGGTGGTGATCTTGTCCATGTACTATACTTCATGTTGAATTTGCAAGATTGAATCCGATTTCTAGCGATCCAATGCTTTCTTTATGACTTTGCCTTCGCTTGGGTTTTCTTATTCTCCAATCTATTCCGTGGATATATTGCATAGGATGTTCTTGTAGCCATGGTGGCTAGAGGTGCACACCTGACTTACCGAGTGTCTTCAACACGTTCTCCATGAACATGCTCTTAGGTTCACCTACACAATAAGCGGGACATCGTGACAGGATGTTGATCACGTGTACGGTAGGTGCCTTTGAGGGTTGGAATGGAAGCCAAGATTTAAAGAGGCTTTTAATGAGATTCGTTTGCTTTATTCTTCTTGGTTTTGGAACTTCAACAAAAGACCCGATCCAATCTCTAGATCGGTTTTACCTCCTCTTTCTCTTGCTATCTCCGGTGTTGAGTAGATTAGATGTGTTTTCATGGTTCTTTCATAGATTAGATGAAAAAACCCTTCTCAAGATCAAAGTGTTTTCCGCTTATTAGATTGGTTCTTGCATTACACATTGTTCCACGGATTCGATACCTTGGGTTCACCACTCAAGGGAAGAAGGGTCCCTTGACTACGACGGACGATTTGTCCGCTTGCAAGTCCAAACAAACTTTGCAACGATAATCAAACGTCAACAAGCCCCTTTTTCTAGTGCTGTTGCCGGGGAACAAGTAATCAAGATTCAATCTAGTATTGCGTTTGTGAATATTTTCAGTTTTTCTCTTGATTTTTCTTTTGCATCTTTTAATTTTGATCATCCTCAAAAAAAATCAATCTAATCTAGGGTTTTGCTAAACCCTAGTTTTCTTTTAGTCTTTGTATATATTTGGCTAACCCTAATGGGAGGTGGACGGCTACATCTCCAACAAAAAAACATATTTTGTGGATGGTCTAGAAAAATTTTGCAAGCAAAGGTGACGTGCAACACGAAGATCTAAAAGCGGAGGCCGGACATCGTCGGAATCTCCAAGAGAAACTCCACCTACAAGATCAAAAGCAGATCAACCTCATCCTCCACTCATCCTAGGGAGATCGTTCCTCAAGACCGTCGGAGCAACAATCGACGTCGGCAAGGGGAAGATCAAGTGATGGCGAGAGGAGTGCATTCAAGTTAACCACGATTCAAGGTATGTAACGTGGTCAATATAAAATACATTCTACCTCATCATTACATTGGAAGCGAGGAGGCAAAGGAGAATGAAGTGGAGACACAAAAGTTGTTGCATCCGTCAAGACCAAGAATCAACGCCCGCCTGTGAAGACCAAAAAGATGACTAAGACGAAGAATAAACCTACACCAAAGCCAAGGATGGTGTAGAAGTAGGGTCCCCAAGATTGCAACGCCCACAAAGAGCGTTGATCTGAAGTGAAGAAGAGAAGAAGTCTAGCTATAGACTTTAAACGAAGCGCTTTGTGGGAGGCAACCCGTTCGTCGAGTCAAGAATAAGCTAACGGGAGGACAACCCGGAAGATTTCCGAATTTCAAGTAAGTGAGTCTTAGAATTTGCTACGCAAAACATTTTATTAACACTTAAGTGGTTGAACAACTTTCGGAGAACCTTTTATTTGCTCGGTCGTTTTATTTGGATTTTTTCGATCATAAACCAATGCCATGAGCCATCTCATGATTTATTTGCCTCTTTTCGAGAAACTAGAACCAAAAATTCATATTATATCCAAGCCTTTCATCCTCTCCATGATGTTAAGGTTGGCTAGTTTTACATGTTAAAAACACACGAGTAGAGCCTTGCTATGTTCCTTAATGGTTTATAATCTTTGACGCATGGCCGGACTTGTGTGAACCTTGATTTTTGGTTTCTTTCAACTTGACATCCATCAGTTTCTCTAGAATTAGAATTTTTCTAAGCCCTTTGAATTTATTTTTATTCAAAACCTCTCTCTCTCTCATGTTTGGTCAAAATTAGAACCTAAACCTATGCCCCCACGGTCAAGCCGGAGGAGCTTGCTATCAATTAATGAAAGCAATCGATCCCGGTGCAACCAAAATAAATTTTACAATTGTTTCGGATGCCTAAAATCTCCTCTAATGATATATTTGGACTCATCGCTAGCGCTGAGTTAATTTTTGAATTTTCAAAATTAGAGGAGTAATTAGTATCTAAACATGATTAAGGGGAGGTTTTTGAGCTTGTTTAACATATAGTGCTCCATGATGCATCTTGGGTAAGCATCAATCATTTGGCATCTTGGGCACTTGCAAAGGACAAGCATGGGGGAAGCAAGGGCATTGTTTTGCAAGAAATTATTGGAAGCACATGAGGCAAGGGAGCAAAGAAGTGACACAAAGCAAAATAATGAAGGTGGAACCCTAAATCACGCAAGCAAAGGAGGGGTTGTGAACGTTTGGGTGATGGAATCTCATGGGTCACGCGGTAAGTATTTTATCTATTTGTTAATTCGTGTTCTTGAGTTCATAGCCCATAAGTTCCAGAAACAACCTAGAAAAAAATTTGAGTTCCATGGGGTTGTAGGATCTTGTCATGTAATCGCCGATCCTTTTATTTTCGATCTATTGTTCATGTTGATGATGCTTTGATGATTAAGGTTAGCTACCTTGCTTTTGGGGTTGCTCCCGTAGATCACGTCAACATATCATCACACCTCAATAGATTGGCTTCATCATGATAGGCGGTTGCATGTTCAAGTATTCATAAACCCTTTGGGCAAACATCACTCCTACTTGTGCACCTTACACTCCACCCTCCATATACTTTATTTGTGTGTTTTTCCACCAGCAAGAAACCCCCGGGGGAGTTGTTTGTGATTTTGTGTAGCAAGGAATGATGAGAGAGATCATGAACATCATCCTCGAAAGGAAGACACGATCATCATCATCGAAGGTCATCATCAAGCTCTTCGAGGAGGCACTCAGTCTCCGAGTCTCCCCGAAGCATGGAGGAAGATGTGGCACCACCGAGGAGTGGCACGGTGCCCCTTGGTGGCATAAGGAGTACATGAAGCTCATCCATGCAGTACACCAACCCGCAAGGACACACGGAGGAGCCACTCATTCCACCACAACGCTCAACTCGTTCATCCACTCCACCACCAACCGAGGCATTCCAATGGATTCATCATGAAGAGGAGGAGAAGCTTGTACGTCTTGAGAGGAGGCTTGTGCCAAATGTTGACTTCAATAACACCCTCCAAGTGTAGGATTCTACTCGGATATCAAATCTTCAGCAACCTTGGATGGGTGCAATTCTTTAATGGAGTTGGTGTGACTACTCACAAGGAGCTTACCTTGGAAATTCTTATACATTGGCATCGGTCATTAATGTAGGGGTGTCATGCCTCTCATTCCGCCTTGAAGATAAAGAGCAACTAGTTCCTTATGGATATATTGGAGAACTACTCGGTTACAAGAAGGAAGCCCTGGAGCAAGTTGATGTCCAAGAAAATATGTTAGAAGGATTTTTGGGGAATGATTTCGGAGAAGATAACAAGGAACCCAAAATTTCTCCTTGTCGGGATTTCTTTGGGATCGAATACATGAAGTAATGAAAATTCATTAGTGATGTAAGGAAAATTCATTAGTGGAGATGAGAGGAGAAGGTACAAGTTGACAAAGATTAATGTTCCTCTTCCCAACATGAGGTTGAGATCGAATGAAGACAAAATTGGTTAGAGGAAGGATTTCTTGTACTGGCAAAGAAGATTAAGAACAAGGTAAGTCAATGTGTCAATTAAAATTTTAAGACTAATGTTTTGTGGAGATTTGTTTGTTCAAGCAATAGGAATTGGAAGCAATCACGATGCCCAAGAAATCACAAGATCAAGCTCTTCAACATCTTCGAAGTCTGTTCGCATCAAGTTTTGCACAGTTCATGGGAAGAACAATAGGATATCTTTGGATATTTACAAGCCCCACAAAGTTACGCTTCCAATGAGTCAAGAATCAAATCGATCGGAGGTTCCTACAAGCGGATATGGCCGAATTACCGATGATTGCACGTCCTGAAATTTCTGGACAGCAAGCAAAGCTGAAGTGAAACAGCCATAACTCCCTCATTTGGACTCCGATTAAGATGGATGAGTACCCGTTGGAAAGGTAATTTTATAAAGTTTTCAATATAATCATATTTGGGTATATGTTCTGTTATGTATATAGGGGGAAATCTAAGGAAGAGGCAGCTGCAATATGATGAGAACAAGATGGCGAAGGTGAGGACGACAACAACGAAGAGGAGCTTAGGGAATGCTTCCATTAGACCACTCATGAAGAAATTCAGAGGCTTGGAACAAAACAAAGACCCCTGGAGCATTGGCAAATGAAGACACGAGTTGGCGGCATCCGACGCAAGGAGATGTTTGAAGAAGACCACAATGGACTACACACATAAGACAACATCCAATGGCGTGGATATTTTTGGGATCTCACATGAAGGATCATGGAACTACATGAAGACATTTAAGACATGTGTGAAGCCCTAGAAATAAAGGAAAAATTGTGGGAGAGGGATCATCCTCCGCGGCCCAAGACGAAGGAGAGGCTGCACATCAAGATAATGAACAACCACGTGGAGGGATTCCGATGCCACCACCATGGAGGAAGTATGCCAATGCAAGCATGGGGGAGTGGGGCAGCCATGCACCACATCCTCCATCATACATGGTTCTTAACAAAGTTTTCATGGCACCTCATCCAAACCAATGCAAGTCAAATAGAAGAAGGGACCGCAAACATTGCCTATCAAATTGGTCGCCTTCACATATCACCGCCGGAATAATTTCGAGGAGGACCGGCGCAAACATGCTACAAGCAAGATGATCAATATCAACCACCGTAAGATGAAGAATGGAGAAGGAGGAAGAAGAAATAATGCTTTCAACTTCGGTTCGATTTTCCCTCTTTCCTTTTCTTTATTTTCAGCTTTTATGCAAATTTGTGCGTAGCATTTTCAGTTTTTATTTAATTTCAGCATGTGTGTTAGTAGTAGTGTTTGCTTTAAATCAACATGAATAAAGTTTGCCACCATGTTTATCACCTTTAGTGAAGATAATAAGTTGATGCCATGTTCATATATGATGAAAGTTGCCGCTTTGCTCATCTTTGTGCTTGATTTATGCATGTTTAAGCTAGTGCTCTCTTTTAATATGAATCTGAAATTTAATTAAAATGCTAGCCTAATCTTGTGTGGAGGTTATGATAACTCAAGTCCCATAGTTCTTTTTCGTTGCTCTTAATTTTGAATGAATCAAAGAACCTTTTTATTCTTAGAAGTTTATGCTAACCTTGTCATGAGTACCGCTTGCATTTTACTCTACCCATCCAAAGCCCAAACTTACTTGAGTGCAAAACATTAGTATATACAAGATTTATTTTTGGGTGCATTAATTCAAGGCCTGATTTCTCTGGCCCGAGACTAAGAAGCTGGTCATTCCGTTTTGCGTATCGTTCTTTATGCTAGCCTCTTCTATCCGTGCATTGTGAGTTTCCACATCGGGAATTTCGCAAACCTCACCGGATATCCAAACAAAACTCAAATATATCTTTTTTGTGTACACCTCCTTGACCACAACCCAATATATGAGTATGGATGAATATTTTGGAGAAGATTACAAGGAAGGTACTTTAAGTGAGTAAGGGAGACTTCCAAAAGGATCCCTAGGAGATTTTTCGTGTATCTCTCTCTAAGAAAATATGAGAGCTTCAATTCCCACATTGGCACATTTATCACCTCTTTTGCCCGAGGACAAGCAAACGTCTAAGCATGGGGGGGGGTTGCCAAGGAAGTGCTAGTATAGTCTAGAGTTCAAGGGGAGCAAAAAAAGAAAAAAAAGAAAAAAAAAGAGAAAAAGTATGATGAAAAAAAATGATAAAGAAGAAAAAGTATGATGAGAAAAAGAAAGAAAGAAAGAAAGAAGAAAGAAAAAAAATATAATAATAATAAAGCTCCCCGGTTCTCTAGCTATGTTTAGTGCTTTTTGAGTTTTCAAGAGGATTCAAGATCAAGACCCATACTCATCTTTCCAACCATGTGCAATCCGATAACGAGGACTTCGTTTGTGCCTCGGGATCACTCTTTGCCATTTGCACATGTCCACCTATCTCAAAGTGTGTGTATTTTTCTCTCCCCCCTCCTTGATAACATTATTTTTCTAATGACCTTTTTGACGAGTCTCGGTAAGACCATGAGAAGCTAGTCTTGTTTTAATAATATCTCAACTATAATATCTTGGTAGGACTAAACTTTCCCTATAGCTCCATATAAAGCCTTCCACCATATACTTTGAGAGAGGAAAGGAGTAGAACAAGTAGGCTTGAGAGACAAGTAAGATGAGAGTACATGAGCAAAGTGCAAGATGATTATTTTTGATCTTGGTAAAGTAATTTTTCTCTTTATCTCATTCTTTATTTTTCAAAATTTCTGAGATTTGTTTAAAAGTTTGAGAGCTTGATCAAGTACTTGTGGAAAGAGCTTGAATGATATCTACCCTCCATAAAGATAAAAGTTAGTACATTATGGAACTTTAATGAATATAAATTTAGAGAGCATAATGTTTTCTCATGTATGATCAAGTGTAGGGTATGAACATTGAAAGGCAACACTGATATCCATTGAAGACTTACTCGAGGACGAGCAAGGTTTAAGCATGGGGGGATGTTGACGGTTGATTTCCGTCAACCTAGCCACATGTTTACCTTCTATGTTGGTATTAATTTGTTATTCACACTAACGATCCTAAACCCCATTATATGTCAAGTTCGCACTCGCATGTGGTTTTTGGAGTTTATTGTTTACACAGGAATCAAGAGCCTAAATGAGGACTTCCGGGTAAAGTTCATCAAGGGTTTTACAAGGTGATCACGGACCCCGGGACAAGTCAAGATACAAGATGAACATGACTCCAAATGAACCAATGACTAAAGCGTGAAGCCGAGAAGTGCTGAGGACCTAGATGGAAGATGCAGGAGTTCATACGCCAAGCACCCTCATCTAAACCGCGAGGAAAATGACGTCAAGGGCCCACAAGCAACTCAGCAAAAAAGTCAGGAAGTCGCGAGAAGCGTCTGGAAGAAAGACGGGGCCGAAATGGGCCGAAGTGGGCCCAGGACGGCCGGCCCAGCCCAATTCGGGCCTGGTTCGGCGCCCCCTTTGACCTAGCTGTTCTTCGGGCTATTTATAGCCCCCGTGCCTCAAGCCACGCATCAAGCAATTCGTCATCCGCCGCCGAGGAGCAAAGAAGAGAGGGACACCCTTCTGGAGAGGAGAGGGTCGAGATGGTTGACTAGGGTTCCCCTCGCTGACGTGGGAACCTTGCATGGAAGACCATGTCAGAGTTCTAGAAGCTAAGGATCAAGATCAAGGTAGGATCCCGGTGGTGATCTTGTCCATGTACTATACTTCATGTTGAATTTGCAAGATTGAATCCGATTTCTAGCGATCAAGTGCTTTCTTAACGACTTTGTCTTAGCTTGGGTTTTCTTATTCTCCAATCTATTCCGCGGATATATTGCATAGGATGTTCTTGTAGCCATGGTGGCTAGAGGTGCATACCTGACTTACCGAGCGTCTTCAACACGTTCTCCATGAACATGCTCTTAGGTTTACCTACACAATAAGCGGGACATCGTGACATGATGTTGATCACGTGTACGGTAGGTGCCTTTGAGGGTTGGAACGGAAGCCAAGATTTAAAGAGGCTTTTAATGAGATTCGTTTGCTTTATTCTTCTTGGTTTTGGAACTTCAACAAAAGACCTGATCCAATCTCTAGATCGGTTTTACCTTCTCTTTCTCTTGCTATCTCCGGTGTTTAGTAGATTAGATGTGTTTTCATGGTTCTTTCATAGATTAGATGCAAAAACCCTTCTCAAGATCAAAGTGTCTTCCTCTTATTAGATTGGATCTTGCATTACACATTGTTCCACGGATTCGATACCTTGGGTTCACCACTCAAGGGAAGAAGGGTCCTTTGACTACGACGGAGGATTTGTCCGCTTCCAAGTCCAAACGAACTTTGCAATGATAATCAAACGTCAACACATGTCTTTATGCTTTCATGTATATATCTTGGGTGTTAAACTATTGCATGCTGTCTACCATGAGAAATCTCAATTAGAAGTAGACACATGGCTCGGTGGCTTTGACATGACATGAAGTAGCTTGTGGGTGTTTGCTATGATCTTGTGATGAGAACTTGTGATCTTGTATGAGTTTTGTGTGATCTAGCTCATTTTTGCTCAAATTGACCATGGATAGGGCACTCATCAAGGGGGAGATTGAGGACCGGAGTGTCCAACAGCTGGTGGATGGCCACTTCTTAGTGATGAGTGATTGACAACTTTGTGTGGACTGACATTGTGCTTTGTCTTGTGGATGTTGGGTGCGGCTTGATTTGCGTTAGTGCAGGTGAAGAACAAGCGCGAAAGGTCTTAGCCTTGCGGGGCCTCCGAAGGACCGGAGGGACTTGTAGGCTTGGTTTGATGGACTCGGTGGCCAGACGGGATCAAGTGCGAGTCACATGGTGTGAGAAGAGCAAGTCGAAGTCAAATAGCGGGTTCGTTGGTTGATCCAAAAGCCAACATCGAGTCGGAGCAGACGTGGCGGCCAAGTCGAGAAGCTCAGCGAGGAGGCTGCACCAAGCTTGCGAGGTTTGCATTGGTTCACCAAAAAACCACTGGGTTCCTTGGTTGTTCCTCAAAGCCAAGTCCGAGTGGTTGACAGCTCGACACTGCATCAGGCTGGTCTGACCGGTGGTCCTCACTAGTCTGACCGGTGTGGACTGGTCTAACCGGTGGTCGACACCGGTCTGACCGGTGGTGGCCGAGGAGCACTGGGTGACTCGAAGCGGAGGACACGTGTCGGGATCGCAGGCTTGGTGTCAAGGCTACGCGAGGTGCAGTTGCTGGGCGTCCGTCTGAGGGAAAAGCTGTCAAAGTTTCCTAATTTGCCCTTCAAGGGGTTGTATTGCCTAAGGGCATTTTAGTCTTTCGCCCCCACCGATGGACCTCATATATAAACTAGGTGGATGAGTGTAGGCAGCTATCTCTTTAGCTTTAGGGTTTTCGTTTGCTCTTAGCATTTTCTCTTTTTAGCTACCTATTTTCTCTAGGACTAGCTTGAGAGCTTCATAGTGAGATCTTTAGAGAGGGTTGGATGCTAGGGAGGCAAGCTAGACCTTGTATGAATCTTTCCTTTGATGTATAGAAGGTTCGGCGTGATGCCTCTAATGTTTTTAGTTGTCTCTCCTATTTTCCTTTTTGATGATTTTCGGAGCCTTTTCTTGGCGATTGTTGACGTTTGACTGTCGTTGAAAACTTCAATCTGCAAGCGTACGGATCAAATGGGACCCTTTTTCCCATAAGTGTAAACCCAAGGTATCGAATCTATGGAACATGTGCAACACAAGATTCAATCCAATAAAGCGACAAAACACTTTGTTCTTGAGAGGTTTCAAACACATTTAATCTACTAAACATGAGAGATAGCGAAAGAAAGCAAAGAGATAACCGGTCTAGAGAGTCTAGATCATGCTTTTGTTGTAGTTCCAAGCGAGAGATGAAGATAGAAACGCGAATCTCATAAAAAGCATCTTTAAACCATGGCATCTGTTCCAATCCTCGAAGGCACCTACCGTACGCGTGATCGACATCCTGTCACGATGCCCCGCTTTTTGTGTGGGTGAGCCTAAGATTACGTTCACGAGGAACGTGTTGAAAACACTTGGTAGATCCGGTATGCACCTCTAGCCACCGCAGCTACAAGAGCACCCTGAGCAATCTATCTATAGAATAGATTGAGATAGAAGCAAAACCAAAAGAAGACAAAACCGTAGAGAAGGCACTTGATCGCTAGATATCGGATCCACAAAGACTTCACCATGAATTATTACATGAACAAGATCACAACCGGGATCCTACCTTGATCTTGATCCTAGCTCCAGAACTCCGATGTGGTCTTCTATGCAAGGCTCCCACGTCGGCTAGGGAAACCCTAGACAACTAGCACGACCCTCCTCTCCGAGATGGTGTCCCTCTAGCTTCTCTGCTCCTCGATGGCGGATGACGAATGGCTTGATTCGTCGCTCTTCGCACGGAGACTATAAATAGCCCGAAGGGGTGCTAGGTCAAAGGGGCGGTGAACAAGGCCCAGAATGAGCTGGGCCGGCCGGCCTGGGCCGACCGGCCTGGGCCCATCCTGGCCTAGTTCGTCCATGTCTCGCTTCCCGAAGCTTCTCGCGTGTTCTTGAGTTTTTGCCGAACTGCATGTGGGTCCTTGACATCGTTTTCCAAGCGGTTTAGATACGGGTGCTTGGTGCGCGAACTCCCGCATCTTCTGTTTAGGTCCTCGGAGTTTCACGGCTTCATGCTTCAGTCCTTGGTTCATTTGGAGTCATGTTCACCTTCTGTCTTGACTTGTGCCAGACTTCATGATCTTCTCGTAAAGTGCTTGATGAACTTTACCTGGAAGTCTTCATTTAGGCGCTTAATTCCTGTGTAAACAATAAACTCCAAAAACCACATGCGAGTGCGAACTTGATATATCACTAGGGTTAGGATCGTTAGTTTGTATATCAAATTAATACCAACATTGAAGGTAAACTCATGGCTTGGTTGACGGAAATCGGCCGCCAACACCCCCCCATGCTTAAACCTTGCTCGTCCTCGAGTAAGTCTTCAATGGATATCAGTGTTGCCTTTCAATGTTCATACCCTGCACTTGATCATACATGAGAAAACATAATGCTCTCTAAATTTATATTTGTTAAAGTTCCATAATGTAACTAGCCTTCATCCCTACGGAGGGTGGATATCAATTAAGCTCTTCCCACAAGAAGTTAATCATGCTCCCAAATTTTAAATGAATCTCAAAAATTTTGAAATGAAGTGCAAGATGAAGAAATAGAGCTAAATCAAGTTCGAAAACTTAAACCTCCTTGCATCTTGCTCATGAACTCTCATCTCATCAAGTCTCTTAAGCCTATTTGTTCTACTCCTTTCCCCTCTCAAAATATATAAGTGGAAGGATTTATATGGAGCTTTTGGGAATAGTTTAAATATATTATAATCGAGATATTATCAAAATAATACAAGCTTCTCATGGTCTTACCGAGACTCTTCAAAAAGGTCATTGGAAAAATAATATTCTCAAGGAGGGGGGAGAGAAAAATACACACACTTTTGATATAGGTGGACATGTGCTAATGGCAATGAGTGATCCCAGGCACAAATGAAGTCCTCGTTATCGGATTGCACATAGTTGGAAAGATGAGTATGGGTCTTGATCTTGAAGCTTCTTGAAATTCCTAATGCATCTAGAGAGCTGAGGAGCTTTATTTATTATTATTTTATTTTTCTCTCCCATTTTTATATATACACATATTTTTTCTCTCTTTTTTTCTTTATTTCATAATTTTTCTTTTCTCTTTTTTCTCTTTTTTTTCTTTTCTTTTTTTCTCTTCTCTTTTTTTATATACTCCCCTTGAACTCTAGATTGCATTGTACCTACCTCCTTGGTAGCTCCCCCCATGCTTAGACGATTGCACGTCCTCGGGCAAAGAGGTTGCGAAATTTTTGTGCCAAGGTAGGTACTAAAAAAAGTCCTATATTTTCCTGGAGAGAAACACTTGAAATCTTCTAGGGATCCTTCACGCAACCTTTATGTCGTCTTGGAGATTTCCTGAAATGATACTCCAATCTTCGGCACTTTCATTCTTGTGATCTTCTTCGAAATATTCACCAGTACTCAAGAATTGGGTTGTGGTCAAGGAGGTAAACACAAAAAGATGTTTTGGGTTTGTGGGTGGATATCCGGCGAGGTTTGCAAAATTTCTGATGTGGAAACTTACAATGCATGGATAGAAAAGGCTAGCATAAAGATAGATACGCAAAAGCGAAATGACCTGCTTCTTTGTCTCGAGCCAGAGAAATCAAGCCTTGAATCAATGCACCCAAAAATAAATCTTGTACACTAAGGTTTTTGCACTCAATTAAATATAAGGCTTTGGATAGGTAAAGAAAAATGCAAGAGGTATTAATGACAAAGTTAGCATTACTTTTAAGAACAAAAATAAATCATCTTTAACCCATCCAAAATTGAGAGCATGAGAAAAACTATGGGTCTCATTTTTATTATAATCTCCGCAAAGGATTAAGCTAGCATTTAAATTAATTTCAGATTTTCTATTAAAGAGAGCACTAGCTTAATCATACATAAAACAAGTACAAAGACAAGCAAATAGGCAAAGATCATCATATATCAACTTGGCACAATTTTCCATCCATATTAAAGATCATAAAACGATGGTGAAATTTATTCGTGGTGATGGAAAACAAAAACTACTACTACCACACACATGCTGAAAATAAAAACTAAAAATGCTACGCACGCACAAATTTGCACACAAACTGAAAAACAAAGGAAAGGAGAAGGAAAAATCAAACCAAACTTGAAAGCATTATTTCTTCCTCCTTCCTTCACTCTTTCTTCAAATGGTTGATCCTCTGTCTTTATGATGAAACCAAGCCTAGAGTGCCTTAAAGTATATGGTGGCGTCGAGGTCGAACGGGTGGCTCCTCCGTGTGCCCTTGTGGTTCGGTGCACCGCATGGACGAGCTTCGTGTACTCCTCATGCCACCAAGGAGCAGCGTGTTGCTCCTCGGTGGTGCCATGTCCTCCTCAATGCTTCGCGGGGATTCGGAGATAGAGTGCCTCCATGGGGAGCTAGATGGTGCCTTCGACGATGATGATCGTGTCTTCCTTTTGAGGACGATGTTCATGGCCCTTCTCATCGTGCCTTGCTGCACAAATTCACAAACAACTCTCCCGAGGGTTTCTCGCCGGTAGAAAAATGCACAAAGAAAGTATATGGAAGGGCAAGAATTATAATGATTTTTGGGGATTTTCAGAGAAGGAAGTGAGGCATGAATTTTTTTGGGTGGTTCGTGAGGTCTCTGGACTATGAACTCGGGAGCATGAATTTGCTAATGAATGAACTACTTACCAGACGATGGGGAGCACCGGGGGCTGTTTGAAAGGGGCAGGCAGGCCGGCCTAGACCGATCGGCCTAGGGGGCCTCCTGCTCTTCCCGGCTCCAGTTTTCTTTGAGATGCTTCTTTCTCCCTTGTTGTCTTGTGTCCTCGTGCTCCACAAGAATCCACCGCCCAAACGCTCTCGGCCACTCCTTTGTTTTGAATGGTGAGATCAATGCCTTCCTCCTTTACTTTGTGTCACTTCTTGTCTTCCATGCTTCATATGCTTTCACTTATTTCTGCAAAACAAAGCTCATGCTGCCCCCCCCATGCTTGTCCTTTACATGTGCCCAAGATGCCAAATGATGGATGCCTTCCCGTGATGCATTATGGAGCACAAAGTGTTAAGCAAACTCAAAATGCTCTCCTTAGTCATGTTTTGACGTTAATCACTCCTCTAATTTCAAAAATTGAAAATTAACTCAGAGCTAGCAATGAGTCCATATGTATTCTTAGAGGAGTTTTTAGGCATCAAAAACATTTGTAAGTCGAAAACTTTCCGACTACATTTATTTTGGTTGCACCAGGATCGTTCGCTTTCATCAATTGATAGCAAGGTCCTCCGTCTTGACCGTGGGGGTATGGGTTTAGGTTCTAATTTTGGCCAAACATGATAGAGAGATTTTTGCATAAGTAAAAACAATGGGGCTTAGAAAAATTCTACATCTTGAGAACCGGTGGATGTCAATTTGAATGAAACCAAAAAATCGAATTTCCTAGGTTCACGTGAGTCCTACCATGCGTCAAAGATTAAAAATCATTAAGGAACAACGCGACGCTCTACTTGTGTGTTTTTAACATGCAAAACAAAACTGAACCTACCATCATGGAGAGGATGGAAGGCTCAAATAGGATCTGAATTTTTTGTTCTAGTTTTTCGAAAAGAGGTATACGAAACATAGGATGGCTCATGTCATTGGTTTATGATAGGAAAATCCAAATATAACGACCGAGCAAATAAAAGGTTCTCCAAAAACTTGTTCAACCACTTTAAGAGTTAATAAAATGTCTTGCGTAGCAAATTCTTGGACTGACTTACTTGAAATATGGAAATCTTTTGGGTTGCCCTCCCGGTAGCTTTATTCTTGATCGGGTTGTCCTCCCGGTAGCTTATTCTTGACTCGACAAACGGGTTGCCTCCCGCCTAGCACTTCTTTTATAGCCTATAGCTAGACTTCTTCTCTTCTTTACTTCAGATCAACGCTCTTTGTGGGCATTGCAATCTTGGGTACCCACTTCCACACCATCTTGGGCGCGAGCTTATTCTTTGGCTTAGTCATTTTTTTGGTCTTCACAAGCTGGCTTTCTTCTTTGGTCTTGATGGATGCAACAACTTCTTTGATCACCTTCACTTCCTTCTTATTTGGCTCTTCCTTACTAATGCGATGATGAGGTGGAACATATTTAACATTGATCATGTTGCATACCTCGAATTGTGGACAAAACTTGAATACTCTCCTTGTGCCATTGATGCTGAACTTGATCTCCCCCTTGCTAACGTCGATCGTTGCTCCGACAGTCTTGAGGAATGGCCTCCCAAGGATGAGTGGCGGCTTCTCCCTTTCTCCCATCTCGAGAACCACGAAGTCGACGGTGATGAAGTGATCTTCAACTTTTATGGGTACATCTTCGATGATTCCCACGGGATAGCGAATAGAGTTGTCTCCCAACTCTAGACACATGGCCATAGGCTCTAGCTTCGGTAGGCATAGCTTCTCAAACACGTCTCTTGGCATGACACTCATGCTTGATCCAAGGTCGCATAATGCCTTCTTGAACTTGAATGAGCCAATGGAACACGGGATGGTCGGACATCCGGGGTCTCTTTGCTTCTCGGGCCCTTGATTTGCAATAGTGGCACCGCATTCCTTGGACATCTTGATGTGATCTACCCCAAGTGTCACCATCTCATACTTGTTGGCAAGTATGTCTTTGAAGTAGCGAGGCTTTAGTGGAGGCATATGCATGTCTTGGCTCGGCATCTCAAACTTTGGTTCTTCGGTAGTGATCTCCGGAATAGTGGTCACCTTCTCCTTAGTGTGATCTTCCACCTCGACGGTTGGTTTAGGGTTCCTTGCTCCGGTTGGATATTCAGGGTCCTCCGTCTCCTTTCCCAAACGAGTTTGAATAGCCTTCACCATCTCAGGACCTTGGGGTTGTCCTGGCAATCTTCCATTGGCCATTAGGTGTCTGACAAGTTGTCCCACTTGTGTTTCTAGCATCTTCATCATGTTGAGCACTTCATGGTAAGAGCTTCTGACCTCTGTCACCTTACCGTCTATATTCTCCAATATTTTGTCAATAGTCTTGAACTTAGTGACGGTGTCCTTATTGATCTTAGCTTGCTCGTCCATGAAGTCATTCAGTTGTATACGAAGCGGAACCAAATTTTGAATGGATGAGCTTGCATTAAATTGAGGTTTACCAGGCCTGTAGTAGAAGTTTGGCAACTCTCCTTTCCTCATGTAGTCGAGCTCCTTTGCTTCCTTCGGGTAATCTTCTTGGACATGACCGTACTCCCCACACTCCTCATATGTGGATCTTGCTTTGGCGGCCCTTTTAGCTTCTATGTTCTCAATCTCCATCTTCTCCATCCTCCTCATAAGTGAACCGATATGCCATTCAAGGAATTCGGTTCGCATGCATTCATTGAAACGCTCCACAGCTTCTTCAATCGTCTCCATGGGAAATTGAACAAATGTATCAATCTTGTTGCGCAAACTCTGAGTCTTGGCCGACGAATAATATTTCTTCATGAAGGCCCTCATCAATGCTTCCCAATTTAGTTTCGACTGCGCGCGGTAGAGTGTGGAACCAATGCAAATCTCTTCCTTGTAGTGAAAACGGAAAAAGCCTTGCCCTCATTTGATCTTGAGTCACCCCTTCCATATTGAAAGTTTGACATAGTCGAATGAATACTTGGAGGTGAAGGTTCAGGTCCTCTTTGCCGGTGAAAGGCGAATGTTGCACCATGCGGATAGTTGAGACCTTGATCTTGAATGGCCTTCTGATGTCTTCAAGGTTTAGGATTGGTATATCAACAATGTACAGGGTGCATAGCTCCCCGATCTTGCACTCCGGCTGCGGTTCTCCCATGGGTGGCGGTTGAGGTTGATCTCCCTTTGGACTTGGAGGTGGTGATTCCCTTGGAGATTCGGACGATCCTTCGGCCTCGACTTTTGGATCTACAAATTCCTTAGCTTGTGTTGCACGTCTCCTTTGCCTGTAAACTTGGGTTTGTTGGAGAGGTAGCCATCCATCTCCTGTTAGGGTTAGTGATAAAAATATCAAAAAGAAAAATCTAGGGTTAGTCAAAAACTAGATTAGATTGATTTTTGAGGATGATCAAAGTTAATAGATGCAAAAGAAAAACTGAAAAATACTTACAAACGCGATACTAGATCGGATCTTGATTGCTTCTTCCCCGGCAACGGCGCCAGAAAAAGGGGCTTGTTGACGTTTGATTGACGCTGAAAACTTCGATCCACAAGCGTATGGATCACATGGGACCCTTTTTCCCTTAAGTGTAAACCCAAGGTATTGAATCCGTCGAACATGTGCAACGCAAGATACAATCCAATAAAGTGAGAAAGCACTTTGTTCTAGAGAGGTTTCAAACGCATCTAATCTACTAAACATGAGAGGTAGCGAGAGAAAGGAAAGAGATAACCGATCTAGAGAGTCTAGATCATGCTTTTGTTGTAGTTCCAAGCGAGAGATGAAGATAATGCGAATCTCATAAAAAGCATCTTTAAACCATGGCCTCCATTCCAATCCTCGAAGGCACCTACCGTACGCATGATTGACATCCTGTCACGATGCCCTGCTTTTTGTGTAGGAGAACTTAAGAGCACATTCACGAGGAACACATTGAAAACACTTGGTAGATCTAGTTAGCACCTCTAACCACCACGGCTACAAGAGCACCCTGAGCAATTTATCTATAGAATAGATTGAGGAAGAAGCAAAACCAAAAGAAGACAAAACCGTAGAGAAGACTCTGGATCGCTAGAAATCATATTCACAAAGTCTTCACCATGAATGATTACATGAACAAGATCACAATCGGGATCCTACCTTGATCTTGATCCTAGCTCCGGAACTCCGGCGTGGTCTTCCATGCAAGGTTCCCATGTCGGCTAGGGAAACCCTAGACAACTAGCATGACCCTCATCTCCGACATGGTGTCCCTCTAGCTTCTCTGCTCATCGGCGGTGGATGACGAATGGCTTGATGCATAGCTCTTCGCACGGGGACAATAAATAGCCTGAAGGGATGCTAGGTCAAAGGGGGCGGCGAACATGGCCCAGAATAGGCTGGGCTGGCCGGCCTGGGCCCATCCTGGCCTAGTTCATCCCCGTCTCGCTTCCCGAAGCTTCTCGTGTGTTCTTGAGTTTTTGCCGAACCGAATGTGGGTCCTTGACGTCGTTTTCCCTGCGGTTTAGATAAGGGTGCTTGGCGCCCGAACTCCTGCATCTTCTGTTTAGGTCCTCGGAGTTTCACGGCTTCATGCTTCAGTCCTTGGTTCATTTGGAGTCATGTTCACCTTGTGTCTTGACTTGTGCCGAGCTTCATGATCTTCTCGTAAAGTGCTTGATGAACTTTACCCAGAAGTCCTCATTTAGGCGCTTAATTCCTGTGTAAACAATAAACTCCAAAAACCACATGCGAGTGTGAACTCGATATATCACGAGGGTTAGGAACATTAGTTTGGATATCAAATTAATACCAACATTGAAGGTAAACTCATGGCTAGGTTGACGGAAATCGACCGCCATCAGCGATTTTCTTTTGATGGATTTGAGGCCTTTCCTTTGTGGATTTGTTGCGAGATTCACACATGAGCCTCTTGTGGTTCTTTTCTTGGTTACCCCCCTTCCAAATCCGTGAGTAAAGGTGCTCGATTTGGGGTTTTCTTGGTGGTTTCGTGAAGAGGTGTTCTTGGTGTTCATCCTCTGATTCCTATTGATTTAGTGGATCTTTGGGGACGATCTCTTAGGCATGGCTTGTTTCATGAGGTGTTACACCTATCCCAAAAGTCTTACTTGAATCCGTGGAGTGAATTGCAAGATCGGGGCATCGAAAGGGAGGAGTTGACCCGTGGGTGGAGTTCATCCCTAGCTGCACAGCCAGGACCAGTCTGACGGTGCCTTGGACCGATTTGACTGGTGCCTTGGACCGATCTGACCGGTGCAGGCATGTTGTGGCCTTTGTCGAGGAGTTCATCACCAGGGTGTTGGTAGTTCTTTTGGCTTGCTGCTATTTAAGTTCAGTGCATCATGGGCTTTTGTAGATCGAGTTCTTGGCAGTTTGGAGTTTCTGAGCCAGACCGGTCTAACCAGTGCTGGGCACCGGTCAGACAGGTGCAGGGCTTCTAGTGGAAACTCAGTTGTTTCTTGGTCGGTTCTTGCTACTTGCTCACAGAGTTCTTCTGGTGCAAGTTTGGCTTTGGTGTGTTTCGGGTTGCCGGTGTTTTGGTGAGGTTTTCTCTAGCCTAGCAGGTTTCTAGATTTCTCCTTGTTGTTCCACATCCTAGAATTGCCATCTAGGCTTGTTGGACAAGTTTGGACAAATACAGGGGAGTTTGTTTTGGACCGATCTGACCGATGCCAGGGACCGGTCTGACCGGTGCTGCTAGGTGGTGCTCGAGTTGTTTGTTGCGCTGTGTGCTCGAGCAGTTTGGGTGTATTGCTAGTTCCTAGGTCCAGTAGCACTGTAGTGGCTACGTGGATTTGGCTAGCGGGGTGTTGGGGATCTTGAAGTTGCATTTGGGACCATAGGTCGAGTTCGACTCTCCGGAGAAGAATTTTTATCGGCACCCATTCACTCCCCCCCTCTCTGGTCCCCATTCTGGTCCTTCACACAAGACAAAGCACATCGTCAATCCACACAACGTTGTCAATCACTCATCACTAAGGAGTGGCCATCCACTGACCGTCGGACACTCCGGACCTCAATCTCCCCCTTGATGTGTGCATTGACAACACACATAGTAACCCATACATAATGAAAAGTAAAAACAAAAGAAAACGAAAGCAAACCAAATCAAGTGATCCAAAATCCAAACAACACAAACACCTAAACACTTGAAAACTAAAGTCTCAGTCCCCTAAGGCAAGGGCAACGGCTCAACACAACCGAGACAACCACCAAAGCTCACACAAACCAAACCACCAAAGTAAGGACTCAGGCGACACAAGGAGCTCCCCCTAAACACATGCACCTCCCTTGAACACAACCATGCACAAACTTCTCCCCCTACCTGGAAGTCAGAGCACTCAGCTCACACCGGTCAGACCGGTCCACACATCGGTCAGACTGATGACCAAACCTGTAACACCAACTGTTAGACCGCTCAGACCGGGTGCCCACACCGGTTAGACCGATGACCATCTGGGAAATGCACATGCCCATTTTTCATTCGGAAATGCACCAAAACTCTCTAAAAGTATGCAGCAGCATTTCCAAGCCCAAACTTCTCCCCCTTGTTGACAATGCATGAATCAAGGCATTTCTACGAAAATTTCAACTAGAGGCTTCTCAAATGGACATAGAGCCATAAAATTTGCTAGGAAAGAGCAAATGAACCACTTAGACTTGACATAGGTTCGAAAAAGCATTGCCATCAAGAATGTTCAGTAACATACACACAAGATCAAGTCATGGTTAAAATTAGCATTTTGGGGAAAAATTTCCTCGCATGAGCAAAGTCCTAAACATGAACAAAATGAACTCAACATGAACTAAATCACTCAAAGATCATGTGAGGACAACATATTCTCATTAAAAAATCATGGATGACACCCATCAAGCCAATCAAGTCACGTCAAAGCCATGGAGTCAATGCTATCATTTAGCACCCATTTTTATGAAAATGTAGCAAATAAGCATAAAGACATGATGGAGGACATTTTTCACTCCATATTCATTTCATTTCTTTTTCTTCTTCTTTTCCTCAAATTTACAAGTTAATGGTACATGAAATGCCTTTGCGGCAAAAAGAGGCTTATGCTCCTCCAAGATGTGCAAAAGGGGTTAAACATCCATCATGACAAATGGTCTTTGACCCATCCAATAAAAACATGCATCCAAACATAATCTAAGCATAATATAGCCATTCAAAGCACATATTGAGCAAAATCTAAGCCTCTACTCATGAGAAAGAGCATATTAGCATATTTGTCAAAAGCAAGCTATCTCAAAATGGATATACAACCAAACTATCAAGAGCATAGCCTATCATCCAAATATCAATCAAGCACATCCACAAGCTCAAACATAGCATATCATAGGGATCAATGTACATAGAATAAGACATTCCTACCAAATTCATATGATACAAAATGCAACATGCATACGATACAAAGATGCAAAGTTATACATCAAGATACAAAGACGGCTTTCCTACCTTGGTACATAAAAGAACATGCATGCTATACATCAAAGTAAACATGTATGATACACATGCTACAAAGTGAGCTCCCAAGAACCAACTCAAAAAGGACAACACACACCAAGATCTCCTTGCAAGCGAGCAAAGGTAGCTTGGTCAATGGTTTTGTGAAAATATCCACTTTTTGGTCTTGGGTAGGGACATGGCTCAACACTATGGTTCCCTTCTCAACATTATCCCTCAAGAAGTGTTACCTCACATCTATGTGTTTTGTTCTGGAATGGAGCACTGGGTTTTTGGCTACACCTATGGCACTGGTGCTATCACAAAGAAGTGGGATCTGGGTGCACTCCTCACCAAAGTCTCTCATAGTGTAGGATATCCAAAGCAACTGGGAACAACAACTAGCGACTGCGACATACTCAGCTTCTGTGGTGGATTGGGCTACACTTGACATTTTATGGGAAGACAAAGAGAACAAAGAGGAACTGAGAAACTGGCAAGAACCAAAGGTAGACTTGTGCTTCACATGACACCCAGCAAACTCAGGAGTGTACTGCAAATACCGGAAAATCCTCTTGACGGCCTTCCGATGTGAAGTCCTCGCTGAAGCCTGAAAACAAGCGCACAAACACACATTGGACTGTATGTCCGGCCTCGTCGCCGTCAAATAGAGGAGGGAGCCGATCATGCTCCGGTACTCCCTCTGGTCCACTAGTTCACCATCCTCGTCCGCATCCAGAGCTGTAGTCGTACACATTGGTGTTGACATCGGTTTTGCATCATTCATGTTGAACTTCCTTAGCATGTCCTTGGTGTACTTGCTCTGGTGTACGAAGGTCCCGTCCTTGACTTGCTTGATTTGAAGCCTAAGGAAAAATTGCAGCTCACCCATCATCGACATCTCAAATTCCCTGCTCATGTCATCTGCAAACTTGGCAACAAGGTTATGAGAGGAGCCACCAAAGATTATGTCATCCACGTAAATTTGTACAATCAATAGGTCATTTCCATGCTTAAGGAGAAACAAGGTTTTATCTACTGTGCCCATCACAAACCCCTTGCTAAGAAAAAAGCCTCTCAACCTGCCATACCAAGCCTTCGGTGCCTATTTCAACCCATAAAGCTCTCTCTGGAGTTTGTACACATGGTGTGGGTATCTCTCACTCTCAAACCCTGGTGGTTGCTTCACATACACTTCTTCCTCAATCACCCCATTCAAGAAAGCACTCTTCACATCCATTTGGAACAACTTGAACCCTTTAGCCACAACAAAGGATAGAAGGATCTGAATTGCCTCCAATCTGGCCATAGGAGCAAATGTCTCCTCATAATCTATCTCCTCCTTCTAATTAAACCCCTGTGCCACCAACCTGGACTTATTCCTCACAACCATCCCATTCTCACCTTCCTTGTTCTTCCACACCTATTTGGTACCTATAGGACGACAGTTTGGAGGTGGATCGACTAACACCCAGACTTGGTTCCTCTCAAAGTTTTCAAGCTCCTCGTGCATTGAATTCACCTAGTTTGCATCAGAAAGTGTGTGCCCAATATCTTTGAGCTCAAAAGACACAACAAATGCAGAGTGAGTGAAGTGAGAAGTATTATGTGACCTTGACCGTGTGGTTCACTCATTGATGTCACCAATGATTCTTGAAGGAAGGTGATCAACCTGCACGCGCCTAGGAGCCTCTCGCCTGGAGACTACCTCCCCCTCAACAATAGCTTCCACCCTTGCTTGCGGTACATGTTGATGCGTAGTCGTAGAAGTAGAAAGCCCGCCATCAATCGTAGTCGTCGTGGAAGTAGAGGAGTAGAGGGTACTCAATCTATAGTATGTACACGATCCTCACCATCATCATCACGAGCTTCTTCCTATCCTCAAAGAGTGTCTCAGTCATCTCCTCATCACCTGCACACTCAAAGCCAAGAGAAGAACATGGCATTGTCTCGTCGAAGGTTGCCTCACAAGTCTCCATGATTTTGTTAGTCTCAAGATTAAGCACCCTATAAGCTCTAGAATGGTTAGCATAGCCAAAGAAGATACCATCACTAGATCTAGCCTCAAACTTATCCAGCTTACCCTTATTGAGAATAAAACACTTGCAACCAAATACTCAGAAATGACTCACCTTAGGAGCTCGACCATGCATGAGCTCATAACTTGTTTTCTTCTTGAACACTCGAAGGAAGATCCGGTTGGAAACATCACACGCGGTACTAACCGCCTCAGCCAAAAACCTCCTAAGAGTCCTGTGCTCATCGAGCATCGTCCTAGACACCTCACAAAGTGTTTGGTTGTTTCTTTCCACAACTCCATTCTGAGGGGGTACATAAGGAGTTGAGTACTGATGTTCAAGACCCAGATCACAGCAAAAGGTGTCAAAACGAGAGTTCTTGAACTCAGAGCCATTATCATTATGGATTGCTCGAATAGTGTTCCAATGCCTCTCATTTTTCAACCTCAAGATCAGATCTTGAACAAAACCAAGCATCTCACACTTATCCTCCAAGAAAAACACCTAGGCATAGTGAGAGGAGTCGTCCACCACAACTAGGACATACCACTTCCCACCCACACACTAGACTCCTAAATAGCCTCAACCTTTGCACTCCATACATCAAGATCCAGCGTGTGTAAGAGCTTAAGGGCTCTATCATGATCGTCGTATGGGAGCTCGGTGATGTTGGCTTTCATGTTGTTCACAATCAGAGTGAAGCGCTCAAACATGGCATCAACCGACTCTCCAAGGAGATGAGTGAAATTCTCGTACTCTCTTCGGTAGGTCACAAAGCAACGCCTTCACCTGATTGTTTCCACCATGAGCATTTCTCAATTGGGTCCAAATCTTGTGTGCCAACTGCTCTCCATACACCTGATTGAACTCAGATGCACAGAGAGCACGATAGAGATAGTCCACGGCCTTGTTGTTTGCATCTATATCTCGAACTGGACAAAAGGAACATGTCCGGAATGACATAGTTCTCGTCAATCGTCACATCCCAAATCAACTAACCCTTTCCACGCATGAATGCACCCATTCGGGCTTCCCACATCTGGTAATCTTTCCCATCGAAGTGGGGAGGACCCGAACCCTTCCCATAGTCGTCCATCTTTGGATCTCAACCAGTTAAAGTTTCAGTGATCCGAATCCTGCTCTGATACCAATTGAAGGAATAGAATGGCGACCAGAGAGGGGGGAAGGGGAGTGACATGGAGGCGATAAAAATTCTTCTCCGAAGAGTCAAACTCAGCCTATGGTCCGAAACGCAACTCCAAGATCCTCGACACCCTGCTAGCCAAATCCACACAGCCACTAGAGTTCAGCTATTTCATATAAAGTCATGGTAGATCATATTCTTGATATGTTCTTGAGTTCATCCTCAGTTCATCATTTAGAGGCTTGTGTTCTTCGTGAACACTACCTTTTGATCCACTTGAAGGGTGATAAACTCCTTCCTTATGTGTTTGTTCATAAGTTAGAGGCTCGTGTTCTTCACGAACACGACCCTTTGATCTTATTGATCAGACATAAGAGAGTTCATATCTGTTCATATGTCTAGCCTTAGTCGATCTTGTTAGATGGCATGAGAGTGTTGTATGAGGTCTGTGTTCAAGCTACGGTACTCGGTCTAGTTGACCAGTCTTCTGGTGGCTCTCACCCTGGGTCACAATAGCCCGGGCCGGGTGGAGTCTAGCAGCAATGTAGGCATGGTGCCTGGGTTGTCTGGCTACGATAGTTATGAGCATACCTCCCGTAACGATAGAGGTCGGTCCTCAGGTGGTGACAGCCCTGTTGGATCCTAGGGCAACCTCCGCGCTGGGGTACTTGCTGTAGGAGTCTAAAGTCTAGTTTCGCAGAGTGCTGGTCGTCGCGGGCTAGCTCCCTATTTGTACCTAGGTGCTGAACCTTATCTCTCTCGTGCAATACTCATGCCCATCTCTTGTATCTTCTAGCTTTGTATGTTTAGTACATTAGAACCTAGAGCTAACTCGTATGTTCCCCCTAAGCCGTAGTGTGCTAGAGTAGAGGTAGATTTGAGTGTGTGTGTCACACTACCCCGTATATCTTTTATCTTACCCCTGTCTTTGAGTGTGTTATTCCCTATATCTATCTCTTGGTTTACATTCAGAGCAAAAGCATAGGTCTAAGATATCCGCCATTGCCTTCCACAGATACGATACCCTTGGAATACTCTCCTTCCATGGGGAAATGCTACAATGGTTTATCTATGCGCTTGCGGATTCGTTCATGATCGTTTAGATTAACCTATGGCAAGTCTCGATGTTCACGCTAACCCGGTACCATTAGTTGTGACATTGAGAGGTGCTTAAAGGCTTTCCTGGTGTTGTTGCTAAGGACGGGTCCCAGATCTGTTCTTAGGATGACGACGCTACGAAACGCCAACAATGTTCTTGTGTTCTTAGCCCGTTCATAAGTTAGAGGCTTGTGTTCTTCGTTACACAAGGCTTTGATCCTTTAGAGCTAGTCCATTAGTTCAAGTATCTGTTTGCATGCTCTGATCCTGTTTAGCTGAGTAAGTGTGTTGTATCTCGTTTGTTTGCATCCAAACCTTTCTTGCTGCTCCGTAACTTGATGACTAGTATGATTTGATCTGCTCTCTCTCTAGTTCGTGGTTCCGTATTTATACATGTTGCTATAGTGTTGTTAGCAGGTCGACAGACGTAACCACGCTATAGTAGTTATCGGGAGTGCAGACGTGCTGTCTGGACTCTTGTTATCCTATGAAGACCAAGTGCGTTCATGTAACGATAGAGGTAGGCCGTAGTGGTGACAACTTGTTGGACCCATTGAAACCCTCCGCGCCTGCGTACCGAGTTGGGCCCCGTTGCCAGTACATTGGCCTCTCCCTAAAAAGTTAGGATGGGCTGGTGCCCCACAGGGAGCACTAATAGCGGATAGATCCATCTTGAGAGTTAAGTCCCTTAAGAAAGTGCTTCTCATATCCCTCTCTATCTCAGCAGTAGTTGCTGTCCTTGGATAGACCTTCTCTGGTTACTCTCCCATCCTAGGAATGAAACCCGTCGGGAATACTCATTCTCCGAGGGAGAAGTGCTACAATGTTGTATCCGTGCACTTGCGGATTTGTTCGCACTCGTCAGTGTACCCGAGAGTCTCTTACACGCTCACGCTATTAGGACACCTAGCGTCGAGGTTAAGAAATGCCAACAAGCATTTCTGGCACCATTGCCGGGGACGGCTGTTGTTAACCTTCGAACCTGTCTATCCTCGTATTTATCTTTATTCTTTTTCTTCTACCTTCACCCCTGTTACCCATTGAGATATCCTTTCTGTTTTCTTTACTTCTACCTTTACCCCCGCTATCCATGGAAGGTTATCCTTGTAACCACCTTCCACCTTCGAGGAGTGAACCCTCAGAGCCATCTTTGTTAAGACCCATTCTTACATCTGGCTGTCGACTTCACCCATCTCTCATGAGGCTAATTCAGGACCTATTCTTCTCGGGGTTAAGTCATGAGAACCCCTTTGATCATGTGAGAGACTTCGAGCATTTGATTGAGACTCAGGGTAAAACCGGAGAATCACCGGATGCTCGGAAAAGAGAGTTTTCCCCGCTATCTCTTTCTGGGAAGGCACGGGATTGGCATCGTTGCTTGGGTACGGACTACCTTACTTGGGAAAGTTTGAGGGTAGCTATCTGCTCCTGATTCTTCCCGATACGACATGTCATCTTGTTAAGGACCAAGATTTTCAGTTTCAAGCAAGGTGAGGAGGAATCACTTGGAATGTCATGGAATCGTTTCGCCTCTACGGTGGAAGATTGCCCAGTCCTCTACATTCCCGATTGGATGCTGCTCCAGCACTTCTGGTTTGGATTGCAGAAGGACAATGCCATGAGGCTTAATGCTCTCTCCAGAGGATCCTTTGTGCACTTGGACACTATTGAGGGAAAAGAGATCGTGGAGAATCTCCGGGATTTCAGTTCCCCTTGCATCCCAGTCAATGAGGTACCCACCAAAGGAAATGTTAAGCCACCTAGATCCATCATCAGCCGAGCCTGAGATTTCATATCCACTTTTTCTAAGCTCTGGCTGAAGGTGTCATTCCTGAATAGCAGGAGTCTAAGGGAAAGATTTCGTAGCGCGAGATCTACCCTTGGGTTCCCCTCATGTGCATCTTCTTAGATCTTCTCCCCGAGACTCTATCTCGCGGGAGGATGGAGAGAGTGGTTTGGAAAGAATGATCATTCCCGGCCAGGATGACTTGCTCGATCCTAACTACTATCTCCTAAGGAGAGTATGAGAGGCTTATCGTGTTCCTATGTTGACGTTTGAGCTGAAGTGCCTTGCACTGAAGTTTCATATAAACCAAGACATCGGTCTCTACTTTATAATCCATTGGGTTCATTCATCAGACCGAAGGAGCACGATCATTTACCGATCGAATGGAGTGCATTCACTTCATATCTTACGCCCATCGATCAATGCTGATCAGTCAAGAGGAGTTTAACTTCATACCTTATGCTTGACTTGATTGATGCCCAATGGGAGTTGCACTTTCCAACTTATCCATAGCCTCCCATTGGAAGCTTAGGCCAGACCTCGGGATGTTTCATCGTCCTGATGAGAACATCAGACCCTCTGTCTAAGGCAAGAGTGAGTTAAATCTCGTTCTTCACCCGAACTCCGGTTCTTGAATGTACACCGGCCGTCGGAGTTTATGCTCCACCCTCTTTGGAGGCCGAGTGTCTTTCTGAGCTTGAGTTCACTCGGAGATCAGTTCCTGTTGTGGGAGCACTAGCCTCAGTGCTCTATATTTTTACCTCCGAGTTCCGCTACCCTAGTGCTATAGCTCTCGAGTCACGTGACCACCCCGAGATGCCTCGGCTCTCTAGGATGATCATGCTTGCTTTTAGCTTTGTTATCCTTTGGACTCGTATTTGTATATGCACTAACCTTGCAGATCAGAGCTCATCATCACATCACACTATCTGCAAGGGAGTGGCCATGAGTTGATACAGGAGGTCACGAGATGCCCGCATTCTGAGTATTCTTGGGACTCATTTATTTTGTTTCCTTGAGAAGAAATATCCTTCGGGTATCTCATGGACACTGATTATGTAGGAGGAAGAAAATGCCAAGATAGAAAGGAGTAAGGCGAAGGACCACAGGAAGGCAACACCATCGTGGCAACACGGTGAATGCTTCATGATCCCCATCAGTGGCTTCGACACTTCGATGGACTTGGTATGTTGTCAAGGTGAGCTCCGCCAGATTATCTATAGTTATACTAGTGGCTTAGCCAAAGTTATTATAAAGTAGAGGTTGATTATTCAACCCCAACCTTATCCTAGCTTTAGCCTAAGCCAACCTTTCCATCTCGGGGCATCCACCTAGGCTTGTGGCCTTGAGGCCTGCTTGAGCCCACACGCGAAGGGGAGGACCAGAGGGGCCCACCTAGGGTCGGCCGAACCCTTGTTCGGCCGAAGCCCTAGTGCTGCCGCCTCCCTTCTTCTTTCGCGTGTGCATCTCTTCCTCCTCCAGAAACCTTCTCCCTGCCACATGACGAGTTTTGTGTCGTGCAGAACCCATCTTCTCCACCTCACCTTCCTCAAACCCAGGCATCCATGGCCGATTTCGGTTTCGTTCGCCTGCAAAAGGAGGCATCACCCTACGCCTCAGGAGTAGGGAGCTCCTCTCATCTTGTCAACCTCGACGACCTGGACGAGAAGATGGGATCACTAGAGGCCAAGACTCCCAAAAGGGGCAGGAGTGTAGAGAGCGCTCGAAGGGGATGCACCGACTCTTCGGTTCAGTCATCCCACCGAGGCTCCTCCTTGCCGCCTTCCTTTCCGGCCAGACCAGTCACCATGGGCAACAAGACCACTGTGTGCAAGTGAGTCTTGTTTGATGATCCTCCCGGCCCACCATTGATGCCTGGAGAACGCTACCTCGGCTCCGACTTCAATAGCTACGGAGAAGCCTTCTGGCACACGTATGAGCAGGACGTGTGGGATGAGTTTGCACTCCCACAGACAAGATGCAAGATCTTTGGAGTGAAGATTGCTACTGGAGGCTATGGTACACCCTACCACAAGCCGCCACAGTGGGAGCGAGACATCATCAGGATCCTCGCTGACATCCGAGGGAATGGCGCTAAGAAGACCCCTGCTTTAGCAAAGCTGGTGCACAAACTAGCTGATTTGCTCGTAGAACATGAAAAGCTAATTGAAGGGCTGGCCAAACAGAGGGATGAGTACCGTGAGCTCAAGTTTGAGTATCGCTAGTTGGAGGAGGACATGACCCAGAAGCTGCAGAGGTTGGCAGTTGCTGAGGGGAAGGAGCAGATCCTTTCTGAGTAGTGGGGACTAGCCTCAACTTTAGTTCATTAGGCGCTAGTCTAGGTCTAGGTTTATTTCCCTTTATTTATTTATTTATTTTCCTTCATTCATTTATTTCCTTTCATGTGTGTAAGCGCCTAATCTTTTTATTTTAGAACATTTAAATTTGAATAAAATGGCTAGCCGGTCATGTAACCCGGTCTAGCCACCTTTGTGTCATTACTTTGGTTGTTTGTTTTAGAAGGACATCTAGGTTCGACATAGTGTGGGGGAGAGCCACGACTCTCCCAATGCAGGCACAATGTATTCGCACGTACCCACTATGAGCACTCCGCGCTAGACGATCGATCATTCACAGAGAACCTGAACGGACCCGCACGAGCTCGCTCCTGTGGAGAACCTCTCATGGTTCAACTCTCATGCATAGCGCCGGTTTGCATCTCGACAACTCACTCTCTCATTTCTGAGTTTTATAAGCCATAACTGTCTATCTCCATAAATTAAAACTCGAATGTTGATGCTAAGATCACCTAGCTTGCTTGATGCCTAAGTTGACTCACATATGTTTTATTCCTCGTTATCTACCTGATGCTTGTGAACCATAATCGTCTTAAGGACAACCATGTTCACCTAAGTAATTGACGAGTATGATATGGCTGGATGATATGATCTATTGCTCTATTGACTAAGCTCTCTTGGGTTATTTATTTTTGAAAACACAAAACCTCTTGGAAAAGCTCCTCTTTGATATGCCACCGTCCTACCAAAGCATATGATGTTCATAATTGAAAACCTTATACTCATATGCTGCTTGTTATTGCATTGAGCTTTGTCAAATTCTGTGACCCTTGTGAGAATTCTTTTCGTTACTTTCAAGATCATGATTCATGTGCACACCACCCATTTTCCCCTTGCTATGCTTCTGCACTAGAAGTTAGCATTGTATCATTCATCCATCTCATGAAAATAAAGCTCCATATGTGGTGTGACATCTCTATCCAAAAGTGTCCTTCAAAAAGAGACATGGGCTATGCAAAAAAAGAGAGACACATGCTCAAAGCATGATGAAAAAAAGAGAGGAAGAAAGAATAGCCCATGTCCAAAATAAAGGAGGAAAAGGAGAAAGATGGTCATGCAAAAAGGAGTCCCATAATATAGATGGTAATAACTAGTGTCCATTCCGGGGCTAGTGTCTACCTTACCATCAACCCACATTCCTCATATAAGTATGGTAATATCTAGCACCCATTCCGGGCCTGGTATCCACCTTACCTTACTCACCATATCCATACCAGTGCACATCTTGGTCTGATGTATGATTTGATTTTCTCTGTGGATCCAGTTTTTGACTTTGCAATATATGTGATGCAAGTATGCTTTATCTTTTATCCTACCCTGAGCTCCACATATAACCATCATTAGAAGTAGGGTGAAGAAAGGCAATTTAATGCCTTGGTGAGGACATACACACATTGAGTGATCTGAGAGAATCAAATGAGGAAGCTACCAAGAGATTTGTTTATGAAAAACTTGCAAAACCCCAAGGTGTTTATCATCAGGTGCATAAGTGACTTGATTCATAGGTGTTCTACTTTTCAATCACCCAAGGAGACATGATAGCCAATCCACAGAGGTTCACAAGAGCAAGGTATGACTTGGAATATCTCTTATGTTTGTCTTACTCTTTGGTATTCATGACCCACTTGGCTTTGTTCCCCCTTCACTTGGGACGAGCAAAGGTCAAGTGTGGTGGTGTTGTTGACGGCTGTTAAGTACCATTTTCATGGCCGTCAACTCTTGCAAATTGAAGCATGAATTGCACATCCACACTAGAATTGGAGCTTAAACTAATACTTTCCACCAGTGTCGATGTCTATTCAAATGCAGGTATTTAGCATAGGAAATGAGAAGAATCCATGCACATTCACTCCACTCCAATCCAAGGCACTCTAGTGCTGGCCAATGAGGGGCTGCCACATGGATTCTCCGGGATCCATGATGTCACTAATCCATGTGAAGAACTCTCAACGAATCACACGCTGCCACGTCAGCATCACATGGATCCATGGGCCCACTTTGCTAACCAAACCGCCAAGAAACGTGTCATGCACGAAGTATGGGCATTAGGGCCCACATGGAAGTGAGCTAGAGGAAGCACAGGCCAGGAAGCCACCCGAGGGGGCCGACCGACCCTAGATTCGGCCGAACCGACCTAGGTCGGTTCATCCTTGCCCTCCACATGGCTCTCTCCCATTGGCTCTTGGCTGCATCTCGGGGTGTTTTGGAGCTTTTGGAGCCACGGAGCAAGCCACTCCCTTGCCTATAAATAGAGGGGGAGGGGCCTCATTTCACACACACCTCCAAGCTCTCAAGTTCCACTTCTCTCTTGTGTAGCTCTCTCTCCCTCTCTCTAATTCTGCCCATGTGAGGTGATTCTCACCTCTAGGTAGAATGGGGTTGAGAAGAGATCCAGACTAGGGTTAGTTGAGAGATAGAGTAGGAGTGAGGAGTGAGTTGATGTCCTCGTGGATGCTTGTTCTTCATTTAGAACAAAGTGAGTATTTCAACATTTCTTATTTAGACTATGGTGGACATCATGCATGAATGATATGTTCTTGTGTTTTTAGCTCGTTCATAAGTTAGAGGCTTGTGTTCTTCGTAACACAAGGCTTTGATCCTTTAGAGCTAGTCCATTAGTTCAAGTATCTGTTTGCATGCTCTGATCCTGTTTAGCTGAGTAAGTGTGTTGTATCTCATTTGTTTGCATCCAAACCTTTCTTGCTGCTCCGTAACTTGATGACTAGTATGATTTGATCTGTTCTCTCTCTAGTTCGTGGTTCCGTATTTATACAGGTTGCTATAGTGTTGTTAGTGGGTCGACAGACGTAACCGTGCTATAGTAGTTATCGGGAGTGCAGATGTGGTGTCTGGACTCTGGTTATCCTACGAAGACCAAGTGCGTTCGCGTAACGATAAAGGTAGGCCGCAGTGGTGACAACATATTGGACCCTTTGAAACCCTCTGCGCCTGCGTACTGAGTTGGGACCCGTTGCCAGTACATTGGCCTCTCCCTAAAAAGTTAGGATGGGCTGGCGCCCCACGGGGAGGACTAATAGCGGACAGATCCATCTTGAGAGTTAAGTCCCTTAAGAAAGTGCTTCTCATATCCCTCTCTATCTCAACAGTAGCTGATGTCCTTGGATAGACCTTCTCTGGTTCCTCTCCCGTCCTAGGAACGAAACCCGACGGGAATACTCATTCTCCGAGGGAGAAGTGCTACAATGGTGTATCCGTGCGCTTGCGGATTCATTTTCACTCTAGTGTTGAGGTTAAGAAACACCAACAACCGTCGACCACTCAGTCTAGGCTTTGTGGCACATCCAAGGAACCCAGTGGTTTTTTTGGTGAACCACTGCAAACCCCACAATCTTGGTGCAGCCTCCACGCTGAGCTCCTTGACTTGGCCGCCACGTTCGCCCCAGCTCAATGTTGGCTTTCGGATCAACCAACAAACCCACCATCTGACTTTGACTTGCTCTTCTCGCACCATGTGACTCACACTTGATCCCGTCTGGCTACCGTGTCCATCGAACCAAACCTACTTGTCTCTCCAGTCCTTCGGAGGCCCCAGCAAGGTTAAGACCTTTCGCGCCTGTTCTTCACCTGCACCAACACGAACCAAGCCGCAACCTACATCCACAAGACAAAGCACAGCGTCAGTCCACACAACATTATCAATCACTTATCACTAAGGAGTGGCCATCCACTGACCATCAAACACTTCGGTCCTTAGTTTATTTTGTGAGCAGACGACTCCTGGATGTAGAAACCAGATATTCAGTGGTGGAAAGATTATTCTTGTGCCTACACTTTTCTTGCACAAAATTGAGGCCATACTTATCATCAGTCGAGTGTATTGTTGTCTGCAAAGATGATGTAGTCAAGTACATGTTGTCCTTGCCGATCTTGAAAGGAATAATCGGGAAGTGGATTTTAGCCTTATCAGAATTTGACTTGACCTATGAATCGACCTAAGCAATCAAGGGACAAGTAATGGCTGACCTAGTTGCACAACATTGTGGAACAGATATATCAATCATCGAACCAGTTGCTTGGACAATGTTTTTTAATGGATCATCATGTGGAGTAGGAGTTGGCATTGGGATCGTCCTCATTTCGCCTCGGGGGGAAAGCTATGAGTTTTCTATTTCTATTGGAAAGACTTCAACAAATAACCAAGCTGAGTACCAGGCTATGCTAAAAGGGATAAAACTACTACGAGAGGTCAACACCGAGATGGTTGAGATATTTGGGGATTCTATGCTTGTGATAAATCAGTTAATGGGAGAATATAAGTGCAAAGATGATATCTTGAGGATTTATCATGAAGAGTGCCTCCAATTACTTATGGAATTCAAGATGGTAAAACTCGAGCATGTGCCTAAACACCACAACAAAGAAGCCAATCGGCTAGCTCAAAGCGCTTCAGGCTATCAGCCGATTCTTGCATTAGAGTTACTAGCTAATGACTGGAGAAAATAAATAATTGATTATTTAAAAGATCCATCAAAGAAAGTCATCAAACAATTGAGATACAAGGCCGTTAAGTATGTACTATTAGAAGATGAGTTGTACTATCAGACCATTGATGGGGTTTTGCTTAAATGGCTTGGTGAAGAAGAAGCGAAGACTTTAATGGGAGAAATCCATGAAGGAGTATGTGGAGCCCACCAATCAGCATTCAAGATGAAGTGAATGATTAAACAATAGCTACTATTGGCTGACGATTCTAGAAAATTGATTCAAGTATTACAAATGGTGCCAAGATTTATTTGGAAGCGTACAAAGAGTTCCAGCATCGGTCATGAACCTAATAATTAAACCATGGCCATTCAGAGCATGGGCGATTGATTTAATTGGTCAGAAATTCCCACCATCCAGCAAAGGTCATAAGTTTGTATTGGTAGCTACTGATTATTTCACAAAGTGAGTTGAAGCAATCCAAATCAAGATTGTGACATCAAGCAATATGATCGAGTTCGTAAAAGAGCACATTGTATATCGGTTTGGTATTCCTCAGACTATTACTACTGATCAACGAAGTCAATTTACTTTAGGGGAATTTGAGGAGTATGCGAACTCATTAGGGATCAAATTACTAAACTCTTCTCCATATTATGGTCAAGCCAATGGTCAAGCAGAGGTTGCTAACAAAGGCATCATGAAGTTGATCAAGCGCAAGATTGATGAAAATCCTAGGTGGTGGCATATGGTACTCAATGAGGCATTCTGGGCATGCAAGATGGCTTGTCATGGTGCAACAAAGGTATCTCCTTATCAACTCGTGTATGGTCATGATGCAGTTTCGCCTTGAGAACTTAAGACAGGATCTAGAAGGGTGTATTTGCAAGATCAACTATCGGCTGATGACTATTCAGCCATGATGAAGGAAGAGTTAGAAGATCTGGCTGGGAATCGGTTGAGGGCTTTGGCTAACATTGAGAAGAATAAAAAGAGAATAGCCAGATGGTATGACAAAAAGGTCAAGGTGAAAGAATTTGCCCAAGGAGATCTTGTGTGGAAACTCATTCTGCCAATCGGCTTCAGAGACCCAAGGTATAGGAAGTGGTCACCGACTTGGGAAGCTCCCTATCGAGTCAGCCGATGTGTGCCGGGCAGCCAATACATCCTGGAGACATTGGAAGCAGAAGAGTTTGCAAGAGCTTTAAATGGCAAATACTTGAAGAACAATTACCCAAGCATATGGGTGGATGCCTAAGCTGGTTGCTACTTCGTGCTCATCGGCCGATTGTAGTTTCGAGCTAAAGCCAATTTTAATGAATCGCCTCTAGAGTAAAAAAATAGATAGCAAATATGGCCGAGCTATCTAACCAATTGTGTTTTTCAGTTTCTTATTTCAGATATGGCCGATTTAAACCCTTAGAACAAAAAATATGAATATATATATACTGTATATATATATATATATATATATAATGCACCTGGGTGCATTCGCTATATAGAATGCACCCAGGCTAACCGGCGCGCCGACGCGACCAACTGCGCGCACCCAACAGCAGGGGCCCCACCACGCCGTGCCCGAACTGCCACGCGCGTGGGCAGTTCCGTCTTGGACCGGATCACCCTGGCATTAACCCAACCCCACTACCCCCACCATTATTTGAAATTAGTTTCACTTTTCCACTCGGCGCTCTCCTCCTCCCTCGGCCCCTCCGCTCTCCTCCTCCGCCGTCGACCTCGGCCTCGCCGTCGACACTGACCTCGCCGTCGATGCCGCTCGGTGGAAATCCATCCTCGTGCGGTCGACGCAACGCTCACGGGGGGTCGTTGCGCTCGCGCACCCCCGCGCCTCGGCTGCATTCGCGGGAGGCATAGGGAGCGTCGTCCTCGCCTGCGAGATGCCATTCTCCGCTCCGTCCTCATCTTCTCCCAGGTATCCATACGTGCTTTTCACCCTCCTATTGTTGCTCCAATTTTCACCTGCTAGGGTTTCGATTTTTGGCCGTTTTCTTCGGTATGCGTGTTGTGGTTTTCAATTAGAAATTTCCGTGGAGGTTTGGCACACATAATCAGTTACTCACCATCGTTCGCAGTGTTTTGCACCGATTTTCCTTGCCTGTTGTCGCCTCCACTACTATTTTCCCATTCTAGTTATGCACCTCCCCCCATACTCCACTGCGGTCCAGCCTCTGCGCCCCCCTGCTGAATCCCCAATTTCACGCTAGGGTTCATTTATGTGACTAGTATCCGTTATACTTCACTTGCAGTTTTGTTTAATTCATCGCCGCGCACTCACATGATTTTTTGGTATGAAAACAACTGCACGCACACATACTTGCAATCGATAAGTTTGTTGAGTTGCAATATTGCTACTACTCAAGTTGCAATTTATATAGATTTTTGTTTTCATCAGTTTTTATTTTTGAACAGTTATCGAGTTGCAATCTCGCTAGTACACACGTTGCAATTTGCATATCAGCATCAGTTGCAACACGTTTTGATTTTGTTTTGCAATCAGTGCAATACATTGTTGCAATTCTACTGTTGTTTCTGTTGCAATTATCAACGACACAAGTTACAATTTCACGAGTGTACATTCATAATGGTATGGTACAGTGTATCAGTACCTAGGTTGCAATTGAACAGTTTTATACATATTAGCATGAGTAGCAAACTGTTAAAATGTCCTTTTGCAACTTGGTAAAGTTTTATCAGTTGCAACTGGTCCAGTGCATCAGTTGCAACTGGCCCAGTGCATCAGTTGCAACTGGTCAACTATTTTTTGCATCAACTGCATTGTTTTTTTCATTTGTTTTTCTTTGCCCTCAAGTGTCATCATCCTTCAATTCTTGCAGGTTTACACGAAATGGATGCAAAACAGTCCGGTTCAGGTCAGGGTGGCGGTCGTAACCCCCGTCGCTCTCCACGCGTTGAAAATCAGAACAAGAGGAAGGGGAAGCAGCAAGTTCCTTTGAAGGAGAGAAGGAAGAGATTAAGGTTGCCAGCTCTGAATGAAAACACAGGAAGTGGTGAGGATGAATGAGACGATGATTTCGCCATTGATGCCGCTGGTTCAGATTCTGACAACGGTGATGTTGCCGTTGTTGATGATAACAAGGGAAAGACCAAGCAGAAAGTTATACGGTGCTCACCTAAAAACTTCAAGAAGCTTGTAGCCGCTCTCCCCGACGATCTGAGAAGTGAAGTAAAAGCCAAGGGTTTTGGTGGCCTGTTGGATTTCAAACCACATCTACTTTCCAGGAAATTGCTCAGTTGGGTTATGCGTAAGCTTAACCCTGAGACTATGATGCTAGAGCTTGGTGGTGACAAAAAGATCCCAGTCAATGAGCACAGCGTGTGCTGCGCTTTCCAGTTACCAAATTCTGGCAGTGACCCCCCCATGCCTGATAACGCCCGCGAGCTGCTGGACCAGCTTGGAGTATAGATGCTAGGCCCTGGTTACAGTCGCAGCAAGGGCATCCAGACCAGCGCCATTGCTGAAGAAATTAGTAGTGGAAGGCTTGTTGGAGAATTGGCCCTCAGAGCTTTTTTCATGGGCACATTTCAGTCGCTGTTATTCTCCAACAACGATTACAAGATGAGGGTTGACGATGTACGGTACACAAAGGATTTGCAGAACATCCGCAGCAGGAACTGGTGCAAGGTAGTGGTTGACAAGCACAGTCATGCTGCCCGCTTGTATAAACTTGATTATGCGGATAAAGGCATCCACGCACCCATACATGGATGTGGCATTTTCCTAGTGGTAAGTTCCCCTTTTCCCAGATCCATTGTTTTCATCTTTGCAACTGTTAGTAGTACTAGTTGCATTCTGTGTGGTTTGTGTGTTGCAACTATGTGCAGCAAAAGCTGCAAGAGATAGTTAGTCCCAGTTGCAATCATATATTTTTTATGTTTGCAACTGTTAGCTAAATGTTTTTGCAAGTGCCATTAGTCAAACTGGCAATTCATAATTTTTTTATTGTTGCAACTGATAGTTAGTTATACTTGCAATCCAGATATTTTTTATATTACATCTGTTTTAGCTAAATGTTTTTCGAAGTCTCAGCAGTCAAAGTTTGGAATCTAGTTATCTTTTTATGTTGCAACTGTGTTACTACATGTTTTGCAACTGTCAGTAGTCAAAGTTGCAATTCACATATTTTTTATTTGTTCGCAACTGACGTCTTGTTTTTTTCAAAAAAACATGCAGATGTTATATGTTGACAACCTGATGCATGATCTTGACACAACCCCCCTGTCCATCCCCCGGTGTGCTTACCTGGACACGAAGACGATCGATGTGATTGCTGCCATGGATCGCAGGGGAGATGTTCCTGCCGGTACCATTGAATACGGACACCTCAGGGTAAGTTGCAATACTACCGAAAATTTGTTGCAATTTTTTTCCTACTTATCCATTGTTCACCTTTTTTTCTGTCAGCTGAGAAGCATCACTGATACATGCTATGGCACCCTCGCTGGCTCTTTATTCGTACCACATTATCCTGAATTAGCAGCAGCCCTCGCTGGCGCCGAGCCTCAACCAGCAGTGCCCGACGCTGCCCAGCCTGCTCCAGCGCCCCCTGGCGCTTCCGATGCCGGCACATCCGCTGATGGAGCTTTCCAAGGCCCCTACAATCTTCGTGCCCCAGTTTTCTACCAATTCCCCAGCATCAGTTCCTTTCTTGGCCAGTGTTTTGCTGATGCAGTTGGAAGAAGCAGGAGGGGAGACGCGGATAACATTTTGAAGGCTTTTGATGAGAGCACTACTGAAGCTCAGTTATATTCAGGCAAGGCCGTTGAGTATGCAACCATGTCCCAAGATATCATGGCGCGTGCTCACCACAATTGCTTAACCAGCATGCAGAAGCTGCTTGCTGATGCTGCTGCTGAGAAGCGAGCCGACAGGGAGCGCAGGAGGAAGGCTAAAGATGATCATCCAAGAGCAAGAGCAACAGGTACAAACAATGCATTCACACATTTTTTTGTTTTGCAGTTTGTGCTTGCAATTAGCCAACAGATACAGTTGCAATTTGTTTTTTCCCAACCCTCACATGCGGCAGAAATCACCCAACACACAACATAGTTTTTGTTGCAATCACACAATAACTTAAGTTGCAAATCACCCATGACACAAGTTACAATTTGTTTTGCCAAACCTGGATCAAACCAATTTGCAACATTTTGTGTTGCAATCACACCAATACTTATGTTGCAATCACCCAGAACACATGTTGCAATTTTTATCTCACTCCTGCACAGCTACATATTTTTTTGTCTCTGCAATTTTTGCTTTTTACACAAGATGCAAATTGTATGCAGTGGCAGAAGACCAGACTGGTGGTGGTGGCGGAAATGATGCTCCCCCAGAGCACCAAGGTCGAAATCCAGATTCCCCCAAGCCAATTGAAGTTCAAATGCCCGATCTGAGTAACGATGAGGGGCATGCGCACGATGAAGGTGACAGGATTGCAAGAACCCCACAGCACACGCACGACACAAACATCGATTGTCAGGGCTCCCCGATCAGAAGTAAGGCTCCCCCCTTTTTGTCTTTTATGTTTTACGATACAGGTTTATTCATTGTTTGCATTATTATATTTTCCGCCTGTTATTACTGCAGCTCCTCCTCACTTTAGCGGGATAAACACCTCTATTGACGAAATATTGACCTTTTTTGAATCCCCACATTCTGCCAGAAGCCCTGGCGATGAGGTTAGTTTCATTACTGACTTTTTTTCATCACACAGCAACCCAATCTGACCAATATGACTAATCAGCAGCACACTCGCCAGCCACGACGTGTTGCTGGGAAGAGGAGGGCTGAAGGACCGATTAGGCGAACCAGAGAGGGGGGGGGAGTGAATGGGAGCCGATAAAAATTCTTCTCGAAGGAGATGAAAACTCCAACAAGACGAACAAGGCTTCCAACTCACGTCTCCGACTCAACTACCCAAGTTGGTCAAGACCACACAGCCACTGGAGTGCTACTGGTCCTAGGAACCAACACTCAACCTTCCGAGCCAAAACTCACCGAACCACACAGCGGAAACTTGCACGGCTTGCTGCCTGTGCTACACAGGTCAGACCGATGGCCTGTGCCGGTCAGACCGGTGACACCGGTCAGACCAGTGGACAGAGCTGGTCAGGCCGGTGGCTACAGCAGCCGCACATCAAACGTTCCAGGAAGCCTCAGTGACTCCTCTAGGCCCTGGAACAAAAACCACCACGAAACACAACCTGTGAGGAAGAAGAACCCCTCACAAAGCCTAGCAAAACAACTCCAACCACGCCAAGAACTGATCAGCAGGACCACGGGACAAAACCACACGGACAAGGCTATTCCCCGAGACAAAAACCAACCAAGGGCTAGCACCGGTCAGACCGGTCAATAGCACCGGTCAGACCGGTCGTGCCTGGGCAGCTCGGGATGAACAGCGCCCGCGAGTCAACTCCTCCAAATCTAACTCCCGATCTCCCGATTCGCTCCACGGTTTTGCACAAGACTTTGGGGATAGTAGGAACACCTCATGGGTACTCCATAGCCAAAATTTGGTCCACCAAAACTTGTCAAATCAAGAGGAATCGAAGAAATCCCACCAAGAACACCTCTAACCCTAGAGCCACGAAAACCCTAAAATCGAGCCCGTTTGCTCACGGATTTGGAAGGGGAATCAAAGGGAAAAGAACCACGAAGGGTTCATGCATACATCCCCCACCAAATTCCAAAGAGAAAGGCCTCGAAATCGCTCCAAGAAAATCGCCAAGAAAGGGCTCCGAAAATCACCAAAAAAGGAGAAACGGGAAAGACACATCCAAGCCTTGAGGAACCACGCCGAATCATCTATACATACCAAAGAGGTTCATACAAGGTCTAGCTTGCCGCCCAATCATCCTTCCCTCTCACAAGATCTCACCATGAAGCTCTCAAGCTAGTCCTACGAAAATCCTAAGAAAATAGGAAGGAAAATAGGAAAACCAAATGAACTAGGGTTCCAAGAGATGGCTGCCATCCTCTCACCCCTTGGGTTATATGGAGGCAACCGAAAGACTAAAATACCCTTACTAGCTAACTAGGGATACATGCCCCTCGAGGGCAAAATTGGAAGTCTTTATCTTCGCACCATCGGACGGATGCCCAGCGACCGCAAACTTGCTTAGCCTCGACGCAAGCCTTGCGATCCCGACGCGTGTCCTCCGCTTCGAAGATTCCGGACTGCGTCGTCGCACACCGGTCAGACCGGTGCTCCTCACCGGTCAGACCGGTCAGACCCACCGGTCAAACCGGTCTGGAGCTGCTGCACCTCCGTCTTCGGTTCTTCGGTCTTGGCTTTGTGGATCAACCAAGGAACCCAGTGATTTTCTGGTGAACCACCGAAAACCCCGAGAACTCGGTGTAGCCTCCGCCAATCACCACTCATGACTCGGCTCCCACGTAGTCCCGGCTCGACCTTGGTTTTGAGGCTCAACCAAGAAACCGTCCAGGACTTCATCTTGCCGTTCTTGCCACCATGCGGCCCGCACTTGACCCCTCTGGCCACCGGGTCCCTCGAACCAAGCCTACTTGTCTTCTCCACACCTGGAGGCCTCACCGGCAACGACCTTTCACGCTTGTTCTTCACCTGCACCTACACCAGCCAAGCCGCAACCTGCACCTGCAATACTTAGCCAAGAATCAGTCCACACCACGTTGTCAATCACTCATCACACCAGGAAGCGACCATCCACCGGTCCTCGAACCACTCCTGGCTCTCAATCTCCCCCTTGATGAGTGCATTGACAACACACACGTTTTGGTAACCAAGAGAAAAGGAAAAGAAAAGAAACGACTAAAAGGAACTCCAACAAGCGATCGAAAGCCAAAGAAAAGGCAAAGAGCAAGATCACTTGAAGAAGACAAGTCTCGGACCCCTTAGGCAAGGGCAACGGCTCGACACATCCGAGACAAAACATGCCCAAGCAAAGAGCACAAACCATCAAACCAAAGCTCGAAAACCACAAAGAGCTCCCCCTGAACCAATGCAACTCCACCTGGACAAATGCATGCGAACCACTTCACGAAACAGAGCAGCTGCAACAGCTCAGCTCTGACCGGTCAGACCGGTAGACACCACCGGTCAGACCGGTGCGCAACATGTGAACAGGACCAGCACTCTGACCGGTCAGACCGGTGACCTCAACCGGTCAGACCGGTGCACAACAGAGCCCAAAAATGGCTCGAAACCACCTAAAAACCTTCCAAATGCATTCAGTAGGCCAAAACATGCTCAAACTTCTCCCCCTTGTTGACAATGCATGAATCAAGCCAAAAATGCAAAAAATGCAACCTAGAGCTTCTCAAATAGACAAAATTCAACATAGGGTGCTACACATGTCCAAACGAGCAAGTTAGATACTCTATAGCTTCGTAATGACATAAACTTCATGATCACCAAGTTTCACAACCATTGGGCGAAGCTAAGATAGAATTTAGCAATTTTGCGAAAAATCACCCTCTCATGAGCAAAGTCCTAAACATGAGCAAAACATGTCAAAATGGCAAAGCCACACAAACTTCATGCTAGGACAACCATTCTAAGCATAAGACCATCATAAACACCCACAAGCACCTCATGTCATGTCAAAGCCATCGAGCCATGTGCCTATCTATATATGAGACTTCTCATTGGTAGGCATCATGCAACGATTTAGCACCCAAAGCAAATTAAAATTAGCACATATGACATGGGAGCACATTTTTCAAGCAATTTACATTTCATTTTTCAGATTTATAATTGGTATATGAAATGTCTTTGCAACAAAAAGGAACTTATGCCCCTCCACAAGATGAAGCATGGGGGCTAAACATTCATGATGGCAAATGAGCCTTTGGCCCCATATGATCAAAATAAGCTATCCAACCACAAATTAAGCATAGCCAAGCCACAAAAACATGTCAAGATCATGTAAAGGCATTTACTCACAAGAGAGCATACACATGAAATTTTCAAAAAACATAGCCATCAACCATGGATACAAACCAAGATTATCAAGAGCTAAGCCAAACTAACCATAGCTTACCAAATTAGCTCACAAAGACATATATATCATTCCATGGTGAACAATGTATATAGGAGAAGCCTTTCCTAAACAATGCATATGATACAAAATGCATGCAACCTAAGATACAAAGATGCCTATACATCATGTTACATATGCCATGCCAAATGCAAGAAATGCACAAAGGAAAGCTATACATATGCTACAAAGGAGCTCCCACACACCAACTCAAGAAATCAAACAAACACCAAGCTCCCCCCGCAAACGAGTGAAAGTTGCTTGATCTAGGGGTTTGGTGAAAATATCGGCTAGTTGTTCATGTGTGGGTACATGGATCAAAGCTATCTTCCCTTTCTCTACGTTGTCTCTCAGAAAATGATACCTCACTTCTATGTGCTTGGTTTTGGAATGGAGCACTGGGTTCTTTGCAACGCTTATGGCACTGGTGCTATCACATTGAAGTGGGACATGGGTATACTCCTCACCAAAGTCACTCATGGTGTATGTGATCCAAAGGAGCTGAGAGCAACAACTAGCTGCGGCCACATACTCTGCCTCGGTGGTGGATTGAGCAACACTCGACTGTTTGCGGGAAGACCAAGATACCAAAGAAGAACCCAAGAACTGGCAAGTCCCAGAAGTGGACTTCCTATCCAACCGACACCCGGCAAAATCCGCGTCTGAAAATCCATGAAGCGCCAAAGAAGAAGACGCAGAGTACCAAAGGCCGAAGTCGGGAGTGTGTCGCAAATACCTGAAAATGCGCTTGACTGCTTGCCGATGCGAAGTCCTCGGAGACGCTTGAAAACGAGCGCACAGACACACCGAGAATTGGATGTCCGGCCTCGTCGCCGTCAAGTAGAGGAGTGACCCGATCATGCTCCGGTACTCCTTCTGGTCCACGTGTTCACCTTCCTCGTCCGCATCAAGAGCTGTAGTCGTACTCATAGGCGTTGCCATAGCCTTGGAGTCCTCCATCTTGAACTTCCTCACAATGTCCTTGGTGTACTTAGCTTGGTGCACAAATGTTCCTTCCTTTGATTGCTTGATTTGTAGCCCGAGGAAGAACTGCAACTCGCCCATCATGCTCATCTCAAATTCCCTGCTCATGTCTTCTGCAAACCTTGCAACAAGAGAGTTAGACGAGCCACCAAAGACAATATCATCCACGTATACCTGCACAATCAGGATATCTCTGCCCTGCCTGAGGAGAAACAAGGTCTGGTCGACCTTCCCCATCTCAAACCCTCTCTCAAACAGGTACCCCCTCAACCTACCATACCAAGCTCTAGGCACCTGCTTCAACCCATACAGCGCCTTCCTCAACTTGTACACCCGGTGAGGGTACTTCTCACTCTCAAACCCCGGTGGTTGCCTCACAAACACCTCTTCCTCCAACACACCGTTCAGAAAAGCACTCTTCACATCCATCTGGTACAACTTGAACCCTTTAGCCACGGAAAAGGCTAGAAGGATCCTGATCGCCTCCAAACGAGCTACAGGAGCGAAAGTCTCCTCGTAGTCGATCCCCTCTTTCTGACTGTACCCCTGAGCAACAAGTCTCGACTTGTTCCTCACCACTTCTCCTTTCTCTCCCTCTTTATTTTTCCACACCCATTTTGTCCCAATCGGCTTACACCCTGGGGGAGGGTCAACCAACACCCAAACTTGGTTCCTCTCAAAATTCTCCAATCCTCATGCATTGAGTTAACCCAATTATGGTCAGATAACGCGTGTCTAATGTCTTTGGGCTCAAAAGTGGCAACAAAAGCAGCATGAGCGAAATGAGAATTGTTCCGAACCCTCGACCGTGTAGTACGTTCATTCATGTCGCCGATGATTCTCGAAGCTGGGTGATCCACTTGCACTCGCCGGGGAGGTTCTCGCCTTGATGCTACCTCCCCCTCAACAGCAGCTTCGCCTTGATCTGGGTTTGTCGTTGTAGGTGTGGGAGAGGGTCCATTCTCGATCGTCGTCGAAGTAGTAGGTACATGTTCAGCTGCGGGCATCACACCGCCATCTTCATCATCTCCATGTTCATGCTCCTCCTCCTGAAAGATCTCCTCGCCAAGTTCGTCGTCACCTGCACACTCAAAAACAAGCTGACTACGTGGCTGTGTCTCGTCGAAGGTTACCTCGCAAGTCTCCACGATTTGGTTAGTTTCAAGATTGAGCACACGAAATGCTCTAGAATGAGATGCATAACCAAAGAGAATGCCATCGACAGACCTAGCCTCGAACTTGTCCAACTTCTTCCCTTTCTTCAGAATGAAGCATTTACAACCAAAGACATGGAAGTGACTCACCTTGGGTGTGCGACCGTGCATCAACTCGTAACAGGTTTTCTTCTTGTGAACCCTGAGGTAGATCCAGTTCGACACATGGCACGCGGTATTGACCGCCTCAGCCCAGAACCTTCTCGGAGTCCTATGCTCGTCGAGCATCGTCCGAGCCATCTCGCACAAGGTCCGGTTTTTCCTTTCCACCACGCCATTCTGGGGAGGCGTATACGAACTCGAAAACTGATGTTCAAGACCCAAGTCATGGCAAAAGGTTTCGAAGTGAGAGTTTTTGAATTTCGAGCCATTGTCACTGCGGATCGCTCGTATGGCATCTCCGTGCCTCTCGTTTCTTAACCTCAAGACAAGATCTCGAACAAAACCAAACGTCTCCCCCTTCTCCTCAAGGAAGAACACCCACGTATACCGAGAGTAGTCGTCCACCACAACAAGGACATACCACTTCCCACCCGCAGATCGCACACGAGCTGGGCCAACAAGGTCCATATGGAGCAGCTCGCATGGACGCTCAGTCATCACATCGGTGAGAGGCGGGTGAGAAGAGGCTACCATCTTGGCATGCCTACACAGCGCACAAACCAACTCTTTCTCAAACCTCAACCGTGGCAATCCTCGGACCAAATTGAGTTTACTCAAGCGAGACAAAAGGTCAAAACTCAAGTGACCCAACTTCCTATGCCACTTCCACAACTCACTCGAAGAACCAGCCAAAAAGCAACGCTCCACACCAGAAGACTGAGAAAAATCAGCTCGGAACACTTGACCCTCGGGAACGACCATGCAAACAAGATCCCCCCGAGAATCTAAAATCCGAGAACCACCAGGCCGAAACAACACCTCAAAACCCTCATCCAACAACTGGGACACAGAAAGAAAATTGTATCCAAGCGATTGAACAAGAGCAACACGCCTGAGAGTGATCTTGTCACTTACCTTAATCTCACCTTCTGACAGCACACGTCCTCGCCCATTGTCCCCAAAGGTGATGTACTTCTTTGTCACCACCGGGACGAGACTTGAGAACCACCCCTTGTCTCCGGTCATATGCCTCGAGCAACCGGAGTCAATCAACCAAATGTTCTTCAAGTCTCCCACCTGAAATTCAAAAGCGAGCACGTGAGTGAACAAACGACTCAGCACTGGGGTTAGTACCAAAAGAGTAAAACCAGTGCCGAGCCATTTGCTCCAAAGTGGGGTTAGCACAAACCAAATCATCACGCCTATCAAAGCTACCACCACGGTGACCACCACGAGGGAACCAACCCTCTCTAGCTGGAGGAGGACGAAAACCACGAAAGGGAAACCGTGGATCGTTCCTCCTCTCCATCTCAAAGCTACGACTCCTCCCACCCTCGTATTGAGCACGAGGTGGAGAACGCCTAGTAAACTGACCACCTGCCAACTTTCCAGACCAACCACCAGAACCACGACCTCCAGAACCAAACCGAGCATCCTCACGAGCACGAAACCCGGCTCGCTGTCTGCCCAGACCTGAACCGGTCTGACCGGTGTAGTGCACCGGTCTGACCGGTGTAGCTCGGCCAGCAGCAGCACCTACAGCCTTCCGGTCTCCCCAAGTCGGAACTATCCTCACAATTGCCTTGGCCCTGGGCATCTGCATACGAGGCTCAGGTACACCATTAGAGAGGTGGTACCTGTCCTTGTTAGCCCACTCTCTAGCAATTCTCTCCTCACGCTTCCTCTTGAAGCAAAACTCATCCTTGTGACCATCTCTCCCACAATACCCACAATGGAACTTAATGGGCTGTGGCTTAGGCTTAGGCTTGGGTTGGGGCTGCCCACTCGGCTTCTCACCCTTCTTCTCTCCTTCCTCACCTCCCTTTGGGCTCACAAACTTCATCGGTTTCTGAAAATCATTTGTTGGGTGAGGGAATATGGGTGGATCTGGAGTAGTGTCAAGTTTGTTTCTGAGATGGTTAGGCTTGGGCTCAAACTTGTTCTTGTGTCTGTTTGGTGGTGGGATAGGAATCTCTCCAACTCTCTCAACTCCCTCACCACAGTTCTCTCCAAGCTTGTCAGCCCCAAGTGCCTGACCATCATAGCGTTTGAAAGCCGCTATCATGATACCAAGCTGAGGCTCCTGACCCGACAACCAGCTCATACATTTTCTCAGCTCATCATTCTCATCCTGCAAGCGATCAACATAATGTGCAAGCTCCAAATTCTTAACCGCATGCAATTCACAAGTAGAGCAAGAAGTGGGAATAGGCTCTTTCAACTTAGCCTCAAGCGAAACAGTGTAAGCATGCATCTCATCAATCTTTCCATGCAAAACAGGGCAAGAAGTGCAAGCACCTAGCAAAGCAGGTCTAGACTTAAGCTCAGCCACTTCAACCCTAAGCATATCTAGTTCATCACAAGTAGAAGCATGCTTATCCTTAAGAGCAGTAAGATCAGCTAGGTACACAGAGCAATCACAGCAATCAATCTCATCAGAAACCACAGGAGAAGCCTTAAGCGAATCAATCTCAAGCTTAGCATCTAGGTTCTGGGTTTCTAGCTCAGCCACACGGTTCCTAGCATCTTCTAGTGAGGCCCTAAACTCTTTCCTCATCTTCTTGGCCTCTCTAAGCATGTGATCGCGGTTATCAAGCAAGTCAACCAACTCATCATTCTCCTTGCGCAAAGAAGAGAGTTCATCACATACCTCATCCTCGGAGTCAGAGTCCGAGTCACTCTTGTGGCTCTTCTTGCTGCCGGAGCTACGGGCCATGCCGCAGAAGCCATCTCCCGCGAAGCAGCTCAACCCACTCAAGTTCCTGGATGACTTCTTGTTCTTGCGCCGATCACCTTCATCTTCACTGCTACTCGAGCTCGAGGAAGAGTAGGCGGAGCTGGAGTCGACGTCGCTCGCTCCGACCATTGCTCGGGCCTTCCTGCCGCGGCCATCCTTCTTCCTCGACCGTCGCTCGTCCTTGTGCTTGTTCTTGTGCTTGTGATTGCACCTCGATCGGTACTTGCCATCCTTGCTCGATCGATGCCTGGAACCGTCCTTGTAGCCGTCCTTGTTCTCCGTCTTCTCCGGGCAGTCGGCGACGAAGTGTCCTGGCTTGCCGCCCTGAAAGCACGTCCGTGCTGTCCTCCTCGTGTTCACCCGGTTCTCGTGCAGCCTCTCGAACCGCCTGGTCAGCAACGCCAGCTCGTCCTCTCCAAGCACGTCGAACTCCTCGTCTGGCAAAGACATCAAAGAAGAAAGAGAGTACATCCTGGAGGATGTGTTAGCGTTAGACTTAGCTCCTTTGCCACCAACGAGAGCGAGACCATGAGAATCAGTCGGGCTCTCGATCTTGGCTGTCATACCACGGTCCAACTCAGCCGACTTGAGTTTCGAGAACAGCTCGTTCACCGTCAAGGTGTCATACTTCTCGGACTCAACAATAGCCTCAAACTTCCCGTCCCATACGGTACGATCCAACGAGTGCAAGAGCTTCACGGCTCTATCATGATCATTGTATGGGAGGACGTCCACATTGGCTCTCATGTTGTTCACAACGACCGTAAATCGCTGGAAAAGGGCATCAACGGACTCGCCGGGGAGATGAGTGAAGTTCTCGTACTCTCTCCGGTAAGTCGCGTACATCCGAGCCTGAACCTGAGCATTCCCAGCATGAGCATCTTTCAACTGCTCCCAAATCCTACAAGCTAAGTCCTCTGTCTGAACCCGATCGAATTCAGGCTGACACAGAGCACAAAACAAGTAGTCGACAGCCTTGTTGTTGGCTTCGAACATATCCCTCGATCCTGGAGCAAGGAAGTTCATCGGATGAACATAAGCTGTGTTCACCGTGACATCCCAAAGAATCTGACCCTTTCCGCGGAGGAACGCCGCCATCCGCCTTTGCCACATCTGGTAGTTCTTCCCATCGAAGTGCGGAGGACCCGAACCCCGTTCCTGGTACGCCATCTTTGGATCTTAGACTGGTAAGAGTCAATAAAGACCCGAACCGGCTTTGATACCAATTGAAGGACCGATTAGGCGAACTAGAGGGGGGGGAGTGAATGGGAGCCGATAAAAATTCTTCTCGAAGGAGATGAGAACTCCAACAAGACGAACAAGGCTTCCAACTCACGTCTCCGACTCAACTACCCAAGTTGGTCAAGACCACACAGCCACTGGAGTGCTACTGGTCCTAGGAACCAACACTCAACCTTCCGAGCCAAAACTCACCGAACCACACAGCGGAAACTTGCACGGCTTGCTGCCTGTGCTACACCGGTCAGACCGATGGCCTGCGCCGGTCAGACCGGTGACACCGGTCAGACCGGTGGACAGAGCTGGTCAGGCCGGTGGCTACAGTAGCCGCACAGCAAACGTTCTAGGAAGCCTCAGTGACTCCTCTAGGCCCTGGAACAAAAACCACCACGAAACACAACCTGTGAGGAAGAAGAACCCCTCACAAAGCCTAGCAAAACAACTCCAACCACGCCAAGAACTGATCAGCAGGACCACAGGACAAAACCACACGGACAAGGCTATTCCCCGAGACAAAAACCCACCAAGGGCTAGCACCGGTCAGACCGTTCAATAGCACCGGTCAGACCGGTCGTGCCTGGGCAGCTCGGGATGAACAGCGCCCACGAGTCAACTCCTCCAAATCCAACTCCCGATCTCCCGATTCGCTCCACGGTTTTGCACAAGACTTTGGGGATAGTAGGAACACCTCATGGGTACTCCATAGCCAAGATTTGGTCCACCAAAACTTGTCAAATCAAGAGGAATCGAAGAAATCCCACCAAGAACACCTCTAACCCTAGAGCCACGAAAACCCTAAAATCGAGCCCCTTTGCTCACGGATTTGGAAGGGGAATCAAAGGGAAAAGAACCACAAAGGGTTCATGCATACATCCCCCACCAAATTCCAAAGAGAAAGGCCTTGAAATCGCTCCAAGAAAATCGCCAAGAAAGGGCTCCGAAAATCACCAAAAAAGGAGAAACGGGAAAGACACATCCAAGCCTTGAGGAACCACGCCGAATCATCTATACATACCAAAGAGGTTCATACAAGGTCTAGCTTGCCGCCCGATCATCCTTCCCTCTCACAAGATCTCACCATGAAGCTCTCAAGCTAGTCCTACGAAAATCCTAAGAAAATAGGAAGGAAAATAGGAAAACCAAATGAGCTAGGGTTCCAAGAGATGGCTGCAATCCTCTCACCCCTTGGGTTATATGGAGGCAACCGAAAGACTAAAATACCCTTACTAGCTAACTAGGGATACATGCCCCTCGAGGGTGAAATTGGAAGTCTTTATCTTCGCACCATCGGACGGATGCCCAGCGACCACAAACTTGCTTAGCCTCGACGCAAGCCTTGCGATCCCGACGCGTATCCTCCGCTTCGAAGATTTCGGACTGTGTCGTCGCAAACCGGTCAGACCGGTGCTCCTCACCGGTCCGACCGGTACCCACCGGTCAGACCGGTCAGACCCACCGATCAGACCGGTCTGGGGCTGCTGCACCTCCGTCTTCGGTTCTTCGGTCTTGGCTTTGTGGATCAACCAAGGAACCCAGTGATTTTCTGGTGAACCACCGGAAACCCCGCGAACTCGGTGTAGCCTCCGCCAATCACCACTCATGACTCGGCTCCCACATAGTCCCGGCTCGACCTTGGTTTTGAGGCTCAACCAAGAAACCGTCCATGACTTCATCTTGCCGTTCTTACCACCATGCGGCCCGCACTTGACCCCGCTGGCCACCGGGTCCCTCGAACCAAGCCTACTTGTCTTCTCCACACCTGGAGGCCTCACCGGCAACGACCTTTCACGCTTGTTCTTCACCTGCACCTGCACCAGCCAAGCCGCAACCTGCACCTGCACCTGCAATACTTAGCCAAGAATCAGTCCACACCACGTTGTCAATCACTCATCACACCAGGAAGCGACCATCCACCGGTCCTCGAACCACACCTGGCTCTCAAGGGCTTCCATGACCCCTTCGAATCGCCCCGAGGTATGTTTTTTTTCTTATGAGACTGAAGGAGAGAGTTGAACACCTTTTTGCAATCAGCTGTTGCGCCATGTTGCAATCATGACATCTGAGAACTTGCAATTTTCGATTTCACAGTATTTTGCATAGCGTTCGTTACTATATGTGTATATATATATTTTCAGGGAAACACTAGCCATGAATCAGCAGCTGATACTAGGTTGAATGTTGCGTAGAATGCGCAGGATACAGATTAGGTTCGCCTTTTTTTTGCCCATCCAGGCATGTTGTTTTCTGTCATGCAACTGACTCCTCACCAGACTTGCAATCACAGTATCTACAATGTTGCAATCAAAACTAGTTGCAACTTGGTTTCATAGCAGCAGCTACATTTTGTTCATCATGTTGCAACTACACATTTTCCAGGGAAGACCCAAGAAACATTTAATATACACAAGGAAGGGTGGCTACACAAAGAAAGCCGAAGCCGAGAAAAAGAAGCTGATCGAGGCCGAGAAGAAGCGCGATGAAGGTGAGGAGAACAAGGAGGCTGAAGCAGAGGCTGAGAAGGAGAAGGCTGCAGCGCAGGAGAAGAACAAGGCTGATGAGGAGAGGAAGAAGGCAGCTGATGCTGAGGAGGAGAACAGGAAGGCAGCTGCAGCCCAGGCCGAGAAGGAGAAGAGGAAGGCAGCTGCAGCCCAGGCCGAGGAGGAGAAGAGGAAGGTAGCTGCAGCCCAGGCTGACGAGGAGAAGAGGAAGGCAGCTGCAGCCCAGGCCGAGGAGGAGAAGAGGAAGACAGGTGCAGCAGAGGAGGAGAAGAGGAAGGCAGCTGCAGCAGAGGAGGAGAAGAGGAAGAAGGCTACAGCAGAGGAGGAGAAGAGGAAGAAGGCCGCGGCTGAGAAGGCTGCAGCCGACAAGGAGGCAGCTGAGGCTGAAAAAAATAAGAAGGCTGCAGCCGATAAGGAGGCAGCTGAGGCTGAAAAAAATAAGAAGGCTACAGCCGATAAGGAGGCAGCCGAGGCTGCATTTTTAGAAGCAGAGAAAAACAAGGCCGCAGCGGAAGGTACTTTTTTTTGTATGTTGCAACTACTAGCTTCCTACACTTGCAATTCAGTCCTTTCACATGTTGCAAATGTTAGCTATCAATACTTGCAATTTTTTTAAGGCTTTTTTCCCATGTTGCAACACACAGTTATACATATTGCAATAATGGCTGTTTTTTCACATTGCAACTGATAGCTATCTATACTTGCAATTCAGAATTTTTTCATGTTGCAATCATTGTTTTTGTTGTTTAATCTATGTTGGCATATTTTTTTACCCAGAAGTTGCAATCACAACTAACTATAGGTTGCAATCACACCTAACCAGCACTTGCAATCCACATCCACACACACACTATCCTGTCCATCTGACTAATCCTTCCCTATTTTTTCCTGCTGTGGAAGAAGCAGAGCTGAAGAAGAAGGAGGCAGCCCAAGAGAAGAAAAAAGCTGCAGCTAATGAAGCTGAGAAGAAGAAGAGGGCAGTGGCTGAGAAGAAGAAGGCTGCAGCGGAGGAAGCTGAGAAAAAGAAGAAGGCTGCAGCCGAGAAGAAGGCAGTAGTTGAGAAGAAGAAGGCCGAGGCTGAGGAGAAGAAAAGGGCTGAAACTGAACAAATTATAAAAATTGCAATTCAGAAAGAGCAGAAGGAAATCATCGCCACTTTGGAAAAGCCACAGCCAGATGCAGTAGCCCGTGATGTGGCGATGCTCAAGAGACAGTTATCAAAAGCATACGCTGCTGAGCGCAAGGAGTACGAGAAGAAGTTGGATATGCTTCGTCGGGAGGCCAGAGCAGAGATCGACAATCTGTACAAGATTATTGGTGATGGCCAGCCAGGAACCAGCTCGTCTCCTGATGACATCGCGTTCCCCGCGGATTCTGATGATGATATCGCAAGGTTGTCCCAGCCAATCCGACTTTCACAAGAGGAAGTATCAGCAGGGTTGGTTGATTTCAGTGAGTTTCAAAGGGCAATATTCAAGCATCTCGGTGATAGGGTGCTGAAGAGGCCTAGGGAGTACATATCGCCATTCAAGATTCCCCGCAATCGACCCGAGGTACCGCTGACGAAGGCTGTCGCACTCAGAAGGAAGATTGAATCTGATGCTGAACTGAGACGGTACCTCTTTTCTTTTTTTCTTATGGTTCAACTATTATTTATACCTTTTTTACAATCCAGACTCCTTTTTCATGTTGCAACTGTCAGCTAACCAAACTTTTTGCAATTCATGATGTTTCCATGTTGCAATTGTTAGTTATACCTTTTTGCAAATCATTATTTTTGTATGTTGCAATTGCTAGTTAGGCACTTGCAACTCAGTACCTTTTCATGTTGCAACTATCAGCAAGTGTACTTGCAATTCAGGCTGTTCCCATGTTGCAATTGGTAGTTATATTTTTTCAGTCCTTTTTTACCTTTCCATGTTGCAACTATCAGCAAGTGTACTTGCAATTCAGGCTGTCCCCATGTTGCAATTGTTAGTTATAAATATTTTGCAATTTTTCAGTCCTTTTTTAATGTTGCTGCTGCCAGCTAGTTAAACTTGCAATTCAGCTTTTTTTTTGCAAACCTATCCATCTCACTAATCCTTCCCCTTTTTTTCTGCAGGACAACTTTATTGGAGTTTGGCCTTCTCCTTGATCTCAAAGGTGAAGAAATTGTGGACACATTTGTTAATGACAGACTGGGGGAGAGTGGCGTCATAGACATTTTTGTACACTGCATGCATCATGACGATATTGTGCATAAGGTGGAATCCTGTGGATACAGGGTGCTTTTGACCACGGGGTTTTATGTAAGCCCAAACATTTTTTGTTTTTTGTATTTCTGACACAGGTTTCATGCTTTTTAACCATTTTTTTCTCTGTTATTGAATATCACATGCAGTGGAATGTCTCAAGGTGTGAAGCGGTCCTCAACCCTGACAATTCTGAGATGAAAGAATTCACTGAGACGTGGCAACACCTGATGGTCGAGTGTGAATACTATGATCTGTCAAAAGCAAAATTGGTAAGCAGACCTTTTTCCTCCCATGTTTACCCATTTATTTTTTAACATCCATTTTATTAGTAGTGGCAAAACCATGCAGTGGAATGTTTACCCATTTATTTTTTAACATCCATTTATTAGTAGTTATAATCAGCACAGTTTGGACTTTGCAAATGTGTCCACTCTCTTCTTGCAAACTGTCATTTTCAGTCTTTGCACTCTTTTTTGCTACAGGTTTTTGTCCCTATCGAGGACGCACTTCACTATTTTGTTTATTGCTTTAATTTCATTCACAAACGTATCGATGTGCTCAACTCGAACGACTACTTCATGAAGTGTACCGATCAGGATGAACGTCACAGGCATGTCTTCGCCAAACTCCCAATCATAGACGCAGCATTCCAGAAAGTCTCCAACTTCAAGTTACCTAGAGTTAGCAAATGGAGGCGGCCCTTTATCAGCGTTTTGAAGCAGCAGGGCCCAAGCGATTGTCTGTTCTACGCCTGCAAGTACATGGAGTACTACGACGGAGATTCGGTGACCAAGGACATCAATCCGGTGAGCGACACTGTCAACTATTTTTCATTTTTGTGGCTATACTTGCAATTTGGACCCTTTTTATGTTGCAACTGTTAGTTAGCTATACTTGCAATCCAGTCTGGTCCATGTTTTCTGCTGCTAGTTTACATTTTGCAATCCACACGCCCCCCTTTTTGCAACTGCTAGTATTCTATACTTGCAATTTAGGTTATATGTTTTGTGTGTTGATGCTAGATTACATTTTTTCAATACAGTCTTTTTTCTCCTGCTGCAAACTGTCAGCTTGATATAATTGCAATTCATTCTGTTTCCATGTTGCAACTGCTAGCTAGGCACACTTGCATACTGTTTTTCATGCTGTTTTATTGTGTGTGCGCGCATCATGATAGACATGACTGACCTAATTTCTATTTTTTTCTACTCTACTGCAGTATAAGTTCCCCGTATACAGAAGTGAGATGTTGCATTACCAGATATTCCACCCTCTGAACCAAGCTCAAATCCCTCAATCGCTGGATAAGTTCAGAATTGGCGGACGCCCGATGCCAATTGAATTGGATAGTAGTCAATCAAACAATTAGACCCATCTATAAATTATGTGTTTTAACGATGTTGTACATGTCAGTAACATCAGTATGTTTGATAGGTTGTAACCAGTGCCTTTGCCCAGTTTGCAGAACATGTTTTGGTTGGTTGATGCTTGTTTTAAAATTTGGTAGTAATGTTTGGAACACATTTGTTGCATGTTGAACCATATACACTCTGTATATATTTTTACGCCAGCCAATTTTTTTTGGCTCCCACATGAAGTTGCAACCAGTGTTTATGTACGGTTGCAACCAACTTTTCTGTATAGTTGCAACCACCGTTGCTGCACAGTTGCAACTTGTCTACTCTCTATGTTGCAACCGTCCTACTACTAAGGTTGCAACCGGTCTATCATTGTGGTTGCAACCACAGTTTTTGGTGCACCTGTAATTTTTCGAAGAATGAAATAGTTGCAATTAGTGGTTTTTGTTTTTCGCATCCGAAGTGTTTTTCACGAGTTGCATTCGGAGCTTTCTTCATAGTTTTGCAACTGATCAATTCGCTGAGTTGCAATTCGTTTTCAAACTAGTAGTTTTTTTATTTGCAACAGAAATTCTTGTAGCAACAAACATCTCATCACAAATTCGAACCACACAGTATCAAACTATTCCACAAGTTGCAATCATACTATTTCACAAGTTGCAATCACACTATTACCACAAGTTGAAAACTGTTAACATCATACTATTCCTCAAGTTGCAATCACACTGTCCCATAAGTTGCAATCACACTATTCCACAAGTTGCAAACTGGTAACATCTGGTGTTGCAATCACCTAGTAGAGTTAAAATATCTTTTTGTTTGCAAACTAGTAACATCTTGGGTTGCAATCATAGCACCCCATAAGTTGTAATTGGTAGCTAACACAGAAACATATAAATGATAATGTTTTACAGTCCAAGTTGCAATCGAAGCTTTATCAAAGTTGCAACTGATACATTCTCCGAGTTGCAACTTGTTTCAACTATCAGTTTATACACACTGAGCAGTAACTATTATGTTCCATCTGTCCTGTAGCCCGTGTTACATTGGGGATTCACTCAGATTCATAGTCATCCAGACCACTGCCTTCTTGGTAATCAACATGGTTAGTTATAGCTCTCCGAAGTCTTGCAATCACGCTCTGTGCTGCCGATCCCCTCGTGGCCATAGTGCATCCAGATTCGTTCTGTTCTGCCCCTTCACTCAGCCCCTCATCTTCATCCCTGAACAGCCCTTGTTTTGTTCTTGGGCATCCTCTTTTTCTTGGAGCAAAACCTTCAGTTTTGGCACCTCTTTTTTTCGTTCTGTTCTCGGCTGCTCTGCTCCTGTGTGGGTTCTTAGGGCATGTCGTGCTATAGTGACCCTTAACAAAGCAGGTTTGGCACTCCTTCTTGCCTTTTGTCTTTTTGTACGTGCTGTATGGATTCTCAGGTTCCATACTTTTTTCAGCAAACTTAGCCCGACTTGCTGACTTCCTACCCTTTGTGCGCGACACTGGTGGTTCAGTCAATGTTACACCAGCGAGGAAGTTTGAAGAAGAAGGGTTGACGCTAGGTTCCAGCTGCCCAGCATCACACAATTGTTGAGTCTGTGTTGCTGGCCCCCATCGCGATCAGCACCGCCCTGTGTTGGTGTAGCGGCATCACCACCCTCTCCCGCACCCTCGTCACCCAGCATGTCACCATCCGCCTCCTGACTTGCTTCCATATCAACTTCACGTAGTAGCTCAATCCCAGGGGTTATCATGTCGAGGTGCCTGACGGTCTCACTGTAAGCAAGATCAGACTTGCTCCCCGCTCTTCCCAGCTGCATCAACTTAGGTAGCAGTTTCGACAGCCTTGTCTATTTCGTGTCAGTGTGAGCTGCAACAGGCACATCGTGCCGGTCCCATGGAACCACTGACCTTGCATCACGTGACTGTTTCAGAATGTACTTTTCAGGTATGCTCTGTACTTGCAGGTGGGTGAATGCTTTTATTATGTGCATGCAGAATAGACCTACATTTTTTTTGGAATTCAGACAAAATATTAAGGAACATGCAATGTTGCAATCAAGACCAGACTCAAGTTGCAATTAACAGAGACCCCAAGTTGCAACCAGGGGGGACAATAACACACATGCAGTGTAAGCAATGATCAAAAACAAACTCGGGTTGCAATCAACAGACACCACATGTTGCAACCAACAAGCAAGAGACATTGCAAACTATGTGGAGCAACAAGTATGCAATTAACAGACACCACATGTTGCAACCAACAAGCAGTACAATTGCAACTGGGAAGCTAACACTGACTCCCAGTCGTAATCAATGAGCAGAAAAATAGGTAATCAGGTTGCAATTAACAAACAAACAACGTTGCAACCGCGAAACTAACACAAAACACAGTTGTAATTTACACAGAAACTAACGAGACGGGGTTTTTTGCAATTCATCTAACCTGTATGCTCCCATTGTATGCATTCACATTTATACACGCCTGATCTTTTGTCAGCGACCACCATGAATGCGTGTTGTGCCCAGCAAAAGGACCCGGCCCCCTTCTCATGCTTCACCAAGTAACCACAATCCACACTTCGGTCAGGCTCTATTACAACAGCCGTGCTGTTAACATGTTCCCTCTTGTACTCATTGTATACAGCCCTCGTGTAGACCCTGCGCAGTTGCTCATCAAATTGTGATTTGCATGCCCTAACAACTTCTGCCTGCATACAAGAAAATTAGATTGATTATAAAACAATAATAATAAAAACAAAAAGTTGCAATCAAACAACACCAGCACTTGCAATAACTTAGACCAGCAGTTGTAATCATGGTTTATTAAACATTTTTTGGATAGTTAGGTAGCAGTTGCAAGCACAACAGACATGCAGTTGCAATTCCAACAGGCAATCAGTTGCAATCCCAACAGGGAAGCAGTTGCAAACAAGGTATAGGAGCAGTTGCAATCAGGTCCACCGAATTAGATTTTTTCAGGATAGGGTGTACACACAACAATTTTTTGCTATCTCACTAGATTAGCAGTTGCAATCATAAGTTGTGTTTAACAGTTTGCAATAACAGGAGGTGGTGGCAAAATACCTTCGAGTAGTGCGACTCCCCAGCATCCATGTGGTCTGTATGCTGAATTGAGTCCAGCACCCTCTTTGCAAACATATGGAGGGTTGTTGCATTGCTAACATAACCATCTTTAAGAACCCTGTTATGGCTTTCCGATCTCTGTGTTGAAGTCATCCTCCCACAGTACATGCCTTTGAAATACTTTGCTACCCATCTCTCCCTTTTCTCCCACAATGCAACAATTGCAGGGTGTTCTCTAATACCACAATCATTTACCAGCTTATTCCACTCCACCTCAAATTGTGTGGGTCCCAGAGGATAATTGATCAGGGACTCGAGCCGCTCCTTCAGATTTTTATCCTTGTGTATCTTGTACAGCTCATCGAGCTCGTAATCCCACATTCTGAGTATGTGCCATCTGCAATTTCTGTGTTGAGATTTGTCAAATACAATCCCTACCGCCTCCCTCATGGCTACATCCTCATCTGTGGTAGGTAGCATAAAAAAATCAGCAAAAAAAAGAAAAAGAAAAGAAAAGCTCCCAGGTTGCAATTATAATAATCAAAATGTTGCAATCAACCAACACTAGCAGTTTCAATCATCATTTGCTCATTCAGACTTTCTCTGGATAGATAGAATCTACAGTTGCAACCACACCATACCAGCAGTTGCAATCACAACTAAATGCTTTTTGCAATCAAACAATACTAGAAGTTGCAATTATCACTCCCCCAATCAGATTTATGGACATGTATGCTCAACAGTAGCAATCACACAAGACCAGGAGTTGTAATCAAACAATACTAGCAGTTGCAATTATAGTGAAGCAATTATACCTGTGAGAATCACAAAAGGCTGTCGGCCACCCATACAGCTCTTAAAGGTCTCAAACAACCACTTGAAAGTCTCAGTAGTTTCATCCTGAAGAAGCGCTTGCCCAAATGATATATTCTTCAAATTACTGCTGCAACCCACAAACATGGCTAATGGCATGTTCTTCGCGTTAGTCTGGTGAGTCGTGTCAAATGTGATCACATCCCCAAAATCTTTGCACTCTGCCCGCTGACTTGCATGAGACCAGAAAATGCTTTGAAGCACTTTTGTTTTGGGGTCGAAATCCACATCCCAGTAAAAGGCTTCATTGTGGGCTTTGCACTCCCTGAAAAACTGGAATAACTTCTCCATGTCACCTTCCCTGTCCTCCCTCGTTTGCTCAGCTTTCCTGCACAACATACAAAATAACACGTATATGTGCATTAGCAATCACACCAGACCTGCAGTTGCAATCACATTATACTAGCAGTTGCAATCAAACCACACACAGCAAGTTGCAATCATGACCTACATGTTCTGGATATCCTTTTCTGTGAATGGCCAGTTTTGGCGGCCACCAAACAATTCAGACATCACATTCATCGCTGCCTAGTTGGGCACACCACTCCTCAACATGATCGCATAGAGGTCATCAATAGCAGCCTCCCTCTGCTTGTGAGCATGCATGTATCTGATCATCCTCACCGAAGGCTCAAGTTTGTGATTGTGTGCCTCCTGTACATGATCAAAATACCAAAGATTGCGCTTCTTGTCCTGTTTCACCTTAACAAAAGTAGGGCAACCCATCCTCATCGATGTCTTGTTTGTCAGAGGTTCCTCATCCTCTTTACCTGGTTTTAGAAACCCCTCGCGGTTGCAGACCCAGTGGCAGGTTTCTTTGCTAGTCCTTTTTGTCCTCAGGCTGAAACCGGCTAGCTTTGCATAGTCAAGGTAAAATTGATAGGCTTTCTCCCTTGTATCAAATGCTTGTCGCGCCCTGGGGACAAACACATCCACTTTGTTTTGATCCTGCAGAATAGCACAAACAAACATTTTTTAGTAAATCAGCATACCCAGGTTGCAATTCACATACACCCCAAGTTGCAACCAGCATGCTAGAAATGTTGCAACCGGAACAAAAACACACCCTGAAGTTTTTTGCAATCAACACCCATGGTTTGCAATTCACAGACACCCCAAGTTGCAACCAACAAGCACGAAAAGTTGCAATTAATAGAACTGTCCAGTTGCAATCAACAAGTAACTATAGTTTGCAACAAACAGAGACTCTAGTTGCAACCAAGAAGCAACTATATTTGCAATCTGAAAAACAAAATAACAGAGACATGCAGTTGCAAAGTAACAGACACTTGTCAGTTGCAATGAACAAGCAACTAGCAATCACATGAGCCAAATAGTTGCAACTAAAAGAGAGTCTAGTTGCAACCAACAAGTAACTATAGTTGCAATCTGAAAACAAAATAACAGAGACATGCAGTTGCAAAGTAACAGACACCTGTCAGTTGCAATCAACAACCAACTAGCAATCACATGAGCCAAATAGTTGTAACTAACAGAGACTCTAGTTGCAATTAACAAGTAACTATAGTTGCAATCAACACGGTATCTCAGTTGCATTCAACACACCACGCAAGTTGCAATCAGGAGCGTCGCTAGTTGATTGTTACTCACCGGAAGGAACAACTGTGCCGCATCAGGAGTGACCATTGCCCCAGGCGGAATTGAAGGCAGGGGCGTCAGCAAAGTTGTGTGATGCAACGGATCACCCGACGACACGCCAACCGTCAGCGTGATAGGAGGCGGCGCAGTAGGCGGAGCTGATGTTTGCTCGACTGTTGGCGCTGTAGGCGGAGAAGACGGCAATTGCTCAGCAAATTCCGCCGCAACAATGGCTAATTGTTGCAGCAGCACGGGCTGCTCCGCTTGCAGAGGAGATCCAGGGGGCTGCTGCGGCGGCGGGGCCATGGATCCAGGGGAGGAGCTTCGGGGCGGCGCCATGAATCTACACCGCGGGGAGGAGGTAGGAGGAAGAAGTCGACGGCGGGTGGAGGTTTTACGGGGAAAGTGGAGGCACGGCGGGGTGGCGGGGGTCGGGTCTAGTTTTGGGGAAAGGAGGCCGTGTCGGGTCCGGGGCCGTGTGCGCGTCCGCGCACGGGGGTCTGTGCATCGGGGCACTAAAATGCACCCAGGTGCATTTTAGTGTCGTCATATATATATATATATATATCTTCATCTCTGATACATGGTGATCTTGAAGAGTACATGATGGTAAATTGGAAAAATACATGACAGCCGGCAGTGTTCATCATATGAGGATGAACAATGATGTCATCATTGTCAAAGGACTACAAGACTCATCAAGTTCATCATTTTCCTAGGAAATTTTTGAGAAGGAAAATATAGTAGACATCTTCTACAAAAGTAGAGGCAGCAAAAGGGTTTCTTGATCAGGAGTTTAGAAAAGATTGCAACGGGAGGAAAGAAATACTTGCATCCCTTAAGAATTCCTTCCCGCAAAGAAGATGGAGGAACAGGGATGGTAAGCTTGCAGAGGTCCCCTCCAGAGTTTGCAAACTTCCCCTGGAGGCCAGTCGGTCCTCCTGATGCAAGGGTGCATTTTGCCTGCCTTTCTCGGCTAACTAATACACCCAAGACTTGTCACAAGGGTTTTTCTAGTAGCTGGGCCTCTTTGCTTCACAAAAGAATGCACCATATCGCAAGAGTTCTTCTAGCACCTACAAGATTTAGCAAAGAGAGGGATGAGAAAAGAGTAGAAGACGGCAACCTACAAGGTCTATTCTTTGGGCCATGGCTGGAAGAAGTAAAAAACTAGGGAGGAGATAAGATCAGAACACGGGAAATGGGAAGGTTCCCGAGATGATATAGATACGAACAAAAGGGAAACAGTCATCCCATGAATGCCTCGGGTACTGATAGCTGACAATAATTCAGAGATACAGGTCTCAAAAGAAACGATGAAAATTCAGGTTACAGTACTTTGTACTCCAGAAGAGGAGACTTCAGAAATACCGTATGCTTGACATTACTAATGACAATAGCGAGCTTGCTCGCATCATCGTGAAGCAAAACTATTTCAAGTTCTAAGTTATCTAAGAGCAATTCTAGTTTCTCTTTCCTCAGCAGATTTTGCAAAGAAGACGCCTCTCATGCCCAAGAACCAAAAGAAAGTCGTTTGTCCATCGGGCTGATGCCTGAGTTTCTGAAGGTTCTCATGAGATCCTTTGGATGAAGGGATATTTTTATAGGAAGGAGACAGGAAAAAGTAGGCAGAAGAGTCACATCATAATAGTACGTATGATGACAGACAAAATATCGACTAAAGTTGAAGGAGGCCATCTGAGGACCAGGAGCGTCTGAAGACTAGTGGTGGGTCGCTCCTCAGTGACGATTGTGTGGACTGATACTTGCCTCAGTGTTGCAAGTGCAGATTGCAGCTTGACTCGTGTTGGTGCAGGTGAAGAACAAGTGCGAAAGGCCTATGCCGTGGTGGCCTCCGGGTGATGGAGAGGCAAGTAGGCTTGGTTCGATGGACCTGGTGGCCGATGGGGTCAAGTGCGAGCCGCATGGTGCAAGAAGGGTGAGTTGAAGTCATGGACATGAGCCGGTGCAAGGTAACGGTTCGAGGCCGAAGCTTGCATGCGAGGTTTGGTGGTTTGCCCACAAAACCATCGGTGGATGGTTTCTTGGTTTGGGCCTCAAAACCAAGACCGAAGGCCCAACACGACGGAGATAGTGATCCGGTAGCGTCGGGAAGCTTCGAGGTGGGGGGCACGTGGCGTGATCGCGGGGCTTGCGTTGAGGCTAAGCAAGTCCGTGGTGGAAGCATGTCCACTCGATTAGAATATGCTCGACTTGGACCAAAATGCCCCTAAGGGGTGTGTATCTTACATTTATGCACTCGGGGTAGTTGGGTCATTTGCCACCTCTAGAAGACTAAGTATAAATAGGAGATAGAGGAGGATGGATAGGGTTAATCCGCTCTGGACTGCTTCTTTTTCCAGTATTTCCTTAGGCTAGATTCTTATATAGACTCTGACCTATAGGTGTATGGAAGCATTCGGCATTGTGATTCCTTCCCTCTCTTAGCTCTTTGTGATTTTCGTGTCATTTTCGGAGCTATTTTTGGTTGCTTTCGTTCTTCGCTTGATTCGTCGATTTGAGGGTGTTTCTCCTCAGATTTCTTTGTGGGGATCATGGGTGGATGCCTTGTGCATCTTTGGGTATGATCTTGACCCCTCAAATGCCGTGAAAACCCTTTGATTTGCGAGTTCTTGGTGGAACCCGAGTTCATGGAGGTGTTTTCGTAGGATCTTGATTCCTCTCATTTTAGTGGGTTTGAGTCCAAGATTTCTTAGGGATAGCATTTCCTAGAGACACTTCATCTGCCCCTATGTTTTGGTCGCAATCCATTGGTTGATTCGGGAGATCGAGTGAAGGTAAGGAGGAGTTGACCTTTGCAAGGTCGAGCTCAGGCTGTGCTGTCCGTGCCTGGCGGACACTCCGCAAGGGTCATGCGGACAATCCGCGGGGTCCTGGCAGCACAGCTATTCATCATGTTCTTTGCGAGTTCTTGCGTGCTCGTGTTTCGATCCGTTGGTTCAGGACTTTTTGGTTGCAAAGAGTTTGCGAACGGTCTGTACTTGAGTGTCGGACGGTCCGTGACGGGCCGGACAGTCCGCGGGTTCCTCGCAGACAGTATGATTTTTCGAGGTGCATCTCTGGTGCTTCGGTTGGCATTTTTGGATTGTCCGGCCAGACTGTGCGGATAGTCCACCCTCTCCTTGCGGACGGTCCGCCTATACTACACGGACAGTCCGCACCTACTACACGGACAGTTCGCACCTGGCCTTCGCAGATTTGGTTAAGTGCTTTGATTCTTGTCTAGTGCTTCCACTCTTTGATTCATGGCTTGTCTCTAGGACTTGTAGGCTTGTGTGTGCCTAGTCTAGAGCTTCTTTGGTGTGTGCGAGTGATCGGAGTGGCAATCGGGGTATAGGCCGAGTTAATCCTTTAGGATGAATTTTTATCGGCTCCCATTCACTCTCCCCTCTCTGGTCGTCTATTCGGTCCTTCAATTGGTATCAGAGCCAGTTACAGATCTTCGTGATTCTAACTAGTCTATGATCCAAAGATGGGCGACTACGGTAAGGGGTCGGGTCCTCCACACTTCGATGGCAAGAATTACCAAATGTGAGAGAGGCGCATGGGCGCGTTTTTGTGAGGAAAAGGAACACTGATCTGGGAAGTGACGCAAAATGCAAACTATGTCATTCCCCATAGTTTCCTTCTTCCAGGTTCACGAGACATGTTTGAGGCCAACAACAATGCCGTGGATTACTTGTTCCGTGCTCTTTGTGCCTCGGTGTTTGATCGAGTGTACGGAGAGGATGTGGCTGGAAAGATTTGGCTAAAGCTCAAGAATGCTCATGTTGGGAACACTCAGGTGCAGGCTCGCTTGTTTGCCACTCACCGGAGAGAGTACGAGAACTTCACTCATCTCCCCGGTGAGTCGATTGATGTGATGTTCCAGCTCTCTGTATTGTGAACAACATGAGGGCCAATGTGGCGGTGCTCCCATATACGGATCATGATAGAGCTATCAAGCTCTTGCAATCACTTGACAAATCCATGTGGAGTGCCAAGGTCGAGGCCATCTTGGAGTTGGGTGTGTATGAGACCTTGATGGTGGATGAGCTATTTTCTAAGCTCAAGTCTTCAAAGGTTGATCGTGGCCTGAGAGCGAAGAGCGAGAGCCCCTCAGATACACATAGTTTGGCTCTTGTCTCAGGATCGAGGACTAATGCTAACCCTGCTGCCATGCAGTTTTCTTTGTCTTGTCTTGTGTCCATGCCAGATGAGGACTTTGAGGTGCTGAGCGAGGAGGATCTTGCCTTGTTGAGCAAGAGGTTTGGGCGGATGTACGAGAACCGCAAGAATGCGAGGAGGAGCTCGGGGATGTGCTATCGGTGTAGGAAGCACAAGCATTTCATCGCTGAGTGTCCAGAAGCCATGGAGATCAAGAACGACTACAAGGGCAAGCCCAAGCACGACTACAACAACAAGCACTGCTCCCGGAATGACTATAAGGACAAGTGCAAGGACAAGGGCGAGAGAAGGCCAAGGAAGAGCGGCGGGTACAAGAAGAAGACGGCTCGAGTGAGCGACATCAACTCCACTTCAAGTGACTCCTCATCCGGTTTGAGCAGCGACGAAGAGCAAGATCGGCACGAGGACAAGCGGCACACGGGCAAGAACTTCACCGACCTCAGTTTCGTCACTCAAGGCAGTTTCTGCGGCATGGCGCACAACTCCAAGAAGGGTGGGAAGCATAGCTCGGATTCGAACTCCGACTCTGAGGATGAGGTAAGTCAAGATCCCAACTTCCTGCTAGAGGAGAATACTAGGCTAAATGAGTTGCTTGATAACTGTGATGATGTGCTGAAGAAGACCAACAAGGAGAAGAGGGAATTTCGGTCTTTGCTAGGTGATGCTAAGGACAAGATAGTTGAGCTTGAGTCTTTACTTGTTGATGCTAGAACTGAAATAGAATCTTTGAAAGCTGCTCTTGTTGTTTCTAATGAGGTTGATTGTGGTGATTGGAATGTTTTCCTGGCTGACTTGACTGCTCTCAAGGAGAAGCATGCCTCAACTATTGAGGAACTAGATGTGCTTAGGATTGAGCTTGATGAGATGAAATCTAGACCTGCTTTACTAGGTGCTTGTACTTCTTGTCCGGTGTTGCATGCTAGGCTAGATGAATCTCATGATATGATAGTTTCTCTTGAGGCTGCTTTGAAAGCTCCTATTCCTACATCATGCTCTACCTGTGAAATGAATGCGGTGAAAAACATGGAACTTGCACATTATGTTGATCGTTTGCAGGATGAGAATGATGAGTTGAGGAAATTGATGAGTTGGTTGTCTGGGCATGGGCCTCAGTTGAGTTTGATGTTGTCTGAGTTTAAGAGGTTTGATGGTCAGGCTTTGGTGTCTTGGAAGAGTGGTGAGAGAGAAGAGAAAGTTGGGGACATTCCTATTCCACCACACACTACACCCATGAACAAATTTGCACCCTAGCCAAACCACCTCAGAAACAAGCTAGACACAACTCCAGATCCACCAGTGTTCCCCCACAAGACAGAAACTACCAGAAACTGGTGAAGTTTGTGAGCACCCTTGGGAATGTGTTTGGGGGGAAGCCAGGAGAGAAAGCTGTTGAGAAGCCCACTGAGAAACCACAACCTAAGCCAAAACCAGTTCGCTTCCATTGTGAGGATTGTTGGAGGGATGGTCATAAGGAGGAATTTTGCTTCAGGAGGAGAAGGGATCGGAGGTTTGCTAGGGAGATGGCAAACAAGGACATGTACCACCCTTCTCATGGTGTGCCTGAGCCTCGGATAGTGCCTCTACCTCGGGGTGAGGGGTTTATGCGTACAGTTCCTACTCGGGGTGGTGTTGGTTTTCCTTAATGAGATAGGCATGTTGGGTTTGGGTGTGGTGAGTTTGTTGTACGTGCTCCTGCTCGTGATCGTTACGAGTTTGGGAGGCACGATCACAGTTTTGGTTCTCAAAGGGACTACGAGACACATTTCCCCCCTCGTGGTACGTGTTCCCCTCCAGTGAGACATGACAAGTTTTTTGGTGGTAGGCGTGAGAGGGCTCCGCCTAGAGGCTTTGATAGGATGGATTTTGCTAACCCTTCTCTTGAGCAAATGGCTCGATAATGGTTTGACTCTTTCTATACAAACTCCAGTGTTGAGTCGCTTTCTCATTCTCATCATTGTTTTTGATTTGCAGGTGGGAGGCATGGAGAACTTTTGGTTGATCAACTCCGGTTCTTCGCGTCACATGACTGGAGATTGTGGGTGGTTCTCCAGCCTCACCCCGGTGAGTATGAGGGAGTACATCACTTTCGGGGATAATAGGAGAGGACGAGTGCTTGCTGAAGGTATGGTGAAGGTGAGTAGAAAGGTGACCTTAAAGAGTGTGGCTTGGTCAAGTCACTTGGTTTTAACCTGTTGTCAGTATCCTAGTTGCTTGACGAGGGTTTTGAGGTTCGTTTTAAGTTGGGCGCTTCTCGTGTGCTTGATTCTTGAGGCGATCTTGTCTGCACGATCGTTCCCGAGGGTCAAATCTTTCGTGCCAATTTTTCCCAGTTTGTTGGTCCTCCTCAATGCTTTGTTTCTGGTGTTTCAGCTGAGATTTGGAAGTGGCATATGAGGCTAGGACACTTGAGCTTTGAGTTGCTTTCCCGCTTGAGTGGCTTAGACCTGGTCCGAGGATTGCCAAAGTTGAAATTCGAGAAGGATTTGGTTTGTGCTACGTGTCGGCATGGAAAGATAGTTGCCGCTTCTCACGCTCCTCTGACTGCGGTCATGACCGAGCGACCTTGTGAGCTGTTGCACATAGATTTGGTTGGGCCTGCTCGTATTCGCTCTGTGGGTGGGAAGTGGTATGTATTGGTAGTGGTTGATGATTTCTCGCGGTACTCTTGGGTTTTCTTTTTTGAGGATAAGAGCGAGACATTTGGCTTTGTTCGAGACTTGATCTTGAGGTTGAAGAATGAGAGACATGGAGATGCCATTCGAGCTATACGCAGTGACAATGGCACGGAGTTTAGGAACTCTCATTTTGATGCCTTTTGCAGTGATCTTGGTCTCGATCATCTGTACTCTTCTCCATACGTTGCTTGCTAGAATGGCGTAGTGGAGAGGAAGAACCGAACCCTTTGTGAGATGGCCAGGATGATGCTTGATGAGCATAGGACTCCTAGGTGTTTCTGGGCCGAGGCGGTCAATACCGCTTGCTATGTGTCGAATCGCATTTTCATTCGTGCTTTCAAGAAGAGGACATCTTATGAGCTGATGCATGGGCAGAAACCCAAGGTGAGTCACTTTAGATCCTTTGGTTGCAAGTACTTTATTCTGAAGAAGGGCAAGCTAGATAAATTTGAGGCTAGGTGTTCGGATGGTATTTTTCTCAGTTATGCTATTCACTCTAGAGCATATCGTGTGCTCAATCTTGACACTAACCGAATCATGGAGACTTGCGAGGTAACCTTCAACGAGACACAACCATGTAGCTCTTCTATTTTTGAGTGTGCTGGTGACAATGAAGTTGGAGAGAAGATATTTGAGGGTGAGAAGGAGATGATGATGGTGGTGATGCTCCCGTGACTGATCGTGTACATGCTACTTTTACTAAAACGACAACGATCGAGGATGGTCCATCCCCTACACCTACTACGACTGAGGTTGTTCGAGTAGAGACTGCTGCTGAGGGGAGATTGTGTCCAGGAGAGAGGCTCCCCGGCGTGTACAGGTGGATCACCCACCGTCGATGATCATAGGTGGCCTTCATAAGCACACTACACGATCGAGGTCACGTAACACTTCTCACTTTGCTCACTCTGCATTTGTTGCCTTGTTTGAGCCCAAAGATATTCGACACGCTCTTTCTGATGCAAACTAGGTGAATTCCATGCATGAGGAGTTGGAGAATTTTGAGAGAAACCAAGTTTGGGTGTTAGTTAATCCACCGCCAAATTGCCGTCCTATAGGTACCAAGTGGGTGTGGAAGAACAAGGAATGTGAGAATGGGATGGTTGTGAGAAACAAGTCGAGGTTGCTGGCTCAGGGGTTCAACCAGAAAGAGGGTATAGATTATGAGGAGACATTTGCTCTTGTGGCCCGTCTGGAGGCAATTAGGATCCTTCTAGCCTTTCTCGTGGCTAAAGGGTTCAAGTTGTTTCAGATAGATGTGAAGAGTGCTTTCTTGAATGGGGTGATAGAGGAAGAAGTGTAAGTGAGGCAACCCCCGGGGTTTGAGAGTGAGAGATACCCACACCGTGTATACAAACTCCAGAGAGACCTATATGGGTTGAAACAGACACCGAGGGCTTGGTTTGGTAGGTTGAGAGGGGTTTTGCTGAGTAAGAGGTTTGTGATGGGCACAGTTGATAAGACCCTGTTTCTCCTTAAGCATGGAAATGACCTTTTGATTTTTCAGATTTATGTGGATGACATAATCTTTGGTGGATCTTCTCATGATCTTGTTGCCAGATTTGCAGATGACATGAGCAGGGAATTTGAGATGTCTATGATGGGCGAGCTGTAGTTTTTCCTGGGGCTCCAGATCAAGCAGTGCAAGGACAGGACATTTGTACATCAGGTGAAGTACACCAAGGACATGGTGAAGAAATTTGGCATGAACGACTCCAAGCTGCTGACTACACTGATGAGTACCACTACGGCTTTGGATCTGGATGAAGATGGTGAACCCGTGGATTAGGAGTATAGGAGCATGATCGGCTCCCTCCTCTACTTGACAGCGACGAGGCTGGACATACAGTTCAGTGTGTGTATGTGCGCTCGTTTTCAGGCTTCACCGAGGACTTCACATCGGCTGGTTGTCAAGAGGATTTTCAGGTACTTGAACTACACTCCTAAGTTTGGTCTTTGGTATTCTGCCTCCTCGACACTCAGACTTCACGGATACTCTGATGCTGATTTTGCTGGGTGTCGTTTGGATTGCAAGTCTACCTCGAGTTGTTACCAATTTCTTGGTTCTTCTTTGGTCTCTTGGTCGTCTCGCAAGCAATCCAGTGTAGCCCAGTCCACTATAGAGGTCGAGTATGTTGCTGTAGCCAGTTGTTGTTCCCAGCTCCTATGGATGACCTACACTATGATCGATTTTGGTGAGGAGTGCTCCCAGGTTCCACTCTTTTGTGACAGCACCAGTGCCATAAGTGTAACCAAAAACCCAGTCCTTCACTCCAAGACTAAACACATCAATGTGAGATATCATTTTCTGAGGGACAATGTTGAGAAAGTGAACATTTCCTTGTCCTATGTACCTACCCAAGATCAGCTAGCTGACATCTTCACTAAACCACTTGACCAAGTTACCTTCACACACTTGCGAGGTGAAATTGGAGTGTGTTTCCCTTTTTAGTTGATTCTTGGAGCTTCTCATGTATATATGTGATATATGTATCATTTGTTGCATTTCAGGCTTGCATCTTCATTTTGTACCAAAACATGGTAGGATAGCCATCTTTGTATCATATTTGTTAGGATGAGCTTCTCTTATATACTTTGATCACTATGATGTGTTAGATGTGAGATATGTGTATGATTTGGGAATGGTGATGTGAATGCTATGCTCTTGATGGTATTGCCATATATTCATGATGAGATAGCTTCTTTTTGTGAAAATGCTAAAAATGCTTCACTCATGAGTAGATACTTTTTCATGCTCTTTGTGCTCAAATGGCTATATCTTGCTTAATTTGTGCTTGAGTATCATGCTCTTTTCACTTGGGGTCAAAGACCCATTTGTCATTGTGAATGTTTAGCCCATATGTTCACTTGTGGAGGCGCATAAGCTTCTTTTTGCCGCAAAGGCATTTCATGTACCATGCTTAAATTTGAAAATGATTTTGGTCTATGAATTGCCTTATGCTTGAAAAATGTGCACATAATCATGTCTTTATGCTTGAATTGCATGATGTCTACCATGAGAAGTCTCTATTAGAAGTAGACACATGGCTCGGTGGCTTTGACATGACATATAGTAGCTTATGGGAGTTTGCTATGATCTTATGATGAGAACTTGTGATTTTGTATGAGCTTTGTGTGATCTAGTTCATTTTTGCTCAAATTGACCATGGATAGGGCTTTGCTCATGAGATGAATTTTGTTTGTGAAAATTGCTTAAAAATGCTTTTGGCCATGTCACATGTATCCATGTCTCTACTTTCTTGATGGTAATGCGCTAACTACACCATGTCTACTTTGCTTGCTCTATGTCTCATTTATAGCATTTTGTTGTGCTCTTTGTCTATTTGAGAAGCTTGGTAGCTTGTATATGCCTTGACATGCATTTGTACACCTTTTCATGGTAGCTTGATTCATGCATTGTCAACAAGGGGGAGAAGTTTTATGCAAGGGAGAATATGTGGAGCTTTTGTGAGATTTTTAATGTTGGGGAGAAATTGTGGAAAGAGTTGCATTTCCTCAGGGGGAGTTTGCATATGTGCAGGGAGAGCTCCTTTGGTTTGCCTAAGTTTTGTACTTTGTGGTGTGCTCTTTGTGGAGAGCTTTGTTTGTCTCGGCTGTGTTGAGCTGTTGCCCTTGCCATAGGAGGCCGATACTTGGTCTGGCGAGTGATCTTGTTTTTCTTTGTTTGTTCTTTGGCTTCGGATCACTTGTTGGAGGTTTGTGTTCGTGGTTGTTTTCTTTTCCTTTTTCTCTGTGTTGGTTACTATGGGTGTTGTCAATGCACTCATCAAGGGGGAGATTGAAGACCAGGAGTGTCTGAAGACTAGTAGTGGGTCGCTCCTCGGTGATGAGTGATTGACAACGTTGTGTGGACTGATACTTAGCTCAGTATTGCAGGTGCAGGTTGCGGCTTGACTCGTGTTGGTGCAGGTGATGAACAAGCACGAAAGGCCTATGTCGTGGTGGCCTCCGGGTGATGGAGAGGCAAGTAGGCTTGGTTCGATGGACCCGGTGGCCGATGGGGTCAAGTGCGAGCCGCATGGTGCAAGAAGGGCGAGTTGAAGTCATGGACATGTGCCGATGCAAGGTAGCGGTTCGAAGGCCGAAGCTTGCACGCGGGGTTTGGTGGGTTGCACACAAAACCATCGGTGGACGGTTTCTTGGTTTGGTCCTCAAAACCAAGGCCCAAGGACTAACGCGATGGAGACAGTGATCCGGGAGCGTCTGGAAGCTTCGAGGCGGGGGGGGGCATGTGGCATGATCGCAGGGCTTGTGTCGAGGCTAAGCAAGTCCGCGGTGGAAGCGTGTCCGCTCGATGAGAATATGCTTGACTTGGACCAAAATGCCACTAAGGGGTGTGTATCTTGAAGGGAAGGAGGAGTTGACCTTTGCAAGGTCGAGCTCGGGCTGTGCTATCCGTGCCTGGCGGACAGTCCGCGAGGGTCGTGCGGACAGTCCGCGGAGCCCTGGCAGCGCAACTGTTCATCGTGTTCTTCCCGAGTTCTTGCATGCCCGTGTTTCAATCCGTTGGTTCAGGAGTTTTTGGTTGCAAGGAGTTTGCGAACGGTCCGTACTTGAGTGTCGGATAGTCCGTGACGGGCCGACAGTCCGTGAGTCCCTCGCGGACAGTCTGATTTTTCGAGGTGCGTCTCTGGTGGTTCGGTTGGCATTTTCGGACTGTCCGGCCAGACTGTGCGGACAGTCCGCCCTCCCCTTGCGGACGGTCTGCCTGTACTGCACGGATAGTCCGCGCCTGGCCTTCGTAGATTTGGCTAAGTGCTTTGATTCTTGTATAGTGCTTCCGCTCTTTGATTCGTGGCATGTCTTTAGGACTTGTAGGCTTGTGTGTGCCTAGTCTTGAGCTTCTTTGATGTGTGTGAGTGATCAGAGTGGAAATCGGGGTATAGGTTGAGTTCATCCTTTGGGAATAATTTTTATCGGCTCCCATTCACTCCCCCCTCTCTGGTCGCCTATTCGGTCCTTCACCATCAAATAAATTGATGATTGAAGATTTGCCGAGATCCTCATTGATTCTGCATCATGAAGCTTCAAAAGCCAACTATCAGTGTTCTCGGTCAAAAAACATTAAAGATGAAGCATTGAAAATCGGCAGAGGAGTCAAACCAACTACAAGTTTCAGGAATTGATACAAGTTGAAAGAAATGAAGTTGAGGCTACACTATTCCTAGGGAGTGCATAGCATTAATTGCATTCACTTGAAGTTGGTCAACTTCATTGATCTCTCTACGATCAGCATCGGCTGAGTTTGGTATCGGCCATTCTTCCCTACGAATGACCTAAATCTTCCTGACAATGAAGATCTTTTGACATTCAATGTTGGCAATGGTTCCTGGCAGATCAGACAGTTTTGTCTTTTCTTGACAGAGATCATCATCGAGTTGGCGCAGCTCGTCAAGAATGTCTAGTCATATCTTCTCCAGCCGATCAACACTGTTGATAATGTCTTTTCTTGAGAGAGATCATTATCGAGTTGACGAGCTCTTTCATCCAGCCGATTTTGGGCTCGTTCAACCCGAAGTTCTTGACTTTTTGTAAAAGCTATTGGGTGCAACTTCTCTTTAACATCAGTGGACAACTGCTGATTGTCTTGAAGATCTCTCTGATCGGCCCAGCATCTTGGACAAGTTGGTCGATATCCTGGTTAAGCAAGGGAAACATGTCTTGAAGCCTGGCTCGAACGTCGTCGGGGAGTGTGCCCAGAGACAATACTTGAGAAGAGTCGCCGATCAAAAGGGCATCCTAAACCAACGAGAGACAGAAGTGGTAAGAATACTGCTTCGGGAATATTGTAAAGAAAATAAGAAGAGATATACTTATAGACGGATCAGATAAAACCAAACTATTAGTAGTCGGTTCTTCTTAATCATCAATATGTATAAACTCAGGAGGATCTTTTTGAGATTCTGAAGCTACTGCTGGTTTCTCCAGAACGGCCTAAGGAAAGAAAGAATATGTTAATGGTAAAAGGATCGAAAAAATAAAAAGGTTTTTACCTCAGTGCTATGTGGCTCAATTGAAGGTGCAGCCGATCCTAAAAGGTGTTGCTCAGCAGAAGGGTGATCTTGAATAAAATCATTTGACGTACTTGGAAACTCTTCTGCTTGATGCTCTGTCTCTGGATGATCGGCTGGATTTCCTTCAGGAAGAGGGTTGTCTGTGTTTGATTCTAATACAGGATCTATAGGATCGGCTAAGGATGCCCCTATTTTTGCTTGAGCCAATTTCTCCGGTAAGCCAGAAGACTACAAAAACAAGATGAAAGAATGAAATCTCTGGGGAAAGAGGAAAAGAGAAAGACTGAAATAAGTTGGATACCTTTACAGCATCGGTAAGAACACTGGCCATAGTGGGAATATCAGCAGTGATGGGTATATTGGCTGCAATACCGGGTATCTTTCTGTTCTGACTGTTTGATGGTTGGTCACAAGCTGGAATTTTGCTGGCCAAGGCTTTTCTCTTAAGACTCACATTGCTTAAAGCTTGAATTGTTGGAGCTGGACCCTTCATGATCGAAGAAATTGGAGGAGCGTTGTGACCAATATACGGGCGAGCCCGTGGAGGGAAGTAAGTAATCGGCTTCTCACCACTACTTCGAGTATGGGGCTCAATAGTGTCATCCTGAAATCAAAAGGAGAGAAATTAGCTAAAAGCGTTAACTGAATAAAGATACACAAATATTTACCTCATCAAGTGGAACACTGTATGCAGAATCTAGTTTCTCACAGTAATATTTGGGGGAGATACAGAAGAGGTGATCACTCCATTCAGCCCACCACATCTTGAAAAGATGAGAAGTGAAAGAAATGGTTCTCCAGGTGTCCAGGTCCATAGTGGAAGAATTAGTAATCAAATTCTTCAGCCGATTATAGTGAAGACCATTTGGGATAACTTAGCTCGGCTTAATGCGTTCAGAGAAATGAAGACCAATCGGCCATTGGCCAAAACCCAGTTGGCAAGAAGCTACTGATGGATTATAAAACTCATATGTTGCTGATTGATCCTTCCTAAAAACACAAGCCGGCAGGAGTCCCGGTTTGATAATCTCTTCGAAGACCATTCTGTTATTATCATCACTAATGATATCATCAAATCTGAATATGGTTTCAAAATAGAGTTGGGATCTTTGTATGCAAACCAAATGGTAGAATCTTGTCTGAAGCCAATATAAAAACTCTTGAAATGTTCAGCTATGTGAGATGGAGTCTTTTTGTTCCCAGGTAAAATAGAAATTGCTTCTCCAAAAGAAGTGCAGCGACGTTTTTCAATTCGATCATCATCTTGTTGATCTTTTGGGAAAGATAGATCATAAATGTTCTGCTCCAGGCTATTACGAAGATGGAGGTTCAACCACATATTAATAAACCACCAAGGTCCTCCTAGAGTACATATAGGTATAACAGCCGATAAGTTGACTGATACTTGGCGAAGTAGATTATAAACTGCACCTAGAAGATATTTGCCTAGTGGAATCGTGGATTCTGCTGCCAAGTGCTCGGCTATAATCTGTAAATTGGAGGTTGGGCCGAAAGACTTGCCATAGAAGATGAATTTTTCAAGCCAAATGTTGAGAAATGCAGTGTGTTCTCTATTATCTGGGGTGCCTATCTTAACATGCTCAAGGATGTATCTTGACCAACCACCAACACTCTTGGTTTTCAACTTATGGGAGAATTTATCATTACGGTGAGAAACGAGAGAATCTGAAGAAGACACATCCAAACCGGTTAACATGAGCACATCGGCTAAAGTGGGAGTCATCGGCCCGTGACCAAACATGAAAGCATTTCGGGCATCTGACCAGAAGTAGGAGGCATCTATGAGGAGTTATTCAATCTGAGGCATATCAGACAAAGATAAAGTAATACATTGGCCGATATTGCATTTCTCCCGAAGGTCTCTGTTTCTTCGGGACATCCTGCAATACCAATCCTTCCAACCTTTTGTGTACCCCTTCCAAGACCGAAAGCAGCTACCCCAATCGACTAAGTCTAAAGATGCATTTTTAAAGGGAATTCTACTAGTCTCAAAGTTGATCATCTCAGTAGGGTCGAGATCTCCCATAGGGCCAAGAAAGTTGAAACTGAGTTTGTCACTGACGGGAATTGTGATATGATTTTTGTAACACCCTAATTGTAAATTTTTGCAATAGTTTAAAATTTTCTAGAATTAGTTGGCTTGTAATTTCAAATGTTTGTAAGCGAGTATTAATTTCTAAGGAAACTAAATGAACCATATGATATATTTTTGTTTGTATGCATACTTGCTGCCCTACATCAATTTCTTGTGTGAAAAATGAATTTTTATTTCAAAAATTGATTAAGGTTTAATTCTGGAATTGTTTGAATGCTAAAACAAATCCTAAGGTCTTTTGGGTTGAATCCATCTCGAAGCACACACCAAAGTTCCTTTCTCCCTCCACCAACTTTCTTTTTCCCTTTCAGCCCAACAGCCAGCGGAGCCAGGCCGAATCCGGCCCACCTCCCTCAACCCGCCACCTTCCCTGTTGGGCCAGCCCAGCAACCCCTCCCTCTCCATCCTCCTTTACTCCTTGGCCCAAGCTCCCACGCGGGCGAGCCCACAACAGCACGCGCGACCCACCTTAGCCCAGCAGCCTGCCTCCCTTTTCCCTCTCTCTGTCTCACTGACATGCGGGCCTTGCTAGTCAGCTTCGTCTCCCACCTCCCCCTCCTTTCCTTTTCCCCCGACGCCGCACTAGGAGAAAATCCCGCACGGGATTTTGAATCCCTTCCGCCCCGCACAAAGCCGCGTCCACCCGACCCCACATCCGCGATCACCGCACCCATCCCCACGTCCTCCCTCCCTTTCCCCCTTCTCCCACTCGAGCTATGGCAAGTTTTGGCATACAATCGGCCGGTCAAGCCATGACCCCGCCGGCAAATCCTCCCTGCTTTGGTTGTCCTCGGTGCCTATAAAATCTCTCTAGAGCTTCAACACCGCTCCCTTTGTCACTCCACCCCACCGTCGCTTGCCTCTCGCACCACCTGTCACCAGTTTCGGTTGCCAGAGCCGCCTGCTCACCGAGCTCGGGTAAGCCACGGTCGCCGTCGTGATTCTCCTCCTACCGGCCGCCTCTCACCCTCCCCTCACCTCCTTTCCCTTTCCACAGGGGCACACAAACACCATCCTGACGCTAGACGCACCAGACCGAGGTCGTCCCACTGTCCCCCGTGCACGACCAAAGCCTCGCTCCGCCACCGTATGCCGTCCGCCTTCTGCACGCCGTCTCCGCTCATCCTTTACCCTCTGGTAAGCTCGCCGTCCCCTCCTCTCTCTTTTCTTCCACATCCTGTCACCCCTCGTGCACCACAACGCCGCCGTTGTTCTCCTCTGGCGAAGCACCACCGCGGGAGCCCTGTTCTGGGTGGCGTTGGTGACCCATAGCCGACGGCACACTCGTGACCATTAGATCCCGAACGGACGCCCCAGATCATCTACCCCTTCGGGGTGTGTAACCGGTCCACCGTGGACTCGTGGACAGCAGTCCACCGACGGTCCATGGACCACATCACTACCACGTCAGCACCCCATAAAATCACCACCCGCCACGCGTCGCCAAGTCAGCAGATCCGCCCCGTCAGCACCCCTTTTTCAATCTAGTCCCTGGAAAACCCTGTAATCTGGCACTATTTCTCTGTGTCTTGCACATTTATTGAAACAACCCCTGTTGAATCTTGTATTTACATCATAGCCCCTGCTGAGGTCATGCTTACATCATCACCAGAAATGTTTACCAAATTTCCAATAAATATATTCTTTTTTTCCATAAATCCATGCTGACGTCATAAATCCCTCTGATGACATCATAATTCATGCTTTTCCGGTATTAAAATAATTCCAGAAATGTTAGATTAATAGTTTAGTCCCTTGTTTAGTAAAGTGATTAGTACTTTTTGCTCGTAGCTCTGTTTCAGGTGATTCTTGCACTCACGCGATCATAGTGACGAGCCCGTTCTTTTAAAATGCTTTTCATACTATTTTGCCTTTATTTGGTGTACTATTTTCTTATACTTTGTATGTATGCTTGTTTTTGGTAGTTGCTACGAGTAGCTGTCTGTGATCAATATCAAGAATACGTGAAGATCAAGCAAGAGAGTGAAGAAGGCAAGTGTCCTTGATGCATACTCCTTGTTTCCCATGCATGTACATTAATATCACACTTTACGCTTTATGCATGCTTCGAGTCAATTTGATGGGACTCCTATATAGGGTCTACTAGTTTTTGTTATGACATTCCTTGAAGCCCATAGAGAGTTTGGTTATGGGTAGTTAAATGCTTAGTTTGCTGAACACATGGGCTGGGTTTAATTATTAATATTGACTAATGAACTATTTAATCACATGGGTGGTTGATCTTTTTAGAAACATGGAATTCTAGGGGCTCGAGCAAATGCTTGTCCGGTGGATGGTGTTTTTGAGTTGATGTTTGTCTTGCTTGAGCCACCTTAAGGTCTGATGCGTGGAATGACCACCCAGGACTTACAGTACAACCACGAGAACTAATGGGCTATGGTCTTGGCCAATAAAGTAGGGTAAATCGGGAACGCCAGCCGGCCAGCGTTAAGCTGTTGGTTCTAGTGAGGGAGGTTAGGCCCCTAATATTCTGTGGCACAAGGACAGGTACCCAAACCCTAGGTTGGGTTAATGCGCTGCTGGTGAACCTATGTAAAGGCCTCGTAGCGTCCCTATGCTATTACACCAAAGGAAGTGTGAAAGTGCCTTGCAAGCACATCATGGTTGGGTTTAACTTACCATTGAACATTTACACGACTCGTGGGTAAAGATGTACAACCCTTGTAGAGTGTAAAACTATCATGATAGCCGTGCTCACGGTCAAGAACGACCTGGACCCTCACATGTTTAGTTGGTGGAATGGTTGGTTTGGATGGGTTCTTTGGCAATAGATGATAGATGTTTTACCTTTAAGGTTGGTTCGGGTTGGGAAGACCGTCACCTTAGTAAATAGGTTGTTTAATAAAATATGACCAACTAAAATCAATGCTTGCAGCCTGTTGTGTCAGCCCTTCTTGTCTAAGCCCTCATAGCTATACCTATTACACTTGCACAGTACATTTCGATGTACTCAACATTTCCCTTTCAACCCGCTGTTGTCTCTCCCTCCCCCATAAATGTTGTTCAGGTTACGGTGGCCATGAAGATCTAGGAGTGTGTTTCCCCCGGTTAATTGCCTGTGGTCATGGAGCCTGCTTCCGCACAAGACATTAAGATTTAGCTGTACTTTTCTTTTGGACCAACGGGTCATTTTGTAATATTTAAACGTGATATGGAAATGTACCATTGATGAAGTTGTACTTTATGTATGATATATGATCCTGGCATAGATAAAGTGGCACCAAATTGTGTTTATAAAATAAGGTGTTACAATTTCTAAGTTCCTACAGTAAAGAAAAACAAATCTAAGATTTGAGTGCAAGCAACAGTCTCAGGATCGGCGGAGAAAAGGAAGGGAATGTAAATACCTGAGGGACAGAGGACAGAGTCACCACTGGAACAACCGCAGAAGAGGTTGATGTTCTCCACTGGCAGAACTTGAGGAAGCCATGATTCGACGAAGGAGTCACGAGCTTAGGGTTTGAAATTCATTTGGAGCTTGAGGAACTACGAAAAAGACGGCAGGGATAGGAGAAGCCGATTCAGGAGGGTTGAGTTTATAGGGTGCCCCTTAAGAAATTTGGGAATAGATCCACTAATCGGATGCGATCTGAATACCGAGCTCGAGGGAGTTTTAGAGCAAAAGATATTTACTCTGAAACTGGGGGGCATGTGTTGACACCATTTTTAGCACAGGTCAAAAGGGTAGAGGCACGACGGACTTCGCAGAAGGAAGGAGAAGGAGCGATCGGCCAATTGGAGGTCAGTCGATGGAGGAGCGGTCAACCAACCTGCCGATAACCAGTATGCCAGATCGGTCGATCGAACAGGAAAGGGGCAATCAGAGAATACGCCAAGGACGAATATGGCGGAGGCGGGTCAACGGTCAGTTAGCGTCGGGTCAAAGTCAGTTTAGGGAGTTCGACTCTTGCACGAGTCACTTTTTTTTGGTATCTTTATTTTCTTTAGAGGCAAGTAAGCATTACCGTAATCGGCTAGGAGTCGTGTTGTCCTCAGGACATAAATAGCGACCCTAGGTGGTCCGAAAAATGGTACACACCATAACTAAACAAACTACCTCCAGGCAAACCCTTTACAATTCTTGCATCTACTTTACTGCATCTACTTTCGGCGACTTCGCCACCGCGTTTTCTCTTTTCAAGCGTCGTGCTTTGAGTTCGTCGGGTTGCATCAATCGACCTCCGTCTAGCTTGTAAGTGCCATTTTATCGAATAACCCTAGGCTTTAACCTCCGGGCACATCGATGTGGTTTCGTCTAGTTCTTTATTCACAATTTATCGATATCGGTTAGATCTACAGGTTTTTGTACCGATTCTTGTAGTTTTAGCTTTTATCACCCTATCATACTCGTGAATAAGCTCAATCAGCTGCTTTACTGCTTGTTTATCTATTTATTATTAAAAAGCCGGTTTAGATCTATTCTTGAGTCTTACCTCGTGGTGCCGATCGAGTTGCTCACATCAGATCGGCCAATGCTTACGTCATCACTAATCGGTCGACAGGGTCATTTCTTAAAACATACTTGAACTTCGGCTGTTATCGAGCCTGCCGATCCTGCTCTGCTTCGTATCATTCGATCTGGTAGTTACGTTTTCTAAAGACACATCAGTTCTCTAGCCGATCTTATCAGATTTAACTATTTTCCTTGTCTTTTTTGTCAATCAACAGGTCAGATTGACTGGCACGCCTCGCACCGTCTGGGGAGTCACGTGTGTTGCTGCGCAGAGGTGACGTCCTATTTTTGCGTCAACAACTTCTTATCATTCCTTGCATCAAGTTGCAAATATGAGCAATAGATCCGGTATCAAATACCCAAGAATTAATATAAGAATCAGCGAGGAAAATGTTTGTAACATAAACATTAACGGTACCTGAAGTGGGAGTACCCTTACTTCCCTTGTTTTCATAGAAGCTAAGTACAACTTGTAGTTTCTTTTCCAGTGACCCATTTCATGACAGTGAAAGCACTCATTATCAGCAGCTGGTCCAGCTTTAGCCTTGGGCGCTGGCTTAGATATCCCATCTTTAGCCTTGCCCTTCTTCTTCCAAGAATTACCTTTCTTAAAGGTAGGCTTGTTCTGGATTGCCATCACATGGCTATTCCTCGCGCTTTTCTTAATGTCACCCTCTACTAGTAATGGGGTGTCTAGAACTTCTTCCTCTTTCCCAGCTCTGAGAACAATTCTCAGGTTACATATCCATTCTGTAAAGTTTGTTCCAGTCAACTTGTCCTTCTCAAGGACCAAACGCAAAATTGATGATATGGTGTTGCTAGGTGCCATTGATCTACAACAAAATAATGCAAAACACTAAAAGATAACACATCCATTATGGAGTAAATTACATTAACCATTTAACAAGATTTACTCCTACTAAAATCAATATCCCTCAATTGATACTTAGTGATTCAGGACCCACAACTACCAAGTCGACTAGTGTGCTTTAGCATCACCGCTAGAAGACATGTAGATCGATAAGCAACTCTTTTCCAATCATAACACATATGACTTCTCTTGTTGGGTGATATCTCTATGTCTTGACGCCCAATCTTTATGCCCCAAAACCCTTGACCGTTAAGATGGCTTTGATCAAGTAACCAAACCTTATGCTTTAAGTATCCGATACGAACCCATCTAGTCGTGGAAAATTGGTGGCACTCTAATTTCATGGACCCAGCACCAATCGTACAAGACTCGTGACAATGCAAGGTTTGGGAGGGCATGAAACTTAAACATTACTGAGGGATCGTTCTACTTCTACTGCCGCATGTAGAAAAATAACCATTATCGTCGCATATGGAGTAGAACGGTAAGGACCACATTCACACAGTTGTAACACGGTATGACCCATTATAACATGGTGATCTCCATCTCCGTTGACATGTACATCATGTTGATCTCCTTCTCCATGATATGTGTGCATCATCCTCCATGTGATGAGTCCTCCAAGAACTATCTAACGCGTGATAGGACACTAAGTTACACAATTGCGCATTAGATCATCACAAATTGGTACGCAGACCATTACATCAATTTTGACAATACATGCGGCTTCAGTTGTATTGCCGTACGCGTGACACACAGGTCATGAATAAGTTACATACATGCATCACATACACATAGGGGCCATCCCGATCACAAATCCTGCAAAACAGATTATCGCAATCCGACGTCCAAACTTAAAACACCCTGAACTCTGTCTTACAAGCCGAATTTGGCAAATCTAATTTTGCTGAGATCAAAGGTTTTGGTTGATCGCATGTGTAAAATTTTCTATAGATCAATTTTCATACAAAAAATGTCTCCATCTGAGATAGCCACGAAAAGTTATGATTGTTTTACCAAACAGCATGTTTTATGGTTTTTCCCGAGCTGGTACCGGATCCAATCTGCTGCCACCACGCATCCATGCGCCTGACATTTGACCTAGCTTCGATTCGACCAATCCAATTGATCTCCTCCGCGTTGTGACTGGGTTAACATGTCTCACTTAACTCCGATGAGAGAATTACAACCGGTAGGAGTAATTCATTACACGACCATCACGGCAAGAACACGAAATCGATCACAATTTTTGATCTATGTCCACGCATATCACCATATGGACACATCCCAAATCTAAAACTTAGGAGCTACGACTCTGGTACCACTGAAGGGATACTGGGAGGCTACGCTAGCACAAAACAAAATTTTCTCCATAAAAAAGGAACTGCTGTTGTCAAAGATCACGGGATTACCACTAGACACGTAGATGCAGCGGAACCATCTCGATGAAAACAACCACGTCGAGGGTAGCAGGTAGTGCAGTTGCTCACATCCACCTAGTCCTTCACGTGCAGTTCATCCTTGTGCTCCAAACACAGCACCTCCAAGGTATCCACACGTACGGGGAAGGAGCATCGCGTGCCGAACTGCTAGGTCCGCGAGTACGACGAGGAGAGAGTATGGGCGGTGCGGCTATTGCTTGAAGTCATGGCTTTTCAGGAAGGGTGTGGTTCATATTTATTTAGAGGAAATCCCCCACACCATCGTCCATTAGCAATACGGGACTAATAGATGGTGTACCCCTTCCAACGCTAATGAGTTTACAACATTTGTGGCCCATTATGACTTTTACACCCTAATGGATCAAATCCATCTGATCCAACTAGTGGATCTAATATAGTTGGCTCTAGGGCATATTTCCAACACCTTCCCGCTCTTCTTGCTACCGGAGCTGTGAGCCATGCCGCAGAAGTCGTCCTCTCGTGCGAAGCATCTTAGTCCGTTGAAGTTCTTGGACACGTGCTTCTCGCTCTTGCGACTGTAATCGTCGTCGCTGTTATTGGAACTCGATGAGGTGTAGACAGAGCTGGAGTCTGTTGGTGTTTCTTAACGTCACTACTAATGACGCAGGGTTAGAGCGAACGTCAAGAACAGTCGATGATAATCCTAACGATCATGAATGAATCTACAAGCGCACAAATATACCATTATAGCATTTCCCCAGGGAAGAGAGTATTCCAAGGGTATCGTATCCGTGGAAGGCAATGCCGGATATCAAGACTTATGATATTGCATTGAATATAAACCATGAGATAGAGAAAAAGACAACAACTCAAATACATGGGTAAGATAAATGATACATAAGGGTAGTGTGACACACACATTAATTCATCTCCTACTAAAGAACACTATGGCATAGGGAGGACTGTAAGAAGTTAGCTCTAGGTTCTAATATACAAAACATACAAGGGTTAGCTGATACAAGAGAGAAGCATAATGCATTGCATAATCGAAGGTTTAGCACCCAAGTACAAATGGGGAGATAGAACCGCGACGCTAAGCATACCAGCGGAAATCTATCCTTTGGCCTCCTACAGCTATACCCCAGCGCGGAGGGTTACGAAGAGTCCAATGACTGTCACTCTACCATGGCCTACCTCTATCGTTACGGGGGGGCAAGCTCATAATATACAGGGACCTGTTCGTAAATACTAAGCTGTAGATCTAGAACCAAAACTCAGGATCTTATAAAATGCATAACAAATCACAGAAAAATCGTAAAAATGTAAACTCAACTGTTCTGGAATCCTTGTTATGAGTACTATCTTTTGTAGAAAGGTTGTATATGCTTTTACTGCTTAGTTTTTGAATTGGTTTGAAATGATCAGTTTGGATAGATTTGAAATAATTTGAAATCCAGAGCTGATCTGCATGTGAAATTTTAATATGTTGCTAGTATGGTCATGATTGTTCTTGTGTATAAACATGGCACAACGATCTCTTATATATCTGTAGTTATAATTTTATTTTGATTTATGGCAGCATGTATGTTCCTGTTTAGTTTTAAATTTTTGGTTCAGAAAATATGGTTGATATTTTTGTAGTAGCCTACATACGTCTAGTTTCAGCTATGATAAATAGATGAATATCTTTTGACATGTTTAGCTAGCTCGAATTAATTTGTGTCTTAAATATGAGTTATATTAATCAAGCATGTTGTAGGTTGTTTCTGGCCAGGATAATTTATGAGAAGCATTTGTTTACCTTGTTATGGTTGTAGTAAAAGTTTTAGCCCCAATGCATGCTTGTATATTTTAATGTGAATTATTTATCATTTTAACAGCATTAACTTGTTGTATTTTTCATGCTAAATCTGTAGCTTAGTTTAATCTGAATTTTTGTCAGTAGCTCAATTATGCTCTGTGTAAATTCTTGAGGCTATAAAATGTGTAGATCTCTCTGAATGAATTAATCATGTTTATACCAGCTAGTACTTGCTAGATTTTTCATGTGCAGCATATAGCTTAGTTTAATACAAATTTTGTGCAGTAGCTTTGTTGCCATACCATGTGCTTGTATAAATTTCGCCTCTGTCATTTTGTGTGTAGTTTATACAAAAATAATTTTCGAAGTAAATCAATCTTAATAAGTAGAATAAAAAGAAAACCAAAAATCACCTTTTATGTAACTTAAACTTGAATAACAAATCTTCACCAAAACACATCCTAAACAGCACACTTTTACTTTGGTGAAGTCAAATAAATTAATTGATTTAAATGTGCACACAATCACCATCAAATAAGTAAGATAAATAACATACATACATTTCCTTGATAAAGGAAGAGTATGTTGAATATAACTTGTCTAGGTGAATGTGACCATCAATACACCCCATGTTTACCTATAAATTTCAGAAGCATTCTTCCTTCTTAATTTTGATAAGTAAAGTTTATACATGCGCATATCGTGTAGAACTACCGGACGTGAACTACGAGTTGGCGCCGGAAGCTGAAGGAGAGCTAGCTGAGGAAGAAGTGAACGTGGTGGAATTGCAGCAAGACCCGAACCAAAGTTCAGAGGATCTCCAGACTAACTTTGCTAGTGAAGGCAAGCCCCGGAGCATAACCTAGTTTTCCAACTTATGCAATTATGTTTGATTATGTTTGTGCATTTAAGTTTTAGGAGTTGAATTGAAAAACCTAGATGCATGATCCTAAGTTCCTATGCTCAAATACTAGCATGATAGGTCGCTAGTTGCCATGCTCTAAGGACACGGTAAAAGTCGAGTGATGTTCATCACTCGCGAGCTATGGTTTCTTATGTTGGAATCATAAGATTTGATAAATTGGTATGCTCATGTGGTAAGAGCATGGGATGGAGTCCAGTCAGTAGTTGTCCCTGGTTAAGCTTTTGAACGTACTAAGCATTTGCCGGGAATTGGACCGGTAAGCCTAGTACCTTCCTGATCTGGCAAGGGATCTCTATTGTCCACTAATCTTCAGAGCGAGTCTCCCCACAGCTGCAGCCAAATGTGTGGTGCAAGGGGGAGGCCGGCCGGTGAAAGAGACCGTCACCAGATCACATTGTACCTAAGACTGTGGAACTTGATCCCAAACCGAGGACGGTTGGGAACCGCCTGGTTGCTGCGTACCCCGCCCCTTTGGGCTTTAGTTGTCATCATTGGGGTATGCATGCTCCCGTGTGTTTAGGTCCACCTTGCAAGGTTATTAATCGATCGATCGTCGGCCTCTCACCGTTATCCGAGATTGCTTATCCATACAGGCTATGTCCCTTAATGATGGAACTGAGAAGTAATATTGATGTATGCTTAATTGTTTGCGCAACTTATGCTTGCAATAGTTGCTTATTTAGTAATGGTTAATCAACTAGAATTTTGAGCTAAAACTTGAAAGTAAGGACCTACTCTTTGTTGCTTTTCAGCAAAACAACCCACTAGCCAAAAAGCCTTGCATGTCTAGAGAGTTGGTGATCTCACATCACCCGACGGTTAAGTCTTGCTGAGTATTAGTATACTCAGCCTTGCTTTGTTGATAATTTTTGCAGGTGTTGATGTGATTGATGTGTTTCTCATGGCCTGGTTCTCTCCCACCCGATTTGAAAGTTGAGTGGGAGGATGACAGTGCTTAGTGACATCACTGATGGCCTCTAGTGATGTTGCTTATGTCGTTAGTATTTTATTTCCGTTGTGTTTCGAACTCTGAACTATTTACCCTTATGCAAAATACTTGGTTTGTAATAACGAACCTTGTGGAACTTGAGGTAATAATTTGTGAATTGTCTATCTCTGGACTCGCCTTCGTGTGAGTTTTGTTGTACAAGTGTTCGACCCTTGTTAAGTGATTTACCGGGCTTGACCCGACAGACTCGATGGGTTAACTCCTTTTTAACGCATAGTGGCCAAGTGGTTGGTTTATGTGTTAATTGGGAATTAATTTGGACGGTTCTGTCACGGCATGGATCATACTTTTTGCTACCCACAAATTTCAAGCTAAAGTTTGAACATGCAAGGCAACAAACTCAAAACTTAGGTAGGATACTAAGGTGTAAAGCAAGACATATGAGCAGAATAAACATAGCAACTATTCATCATTTCAACCACGGAGACAAAGCAATATTACCACGCATATGAAAGCAAACATAATTTTGAAAGCAAGTAAATATATTTTGGTCTTTTTCATTTTGCAGATTTTTACAGGTTTTTATCATAAGGAATTCTGAAAACTAATAAAGATACAAGTTACCTCAGGATGGGGGTCCTCCCCCAAGCTAGCTTGAGGCTTACTACGGTGCCTGGTAGAAAAACCCCTGGCTCGCGTAGTCAGCCCTCTGCTTCTCTATCTGTCATTGCTGCATCTGCTGAATGGTGTCGATCCTCTCGCCAGTCTGTCGCTGCCAATCCTGAGTGGACTGGATGTGCGTGTTCAGCGACTCCTCTACTCCGCTGACCTGGACGGTGAGCTCTCCAAGCTACTGCGCAAGATAAGCATCTCGAGCAAAAGCCGAAGAGTTCCGCTTGAAGGATGTAGTAGGGGGACCACCGGAGCTAGAGCTAGTGGGTGCGGCCCACTGAGCACTGCTCGCACTCGCTCAAGTTGTGCCACTCGCACTCCGCTGGTAGGCGGGCTGACATGTACCACGCAGGGGCCCCTCCTAGCAAAGGTGGTGCAGTAGGCTGTGGTTGTGGTGGTGGTTGCGACTATTGCTGCTGCATGGGTGCTCTCCTCGAAGTGCTCCTAGTGGCACTATCAAAAACACTAGAACAATGGGCTTCCTCTTGTGCAACAGGGGAATGGTTAACACCGGTGAGTTATACAATTGAAACCCTGGGTTAGGTAACAGGATCTCATTTGTATAGCCCGGAAAGAAGAAAGTCAAAGAATCATTTGGACCTCTCTTAAGTATATGCCCTTGGATCAAGTATTTCTCGTCGATGAGAGCTCGGGGAGTCCCAATGAAGGGGACGGGGTTTCTGCCTAAAATCCCGAGTCTCAGAGCAATACGAGTCACCAAAGACGTACACTCAATAGGACCCAACATCTTAAAGTTCATCAACCACTATTGAATCGTAGCCTTAACGGGGGAGACCTTGATCTTGTTGACGGCAGCATATAAAATCATCAACTCTTCGACTCGCACGGGCCGAACATCCTCTCGTGGAAAGAGAGTAATGGCGAGCCACTTGTGCCACAGATGAAGAGTCAGATGTTGGATATCATTGCACCGAGGCACAATTTTACCGCCACCAACATGACTAGAGATATCACCCCAAAAAGCTTCTTGAACAACGAGGACTAAAACCGAGGTGGCAACTAAGATCTTTCCATGAAACTTGGTATTCGGTCCCGAAAAGTCGGAACGTAATACCGTCCACTACCTCAACAAGAGAGCAAAGAAACTAGATGGTGAGGGGCTGAGAGCCTAGCTCTGTGACCGGCACAAAATCCTCTCAACCTAGAGCATACCAAATGGAAGTGAACTCAGAGTTCATACTTGTCTTTTCCAGAAGAGTCGGGTCGAAGTCCCGGGTGTGGGCGAAGACTCGATCCTTCAGGATAGCGTAGGCTTGATTCTCTCGAGCACCTCGCAGGTTGAGGTAGGGGCCATCACTGGCGGCTTCCCCCATTGCTTGCGGTTCGGCTTGCTCTTCTTGCTCATCTCGTTCCTCTTCGTAGTCCATTGTCGATGGGCTCGACACCGGCTCAGAGGACATGGATGAACTCGTGCTTGCCGCGAACGGGAGTGTGTCACCCTCCAGTAGGCATTGGAGACCCAACTCATGCTTTCAGAACAAATCGACAACAAGAGGAACTCGGTGATGGATTATTGAACCCAAAATGAAATTCTTACCGAGCTTGGTCCACCAATAATCAATAGTTGCAGCAACACAATAGAGAGAGTACTTGATGATTCCAATCTTGAGCAAGAAATCCAAGAATACCAAGAGAGCAAAGAGTAGAGCGGGGAGTGTGATGAAAATGAGTTGAATGGGTGAAGAACACCCCTCGCCCCCTTCTATTTATAGGCAAACGCACCAAGCATCTAGACATGGCCGTCGGGCAACGGTTATGAGCCGTTGGAGCAAGGTGGGGCCAACAGCCATTGGGCTGCGCGGCCGACCCAGGGATCGGCTGATCCCTGGTCGGGCCCACCTGCCCCCTGCTTTGGCCAGTTACCCCCAACGGCTAGCTGGGGGCTTGCCTGAGTGCTTAGGCCCAAATTTGCCCAAACTATTTTTCAAAAGATTTTTCAAGGATTTTCGAACTTAGAAATTATTTTCAGAAATTTTATTTGAAAGGGAAAAATGGCTAGAGAAATCTAGCATGCAAATGCAAGGTTGAAAAAATTAAACATGCATTTTGCAAAATCAAATAATTTTTGGGAAAGGGAAATACGAGATAAATACTATCTTTTACCATTTTGGTAGAAAGGACTCATCATTTTTAGTTCGACGAGCAGGACTCCTCTCGGCAATCAATACCACTCGGCATCCCACTCTCGAGAGTAGAGGGTAATGCCTTCTCAACCTTTCGCCACTCTTTTCGAATTCTCTTTTGCTTTGATGTGGATGAAGATTACTTTGGTGGGGATGAAGGATCCGTCCTTCCCCCAAGCTGCTCAACACTATCACGCACTAGGTAGCATTGCTCATCTTTATCTTGAAACCTGAACATCAAGTTCTTCTTTCCAATGTGGAAGGGGATCACTCCAGACCCCACATTGATTCTAGCCTTGCCATCACTGAGGAATGGTCGCCCAAGAATGAGCGGCATACCACCCTCGTCTTCCATATCAACGACCACGAAATCCGCAAAGACGTAAGAGTTCTTGACATAGACCAATAAGCTCTCAACAACTCCTTCCGGATAACGGATTGATGAATCAGCAAGCTGGACAGTCAGTGTAGTTGGAGAAAGAGCTAGATATCCCAGTTACTCGAAACATGGCCTTAGACATGAGATTAACACTTGCACCAAGGTCACAAAGGGCATGCTTGATCTTCTTGTAATAAATAGTGCATGTGATAGCCGGATATCCAGGATCTCTTCTGTGTAATACTGTTGATTCCTCCCATGGATCTTGAATTTGATGTATGGGCTTCCCTACATAGTTAGGAGCATATGTCTGCCTAGGTGGCTTACCCCACCTGGTCGACACTACACTAACATTTTCACAAGAAGATACGGGTTGCCCCAGGATCCTCCCATTATCAGCAGACAGAGCCAAAGCAACTAACTGAGCTAACTGAGTTTCTAACATTTTGTTAAAACTCAGCTGACTCTTTTGAGTAGAAGAAAAACTATCAGGCTTACCGTTGAGGTTCTCCAAAGATTTATCAAGGGAAGCTAACTTCTTAGTAACACCTTCATTGATCTTAGCCTGCCCAAAAACAAGGTCTCGCAAGGAGGGCTGGTTAGAATTGTAGGTGTTACATTGGTTAACTCCTTGATAATAAGGGCATTATTGGTTCCACGTTTGGCCTCCTTGGGGACGATAACCATTGTTATTGCCCTTCATGTACATCACATCCTATTGAGTTTCAGGGTAGCGATTCCCTGAATGCCCAGTGTTACCGCAGACCTCACAAGTCATATGAGAATCCATAGGCAGAGTAGTGGTGGCCATGGCAGCATTCTCGCTGTTGTAGTCACCCAATCTTTTCATAAGAAGGTCCAACTTGGCAGTAAGCATATCTTCTTCCTTGACAGTATGAGTACCCCTCTGACGTGGTTGGAGTCGTTCATCACTCAACCATTGGTTGGAAACCATCTTCTCAATAAGTGATTTTGCATTATCAACAGTGAGTAAGAAAACGACTCCCTGAGCAGCAGCATCAATATGGCCACAGGCTGTTGTAGTCAGCCCATTATAGAAGCTTTGAAGAATAACCCAATCCTCCATCCCATGGTGAGGACAAGCTAGGATGTACTCCTAAAGCCTTTCCCAAGCCTCTGGAATAGATTCATTTGCTGCTTGTAGGAAACTAGAAATCCTCCCACAAAGGGCATTGGTTTTACCCAACGGAAAGAACTTCTTGAGGAATGCTTCTGAACATTTGCCTCATGTATTAATAGCTTCACGATTTGTGTAGAACCATTACTTAGCTTTCCCCAAGAGAGAGAATGGAAACAATCATAGACGAACTGCATCCACATTTGCACCCTCATTGGGCTTGCCACAGAACGAGCTAGCTTGTACCATCGTGATTAAATCCGTCTTGATTTCAAAGTGTTCAGTCCCAACTGCCACCTCAGGGCCTTGCAGCACCTAGTCAGCTGAAAGAGCTGAGTACTCATGAAGTGTCTTCTGGGCCATAGCGTCAGACGTGGATGGTACTAAGGAAGCTGGACGAGCACGGCGAGGAGAGTCGAAATGAGATCGAGCTTTCCTCACTAGTGACTATGGATCTTCTGTGAAATTTGACGGCAAGTCAAAACCAGTCATACACTACCTGTCTCCAAAGACAAAGAAGAAAATCAAGGTTAGCATGCATTGAGAGTTGATCTATCCTACTCAAGCTTTATAAATAAATGCAAAGCATAGTCATGATAATCCTTTGCCTTCCCCGGCAACAGTGCCAGAAATGCTTGTTGGTGTTTCTTAACGTCACTACTAATGACGCCGAGTTAGAGCGAACGTCAAGAACAACCGATGGTAATCCTAACGATCACGAATGAATCTGCAAGAACAAATATACCATTGTAGTATTTCCCCAGGGAAGAGAGTATTCCAAGGATATCGTATCTATGGAAGGAAATGGTGGATATCAAGACTTATGCTATTGCATTGAATATAAACCATTAGCTAGAGAAAGAGACAACAACTCAAATACAGGGGTAAGATAAATGATAGATAAGGGTAGTGTGACACACACATTGATTCATCTCCTACTAAAGAACACTACAGCATAGGGAGGACTGTACAGAGTTAGCTCTAGGTTCTAATATACTAAACATACAAGATTTAGCTGATACAAGAGAGAAGCACAATGCATTGCATGATTGATGGTTTAGCACCAAGGTACAAACGGGGAGATAGCACTGCGACACAAAGGATACCAGCGGAAATCTATCCTTTGAAGGACCAGAATGGTGACCAAAGAGGGGGGAGTGAATGGGAGCCAATAAAAATTCTTCTCCGAAGAGTTGAACTCGGCCTATGGTCTCAAACGCAACTCCAAAGTCCTCGACACCTCGCTAGCCAAATCCACGTAGCCACTAGAGTGCTACTGGACCTAGGAACTAGCCACACACCCAAGCTACTCAAACACGCAGCGGAAAACAAACTCGAGCAGCAACTAGCAGTCACCGGTCAGACCGGTCTAGAGCAACCTGCTCTGAATTCTCTTAAACTTGCCCAGTAAACCTAGATGGCAATTCTAGGATATGCAGCAATAGGGAGAAATCTAGAAATCTGCCTCGCAAGAGAAAACCCATCAAAACTCGAGCACACTGAAAACTCTCCACACCCAAACTTGTACCAGAAGCACTCTGCGGGCAAGTAGGAAGAACCAACCAAGAAACAACCGAGTCTTCACTAGGAGCCCTGCACCGGTCTGACCGGTCCCCTGCACCAGTCTGACCAGTCTGGCTCAGAAACTCGCAACCGTCAAGAACTTGATCTCCAAGGGCCAAGACTGCACGAAATTGAAACAGCTGCAAGCCACGAAAACAACCAACACTTTGGTGATGAACTCCCCGAGAAAAGCCACAATAGGCTTGCACCGGTCTGACCAATCCAAGGCACCAGTTTGACCGGTCCCGCCTGAGCAGCTCGGGATGAACTCCACCCGCGAGTCAACTCCCTCCTTCTGATGCCCTGATCTCCCGATTCACTCCACGGATTCAAGCAAAACTTTGTGGATAGGTGTATCACCTCATGGACAAGCCATGCCTAAGGGATCATTCCCAAAGATCCTCTAAATCTAGAGGAATCGAAGGATGAACACCAAGAACACCTTTTCCCGGAACACAAAGAACCGAAATTGAGCACCCAAACCCACGGATTTGTAAGGGAGATCACCAAGAAAAGAACCACAAGGGGCTCATGTGTGCATCCCTTAACAAATTCATGAAGATCAGGTCTCAAAACCACCAAAGGAAAATCACCAAGAAAAGGCTCCAAAAATCCACACAAAGAGAAACTGCATGAACCACCACAATCACTAGAGGAATCATGCTGAACCTTCTATACATCAAAGGAAAGATTCATACAAGGTCTAGCTTGTCTCCCTAGCATTCATCCCTCTCTAAAGATCTCACCATGAAGCTCTCAAGCTAGTCCTAGAGAAAATATGTAGCTAAAAGGAGAAAATGCTAAGAGCAAATGAAAACCCTAAAGCCCAAGAGATGGCTGCCACAACCCTTCCACCAAGTTTATATATGAGGTCCTCCGGTGGGGGTAAATGACTAAGATGCCCCTAAAGTGATACAACCCCTTGAAGGGCAAATTAGGAAACTTGACAGCTCTTCCATCGGACAGACACCCAGCAACCGCACCTCGCGTAGCCTTGACGCCAAGCCTACGATCCTGACGCGTGTCCTCCGCTTTGAGTCACCCGACGCTCCTCAGCCTCCACCGGTCAGACCTGTGCTCGCCACCGGTCAAAGCGGTCACACCGGTCGGACAGGCCCGGCCCATCGGTCAGACCGGCCCCGTGTAGACACGAGCCGCCGACCATTCGGACTTGGCTTTGAGGATCAACCAAGGAACCCATTGGTTTTGTGGTGAACCACTGCAAATCCCGCGAGCTTGGTGCAGCCTCCACGCCGAGCTCCTCGACTTGGCCGCCACGTCCGCTCCGGCTCAATGTTGGCTTTCAAATCAACCAACGAACCCGCTATCCGACTTCGATTTGCTCTTCCTGCACCATGTGACTCGCACTTGAACCCGTCTGGCGACCGAGTCCCTCAAACCAAGCCTACTTGTCCCTCCACTCCTCGGAGGCCCCACAAGGCTAAGACCTTTTGTGCTTCTTCTTCACCAGCACCAACGCAAATCCAGCCACAGCCTACATCCACAAGATAGAGCACAGCGTTAGTCCACACAATGTTGTCAATCACTCATCACCAAGGAGGGGCCCAACCACTGGTCGTCGGACACTCTGGTCCTCAATCTCCCCTTTGATGAGTGCATTGACAACACACTTGAAGGACTGGATTGGGCGACCAGAGGGGAGGGGAGTGAATGGGAGACGATAAAATTTGTCTCGAGAGAGATGACTCCTCTAACGAGATGAACACAGCCTCGATCCCAAAATCACTTTCTCCACTCTATCCGCACATTTGCCAAGATCACGTAGCCACTGAAGTGCTACTAATCCTAGGAGCAAATCATATCTATAAGCCACTCAATCACGCACACACCACAACGGAAAACACACATGGAAAACTTCCTGCCAGGGGCGGTCCGACCGCATGGACAGGGCGGTCAGACCACCTAGGCCTGAAATTTTCCCCCAACCTCCAAACGAAGCTCACGACCTCGAATCGACCCAAGATTTCGCCTGGAGACTCCTCTGGTCAAGGCAAACAAGCTATTAGAGAAATCCCCCGGAAAACCCAACTTTCCTCAGGAAATCCCTCAGGGCGGCCAGACAGCATGCCCCGGGTGGTTAGACTGCCCACCACCCAGAAAACTGGACGCGGGTCAACTCTCAACTTCCCATCACCCGATCTCCCGATTCACCCCACGGATTGCAGAGAAACATCATGGATAGCTGGGTCACCTCCTGGACGACCTCTCCACCAAAGGAAATCCACCAAAATGCTCTCAATCAAAGGGAATTGCTAATCCAAGGGCTCTATGTCCTGAACTCAAGGAACTCCGAAAACCACCCAAATAGAAGGTTTTCCCAAGGGATTGCTAGGGCAAAATCACCAAGAAAAGAGGCACAAAGACCTCATGTGTGACACCCAACAAGAATCCCACCAAGAAACCCCTCAAACAAGCCACCACAAAAATCCCCAAAAATAGCTCCGAAAATCACCAAAAGGGAAAACGTCGGGAGACAAAGAGAAACAAGATGAACGACGTTGAAGCTTCTATACATGCCATGAAAGGTTCATACAAGGTCTAGCAAGACGCCCGAACATCCATCCCTCTCTCAAGATGACTCATGAAGCACTCAAGCTAGCCTAGGGAAAAACTAAAGAGGAAGAGCAAATGAACTAGTGTTCCAAGAGTTGGCTGCCATCTCCCCTCAAGTGAGTTTATATGGAGGGCGTCGAATGAACAAACAACCTCTACTTACTTAACTTTTGATACACGCCCACCAAGGGCACTTTGGGAACTTTGGTCGATTTCTCCATCAGACGGACGCCCGCAGACCGCAAACCGCTTCAACTCCACGCAAGCCTTGCGATCCTGCCGCGTGTCCTCCGCTTCGAAGCTTCTCGACGGGCTACGGCCCACGCGGTCAAACCACCCCTCCTGGGCGGTCAGACCACCTTGCCTTCAGTCACACCCTGGCCAGGCGGTTAGACCGGCCTTGGCAGGCCGGCTTGCCCTGTTGAGTCTTCGGTCTTGTCTTTGTGGCTCAACCAAGTAACCTAGTGGTTTTGTGGCCAAACCACCATAAAACCCACATGCAAGATTCAGTTGTTAGCTGCTACCTTGCACCGGCTCCATCCCTCTCGACGTCGTCTTCCTCTTCTTGCCAGCGTACGGCCCGCACTTGAGCCGCACCTGAACACACCGGGGAGCCTCACGTCTGGAGACTACCTCCCCCTCAGCAGCAGCTTCCATTTGAACAGCCTCAATCGTTGTAGGGGTAGGGGATGGGCCATCCTCGATCGTCGTCATAGTAGTGGAAGTAGTAGGTACACGTCCAGCTGCGGGAGCACCACCACCATCATCGTCACCACCATCTTCCTGTACCTCTGTTGGCGGTCGATTTCCGTCAACCTAGCCACATGTTTACCTTCTATGTTGGTATTAATTTGTTATTCACACTAACGATCCTAACCCTGATTATATGTCAAGTTCGCACTCGCATGTGGTTTTTGGAGATTATTGTTTACACAGGAATCAAGAGCTTAAATGAGGACTTCCGGGTAAAGTTCATCAAGGGTTTTACAAGGTGATCACGGACCCCGGGACAAGTCAAGATACAAGATGAACATGACTCCAAATGAACCAAGGACTAAAGCGTGAAGCCGAGAAGTGCTGGGGACCTAGACGAAAGATGCAGGAGTTCATACACCAAGCACCCTTGTCTAAACCGTGAGGAAAATGACGTCAAGGACCCACATGCAACTCGGCAAAAAGTCAGGAAGTCGCGAGAAGCAACACGGAGGAAGCCGAGGCCGAACTGGGCTGAATTGGGACTAGGCCGGCCGGCCCAGTCCACTTCGGGCCCGGTTCGGCGCCCCCGTTGACCTAGGTATTCTTCAGGTTATTTATAGCCCCCGTGCCTCGAGCCACGCATCAAGCAATTCATCATCCGCCGCCGAGGAGCAGAAAAGAGAGGGACACCCTTCCGGAGAGGAGAGGGTCGAGATGGTTGACTAGGGTTTCCCTAGCCAACGTGGGAACCTTGCATGGAAGACCACGTCGGAGTTCTAGAAGCTAAGGATCAAGATCAAGGTAGGATCCCGGTGGTGATCTTGTCCATGTATCACACTTCATGTTGAATTTGCAAGATTGAATCCGATTTCTAGCGATCAAGTGCTTTCTCTTCTATTTTGTGTTCGCTTGGGTTTTCTTATTCTCCAATCTATTCCGGATAGATTGCTTAGGATGTTCTTGTAGCCATGGTGGCTAGAGGTGCATACCTGACCTACCGAGCATTTTCAACACGTTCTTCATGAACATGCTCTTAGGTTCACCTACACAATAAGCGGGACATCGTGACAGGATGTCGATCACATGTACGGTAGGTGCCTTTGAGGGTTGGAACGGAAGCCAAGATTTAAAGATGCTTTTAATGAGATTTATTTGCTTTATTCTTCTTGGTTTTGGAACTTCAACAAAAGACCCGATCCAATCTCTAGATTGGTTTTAACTCCTCTTTCTCTTGCTACCTCTTGTGTTTAGTAGATTAGATGTGTTTTCATGGTTCTTCCTTAGGTTAGATGCAAAAAACCCTTTCAAGATCAAAGCATTTTCCGCTTATTAGATTGAATCTTGCGTTACACATTGTTCCACGGATTCGATACCTTGGGTTCACCACTCAAGGGAAGAAGGGTCCCTTGACTACGACGAGGGCTTTGTCCGCTTGCAAGTCCAAACGAACTTTTCAACGATAATCAACCGTCGACAAGCCCCTTTTTCTGGCACCGTTGCCGGGGAACAAGTAATCAAGATTCAATCTAGTATTGCGTTTGTGAATATTTTCAGTTTTTCTCTTGATTTTTCTTTTGCATCTCTTAATTTTGATCATCCTCAATAAAAAAATCAACCTAATCCAAGGTTTTGCTAAACCCTAGTTTCCTTTTTGTTTTTGTATATATTTTGCTAACCCTAACGAGAGATGGTAGGCTACATCTCCAACAAAAAAAACATATAGTTTGCAGGCAAAGGTGACGTGCAACACGAAGATCTAAAAGCGGAGGCCGGACATCATCAGAGTCTCCAAGAGAAACTCCACCTACAAGATCAAAAGGAGATCAACCTCATCCTCCACTCATCCTAGGGAGATCATTCCTCAAGATCGTCGGAGTAACAATCGACGTTGGCAAGGGGGAGATCAAGTGATGGCGAGAGGAGTGCATTCAAGTTAACCACGATTCAAGGTATGTAACGCGGTCAATATAAAATACATTCTACCTCATCATTACATCAGAAGAGAGGAGCCAAAGGAGAATGAAGTGGAGACACAAAAGTTGTTGCATCTGTCAAGACCACGAATCAACGCCCGCCTGTGAAGACCAAAAAGATGACTAAGCCGAAGAATAAACCTACACCAAGGCCAAGGATGGTGTAGAAGTGGGGTCCCCAAGATTGCAACGCCCACAAAGAGCGTTGATCTGAAGTGAAGAAGAGAAGAAGTCTAGCTATAGACTATAAACGAAGCGCTTTGCGGGAGGCAACCCGTTCGTCGAGTCAAGAATAAGCTACCGGGAGGACAACCCGATCAAGAACAAAGCTACCGGGAGGGCAACCTGGAAGATTTCCGAATTTCAAGTAAGTGAGTCTTAGAATTTGCTACGCAAAAAATTTTATTAACTCTTAAGTGGTTGAACAAGTTTCGGAGAACCTTTTGTTTGCTCAGTCGTTTTATTTGGGTTTCTCGATCTTAAACCAATGACATGAGCCATCCTATGTTTTATTTGCCTCTTTTTGAGAAACTCGTACCAAAAATTCAGATCCTATCCAAGCCTTTCATCTTCTCCATGATGTTAAGGTTGGCTAGTTTTCTTGACATCTACCGGTTTCTCTAGAATTAGAATTTTTCTAAGCCCCATTGACTTTATTTTTATTCAAAATCTCTCTCTCTCTCTCTCTCTCTCATGTTTGGCCAAAATTAGAACCTAAACCTATGCCCCCACGGTCATGTCGGAGGAGCTTGCTATCAATTAATGAAAGCAATCGATCCCGGTGCAACCTAAATAAATTTTACAATTGTTTCAGATGCCTAAAATCTCCTCTAATGATATATTTGGACTCATCGCTAGCGCTGAGTTAATTTTTAATTTTTCAAAATTAGAGGAGTAATTAGCATCTAAACGTGATTAAGGGAGGTTTTTGAGCTTGATTAACATATAGTGCTCCATCATGCATCTTGGGTAAGCATCAATCGTTTGGCATCTTGGGCATTTGCAAAGGACAAGCATGGGGGAAGCAAGGGCTTTGTTTTGCTGGAAATGATTGGAAGCACATGAGGCAAGAGAACAAAAAAAAGGTGACACAAAGCAAAATAATGGAGGTGGAACTCTAAATCACGCAAGCAAAGAAGTGATTGTCAATGTTTGGGCGATGGAATCTAATGTGTCACGCGGTAAGTATCTTTATCCGTTTGTTAATTCGTGTTCTTGAGTTCATAGCCCATAAGTTCCAGAAACAACCAAGAAAAAACTTTTTTTGAGTTCCATGGGGTTGAAGAATCTTGTCATGTAATCGTCGATCCTTTTGTTTTCGATCTATTGTTCATGTTGATGATGCTTTGATGATTAAAGTTAGCTACCTTGCTTTTGGGGTTGCTCCCATAGATCACATCAACATATCTAGTCACATAGATTGGCTTCACCATGATAGGCGGTTGCATGTTCAAGTATTCATAAACCCTTTGGGCAAACATCATTTTTATCTTGTGCACCTCACACTTCACCCTAACAATAATAAACTCTGCCATCCATATTCTTTCTTTGTGTGTTTTTCCACCGGCAAGAAACCCCCGGGGGAGTTGTCTGTGACTTTGTGCAGCAAGGCAAGATGAGAGACATCATGAACATCATCCTCGGAAGGAAGACACGATCATCATCATCGGAGTCATCATCAAGCTCTTCGAGGAGGCACTCGGTCTCCGAATCTCCCCGAAGCATGGAGGAAGACGTGGCACCGCCGAGGAGTGGCACGGTGCCCCTTGGTGGCATAAGGAGTACACGAAGCTTGTCCATGCGGTACACCAAATCGCAAGGACACACGGAGGATCCACTCGTTCCACCACGACGCTCAACTAGTTCATCCACTCCACCACCATACACTCCGAGGCATTCCAATGGATTCATCATGAAGCCGGAGAAGGAGGAGGAGAGGCTTGTTCGTCTTGAGAGGAGGCTTGCCAAATGTTGACTTCAATGACGCCCTCCAAGTGTAGAATTCTACTCGGATATCAAATCTTGAGCAACCTTGGATGGGTGCAATTCTTTAATGGAGTTGGTGTGACTACTCACAAGGAGCTTGCCTTGGAAATTCTTATATATTGGCACCGGTCATTAATGAAAGGGTGTCATGCCTCTCATTCCGCCTTGAAGGTAAAGAGCAACTAGTTCCTTATGGATATATTGGAGAACTACTCGGTTGCAAGAAGGAAGCCCCGGAGCAAGTTGATGTCCAAGAAAATATGTTAGAAGGATTTTTGGGGAATGATTTCGAGAGAAGATAATAAGGAACCCAAAATTTCTCCTTGTTGGGATTTCTTTGGGATCGAGTACATGAAGCAAGGAAAATTTATTAATGGAGATGAGAGGAGAAGGTACAAGTTGACAAAGATTAATGTTCCTCTTCCCAACATGAGGTTGAGATCGAATGAGCCTTTTCAACACGTTCTTCATGAACGTGCTCTTAGGTTCAACTACACAATAAGCGGGACATCGTGACAGGATGTCGATCACGTGTACGGTAGGTGCCTTTGAGGGTTGGAACGGAAGCCAAGATTTAAGGATGCATTTAATGAGATTCGCTTGCTTTATTCTTCTTGGTTTTGGAACTTCAACAAAAGAGCCGATCCAATCTCTAGATTGGTTTTACCTCCTCTTTCTCTTGCTACCTCCGGTGTTTAGTAGATTAGATGTGTTTTCATGGTTCTTCCTTAGATTAGATGCAAAAACCCCTTTCAAGATCAAAGCGTTTTCTGCTTATTAGATTGGATCTTGCGTTACACATTGTTCCACGGATTCGATACCTTGGGTTCGACACTCAAGGGAAGAAGGGTCCCTTGACTACGACGAGGGATTTGTCGTCTTGCAAGTCCAAATGAACTTTGCAACGATAATCCACCGTCAACAACCTCCTCCTCAAAGATCTCCTCGCCAAACTCCTCACCACCTGCACAATCAAATACCAAAGAGCTACGCGGCTGTGTCTAGTCGAAGGTAACCTCGCAAGTCGCCACGATTTGGTTAGTTTCCAAATTGAGCACACGAATTGCTCTAGAATGAGTAGCATAACCAAAGAAAATACCTTCAACAGACCTAGCTTCAAACTTATCCAACTTTCTGCCATTCTTAAGAATGAAACACTTGCATCCAAAAACATGAAATTGGCTTACCTTGGATACTCGCCCATGCATCAGCTCATAGCAGGTTTTCTTCTTGAAAGCTCGGAGGAGGATCGTGTTCGACACATAGCATGCGGTATTCACTACCTCAGCCCAATACCTCCTAGGAGTGTTATGCTCATCGAGCATCGTCCTTGCCATCTCACACTGGGTCTGATTCTTCCTTTCCACAACACCATTCTGAGGAGGGGCGTATGGAGTCGAAACCTCATGCTCAAGACCAAGATCACGACAAAAGGTCTCAGAACGAGAGTTCCTGAATTCTGTGCCATTGTCACTGCGTATATCTCTAATGGCATCCCCATGTCTCTCGTTCTTCAACCCCAAGATCTGGTCTCGAACAAAACCAAACGTCTCACCCTTATCCTCCAAGAAAAACACCCAGGCATAGCGAGAGTAATCGTCCACAACCACAAGGACATACCACATCCCACCCACCTTGTGAACTCGAGCTAACCCAACAAGGTTCATATGCAACAGCTCTGTCGGACGCTCTGTCACGACAGCAGTCAGGGGTGGATGGGGAGTGGCTACCATCTTTCCATGCCTACAAGGCGCACAAACCGAATCCTTCTCAAAACGCAACCTGGGCAATCCTCAGACAAGATCGGGCGCACTCAAGCGAGAAAGCAGCTCAAAGCTCAAGTGCCCCAACCTCCTATGCCACCTCCACAACTCATAAGAAGGACCAGCAACCAAACACCTCGGGGACCAAAAGACTGAGAAAAATCAGCCCGAAAGATCTGTCCCTCGGGCATGATCTTACAAACAAGATCGCCTCGAGAGTCAAGAACACGAGAGGCCTCCAACTTAAAACGCACCTCATAACCCTCGTCCAGTAACTGAGAAACTGACAACAAGTTATACCCAAGTGACTTGACCAGAGCCACACGCTTTAAGGTCGCCAAGCTACTCACCTTAACCTCACCATCTGAAAGCACCCGTCCTCGTCCATTATCCCCGAAAGTGATGTACACCTTTGACACCACTAGGGTGAGGTTGGAGAACCACCCCCTATCTCCGGTCATGTGTCGCGAACAACCCGAGTCAATCAACCAAACATTCTCCATGCCTCCCACCTGCAAATCAAAAACAAGAACGAGAATGAGCAAGCGACTCAACACTGGGGTTAGCACAAAAAAAGTAAAACCCGTGTCGAGCCATTTGCTCAAAGGTGGGGTTAGCAACATCCATCCTATCACGTCCAAAGCTACGACCACCACGCTGAACCACCTCACGTCTCGTTGGAGGAGAACGACCACCACGAAAAGGAAAGCGTGGCTCGTAGCCCCTCTAAAACCCAAAGGTGCGATGGCCTCTCCCATTCTCATATCGATCATGAGGTGGAGAATGTCTAGCAAACACACCACCACCATAAACAAGCCCTCTACTGCCTGTACCACGACCATAGGAACCAACACGATCAACACCACAACCACGGGCATCGAAACCCTGTGCTCCCAGTCGGGACACGGTCAGACCGCCTGCCCAGGCCGGTCTGACCGCCCCCTGGGCAGCAGCACGCGAACCACCTCGAGCGAGAACTCCTCTCATTCCCCAACTCGGAACTGTACACACCTCTGCCTGACCCCTAGGCAGTGGCATACGAGGCTCAGGCACACCATGAGAAGGGTGGTACCTGTCCTTGTTCGCCCACTCCTAGCCATCCTCTCAAGCTTCTTCTTGTAGCAAAACTCTCCTAGGTGACCATCCCTCCCACAATACTCACAATGGAAGTAGACTGGTTTTGGCTTTGGCTGTGGAGCTTCACTCGGTTTCTCAACAAATTTCTCTCCTAGCTTTCCCCCAAACACATTCCCAAAATTGCTCACAAACCTCACCAGTTTCTGGAAGTTATCTGTTTTGCGGGGGAACACTGGTGGATCTGGGGTTGTATCTAGCTTGTTTCTAAGGTGGTTTGGCTTGGGTGCAAATTTGTTCATGGGGGTAGTTTGTGGTGGAATAGGAATGTCCCCAATTTTCTCTCCTCCCTCACCATTGCTCTCACCTATCTTTTCAGAACCCAAAGCCTAACCATCAAATCTCTTAAACTCAGCCATCATCAAACTCAATTGTGGCTCATGCCCAGACAACCAACTCATCAATTTTCTCAACTCATCATTCTCATCTTGCAAGCGATCAACATAATGTACAAGCTCCATATTCTTAACAAAATGTAATTCACATCTAGAGCATGATGTAGGAATAGGAACTTTCAAAGCAGCCTCTAGAGAAACAATCCTATCATGAGATTCATCTACTCTAGCATGCAACACAAGACAAGAAGTGCAAGCACCAAGTAAAGCAGACCTAGACTTCATCTCATCAAGCTCAGCCCTAAGCAAATCTAGTTCCTCCAACTTAGAGGCATGGTTTTCCTTAAGCATAGTCAAATCAGCCAAGAAAGCATTGCAGTCATCACAATCGGCAGCATCAGCTACAACAGGAGCAATCTTAAGAGAATCAATTTCAAGCCTAGCATCAAGATTTTTAGATTCTAGCTCAGCTATCTTCTCCCTAGCTTCTTCTAGCAAGGCGCTAAGTTCTTTCCTAAGCTTCTTGACCTCTTTAAGCATGCTATCACGATTGTCAAGCAAAGCAACCAACTCTGCATTCTCCTGATGCAAGGAAGAGAGCTCATCACATACCTCATCCTCAGATTCTGATCCTGAGTCATCCTTCTGGCTCTTCTTGCTGTTAGAGTTGTGGGCCATGTCGCAGAAGCTGTCCTCTCGTGCAAAGCAACTCAGGCAGCTGAGGTTCTTGGAACCATGCTTCTTGCTCTAGCGCTTGCCGTCGTCGTCGTTGTCGCTGGAACTTGACGAGGTGTAGTAGGAACTGGAGTCGACGTCGCTTGCACCCACCATCGCTCAAGCCTTCTTCTTCTTGTCGTAGCCGCCCTTCCTGGACCTCTGCTCGTCCTTGTCATTGTACTTGTGCTTGTGCTCACATCTCGAGCAGTGCTTGTTCTCAATCCTTGGGCAGTGCTTGTACTCGTTCTTGGGCTCAATCTCCTGCGGGCACTCGGCGATGAAGTGTCCCTGCTTGCCACATATGTAGCATGTACGTGTGGTCCTCCTCATGTTCACGTGGTTCTCTTGCAGCCTCTCGAACTTCCTGGTCAGCAGGGCCAGCTCGTCCTCTCCAAGCTCGTCGAACTCCTCATCTGGCAAGGACACAAAGAAAGATAGGGAAAACATCCTCGAAGAGGAGTTAGTGTTAGTCCTTCCACCAGATCCAGTGATAAGAGCAAGCCTATGTGAATCAGTCGGGCTCTCAGTCTTGGCTCTCAGGCCACGATCCACCTTTGACGAGTTGAGCTTAGAGAACAGCTCATCCTCAGTCAACATCTCATACACATCTGACTCCAAGATGGCCTCGACCTTGGCACTCCACACGGATCTGTCAAGTGAGTGCAAGAGCTTGATAGTTCTATCATGATCTGCATATGGGAGCACCGTCACATTGGTCCTCATGTTGTTCACAATACATGTGAAGTGCTAGAACATCGCATCAATCGACTCGCCGGGGAGATAAGTGAAATTCTCGTACTCTCTCCGATGAGTGGCAAACAAGTGATCCTGCACCTGAGCGTTCCCAACATGAGCATTCCTCAGCTTTAGCCAAATCTTGCTAGCCACATCGTCTTCGTACACGCGATCGAACTCCGCGGCACAAAGAGCACGAAACAAGTAATCCACGGCCTAGCTGTTGGCCTTAAACATGTCCCGAGAACCTGGAAGGATGAAATTGTCTGGAATGACATAGTTTGCATCTTGCGTCACATCCCAGATCAATTGTCCCTTACCGTATAAAGAAACGCGCCCATGCGCCTCTCCCACATCTGGTAGTTCTTGCCATCGAAGTGCGGAGGACCTGACCCCTTTCCGTAGTCACCCATCTTTGGATCTTAGATTGGTTAGAATCAAAAAGATCCGTAACCTCGCTCTGATACCAATTGAAGGACCGGATTAGGCAACCAGAGAGGGGGGAGTGAGTGGGAGCTGATAAAAATTCTTCTCGAGAGAGATGACTCCTCTAACGAGATGAACACGGCCTCGATCCCGAAATCACTATCTCCACTCTATCCGCATGTTTGCCAAGATCACGTAGCCACTGAAGTGCTACTGATCCTAGGAGCAAACCATACCTACAAGCCACTCAAACATGCACACACCACAGCGGAAAACACACACGGGAAAACTTCCTGCCAGGGGCAGTCAGACCGCAGGGACAGGGCGGGCAGACCGCCCAAACGAAGCTCACGACCTCGAATCGACCCAAGATTTCGCCTAGAAACTCCTCTGATCAAGGCAAATAAGCTATCAGAGAAATCCCCCGGAAAACCAAACTTTCCTCGCGAAATCCCCCAGGGTGGTCAGACCGCATGCCCCAGGCGGTTAGAGCGCCTACCACCCAGAAAACTGGCCGCGGGTCAACTCTCAACTTCCCATCTCCCGATTCACCCCATGGAATGCAGCGAAACTTCGGGGATAGCTGGGTCGCCTCCTGGACGACCTCTCCACCAAAGGATATCCACCGAAACACTGTTAATCAAAGGGAATAGTGTATCCAAGGGCTCTATGTCTTGAACTCGAGGAACTCCGAAAACCACCCAAATCGAAGGTTTTCCCAAGGGATTGCTAGGGAAAAATCACCAAAAAAAGAGGCACAAAGACCTCATGTGTGACACCCAACAAGAATCCCACCAAGAAACCCCTCAAACAAGCCACCATGAAAATCCCCAAAAATAGCTCCCAAAATCACCAAAAGGGAAGACGTCGGGAGACAAAGAGAGACAAGATGAACCACGCCGAAGCTTCTATACATGCCATGAAAGGTTCATACAAGCTCTAGAAAGCCGCCCGAACATCCATCCCTCTCTCAAGATGACTCATGAAGCTCTCAAGCTAGCCTAGTGAAAACTAAAGAGGAAGATGTGACATCCCGACCCAAGGCTTAATAGGATTGATAAGGATACTCATACCAACAAGTTGCAACTTCTTTTCCGGAAGCCCATCTCGAAAGAACTCCAAAGTTAAGCGTGCTTGGCCTGGAGCGACGGGTAACCGACTGGGAAGTCATTCTCGGGTGCGCATGAGTGAGGACAAAGTGCGCAGGAAAGACATGTGTTTGTCTGTGAGGATATTCTTGGGGTCCTAGAGAGCTGCCAGGGGTAGGCGGGCCCGACCTCGGGGAGGAGGGTTGTTACAGAAGAGAAAATGAACTAGGGTTCCAAGAGTTGGCTTCGATCTCCCCTCAAGTGAGTTTATATGGAGGGTGCCGAATGACCAAACTACCCCTACTTAACTTTTGATACACGCCCACCAAGGGCACTTTGGGAACTTTGGTCGATTTCTCCATCGAACGGACGCCAGCAGACCGCAAGCCACTTCAACTCCACGCAAGCCTTGCGATCCCGCCGCATGTCCTCCGCTTCGAAGCTTCTCGACGCGATGTGGTCCACGCGGTCAGACTGCCCCTCCTGTGCGGTCAGACCGCCCTGTCCCCGGTCACACCCTGGCCAGGCGGTCAGACCGCCTTGACCAGGCGGTAAGACCAGCCTAGGTAGGCCGGCTTGCCCTGTCGAATCTTCGTTATTGGCTTTGTGGCTTAGCAAGTAACCCAGTGGTTTTGTGGTCAAACCACTGCAAACCCCACGTGCAAGCTTCAGTTGTTAGCTGCTACCTTGCACCGGCTCCATCCCTCTCGACGTCGTATTGCTCTTCTTGCCAGCGTACGGCCCGCACTTGATCCCGTCGGCTACCGGGTACCTTGAACAAATCCCACTTGTCTCTCCGCTCCTGGGAGGTCACACAAACATAGACCTTTCGCGCTTGTTCTTCACCTGCACCACGAGAATCAAGCCACAACCTGCACCTGCAATACTAGGCCAAGAGTCAGTCCACACAATGTTGTCAATCACTCATCACCAAGGAGCGACCACCCACCGGTCCTCGGACCACACAGGTCCTCAACACCACATAATCGATACATAAAGAAAAGTAAAAACAAAAGACAAACTAAACAAACCAAACAAGTGATCCAAAAACCAAACAACACAAACCCGGATCACTTGCAATCCAAAGTCTCGGTCCACTAAGGCAAGGGAAACGGCTCAACACAACTGAGATAAAAACCACCAAAGCTGTCAAAGAGCAAACCAAAGCTCACACGGAGCAAACCAACCAAAGCAAGAACTCAGATAACACAAGGAGCTCCCCCTGAACACATGCAGCTCCCCCTGAGAAAATGTAACTCCCCCTGAACCAAACCATGCAAACTTCTCTCCTTACCTGAAAGAACAGAGCTCTCAGCTCACACCTGCAGCAAACCTCCTGACCGGTCAGACCGGTAGACCCCACCAGTCAGACCGGTGGCCACCTAGGAAATGCATATGCACAAAATTAGTCTGGAATTCCACCGAAACTCCCTAAATGTAGCAAGCTATTCCATGCCCAAACTTCTACCCCTTGTTGACAATGCATGAATCAAAGCATTTCTAAAAAAATTCAACTAGACGCTTCTCAAATGGACATAGAGCCATAAAATGTGCTAGGAACTAGCAAGTGAACTACTTAGACTTGACAAAGGTTCAAAATAGCATAGCCATCAAGAAGGTCCAGTTGCATACACACAAGTTCAAGCCATGGTAAAAATTAGCATTTTGCGAAAAATTTCCCTCTCATGAGCTAAAGACCTAAACATGAGCAAAGCATACCAAAAGTGAATCTAGATCACCCAAACTTCATGCTAGGTCACATATCCTCATGACAAGATCATTACAAACACCTATAAACATCTCATGTCATGTTAAAGCCACCGACCCATGTGTCTACTTCTTAAAATGAGACTTCACATAGTAGACATCATGCAACGGTTTAGCACCCAAATTAGTAATTTTAAAGCATTTATGACATGGAACAAGTTAGAGCATAACTTCAAGCATAAGCATTTCATATCAATTTCATTTTTCACATTTAAGCACAAAATGGTACATGAAGTGCCTTTGCGGCAAAAAGAAGCTTATGCTCCCCCACAAGGTATCACATGGGCTAAACATTCATAATGACAAATGGGTCTTTGACCCCAAGTGAAAAGAAAATGATATCCAAACAATTAAGTATGATATAAACCACCAAAGTACACTAAGATCATGCAAAGCCTTACACTCACAAGAGAGAGCCTATCTAGCATTTTTTTACAAAAGTAAGCTATCCCATCATGGATATACAACCAAATTATCAAGAGCATAGCTTATCATCCCAAATATCAATCAAGCACATCCACAAGCTCAAACATAGCATATCATAGGGATCAAAGTACATAGGAGAAGCCATTCCTGACCAAATGCATATGATACAAATGCAACATGCTTATCTTACAAAGATGCAAAACTATACATCAAGATACAAAGATGGCTATCCTATGAATTTAAACATGCATGCTATACATCAAAGTAAACATGTATGATACACATGCTACAAAGTGAGCTCCCAAAGACCAACTGAAAAAGGACAACACACACCAAGCTCTCCCTGTAAACGAGCAAAGGTAGCTTGGTCAAGTGGTTTTGTGAATACATCGGCTTTTTGGTCTTGGGTAGGTGTTGACACCGTTTTTGACATGTGTTAGAGAATAGCCGAAAAAGACAACGGGAAGACCTCAAAGTCGATGGAGAAAGGGGAAGAAGCGACTAGCCGATCTGGGATCACCCGATTGGTGGAAAAGAAACATGGCAAAAGAAGAATACGCCAAAGGAAGGAAGGCGGAGGTGGGTCAGCAATCAAGTTGACATCGGGTCAAAGTCAGTTTAGAGAGTCTGATTCCTTTGAGAATCGTTAAGCTTTTGGTAGTTTTATTTCTTTAGATTGAAGTAAACATTGTCGTCATCGACTAGGAGTCAAGTCGTCCTCAGGACATAAATAGCGACCCTGCGTGGTTAGAGAAAGTTTGTACACACCAATATACACAAAACCTTTACTTTTTCAAGTCGGCAACTTCGCCACCCTTTTTTACTTCTTCTTATTTTCTTGTTTCTTCGAACGCCGTTCTTCGAGCTCGTCGGGCTGATCGATCGACCTTCGGCAAGCTTGTAAGTACCGTTTTACTGAATGTTAACTAGGCTTTAACCTCTGGGCGCATCGTTGTGGTTTCGTCAAGTTTTATTCACAATTTATCGATATCAGGTAGGTTTGCAAGTTTTCATGTTTATTTAGCTTTTATCACCAATTTATCCAACTCGTGATCATATCATATCGGCTATCTCCGCTCCTGCATCGATTCATCAACGATACAGTTGATCTAGATTGATTTCGAGTGTTGTCTCATAGTGCTTAGCTTGCTCTGCTTTTGCTTGCGCTTCGCCTACGTCACCAAATCGGCTGATCTAGCCGCTTTGGATATACTTGCACTTCGACTGCTCCAGCTAGCCGATCCGTTCTACAGTCGTATCAGCCGATCTGGTTGTTACTTATTGAAGACCCACATCGGTTCTCTAGCCGATCTAACCCAAATCTAACGTTTCCTATCTTTCCGCGCTGATCAACAGGTCAGGTCGGCTGGCATGCCTTGTTACATCCCGGGGATCCGTTACGTGATGCCATTGAAGAACTTGATTCCGTTTTTTGTGTCAACACATCTTGGCACGCCCGGTGGGACACGAAGAACTATTCCACGATGTCAATTCCGCAACAGCCTAAAGGTGTTGATCAGTCCAACATCCAACCGATCGCGTTGGATCAACTCCGTAAGGAAGATAGAGATGAATATGAAGAACGCATGGAAGAATATCGTCAGCTTTTATTGGGAAGTTTCGGCCTGAGTCAGGAAGGAGCATTCAAAAGGAGTCCTCTTCCAAGGCTCAATCAATTGATAGTGCAGGCCGAACTAGAAAAGCTTCAAGACATGATGACAGAAGCTTTGCGGCAAACACTGGTGGATCAAGCCCCTATTCTCAACAATACTGTTCACAATAGCATAAAGGAGGTTGTCAGAGAACAGCTTGCAACTGGGTTAGAAGATTTGGAAAAAAACCATGGAAGAACCTGGTCAATTAGAATCCCAGAGCTACAAATCTCCTACATCAGCTGGACCAGTACATCCAGTGATAAGGGATGTGAGTGGAAAATTTGCCGAGAGACTCTACAGAGGGATCAAAACAAGAATCAAGGAATTTCTTCTTCCTTATTTGGCAGTCTTCAATAATCTGAGAGGATTGGCTAGTGAGCATGACAAGGGGATTTCATTCACATATTTTAATCCTGAAGCTTAGATGTCTCAACGTATTGAAGTAGCAGCTATACATGCTTACCTTGTCAAGCCAATACAAGAGGATTCTTACGAAAGTCCTACAGCATCTCAGCCTTCAATGTTTGAGTTGGCATCAGCTAAAAAGCCAATTTCTAGTTATCAGTTCACTCCAGAGCAGATGAGTCCAGCTGATAAAGCATATGCAGTAAGGGTTTATGCTGCCAAGATTCAAGAAGATTACAACAAAGCAATGCATCAAGCCATGCTGCTCGATCAGATTGCTCAACCTGCACCTTCAATTTCTCAACACCCGAGACAGTCAAAAATCACAAATGAGTGATTCATACACCAAGAAATTCTGAATGGAATACCTAATTCAGCTGAATTTCCTCAGTATACGACTTTACATACTCCTTTGGCTTCACAGCCAATCATGCAGGAACAGCCAGGAATAGTTGGGATGATACAGAATGGGCCAAATCCTTCGGCAGGAAACCAGCCGATTGATCAGAATAAGAAATTTATGGCTGAGATTACAGATTTGGTACAAAAACAGTTTGGGTTGAAACCAATGCAACAAACTGACGTCTACCGGACACCTTATCCTGCCTATTTTGATCAAGTTCCATTCCCTCAAAGATATAAGGTGCCCGATTTCACCAAGTTTTCTGGCCAGGATGACACCTCCACTATTGAGCATATCAGTCGATTCATCGTCCAGTGTGGAGATGTAGGGACAAATGAATTATTAAGAGTGTGTCTGTTCTCATCTTCACTATCAGGGCCAGCCTTTGCATGGTTTATATAATTACCGGCCGATTCTGTTCAAAGTTGGGAGGATCTTGAAAGAAAGTTTCATGGATATTTCTTCTCTGGGATACATGAGATGAAGATTACTGATCTGATCAGTCTGAGATAGAGGAACGATGAATCAGTGGTAAACTTCGTCCAAAGGTTTAAAGAGATAAGGAACAAATATTATAGCTTATCTCTGACCGACAAGCAATTGGCAGAATTGGCTTTCCAGGGATTTTTGCCCTCAATCAGAGAAAAATATGCTTCACAAGAATTTGAGAGCATCAGTCAGCTAGTGCATCATTTGAGTCATGAAAGTGCTTGGCTTTACGAACCTAGGAGGAATTATCAAAAGAAGATATCTTATGTTGAGGATTCTGATTCAGAGGAAGATATTGAGATTGATCTTGCTAAGTGGGTATCAAACAAAAAGGCTGATTACATGTCCCTTCGGCAAGAAAGAAACTGAGTTGCTGGATTTTGATGCAATAAATGCGGTAAATCAAGGAAGGCTCAAGTTCGAAATACCTCCCAAAGTGACTAGACCAATAAAAACTGGTCAACATTCTTTTCCAACCAATACGGGCGAAGTAACCAGGGATTCAATCTCACAAGCAAGAAACCTGACATCTGAATTGGCCAAGAGCAAAGAAGTCGTCAATCCTCAAGATCAGTCAACTGCAGAAGAGTGGGCCAATCCAAGTGACCAGTTCCAAAATTATGGTTTAATTGATCAATTTATAAAAGATGAAGGAAAGCTTGGGCACGTATTTACATCGGCCGACGAGTTAGAAAAAATAAATCTTGGTGATAGAAGCAAACCAAGGCCGACATTTATCAGTGCCAGATTAGAAGCAGATTATAAAATAAAGTTGATTTCATTATTGCAAGAGTTCAAGGATTGCTTCGCATGGGAGTATTATGAGATGCCTGGTTTAGACCGATCAATTGTAGAACATCGGCTGCCAATCAAGCCAGGATATCGGTCGTTTAAGCAAAGGCCGAGACCATGCAACGACAAAATTCTTATAGATATAAAAGCCGAGATAACTAAGTTACTCGAAGCTAGTTTCATTTGGCAATGTCGATATGCCGAGTGGATTTCAAACATAGTTCCTGTTTACAAGAAGAATGGCAAACTTCGTGTATGCATTGATTTTAGAGATCTGAATAAAGCAACGCCAATGGATGGATACCCAATGCCAATAGCTGACGCACTGGTGAACGCTGCTGCTGGACATAAAATCATCAGCTTCATGGATGGTAACGCTGGTTATAATCAAATATTTATGGCTATTGAAGATATTGCGAAAACAGCTTTCAGATGTCCTGGTCATGTCGGCTTATATGAGTGGGTAGTCATGACATTCGGCTTGAACAATGCGGGTGCCACGTATCAGAGAGCAATGAATTATATTTTCCACGACCTTATTGGTAAGATAGTGGAGATATATATTGATGACGTAGTCATGAAATCTAAAGATAATGCAGAACATCTGGCAGATCTACGAAAGACACTGCAAAGCACAAGAAAGCATGGTTTGACGATGATTCCTCACAAGTGTGCTTTTGGTGTATCAGCTGGACAATTTCTGGGCTTCATGATTCACGAGCGGGGCATTGAAGTTGGAGAAAAATCGATTACTGCAATTGATGAAGTGGTTCCTCCAACTAATAAGAAAGAATTGCAATATTATTGGCAAGATCAACTTTATCAGAAGATTCATATCTAATTTGTCCGAAAGAATTCGATCATTCACTCCTTTATTGAAGTTGAAGCCAGATCAAGAGTTTGTATGGGGACCAGGACAACAGAAAGCGTTGGATGATATCAAGCAATATTTAAAGTCCCCTTTTGTGTTGGTTCCTCCTCAGCACGGCAAGACATTTAAATTATACTTATCAACTATCGATGATGTTATCGGTTTAGCCTTAGTCCAAGAATTTGAAGGGGTAGAAAGGGTAATCTACTTCTTTAGCAGAAGGCTTTTAGATGCAGAAACTCGATATCCACCAGTTGAGAAGTTATGTTTATGTCTATATTTCTCCTGCACAAAGTTAAGACATTACCTTCTATCGGCTGAATGTACAGTAATATGCAAAGATGATGTGATCAAATATATGTTATCTCTGTCGATATTAAAGGGACACATTGGCAAATGGATTTTAGCTTTGTCAGCATTTGATCCCAGATACAAGTCAGCACGAGCGATCAAAGGACAAGTACTGGCTGATTTCGTCACACAACATTTGGGGTCAAATGAAGTTGATATTGCTCCTTGGACATTATTCTTTGATGGATCATCATGCGGTGCTGGAGCTGGAATTGGTAGTGTTCTGATTTCTCCTACAGGACAATCATATGAGCTTTCCGTGCCAATTGAAACAACTTCTACCAACAATCAAGCAGAGTACATAGCTTTGTTGAAGGGGCTTACTTTGCTTCGGGAAGAAGGAGTTGAAGAAGTTGAAATTTTTGGTGATTCCTTGTTAGTCATTAAACAACTAACTGGAGAATATGAGTGCAAAGATGATGTCCTAAGAATTTATCACGAGGCTTGTTTGGATTTGCTCAGAGAATTCAGGACGACAACATTATGGCATATTGCGAAAGCGCATAATGAAGATGCTAATCGGTTGGCCCAAAACGCTTCTGGATATCGACCAATTTTAGTCACAGAATATGATACTAATGATTGGAGAAAGGAGATAGCCGATTATCTTTCGGATCCTTCAAAAAAGGTAGATCGTCGTATTAAACTCAAAGCTCTCAAATATGTGTTGTTAGATGATCAAGTATATTATCAGACGCTTGATGGAGTTTTAATCAAATGTCTTAGTGAAGAGGAAGCAAAAATATTAATGGGTGAGATTCATGAAGGAGTATGTGGAGCTCATCAATCAGCTTTTAAGATGAAGTGGATGGTCAAGAACAATGGGTATTTTTGGCCAACCATACTGGAAGATTGCTTTAAATATTATAAAGGGTGTCAAGATTGCCAGAAATTCAGAAGTGTGCAAAGAGCTCTGGCATCAGCAGTGAACCCAATAATCAAACTATGGTCGTTCAGAGGATGGGCAATTGACCTTATCAGATAGATCTTCCCTCCATCAAGCAAAGGACATAAGTTCGTACTCGTGGCTACTGATTACTTCACCAAGTGGGTTGAAGCGATTCCTCTCAAGAATGTGACGTCAGGTAATATGATTGATTTTGTGAAAGAGCACATCATCTATCGATTTGGAATACCCCAAACCATTACAACAGATCAAGGAAGCCAATTTACGTCAGGAGAGTTCGATGAATTTGCTACTAGTATGGGAATCAAAGTATTGAATTCTTCTCCTATGCTCAAGCCAATGGACAAGCTGAAGCTTCTAATAAAAGCATCATCAAATTGATCAAGAGGAAGCTTGATGAAAGCCCAAAGCGATGCCATACCGTACTTAATGAAGCATTATGGGCTTACAGGATGGCTTGTCATGGATCCACTAAAATTTCTCCTTATCAATTGGTCTATGGACATGATGTTGTTTTGCATTGGGAAGTAAGAACAAGATCCAGACGCATGTCATTACAAGACGAGCTATCGGCAGATGATTATTCAAATTTAATGAAAGAAGAATTAGAAGATCTAGCAGGCAGTCGGCTCAGGGCCTTGATTAATATTGAAGAAAACAAGAAAAGGGTATCCAAGTGGTATGATAAGAAGGTTAATATCAAAGAATTCTCTGAAGGAGATTTGGTGTGGAAACTTATACTGTCGATCGGAACTAGAGATCCTAAATTTGGCAAATGGTCACCCAATTGGACAGGACCCTTTCGCATCAGTCAGAGTGCTCCAGGCAATGTGTATATTTTGGAGACACTGGAAGGACAAAAGTTTTCAAGAGCCTTAAATGGGAAATATCTGAAGAGATATTATCCAAGAATTTGGGTCGGTGCTTAGTTAAAAAAAACTACTTCCGGCTTTTAGCCGATTTAGTTGTGGACATTTTAATCAGTTTCACCTTCGGTTTGTCATCCGATTATTACTACTGATTTTGAGCCGATTGGAATTGCGGACGGTCAGCCGATTTCTTAACAATCGTTCTTAAGATGGATAGCCGATACCCAGTTATCGCCTTTAGCAGAAAAATAAAAGAATAAAGTCTTTTTTCACAGCTGATGAAGGATTCGGATCATAGCCGATACAACAATCACCCTTAGTACAAAAGATGAAAGTATATATTATTCCTTTCTCTCATATTCCAATACATGGTGAGTGCATCTGATTGAGGATAATACGGAGGGCTTATCATCTCCAGTATGATAAGGATATGGAGTCAATGAATACCAGAGAGGAAGAATTAGTGAAGAAGAAAAGGAAGTGAGGCTTAAGATCTTCTCCAGATTCTGCGACCTCCTCCAGAACTCACCGAGTTGATGACCAAGATGGTTCACCTCCCCTTGGAGTATTCTCCATTGATAATGTGTAGCCGACACTCTCTCTTGCTACTGCCTTACAGCCGATTGAACCCAAGTTTTTCATAAGGGTTCTTCTAACTGTTGCACCTCCTGACTTCTCAAAAGATGCCAGTGAGAGAAACAGGCCGCTACACTACTTCACAAGAATTCTTCTAACTGCAAAGAAAAGAAAAAGGAGAAGAAAGACAGGTGAAAAGAAGGAGCCTACATCCTATCAAATCTGCCAGTTGTGCCATGGCTGAAGTTGTGAGGAAGCCGATAGCTTCGGGTGCTATTTATAGACGAACACAGGGGGCAGGGAAACGAAAGGATCGGAAGGAATCTCAGAAGATGCCGAATATAGTCAAGGATGGAACAGTTTCCCTGTGAAAAGCCCAACTTCCAATGGTTCATAATAAGGTTAGTGATATGTTTCCCTAGAAAGAGGAAAAGGATTTGGAAGCCACTACAGGAGGAAATGTACTCTGAACTCCAGAAGAAGAAGAACACAAGAAAAATCCTTTCCACAATCCTCAAAGCGACAGCAAGTTTCCTAGCATCATCACAGAACAAAGGAAGCAGAAGGGAAAATTGACCAGAAGCTACTAAGTCATGATGCTTCCTAAGCAAGTTCCTACAGGAAGATGACTCCTATACCTAAAATTGATCTTTGTAGGGAAGCAACGCAAGGTGAAAGATTGGAGATCATGTGATGGCAACAATGATGATTGTCATATAAGGAGAATCAATGGTGTATAATCGGATGCATTTGAGTTGGTGGGCAGCCAATGTTATTTATGAAGAGAGACCACCTGAAAGATATCGTGCGGATTAATGTTTCATTAAATTAGGATCAAAGAAGATCACAAGGAATCTTTAGGGATTGAAAGGAAGAAGATAAGAATTTCAGAACAAAAGAAATTTACTCTGAAACTGGGTGGCATGTGTTGACACTATTTTTTGACACGTGTCAGATAATAGCCGAAAAAGACATCGGGAAGACCTCAAAGCCGATGGAGAAAGGGGAAGAAGCGACTAGCCGATCTGGGATCAGCTGATTGGTGGAAAAGAAACGTGGCAAAAGAAGAATACGCCAAAGGAAGGAAGACAGAGGCGGGTCAGCAATCAAGTTGACATCGGGTCAAAGTCAGTATAGAGAGTCTGATTCCTTTGAGAATCGTTAAGTTTTTGGTAGTTTTATTTCTTTAGATTCAAGTAAACATTGTCATCATCGACTAGGAGTCAAGTCGTCCTCAGGACATAAATAGCGACCCTGCGTGGTCAGAGAAAGTTTGTACACACCAATATACACAAAACCTTTACTTTTTCAAGTCGGCGACTTCGCCACCCTTTTTTACTTCTTCTTATTTTCTTGTTTCTTCAAACGTCGTTCTTCTAGCTCGTTGGGCTGCATCGATCGACCTCCGGCAAGCTTGTAAGTACCGTTTTATCGAATATTAACTAGGCTTTAACCTACGGGCGCATCGCTGTGGTTTCGTCTAGTTTTATTCACAATTTATCGATATCAGCTAGGTTTGCAAGTTTTCTTGTTTATTTAGCTTTTATCACCAATTTATCCAGCTCGTGATCATATCATATCGGCTATTTCCGCTCCTGCATCGATTCATCAACGATACAGCCGATCTAGATTGATTTTGAGTGTTGTCTCGTAGTGCTTAGCTTGCTCTGCTTTTGCTTGCGCTTCGCCTACATCACCAAATCGGCTGATCTAGCCGCTTTGGATATACTTGCACTTCGGCTGTTCCAACTAGCCGATCCGCGCTACAGTCGTATCGGCCGATCTGGCTGTTACTTATCGAATACCCACATCGGTTCTCTAGCCGATCTAACCCAAATCTAATGTTTCCTATCTTTCCGCGCCGATCAAAAGGTCAGGTCGGCTGGCACGCCTTGTTACATCTCGGGGATCTGTTACGTGTTGTTGTTGAAGAACTTGATTCCATTTTTTGCGTCAACAGTAGGTACATGGCTCAACACTATGGTTCCCTTCTCAACATTATCTCTTAGAAAGTGGTGCCTCACTTCAATGTGTTTTGTTCTAGAATGGAGCACTGGGTTTTTGGCAGCGCTTATGGCACTAGTGCTATCACGAAGAAGTGGGATCTGAGTGCACTCCTCACCAAAATCTCTCATGGTATAGGAAATCCAAAGCAGCTGGGAACAACAACTAGCGGCTGCAACATACTCGGCTTCTGTGGTAGACTAGGCTACACTCGATTGTTTACGAGAAGACCAAGAGACCAAAGAGGAACCAAGAAACTGGTAAGAACTAGAGGTAGACTTGCGCTCCACACGAGACCCAGCAAAGTTAGCATCAGAAAATCTGTGAAGTGTGAGTGTCGAGGAGGGAAAATACCAAAGACCAAACTCAGGAGCATACTGCAAATACCTGAAAATCCTCTTGACGGCCTGCCGATGTGAAGTCCTCAGGGAAGCCTGAAAACGAGCGCACAGACACACACTGAACTGTATGTCCGGCCTCGTCGCTGTCAAGTAGAGGAGGGAGCCGATCATGCTCCGGTACTCCGTCTGGTCCACTGGTTCACCATCCTCGACCGCATCCAAAGTTGTAGTCGTACTCATTGGTGTTGACATGGGCTTCACATCATTCATGTTGAACTTCCTCAGCATGTCCTTAGTGTACTTGCTCTGGTGCATGAAGGTCCCATCCTTGACTTGCTTGATCTGGAGCCCTAAGAAAAACTGCAGCTCGCCCATCATAGATATCTCGAATTCCCTGCTCATGTCATCTGCAAACTTGGCAACAAGGTTATGAGAGGAGCCACCAAAGATTATGTCATCCACGTAAATTTGTACAATCAACAGGTCATTTCCATGTCTAAGGAAAAACAGGGTCTTATCAACTGTGCCCATCACAAACCCCTTACTCAGCAAAAACCCTCTCAACCTACCATACCAAGCCCTCGGTGCCTGCTTCAACCCGTAAAGCGCTCTCTGGAGTTTGCACACACGGTGTGGGTATCTCTCTCACTCTCAACCCCCGGTGGTTGCCTCACATACACTTCTTCCTCTATCACCCCATTTAAGAAAGCACTCTTCATATCCATCTGGAACAACTTGAACCCTTTTGCCACAACAAAGCCTAGAAGGATCCGAATCACCTCCAGACGGGCCACATGAGCAAATGTCTCCTCATAATCTATACCCTCTTTCTGGTTGAACCCCTGAGCCACCAACCTCGACTTATTCCTCACAACCATCTCATTCTCACCTTCCTTGTTCTTCCACACCCGCTTGGTATCTATAGGACGGCAATTTGGTGGTGGATCAACTAACACCCAGAATTGGTTTCTCTCAAAAATTCTCCAACTCCTCATGCATGGGATTCACCTAGCTTGCATCAGAAAGTGCATGTCCAATATCCTTGGGCTCGAAAGAGGCAACAAATGCAGAGTGAGCAAAGTGAGAAGTATTTCATGACCTCGACCGTGTAGTATTTTCGTTCATGTCACCTATGATCCTCGAAGGAGGATGATCCACTTCTACACGCCTAGGAGCCTCTCAACTGGAGACTACCTCCCCCTTCCACAACAACTTCCACCGTTGCTTGCGGTACATGTTGATGCGTCGTAGTCGAAGTAGAAGGCCCGCCATCAACTGTAGTCGTTGTCGTGGAAGTAGAGGGTACACGATCTGCAGCAGGTACACGATCCTTGCCATCTCCATCACCATCTTCTTCTTCCTCCTCAAAGAGCGTCTCAGCCATCTCCTCATCACCTTCACAATCAAAGCCAAGAGAGGTACATGGCAATGTCTCGTCAAAGGTCACCTCGCAAGTCTCCATGATTTTGTTAGTCTCAAGATTAAGCACCCTATAAGTTCTGGAATGGTTTGCATATAAAAAGAAAATACCATCACTAGATCTAGCCTCAAACTTATCAAGCTTTCCTTTCTTGAGAATGAAACATTTGCAACCAAAGACTTGAAAGTAACTCACCTTAGGAGCTCGACTATGCATGAGCTCGTAACTTGTTTTCTTCTTGAACGCTCGAAGGAAGATCCTGTTCGACACATAGCACGTGGTACTCACCGCTTCAGCCCAACCTCCTAGGAGTCCTGTGCTCATCGAGCATCGTCCTAGCCATCTCACACAACATCTGGTTCTTCCTATCCACAACTCCACTCTGAGGGCGCACATAAGGAGTCGAGTACTGATGCTCAAGACCAAGATCACAGCAAAAGGCATCAAAACGAGAGTTCCTGAACTCAAAGCCATTATCACTCTGGATTGCTCGAATAGTGTTCCCATGCCTCTCATTTTTCAAACTCATGATCAGATCTCGAACAAAACCAAACGTCTCACTCTTATCCTCCAAGAAAAACACCCAGGCATAGCGAGAATAGTCGTCCACCACACCTAGGACATACCACTTCCAACCCACCGAGCGAACTCGAGCTGGCCCAACAAGGTCCATATGCAACAGCTCTGTCGTATGCTCTGTCATGACAGCAGTCAGTGGTGGATGAGAAGCAGCGACCATCTTACCATGCCTACATAGTGCACAAACAAACTCCTTCTCAAACCTCAACCTCGGCAATCCTCAGACCAAATCGAGACCACTCAAGCGGGAAAGCAAATCAAAGCTCAAGTGTCCCAACCGCTGATGCCACTTCCACAAATCAGAAGAACCAGCCACCAAACATTATGCATGACCATCGGACTAAGAAAAATCAGCTCGAAAGATCGGACCCTCGGCAACGACCGTACAAACAAGGTTGCCTCGAAAATCAAGCACCTGAGACACACCCAACTTACACCGAACCTCCAACCCTTCATCGAGCAGCTGAGACAAAGAAAGCAAATTGACTCCAGCGAATTGACAAGAACAACACGCCTCAGAGACACCTTCCTGCTTACCTTTACCATACCTTCACCTAGAACTCGTCCCTTATCATTATCCCCAAAAGTGATGTACTCCCCGGTCTTGGCTTTGTGGCTCAGCCAAGTAACCCCGTGGTTTTGTGGCCAAACCACTGCAAACCCCGCGGACTTGGTGCAGGCTTCACGCCAATCCCACTCATGACTTGAACGCCACGGTCGTCCCGGCTTAGTGTTGGTTTTGTGGCCAAACCAAAAAACCCCACGTGCGAGGTTCAGTTGTTAGCTGCAACCTTGCACCGGCTCCATGTTCCCGACCTCGCCTTGCTCTTCTTGCAGTAGGCGGCCCGCACTTGATCCCGTCTCCCACCGGGTCCCTTGAACGAAGCCTACTTGTCTCCCCACTCCTCAGAGACCACACAGGCATAGACCTTTCGCGCTTGTTCTTCACCTACACCATGAATCAAGCCGCAAAGTGCACCTGCAATACTAGGCCAAGAGTCAGTCCACACCACATTGTCAATCACTCATCACTAAGGAGCGACCATCCACTGGTCCTTGGACCTAGGGCTGGACGCCGAGCCAGCTCGGCTTGGTCTGGCTCGTTAGTCTAACCAGCTAGCTCGGCTTGACTTGTTAACAAAACGAGCAAAAAGATGGCTCGGCTTGGCTCGTTAGTAGCTCAAGCTAGCTTGTTAGGCTCACGAGCTGGATGTGAATTTAGGATTAGCATCTCAATATACATAAAATATTATTTTAGAAAAATAATTATAAAGTTCTAAATGTTAAATTTCAAGTGTATGGACCACCGTTATATTCACTATGCAAATTTAAGTTTGATTTGGAAATCTAGGTTTAGCTTGGAGTTGATATCTCGGCTTCTTATGTTGAATCTTTTGCTTTCTAGCTCGTTTGGCTCGCGAGTAGCTTGTGAGTTGGCTCGAGCCAGCTCATTCACAAAACGAGCAAAACTAGTTGCTTGGCTTGTTACAAATTTGACCGAGCCGAGCCGAGTCAAGCTACAAGCAAGTCGAGCCAACTCACGAGTTTCTGGCTTGCGGTCCAGCCCTACTCGGACCATACAAGTCCTCAATTTCCCCCTTGATGAGTGCATTGACAACACACATAGTAACCATCACAGGATAATCAAAAGAAAAAGCAAAAATGAATAAAACTCAAACAAGCGATCGAAAGCTGAACCAAAGGTGAAAACAAGATCACTTGAAAGAGGAAAGTATCGGTCCCCGGAGGCAAGGGCAACGACTCAATACAACCGAGACAAAGCAAGCTCACAACAAAGGAGCAAACCATCAAAGTAAGAAATCAGACGACACAAGGAGCTCCCCCTGAACACATGCGGACTGCCCCTGAGCAAATGCAAACTCCCCCTGAACAAATGCATGCAAGACATGCCATGCAATAGAGCAGCTCAACAGCTCGGCTCTGACCGGTCAGACCGGTGCCTACCACCGGTCAGGTTGGTGACCAACCATCTCCCAGAAATTTCTGCTCGACCGGTCAGACCGGTAACCCACCACCGGTCAAGTCGGTGACCCACAGAGCCTAGAAAATGCTCAAAACCGCCTAAAAACCCTCCAAATGCATTCAGGACAATTTTTCCTTCACAAACTTCTCCCCCTTGTAGACAATGCATGAATCAAGGCATAATTCAGAAAAATGCAACCTAGAGCTTCTCAAATAGACATAGAGCACCACAAAATGCTGCAAGTGAGCAAATGAGTAAGAAAGACATTCCAAAGTTTCGTACAAGCATTGCCATCAAGATAGTAAAGCTATATAGGCATATGACAAAGCCATGATCATTTTGAGCAATTTTGTGAAAAATTTCCCTCTCATGAGCAAAAACCTAAACATGAGCAAAAGATGCCAAAGTGAACTAAATCACACAAATTTCATTCTAGGTCACATATTCTCATGAAAAGATCATTGTAAAAACCCACAAGCCATCTCATGTCATGCAAAAGCCATCGAGCCATGTGCCTACTTCTTAAAATGAGACTTGTCATGGTTGACAACATGCAACGATTTAGCACCCAAATTAATAGTAATCAAAGGATTCATGACATGGATCAAATGAGAGCATAAATTTCAAGCACTGGCATTTCATTTTGCACAAAATGATACATGAACTGCCTTTGCGGCAAAAAGAAGCTTATGCTCCCCCACAAGGTATCACATGGGCTAAACATTCATAATGACAAATGGGTCTTTGACCCAAATTAACAGAGCATGCTATCCAAGCACAAAATGAGCATGACAAAGGCCACCAAAGCATATCAAGAGCATGAAAAGGCTTCTACTCACAAGAGAGCCAATACTAGCATTTTCCAAAAATTAGCTCTCTCATCATACATACATAGCAAAACTATCAAGAGCATAGCTATCCATCACCAAATCATATCAAACATGCTCAAAAGCTCACACATGGCATATCATGGTCATCAATGTATAAAGGAGAAGCTCATCCTACCAAAATGCATATGATACAAATGCAAACATGTCTATGATACAGAGATGTCTATACATCATGCAATGCAATGCACAAAGTAAATATGGTACATATGCTACAAAGGAGCTCCCAAACACCAACTCAAGAACACAAACACACACCAATCTTACATTGCAAACGAGAAAAAGTGGCTTGGTCAAGTGGTTTGGTGAAAATATCGGCTAGTTGGTTTTGGGTGGGTACATGGGTCAAAGCAATCTTTCCCTTCTCCACATTATCTCTCAGGAAGTGGTACCTCACTTCTATGTGCTTGGTTTTGGAGTGGAGAACGGGGTTATTGGCCACACTTAGGGCACTGGTGCTATCACAAAAAGGTGGGACATAGGTACACTCCTCACCAAAGTCGCTCATAGTGTAGGTGATCCATAGGAGCTGGTAACAACAACTGGCTGCAGCTACATACTCAGCTTCTGTAGTGGACTGGGCTACACGGGATTGCTTGCGAGATGACCAAGACACCAAAGAAGATCCAAGAAACTGACAAGTACCTGAGGTAGACTTACGATCCAAACGACACCCAGTGAAATCCGCATTTGCAAACCAGTGAAGGTTGAGTATCGAGGATGCAGAATACAAAAGACCAAACTCAGGAGTGTAGTTCAAATACCTGAATATCCGCTTGACAGCCTGCCAATGCAAAGTCCTCAGTGAAGCCTGAGAACAAGCGCACAGACACACACTCAACTGTAAGTCTGGCCTTGTCACCGTCAAGTAAAGGAGAGAGCCGATCATGCTCTTGTACTCCTTCTGGTCCACGGGTTCACCAACCTCATCTGTGTCCAAAGCCGTAGTCATACTCATCGGTGTAGTCATCAGCTTGGAGTCATCCATCTTGAACTTCTTAACAATGTCCTTGGTGTACTTCGTTTGATGCACAAATGTCTCATCCTTGCATTGCTTCATCTGAAGCCCGAGGAAGAACTACAACTCACCCATCATCGACATCTCTAACTCCCTGCTCATATCATCTACAAACCGAGCAACCAAAGAGTGAGACAAGCTGCCAAAGATAATATCATCCACATACACTTGCACGATCAAGATGTCATCACCCTACCTGAGGAGAAAGACAGTTTGATCAACAATACCAATCACAAACCCCTTGCTAAACAAGAACTTCCTCAACCAGCCATACCACACTCTCGGTGCTTGTTTTAGGCCATAGAGGGGTTTTCTAAGTTTGAACACTCGGTGGGGAAACATCTCATTCTCAAAACCCAGGGGTTGCCTCACATACACTTCTTCCTCTAGAAACCTATTCAAGAAGGCACTCTTCACATCCATTTGGTACAATTTGAATCCTTTAGCAATGACAAATGCTAGAAGAATTTGAATTGCCTCCAAATGGGCCACCGAAGCAAAGGTTTTCTCATAGTCTATCCCCTCCTTCTGGCAAAACCCCTGAGCTACCAACCTTGCCTTGTTTCTCACCACTCCTCCATTTTCTCCCTCTTTGTTTTTCCACACCCATTTGGTACCTATAGGTTTGCAATTTGGTGGAGGCTCAACAAGATCCCAAACATGGTTTCTCTCAAAGTTCTCAAGCTCCTCATGCATAGTGATCACCTAGTTCGAATCAGATAGTATGTGTTCAATATCCTTGGGCACCAAAAACGTAACAAATGCAGAATGAGCAAAGTGAGAGTATTTCTGTGACATGGACTATGTAGTGCGTTCATAGATATCACCTATGATCCTGGAGAGTGGATGATCCACTTGTACACACCGGGGAGCCTCAAGACAACCTCCCCTCAGCAGCAGCTTCCACTCGAACTCCACCTGTTGTCGTAGAAGTAAAGGATGGTCCATCCTCGATTGTTGTCGTCGTAGTGGAATTAGTAGGCACACGGTCAGCTACAGGTACAACACCACCATCTTCATCATCTCCATCTTCCTCCACCTCTTCTTCAAAGATCTCCTCACCAAATTCATCACCTCCTGCACATTCAAAGACCAAAGATCTATGCGGTTGTGTCTCGTCGAAGGTAACTTCGCATGTCTCCACGATTTGGTTAGTTTCAAGATTGGGCACACGATATGCTCGAGAATGAGTAGCATAACCAAAAAAAATACCATCGACAGACCTAGCCTCAAACTTATCCAACTTCCTACTGTGTGAAAATGACTCACCTTGGGAGTACATACATGCATCAGCTCATAGCACATTTTCTTCTTGAAAGCCCGAAGGAAGATATGGTTTGATATGGTTTGACATATAGCATGTAGTGTTCACCGCCTCAGCCCAATACTTCCTAGGAGTCTTGTGCTCATCGAGCATCATCCTAACCATCTCACAGAGTGTCAGATTCTTCCTTTCCAAAACACCATTCTGAGGAGGGGTGTACGCAGTCAAAAACTGGTGCTCAAGACAAAGATCACCACAAAAGGTCTCAAAACGAGAGTTCTTGAATTTCGTGCCATTGTCACTACGTATAGCTCTAATGGCATCACCATGTCTCTCGTTCTTCAACCTCAAGATCAGGTCACGAATAAAACCAAACATCTCGCCCTTATCCTCCAAGAAAAACACCCAGGCATAGCGAGAGTAATCGTCCACAACCACAAGGTCATACCACATCCCACCCACCGAGTGAACGTGAGCTGGACCAACCAATCCATATGCAATAGCCCCCCAAGACGCTCAGTTATGATAGCAGTCAAGGGTGGATGGGAAGTGTCTACCATCTTGCCATGCCTACAAGGCGCACAAATCAAATCCTTCTCAAAACGCAACCTGGACAATCCTCGGACAAGATTGAGACCACTCAAGCTGGAAAGAAAATCAAAACTCAAGTGTCCCAACCGCCTATGTCACCTCCACAACCCTCCTAAGGGACTAGCCGCCAAACACCGAGGGGGACCAAAAGACTGAGAAAAATCAGCACGAAAGAGCTGTCCCTCGGGCACGATCGTACAAACAAGATCGCCTCGAGACTCAAGAATCCAAGAAGCACACAACTTAAACCGAACCTTAAAGCCCTCATCAAGCAACTAAGAAACCGGAAGCAAATTAAAGCCAAGCGACTTGATGAGTGCAACACGCTTCAAAGTCACCTTGTTACTCACCTTAACCTCACCCTCTGAAAGCACATGCCCTCGTCCATTATCCCCAAAAGTAATGTGCACCTTTGACACCACTAGGGTGAGGCTGGAGAACCACCCCCGATCTTCAGTCATGTGTCATGAACAACTAGAGTCGATCAACCAAATGTTCTCCATGCCTCCCGCCTGCAAATCAAAAACGAGAATGAGAGTGAGCAAACAAATCAACACTGGAGTTAGCACAAAAAGAGTCTAACCAGTGTCTAGCCAACTGCTCAAAAGTGAGGTTAGCAACATCCATCCTATCACGCCCAAAGCTACGACCACCACAGGGAACCATTTCACGTCTCGCTGGAGGAGCACGATCACCACGAAAGGGAAAATGTGGCTCGTAGCCCATCTGAGACCCAAAGCTGCAACAGTTTCTCCCATACTCGTACTGATCACGAGGAGGTGAAACCAAAGCGCTCACCTCTCTGAGGTGCGCCGGTCTGACTGGTGACCCTGACTTGTCTGACTGGTGCCCCCCGGCCAGCAAACTCACCACGAACAACAGCTCTCATATCACCCCAAGCTGGAATAGAACACACCACAGCCTCTTCCCTAGGTAGTGGCATATGAGGCTCAGGTATATCATGAGAAGGAGGATACCTTTCCTTATTTGCCCACTCCTTAGCCTTCCTCTCATCTCTCTTCTTCTTATAGCAAAACTCTCCCTTATGACCATCCTTCCCATAATAGTCACAATGGAAGCAGACTAATTTTGGCTTGGGCTATGGTTTCTCACTAGGCTTCTCACTTGGTTTCTCTCCCGGCTTCCCTCCAAACACATTCCCCAAGTCACTCATAAAACACACTGGTTTCTGGAAGTTGTTTGTCTTGAGAGGAAACACTAGTGGATCTGAGACTGTATCAAGCTTGCTCATTAAGTGGTTTGTCTTGGGTGCAGACTTGTTTGTAGGTGTAGTTTGTGGTGGCACTGGAATATCCCCAATTTTCTCATTCCCCTCACCACTATACTCACCAACCTTCTCCGACCCCAAAGCCTGACCATCAAAGCGCTTAAACGCTACCATCATCACATTCAACTATGGTTCATGACCCGATAACCAACCCATCATCTTACGCAACTCATCATTCTCATCCTGCAGATGATCAACATAATGTGCAAGCTCTAGGTTCTTTACAGCATGAACTTCACAGGTAGAACAAGTAGGGGAAATAGGAGCTTTTAAAGCAGCCTCAAGAGAAACAATCCTAGCATGGAATCATCTAGCTTAGCATGCAACACAGGACAAGAAGTGCAAGCACCTAGCGAAGCAGGTCTAGATTTCAACTCATCAAGCTCAACCCTAACCACATCTAGTTCCTCAATCTTTGAGGTATGCTTCTCCTTAATCGCAGTCAAATCAGCCAAGAAAGCATTACAATCACCACAATCAATTACATCCATCACAACAAGAGCAAACTTAAGAGCATCAATCTCAAGCTTAGCATCAAGGTTATTAGCTTCTAGCTCAGCTACCCTTTCCTTAGCATCTTCTAGCAAAGCCCTAAGCTTCTTAGCCTCTCTAAGCATGCTACCACGATTATCAAGCAAGGCAACTATGGATGGCAACAGGCACAAATTACTCGTGTGCCCGCGGGCAAAAACCCGCTAAGGTGAGGGTGTGGGTCTTAGTTTGTGCCCATGGGCACGGGTGCGGGTCTAAATTTGTAACCGCGGGTAAAAAATTAGCGGGAAGCAAAATAGCTTACCTGTGCCCGCAAACCCACGAACCCTCAACATAATAGGGAATCAGCAGAACTTCTAGGGTTCCCTTCCTCCTCCCAGGTCCAGCCACACACCGCACAGGCGCGGTCGCCCCTCTGGCTCTGGCCCTCCCGTCGCCCCGACTCGTTTCATTCCCCTCCCGCCCCACGACTGCGCCGCCTGCGCGTCACGCGCCCCGTCGCCTGCCGCTCCCCGCTGCTTGCTCACAGGCCGCCAGCGCTCCCCAGGGTCTGGATCTCGATTCTCTCGAGCAGAGGCGCTCCTCACTGCTGGTTTGCCCCTCGATTGCTACCACCCCAAGCCGAAGACGTCTCAGCTACTACCCCTGCTGTGCCCGTGAGTACGTTTGTGCTAGAGCTGCAAGTCGCACTACCACCGCTAGAAATTGACCCCTTCTCAATCTGGTGGACAAACCGGTGCTTGGATTGACTTGTTTAGATGATTTGGATTTGTTGATTTGACTTTGAATCTGTCCAAATCCGCTGCAGATACATGTGGTGTTCTTTAGCATGCTCTTTTATTTTATCTTTTCAAGAGAATAGTCCAGATCTTTGTACGAAGGTTTTGTTTCATGGAATTATTCGAACCTTTGTTGCAAGATTTTTCCATTGTAAATTTTAACAATTATTTTTCCTCTCTTCGAGTGGTTTAGCAACTGCAGACGGGTGTGCCCGCGGGCACAAATTACCCGCGGGTGGTGGGCACGGGTGACGATGTTTGCCTGTGATGGGTCGCAAGCATGGGTTTAGGAATCAGCTCACGGGTGCGGGCATGAATAAGCTCTGCCCGCGAGTAATGTGCTCATTGCCATCTATAAAGGCAACTAGCTCCTCATTCTCCTCACGCAAGGAAGAGAGCTCATCACATACCCTATCCTCAGAATCTGAGTCTGAGTCATCCTTCCCCGCTCTTCTTGCTGCCAGAGCTGTGAGCCATGCCGCAGAAGCCTTCCTCTCATGCGAAGTAGCTTAGGCCATTGAAGTTCATGGACATGTGCTTCTTGCTCTTGCGCCTGTCGTCATCGTCGTTGTTGTCGCTGGAACTCGACGAGGTGTAGTCAGAGCTGGAGTCGACATCGCTCGCACCCATCATCGCTTGAGCCTTCTTCTTGCCATAGTCACCACCCTTCTTGATCTCTGCTCGTCCATGTCCTTGTACTTGAATTTGTGCTCACGCCTCGAGCGGTGCTTGTTCTCGATCTTCGGGCGGTGCTTGTAGTTGTTCCTAGGCTCGACCTCCTGCGGGCACTCTGCGATGAAGTGTCCCTACTTGCCGCATATGTAGCACACCTGTGTGACCCTCCTCTTGTTCACACAGTTCTCGTACAGCCTCTCGAACCTCCTGGTCAGCAATGCCAGCTCGTCAAACTCCTCATCTGTCAAGGACAAAAGAGAAGACAAAGAGTACATCCTGGAGGATGGGTTAGCGTTAGTCCTTGATCTAGATCTGAAGACTAGAGCGAGACAATGGGAATCAGTCAGGCTCTCAGCCTTAGCTCTCAGTGCACGATCCACCTCATACAACTTTGAGAACAACTCATCCATGGTCAGAGTCACATACACACCCGACTCCATAATAACCTCGACCTTGGCACTCCACACAGATTGGTCAAGCGAGTGTAAGAGCTTGATAGCCCTATCATGGTCTGTGTATGGAAGCATGACCACATTGGCTCTCATGTTGTTCATAATACAATTGAAACGCTGGAACATCGTGTCAATCGACTCACTGGGGAGATGAGTGAAGTTCTCATACTCCCTCTGGTGAGTAGAAAACAAGCGAGCCTGCACCTGACTGTTCCCGACATGAGCAATCTTAAGTTTCTCCTAGATCTTACAAGCCAACTCCTCTCCAAACACCTGATCAAACTCAGATGCACAGAGAGCACAAAACATGTAATCAACTCAAACATGTCTCGATATCTTGGGGCAAGGAAGTTAGCACAACGGACATAGTTGACATCTTCTGTCACGTCCCAAAGCAACTGACCCTTGCCATGAAAAAATGCGCTCATGCACCTCTGCCACATATGGTAGTTCTTCCTATCAAAGTGCGGAGGACCCGAACCCCTATCTTGGTATGTCATCTTTGGATCTTAGACTAGTTAGAATCACGAAGATCTGTAACCGGCTCTAATACCAATTGAAGGACCGATTAGGTGACTAGAGAAGGGGAAGTGAATGAGAGCCGATAAAAATTCGTTGATGAGTACTTCGGCCTATACCCGATTTCACTTCCAACGCAATCCCGCGCACACCTTGCTAAGATCACGTAGCCACTAGAGGTGCTACTGATCCTAGGAGCAAGTTCTCCTACCCAAACAAGCAATCAACACCGTAGCGGAAAATCTGCATGGCTTGCTGCCTGGGCTACACTAGTCAGACTGATGGTGCTCACCGGTTAGGCCGATGTGCAGCGGTCAGGCCAGTCAGCTGAACCAATCAGACCGGTGGCTCCAGCAGCCGCACAGAAACATTCCAGAAAGCCATAGTGAGATTTCTAGGCTTTGTGGACCTGGCCTGGACTGGTCACGCCCGGGCTCCACCCACGGGTCAACTCCAAGAATCAACTTGCCCGATCTCCCGATTCGCTCAACAGATTCAAGTGAAACTTTGGGGAAGGTAGGAACACCTCATGGCTGTACTCTAGCTCGAAGCACAAGCCCCAAAACCCTCTAGAAAAGGAGGAATCACAAATCTCGTGCATCTACCTCAAAAACATGAGGAACTCCGAAAAACCTAAAATGGAAGGACTTTCTGCGGGATTTGAGAGGCAAGGTCACCAAGAAAAGAGGCACAACAACCTTATGTGTGACTCCCACAACAAATCCCACCAAGAAACGCCTCCAAAAATCCACCACGAAATTCCCACAAAAAGGCTCTGAAAATCCACAAATAGAAAAGCCACGGGAATCACAAGCAAATCACAAGGGACAAAGAGGATGAACTCCAAACCTTCCATACATCATGAGGAAAGATTCTTTACAAAGAGGCTAGCAACTTCTCTTCATCCTACCCACTTGGGATTTGTAATTTTGCTCTAGCTAGCCTAAGGAAACAAAGAGAAGGGGGAAAACCAAAGGGGCAAATGAGCTAGGGTTCCAAGAGTTGGCTGCCATCTCCACGCCAAAGAGTATATATGGGATGTGCCGAATGAGCAAACTACCCCTATTATAATTGTAAGATACACAGCCACCGAGTGTAATTTGGGTAATATCGTCGAAACTCCATCGGACGGATGCGCATGGACCGCAAGCCTGCTTCACCTCCACACAAGCCTTGCGATCACGCCGCGTGTCCTCCGCTTCGAAGCTTCCGGACACTGAGGACCAGGTGTGTCCGAGGACCAGTGGAGGGTCGCTCCTTAGTGATGAGTGATTGACAACGTTGTGTGGACTGATGCTTGGCTCAGTGTATAGGTACAGGTTGCGGCTTGAATCATGTTGGTGCAGATGAAGAACAAGCGCAAAACACCTTAGCTGTGGTGGCCGCCGGGTGATGGAGAGGCAAGTAGGCTTGGTTCGATGGACCTGGTGACCAATGGGGTCAAGTGCGAGCCGTGCGGTGCAAGACTAGCAAGTTGAAGTCATGGACATGGGCTGGTGCAAGGTAGCGGATCGAGGCCGAAGCTTGTACGCGGGGTTTGGTGGTTTTCCCACAAAACCATCGGTGGACGGTTTCTTGGTTTGGGCCGCAAAAGCAAGTCTGGAGGCCTGATGCGATGGAGACAGTGATCCGGGAGCGTCGGGAAGCTACAAGGCGGGGGACACGTGGCGTGATCGCGGGGCTTGCGTCGAGGCTAAGCAAGTCCGTGGTGGAAGCGTGTCCGCTCGATGGGAATATCCGAAGACTTGACCAAAATGCCCCTGAGAGGTGTGTATCTTCATTTTAAGTTGTAGGGGTATCGTGGCCATTTGCCTCCTCCAGTGGACATCGTATAAATAGCGGAGAGGTGGATGGCATCTCTCTCTCTTGGACTCTAGGGTTTCCTCCCCCAGTAGATCGCTCTGGACTGCTTCATTTCTCAGTACTTTCTTAGGCTAGATTCTTGTATAGACTCTGACCTCTGGATGTATGGAAGCATTCAGCGTTGTGATGATCTCCTAGCTCTTTGTGATTTTCATGTATTTTTGGAGCTATTTTTGAGGTATTTCGTTCTTCACTTGATTCGTTGATTTGAGGGCGTTTCCTCTCGGATTTCTTTGAGGGGATCATGGGTGGATGCCTTGCGCATCTTTGTGTGTGATCTTGACCCCTCAAACACCGTGAAATCCCTTCGATTCATGAGTTTTGGTTGGAGCCCGAGTTCTTGGTGGTGGTTCATGTGATCCGCGATTCCCGGTGCTTTAGTGAGTTAGAGGCTGAGATTTTTGGGGCATAGCTTCCTCTTGTGACGCTTCTCATCTCCCCCAAATCTTGTCTCTAGAGCTCAAGCCGTTTGGGAGATCCGGTGATGGAAAGGAGGGGTTGACCTCACGCTCGTGCTGTTTTCTACTCTGTCCGCGCTTGGCAGACGGTCCGCGACCCCCGTGCGGACGGTCCGCGAGGTGCCTGACAGTCTGGCTGTTCTTCATGTTCTTCGCATGTTCTTGCGTGCCTTTCATTCGATCCATTGAGTGGGTTGGTTTTTAGTGCAAGAGGTTTGTGGATGGTTCGTACTAGTGTGCCGGACGGTCCGTGACGAGGCAGACGGTTCGCGGGTCCATCACGGACAGTCTTTTTTTCTCGGTGTGCTACTGGAGGTTCGGGTTGCATTTTCGGACAGTCCACCGTGGCCTCGCGGACGATCCGCGCCTTTCACGTGGACAATCCGCCAGGCTACCTCGAACAGTCCGCCAGGTGCTTCGCAGATTCGTCTAAGTCTTTTGATTCTTGTCTTGTGCTTCCGCTCTTTGATTCGAGGCTTGTCTCTAGGACTTGTAGGCTTGCGCGTGCCTAGTCTAGAGCCTCTTTGGTGTGTGCGAGTGATCGGAGTGGCAATCGGGGTATAAGCCGAGTTCATCCTTCAGGAAGAATTTTTATCGACTCCCATTCACTCACCCCCTCTCTGGTCACCTATTCGGTCTTTCAATTGATATCAGAGCCGGTTACGAATCTTCGTGATTCTAACCAGTCTAAGATCCAAAGATGGGCGACTATGGTAAGGGGTCGGGTCCTCCGCACTTCGATGGCAAGAATTACCAGATGTGGGAGAGGCGCATGGGCGCGTTTTTGCGTGGGAAGGGGACTCTGATCTGGGATGTGACCCAAAATCCTAACTATGTCATTCTAGACAGTTTCATTCTTCCAGGATCACGGGACATGCTTGAGGCCAACAGCAAGGCTGTTGATTACTTGTTCCGTGCTCTCTGTGCCTCGGAGTTCGATCGAGTGTACGGGGAGTTTGTGGCCGGAAAGATATGGCTTAAGCTCAGGAATGCTCATGTTGGCAATGCCCAGGTGCAAGCTCATTTGTTTTCCACTTACCGGAGAGAGTACGAGAACTTCACTCATCTCCCTAGTGAGTCGACCGATGTGATGTTTCAGTGCTTCACCAGCATTGTGAACAATATGAGGGTCAATGTGATAGTGCTCCCATACACGGATCATGATCAAGCTATCAAGCTTCTGCATGTGAGAGCCAGGTGTGGTTCGAGGACCAGTGGATGGTCGCTTCCTGGTATGATGAGTGATTGACAACGTGGTATGGACTAATTCTTGGCTAAGTATTGCAGGTGCAGGTTGCGGCTTGACTGGTGCAGGTGCAGGTGAAGAACAAGCGTGAAAGGTCATTGCCGGTGAGGCCTCCAGGTGTGGAGAAGACAAGTAGGCTTGGTTCGAGGGACCCGGTGGCCAGCGGGGTCAAGTGCGGGCCGCATGGTGGCAAGAACGGCAAGATGAAGTCATGGACGGTTTCTTGGTTGAGCCTCAAAACCAAGGTCGAGCCGGGACCACGTGGGAGCCGAGTCATGAGTGGTGATTGGCGGAGGCTACACCGAGTTCGCGGGGTTTCCGGTGGTTCACCAAAAAACCACTGGGTTCCTTGGTTGATCCACAAAGCCAAGACCGAAGAACCGAAGACGGAGGTGCAGCAGCTCCAGACCGGTCTGACCGGTGGGTCTGACCGGTCTGACCGGTGGGTACCGGTCTGACCGGTGAGGAGCACCGGTCTGACCGGTGTGCGACGACGCAGTCCGGAATCTTCGAAGCGGAGGACACGCGTCGGGATCGCAAGGCTTGCGTCGAGGCTAAGCAAGTTTGCGGTCGCTGGGCATCCGTCCGATGGTGCGAAGACAAAGACTTCCAATTTCGCCCTCGAGGGGCATGTATCCCTAGTTAGCTAGTAAGGGTATTTTAGTCTTTCGGTTGCCTCCATATAACCCAAGTGGTGAGAGGATGGCAGCCATCTCTCGGAACCCTAGCTCATTTGGTTTTCCTATTTTCCTTCCTATTTTCTTAGGATTTTCGTAGGACTAGCTTGAGAGCTTCATGGTGAGATCTTGTGAGAGGGAAGGATGATCGGGCGGCAAGCTAGACCTTGTATGAACCTCTTTGGTATGTATAGATGATTCGGCGTGGTTCCTCAAGGCTTGGATGAGTCTTTCCCGTTTCTCCTTTTTGGTGATTTTCGGAGCCCTTTCTTGGCAATTTTCTTGGAGCGATTTCGAGGCCTTTCTCTTTGGGATTTTGTGGGGGATGTATGCATGAACCCTTCGTGGTTCTTTACCCTTTGATTCCCCTTCCAAATCCGTGAGCAAAGGGGCTCGATTTTGGGGTTTTCGTGGCTCTAGGGTTAGAGGCGTTCTTGGTGGGATTTCTTCGATTCCTCTTGATTTGACAAGTTTTGGTGGACCAAATCTTGGCTATGGAGTACCCATGAGGTGTTCCTACTATCCCCAAAGTCTTGTGCAAAACCGTGGAGCGGATCGGGAGATCGGGAGTTGGATTTGGAGGAGTTGACTCGCGGGCGCTGTTCATCCCGAGCTGCCCAGGCACGACCGGTCTGACCGGTGCTCTTGACCGGTCTGACCGGTGCTAGCCCTTGGTGGGTTTTTGTCTCGGGGAATAGCCTTGTCCGTGTGGTTTTGTCCCGTGGTCCTGCTGATCAGTTCTTGGAGTGTTTGGAGTTGTTTTGCTAGGATTTGTGAGGGGTTCTTCTTCCTCACAGGTTGTGTTTCATGGTGGTTTTTGTTCCAGGGCCTAGAGGATTCACTGAGGCTTCCTGGAACGTTTGCTGTGCGGCTGCTGTAGCCACCGGCCTGACCGTCTCTGTCCACCGGTCTGACCGGTGTCACGGTCTGACCGGCGCAGGCCATCGGTCTGACCGGTGTAGCACAGGCAGCAAGCCGTGCAAGTTTCCGCTGTGTGTTTTGGTGAGTTTTGGCTAGGAAGGTTGAGTGTTGGTTCCTAGGACCAGTAGCACTCCAGTGGCTGCGTGGTCTTGACCAACTTGGGTAGTTGGATCGGAGACGTGAGTTGGAAGCCGTGTTCGTCTTGTTGGAGTTCTCATCTCCTTCGAGAAGAATTTTTATCGGCTCCCATTCACTCCCCCCCTCTCTGGTTCGCCTAATCGGCCCTTCAATTGGTATCAGAGCCGGTTCGGGTCTTTATTGACTCTTACCAGTCTAAGATCCAAAGATGGCGTACCAGGAACGGGGTTCGGGTCCTCCGCACTTCGATGGGAAGAACTACCAGATGTGGCAAAGGCGGATGGCGGCGTTCCTCCGCGGAAAGGGTCAGATCCTTTGGGATGTCACGGTGAACACAGCTTATGTTCATCCGATGAACTTCCTTGCTCCAGGATCGAGGGATATGTTCGAAGCCAACAACAAGGTTGTCGACTACTTGTTTCGTGCTCTGTGTCAGCTTGAATTCGATCGGGTTCAGACAGAGGACTTAGCTTGTAGGATTTGGGAGCAGTTGAAGGATGCTCATGCTGGGAATGCTCAGGTTCAGGCTCGGATGTACGCGACTTACCGGAGAGAGTACGAGAACTTCACTCATCTCCCCGGCGAGTCCGTCGATGCCCTTTTTCAACGATTTACGGTCGTTGTGAACAACATGAGAGCCAATGTGGACGTCCTCCCATACAATGATCATGATAGAGCCGTGAAGCTCTTGCACTCGTTGGATCGTACCGTATGGGACGGGAAGTTTGAGGCTATTGTTGAGTCCGAGAAGTATGACACCTTGACGGTGAACGAGCTGTTCTCGAAGCTCAAGTCGGCTGAGTTGGACCGTGGTATGACAGCCAAGATCGAGAGCCCGACTGATTCTCATAGTCTCGCTCTCGTTAGTGGCAAAGGAGCTAAGTCTAACGCTAACGCATCCTCCAGGATGTACTCTCTGTCTTCTTTGATGTCTTTGCCAGATGAGGAGTTCGACGTGCTTGGAGAGGACGAGCTGGCGTTGCTGACCAGGCGGTTCGAGAGGCTGCACGAGAACCGGGTGAACACGAGGAGGACAGCACGGACGTGCTTTCAGTGCGGCAAGCCAGGACACTTCGTTGCCGACTGCCCGGAGAAGACGGAGAACAAGGACGGCTACAAGGATGGCTACAGGCACCGATCGAGCAAGGATGGCAAGTACCGATCGAGGCGCGATCACAAGCACAAGAACAAGCACAAGGACGAGCGACGGTCGAGGAAGAAGGATGGCCGCGGCAGGAAGGCCCGAGCAATGGTCGGAGCGAGCGACGTCGACTCCAGCTCCGCCTACTCTTCCTCAAGCTCGAGTAGCAGTGAAGATGAAGGTGATCGGCGCAAGAACAAGAAGTCATCCAGGAACTTGAGCGGGTTGAGCTGCTTCGCGAGAGATGGCTTCTGCGGCATGGCCCGTAGCTCCGGCAGCAAGAAGAGCCACCAGAGTGACTCGGACTCTGACTCCGAGGATGAGGTATGTGATGAGCTCTCTTCTTTGCGCAAGGAGAATGATGAGTTGGTTGACTTGCTTGATAACCGCGATCACATGCTTAGAGAGGCCAAGAAGATGAGGAAAGAGCTTAGGGCCTCACTAGAAGATGCTAGGAACCGTGTGGCTGAGCTAGAAACCCAGAACCTAGATGCTAAGCTTGAGATTGATTCGCTTAAGGCTTCTCCTGTGGTTTCTGATGAGATTGATTGCTGTGATTGCTCTGTGTACCTAGCTGATCTTACTGCTCTTAAGGATAAGCATGCTTCTACTTGTGATGAACTAGATATGCTTAGGGTTGAAGTGGCTGAGCTTAAGTCTAGACCTGCTTTGCTAGGTGCTTGCACTTCTTGCCCTGTTTTGCATGGAAAGATTGATGAGATGCATGCTTACACTGTTTCGCTTGAGGCTAAGTTGAAAGAGCCTATTCCTACTTCTTGCTCTACTTGTGAATTGCATGCGGTTAAGAATTTGGAGCTTGCACATTATGTTGATCGCCTGCAGGATGAAAATGACGAGCTGAGAAAATGTATGAGCTAGTTGTCGGGTCAGGAGCCTCAGCTCGGTATCATGATAGCGGCTTTCAAACGCTATGATGGTCAGGCACTTGGGGCTGACAAGCTTGGAGAGAACTGTGGTGAGGGAGTTGAGAGAGTTGGAGAGATTCCTATCCCACCACCAAACAGACACAAGAACAAGTTTGAGCCCAAGCCCAACCATCTCAGAAACAAACTTGACACTACTCCAGATCCACCCATATTCCCTCACCCAACAAATGATTTTCAGAAACCGGTGAAGTTTGTGAGCCCAAAGGGAGGTGAGGAAGGAGAGAAGAAGGGTGAGAAGCCGAGTGGGCAGCCCCAACCCAAGCCTAAGCCTAAGCCACAGTCCATAAAGTTCCATTGTGGGTATTGTGGGAGAGATGGTCACAAGGATGAGTTTTGCTTCAAAAGGAAGCGTGAGGAGAGAATGGCTAGAGAGTGGGCTAACAGGGATAGGTACCACCCCTCTAATGGTGTACCTGAGCCTCGTATGCAGATGCCCAGGGCCAAGGCGATTGTGAGGACGGTTCCGGCTTGGGGAGACCGGAAGGCTGCAGGTGTTGCTGCTGGCCGAGCCACACCGGTCAGACCGGTGTACTACACCGGTCAGACCGGTGCAGGTCTGGGCAGACAGCGAGTCGGATTTCGTGCTCGTGAGGATGCTCGGTTTGGTTCTGGAGGTCGTGGTTCTGGTGGTTGGTCTGGAAAGTTTGCAGGTGGTCAGTTTGCTAGGCGTTCTCCACCTCGTGCTCAATACGAGGGTGAGAAGAGTCGTAGCTTTGAGATGGAGCGGAGGTACGATCCACGGTTTCCCTTTCGTGGTTTTCGTCCTCCTCCAGCTAGAGAGGGTTGGTTCCCTCGTGGTGGTTACCGTGGTGGTAGTTTTGATAGGCGTGATGATTTGGTTTGTGCTAACCCCACTTTGGAGCAAATGGCTCGGCACTGGTTTTACTCTTATGGTACTAACCCCAGTGCTGAGTCGTTTGTTCACTCACGTGCTCGCTTTTGAATTTCAGGTGGGAGACTTGAAGAACATTTGGTTGATTGACTCCGGTTGCTCGAGGCATATGACCGGAGACAAGGGGTGGTTCTCAAGTCTCGTCCCGGTGGTGACAAAGAAGTACATCACCTTTGGGGACAATGGGCGAGGGCGTGTGCTGTCAGAAGGTGAGATTAAGGTAAGTGACAAGATCACTCTCAGGCGTGTTGCTCTTGTTCAATCGCTTGGATACAATTTGCTTTCTGTGTCCCAGTTGTTGGATGAGGGTTTTGAGGTGTTGTTTCGGCCTGGTGGTTCTCGGATTTTAGATTCTCGGGGGGATCTTGTTTGCATGGTCGTTCCCGAGGGTCAGGTGTTCTGAGCTGATTTTTCTCAGTCTTCTGGTGTGGAGCGTTGCTTCTTGGCTGGTTCTTCGAGTGAGTTGTGGAAGTGGCATAGGAAGTTGGGTCACTTGAGCTTTGACCTTTTGTCTCGCTTGAGTAAACTCAATTTGGTCCGAGGATTGCCACGATTGAGGTTTGAGAAAGAGTTGGTTTGTGCGCCGTGTAGGCATGCCAAGATGGTAGCCTCTTCTCACCCGCCTCTCACCGATGTGATGACTGAGCGTCCATGCGAGCTGCTCCATATGGACCTTGTTGGCCCAGCTCGTGTGCGATCTGCGGGTGGGAAGTGGTATGTCCTTGTTGTGGTGGACGACTACTCTCGGTATGCGTGGGTGTTCTTTCTTGAGGAGAAGGGGGAGACGTTTGGTTTTGTTCGAGATCTTGTCTTGAGGTTAAGAAACGAGAGGCACGGAGATGCCATACGAGCGATCCGCAGTGACAATGGCTCGGAATTCAAAAACTCTCGCTTCGAAACCTTTTGCCATGACTTGGGTCTTGAACATCAGTTTTCGAGTCCGTATATGCCTCCCCAGAATGGCGTGGTGGAAAGGAAAAACAGGACCCTGTGCGAGATGGCTCGGACGATGCTCGACGAGCATAGGACTCCGAGAAGGTTCTGGGCTGAGGCGGTCAATACCGCGTGCCATGTGTCGAACAGGATCTACCTCAGGGTTCACAAGAAGAAAACCTGTTACGAGTTGATGCACGGTCGCACACCCAAGGTGAGTCACTTCCATGTCTTTGGTTGTAAATGCTTCATTCTGAAGAAAGGGAAGAAGTTGGACAAGTTCGAGGCTAGGTCTGTCGATGGTATTTTCTTTGGTTATGCACCTCATTCTAGAGCATTTCGTGTGCTCAATCTTGAAACTAACCAAATCGTGGAGACTTGCGAGGTAACCTTCGACGAGACACAGCCACGTAGTCAGCTTGTTTTTGAGTGTGCAGGTGACGACGAACTTGGCGAGGAGATCTTTCAGGAGGAGGAGCATGAACATGGAGATGATGAAGATGGCGGTGTGATGCCCGCGGCTGAACATGTACCTACTACTTCGACAACGATCGAGAATGGACCCTCTCCCACACCTACAACGACAAACCCAGATCAAGGCGAAGCTGCTGTTGAGGGGGAGGTAGCATCAAGGCGAGAACCTCCCCGACGAGTGCAAGTGGATCACCCAGCTTCGAGAATCATCGGCGACATGAATGAACGTACTACACGGTCGAGGGTTCGGAACAATTCTCATTTCGCTCATGCTGCTTTTGTTGCCACTTTTGAGCCCAAAGACATTGGACATGCGTTATCTGATCATAATTGGGTTAACTCGATGCATGAGGAGTTGGAGAATTTTGAGAGGAACCAAGTTTGGGTGTTGGTTGACCCTCCCCCAGGGTGTAAGCCGATTGGGACAAAATGGGTGTGGAAAAATAAAGAGGGAGAGAAAGGAGAAGTAGTGAGGAACAAGTCGAGACTTGTTGCTCAGGGGTACAGTCAGAAAGAGGGGATCGACTACGAGGAGACTTTCGCTCCTGTAGCTCGTTTGGAGGCGATCAGGATCCTTCTAGCTTTTTCCGTGGCTAAAGGGTTCAAGTTGTACCAGATGGATGTGAAGAGTGCTTTCCTGAACGGTGTGTTGGAGGAAGAGGTGTTTGTGAGGCAACCACCGGGTTTTGAGAGTGAGAAGTACCCTCACCGGGTATACAAGTTGAGGAAGGCGCTGTATGGGTTGAAGCAGGCGCCTAGAGCTTGGTATGGTAGGTTGAGGGGGTTCCTGTTTGAGAGAGGGTTTGAGATGGGGAAGGTCGACCAGACCTTATTTCTCCTCAGGCAGGACAGAGATATCCTGATTGTGCAGGTATACGTGGATGATATTGTCTTTGGTGGCTCGTCTAACTCTCTTGTTGCAAGGTTTGCAGAAGACATGAGCAGGGAATTTGAGATGAGCATGATGGGCGAGTTGCAGTTCTTCCTCGGGCTACAAATCAAGCAATCAAAGGAAGGAACATTTGTGCACCAAGCTAAGTACACCAAGGACATTGTGAGGAAGTTCAAGATGGAGGACTCCAAGGCCATGGCGACGCCTATGAGTACGACTACAGTTCTTGATGCGGACGAGGAAGGTGAACACGTGGACCAGAAGGAGTACCGGAGCATGATCGGGTCACTCCTCTACTTGACGGCGACGAGGCCGGACATTCAATTCTCGGTGTGTCTGTGCGCTCGTTTTCAAGCTTCTCCGAGGACTTCGCATCGGCAAGCAGTGAAGCGCATTTTCAGGTATTTGCGACACACTCCCGACTTCGGCCTTTGGTACTCTGCGTCTTCTTCTTTGGCGCTTCATGGATTTTCAGACGCGGATTTTGCCGGGTGTCGGTTGGATAGGAAGTCCACTTCTGGGACTTGCCAGTTCTTGGGTTCTTCTTTGGTATCTTGGTCTTCCCGCAAACAGTCGAGTGTTGCTCAATCCACTACCGAGGCAGAGTATGTGGCCGCAGCTAGTTGTTGCTCTCAGCTCCTTTTTTATCACATACACCATGAGTGACTTTGGTGAGGAGTATACCCATGTCCCACTTCAATGTGATAGCACCAGTGCCATAAGCGTTGCAAAGAACCCAGTGCTCCATTCCAAAACCAAGCACATAGAAGTGAGGTATCATTTTCTGAGAGACAACGTAGAGAAAGGGAAGATAGCTTTGATCCATGTACCCACACATGAACAACTAGCCGATATTTTCACCAAACCCCTAGATCAAGCAACTTTCACTCGTTTGCGGGGGGAACTTGGTGTTTGTTTGGTTTCTTGAGTTGGCGTGTGGGAGCTCCTTTGTAGCATATGTATAGCTTTCCTTTGTGCATTTCTTGCATTTGGCATGGCATATGTAGCATGATGTATAGGCATCTTTGTATCTTAGGTTGCATGCTTTTTGTATCAAATGCATTGTTTAGGAAAGGCTTCTCCTATACACATTGTTCACCATGGAATGACATATATGTCTTTGTGAGCTAATTTGGTAAGCTATGGTTAGTTTGGCTTAGCTCTTGATAATCTTGGTTTGTATCCATGGTTGATGGCTATGTTTTTGAAAAATTTCATATATATGCTCTCTTGTGAGTAAATGCCTTTACATGATCTTGACATGTTTTAGTGGCTTGGCTATGCTTAATTTGTGGTTGGATAGCTTATTTTGATCATATGGGGCCAAAGGCTCATTTGCCATCATGAATGTTTAGCCCCCATGCTTTATCTTGTGGAGGGGCATAAGTTCCTTTTTGTCGCAAAGACATTTCATGTACCAATTATAAATCTGAATATGAAATGTAAATTGCTTGAAAAATGTGCTCCCATGTCATATGTGCTAATTTTAATTTGCTTTGGGTGCTAAATCGTTGCATGATGCCTACCAATGAGAAGTCTCATATATAGAAGTAGGCACATGGCTCGGTGGCTTTGACATGACATGAGGTGCTTGTGGGTGTTTATGATGGTCTTATGCTTAGAATGGTTGTCCTAGTATGAAGTTTGTGTGGCTTTGCCATTTTGACATGTTTTGCTCATGTTTAGGACTTTGCTCATGAGAGGGTAATTTTTCGCAAAATTGCTAAATTCTATCTTAGCTTCGCCCAATGGTTGTGAAACTTAGTGATCATGAAGTTTATGTCTTTACGAAGCTATAGAGTATCTAACTTGCTCGTTTGGACATGTGTAGCATCCTATGTTGAATTTTGTCTATTTGAGAAGCTCTAGGTTGCATTTTTTGCATTTTTGGCTTGATTCATGCATTGTCAACAAGGGGGAGAAGTTTGAGCATGTTTTGGCCTACTGAATGCATTTGGAAGGTTTTCAGGTGGTTTCGAGCTATTTTTTGGGCTCTGTTGTGCACCGGTCTGACCGGTTGAGGTCACCGGTCTGACCGGTCAGAGTGCTGGTCCTGTTCACATGTTGCCCACCGGTCTGACCGGTGGTGTCGACCGGTCTGACCGGTCAGAGCTGACCTGTTGCAGCTGCTCTGTTTTGTGAAGTGGTTCGCATGCATTTGTCCAGGGGGAGTTGCATCGGTTCAGGGGGAGCTTGCATGTGTGCAGGGGGAGCTCTTTGTGGTTTTCGAGCTTTGGTTTGATGGTTTGTGCTCTTTGCTTGAGCATGTTTTGTCTCGGATGTGTCGAGCCGTTGCCCTTGCCTAAGGGGTCCGAAACTTGTCTTCTTCAAGTGATCTTGCTCTTTGCCTTTTCTTTGGCTTTCGATCGCTTGTTGGAGTTTCTTTTAGTCGTTTCTTTTCTTTTCCTTTTCTCTTGGTTACCAAAACGTGTGTGTTGTCAATGCACTCATCAAGGGGGAGATTGAGAGCCAGGTGTGGTTCGAGGACCGGTGGATGGTCGCTTCCTGGTATGATGAGTGATTGACAACGTGGTATGGACTAATTCTTGGCTAAGTATTGCAGGTGCAGGTTGCGGCTTGACTGGTGCAGGTGCAGGTGAAGAACAAGCATGAAAGGTCGTTGCCGGTGAGGCCTCCAGGTGTGGAGAAGACAAGTAGGCTTGGTTCGAGGGACCCGGTGGCCAGCGGGGTCAAGTGCGGGCCGCATGGTGGCAAGAACGGCAAGATGAAGTCATGGACGGTTTCTTGGTTGAGCCTCAAAACCAAGGTCGAGCCGGGACCACGTGGGAGCCGAGTCATGAGTGGTGATTGGCGGAGGCTACACCGAGTTCGCGGGGTTTCCGGTGGTTCACCAGAAAACCACTGGGTTCCTTGGTTGATCCACAAAGCCAAGACCGAAGAACCGAAGACGGAGGTGCAGCAGCTCCAGACCGGTCTGACCGGTGGGTCTGACCGGTCTGACCGGTGGGTACCGGTCTGACCGGTGGGTACCGGTCTGACCGGTGAGGAGCACCGGTCTGACCGGTGTGCGACGACGCAGTCCGGAATCTTCGAAGCGGAGGACACGCGTCGGGATCGCAAGGCTTGCGTCGAGGCTAAGCAAGTTTGCGGTCGCTGGGCATCCGTCCGATGGTGCGAAGACAAAGACTTCCAATTTCGCCCTCGAGGGGCATGTATCCCTAGTTAGCTAGTAAGGGTATTTTAGTCTTTCGGTTGCCTCCATATAACCCAAGTGGTGAGAGGATGGCAGCCATCTCTCGGAACCCTAGCTCATTTGGTTTTCCTATTTTCCTTCCTATTTTCTTAGGATTTTCGTAGGACTAGCTTGAGAGCTTCATGGTGAGATCTTGTGAGAGGGAAGGATGATCGGGCGGCAAGCTAGACCTTGTATGAACCTCTTTGGTATGTATAGATGATTCGGCGTGGTTCCTCAAGGCTTGGATGAGTCTTTCCCGTTTCTCCTTTTTGGTGATTTTCGGAGCCCTTTCTTGGCAATTTTCTTGGAGCGATTTCGAGGCCTTTCTCTTTGGGATTTTGTGGGGGATGTATGCATGAACCCTTCGTGGTTCTTTACCCTTTGATTCCCCTTCCAAATCCGTGAGCAAAGGGGCTCGATTTTGGGGTTTTCGTGGCTCTAGGGTTAGAGGCGTTCTTGGTGGGATTTCTTCGATTCCTCTTGATTTGACAAGTTTTGGTGGACCAAATCTTGGCTATGGAGTACCCATGAGGTATTCCTACTATCCCCAAAGTCTTGTGCAAAACCGTGGAGCGGATCGGGAGATCGGGAGTTGGATTTGGAGGAGTTGACTCGCGGGCGCTGTTCATCCCGAGCTGCCCAAGCACGACCGGTCTGACCGGTGCTCTTGACCGGTCTGACCGGTGCTAGCCCTTGGTGGGTTTTTGTCTCGGGGAATAGCCTTGTCCGTGTGGTTTTGTCCCGTGGTCCTGCTGATCAGTTCTTGGAGTGTTTGGAGTTGTTTTGCTAGGATTTGTGAGGGGTTCTTCTTCCTCACAGGTTGTGTTTCATGGTGGTTTTTGTTCCAGGGCCTAGAGGATTCACTGAGGCTTCCTGGAACGTTTGCTGTGCGGCTGCTGTAGCCACCGGCCTGACCGTCTCTGTCCACCGGTCTGACCGGTGTCACCGGTCTGACCGGCGCAGGCCATCGGTCTGACCGGTGTAGCACAGGCAGCAAGCCGTGCAAGTTTCCGCTGTGTGTTTTGGTGAGTTTTGGCTAGGAAGGTTGAGTGTTGGTTCCTAGGACCAGTAGCACTCCAGTGGCTGCGTGGTCTTGACCAACTTGGGTAGTTGGATCGGAGACGTGAGTTGGAAGCCGTGTTCGTCTTGTTGGAGTTCTCATCTCCTTCGAGAAGAATTTTTATCGGCTCCCATTCACTCCCCCCTCTCTGGTTCGCCTAATCGGTCCTTCAGCATGCCCTGGATAGGTCTGTGTGGAGTGCCAAGGTCGAGGCCATTGAGGAGTCGAGCGTGTATGATACCTTGACACTTGATGAGCTGTTCTCTAAGCTCAGGTCCTGGAGGTTGATCATGGCTTGAGAGCCAAGAGCGAGAGCCCCACTGATCCTCATAGTTTGGCTCTTGTCTCAGGATCGAGGACTAATGCTAACTCTGCTGCTTTTTCTTTGTCCTGTCTTGTGTCCATGCCAGATGAGGACTTTGAGGTGCTGAGCGAGGAGGATCTCGCCTTGTTGAGCAAGAGGTTTGGGCAGATGTACGAGAACCGCAAGAATGCGAGGAGAAGCTCGGGGATGTGCTATCGGTGCGGGAAGCACGGGCACTTCATTGCCGAATGCCCAGAAGCCATGGAGATCAAGAACGACTACAAGGGCAAGCCTAAGCACGACTACAACAAGCACCGCTCCCGGAATGACTACAAGGACAAGCGCAAGGACAAGGACGAGAGAAGACCAAAGAAGAGCAGCGGGTACAAGAAGAAGACGGCTCGAGCGATGGTTGCCGGAGCGAGCGACATCGACTCCACTTCAAGCGACACTTCTTCCGGTTCGAGCAGCGATGAAGAGCAAGATCAGCGCAAGGACAAGCGGCACACGGGCAAGAACTTCACCAGCCTCAGCTTCGTTGCACAAGGTGGATTTTGCAGCATGGCGCACTCCAAGAAGGGTGGGAAGCACTGCTCGGATTCGAACTCTGACTCCGAGGCAGAGGTACGACATGATCCCAACTTCTTGCTAGAGGAGAATGCTAGGCTGAATGAGTAGCTTGATAACCGTGATGATGTGATTAGGAAGACCAACAAGGAGAAGAGAGAGTTTTGGTCTTTGCTAGGTGATGCTAAGGACAAGATAGTTGAGCTTGAGTCTTTGTTTGTTGATGCTAGAACTGAGATAGACTCGTTGAAAGCAGATGAGGTTGATTGTGGTGATTGCAATGTTTTGTTGGCTGACTTGACTGCTCTCAAGGAGAAGCATGCCTCAACTCTTGAGGAACTTGATGTTCTTAGGATTGAGTGTGATGAGTAGAAATCTAGATCTGCTTTGTTAGGTGCTTGCACTTCTTGTCCCGTGTTGCATGCTAGGCTAGATGAATCTCATACCAAGATAGTTTCTCTTGAGGCTGCATTGAAAGCTCCTATTCCTACATCATGCTCTACCTGTGAAATGCATGCTTTGAAAAACATGGAACTTGCACACTATGTTGAACGTTTGCAGGATGACAATGATGAGTTGAGGAAATTGATGGGGTGGTTGTCAGGGCATGAGCCACAATTGAGTTTGATGTTGACTGAGTTTAAGAGGTTTGATGGTCAGGCGTTGGGGGCTGGCAAGAGTGGTGAGAAGAGTGGTGAGGGAGGAGAGAAAGTTGGAGAGATTCCTATCCCACCACATACCACACCCATGAACAAATTTGCACCCAAGCCAAACCACCTCAGAAACAAGCTAGACACAACCCCAAATCCACTAGTATTCCCCCACAAGACAGAAAACTACCAGAAACCCGTCAAGTTTGTGAGCACCCAAGGGAATGTCTTTGGTGAGAAGTTAGGAGAGAAAGCTGTTGAGAAGCCCATAGAAAAGGCAGAGCCTAAGCCACAGCTGATCCGCTTCCATTGTGAGTATTATGGGAGGGATGGACATAAAGATGAGTTCTGTTTCAGGAGGAAGAGGGATGAGAGGTTTGCTAGAGAGATGGCAAACAAGGACAGGTACCACCCTTCCTATGCTGTGCCTGAGCCTCATAGAGGGCCTCTACCTAGAGGTGATAGGTTTGTGCATACAGTTCCCACTCGTGGTGGTGGAGGTGTGTTTCCTCAGAGAGATAGGTGTGTTGGGTTTGGGCGTGGTGAGTTTGCTGGACGTGTGTGACGCCCAGGTTTTCAATTAGGGTTAATTAACACTAATGACTGGTCAACCAAGTCAAACATGTTGACTTTGGTCAAACTTTGGTCAACCTAGGTCAGTGCATGTTTATACCTTGTTTGCGCTATGGTAGAAAGTTGAGCTGCTTTTTAGTCACATATGTTCCTATATGTTTTTCTTATGTTTAAATAGGCTGAAAATGGTTATTTTTGTGTAGAATGTTTAAAATGAGTTCTGAACCTAATTTTTGGTATGAAGGCTAGTTTTAACCCCTAAAAGCTCTGTGTAAATTTTGAGCACCAGTGCGTGAGTTGTTTTCTCTGTTTTTAATATTCTTGCCTTTTCCTTGATTAAAATGTTGTATTTTTGATGCTCTGCTTATAGCACCAAATGTTGTGAAAATTTAATAGTGGTTCTGTTGTAGTGTTATGTGCTTGTACAAAAAGTTTCACTATGATTCATTGCATGGTTATACCATATTGATTTTTGGAATGAAACTAGTATATATAAAAAGATAAATGAAGAAATCTTTTCTTTAAAAAAACTTGTGTGTGCTTTACCCCTAAGAGTTGCTACCATGGACCTCTGAAGTGTAACTCAAACGTTTGTGTGGTAATTTGCTTGTTTGAATCTATATGCACACAATCACTTTTGAAATAATTACTAAATGAACTTTTGTTTGAATCATCCTTATGGAAGAGTATGCTGAATATATTCTATTTAAATGAATAAGGAAAACTTAACACCTTACATGAAATGTTTGGTAAATAAATAAACTCACATCACCTTTTAACTCTTGCATGTGCATTCTACGTGTAGAACCTTCCGACGTTAGCCCCGAGTTCATCCCGGATCAAGGTGACGGACCGTCCGAGGGAAGGAACCAACTACGTGGACGTGCAACAAGACCCGAACCAAATTCGGAAGATCTCCTACTAACTTGTTAGTGAAGGCAAGCCCCAGTTTAACATACACCTATGTGTTTCCTTTTTAAATTTCTGAATTTATGCTTGTTTATGTATGTGCATTTACGTTCAGGAGTTGAATGGAAATCCTAGATGCATGATCCATAAGTACCTATGATCTTTTACTAGTATGCTAGGTCGATAGTTGTTATGCACTAAGGACCCTGTACAAGTCGAGTGATGTACTTCGCTCACGAGAATAGGTTCTTATGTTGGAATCATAAGACTTGTTAAACTGAATTGATCACGTGGTAAGAGCATGGGATTTTGGGCTCCGGTTCAATGGTTAAGAGATTAAGCGTTTGAAAGTACTAAACATTTGTCGGACATGGGTACGGTAAACCTAGTACCTGAGTGACGTGGTGCAGGAACTTTAGGCTACTAATCTTGGGCTGCTGCCCCAGGCTAGCTACCTGTGGTGCATGGTGACGCTGGATGCTAGTGTAAGTCATGCCAGCTAGCTATGTACCTAGGACTGTGGCATCTGATCCTAATCCGACGAATGACGGGAACCGTTTGGTTGAAATCACTCTTTGTGAGGGTTTTCTCCCGTATGTTTAGGTTCACCTTGCAAGGTTATTAATCAATCGATTGTCGGCCTCTCACCGTTATCCGAGATTGCTTAACCCTCTATCCATGATAATCCCTCTATGATGAAATGTTGATAAACTTGATGTTTGATTAATTGTTTGCACAAGTATGCTTGCACTAGTTGCTTATCTAGTAATAATTGATCTACTAGAACTTGAGCTAAAATATTGAAAGTAAGGATTAACTCCTTAGCCAGTTTTTGGCAACACAAACCCAACAGCCAAAAGCCATGCATGATTAGAAGGTTAAGTCTTTTATTTTTAGACGGGTAAGCCTTGCTGAGTATTAGTATACTCAGCCTTGCTATATATGTTGTTTTCAGGTAATGTTGTTTGACGTGGAAGAAATCTCACCCGGCTGGGAGCTGGAACGGGTGAAGGACGAAAAGTAATGGCATTATGGGTGGCCTCCCATGATGCCAAGTTATCGTAGTTTATTTCCGTTGTCATTTACAACTCTGAACCATGGTTTATTATTTTATGAACTATGAAATGTAATAGTTGACCCTACGGGGAAGATCAGTATTAAATTGTAAGGTACTCTGGACTCTCCTTCGTGGGGGTTTTAATGTATGCGTGTTCGATCCTCTGTGTGTTAATTCAAGTGATTTACCAGGCTCGACCCGGCAACACTCAACGGGATAATTCTTTATTATCGCTTAATGACCAAAGTGGACCGGTCTAAGTGATAGTACAGACTTATCTCGGGTGGGGTTGTCACAATGTGCTCCTGCTCGTGACCGTTACGAGTTTGGGAGGCACGATCGCAGCTTTGGGTATCAGAGGGACTACGGGCCACGTTTTCCCTCTCGTGGTGTGCGTTCCCCTCCAGTGAGACGTGATAGGTTCTTCAGTGGTAGGCGTGAGAAGGCTCCGCCTAGAGGTTTTTGATAGGATGGATTTTGCTAACCCTTCTTTTGAGCAAAAGGCTCGACACTGGTTTGATTCCTTTGGTACTAACCCCAGTGTTGAGTCGCTTGCTCATTCTCGTTCTCGTTTTTGATTTGCAGGTGGGAGGTGAAGGACCGGATTGGGCGACCAGAGAGGGGGGGAGTGAATGGGAGCCGATAAAAATTCTTTCTCGAGGGAGATAGCTCCTCCAACGAGATGAACACGGCCTCGATCCCAAAATCACTTTCACCACTCTATCCGCACGTTTGCCAAGACCACGTAGCCACTGGAGTGCTACTGATCCTAAGAGCAAACCTCACCAGCAAGCACTGAAACTACTCAATCACAACAGCGGAAACAACACATGGGAAATTTCCTACCAGGGGCGGTCAGACCGCATGGACAGGGCGGTCAGACCGCCTAGGCTGAGAAATTCCCCAAAACCACAACTCGAAGCTCACGACTCCGAATCGACCCCAAGATTTCGCCTGGAAACTCCTCTGATCAAGGCAAACAAGCTCCCAGCGAAAATCCCCAGAAAATGAACACTTTCCTCGCGAAACCCCCAGGGCGGTCAGACCGCGTGCCCTGGGCGGTCAGACCGCCTCCCCTGCAGAATCTGGCCGCGGGTCAACTCCCAACTTCCCTTCACCTGATCTCCCGATTCACTCCACGGATTGCAACGAAACTTCGGGGATAGCTGGGTCACCTCATGAATGACCTCTTCACCAAAGGATATGCACCGAAACCCATCCAATCAAGAGGAATCGTGAATCGAAGGTCTCTAGGTCATGAACTCCAAGAACTCCGAAATCCACCCAAATCAAAAGATTTCCCAAAGGATTTCTGGGGCAAAGTCACCAAGAAAAGAGACACGAAGACCTCATGTGTGACACCCAACAAGAATCCCTTCAAGAAACACCTCAAACAAGCCACCACGAAAACCCCAAAAAGGGCTCCAAAAATCACAAAAAGGGAAAACGCCGGGAGACAAAGAGAGACTAGATGAACCACGCCGAAGCTTCTATACATACCATGAAAGGTTCATACTAGGTCTAGCAAACCGCCCGAACATTTATCCCTCTCACAAGATCTCTCATGAAGCACTCAAGCTAGGCCTAAGGAAAACTAAAGAGGAAAGCAAATGAACTAGGGTTCCAAGAGGTGGCTGCCATCTCCTCTCAATTGAGTTTATATGGAGGGCAACCAATGACCAAACTACTCCTACTTACTTAACTTAAGATACAAGCCCACGGAGGGCACTTGGGGAACTTTGATCTTTTCCTTCATCGGACGGACGCTCGCTGGCCGCAACCCGCTTCATCTCCACGCAAGCCTCACGATCGCACTACGCGTGCTCCGCTTCGAAGCTTCTCGACGCGCTGCGGCCCACGCCGTCAGACCGCCCCTATAGGGCGGTCAGACCGGCCTCCCCCGGTCACTCCGGGCCAGGCAATCAGACCGCCTCCCCTGGGCGGTCAGACCGGCCTGAGTAGGCTGGTCACCCCGTCGAGCCTTCGGCCTTGGCTTTGTGGCTCAGCCAAGCAACCCAGTGGTTTTGTGGCCAAACCACTGCAAACCCCGCGTGCAAGCTTCAGTTGTTAGCTGCTACCTTGCACCGGCTCCATCCCTCTCGATGTCGTCTAGCTCTTCTTGCCAGCGTACGGTCCGCACTTAATCCCATCGGCCACCGGGTACCTCGATCGAAGCCTACTTGTCTCTCCGCTCCTGGGAAGTCACACAGACATAGACCTTTCGCACTTGATCTTCACCTGCACCACGCGAATCAAGCTGCAACCTGTACCTGCAATACTAGGCCAAGAGTCAGTCCACACAACGTTGTCAATCACTCATCACTAAGGAGCGACCATCCACCGGTCCTCGAACCACACAGGTCCTCAATCTCCCCCTTGATGAGTGCATTGACAACACCCGCACACATAGTAATCATTAAGAGAAAAGAAAAAAAAGAAAAAACAAACAACCCATCAAGTGATCCAAAAACCAAACAACACAAACCCTGATCACTTGAAGCCAAAGTCTCGGTCCCCTAAGGCAAGGGCGAGCAAACCACCAAAGCAAGAACTCAGGCGACACACAGAGCTCCCCCCGAACACATGCAGACTCCCCCTAAGCAAATGCACTCCCCCTGAACACATGCATGCAAGAACTACTGCAGATGCATGAAAAAAAATGAGCAAGACTTGCTCTTACTGACCCAGGCCGGTCAGACCGCCTAGCCAGGCCGGTCAGACCGCCTGGGCCGGTCACACCACAGACAGGGCGGTCTGACCGCCCTATGTGACCGCCCCCTGAAAAACATATTCCGCAACAGTTCGAAACCAGCCGAAAACCTTCTAAACATGCTCAGACCTATTTTCCATGCACAAACTTCTCCCCCTTGTTGACAATGCATGAATCAAGGCATTTCTACGAAAAATACAACCTAGAGCTTCTCAAATAGACAAAGAGCACTAGAAAATGCTACGAGTGAGCAAATGAGCAAGCAAGACATTCCAAAGATTCGTATGAGCATTGCCATCATGATAGTAAAGCTATATGAGCAAATGAGCAAGCCATGATCAAAATACACAATTTTGCGAAAAAATTCCCTCTCATGAGCTAAAGACCAAAACATGAGCAAAGTCTACCAAAGTGAATTTAAATCACACAAACTTCATGCTAGGTCACATATCCTTAACACAAGATCATTACAAACACCCATAAGCATCTCATGTCATGTTAAAGCCATCGAGCCATGTGTCTACTTCTTAAAATGAGACTTCTCATTGGTAGACAACATGCAACGATTTAGCACCCATATAAAATCAGATTTAAAACATTTATGACATGGATCAATTGAGAGCACAATTTTGAGCAAGGCATTTCATACCAAGTTAATTTTTCACATATAAGCATAAAATGGTACATGAAGTGCCTTTGCGACAAAAAGAAGCCTATGCTCCCCCACAAGGTAACACATGGGCTAAACATTCATAATGACACATGGGTCTTTGACCCCAAGTGAGAAGCACATGATATCCAACCATGAATTAAGCGTGACATAAACCACCAAAGCATACTAAGATCATGCCAATCCTTAAACTCATAAGAGAGAGCCTATCTAAACATTTTCCAAAAACTAGCCACCTCAACATGCAAATATAGCAAGACTATCAAGAGCATGGCTATCCTTCACAAGTCACATCAAACATGCTCACAAGCTTACAATTAGCATATCATAGCAATCAATGTATATAGGAGAAGCTCATCCTACCAAATGATACAAAAGGAAAGACAACCTAAGATACAAAGATGACTATACATCATGATACAAATGCAATGCCATGCAAAAAGATAAATATGATACATATGCTACACAGGAGCTCCCACCACCAACTTAGGAAAGCAAACACACACCGAGCTCACCCTGCAAGCGAGAGAAAGTAGCTTGGTCAAGGGGTTTGGTAAAGATATCAGCTAGTTGGTTCTCGGTGGGTACATGGATCAAAGCAATCTTTCCCTTCTCCACATTGTCTCTCAGGAAGTGGTACCTCACCTCTATATGCTTGGTTTTAGAGTGGAGAACTGGGTTCTTGGCTACACTTATGGCACTGGTGCTATCACAAAAGAGTGGGACATGGGAACACTCCTCACCAAATCGCTCATAGTGTAGGTAATCCGTAGGAGCTGGGAACAACAACTAGCTGCAGCAACATACTCGGCCTCTGTAGTGGACTGGGCTACACTCGACTGCTTGCGGGACGACCAAGAAACCAAAGAAGACCCAAGAAACTGACACCCACCAGAAGTAGACTTATGATCCAAACGACACCCAGCGAAGTCAGCGTCCGCAAACCCGTGAAGGTTGAGTGTCGAGGCCGCAGAATACCAAAGACCAAACTCAGGGGTGTAGTTCAAGTACCTGAAATTCCTCTTGACGGCCTGCCGATGTGAAGTCTTTGGTGAGGCCTGAAAACGAGCGCACAGACACACACTGAACTATATGACCGGCCTCATTACCGTCAAGTAGAGGAGGGAGCCGATCATGCTCCGATACTCCTTCTGGTCCACGGGCTCGCCATCAACATCCAAAGCTGTAGTCGTACTCATCGGCATAGCCATCGGCTTCGAGTCATCCATCTTGAATTTCTTCACTATGTCCTTTGTGTACTTGGCTTGATGCACAAACGTCCCGTTCTTGCACTGCTTGATCTGGAGCCCGAGAAAGAACTGCAATTCACCCATCATGGACATCTCGAATTCCCTGCTCATGTCATCTGCAAACCTGGCAACCAAAGTGTGAGAGGAGCCACCAAAGATTATATCATCCACGTATATTTGCACGATCAGAATGTCAACACCCTGCCTGAGGAGAAAGAGAGTCTGATCCACCTTTCCCATCACAAACCCCTTACTAAACAAGAACCCTCTCAGCCTACCATACCATGCCTTGGGAGCTTGTTTAAGGCCATATAGTGCTTTTCTGAGTTTGTATACCCGATGGGGAAACCTCTCACTCTCAAAGCCCGGGGGTTGCCTCACATACACTTCTTCCTCTAAGAACCCATTCAGGAATGCACTCTTCACATCCATTAAGTACAACTTGAACCCTTTAGCAACTGAAAATGCTAGAAGGATCCTAATTGCCTCCAAACGAGCCACAGGAGCAAATGTCTCCTCATAGTCTATCCCCTCTTTCTGGCTAAACCCCTGAGCAACCAACCTCGCCTTGTTCCTCACAATCTCCACATGTTCTCCCTCTTTGTTTTTCCACACCCACTTTGTCCCAATAGGTTTGCAATTTGGTGGAGGCTCAACCAACTCCCACACCTGATTCCTCTCAAAATTCTCAAGCTCCTCATGCATAGCGTTCACCCAATCTAGATCGGAAAGTGCATGTCCAATATCTTTGGGCTCAAAAGAAGCAACAAATGCAGAATGAGCAAAATGAGAATGCCTTTGTGACCTGGACCATGTAGTACGTTCATGAATTTCACCTATGATCGACGAAGGTGGGTGATCCACTTGAACACACCGGGGAGCCTCACGTCTGGAGACCACCTCCCCCTCAGCAGCAGCAACCTCTCGAACAGCCTCTGTCGTCGTCGGTGTAGGTGAAGGACCATCCTCAATCGTCGTCGTAGTCGTGGAAGTAGTAGGTACACAGTCAGCTGCGGGAGCACCACCACCATCATCTTCTTCACCATCTTCCTACACCTCCTCCTCAAAGATCTCCTGGCCGAACTCCTCATCACCTGCATAATCAAAGACCAAAGAGCTACGCGGCTGTGTCTCATCGAAGGTAACCTCGCAAGTCTCCACGATTTGGTTAGTTTCCAAGTTGAGCACACGGAATGCTCTAGAGTGAATAGCATAACCAAAGAAAATACCATCGACCGACCTAGCCTCGAACTTGTCCAACTTTCTGCCCTTCTTAAGAATGAAACACTTGCAACCAAAGACATGAAAGTGACTCACCTTGGGTACTCGCCCATGCATCAGCTCATAGTAGGTTTTCTTCTTAAAAGCTCGGAGGAGAATCCGGTTTGACACATAGCATGCGGTATTCACCGCCTCAGCCCAATACCTCCTAGGAGTCCTGTGCTCATCGAGCATCGTCCTAGCCATCTCACACAGGGTCTGATTCTTCCTTTCCACAACACCATTCTGAGGAGGGGTGTACGGAGTCCAAAACTGATGCTCAAGACCAAGATCACGACAGAAAGTCTCAAAACGAGAGTTCTTAAATTTCGTGCCATTGTCACTGCGTATCGCTCTAATGGCATCCCCATGTCTCTCGTTCTTCAACCTCAAGATCAGATCTCAAACAAAACCAAACGTCTCACCCTTCTCCTCCAAGAAGAACACCCAGGCATAGCGAGAGTAATCGTCCACCACCACTAGGACATACCACTTCCCACCCACCGAGCGAACTCGAGCTGGCCCAACAAGGTCCATATGCAACAGCTCTGTCGGACGCTCTATCACGACAGCAGTTAGGGGTGGATGGGGAGTGGCTACCATCTTGCCATGCCTACAAGGCGCACAAACCAAATCCTTCTCAAAACGCAACTGGGCAATCCTCGGACAAGATCGAGTGCACTCAAACGGGAAAGAAGCTCAAAGCTCAAGTGCCCCAACCTCCTATGCCACCTCTACAACTCAGAAGAAGGACCAGCAACCAAACACCTCAGGGGACCAAAAGACTAAGAAAAATCAGCGTGAAAGATATGTCCCTCGGGCACGATCGTACAAACAAGATCGCCTCGAGAGTTAAGAACACGAGAAGCCCCCAACTTAAAATGCATCTCATAACCCTCGTCCAGCAACTGAGATACTGACAACAGGTTATAACCAAGTAACTTGACTAGAGCCACATGCTTTAGGGTCACCAACTTGCTCACCTTAACCTCACCTTCTGAAATCACCCGTCCTCGTCCATTATCCCTGAAAGTGATGTACACCTTTGACACCATCGGGGTGAGGCTGGAGAACCACCCCTTGTCTCCGGTCATGTGTCACAAACAACCGGAGTTAATCAACCAAATGTTCTCCATGCCTCCCACCTGCAAATCAAAAATGAAAACGAGAATGAGCAAGCGACTCAACACTGGGGCTAGCACAAAAGGAATCAAACCAGTGTCAAGCCATTTGCTCAAAAGTGGGGTTAGCAACATCCATCCTATTACGTCCAAAGCTACGACCACCACACTGAACCACCTCACGTCTCGCTGGAGGAGAACGACTACAACAAAAAGGAAAGCGTGGCTCGTAGCTCCTCTTACCTCCAAAGCTGCGACGATCTCTACCACCCTCATATCGATCACGAGGAGGAGAACGTCCAGCAAACACACCACCACCAGAAACAAACCCCCTACTGCCTGTATCACGACCATAGGAACCACCACGATCAAAGTCATGACCACAGGCATCAGCGCCCCTTGCTCCCAGCTGGGACGCGGTTAGACCGCCTGCCCAGGCCGGTCTGACCGCCCCCCTGGGCAGCAACACGCGAACCACCTCGATTGGGAATTCCTCTCATTCCCTAACCCGGAACTGTACGCATCTCAGCCTGACCCCTAGGCAGTGGCATACGAGGCTCAGGCACACCATTAGAGGGGTGGTACCTGTCCTTGTTCGCCCACTCCTTCGCCATCCTCTCATCCCTCTTCTTCTTGTAGCAAAACTCTCTAAGGTGACCGTCCCTCCCACAATACTCACAATGGAAGCGAACTGGTTTAGGCTTTGACTGTGCAGTTTCTCTCGGTTTCTCTACCTCTTTTTCTCCTGATTTCCCTTCAAATATGTTCCCCAGGGTGCTCACAAACTTCACTGGTTTCTGGAAGTTATCGGTTTTGTGGGGAAACACTGGTGGATCGGGAGTGGTGTCTAGCTTGTTTCTCAGATGGTTGGGTTTTGGAGCAAATTTGTTCATGGGTGTTGTTTGTGGTGGAATGAGAATCTCTCCAATTTTCTCTCCCTCACCACTGCTCTCACCAATCTTGTCAGAACCCAGCGCCTCTTAAACTCAGCCATCATCAAACTTAACTATGGCTCATGCCCAGACAACCAACTCATAAGCTTTCTCGGCTCATCGTTCTCATCCTGCAACCGGTCAACATAGTGTGCCAATTCCATATTCTTAACAGAATGTAATTCACATGTAGAGCAAGATGTAGGAATTGGAACTTTCAAAGCAGCCACCAAAGAAACAATCCTATCATGAGATTCATCTAGTTTGGCATGCAACACAAGACAGGAAGTGCAAGCACCTAGTAAAGTGGATCTAGACCTCAACTCATCAATCTCAGCCCTAAGCAAGTCTAGTTCCTCTAACTTTGAGGCATGCTTTTCCTTAAGCAAAGTTAAATCAACCTAGAAAGCATTGCAGTCATCACAATCAGGAGCATCAGCAACAACAGGAGCAATCTTAAGGGAATCAATCTCAAGTTTAGCATCAAGATTCACAGATTCTAGCTCAGCAATTTTCTCCCTAGCTTCTTCTAGTGAGGCTCTAAGTTCTTTCCTAAGTTTCTTAGCCTCTCTAAGCATGGTATCACAGTTGTCAAGCAAAGCAACCAACTCAGCATTCTCCTGGTGCAAAGAAGAAAGCTCATCACATACCTCATCCTCAGATTCTGATCCGGAGTCATCCTTCTGGCTTCTCTTGCTGCCGGAGCTGTGGGCCATGCCGCAGAAGCCGTCCTCTCGTGCAAAGCAACTCAGGCCACTCAGGTTCTTGGAACCGTGTTTCTTGTTCTTGCGCTTGCTGTCGTCATCGCTGCCGCTGGAACTCAACGAGGTGTAGCAGCAACTGGAGTCAACGTCGCTCGCTCCCACCATCGCCCGAGCCTTCTTCTTCTTGTTGTAGCCGCCGCCCTTCCTCGACCTCCACTCATCCTTGTCCTTGTACTTGCGCTTGTGCTCACGCCTCGAGCGGTACTTATTCTCGATCCTTGGGAGGTGCTTGTACTCATTCTTGGGCTCAATCTCCTGTGGGCACTCGACGATGAAGTGTCCCTGCTTGCCGCATCTGTAGCATGTACGAGTGGTTCTTCTCATGTTCACGCAGTTCTCGTGCAGCCACTCAAACTTCCTGGTCAGCAGGGCCAACTCGTCCTCTCCAAGCTCATCGAACTCCTCATCTGGCAAGGACACAAGGGAAGACAGAGAAAACATCCTCGAAGAGAAGTTAGTGTTAGTCCTTCCACCAGATCCAGACACAAGAGCAAGACTATGGGACTCAGTCGTGCTCTCAGCCTTGGCTCTCAGGCCACGATCCACCTCCGACGACTTGAGCTTAGAGAACAGCTCGTCCTCAGTCAATGTGTCATACACGCTCGACTCCTCAATGGCCTCGACCTTGGCACTCCACACGGATCTGTCAAGTGCGTGCAAGAGCTTGATAGCTCTATCATGATCCGTGTATGGGAGCACCGCGACATTGGCCCTCATGTTGTTCACAATACAGGTGAAAGCGCTGGAACATGGCATCAATCAACTCATCGGGGAGATGAGTGAAGTTCTCATGCTCTCTCCGGTGAGTGGCAAACAAGCGCGCCTGAACCTGAGCGTTCCCAACATGAGCGATCCTCAACTTAGCCCAAATCTTTCCAGCCACCTTCTCTGAGTACACGTGATCGAACTCCACGGCACACAGAGCACGGAACAAGTAATCCACGGCCTTGCTGTTGGCCTCACACATGTCCCCAGCACCTGGGAGGATGAAATCATCCGGAATGACATAATGCTCATTTTGCGTCACATCCCAGATCAATTGTCCTTTCCCACGCAAGAACGCGCCCATGCGCCTCTCCCACATCTGGTAGTTCTTCCCATCAAAGTGCGGAGGACCCGACCCCTTTCCGTAGTCACCCATCTTTGGATCTTAGACTGGTTAGAATCTAAAAGATCTGTAACCGGCTCTGATACCAATTGAAGGACCGGATTGGGTGACCAGAGAGGGGGGAGTGAATGGGAGCCGATAAAAATTCTTTCTCGAGGGAGATAGCTCCTCCAACGAGATGAACACGGCGTCGATCCTAAAATCACTTTCACTACTCTATCCGCACGTTTGCCAAGACCACGTAGCCACTGGAGTGCTACTGATCCTAGGAGCAAACCTCACCAACAAGCACTGAAACTACTCAATCACAACAACAGAAACAACACACGAGAAATTTCTTGCCAGGGGCGGTCAGACCGCATGGACAGGGCGGTCAGACCGCCTATGCTGAGAAATTCCCCAAAACCACAACTCAAAGCTCACGACTCCAAATCGACCCAAGATTTTGCCTGGAAACTCCTCTGATTAAGGCAAACAAGCTCTCAGAGAAAATCCCCGGAAAACGAACACTTTCCTCGCGAAACCCCCAGGGCGGTCAGACCGCGTGCCCTAGGCGGTCAGATTGCCTCCCCTGCAGAATCTGGCTGCGGGTCAACTCCCAACTTCCCTTCACCCGATCTCCCGATTCACTCCACGGATTGCAACAAAACTTCGGGGATAGCTGGGTCACCTCATGAATGACCTCTTCACCAAAGGATATCCACCGAAACCCATCCAATCAAGAGGAATCATGAATCGAAGGTCTCTAGGTCATGAACTCCAAGAACTCCAAAATCCACCCAAATCAAAGGATTTCCCAAAGGATTTCTGGGGTAAAGTCACCAAGAAAAGAGGCACGAAGACCTCATGTGTGACACCCAACAAGAATCCCTTCAAGAAACACCTCAAACAAGCCACCACGAAAAACCCCAAAAAGAGCTCCGAAAATCACTAAAAGGGAAAACGCCGGGAGACAAAGAGAGACTAGATGAACCACACCGAAGCTTCTATACATACCATGAAAGGTTCATACAAGGTCTAGCAAGCCGCCCGAACATCCATCCCTCTCACAAGATCTCTCATGAAGCACTCAAGCTAGGCCTAAGGAAAACTAAAGAGGAAAGCAAATGAACTAGGGTTCTAAGAGGTGGCTGCCATCTCCTCTCAACTGAGTTTATATGGAGGGAAACCAATGACCAAACTACCCCTACTTACATAACTTGAGATACAAGCCCATGGAGGGCACTTTGGGAACTTTGATCTTTTCCTTCATTGGACGGACGCTCGCTGGCCGCAACCCGCTTCATCTCCACGCAAGTCTCACGATCGCGCCACGCGTCCTCCGCTTCGAAGCTTCTCGACACGCTGTGGCCCACGCGGTCAGACCGCCCCTCTAGGGCAGTCAGACCGGCCTCCCCCGGTCACTCTGGGCCAGGCGGCCAGACCGCCTCCCCTGGGCGGTCAGACCGGCCTGAGCAGGCTGGTCGCCCCGTCGAGCCTTCGGCCTTGGTTTTGTGGCTCAGCCAAGCAACCCAGTGGTTTTGTGGCCAAACCACTACAAACCCCGCGTGCAAGCTTCAGTTGTTAGTTGCTACCTTGCACTGGCTCCATCCCTCTCGACGTCGTCTTGCTCTTCTTGCCAGCGTACGGTCCGCACTTAATCCCGTCGGCCATCGGGTACCTCGATCGAAGCCTACTCGTCTCTCCGCTCCTGGGAGGTCACACAGACATAGATCTTTCACACTTGATCTTCACCTGCACCACGCGAATCAAGCCGCAACCTGTACTTGCAATACTAGGCCAAGAGTCAGTCCACACAATGTTGTCAATCACTCATCACTAAGGAGCGACCATACACCGGTCCTCGAACCACACAGGTCCTCAGGAGGCTTGAAGGACTTTTGGTTGATCGACTCCGGTTGTTCACGTCACATGACCGGAGATTGTGGGTGGTTCTCTAGCCTCACCCCGGTGAGTACGAGGGAGTACATCACTTTCGGGGACAATGGGAGAGGACGAGTGCTTGCTGAAGGTATGGTGAAGGTGAGTAGCAAGGTGACCCTGAAGAGTGTGGCTTTGGTCAAGTCACTTGGTTTTAACCTGTTGTCAGTATCTCAGTTGCTTGACGAAGGTTTTGTGATCTGTTTTAAGTTGGGCGCTTCTCGTGTGCTTGATTCTCGAGGCGATCTTGTCTGTACGATCGTCCCCAAAGGTCAAATCTTTCATGCCAATTTTTCCCAGTCTGTTGGTCCTCCTTGATGCTTTGTCACTGGCGTTTCAGCCGAGCTTTGGAAGTGGCATAGGCGTCTAGGACACTTGAGCTTTGAGTTGCTTTCCCGCTTGAGTGGTCTAGACCTTGTCCGAGGATTGCCTAAGTTGAAATTCGAGAAGGATTTGGTTTGTGCTCTGTGTCGGCATGGAAAGATGGTTGCCGCTTCTCACACCCCTCTGACTGCGGTCATGACCGAGCGACCTTGTGAGCTGTTGCACATGGATTTGGTTGGGTGAGCTCGTGTTCGCTCTTCAGGCGGGAAGTGGTATGTGTTGGTTGTGGTTGATGATTTTTCGAGGTACTCTTGGGGTTTCTATTTGGAGGATAAAAGCGAGACATTTGGCTTTGTTCGAGACTTGATCTTGAGGTTGAAGAATGAGAGACATGGTGACGCCATTCGAGCTATACGCTGTGACAATAGCACGGAATTCAAGAACTCTCATTTTGATATCTTTTGCAGTGATCTTGGTCTCGATCATCAGTACTCTTCTCCATACGTCGCTTGCCAGAATGGCGAGTGGAGAGGAAGAATCGGACCCTTTGTGAGATGGCTAGGACGATGCTTGATGAGCATAGGACTCCTAGGCGTTTCTAGGCCGAGGCGGTCAATACCGCTTGCTATGTGTCAAATCGCATTTTGCTTCGTGCTTTCAAGAAGAGGACTTCATATGAGCTGATGCATGGGTGAAAACCCAAGGTGAGTCACTTTAGAGCTTTTGGTTGCAAGAGTTTTATCTTGAAGAAGGGCAAGTTGGATAAGTTTGAGGCTAGATGCTCGGATGGTATTTTTCTCGGTTATGCGATTCACTCTAGAGCATATCGTGTGCTCAATCTTGACACTAACTGAATCATGGAGACTTGCGAGGTAACCTTCAACGAGACACATCCATGTAGCTCTTCTGCTTTTGAGTGTGCAGGTGACGAGGAAATTGGTGCGAAGATCTTTGAGGATGAGAAGGATGGAGATGAAGACGAAGATGATGGAGGTGATGCTCTGGTGGCTGATCGTGTACACGCTACATCCACGACGATCGAGGATGGTCCATCCCCTACACCCACTACGACTGAGGCAGTTCGAGTGGAGGCTGCTGTTGAGGGGGAGATTGTGTCCAGGCGAGAGGCTCCCCGGCGTGTACAGGTGGATCACCCACTGACGACGATCATAGGTGACCTTCATGAACGCACTATACGGTCGAGGTCAAGGAATACTTCTCACTTTGCTCACTCTACATTTGTTGCTTCGTTTGAGCCCAAAGATATCTGACATGCTTTATCTGATGCGAACTGGGTGAATTCCATGCATGAGGAGTTGGAGAATTTTGAGAGAAGCCAAGTTTGGGTGTTAGTCGATCCACCACCAAATTGTCGTCCTATAGGTACCAAATGGGTGTGGCAGAACAAGGAAGGTGAGAATGGGATGGTTGTGAGAAACAAGTCGAGGTTGGTGGCTCAGGGGTTCAACCAGAAAGAGGGTATAGATTATGAGGAGATATTTGCTCCTGTGGCCCGTTTGGAGGCAATTAGGATCCTTCTAGCCTTTGCCGTGGCCAAAGGGTTCAAGTTTTTCCAGATGGACGTGAAGAGTGCTTCTTGAATGGGGTGATAGAGGAAGATGTGTATGTGAGGCAACCCCCTGTTGATGGTTGGATACCGTGTTCAAGTTCACCGTGAGCGTACGGGTGACTTGGTGCCTTTTTCACCAATGAGGGTTCTCCCTAGATTTGTCAATCCAAGGATCGGTAAGCAAACTCCTAGGGTCCTCCATCTAACCTACCAAACTAACCTAACATGAAGCATTGATTGCATAAGAGATAACATACAACACAAAGGATGTATGGATCACATTCAAGCCATAAGATAACACTACCGAAGGTAACCCTAACCTATTGTCTCCTAGTTGCAGCCCCAGCCAAAGGTGAAAACCAATCTATACCGATACTTATGATAAGGAGTACACTCGATATGGAGTAACCCAATATGGAGTGGTCCGATACACGTTCACTCGCCACTTTCTCCCTCCTCGTACTGTCACTACGATGGGATAATCATCACCGAGCGACAATCCTCGGTCCGTGCACCACTACGAGATATCCGCAAGACAAAGACTAATCACCACGATTAGATCTATTCCTACTAAAGGCATTTGGTAGCTACACATATGAAGAAGCATACTCGTAGTAGATCAAAGTAAAGACTAGATAAGATTATATCACCATTAAATGTTGAAGGTACAAATGCCTTGAAGGATTCAAGGCATGGCTCTGGAACTCCACCACGGCTTCACCACGCAGGGCCAACCATGGCGGCTAGGGCATGGCCTAAGCCATCTCCTAGGCAACACGAGGACTAGCGGCGGCCGTCGGCTCCCTTCGGCGTGTCTCCTTCGATTTAGTGGCTCTCTGATGAATGGATGCGGTGGTGCTTCGGGGTGGAGACTTTAAATAGCCCGAGGAGCGTCTAGGTCAAAGGGGAGGCCGAATGGAGCCCGGAATGGGCCAGGCCGATCGGCCCAGTCCGATCGGCCTGGGCCCATTTTGGCTCGGCTCGACCCGGTCTTCCTCGTGCGAGCTTCTTGTGTCGTTCCTTGTCTCTGCCGATCTTCATCTGGGCCCTTGACGTCGTTTGCTCTGCGTTTTAGATAAGGGTACTTGTCGTCCAAGCTCCCGCATCTTCCGTTTAAGTCCCTGGAGTTTCACGGCTTCATGCTTTGGTCCTTGGGCCATTTGGAGTCATGTTCACTTCGAGTCTTGGCTTGTCCCGGGCTTCATGTTCTTCTCACAAAGTGCTCCATGAACCTTGCCCGGAAGTGCTCCTTTAAGCGTGTAAATCCTGCGTAAACAACATACTCCAAATACCACATGCAAGTGCGAACTTGTTACATCATTAGTGTGCCTAGTGGCGGGTTAGTTATAAATCAAAGCTCAAACCAAAGTGTAACATGTGCTCTAGGTTGACGGAAATCGACTGCCAACATCCCCCCATGCTTAAACCTTGCTCGTCCTCGAGTAAGCCATCAATGGATATCAGTGTTGCCCTTCAATGTTCATACCCTGCGCTTGTTCATACATGAGAAAACATAATGCTCTCCAAGTTTATATTTATTAAAGTTTCATAATGTAACTAGCTTTCATATCTATGGAGGGTAGACATCAAATAAGCTCTTTCCACAAGTAATTAACCATGCTCTCAAATTTTAAACAAATCTTAGAAATTTTGAAATAAAGCGTAGGATGAAGGAAAAATTACTTTACCAAGATCAATAATAAACCTCCTTGCATCTTGCTCATGTACTCTCATCTCATCTTGTCACTCAAGCCTACTAGGACTACTCCTTTCCTCTCTCAAGTATTTGGTGGAAGGCTTTATATGGAGCTTTGGGAAAGGTAATCCTATCAAGATTTCATAAATGGAATGCAAACAAAACAAGACAAGCTTCTCATGGAATTACCGAGCCTAGTCAAAAAGGTCATTGGAAAATAATGTTTCAAGGAGGGGGGAGAGAAAAAAACACACACTTTTAGATAGGTGGACATGTGCAAATGGCTTAAGGTGATCTCGAGGCACAAGCGAAGTCCTCGTTATCGGATTGCACATGGTTGGAAAAAAAAGTATGGGTCTTGATCTTGAAGCTCTTTAAACCTTTCAAGTGTAACTAGAGGACCGGGGAGCTTTATTTATATATTTTTTTCTTTTACTTAACATCATCATTTTTTTTCTTTTTCTCATCATACTTTTTCTCTTTTTTTTCTTTCATCACACATTTTTTCTTCTTCTCTTCTCTTTTTTTTTCAACTCCCCTTGAACTCTAGGCTACACTAGTACTTCCTTGGCAACCCCCCCCATGCTTAGATGTTGCTCGTCCTCGAGCAAAAGAGGTGATAGAAGGTGCCAAGGTGGTACTAAAATTTTTGAAATTTTCTTTGAAGAAAGATACTCGAAGTCTTCTACGGGTCCTTTTGGAAGTCTCCCGAAATTATCTCTACTTGATGGCGCATTCTTCTTGTTGTCTTCTTCGAAATGTTCATCCATACTCAAGTTTGGATTGGTCAAGGAGGTAAACACAAAAAGATGATATGGGTTTTGGGGGTGGATATCCTGCGAGGTTTGCGAAATTCCCAATGTGGAAACTCACAATGCACGGATAGAAAGGCTAGCAAAAAGAACGATACGCAAAAATACAGAATGACCAGCTTCTTAGACTCAAACCAAAGAAACCAAATCTGAATTGAAGCACCCAAAAATTAATCTTGAAATACTAAGGTTTTTCACTCAATGTATATTTGGCTTTGGATAGGTAGAGAAAAATGCAAGTGGTCATTAGAGATAAGGCTAGCATCATTTTAAGCACAAAAATAAGTTATCCTTGATTCATTCAAAAATGAGAGCACGAAAAATACCATGGGTCTCAAGTTATCATAACCTCCACAAAATATTAGGCTAGCATTTAGGTGAATTTCAGATTCATTTTGAAGAGAGCACTAGCTTAATCACATATAAAACAAGCACAAGAATGAGAAAAGTGGCAATGATCATCATATATCCACAAGCGAGAGCATACAAGATATCATCGTGGTGGGCTCAAGGTAATGGTGATTACTATTTATTGAAAGCAAAAACAAATCTAGGTTGTACTCCTAGTAGCCATGTTATTAACAAGAGAGAAAAATCAAGGTTTTCGAACCTATGGTTGATGGCATATATGTACAAGCATAAGAAAGAGATGGACAAAGAGAATGTGTCGGAAAGATTTATCGTCCTTCAATGGTTGTGAAGAGTTGTAGTGTGGCCTCCCCCATGCTTAAGCATTGTGCTTAGCATGGAAGAAGAATCTCGAGCATCTTCTAGCGACCGTGATCCTCTTCTCGTCGGGTCCTCCCCCATGCTTAGCATTTTGCTAGGCATGGAAGGATGAGGCTTGTTCTCCGTGTTCGGGACTTGTCTTTATGCGTCTTCACTTTTGTTGCTTCTTCTCTTTTCCTTTCATGAAAGCTCATCATCATGCCTGCAAAATAATTCAAGCGCACATACTACCCCCGAGGTGAAGTTCGGGAGTAGAAACAATTTGCCAACAAACCAATGACATCTCCTAAGACTCTTAACTTGTGGCATAATTATTCTAGAGATGATGAAACCTAATGGGTGTATGTGGGTGCAAAGAGTGTGTATGCTCATGAGAGGAAGGCATAAAAACAAAGACAAAGTTTTCACCTAGTTCCAAACACCATGTTTGCAATTAGGTTGCTAAATTTCTCCATAGCCATAAAGATTTACTAAGCAAGGTTAAAACACCATGTTTATCTCAAGGTTAACAATTCCTTATAGCACAAGAAAAACAAAGCGCAAAGCAATGTTTATAAACCAACAAATGCAACATGAAAACATATGAAAAGATGGCAAGGTTTAATGATCTTAACGATGATGGTCCACAATCATGTTTAAACACCACGTTTACACAAGATGACAAAAGGGAAATGCCCTAGAAACATTAACATGGAAAATGAAACTTTCATCATTAAGCCTCATAAAACAACCCAGCCAACCATATGCAAAACATGTATATGCAAAGAAACGAACATCACATTGATGACAAAATGCTAATGCATGCGAGTAAATAAATATGATCATGATGGTGGTTCTAAAAAGGAAAATTAAACTAGATTAATTAGCCACAAGTTAATCGTCATAGGATGGTATCATTCTTTATTCTCTCTAAGGAAGAAAATAAAAACACAAAACAACAGGTTGCCTCCCGAAAAGCGCTTCATTTAAAGTCATAGAGCTTGACTTTCTCACATACCTTCTTATGGCCACGAAGCCAAGACCCTTCATGCAAGAGTTGAAGGTGTCCATGCAGCTTTAATTCACTTCACATGCTTGACTTGATCTTTTGTGCTCAATCGAAGACTTGCCCAATCTCGCGTCGTCATCACCTCCTTTTTGCGCTTCATCGCTGCCTCACTTGAATAGATTTTTCTTCTTCTTCCATATCAGAACATGTATCCGACAATCATTCCTATGCGTGGTGCATGAAATTTTCTTTCCATTGAGTCTTTGTTTGCCCCAATCCGATTCCGATCAAGTGCGTTATGCCCGTTTTATCCCAGCGTTGCAATCTGTCCCGAGATTATTTCAGCACGTGCAGCACCTAGTGTTTTTATCATATCTCCTTGCACGGGTCTTCAAATTTGTCGGCCTTGGATGCGTTGGAACAAGGACTTGATGGAGCTTCTGAATATCCACTTTTATCCCCTCGTACATGTCTGACCATGTCCTCAAAACTTGACAAGAACAGCGACGTTGTTTGGAGAGGGTGACGATGAGGCTTGCAACTCTTTGGGCATTACCTCTATCCACTTTATTCGATTTTCTTGCCCTGCATGGTTAATGAACTTCGGGCTTCTCCCGACATGTGCTTCATTAAGGTCATTAGCTTGACCAAGTGCAAAGCAAGATCGAGATTTACAAAACTTATCGCAAACACACACATCCATAAATACGGTCACAAGCAACAAGGTGCAATTAGAGGAAGCATGTGTTTCTTGCAAAGCACTTAGCTCATCATTAGGCAAAGGTTATTTAGGCATGGGATTAACAAAGTTCAAGCACAAACATAGCCTATTTATCATTCTCAAGAAATTCTAGCCTCTCAACATGATCTTAATTGGAATAGAATTAAAACATACTACTAGATTGACAAAGATGTGTTAAAATAAATTCATCAAAAGTAGTAGTAGCTTGAGAGGTTATTGTGTACCTTAGCCTTGGAGCTATTTCATCTTGAGTGGTCTCTTGGAGTTGAAAGCGAATCAACCTTACGATGGCACCATGTAGTTGTCATGTCATCTCCTTGTAATTTCTCCAATTCTTCTATGCACCACACGTCGGCAAGGTTGCCTTGTGTGGACTCACCCCTTCCTTCATTTGTTGGCACACTCACATCTTGGTTATGTTCTTGCGACGCAATGGTTCCTTGTGTGAGAGCCCAAAAACTTCCTCATCATTCGACGCTAGCTTTCGGAGTCCATCACGGTTTGCTTCTAATCTTCACGCGTCGAATGTTGCTCGCTTGTGTCTCCAATGACTAATGCTTCAAGGGTCCTTTAATTGCTCTAAATCTCTGAACTTATCATGTATGCTTGGTGAAGGCACTTCCCGAGCTCCTTTTCATTGTTGTCACCCTCATCTCCTTTATCTCGTCCTCGTCATGTCGCTGCTACTTCTTCTACGTGGATTTACCCCTGTATACAGAACAAAAAATATACCAAAATATTGTTCTATTGAAAAGTTTATAAAATTACCTTTCCAACGAGTACTCATTCGTCTTAAACGGAGTCCAAATGAGGGAGCTATGGCCATTTTATTTCCGCTCTTGCATGCTGTCCAGAAAATTCCAGAACGTGCACCCTTCGATGATTCGGTCATATCCGCTTGTAGGAACATCCGATTGCCTTGATTCATAATTCGTTGGAGTCGTAACTTCATGGGGCTTTTGAATATCCAACAATATTACACCTTTTATTTCTGAGGTTGTGCAGAATGTTGATGAGAACATTGACTTCCTTCGGGTTGATCCGGAGATGTTGATGATCTTGGTCTTGTTGTCCTTCGAGCAACATGTCTCCCATCCTTTAGCTTCAAGGTCACAATTATTGTGTCACTGGCGAGTTCATGACATTAATGAAGTGTCTTATCCATGTTCTTGCTCTAGCCAAAGTAATAGGATTTTTGACATGACCGCTTGTGTCATCTCCACTTCCTTGTTGTTTGCAGCTGCAACTTCTCCACTGAATTCCTCTGCGTCCAATGAAGAATATGTACCAAAATTCTGCTCCATTAAATCCTAGATCAAATTAACTTTCCATCAAGTGGTCATTCACCTTAAACGGACTTCGGATGAGAGAGTTATGCCCTTTTTGCTCCGGCACTACGTTCTGTCCCGAGCTGATTTCAGAACGCGTAGTGTTGAAAAATTTCCTTATAACTCTTCGTACCGATCTCCAAAATTAGTGATTCTTGATGGGTTGGAAACAAGACTTGATGGAGCCTCTGAATTTCTAATTTTATCTTGTTGTACACTTCTGATTTTGGCCGAAAAATTTATTGTAACAACGGCATTCAACTCAAGATGTCGATGATCAACACTCGCAAGTCTTCGGGAGTAGCTTTGGCACCTATTACTTGAACAAGCAATTCTCCAAGAAACATTAGTCTAAACAAAGTTGATTTACACAGCGGTGTACCTCGTTTATCTTGATCTTTGTCGCCTTCGTTGGTGGGGACTCGATAGCGGATGATGGGCCACTAACATAGTTAGCACCTACCACTAAAGAGTGAGTCTTCAAATTGTTGGTGGGAGTGAATCTCGGAACGGGGTTGGACATGTTGAAGTCCGGATGTAGAGAACTTCTTCGAACATCTTGTGTCTAGGGTTTTACCTGCATTCAAGGACACAAACAAGAAAAGCAGGATATATGCAATAATAAAATTAGGGTTAGTCCAAAAAGAAAGATAGATCGCCCTAGGGTTCGAGTTGCCGATCCCCGGCAACAGCGCCAGAAAAAGGTGGCTGTTGACGGTTGGATACCGTGTTCAAGTTCACCGCGAGCATACGGGTGACTTGGTGCCTTTTTCACCAAGGAGGGTTCTCCCTAGATTTGTCAATCCAAGGATCGGTAAGCAAACTCCTAGGGTCCTCCATCTAACCTACCGAACTAACCTAACATGAAGCATTGATTGCATAAGAGATAACATACAACACAAAGGATGTATGGATCACATTCAAGCCATAAGATAACACTACCGAAGGTAACCCTAACCTATCGTCTCCTAGTTGCAGCCCCAGCCAAAGGTGAAAACCAATCTATACCGATACTTATGATAAGGAGTACACTCGATATGGAGTAACCCGATATGGAGTGGTCCGAAACACGTTCACTCGCCGCTTTCTCCCTCCTCGTACTGTCACTGCGATGGGATAATCATCACCGAGCGACAATTCTCGGTCCGTGCACCACTACGAGATATCCGCAAGACAAAGACTAATCACCACGATTAGATCTATTCCTACTAAAGGCATATGGTAGCTACACATATGAAGAAGCATACTCGTAGTAGATCAAAGTAAAGACTAGATAAGATTATATCACCATTAAATGTTGAAGGTACAAATGCCTTGAAGGATTCAAGGCATGGCTCTGGAACTCCACCATGGCTTCACCACGCAGGGCCAACCATGGCGGCTAGGGCATGGCCTAAGCCATCTCCTAGGCAACACGAGGACTAGCGGCGGCCATCGGCTCCCTTCGGTGTGTCTCCTTCGATTTGGCGGCTCTCTGATGAATGGATGTGGCGGTGCTTCAGGGTGGAGACTTTAAATAGCCCGAGGAGCGTCTAGGTCAAAGGGGAGGCCGAACGGAGCCCGGAATGGGCCAGGCCGATCGGCCCAGTCCGATCGACCTGGGCCCGTTTTGGCCCGGCTCGGCCCGGTCTTCCTCGTGCGAGCTTCTTGCGTCGTTCCTTGTCCTTGCCGATCTTCATGTGGGCCCTTGACGTCGTTTGCTCCGCGTTTTAGATAAGAGTACTTGTCGTCCAAGCTCCCGCATCTTCCGTTTAAGTCCCCGGAGTTTCACGACTTCATGCTTTGGTCCTTGGGCCATTTGGAGTCATGTTCACTTCGAGTCTTGGTTTGTCCCGGGCTTCGTGTTCTTCTCACAAAGTGCTCCATGAACCTTGCCCGGAAGTGCTCCTTTAAGCGTGTAAATCCTGCGTAAACAACATACTCCAAATACCACGTGCAAGTGCGAACTTGTTACATCATTAGTGTGCCTAGTGGCAGGTTAGTTATAAATCAAAGCTCAAACCAAAGTGTAACAAGTGCTCTAGGTTGACGGAAATCGACCGCCAACACCCCCGGGGTTTGAGAGTGAAAAATACCCACACCATGTATACAAACTCCAGAGAGCACTTTATGGGTTGAAACAGGCACCGAGGGCTTGGTATGGTAGGTTGAAGGGCTTTTTGTTGATAAGGGGTTTGTGAAGGGCACAGTTGATAAGACCCTGTTTCTCCTTAAGCATGGAAATGACCTGTTGATTGTTCAGATTTACATGGATGACATAATCTTTGGTGGCTCTTCTCATGATCTTGTTGCCAGATTTGTAGATGACATGAGCAGGGAATTTGAGATGTCTATGATGGGCGAGCTGCAGTTTTTCCTAGGACTCCAGATCAAGCAGTGCAAGGACGGGACGTTTGTACATCAGGCGAAGTACACCAAGGACATGGTGAAGAAGTTTGGCATGAACGACTCCAAGCCACTGACTACACCGATGAGTACCACTACAGCTTTGGATGCGGATGAGGATGGTGAACCCATGGACCAGAAGGAGTACCAGAGCATGATCGGCTCCCTCCTCTACTTGACGGCGACGAGGCCGGACATACAGTTCAGTGTGTGTCCGTGCGCTTGTTTTCAGGCTTCACCGAGGACTTCACATTGGCGGGATGTCAAGAGGATTTTCAGGTACTTGAACTTTACTTCCTGAGTTTGGTCTTTGGTATTCTGCCTCCTCGACACTCAGACTTCACGGATTCTCTGATGCCGATTTTGCTGGGTGTCGTTTGGACCGCAAGTCTACCTCGGGTTGTTGCTAGTTTCTTGGTTCTTCTTTGGTCTCTTGGTCGTCTCGCAAGCAATCCAGTGTAGCCCAGTCCACTACAGAGGCCGAGTATGTTGCTGCAGCCAGTTGTTGTTCCCAACTCCTATGGATGACCTACACTATGAGCGATTTTGGTGAGGAGTGCTCCTAGGTTCCACTCTTTTGTGATAGCACCAGTGCCATAAGTGTAGCCAAAAACCCAGTCATTCACTCCAAAACAAAAGACATCGAAGTGAGATACCACTTTCTGAGGGACAATGTTGAGAAAGGGAACATTTCCTTGTCCTATGTACCTACCCAAGATCAGCTAGCCGACATTTTCACTAAACCACTTGAGCAAGCTACCTTCACTCGCTTGCGGGGTGAACTTGGAGTGTGTTTTCCTTTTTAGCTGGATCTTGGAGCTTCTCATGTATATATGTGATATATGTATCATTTGTTGCATTCCATGCATGCATTTTACTTTCTGTACAAAACCTGGTAGGATAGCCATCTTTGGATCATTTGTGGTAGGATGAGCTTCTCTTATATACTTTGATCACTATGATGTGCTATATGTGAGATATGTGTATGCTTTGGGAATGGTGATGTGAATGCTATGCTCTTGATGGTATTGTCATATGTTCATGATGAGATAGCTTCCTTTTTGTAAAAATGCTAAAAATGCTTCACTCTTGAGTAGATGCTCTTTTATGCTCAATTTGTGCTCAAATGTCTACATCATGTTTAGTTTGTGCTTGAGTATCATGCTCTTTTTGCTTGGGGTCAAAGACCCATTTGTCATGGTAAATGTTTAGCCTATATGTTCACTTGTGGAGGAGCATAAGCTTCTTTTTGCCGCAAAGGCATTTCATGTACCATGCTTAAATTTGAAAATTAAATTGATGTATGAATTGCCTTATGCTTGAAAAATGAGCTCTTATTCATGTCTTTATGCTTTGATGTATATATCTTGGGTGCTAAACCGTTGCATGTTGTCTACCATGAGAAGTCTCATTTTAAGAAGTAGACACATGGCTCGGTGGCTTTGACATGACATTTAGTAGCTTATGAGTGTTTGCTATGATCTTCTTATGAGAACTTGTGATCTTGTATGAGCTTTGTATGATCAAGTTTATTTTTTCTCAAATTGCCATGGATAGGGCTTTGCTCATGAGATGAATGTTTCTTTGTGAAAATTGCTTAAAATTTCTTTTGGCCATGTCACATGTTTATATGTCTCTACTTTCTTGATGGCAATGCGCTAACTACACCGTGTCTACTTAGCTTGCTCTATGTCTCTTTTGTAGCATTTTGTTGTGCTCTTTGTATATCTGAGAAGCTTGGTAGATTGTATATGCTTTGACATGCATTTTTCATGAAAACAAGGGGGAGAGTTTCATAATACCTTGATTCATGCATTGTCAACAAGGGGGAGAGTTTGGGGAGATTTTGTGAGACTGTTGCATGTGAGGAGAAAAATTGAGAAAAGAGGTTGCATTTGCTCAGGGGGAGGGGGAGTTTGCATATGTGCAGGGGGAGCTCCTTTGGTTTGCCTGAGTTTTGTGCTTTGTGGTGTGCTCTTTGTGAGCTTTGTTTGTCTCGGCTGTGTTGAGCCGTTGCCCTTGCCTTAGGGGGCCGAGACTTGGTTTGGCGAGTGATCTTGTTTCTTGCTTGTTCTTTGGCTTTGGATCACTTTCTTGGAGGTTTGTGTTTGTGGTTGTTTTCTTTTCTTTTTTTCTTTGTTGGTTACTATGGGTGTTGTCAATGCACTCATCAAGGGGGAGATTGAGGACTAGGTGTGTCCGAGGACCAATGGAGGGTCGCTCCTTAGTGATGAGTGATTGACAACGTTGTGTGCACTGATGCTTGGCTCAGTGTGCAGGTACAGGTTGCGGCTTGACTCGTGTTGGTGCAGGTGAAGAACAAGCACAAAAGGCCTTAGCCGTGGTGGCCTCCGGGTGATGGAGAGGCAAGTAGGCTTCGTTCAATGAACCCGGTGGCCGATGGGGTCAGGTGCGAGCCGTGCGGTGCAAGACTAGCAAGTTGAAGTCATGGACATGGGCAGGTGTAAGGTAGCGGATCGAGGCTGAAGCTTGCACGCGGGGTTTGTTGGTTTGCCCACAAAACCATCGGTGGACGGTTTCTTGGTTTGGGCCGCAAAACCAAGTCCGGAGGCCCGATGTGACGGAGACGCTGATCCGGGAGCGTCGGGAAGCTTCGAGGCGGGGGGCACGTGGCGTGATCGCGGGGCTTGCGTCGAGGCTAAGCAAGTCCGTGGTGGAAGCGTGTCCGCTCGATGGGAATATCCGAAGACTTGACCAAAATGCCCCTGAGGGGTGTGTATATTCATTTTAAGTTGTAGGGGTAGCATGGTCGTTTGCCTCCTCCGGTGGACATCGTATAAATAGCGAAGAGGTGGATGGCATCTCTCTCTCTTGGACTCTAGGGTTTCCTCCCCCAGTAGTTCGCTCTGGACAGCTTCTTTTCTCAGTACTTTCTTAGGCTAGATTCTTGTATAGACTCTGACCTCTGGATGTATGGAAGCATTCGTCGTTGTGATGATCTCCTAACTCTTTGTGATTTTCGTGTCTTTTTGGAGCTATTTTTGGGGTGTTTCTTTCTTCGCTCGATTCGTTGATTTGAGGGTGTTTTCTCTCGGATTTCTTTGAGGGGATCATGGGTGGATGCCTTGCGCATATTTGTGTGTGATCTTGACCCCTCAAACACCGTGAAATCCCTTCAATTCGTGAGTTTTGGTTGGAGCCCGAGTTCTTGGTGGTGGTTCATGTGATCCGCGATTCCCGGTGCTTTAGTGAGTTAGAGGCTGAGATTTTTTTGGGCATAGCTTCCTCTTGTGACGCTTCTCATCTCCCCCAAATCTTGTCTCAAGAGCTCAAGCCGTTTGGGAGATCTGGTGATGGAAAGGAGGGGTTGACCTCGCGCGCGTGCTGTTTTCTGCTCTGTCCGCACTTGGTGGACGGTCCGCGAGGTGCCTGACAGTCCGGCTGTTCTTCGTGTTCTTCGCGTGTTCTTGCGTGCCTTTCATTCGATCCGTTGAGTCGGTTGGTTTTTAGTGCAAGAGGTTAGCGGACGGTCCGTACTGGAGTGCCGGACGGTCCGTGATGAGGCGGACGGTCCGCGGGTCCATCACGGACAGTCCGTTTTTCTCGGTGTGCTACTGAAGGTTCGGGTTGCATTTTCGGATGGTCCGCCGTGCCCTCGCGGACAGTCTGTGCCTTCCACGCGGGCAGTCCGCCTGGTGCTTCGCAGATTCGGCTAAATCTTTTGATTCTTGTCTTGTGCTTCCGCTCTTTGATTTGAGGCTTGTCTCTAGGACTTGTAGGCTTGTGTGTGCCTAATCTAGAGCTTCTTTGGTGTGTGCAAGTGATCGGAGTGGCAATCGGGGTATAGGCCGAGTTCATCCTTCGGGAAGAATTTTTATCGGCTTCCATTCACTCCCGCCCTCTCTGGTCGCCTATTCGGTCCTTCAGACACCACCAGTCAGACCGCCCCAGTGCAATCACATTGCGTTCCGGTATTCGGTCTTGGCTTTGTATCTCAGCCAAGTAACTCAGTGGTTTTGTGGCCAAACTACTACAAACCCCGTGGACTTGGTGCAGCCTTCACGCCAATCTCACTCATGACTTGGCTGCCACGGTCGTCCCGGCTCGGTGTTGGTTTTGGGGCCAAACCAACAAACCCCTCGTGCAAGCTTCAATTATTAGCTGCTACCTTGCACTGGCTCCATGTTCCCGACCTCGTCTTGCTCTTCTTGCCAGCATGAAAAACCTGCACTTGATCCTGTCGGCCATCGGGTCCCTCGAACGAAGTCTACTTGTCTCTCCACTCCTCGGAGGCCACACTGGCATAGACCTTTCGTGCTTGTTCTTCACCTGCACCACGCGAATCAAGCCGCAACCTGCACCTACAATACTAGGCCAAGAGTTAGTCCACACCATGTTGTCAATCACTCATCACTAAGGAGCGACCATCCACCGGTCCTCGGACCACACAGGTCCTCACAAAGGTGATTTGGCAAAACCCACAGTTCGATCGAACCCTAATGGGCCCAACTTGCCTCCTCCTTTGGATTAGCGATTGATATGTGGGCCCTTGGGTAGGTTTTGAGTGTACATAGTATTTTGAGTTGGTTTGGGTAGTCGTGGCCCTTCAATCCATGTGACGTCCATGTGGCGACTTTTGATTCGCCGAGCTTTCATCACTTGGATCATAGAGAGTGGTTTTCTGTCTGATTTTGTGCTTATTCACCTGCAACCAAATAATCTCCAGGGACAAGTGGAACTACATTATTCTTAAGTAAAATGTGTGTAAGAAAAGCCTTTTCTCCTTTATTCATGAAGATATTTACGGCTAAAGTTGGTACTTAACAGCCGTCAGTAGTGACTCATCAGGCTCAAGGGTTAGGCACCACTGATGACTCTGTGTTTCTTTGGTCTTCCAGGAAACCTATTTATCTTGTGGTGGGTGATAACCTGACGTACCTCCACGACTCCACCAGACCCTCGCTCTCAATGCTTGGGGGCTTGGGCACCTGTCACCTGGACACAATTACAAAGATGTGACTCTACTCAAGTTGCATGAAATCATTTTTCAACCATCGGACTGATTATACTAATCGCTTCAATACTCGAGGGCTACTCCATATGGAGTGCGTCTTGTGATACCCTCCATTAACCTTCACTCTGACCTGCTTCATGTGACATTCAACAGCTCGACGATCGACTTCACTTATGTGGCAGGTTCTGTGCATGCTCAGAATTTTTATTTTAGAGCATTGTACACCCTCTCCGACCTATTGATGAGACCATGAATTCAACCGACCTCTACACAAGCTCCACCATGGTGCCACGAAGCTCTAGTTCACCTACACATCGCTCAGGGGCTTGAGAGATACGGTTACCCAACGGGTCCGTACCGACTAGACTCCCGGGTGACCCCGACAAGTGGGGCCGACCTATCAGAAGACCAACCGACCCGACAGGTGGCCCACCCAATCAGGCTTGTGGGCCAAAGACGTGAAAATAGCTTGGCATGCAATTCAAGACAAACTAGACGAATCAAACCAACCTGGATATCCCATACTCTATCCGACTTAGATTGCTTCCCAAGTTGTAACCTACTAGGACTAGATACAAACCAACTTCTAGCCCAAGGTTGTCAACCAATATAAGGCAGTCGGGGGTACCCCAACCCCCCTCCCCCCAAAGGCATGCTCCCTCAGATCATCTCAACACCCTGCAAGACATCAGTACAATCCACCAAAACAAAACTTAGGGTATTACTCTCTAGAGGCACAAACGTTTATAAACCCCTTTACCACAAATCAACCACTTGTGTATCCCTCTTGTGGACTGTTGAGTCTCAAAATCTAATAGGGGTGGCCAACAGGTGAATCAAGAATACCCAACCCAAGGTTCGAAGGGTCCAAGGCCTTGATTGTACTAACACAGTGAAGTAGAAGGCCCAAGCCACAAAGCATAAACCCTACTTCTAAAACTTTTTTACTAATCTATGCATTTACATTTCTAGGAGTTGTATGAAACCTTAGTCCCATGATCTTTAGGACTCCCATGTTCAAATACTAGTATGTGTAGGATGATACAAATTCCATGCTTAATTAGGATGATATAAACATAGTACCTTATTGCACGATTGTAGATTGAGTTGGTCATGTTCCTATTGGGTGCTAGTCTTACTCATGTATGTCCCAAGAGGTACCGGTACGATGGGGATTAGCAATCAAGGGTCATAGAGGTTGTGAACTCCTTTCTCTCTACAAGGGGACTGTTTGCCATCTGCAACTTGACGGGGTATGCATATGTCGTGTGCGTAGATCCACCTTGCAAGGTTGTAATCGAATCGATTTTGCCATCGCTTTCAGATAGTAGAATCTCAATCACTGTGTCACAACTAGGGCTGGATAACGAGACAGCTCATTTTGGCTTGGCTCGTTAACTTAATGAGCTAAAGGTTGAGCTCGGTTCGGTTCGGTTCGCTAAAAGCTGGAGCTGGCTCGAGCAACTCGCGACTCAGTCACATACATGGATGAAAGGGAGAGACACAAAAGAGAAAACCTCAAATTGAATCAATTCAAATGCTTCTTCACCAAAAATTGCCCAGTTCACAACATCAAAACGTAGTAGAAAGTAGAAACTGTATATATTAGAAATGGGAATTATACTTTTGAGTACATGAGCTATCGATCATCTCCTGGTCATTGGTCATGGGGCTTGAGTCCCTCCTTTCGTTGACCAAAGCATCCCCTATTTGTGGGGTTGGGTCTGTTAAGTGGGTCCTTCTATGAGGGGTAAGAAGGTACAACTTTAGTTAGGATGTATTTTCAAAAGAACTCGTTCTTCTTTATAGTATAGAAGATTTGCTCCTATAACTACGCTAATTATTTCAAACTTCCTTTTTAATCGGAGGTTTCTCTCTTTTTAAAAATTTGGGCGGCTATAGCAAATCTAATGCAACTCAAAAATCAACACGTGTGGATCTTGACAATTGACGTTGGTGGCCGCTCGCGGAGCCTCAAAGCAATCGGCGACGGGGAGACAAAAGGTGTGGGAGCTGGAACCTAGAAGCATCTCCTGCTACGCCACCACAATCACCAAGATGGAGGCATGGAGGCCACCCCGGCCCCAAAGGCACCTCAACGAGTGCTGCGACCGTGGGCTTGAAGGCGACGAGCTCCACCATAGCCCCACAACATCATGCAAGGCTTCGATGACGCCGCTGGGAAGTCGGCACAATAGTGCTACGCGAAAGGAAGCCTACAGGGAGTGGCGGCACGACGGGAGGGAGGATAGGGAATGGAGTTGAGATTGAGAATCTGGTGGCGGAGGGTTTGAGGGCAGTCTAGTGTGTTCTTGTTTTGCTGCTTGGCTAGCCTCATAGATTCTAATATGTCACGGCACATTTATCTCAAAAATGGCTTGCGAGCCAACTCAAACTCGCTAGTTATATTAATGAGCTAAATTATGAGCTCCGATCGGTACAAAAATAAAATGAGGAGCCGAGCAAGCTAACCACGCGCCACGAGTTTTGTGTCCAACCCTTCACATAGTAAGAAGCAGAAGTTTTTTGTCCAACCCTTCACATTGTAGTAAGAAATAGAATGCAAGGAAAGCTGACTAATGATGTCAGGCTATGTGCTGATTAATCTTATACAACATTCTTGTTCTAGATGTTTATGCAAACCTAGTTGGTACTTGTTACATAGAAACTTGAGCTAAAATATTGAATGTAATGATCCACTCTTAGGGCAGCTCCAGTGTGCGATATAAGGAGGTGCGAAGGAGAGAGGAAATGTTTAAGAAGGTGTGATACGTTGGTACGTTTTATTTCGGTGAATCTAACAAAGCACCAGAGCTTCAACACGCACCCGGTGCGAGGGGAAAAGCCTGTCACGGGCCCACCGCAGCATACACACACAGAGGGAGTTGGTGCGCACGATTGACAAGAAAGTACTAATATTTTATCTCTCCCATGGTTCACATTTAGAATTCCAAACAACTTAAATACTGGAGCATTTTTTACTTTCTCAATACCTGCTGACCTGTGTAGGCTCGTTATCGTAGCAAGTTAAACCCTGAGCTCGGCTCGTTACAAATTTACTAACGAGCCGAGCCACTAACGAACAAGTTCAAGCAAGCTAACGAGCTTCGAGCTTTTCGTCCAGCCCTAGTCGGAAGGCACCTGCCGCAAAAGAAAATAGAAGGGCTGTGGTGCGCTAGCGCAATTACCGTGACCAGTCGTGGCATATTTCGATCTTTCACATAGACCATCCAAACATATGTAATTGGAGATTACCAATGAGCGTAAAATCAAATGAAATGTTCTTATTTCAAAATAAGATTCAGCAAACCTGAATAATGAGCACACTAAGGGGCTGTATGGTATCGTGGGCCGAGCTCAACCAGGCTTGCCGCATGCAGGGTGCACCTGTTTGCTTACCTCGCGAGCCAGGTTGGCGAGATGCAAAAGGCATCGCTGGGCCTGGCTCTGAGGGAACGTGGGAATCGACCGTTCCTGACGAGCCAGGCCAGCGGCATGCAACATTAGTTTAGTTAATGATCTTGGTAACACATAATTAGTGTATGTTAAGTGATTTTCATTTATTTCAAGATAAATTAAGATTGTATGAGGTAAATTAAGTTTTATTATGACATAATATTGGAAATAATTAGTATTTCAATATTTATTTTGACACATTCTTGGTACATGATTTGTACTCATACAACCAACCAAACAACATCTCTTCCGAACCAGGCTACATACATGCAAGAAACCAAACAAAAGAGCGTGCATCTGCTCAGCCTAGTTCGAGTGAGCCAAGCCCATGGATACGAACCAGGCTAGACACATGCGGGCAACCAAACAGACCCTAGGTTCCCTAAAATTGTCAAGTTTCTTGGAACCAATCAGGAATAATTCGACCTTTCATGAACTTTTTCTTGGAGAAATCACTGGATAATTCTTCCACGCGATTAGTAACCCAAGAATGAAACCCATGGGCAGCACGCATCCATCAGTGGTTCAGATCAGTAAAAGTTTAATCAAAGTTATTCGTTCCATAAACATCGGTAGACGATTTCAACAGAGCTCGCAGCATGCATATGAAATAACGCAGTAGCTCATGAAAACCTCCAACCAGACCATATGAACCTCCAACAGAATGTACAAAGAAGAGGCACTGCAATCTATTATTAAGTGTAAATACAAAGTTGCATCAACTAATCGACACTATTAGTATTAAACTATCAAGATATACATCAACCATGGATAGTACAAGTGGCGGCTACGGCTCCATATCTCAACATTTACATATGAACCATGGATAGTATATATGAACAAAATCAACAGAAACATATTGAGCAATGGTCAACACGAATTTAGCAGGCACATAAACATAAAATCAGAAAATCTTGGCATACCTGGGTAGGTGAGCTAAGATCTGAAGATCACGCAAATATATCTGAAGACATTTTGTGTTGCTAGATCATGGCATGGATCCTTTCTTTACAATTTCTAACATATTTTGGTAGCTTGAGATAACTTTTACAATCAAACTCTGATGTATAAATTTTCCAAACAAATACAACTGTGAACCAAATTATATACATGTTAGGAAAAACAAACCGATAACTACAAGGCCTATTTGCATGATCTTGTTCTATGAAACGTGAAACCAGAAGGGGTGAGGACTATGAAGCTAGCTTCCTTGTGATATCAAAGGAAAGAATGTTAGTCGACTAGTACAGTACTTGGAGAGTATTTGCGAAATCACTTCGTTTCAAGGACAAGAGGGTCTAATCAGGTTTTGTGTACTCAAGGAGCATATGCGGTGATCTGTATATGTTTACCAATGTCCAATATAGGACTTCTTCCACTTCTAACTCGCCTTCAGCTCTTGCTGCATAAATGCCTTCACAGATGTCGAGTAACCTACAAAAGGCAGGTATATCATTCTTGATCCTAGAAAAACAAACATAGGCAATAAAATACATTCCAAAAATGTGTCAGTGTATTTGTACTGTGACCATTTGATTTTTGTTTTGGAGTCTGTTCTGTTTGTTCGGTGGAACGCGAAAAAGATTGGATTTCAAATTTATCATTTCAGCAGCATAAATTTGCACAACAGTACATTTAGGGCTTCAGAGCTATCCATATGCCTGAACTTTTGAATTAGGGCATAGTTTTGGTCTTTCGGGGCAAATCTAACATATGCTGCTATAAGGTGTGAACTGTGAACCGATGCCATCTGCAGTCACATCTGTGGTTTTGGGTAGTAGCCGGTGAGCCCCAGGAATCCGCGGAGGGCCTTGACAGAACACAGCACCAGCCACGCTTGAACTGCAGAGATTTTGTCAGCGTCCATGGCCACCGCGTCGTCGGAGATGACATGTCCCAAGTACTGAATCTGGCGCTCGCCAAAGGAGCACTTTGATTGCTTGAGGACGAGGCTGTGTTCGCGCAGCACGAAGAACACCGCACGCACATGCTGTAGATGCTCAGACCACGTCCGACTGTAGATGAGGATGTCGTCGAAAAAGACGAGGACGAAGCGGCGGAGGAACGGCTGCAGAACGACGTTCATCAGCGCCTGGAACGTGGATGGCGCGTTGGTGAGGCCGAACGGCATCACTAGGAACTCGAAGTGGCTGTGATGGGTACGAAACGTCGTCTTGTGGATGTCGTCGGCGTGCATGCGCACCTGATGGTAGCCGCTCCGCAAGTCCAGCTTCGTGAAGAACATGGCGCCTTTGAGTTCATCCAGGAGCTCCTCAACCACTGGAATCGGGAATTTGTCCCTCACCGTCTTCATGTTCAGTGCTCTGTAATCCACGCAAAAGCGCCAAGACTTGTCGCGCTTGCGCACCAACAACACTGGGGAGGAGAACATCGATGTACTGATGCGTATGATGTCGAGCTCCAGAATGGCGGTACATTGCGCCTCAATCTCGTCCTTGAGCAGCTGGGGGTACCGGTACAGTCGCACGGCCACGGGCGGTGTGTCGGGCAGCAGGTGGATGTGGTGGTCGCAATGCCGCTGCGGAGGAAGGCTCATTGGCTCGTTGAAGAGGTCGCTGAACTCGGCCATGAGGAGGGACAGGGGATTGCTGAGCTCGGTCGCTGGCAGACGCGGCGGAATCTTGGCATGGACGCCCCTCCAATAGACTCTGTGGTCGTGGCGCCAGAACGCCTATGGTGTGCAACCATTCGCAGCCGAGCACGAGCTCATAACCCCCGAGCGCAATGACGTACAGGTCGAGGGAGAAGTCCTCAGCGCTGATGTGTATGGAGGCGTCCTTGCAGACGGCAAGCGCTGGAATGCGGTCGCCGTTGGCAACACCCACTGTCAAGCCAGGGCGGGGCTCTACGGCGAATTCAAGGCGTGCTGCCGTGGCGACGTCGATGAAAGAGTGGGTGGAGCCGGAATCCACCAAGGCGTCGACCAGAGCGCCGCAGATGGCCGTGGCGAGTTGCAGAGTAGAGGCGGTGCCGATGCTCGTGAGCGCGCAGACAGAGCTGGTCATGTTCTCCTCGGAGGAGGCGTCGCCTGGGTCGGCTGCCCCATCAATCTCCATGAAATAGATCCCCTTCATGGAGCATTGCTTGATGTGCTCGCGAGAGAACTTCTCCGGGCAGTTGTAGCAGAGCCCGTCCAGGCAGCGTTGGGCCATCTCTTCCGGCGAGAGCCGGGTGAAGCGAGCACCTGGAGGTCCTGACTTGATGGGCGCGCCGGGCGTTGTCGATGTGGAGCCCGTCGCGACTAGCGTGGATGGGGACTTGGCCGCCGAGGCGCTGGGTAGGGTGGAGCGCGCGCTGGGTGTGCGGCGTCGTGCACGGCGCGTCGTCCGCCAATTGCAAGCGGCGCTCGAACGCCCAGGCCAGGGACATGGCGTCATCCAACGTGGCGGGCTTCTGGAGCTCGACATCGATGCTCATCTGCGCCGGTAGACCGGCGGAGAAAATCGCGATCTAGTTCTTCTCTGAGACGTCGTCGCAGCACGCCAGAAGGGTGAGGAATTTCTCCTGGTAATCGTCGACGGAGTTCGCGCAACACAGATGCATGAGCTCGCCCAGGGGATTGCTGCGCGCCGGCGGGTCGAAGCGCTTGTTGATGCCATCGATGAAAGCGTCCTAGGTGGGCTCGCCGGTGTTCTTCTCCAAGCGGTAGTACCACTGGACGGCGGCACCCTCCGTCCAGGTCTTCTGGTTCTCCGGCATACCCTGTGAACAGAAGAACTGCTCGCACTTGTGTAGCCACCCCAAGGGGTCGCCGGAGCCATCGTACTTCGGAAATCGAAGTTTGTGGACCGGTGGAGGGCGGGGCGGCCGAGTCATCGCCCCCTGATGATGATGACCGCCCGTCGAAACGGCCCTTCTTCTCGAGCAGCTGGGTCTGGGCATTGTCGATCTTGGTGTTAAGGCGACTCTATTCCTGACGGAAGGATCCTGCGTCGATTTCCGCCTGCTTGGCCTGGTTGTCGAGCTTGGTGTTGATGGCTTCCAAGTCTTTCTCGAGGTTGCTGAATGCTGATCTTGTTCAGTAGCCGGTCGATGGAGTCCTGGAACTTGTCCTTGGAGACCATCCCCTTCAGCGCCTCCTGGAGGTCGGCTTCCGTGACAGGCTGGTTGTTCATGGCGACTGGGAGCGATGGGTTTAGCGACGCGCAGAGGAGATGGGTGGATGTGGGCGGCGTACAGCGATGATGGCAGCAGTAGGCAAGGCCGGGAAGATCGTCCTAGCTGATACCAAGATGATAGGAACTAGTTATTGAGGCTGATTACAACTAGCAGATGGATATCAACCTGCTCGCCCTCCCTAGGAGGCTCTGAGCTTGAGGCTATCCTTTTCTGCTTAACCATCCTCTCCTCCTAGTACATCTTAATAAAGGGCCTAAGGCCAATCCAATCTCTAGCCGGCTACAATCCCGGCCTAACAAACCAAACCAATTTATCTCTAAACAAATCTTATTCCTAACAAGAATCCTAACTAACTACTAGATGCAGCCGCAGAGGCTTTATTCCTACGCCTGAACTGTTTGCCAAAGGAGTCCACAACAATACTTGTTCACATTTTGACCTTTTTCCACTGTTGTTTACTTATAAAGCTCTCTTGATACCCACAAAATAAAGTAGAACATTCTCACACATCTGAAATACCTGTCACAAGATGGAAGATTCTCATATGGTATTCTCATTCTCAAGTCTGAGCACTGCAGCCTAATAAATCTTGCAACAGCTAAAACAAAAGTAATGTATAAACTCCATATGCTGAATTTGCTGAGTGTCTCACCAATAATGCCCTCTGGACAGAAAAAATATACGTAAATTGTTAGCAGGACAATGATAGCAGCTAAATGTTAGACAGTTGATGTATGTGCCTGTGTGTTTAGGGTCATGCGCCTGGCTTATTAGCCGGCCTGACCATGTGTGTGGGCCTCGGCCTGGCTTGTATAGCTGGCCAGTCGGCCCTATGTTTTGTATTGTGGAGTTAATAGTTGGTTAACTCCTGAGGAGATAATGATTAGGGTTTCCTTTAGCCTCAAGATCTCACCCCTATGTATGTAACCTATGTATCTCTCAATAATTCAATCCACTATTCCACACAAATCCAATATCTTTCATGGTATCACGAGACTAGGTTTCCTCCTTTTTCTCTATTCCGCTGCTGGTGCTGCTTCTAGCATGCCCTTACCCACCGGTGCCGCTTCTAGTGTGCCTTTCCTAACGGGCGTGCTCCTAGTGTGCCCTTGCGCTGCCCTCCTCGTGCCCGCACGGCCCTGCACCATGCCTTTCTCCGTTGTCGACAACGCCAACACCAAGGCCCCTGCTCCCACCCTCCCCAGCGCAGACGCAGATGCAATTCCCGTGGAGCATGCACACACAGCTCAGGAGGCCCGCGACGCTGCCTTGTCACATGCCATTGAGGCCGATCGCAAAGCCACAAACACCCACAGGGAAATTGATGACGCCTCGTCCCGTCTTCGTGTTGCGCAAGAACGCGCTGCCCTCGAGCGTGCCGCGGCCGAGTCAGCTCGCAATGACCTTCCTGACAGTGACCCTACAACAACGCCTCAGAAGACGGCGAGATTCCCCTCCAGGACACGCTGTTCCAGCAGGAGGCTTCCGTCCTCCTCAACTTGCATGCACAAGCAGTCTCGGTCCAGAACATCTGTTCTCCGGTCCTGCTGCCCCTCGACATTAACTCCACCTTCCACATTCGATGTCGGAACCTTAGCTCCACAGTACAAACAGAAACTTACAAGAGTAGAGAAATAACTTCCCTTGTTCTGATAGAATTACAACTAAACTATTTAGCATACAATTGAGTTTCATATGATAATGGAAATCAATTAAAAATAACAAACTAATTTTAAAAAACTGAAATATACAAAAATCTAAGTTAGATATCTGCCACAATAAAAACCATTGTATCACCTTTTGTGTGGGTTTGTCATCGCACCTAAATCAAATAAGCCCAAATTTACGAACTCATTGTAACTATGAAAGTTTAGATGTGGTGCTATTTTTTTAAAAGTTACACCACATCATACAAACACCACACATTGAAAGTGCAAGAAAACAAATGCAACTGTCAGCATAACAGATACAAGTTTGAGGCAATGCCAGAGACGAGTAAAGGTTAAGCATTACTAGATATTTGCATTTGTTAAACGATCAAGCTTGAAACAATGCTAACTTATAAATAATTTTATCAGCTATTATTGGACATGCTAGAGTTGGCAGGGAACTCATCAAATTTGAGATCAATGATAGATACGTACGAGGTGTCTCCTCAGACACAACTATGGCCATGGGACCATTCAAACCTTGACAGCCTGCCAAATCTGAGGGGTTTGTATAGAATGACCACCAAGGAGAAGTACCATTATTCAATAGCAGTTCACCACTTACTAAATCTATCTGCAGTTATGGATATAACAAAACAATTTAGCGTTTGTTAAGAAAAGTTAACAAAAAATGTAAGTCCAGAATTTTGCTGCATACCGCTGCTTCAAGTCGCCGAACTTCACCAGATCCAGTAACCCGAAAGTACCTAGGGTAAGCATCAATTATGCTGAAGCTGTTTGTAGTTCCATTAAGCACTTGTTTAACATCATCTACACTCGGGCAGTGTTCAAATGGGGATTCATATCGCACTAATTCCTTCCCTTTTGGTCTAGCTCTGAGAAAATCCCAATTTAAAATAAGTTCCATCTTTTCAAAAAGTGTTTCTCTCCCAAGGGATTGAATAAATCTGCTTTGGACTGGAGGAGGTATCAACCACATTGTTGATGCATCAGGTTGACAGCAAATCAGCTGAATGTCATCGACATTATATGCCCCTAGGTAACCTAGAGGATCAACATCACCATAGGCCTTCAAATACTTCCATGGTATTTTTTCACAAGCGGTGGTCTTAAACAAGGTTAATCTTCCACCAAGTGCCTTTATATCAATCTTAATACTTACATCAATAACAGGGTTGGCAATATTTGTAGGATTACCACTACTGTAAATCTGAAATTTTTGGAAGACAAAGAAGCATCGTCAAACATTGCAAGAGCTTATACAAATCAGACTGGGTATGCAAAAAAAAATTTGAATGCACAATTGAATCATATGGTAGATAATGGATGTTACAGATGTATATCCTGTTTTCTCAACTCAATGGAAAGTATATTTGAGGAACAAAATGAGGGACATTCCTCTATGGTTTGTTAAAATTATAAAAATAAAAATACAGATGTAACAAGTGTTCAGTTAAACAACTAGTGTTTGTGTTGTCATGGAAAAGGAAATGCAACTGTAAATAAAAGGAACTGTGACTGTAAATGAATAAAAAAGACAAATAAATGTAACTATCGTGGAAGATTGTCATATGCACATACCAACATAGGAGCCCAAATAACACAAATAAGTACAAAGAATAAGCATATCCCACTACAGAACTTTGTCAGTTTTGTTTGTTTTTCTCCTTGTCGATGATTTGCTCTATTCAAAATTGCATCGCATTTCACAAGAAACAAGCTCGCATATATGTCCTCCAACTGTTCAGATGAATAGAAGTATCATATTGCAAAATTTAATGTAGCAACAAAAATAATACTGTAATGGATAAATAAATAAATTATTGGAAATGGGGTTTCCAGAAAAGGAGAGGAGAAAGAGAAGCTCGGGGGAATGACCCATCTGACCCCTTTGGATCCTTTATATAGCAATAAGACAGTAATAAAGTTTTTTCAGCTATTTGTAATTCGTGACTTAATCAAGAAATGTGCCACTTTTAATGTCAAAATTGCTAAAACAAAAATGTGGGAAAAGGAACCATTTGCATGGGAAATGCTTCAAGAAGTTAATTAACTGCATCATCCACAGCATACTAAGACACATATAGTCGTTCAAAATACTTTATGGTTTGTATCAAGGCCTATGCAAAAAAAAAAGTAATGATTAACCATGTAACCACAAAAGAATATTGACAACCAATATGTACCTTTAGCCAATCATACATTGTTAATGATGTGGTTGTGCAAGACCAATCAAGCACACACCGCAGTTCATACAAGAATGGTAAAGCTCGATACAGCCGGAAGCCCAAGTAATTGACTTGTGTTACTTTGCTAGTCAAGAATTGTCTATATAAGTTGCTCTTGTTTGGAATACCATATCTGATCTGTAGTGCCTGCAGTGCTAGGGAAATTGATTTAGTAAGGTAGATAGCACGTAGTACAAGTCCTCCAACATCCCTGTGAGCTAGCTCCATTCCCCAAGCATATTCAGTGACTGAATATGTGAAAAGCACAAGGTTAAAAAGATAGAAAACAACCTTCCCAGTGGCAAAGGACCATAGGTATATTATGCGGTCAACCACTATTAAGAAAAAGAGAACCTGCAAGAATGGGAGTACAGTTACTAAGGGAGCCAAATTAGCTTGTAAGTACAAATAACAGTGTTAATGGGAAGGTGTGCTCACCATTAAGATAAATACAAACTCTTTTGGGAACTGATCCTCCAGCTGGTAAACTTCCAAAAACTCACTCTTATTTTTTAGGACAGATTGATAGAACATCGCAACAAGGAAGAAAACTGCCAGGTCAGCACCAAAATAATATGCATAAAGATCGATCTCTCTTTTACCCCCACCAATCACTGAGACGATTGGATAAGGAAATTTTATTTCATCGAAAAGTCCAGCTTTCTGTGACTCATGAATCTCCCTTTCTACATCAGCTGCTGGAGTGAGTGATTTGTACCATCCTGCTGGTTGGCATTCTAAAGGAGCAGCATAAACAACTTCTAGTACAGCAAGAGCCATATTAGAATTTTCTTTGCTTTTCTCAATACTTTGAATCCGGACTTTGCTACAACAGTGGCAAGAGGCAGACAAGTTAGCCTGGCATCTTTCTTCATGGGAAATAGCAAGCACCCTATTTATGGCTGACTCTATCCTCTCTGGCTGGATTCCATCTTCTGGCCAATGGTTTACCTCCATCGTAACTTGCACAAAATATGGTGGCGATTCTGCTCCATGTGTTAATGACATCCAATATCTAGATAAGCCTCTAATGACCATCCTTAAGAGATTCATTACAGGCAAGTGCAATCTTTTCAGCCTCTCTCTCCAACTGTAAGGGCTACAGTGTTTCACTTCAATGCTGTTTCTTGTGCTGAGAAAACTGAATTCTGTTACCGGAACCCATTCACCATCTTTGGCAGTAATAGAGCTCTGCAAGAGAGTGGATATATAGACTAAAAAGAGAGGCAATATGCTGACAACAAACGATGTCTTTATTTTATCAACAGGGAAACCTAATCTCTGGAGAAGAGGTAAATGTATATTCAAACTACAGTGCTGAATGATAATCTGATATATGTAATGTGACAGAATGTTGAGCTCAGTGTATATCAGAATGATGACCCAAAACAAGTAACTTGGGCCATAGTTCACGCACAGAGCATATAAGAAAAGTGCCGCAAGGTACACCATGGATAGCAAACTAAAATTCCACAAAAAAACCAGAACAAAACAACAATAGCAAACATAATCATAATTACTTCGCATCTGATACCATATATACCGAAAGATAACACCAATTGGCATGCTTGATTTTACTTTAGTCCCTGAGGTGTCTGAAACTGAATGTGTTCTCAGCAGCTGCCCATCTTGTGTTTCTGTCTGACTTTCAACAACATCATGAATGTCACCTTCTGCAGGATGCTCACTGGAGTGTGGTTCATCTGGATCAATGTTCAAGAAGCTAACAATATTTGTGACTGCCTGGTTTCCAAATGACTGAACTTGGGAGACACCATCACCAATCAATTGTACAGCTGATTTTAGTGGATTTTCCTTAGGTTGTCCCCTTGCCTTCTCCCATTTGGATAAATTATAATTAACTTTTTCATCACTCTCCTCAAACTCAGTGATCTCAAGTGTTGAACCCAGGGAATTTCCAATATTATCAGCGAGCAAAAATTCATCACTTCTCCCCCTGATTGGTGACCTCATAGTATCAGATGAGTGCTGGAACATCAGATTTCTCATGTTTTGTGTATCCGCTATAGAAAATTCAAAGGACTCTGCTGATTCTGTGCTTCCAATATTATCTTTCTTTGTTGGTGATCCAGTCTCATTATCTTCATGTAGGGTATTGGTATCGCTATACAGCTTAGTATTCCTCCTCCGCCTCAGGCCCTCAGTGTGAGAGGTATCATTTATTGGTGTGAAAGAGTTCATTCTGTCAAGCTGACTTTGTAAATTGTACATCTCAGACTTCATCCTCTCCACTTGCATGTTCCGCTGACGTTTATGCTCCTCAGACCTGCGAAGATGCTGCAGCTGCTTGGTTTTCTTTAATGCTTTTTTTTCCTGCTCGCGGACCATAGCACCAATTTGCTCTGCTTCAAGGTATCTTGACACATAATCAAACTCACCAGAGCTAAAGATGTAGGATTGAACAGACACCAATAGGAAGATCACTATTTCAACAAAAGCTGAACGTGATGTTATCTTAAAACCATAATCATATTTGTAGAATCCAATTATTTCATACAGGTAGTCAATTTGATCACACATGCCAGAACTAAACTGCCCAACATAAGGAGACTGATAGGCAAGTGACAAAACAATGAGAGCAAAATTATACATCCTTAAAAACTTGAAAATCTTATTCTTATTCTTCAATATTTCAAGTCTCATTCTAAAGAAAACCAAAGCAAATCCAAGGTAGCCAAGGTGCAGAACATCATACTCGAGTGTACCGGTGATAGCAATTAATGCCAAAACTATGTCTAATAAATGGCAATAAGCATAAAGCCGTACATAGTCAAGAAATGTCCAAAAGCTTTTTGTTTCCAGTGAGAGGTCCCTCCAAACTACTGCATTTTTCCTTTGGGACATCATCTGGCGATATGTGTCTGAGTCTGAGAAGCCTGAGAAGCGGTCTGAGCGAAGCTTAAAGGAGGAAAATATAAAAACAACATAGTAGCTAATCAGCAATCGAGAGTCATCCACAATTACCCCTGCAACATTTAGATGCAAAAATAGTTAGTAAATTTCTGATGTAAGAGGAACTATAATATAACATCTAATAGCGTTGAGTTACAGCAATTAAAGGCCCAATAACATACCGAGCCAGCATTTTGAGCAGTAGTCAAAGAAAATCCTTGAACTCTTCCAGCATTCACGGCAATTGACTTCAATATCATTGATATCATGAAACCAAGGCATCACATCATTCCAAAGAGCAAAATATTCGAGTATTAAGACAGAAGCAAACAGAAATACAAAAAGGGGCCACACTTTCTGGATTAGATCTCTGTTCATAAGAATGCAGACTACGAGGCACATGATATAGAAGATCGATACAACATTCAACAATGTAAAGCTTGCCAATAATAACACAACCATGTTAATTTCCAGACCTCGCAGTTTGAAAAGATTTTCTATCCAGAACTTCATGTAACATTTGAATGTTATTGTCTGAGTTTCAAACCTTTCTCTCTTCAGAGAAATAATTCTTTTCTTGTCCCAGTTGTGGCTTTCTTTTGACAATCCCCAAATCTTTGCAAACGAGTATCTTTTGTCCTCATCTGAACCTTTGATGGCATTATCGACATACTCTGATTTCTGGTAAGTAATGCCTGGACCCAGAGATGAACTGGAGCTGCTAACTATAAGACCTTGAACTTTAGAAAACAACAAAGTAAACCTATTTGATGAATGACTTCCTTTATTGCTTCTCACGGGACTATAAGGTGAATTGGATGAGATAAACAGATGGCAGGGCTCTTCCCATTTACCATTATGTACCAGAGATGTTGGCATCAAATCTAGCCAATGAAAAACATTATACTGAATGGTGCAGGCCACAATCACCAAAACTTTTCCTCTAAGCCCATATTCAACACCCCAAAACCCAGAATCATAATATTTCAGACCAAGAAACAAAGACAAGCCATAGAAGTGCTGATCAGGACACATTCGTGCAGGTTTGCACACCATTTGAAAAAAATATTCAGTTGCAGCAAGTAAACCAGTGTAGACAAGGTAAGCCTTTGAAGGAATTCGAGAAACTTTTGGTAAAATACAAAACACAATGAGGCCTGACAGGTAAATTAGACCAGATAAACTGATGGATGATAGGCAAGCATAAAAGACACTAACTGATAATATCTTATCACTGTGCCAAATTAGAAATCTTCTTAGGAACCCCAGAAGTCCAGATTCCGAAGCATCAGATACACCAAAGTTCTTGTCACTATTTTGCCTTCGTTCATAGCTGTAAAGTTGCATTACCACAAGAACAGCCAACGATTGCCAAACATTTTCCAACAAAGAAGCTTCAGGGTCAAATCCCAAATCAGGATATAGTTTAACAAACTTTGAGATAGAATCTGCAAAGATCGGTGAAACACTCAGGCTGTAGGTAAAGATAAAAACCACCGCAGCATATACTTTTAGCGGAAACCACAGTCGCCTTTTTGTCTTTTCAACAAGCTGCCTTCCAATTATCCAAAATAGAAGGAAAAACAGGTAACCAAATGATATATAATTAGGGGTCACTAAGTATAGAGTCAAAAGAATTGTCAAAAAAGCCACATAAGTTCCATATGAACGGTACACTGACAGAAATTTCTGACCAATTTTACTGAGATATGATGCAATTTTTTTCTCTGCAAAAGAACAAAAAAAAGGAAATAACATGTTATGGATTTTCAAAATGGCACCAACCTTTATCCAAATCTGCATGTAATCAGACTTCCCTACTAGAAAGTAAAAAGGCAGACACCCTAGATGCTCTCACATACATCTTGTTTGGATTTGCGCTTGTATGAAAAATAGAGCCCAACAGACCCACAAGAAAGAAAAACAAAGAAAAGGCACTACCGATACACTCCATTGTAGCTAACAATCAAATTGAACTACTATTTATTTTCTGAACGAAGAATAGGTAAATGAAGCTGCAACTTAACCATCATTGTATTTGAGAAAAACATAAACATCTTCCAAAATTTTAATAAATGTTTTTTTTTATCGAATACGCAGGAGAGCTGCGCATCTTTGTATTAAGAGAGGAAAAATAGTCCAATACAACGACCACATTGCCCCAGCTGGACTAAAATGGGGAATGTGAGGAACAAACTAGGATCCCACAATTGAGAAATAAACACAACACCGGACCAGACCACTCCGACCCACAACTATATTAGCCCTTGCCCCATCTCAAGGTTAAGGGCGGTAAGCCCCTTGGCGCCCGAACTCTGCCATAAGTAGGATTCCGTCTTAAAATCTTGCACTGCTCTCTGAATGTTTGGAGAGGCTCCATCAAAAACGCATGCATTCCTATGTTTCCACAATGTCCAGGCACCTAGGATGCACAAGGAGTTGAATCCCTTCCTGTAAAGTTTCTGAATTCTTTTTTCTGCCCTTCTCCACCACACAGCAAAGATTGAACTTCGTGTGGGTGTCAACTCAGTCAGGTTTAATGGCTGTAAGATGGCAAACCAAAATTGCCTAGCAAAAACACAAGAGGTGATTATGTGTTGAATGTTTTCCTCCTCTTGATCGCAAAGTGGGCAGCGTTCAGGGTGAGGAAGTCCCCTTTTTTGCAGCCGATCTGCAGTCCAACAGTGGTTCTTGATTGCCAACCACATAAATGTTTTACATTTGCCCGGTGCCCAAGATTTCCACACCTTCCTCCAAGGTTCAAAGGGAATGGAGCCAACAAAATAGCTGCGATAAGCTGAACTCGTTGAGAATATGCCTGAAGCTTCAAATTTCCATCGGTGAACATCATTAGAGTCACCTAAGTTGACATCAGCCAAAATGTTCCAAAGCTCAAGATACTCAGCCAGAGCTAGCCATCCCAGAGCACGTTTTATATCAGCAGCCCATGCTCCTCCCTGCAGTGCTTCATGTACCGATCTTTTATTTCTGATTTTCTGAGGCACACATTGAACAACATTTGGGGCCAGCTCCTCCAGGCAACGACCATGTAGCCAACGATCAGTCCAGAACAAAGTGTTCCGACCATTACCAATCACAGATTCGATAGCAATGCTAAACATGGCAGTAGTGTTGGAGTAGACAGGGATTTGAAGTCCTGCCCAAGGACGGTCCGGTCTGGTCTTCTCAATCCAGAGCCATCTCATTTGTAATGCCCAGCCCATAACTTCAAGGTTGTGGATGCCCAACCCTCCAAGATCAATTGGTCTCATAACTTTGTCCCAAGCTACCAGACAATTACCACCATTGGCATTCTTCCTTCCTGTCCATAAGAAACCCCTTCTTAATTTATCCACAGCTCTCAAGAACCATTTAGGCACCTTTATGGCAACCAATAGGTAGATGGGGATGGCAGTGAGGACAAAACGCACCAAGGTGGCTCGACCAGCAAGATTTAATAAGGAAGCCTTCCAACCTGGTAGCCTATTAGCGATTTTTTCTACCCATAAGAGCAGATCACCTCTTCTCAGCCTCCTGTCAGAGATAGGCAGGCCAAGATATGTAGTAGGAAAATTGGAGGTTGTACACTGCAAGGTGGTGTTAACCTCCTCAACAATTCCCTCTCCACATTGGATGGGTATGACACAGCTCTTCTGCAGATTTGTTTGCAAACCAGTGGCCTCTCCAAAAATTTTTAGAATTTCCTTTGTTAGCTGGAGGTCATGGCCATCAGACCGTATGAATAGTGCCACATCATCTGCGTAGAGTGAGAGCCTTTGTCCAGTGGAGTGCAAAGGTGATAGCAGTCCTTCAGCCTCAGCTTTGGAGAACAAACTGTTCAGTACATCCATAACCAGTATAAACAACATAGGGGAAAGAGGGTCCCCTTGGCGCAGACCTCGTTGATGGAAAATAGGCAGACCAGGTTCTCCATTTAGAATGATTTGAGTGGAGGCAGACTGCAAAAGATTGGAGATGATGTTCCTCCAAGTATTTCCAAAACCCAGATGTGATAGAATTTCCAGCAAAAAAGACCAATCCACGGAATCAAAAGCTTTTGAGATATCTAATTTTAAGAAAAGGCTTGAGATCTTTCGATGATGAAGTACTTTAATGGTTTGCTGAACTAGCATGAAATTGTCATGGATGCACCTGCCCTTTATAAAAGCACTTTGGTTTGTGGCGACTAAAGCATTCAGCTGTGGAGCTAAACGATGTGCCAATAACTTAGATATTAGTTTTGCGAAACTGTGGACCAGACTGATGGGGCGATAGTCCTTTGCTTCTAGAGCTTCCTCCTTCTTGGGAATTAATGTTAGATATGCCGAATTCAGCAGGTTTAAATTTCGCATATCACCCTGATGTAGAGAGACAATTGCTGCCATAAGATCACCCTTGATTATGTTCCAGCAGCTTTTGTAAAAACGGCCAGTGAAGCCGTCGGGCCCAGGTGCCCTATCAGCCGGTAAGGATTTGATGGTAGCCCAGACTTCCTCCTCAGTGAAAGGTGCATCCAAAGCTGATAGATCAATCCCTGATCTATGAAAAGCTGCAAGATCCAGAGAGTTCGTCCTTGCTCGTGCTGACCCCAGAATCCCCTCGAAATGCTCTAGTAAAACTTGATGTTTTTCCTCCTGGGCTGTGACCACCCGATCATCAACCACCAGTTTTGGAATATAGGTCTTCCGCTTACGAAAGGTGGCTTGTTTGTGAAAAAACGCAGTGTTTGCATCCCCATCTTTCAGATACCGTATTCGTGAGCGGAGGCGAGCAATTGTTCTCTCAAAGGATGCCAGAACAAGACAATGCTTTTTCAGCTGCCGTCTAAGCCAATTCTCTTCGATGGATAATTCACGGTGGTCCTGGGCGATCTCAAGATTATGGAGGATGTGCCTCGCAAGAGCAAGTTGAGAATTGATGTTCCCAACCTTCTTCTGACTCCATGACTGTAAAGCTTTAGCCAACCTTTTAAGTTTGATGGAAATTCTCAGAAGTGGAGAGCAGCATTGCACCTGTCCCTCCCATGAGTTTTGTACTGCCTCATGAAAACCCTCCAATTTAGTCCAGAAACTTTCAAAGTGGAACCTTTTCTTCCCTAACAAGCCTTCTCTTAGACCCAAAACCAGAGGGCAGTGATCAGACATCTCGGAAGCATGCGTTTGCAGAATACTATCAGGAAAAATGTCCTCCCAGTCATTGGTGCACAGCACCCTATCGAGTTTGACTAGAGTTGGAGAATCCCTCTCATTGGACCAGGTATATCTCCTTCCCAACAGCGGAATTTCCTTCAACTCCAGCTCATTAACAAACCGACGAAAACGCCCCATCATGGCTCGGTTGATGTTCTCATTGTTCTTGTCTTCTGAGCTGTAAATCATGTTGAAATCGCCAGCAAGCATCCAAGGGCCGGTGCACAAAGATCGTACCTCCCTTAGTTCCTGCAGAAAGGCCATTTTTTCTTAATCCCGGTGTGGGCCATAAACTCCCGTAAACCACCAGGGCGGGTCTTCATGGTTGCTGAACTGAACCGAAACAGAGTGACGATGCACCCGGTGATGAGAGACCACAAAGGATCCCTCCCTCCAAGCAATTAGGATGCCACCTCGAGTGTGTTGTGCTGGCAGGAAGACAAAATTGGAGAAGTCGTGACCAAGAAGAGCAGTGATATCCCGATCAGATATAGCAGCAAGCTTAGTTTCCTGAACACACACTACAGCTGGCTTAGAATCATCCACAATTTTCCTCAAATTATCCCTCCTGGCTTTATCATTGAGACCGCGTACATTCCAAATTAACATACTTGATTTGTCCATTTAGGGGGTGGGGGAAACAAGACCTCGGCACCGTATGGGACTTAACACACTGAAACTGTATCAGAATCCCTGATCATATCCTCTTCGGTTGGGACCTCCCAGCCAAAGAGTGCTGAAAGAGCTGCTATGTGATCCGAGCTAACGCGATCACGGTAGTATGTAGAGTACCTGTTAAGTGCTTCATTAGAGATCCTGCCATCTCGATCAGCAAAACCCAGCTTACGGCAAACTGTGGTCGCTGATGTCTTATCCATTTCTGGTGGCAGCTTTGCAATTCGTCGACTGCGACGCGGAATGCTCACTGGCCCTGCTGTTTTATTCCTTCTCTTCTGAATCACCGGAGCATTGACAATGGAATCAACCGACTTGGTCATCCTCTGAATGAAATCTCCAGGAGTTGCCGTCTGAGGCTGGGGAGGATCTCGTGTCTGGGCTCTTCGAGAATAAACCAATAAGTTGTCAGGAAGGATCCTAAAACCAGCAATAGGTTGATCCACCGCCACAGGCTTCTCAACGACCACAGACTCAACAGTCACTTCTGCTGAAGCAGGGACCGGAATCGTGTCCGTGAGGGGGAGGTCAGCAGCAGTACCATGAACATGTTCTTGCACACTATCCTCCAGAGCAGCATCAGTATGAGCATCTCCAGCCTGCACAGCAACCTCCACAGCCACAAAATCGATAGCTGGTTCAGGGGCCGGAGTCGTGTCCATGGGAGGAGCATCCTCTTCAACTTCTTGTTGAGCATTCAACAATACATTCACCGTAGCCGCAAGGGAGGATTCAGCAACTTCCGGGGCGGAACCATTGTCAGCGTTGGCTGTATGCAGCAGTGGAGGAAAAATGCCATCTGCAGTCTCATGGGAGGTCATGTTAATCGCAGCAAGCGGTGGGCCAGACCCCATGGAGGATGAGGGCAATAACCCCTGTTCAACGGGTAGCAGAAACGAATCGTCTTCCGCCGCCTGCGCCTCGGTCTCCTGTGTCGCCTTGGCTGGCGCCCCGGTCGCAACGTGGCTTGCAGCGACAGCACCGGGAATAGGCGAGGTAGTAACACATCGCATCATGCCCAAGGCGTTGCCTCGAGCAGAGACCCGGCAACTACCCGCCGGTGGGCCCAGGCGTGAATGCACGGGAGCATGCTGGGGTCCAGCCGCGCCCAGGCCATCGCGCGCCGCCGGAGATGGGGAAGAAGCAGGGGAATGCCGCCGGCGTCGTCTCGTATGTTGAACATCATCATCCGCAGGTGGAGGAGGTGGGGCGGGAGCATCCAGATGTCCCGCCTGGCCAGCAATTTTCTTCACCGAGATGGGATAGAGAAGGCTGCAACGCTGCCGTGCATCATCCCCAGCAGCGACCTCCGGCTCCAGAATTTCGATGTCGATCACCGGCGGGAGATCGCAAGATATGGCGCACCATGCAGACAGACGAAGGGCTCTCCTCTGATCGTCAGGCTCGGGATGAACCGAACAAGGGATACACCACTTGTCGAGGAGCTGCTCCGCTGTGTCGAGCTCCCAGGCATGAGCAGGAATGCCCCTAAGCTCGATTTCTGCCAATTCCAGAGTTCTGCCAGCCGTCGAGCCAAGAAAACGCGACCAACGTGTCACATGCAGACGTCCAGGAGGAAGGGGAATTGGCCGTCCCTTACTGAGAATTCTTGAAGCCGTGGCGTCATCCGGCGAAATCAAGAGGAAGCTCGCCGGGCCAAGGTTGAAGATGGCCAGCGAAGCTTCCTCGATCTCAAACCGATGAGCGATCTCCGGCACAATAGCATCCGCAATGACCTCAGGATTATCAGCGATCACCGTCACCACCAGTCCACGTCCAGCGAGCATCTCCTCCCGCCTGGAGATGGTAGACGAACGGGCGATCAGACGACGCGGCCGACATGGTTGGACGGCGGTGGCGGCCAGCTGCTGCTCTTCACCCGCGATCAGAGGAGAGGCCTCAGAGTCTCCCGGAATAGGGGTAGCCACTCCACGGCTCCGTCTTCTCTTCCGCGCTCGCCTGCGCCGCCGCCCCTCTAGATCTCCGGCAGCGTCGCACGGAACATTCGCCGGGGGAGCGTCACACGGGACATCCGCCGGAGGGCTGTCGGCAATCTGCACAGGATGATCCGCCACCAGTGCAGCAGCAGACACCGGCCTCCATTCCATACGAGGAACGACGAGAGGGCGGCACGGACGGCGCGCCGGACAGCCGTCGAAACGATGTCCCTTCGCGCGACAGAAGAAACACCTTGTAGAGGACTTGCATGCCGCCGCCCGGTGCCGCGATGAGAAGCAGTTGAAACACTTGCCACGAAGGTCAGCCGGCACGGGCCAACGAGGTCGCCGAGCACGACGTGCAGCCTCCATTCGCGCTTTCCGGCCAACCGCCCGTTGCCAGCCATCGTCGTCAGGGCCCGGCGCCGGTGGGGCAGAGGAAGGCCGTGTGGCTGGATAGACCACGATTCGTGGAGACGTGGAGCGCTGCGGGGCTCGTTGCGCGTCCGCATTGGCAGCTGCAGCCACCGCGGCCGCCGCCTCGCTCGCAGCCACGCCAGCCAGAAGCACTTCCTTGAAGAAAGGGGAAGGGGCGGCTGTAGACTTGCCGGACGGCGGCGATTCCTGGGTCCAGCGCAGCTCCTTGCCGCGTCCAGGATGTGCGTCGGAGTGGGACGCCGGGGAGAGGGCAGGAGAAAAGGTGATGGTGGCCGCCGAGCTCGGAATGAACGACGGCGGGGAGGTGGTGGCCGCCGGGGTCGGAGTGAATGCCGGCGGGGGGCTGGTGGGCAGGGGAAGGGACGCGACTGCCATGGGAAGGTCAAGATTAATAAATGTTTTTAAATGTAGTGCCTCTACTAGACCAATATGGAGTTTGAGATATCAAAATAACAACAAACCTATAAAAAGTGTAAGAAATGCAAATCTTATTTTAAAGGATATTATAAAATGGTGAACAAAAGGAAAGTTCTAATGTGACCAAAGTTTTATACGAAAAAAATGAAAAATATGTTAGCCTTTGACTGCAGGAAAAAATATTTTTCTTTCTGGAACACGCAGGATAGCTGTGTATCATTCCAAACTCTCACCATGAGGTTCAGGATTAATGGCCGAAGGATAATATTAGAGGTGAACTATAAATGTTACATGTTTTAGGCTGTGTTTAGATTGCAAAGTTTGCAAAAAGATTTTGCAAACTTTCTTTACCACCAAATGCAAACTTCCTGCTTTCTGGAACATGTGTTTAGATGTACCAAAAGTTTTTGCATAAAGATGGGAGTGTTGGCACAGGAGAGCTGTGTTACATTGTATTAGAGAATGATAAAAGTCCCCATACAAATCCCTCTTGGAAACTTAGCCTTGTAAATTAATTGCAATTTTGCAAGTATCACCAAATTGCAAAAACTTTACAAGGCTAGGGTTATACCATGTAAATTACGGCGGTCTTCATCATTCCGTGAATTTTGCGAACTATAAACCGATAGTAGAACTGACTTGTTCAAACCAGCCTTAAGAATTGTAAATCCAACAGGTGGAGAAGGTGTGTGCCGCAGAACCGCTGATAGTGAAAAGAGCATCTTAAAACCATGACTATGCACAGCGCAGAAGCACACTATTGAGCCTATCTGAATGAAGTCCTTTGTTGTGGCATTATTTGAGAGACCTGCAAGATGTATCAGGGAGCAGATTAGGATAGGAAATTGATCATTCACTTCAAAAGAACAGCATGTCAAACATGGTTCACCATGTAACATATAATCACTTCATCCGAAGGAAAAACAACAGCAGATAAAAACAATTGGATTTTCTGTGCCAAGGAGGTCGTGTGTATTTTGGATGTGGCACTAGTGTGACTGGGGTCTGCATAGAGAGGTTTTTCTAACCTCTTCTATTTGTTTGTACCTTTTGTACGTTTTCTTGTTAATGAAATGACAGGCAGTTTTCCTGCGCCGTTCCCGGGGGGGGGTGGGGGGGGGATGATAAAACAATTGGACTGAACAATCCAGAAAAGCCTCCCAGGCTGGATAGCTGACCTGAGGAACAGGGCTGGTAGAGCAGTTCTGGTCCAACATGTCCTAACTGCAATTTTGATTTATGTCGCTATGGCAACTGACCTGCCTCCTTGGCCAATTAAGACCATTGACAAAATTAGACGAGGTTTTCTGTGGCAGGGTCGCAAGGAAGCCAACGGAGGTCACTGTCTCATTGCATGGCCTAAAGTGTGTCAATCAAAGGAGCTAGGTGGACTGGGAATTGTTAGTATAATGTGTGAGTGGCCCATATGGCCTTGTATAGCCCATATAGAGACCCATGTATCACTGTCTATATACCCACTCATATAGGGTTGGAGGTAGAACATTATTCTCCTACATGGTATCAGCTAGGGTTTTCTTTTTCCCTCTCCTCTAGCAGCCGCCGCCGCCGCCAGTGCCAACCATGGCCGGCCAGCTGCCGTGGCCCCCTTCCCTCTCCTCCTTCCCACCTCTCCCCTCCTTCCCCTCCTACGCCGCGGTCGCGCGCTCTCCTGCCGCCGCCGGCGCGGGCGCTCCGCCCGCCGGCACAGGCACCACGCCCGCTCCGACGTCGGGTGCCGCCCCGACTCCGCCGTCCTCTGCTCCGCCCGCCCCGACTCCGCTCGGCGCCGATTCTCCTCCGCCGGTCCTCCCCACCTCGAATCCAACCCTGCCTCCCTCGATTCCGCCACTCCTGGGCGCGAATCTCTTTGCCGTGGGGGCCGACGGGACTGCGGACTCGACCGTGGACCCTGGAGCAAGTGCGGACGGCTCCTCCCAGCCCGCGGCTGCAGGGGAACCTCCCTGCCCGATCTTCCCCTGCAGTCCGGCGCCCAGTTCCTCTACGGCATGCCTCCCTCCTTCCTCTGCGGCGTGACCACCACTTCAGCTGCCGATTTCACTCGAGGCACGGCAGCGCCAGAGGATCCCACTGTTGCTGCCCTGCGTGCGACCGCGGGCGGGTCGAGCTCGACTTCGGGCGCAAGGGCAGGGCTCCTTGTCTCCACCGCCACTGCCATGGGGATCGGGGGGTTCATCCCGGCGTTCTCTGCTGGCCCCCACCTGCCCCTCGCGCCTCCCCTCCTCGACGGACAGCCACCGCTTGTCGACAGTGACGCTGCACCGGATGGGGCTCTCGCCGTGGCCCTCGCTGCAGCGTAGGCCAAGGCCGTCACAGCCCAGGAGCGGGTTCGTGTGGCGGCTCTCGCCTGGCAGCATGAGCGCGACATGGCTGATGCTCTCGCTCGTCAGGTGGCCGAGGCGGAGCACTTCCTCCGCACTCTCTCCACGTCGCCTGCCGTCCTCACCACCGACCACGCCGCCTCCTCCTACCAGGCACCGCCCCCGTCGAGTGCTGGACCCCGCCCCTCCTGACCGACCCTATGGTCTCCTACCTCCACCTCCAGGCTGCCGGGGTCCCACACATCAAGAACCTAGTCACCATCCCCCCCCCGACTCCACCTCCACCTCCCACGCTCGCTGGAGGGACCAGGTTCTCCTCGCGCTCCGCCGCTACGCCCTCGACGACCACGTCCTCTCCGACACTCCGGTCCGGGCTCGCGACCTGGCGTGGCAGCGTCTCGACAGCATCGCCATGTCCTGGATCGTTGGGACCATCTCCCTTGACCTGCACGACATCGTGCGGACTCCCGACGGCGCCGCGCGCGAGGCCTGGCTCGCTCTCGAGAGCCAGTTCCTCGGCAACGCCCAGACGCGTGCCCTCCAGCTCGACACTGCGCTCCGCACCCTCGAGCAGGGCGACATGTCCGTGGGTGACTTCTGCAGGAAGATGAAGAGCACGGCTGATGGACTTCGAGACCTTGGGTACCCGGACCCGGAGCACGTCCTGGTGCTCAACGTCGTGCGGGGCCTTCCCGCCAGCTACGAGGCCCTGCGGACGTTGATCACCCACCAAAAGCCGACTCCCACCTTCCTCCAGGTTCGGGATGCTCTCACCTTGGAGGAGCTCACTCGGGGCCTCCACACGCCTACCTCGACCATGTCTTCGCCCTCCACCGCCTCCCGTGCCCTTGTCGCTGCCCCACCGCCGTCCTCTGCCTCGCCGCCCGCCTCTCTCCTGGTGCTCCTCCCCCCGGGCCGAGCGGGGGTGGGGGCGGCCGTGGGGGCCGCCGTCGCCGAGGACGCGGTGGTGGGGGTCGTGGGACGCCCACCCAGGCTCCGACCCCTGCTCTCGCTCCTTCTCCTGGGGGTGCGCCCTGGCCGACCTTCGCCAACCCATGGTCAGGGCGCATCTCCATGTGGCCCTTCCAGGGTCAGGGAGGGGGGCCTCGTCCCCCGCACCAGCCGGCTGCCATGATCACAGGTGTTGCCTCCTACGCGCCGTCCTAGACTCCACCTCCTCCTCAGCCCAACTCGCCATGGCCGGGGGGTGGGATCAGGATGCTTTGGCGCAGTCCTTCAGTACCGTGGGCCTGACACCGCCCGTCAGGACTGAGTGGATCGCCAACTCGGGTGCCTCCTACCACACCACCCCTAATGCGGGTATCCTTTCTTCTGTCCGACCTCCTCACCCCTCTTGTCCTTCTTCCATCATGGTCGGTGATGGCTCTTGTCTTCCAGTCACTTCTGTGGGTTCTGCTCCCGATCCTTTCCGTCTCTCTGATGTCCTTGTGGACCATCTGTCTTCCTGTCACTTCTGATAATTCTTGTTCTGTCGAGTATGACTCTTCTGGTCTTTCTGTGAAGGATTTGGCTATCGGGCGTCCACTCCTCCGATGTGATAGCTCCGGGCCCCTTTACACCCTCCGCCTTCCGACCTCCGCTGCTTCGCCTCCGCTGCTTCACCTTCGACCTCTTCGTCTTCCTCGTCCGCTGCTCTTGCTGCGACACCGTCCTCCACCACCTGGCACCGCCGTCTTGGTCATCCCGACCGAGATGTTTTGGCTCAAATTAGTCGTAGTGCAAATGTCTCTTGTACTAGGACTACTGCTGAGCACCTCTGTCATGCGTGCCAGCTTGGTCGCCATGTTCAGCTTCCTTTTTCTTCTTCTTCTTCGCATGCGTCGCATGCTTTTGATCTTATTCACTGTGATTTGTGGACATCTCCTGTACTCAGCATGTCTGGCTATAAGTATTATCTTGTGATCATTGATGATTTTTCTCACTACTCCTGGACTTTCCCTTTGCGTGCCAAGTCTGACACCTTCCCCACCCTCCTCCACTTCTTTTCCTGGGTGTCCACTCAATTCGGCCTCCCCGTTAAGGCCGTCCAGTGTGACAACGGCCGTGAGTTCGATAACAATACCTCTCGCTCCTTCTTTCTCTCCCGAGGTGTTCAGCTGCGTATGTCTTGTCCGTACACTTCTCCACAGAACGGCAAGGCTGAGCACATGATTCGGACCACGAACGATGTCATGTGCACTCTTCTGATCCAGGCCTCCCTGCCCCCGCGATTCTGGGCAGAGAGCCTTCACACCGCCACCTACCTTCTCAACCGTCTTCCTTCCACAGCTTCACCTGCTCCGACTCCTCACCACGCTCTCTTCGGTACCCCTCCCACCTACGCTCACCTTCGTGTCTTCGGGTGTGCTTGCTACCCGAACCTTGCTGTCACTGCTCCTCACAAGCTCGCACCTCGCTCGACACATTGTGTGTTCCTTGGTTACTCCCCTGACCATAAGGGGTACCATTGCTATGATCTCACCTCTCGTCGGGTTCTTATCTCCCGACATGTTGTGTTTGACGAGTCGGACTTCCCCTACTCCACCTCCACACCTTCTCCTGACCTGACCTTGAGTCCATGTTTTCTGACCCGATGGTTCCACCACTTGTTTTTGTTTTTCCTTTTCCAGCATGTACTTCTGTTCCACCACCAGCTCCGGCGCCTTTAGTTGCGCCACGCGTGGCGCCGGAGCCTCTTCTTGCACCACCCGTTGTTCCGGTGCCCTTTGTCGCACCCGACACAGGCTTGGTGCCTCTGGTCGCGCCACGTGCGGCCTCGGCGCCCCTGGAGCCTCGCGCCGTGCGCGGCCCCGGCGCCTTCTACTGCACCCAGCACCGTCCTGGTGCCTCCTCCCGCGCCACGCGTGGCCACGACGACACCTGCACGCTACGCCGAGCCGGTGCAGGTGTACCGACGTCGTCCACAGATGCCTGCTCCTCTGGCTCCGGTCTCGGAGGTGCCTGTGGACTATGCGCCTCATGTGCGCTATGTCTACGAGCGTCGCTCGACGGCTCCGCCTCCTCCACCACCGTCTCCGGAGCCGTCTCCACCTCCACCACCGTCTCCGGGGCCGTCTCCGCCTCCTCCGCCGCCGCTGCCTCCACCACGCCGTTCTCGGGTGGAGCCGGCCGTGTACCACCCTCCGGTCATCCATCGAGATCCTCGTCACACCCAACCCATGTTGACTCGGCAGGCGGCCGGGGTCCTTCGTCCCGCGGCTCTCTCCGCCACAGAGGGAGAGCCGCGGCTCTCTCCGATCCCGACGTCAGCTCGTGTGGCTCTGGCAGATCCGAACTGGCATCGTGCGATGGAAGAAGAGTATGGAGCTCTTCTTGCCAACCAGACTTGGGACCTTGTGTCGCGTCCGTCTGGTTGCAATGTGGTGACCGGCAAGTGGATTTGGACGATCAAGCGTCAGGCTGATGGTGCTCTGGAGCGCTATAAGGCGCGTTGGGTTCTTCGGGGGTTCACTGAGCGCCCCGGTGTGGATTATGATGAGACCTTCAGTCCCGTGGTGAAGCCAGCTACAGTGCGTACTGTCCTCTCTTTGGCTCTCTCTCGCTCTTGGCCAGTGCACCAGCTCGATGTCAAGAATGCTTTTCTCCATGGCACTCTGACAGAGACCGTCTACTGCAGTCAGCCCGCAGGTTTTGTGGATTCCAGTCGTCCGGATTTGGTCTGCCGGCTGAACAAGTCTCTATGGTCTGAAGCAGGCTCCTCGGGCATGGTACTCTCGGTTTGCTGCTTTCTTGGTGACACTGGGTTTTGTTGAGGCCAAGTCAGACACTTCACTGTTCATATATCACCATGCTGATGGGATTGCTTACCTTCTCCTCTACGTTGATGACATTGTTCTGACTGCCTCCAGTCCACAGTTGCTCCAACGGATTATCTCCTCTCTTCAGCAGGAGTTTGCTATGAAGGATCTGGGCAAGCTTCACTACTTTCTGGGCGTGACAGTTGAGCCCCGTCAGGCTGGCTTTCTCCTTCACCAGCGTCAGTATGCCATTGATATCCTGGAGCGTGCTGGGATGACTGATTGCAAGCCCTGCTCCACTCCTGTTGACACTCAGGCAAAGTTGTCTGCTACTCTGGGTGATCCTATGGCTGATCCTACTGCCTATCGGAGTCTTGCTGGAGCCCTACAGTACCTCACTTTCACCAGGCCGGACCTCACCTGTGCTGTCCAGCAGATTTGTCTCGGAGTCTCATCTTGCTGCGCTGAAGCGCCTTCTTCGCTACGTCCGAGGCACACTTGACTTCGGCTTGGTCCTCCACCGGTCTTCTCCTACTGAGCTGGTTGTCTACACTAATGCTGACTGGGCGGGTTGTCCGGACACCCGCCGCTCTACCTCAAGATATGCCGTCTTCCTCGGCGGCAACCTGATCTCCTGGTCGTCGAAGCGACAGCCGGTTGTCTCCCGTTCCAGTGCTGAGGCGGAGTACCGGGCTGTTGCTAACGGCGTGGCTGAGGCGTCCTAGCTCCGGCAGCTCTTGGCTGAGCTTCACAGCCCGCTCGCCAAGAGCACGCTCGTCTATTGCGACAACGTCAGCGTCGTGTACCTCTCCACCAACCCGGTTCAGCACCAGCGGATGAAACATGTGGAGATTAACTTGCACTTCGTTCGTGACCGGGTGGCTATCGGCGATGTTCGGGTTCTACATGTACCGACCACCTCCCAGTTCGCTGACATCTTCACCAAGGGTCTTCCCTCCTCGACCTTCTCGGAGTTTCGGTCCAGCCTCAACGTAGCCAGTGGCTAGTTGTGGCTGCGGGGGGGGCTGTGTGTGTGAGTTTCTTTCTCAAGGGTCTTCCCTCCTCGACCTTCTCGGAGTTTCGGTCCAACCTCAATGTAGCCAGTGGCTAGTTGTGGCTGCGGGGGGCTCTGTGTGAGTTTCTTTCTTTGTTGGCCAGTCTCGTACATCGCTGCGCCAGTAGTCCAGACTGCGGGGGGATGTTAGAGTATATGTGTGAGTGGCCCATATGACCTTGTATAGCCCATATAGAGGCCCATGTATCACTGTCTATATACCCACCCATCTAGGGTTGGAGGAATACTAGAGAACATTATTCTCCTACAGGAATATCAGACATGAAGTCCCCCTGAGTCTCGCGCTAAGGGTAAGATGGCCTTGGCTGAAAAAATCAAAACCAAACAAACATGGGCAAGCTTGCCACTTCAGGTCAAGAGGTGGAGTCCCTCCTCTCACTGGCAGTTTGTAAAGAAATTGGGGATGGTGCAAACACATTGTTTTGGGGAGATTGGTGGGTGAATGGAAGAACAATCCAAGAGCTCGCCCCCAGACTATACATGTTTGTACCTAAGCGAAGAATCAATAGGAATACAGTTCAGGAGGCTCTGACCATTGACTAATGGCTGGAGGATATATAAGGCAACATATCTGTGGAGGCCCTGATGGAATACCTGGAGCTTTGGGACATCATGGCTGATGTGGTGCTTGAACAGGATACCCCTGACAAACACATCTGGAGATTATCAGGATCAGGCCAGTACACTTCAAAGTCAGGCTATGATGCGCTATTTCAGGGAGCTATCCTCTTTGAGCCATACAAACAAATTTGGAAATCATGGGCACTCCCAGGTGTCGTTTCTTTATGTGGTTGGTTGCCCATAAAGATGTTTGACAGCAGATTGTCTGGCTCGACGAGGTCTCCCCATCCGGTGAAATGCCTGTTGCGGGATCAGGAAGACGAGGATATGCAGCAGTTTTGGTTCCTGCTACTGCACGCCGTCGGTTTGTCTGTGCTTGCCCCGCAGGCCATTGATCTGTCGTTTAAGCAGTGGTGGAAGCAGGTTGAAGGAATGGTGGGCACCGATCTGAAGAAAGGTTTAAACTCCCTCATTATTCTTGGGGCTTGGACCATTTGACGCCATCGTAATGATTGTGTCTTCAATGGCGCTGCTCCCAACATTTTGACAGCCTTGACCCTAGCCAGGGAGGATGCTTAGCACTGGTGTCTGGCAGGAGCCAAGAATCTCCTTGCTGACTGTTAGAGTCGGCTAACTTTGTTTGAGCTCCCTGCTTTTGGGTAGAGTTCTCCTGTATCAGTGGGGATGGTGTGGGTTTGTGTGTGCGTAAGTGCGGTATTACATCTGTGAGTCTCATTATAACTCTTTCTTCTTCTATTAATACAATGATGCGCAGCTCTCCTGCGTATTCGAGAAAAAAAAGTCCCAGAAAAGCCTACTTAGGGCCGGGTAGTCTGTGTGCTGGCCACTTGGCCCATGCGCCTTCCCCTGTTGGGGCTGCATAGATAGATATGGATTAGGCAAGGATGACCGTCAGATGGTTGTACCCTAGGTTATCCTTGCCTGTATATGTACACGAGCTTAGGCTCTGCATAATCAATCTATTATCTTCCCAGCTATATTGCTTTCATGGTATCAAGAGTTAGGGTTTCGATCCCTCTCTCCCTTCCGCTGCCCTAAGCGTGCCTTCTTGGCTGCGCCACGCGCCTCCACGGCTGCACTCCCTGCACATCGCGCCCCATCCGACTGCGCCCATGGCCGGGTCCCAGACTCCGTCGCAGCTCGCTGCCGCCAACAAGGGCAAGCAGTTGTCGCCGGAGAAACTCCAAGCCCGGCGCGCTGCTGCCCTCGCTGACGCTAAAAAGGCGAAGGAGGAAGCCGCCGCCGATCGCGCTCGCGAAGCCCTCAAGCTCGCAGCTCTGGCACGCGCCGAGGCCGCCCTCGGCGACCCTAATGCTCTCAAGGACGGCGACCGCGACGCGGAGGCCCCGTCGCACGTCTCCGACCAGGTGGCCGCTAATGACGCTGTCCACCAGGCCATGCTGATGCACAAGGCCACCGATGCACTAAGTCAAAAAGCTTCATTCAGGTCTAGTACATTTTACATTTTTTCTTTGTTTTTTTCTTTGTAAGCCAAGCTGCGGAGCCTTCGCTCTGGCAGGAACCCATCACATTGCCTGATATGCGGTTTCAGGTGAATTGCCTTGCTGTGTGCTTCCACGGACCTAGGTTAACGGCTTTGTCATTAAATATCACTCAGTAGCCATTAACGGTATAAATGACACACAGGGGTAGAAATGGATACAATACCAAAAATAAGGGTGCGCACCTAACTGTGAGAGTACTGCCATTGTTAATGAACCACTGCGCTCCAGAGCACTGGACACTAGCTCAAGCTGAAGAATGTACAGTATTGAAAAATGAACCTCGCAGAACAGTACTAAGATCTGGCGTAGTCTCTTGTCAATTGATTGATTCACCAAAAACACCAGGAAAAAGCACACTGAGACAGAAGTAGGCTAGTAAGAAATGGTACAGATCAAGTATATTACCAACAGAAATGAATTAATTTTAGGTTCCGCAAAGTGATTAGTAAGATGAAGAACCAACTACAAATATAAATGTAACAATGCAGAACATTGCACTTTTTGCAGGCCTGACTTGGTAAACACAAATGAGAGGATACATAAAGAATAGAATAACAATGTTAAAGGATACTGAAGACAAATACTTAGAAGAATAGGACCATTTTGCATGGTGAGAACCTACAACTTACAAGTTGCACTTAAGGGTTGGGAATCGTGGGATAACAAAAAATAAACCTTAAGAGCATATGCTATGGAGACATCACAGTTGACATATATGTGGTATGCATGCCAGTAGCGACTCAGAAACATGAGCTGTTCATGGATATATGTGCTGGATCAATATTTTATCACATTTTAAGATTCTAAGATGAATTGCATAAATTAGTGCTGGATCAATATTTTTTCACATTTTATAGGACAACATATAAATACTACCATAAATCTAGAAAGACAGCATAGAGAAGGAATGTTTCACCATACTGTAGACAGCATGAATAAATCCCCGTTTCATCACAAGCAGAAAGAGTAATGTTAAAGTTATTGCACGTGAAAGCTTGCGAAGACCCCATGCTAGTGTTGTGACAATCAGAACAATCGTATCTTCATTCTCTGCAAAAAACAGGCCACAAAAAATCAGAACAGAAATCAACATCATACGGTAACTTTGCAATATAAAACATAGGTCAGTAACAGCACTAGAGCTCCTGTGCAATCCCTTTGCAGTAAACTCTCAAAAATCACAAAATTAGAAATGTTATAACATAATGAGACAACTTTCAAACTCGCCTACAATCGTGAAAATAGCCCCATAAAAACCTAGCCAAGCTTCAAAGCCAAGACAACATGAATAACTTGTATTATTTTCGAGCAAAACTTGAAGAATGTGATGGATAAGTCTCTGTACTGTTGGTCTTTGTGGGGCTGCAGCAGCACATGGTCCTTGTGTGGGGCTGCAGCAGGGTAGTAGGGTAGTATTCCCCAGCATCTTGGACTGCTTTATGGCAGCAGTTAGGCAGCATCTAGGACAGCAGTTAGACTAGCATCTTAGACTAGAATTCGGCATATGCTTGGCCGGCTAGCAGCCTCAGCAGCCCTATAAATATGTATCCCCAACCCCTTGGGTTGGCATGGCAGTGTGGTAGAGTTTGAGAAATAAACCCAGAAAATTCCCAACTCCAGTGTCATCCTCACTCTCCATGAGAGTGAAAATTCAGCTACTAACAGAATGATGAGTTCAATTTGTTTCCTTCAGCAATAATGATGCAATAATGACAGGGTAAGGAATGCAGGACTTCCGAACAGATACTGAAACTTAAAAACAAAGTATAAGAAATCTACAGAATTTGATACAGTTTATTCATAGTGCTTAACTATTATGCCAGGAAGGAAAATAATGTTCATGACAATATGATAAGACATACCATCAATGAGGTGATCATCACTTGATGAAGGACCACCCTTAGAATTCACGTAAAGGAAAACAGAATTGTTAACAAGATTACACAGTGCTACAAACACTCCAAGGCAGAATTGGGCAAGTAAAAATAATCCGGGAATAGAATAGTGCCAAAGCCCAACAGTCTCCCAAACTTTCATATCCTGCAACATTGATTTGACAACTTCTCATAACTATTGACAGAAAAAATAACTACTGGTGGACTTGTAGCTAAATGCAGTACCTTTTGAAATCTTTTGTTGAAGAACGTGAATGCCACATTGAAGACATATGTGCTGGCTGCCCAGAGTAGAATGAACACTAGAAGTGACCCATTCAACCGATGCATTTCAAACAAGGAAGGAAAAGCATATAGAATGTATCCAACATATGCTAGGAGACCAAAAGCACAAATGCTAGTGAAGTTGAAACTCCAGAAGGAAAGGGCAAGCAGCAGGACCTGCAATAATCGAAGATAAATCCTTGCATGAGCAGGGGCCATTGCCATAGGCAAAAAGGAGAGAAGACATAGCAATAAGACAACCGCATATTTGGATGCCTTGGAATGAGACTGATATCACTCTTTCAAAGAGAGGAGGCACTAACATGATCAGCTAACAAATCCTTGGAACACAAAGCCAAGATACAAATGCACCCAAACTTATCAGCTTAACTTAACAAAAGAAGTTAAATACACCAACGGCCCTCGAACTTGTCCCGAGGTGCCACTTAGGTCCACGAACTTGCAAAATCGAAATCTGGCACATGAAACTTGTTAAGTTGTGCCATTTGGGTCCATACCCCCTCAAAGTCTGATGTGGCATGCCAACATGGCACCATATGGACCAACATAGGCAAAAAAAAAAGACCTTGAGTTTTATCTTCTTCTATCTTCACACCCTCCTCTCTCGCCGGCAACAATGCTAGCGCTGACATTCCACGTCCCAAGGCTTCAGAAAGCCCGCGTCGGGAACCTACAGGCATGGCCCCGACCTCGTGCTGGCAGGGCTGGAGGCCAGCGCCCCCATGCTCGTCGCAACGCTGCCCCAGATCCGGCACTGAAGTCGCCATGGCAGGGCCCCAACCTCTGTGAAGCCTGCTAATGAACTCCCAGAAGCCGCCTTCACAAACAACTAAGCAGGAAGTGAGTAAACCGTCTTCAGTGTGTGTGAGCGTGTGTCGTGTGTCGATTACATGTGGGCCCAAGGCCGGGACTTGTAAACGTTTAAAGGGAGGGTGTGTGAGAAGACGCATGTATGAAAAACACTCTGTACTTTTCTGAATCGAATTCAGCTCCGGGGTTCGGCGTTCCTCGTCATCCCCATCGTATCCCTTGAATCTCTGTGTGTGCTCACGCCGCCGGCGATCTCCTTAGAGACACCGCATCCTTGGCGCGCTCATCCTGCTAGTTCGCATACTCCGTCAATCTGAGTTGAAAACAGGTTAGGCTAGTCGAGATGAATCTGTGTGCCCCGCAGAACTGGCCACAGATTTTGATTTCCCGTCAGTCCTACACTACCTCAACTCGATTTGCGGGCGAACTGGTACAGAAGCAGTCGATTTCCCACAATTCTATCAGATTCTCTGTTCTTCAAGTGCCACGGACTCCAGATGTTCGACAAATTGACGACGAGGTTGGCAGAGACGAGGGTTGCTCGACCGTGTTCGAGTGTAAAATTCGATAAGTCTCAGTGAATTTCGCAGTCGAGAAGACGGCGGGAGAGCAACTTCGATTCGGGTTGTCCGGTGTTGTTCGGTCGTAAAATTCCTTGATCAACCACTGATCTCAGGCAACGGCGAGCGCTTCGGGCAAGCGAACTGGATGGGTGGCGATTGGTTGGGTGAATTCGTCGGGAGATCGGTTGTTGCCGTTGGCGGCGGTAGATTGTGGAATCTGCTTCTCTATGGAGCCGGTTCGTGAGTGCGAAGGCGCGGCGCAAACAATTTGTGCTCGTGTGTGTGGATCCGGTGAAGTCTAATACATTCCTTCAGCTTTGAACAACTAGGTAGGTACCTCCAGTTCGCTTGAGGTTGCATCAAACTCGTACCCAGATTGTTTGGCTTGAGGTGTAGACAACACGGCTCCCCCTAAGCCTTTGGTGCAGACGCAGTTGTTACTAGCAGCCATGGCAGATCAACAAAAGAGGGATGAGGATAGATGGGGAAAGTTTGAGTAAGAAGGAAGAGGAAAAGTAGGAGACACAGTAAACAAGAAGCAACAAGGTGGGATGATATGGTGGAGAGCATAGATTTATTGTTTGCACGAGTGAGTGGTATTGGCAATCATCGGAACAAAATAGAAGCTAAATTGGATATGTCAAACAAGGTGATGGAACAAATGATCAAAGATCAGGAGAAATTGGCAAAACAAATAGCATCAAATGGCCAAGCTGTAGCCCAATTGAGAATGAGGCAGAGGGAGGTTGAACAACCACCGAGTCCCACATTCTCTGAGATGTTAGCTGGAAATTCTTTTACTCAAGGCAGACCACATCAAACTAATGGAGGTCAGAAGCCTAGGAATCCTTTTGAGCCACCAAAGCAGTCTATGGGAGAGAAAAACCAACACAATAACAGAGGCTTTACACCTAAGATGTCTTTTCCTAGGTTCAATGGAACCAATCCTTTTATATGGAAGGAGAAGTGCAAGGACTATTTCACTCTGATGGATACCCCTGAACACATGTGGGCTATAGCAGCTTCACTACATATGGATGGTAATGCAGAAAAATGGATACATATGCATAAACAGAAACCTGGATTGGGCACTTGGGAACAATTCATGGCAGTTGTACAACAGAACTTTGGTACTTATGAGTACAGACATGCTATTGATGAACTGCTTGAGCTCAAACAAAGTGGCAGTGGAGGAATATGTGACTGAGTTCGAATCTCTACAATATGAAATTGAAAAATGTATGATCAAGGGATGGAGATACCTATTTTATCTCACAATTCATTAAAGGGCTCAAACCAGAGATAAATATCAAGTGCAGGGTACCCGCAAAAAAAAATTATCAAGTGCAGGGGCAAGTGCCAGCTACTATGGAAAGAGCAATCATGTCGGCCAAAATACAACAACAAATTTAAGAGAGAACAAAGGGAAAGGCCCAAGAAATTTTGGCACCACCAGAGTGTCAACAACAACAGCTATACAGAAGACTGACAGTCCCAAACAATTTGTATCTCAGCTACCAAGAGAGAGACAGTTGAGGGATTTTTGTTGAGCTAACAACTTATGCTTCTATTGCAAAGAACCTTACGACCCAAGACACCCTGCCAAATGTGCCAAGAGACCAAAAGCTCAAGTAAATGCCCTGGTGATCAATGAGTTGGACACTGAGCTAACTGAGGAAGTGTTGAATGAGTTAGCAGTGGAAGATGCTTTCTGTAATCTTTCACTGAACGCACAGGGACTGAGGGAGAAGCTATGAAATTGAGATCTCTGGTGCATAACAAGGTAATGCTTATGTTGGAAGATAGTGGGAGCTCACACACATTTGTTAGCTCAGCCTTTCTAGCAAAAGTGGGAACTAAGGTTATACCAACAACTCAAAAAACGGTCAAGGTAGCAAATGGGGACATGCTAATTACTGATCATTATGTCCCTAAGCTGGAGCACCTCTGTCAGTTCAAGAAATACCAGCAGAAAAACTGGTCAAATGGGCAGTTGGTAATGATATGTGTAGTGGATATGTTACCACCTACAGAAGAAGTGGTACTAGCAGAAATCCAGAACATTATTCAAGAATAGCAAGACATCTTTGAAGAACAATTGAAGCAAGCTATGAGTGCAACTCATGTATTGGCAATATCAGACTTCTCAACTCCTTTTATTGTGGAAACTGATGCATTTGAAGGGGGTATTGGAGCTGTCTTGATGAAGAAGGACCAACCAGTAGCATTCATGAGTAAAGCACTAGGTCCTACCCACCAAAAGCTATCAATTTATGAGAAGGAATTATGAGCTCTAATCATGGCAGTTGAGAAGTGGAGACCCTATTTGCAAAGACAAGAATTAATCATTAGGACAGATCACAAAAGTCTGTCCTACTTGTGTGAGCAAAATCTGCAATCTGATATGCAAAGGCAATGACAAGGCTGATAGGCACTTCAATTCAAAGTGGTATACAGAAAAGGCAAAGAAAATTGTGTTGTGATGCCCTCTACAGAATGGCACATTTACATGCTCTACAAGCTGTTGAAGCAGTTTCTGAAGTCAAGCCTATGTGGATTCAGGAGGTGACGAATTCTTATGTCACAGACCCCCAGGCTTAGGAACTACTGACAAAACTGGCAATTCAAAGCCCTGATGAATAAGGGTTTTCTTTGTCTCAAGGACTTATCAAATATAAAGATAAGGTTTGGATTGCTAACAATTCAGCCTCAAACAAAGGTGATTGCTGCTCTTCACTCTAGTGCAATTGGAGGGCATTCTGGTAGTAAAGCTACTTACTATAGGGTGAAGCAGCTGTTCAAGTGGAAGGGCATGAAGGGTGATGTTGAGAATTTTGTGAAACAATGCCAAGTTTGTCAGCAGGCCAAGCATGAAAACATCCACCCTGGAGACCTTTTACAGCCACTACCTATCCCACAAGGTGTTTGGCAGCATCTCTCCATGGATTTTGTTGAGGGGCTCCCTATGTCTGACAACAGAAATTGCAATTACTGTAGACGCATGAACAGTACCCCGTGGGGGGTTAGGGTTTACCAAGGGCGCCTAATCTATAAAGGCAGCCTAGGTCCTAGGGTTAGAGGCATCGAAGAAGAATAGAAGTTCCCATGAGGGCTCTGTTCTTCGGCAATCTGGACGGGTTTCCTGCCCGGCCAGGCATTCCAATCTACAATCCAGTTCATCCTCCTTCAGTTCTAGCTGCTCCATAACAACATCGTACCATCCACAAACAGATGGCTGAGCGAGTTAGTCAATGCTTGGAGATGTATCTAAGGTGTGATGTCCATGAATTACCCAGACAATGGAAGTCCTGGCTGTCTCTAGCAGAGCTATGGTATAATTCTTCTTTCCATACCTCTTTGGGCTGTTCGCCCTTCAAAGCTTTGTATGGCTATGAGGCCAACTTGGGCATGATGATTCCTTTGCCACAACAAGATCATAGTGAGGCAGTGGAGCCGTTGCAGGACAGAGAAGCTCATCTGTCAGCTCTGAAACAGCATCTAGCTGCAGCACAAAACTGCATCAAGAATCAAGCAGATAAGAGGAGAACTGACAGGCAATTTCAAGTGGGAGCAAGTACTTTTGAAGTTGCAGTCATATGCACAACAATCTGTGGTGAACAGGCCATATCCTAAACTAGCCTACAAGTTCTATGGACCATTCACCATAACTCACAAATTTGGCACAGCTGCATACAAATTAGCACTACCTGAGGAGAGCCTCATACACCCAGTGTTCCATGTTTCACAACTCAAACCCTTTACACCTAACTATACCCCTGTGTTTACAGAGCTTCCTAAGGTAATTGACTTGCCCAATTAGCTGTTGGTGGTGAGCCTGGTTGGTCTCAGTGTTGTTTTTCGGACCATGTGTGAGTGAGTGTCTGTGTCAGTGTGTATGTGTGTGTGGGTGTGTGTGTGTCTGGGTGTGTGGTGTAAGGCTATTATGGCCCAAACTCTCCTTTTTCTACTAATGCAATGATATGCAGCTCTCCTGCATATTCGAGAAAAAAAAAGGTAATTGACCTGAGTGCTCAGGAGTTGACACCGGAGGCTGTTCTGGACAAGCACCTAGTGAAGAAGGGCAACAGAGCTATCCCTCAAGTCTTGGTGAAATGGTCTGGTGTTCCAGCGACATCTGCGACCTAGGAGGACTTCTACGTCGTGCAGAAGCGGTTCCCAGATTCAATTGCTTGGGGTCAAGCAATACCTCCAGAGGGGGGAGGGGTGAAGCCTGCTACTGAAGTCCCAGAAGCCGCCTTCACCAACGACAAAGCAGGAAGCGAGTAAACTGTCTTCAATGTGTGTGGGTGTGTGTTGATTACATGTGGGCCCAAGGCCGGGACTTGTAAATGTTTAAAGGGAGGGCGTGTGAGGAGGACGCATGTATGAAAAACACTCTGCACTTTTCTGAATCGAATTCAGCTCGAGGTTCAGCGTTCCTCGTCGTACCCATCATATCCCCTGAATCTTTGTGTGTGCTCACGCCGCCGACGATCTCCACAGCCACAGGTCCATTACAACCTCGTGTCTGGCGCTGCCGCAACCGGTCGGGCTTGCGCTGCCTAGAGTCATATAGAGAGAGACGAGATGAGAAGGAAAGATTTCAATTTTGCGAGTTTGTGGACCTAAGTGGCACCATGAGACAAGTTCAAGGGTCGCTAGTGTATTTAACTCTAACAAATATGTCTTCCTACAAAAGTTTTTGTGACAATGCTAAAGGTGACTCAGCAAAACTTAAAATACTCGAGCAAACTGACTGAAGCATCCCTTAAGCAGCGCTATGTTCAGGACAGTCGTGCTCTTTTGCACAATCTCATGCAGCAACTTCATGATGTAATTGAACAGAATGGCATGTCCATTCATGATTATTAAGCTGCTTTTGATCGTCTGGTTGGGTCTTTGACCTCTATGGTGGCTGAATGCACTGCTTATGATTGTCCAGCACACAAGTTTCTTGACAGATTTCTTACATATCGCTTTGTCATGGGAGTACGGGAAGAAATTGATTCCCTTCGTAGACAGCTGCTTCCCGGTGACTCTAATTTGACCATGGCACAAGCATATTGCTCTCGGTATAGGCATATTGTCATATTGTCATATTGCTCTAATTTCCCTTGGAGGATCCCTCTCGGTATAGGCATATTGTCAGGAGTCTTTGTTTATTTTACCGTTACTCGCCCCGACATTGCTCATGTTGTACATATCTTGAGTCAGTTTATGAGTGTTCCTACATCAGTTCACTTTGGACACTTGCTTCGTGTTCTACAGTACTTAAGGGGGACATCATTTCAGTGTTTGCTTTATGCTCATGATAGTCCGCTCGTCTTCATGCTTACTCAGACTCCACTTGGGCGAGTGATCCCACAGACCGTCGTTCATCGTTCAGTCACTGGTTATTGTATCCTTCTTGGTTCTCCTCTTATTTGGAAGTCCAAGAAGCAGTCAGCTGTATCTCGATCAAGTACAGAAGCAGAACTTCGAGCACTTGCTACTACCACTTCAAAGATTGTGGCTTCGATGGCTGCTAGCTGATTTTGGTATTTCCTGTGACACCCCCACACCTCTCCTTTGTGATAATACCGGAGCCATACAGATTGCTAATGATCTTGTGAAGCATGAACTCACAAAACATATTGGTGTTGATGCCTCTTTTACTCGGTCCCATTGTCATCAACGACAATTTCTCTTCAGTGTTGCAAGTAGCAGATTTCTTCACCAAAGCACAAACTCAAGAGCAACGTCAACTTCATTTGCTTAAACTCAATGCTTCTAGTCCTCCACCTCCGCCATAAGTTTGAAGGGGTGTGTGAACTATAGCCCAAGAGGCCCATATAGACTGGCCCATATTAGCTATATATACCACCACAGCTGACTGTGTCGAGACTTCTTCCTCTGTTCTTTCATCAAAAGTAACAATTTGTTCATATGTGTTCCTTTAATCCATATGTTTGTTCCTGACTATGTTCTCCCATCATCACTCATCAGTGACTTTAGGAATGTCGCAAAAAGGAGGAACAGTTGGCCCAGCCAATCATAATAAGAATGTCAAAGTCTACGACAGTGAATGGAAAGGTAGAGAGAGAAACAAAAGATTAGGGAAGAATACCGGGAATCCATAAGTGAAGAAGTTGATACTGAATGTTCTGAAAACCGATCCCCTCAGTAATATGTTAGTATGCCTTTTGCTATATCTGAGGTAGAGAAAAGATAATTAGCGACAATTATTTGATGTGGTAAATCTAGACTAGAGTACTAGCAGTCACAAACAAACACAGAAGTTATGCAGCTCACGGAAGCCAATTAGAACATTGTGTTACGGATGCAAATTGATGAGCCTAAGGGCATCCACTGACCCTCTTTAGTTTCAGCCAATAGCACTAGTTTTTTAAAAAATACTTTTTGTGAAACTACTATTAATGGTTAAATTAAAAAGGGTTCATGGATAACCCTAGCAATTTACACACCTAGATTCTGCAGATGACATGTTTGTTTCTGTTGGCTGAAATAATGGAAACACAATTAGATGACTTGCTGCAACAACATTGAGTTAAAAGTTAAGACAGTGTCAAAAAATTTTTTCTCGAAAACGTAGGAGAGTTGCGTATCAATATATTAAGAAGAAAAGAGGGTACAAGAAACTATTGAGTTGCATTCCCCGGCGGAATCTCCGGTGGGGGGGCCGACAGTTCGAGCTTGGCGACGCGGGCGGCGAGATCCTGGACCTTGGTGGCGAGGGAGTCGACCGTAGCGGCGAGTGTGGTTGCGGCGGCGGTGTCTTCCTAGCGCCAGGCCCTGGCCTCCGCGTGGTTGCCTGCGATGAGCTTCTTCAGCTCGTCCATCTCCGACGAGGAGCCCATGGAAGTCCCGGAAGCTGATACCAAGTTGTCACGGCCGTGCGGCAGTGACCGGAGAGGGTAGTCGTGGGAGGTGGCCGGCCGCTGGGCTGCCGGCTTCCTTCCCGTGACTGCGAACGGTCGCCTGTCGGCGACGGTAGCAAGGGAGCAGGGGATGAGGAACAGAGGCGAGGGAGATGAGAGATTAGATTTAATCTGGCTTGATTTATTCCTTGTGCGGCTGGCTATAAGTAGCCCAGATTACAATCTCAACTAATTGCTAACAAATGTCTAATCTTATCCAAATCTCAGCTAACCAAATCTCAACTAATTCCTAGTCTTGCCGCCCAAAGCCCATGGCTTTCCTGGGCGCCTAACTACTGGCGCCTCCTTCTTCTATACCCAATGCCTACCATGACATCTCTCCCTCCCTCCGGAAAGAGCTCGTCCTCGAGCTCGAACGTCGGATAGAGCTGCTTGAAATCTTCCACATCTTCCCAGGTTGCTTCACTTGGCGGTAGCGCTTCCCAGCGTACAAGGACCTGCCAACGTCCCCAGGCCAAACGACTGCGCACCACAGTGGCTGGAGTGGGCAGAACGCGACCGTGTAGCATCTGTGGCAATGGGGGAGCTTCTGTTGGAGCAGCGCCATGGAACGCCATGAGCACCCCGACGTGGAACACATTGTGGATTCGTGCTCCGGCCGGCAGCTGCACTCTGTAGGCGACCTCACCAATTCTCTCCAGTATCTGGTACGGCCCATAGAACCTGGGCGCTAGCTTGCCTTTGGTTTGATGTGGCAGCGACGCAATCGACCTGTGCAGCAACTTGACCCAGACCCAGTCGCCGACACTGAACGCCACATCGGTGTGCTTTGCATCATAGAAGAGCTTCACTTGTTCCTGAGCTTGAACCAAGCGTTCACGCGCAGCCGTCAGGAACTCGTCTCGCTCGCGCAGCATCTGATCCACCACTGGAGCGCGGGCGTCCCCCTTGTCATAACCCACCATCGACGGCGGATCCCGTCCATAAACCAGCCTGAACGGGGTCGTGCGAAGCGCTGAATGGTAGGCCGTGTTGAAGCAATATTCTGCCCATGGCAGCCATCGGAGCCACTGCTTGGGCCTGTCACCAGTGAGGCAACGGAGGTACATCACTATCACCTTGTTGGCCGCCTCTGACTGGCCGTCACTCTGGGGATGGAATGCTGAACTTGTGTGCAATTTAGTCCCAGACAAGCGAAAGAGTTCCCGCCACATGGTGCTGGTGAAGACAGGATCACGGTCGCTGACAATGGAGGATGGCAGGCCGTGCAGGCGCACTATCTCATCGAAGAATGCCTTGGCCACTGATGTTGCTGTATAGGGATGGCCCAAGGGAATGAAGTGCGCCGCCTTCGACAGACGATCAACCACCGTCAAGATCACCGTCTTGTTGTTCACCTTTGGAAGAGCTTCAATGAAGTCCATGGCGATATCGCTCCAGATCAACGTCGGCACTGGCAGCGGCTGGAGAAGTCCTGATGGCTGCAAGTGGCTTGTCTTGTTCCTCTGGCAGATGGAGCAGTCTCGGACATATGCCTGCACCAGCGCCTTGTCCCCCGGGATGTGGAAATCCGAGCGTAGCCGGTGGAGCGTGCGCTGAACTCCTTCATGGCCGGTGTCATGGGCGCGTGCAAGCAGAACTTGGACTATAGGAAGCGTCGCCGACACAAACACCCGGCGAGCCGTCGTGACTAGGCCGTCCACGACCGCCCAGTCTGGCCCCTTGCGCCCCTCCTGGACCTCCAGTAGCACGCGCTTGTAGTCATCCGCTTCACCTGCCTGCAGCCGCAGCTCGTTCCAGAGGTCGAACGTGGGGGAGGAGAGCGCCAGAGCCTCCGCCGCGTCCGCGTCGCGCCGGGACAGGGCATCTGCCACCGTGTTCGTGCTCCCCGGCTTGTACTCGACAACGAAGTCGAATCCCATGAGCTTGCTGATCCACCGATGCTGTGGAATCGTCGAAAGGCGCTGATCAAGGAGAAACTTCAAGCTGTAGTGGTCGGTCTTCACGACGAATGAGCGTCCCCAAAGATATGGCCGCCAGTGCTTGACCGCATGTGCCAAGGCGATCCACTCGCGCTCATACGCCCCCAGACTAGCGTGCCGTGGCGCCATGGGCCTGCTGAAGAACGCGACCGGTCCATCGCCCTGGTGCAGCACCGCGCCCATGCCGGACCCCGATGCATCACACTCCACCACGAACGAGCGTGTGAAGTCTGGCAATTGGAGCACCGGCGCCGTGGACAAGGCGCGCTTGAGCTCCTGGAATGCCTGCTCCGCCTCCTCTGTCCACGCGAATCCATCCTTGGACAGCAAGCGTGTGAGCGGCGCGGCGATGGCCCCGTAGCGCTGGATGAATCGCCTGTAGTAGCCGGTGAGGCCGAGGAAGCCGCGAAGCGTGCGGACGGAGCGCGGGCGCGTCCAATCGGCGACCGCCTGGACCTTCTGGCAATCCATCGCCACGCCGTCGACCGACACCACGTGTCCGAGGTAAGACACGGAAGGCACGCCGAACGCGCACTTGGATCGCTTGAGCCGGAGTTGATGTTGGCGGAGCGTGTCGAGGACGAGGTGTACATGGCGCAGATGCTCGGCCCAGGTTGTGCTGTAGATTAGTATGTCATCGAAGAAAACAAGCACAAATTGACGTAAGTACCCGTCGAGGATGTCATTCATCAAAGCTTGGAACGTAGCCGGGGCGTTCGTCAAGCCGAACGGCATCACCAGGTACTCGTAGTGGCCCTAATGTGTCCGGAATGCCGTCTTCCCGATGTCGCCGATCGCCATTCGCACCTGGTGATAGCCGGAGCGGAGATCGAGCTTGGAGAAGAACCGCGCGCCGTGGAGCTCGTCGAGAAGTTCCTCGACCACCGGGATCGGGAACTTGTCCTTGATGGTGATGGCGTTGAGCGCTCGATAGTCGACGCAGAAGCGCCACGTGTCGTCGGCCTTCTTGACGAGGAGCACCGGGGAGGAGAACGCCGACGTGCTCAAGCGGATGATCCCTTGGCGCAGCATCTCTGCGCATTGGCGCTCCAACTCGTCCTTCTGCAGTTGAGGATAACGGTACGGCCGTACCGCCACTGGCTGCGCGCCTTCCTCCAGATGGATGTGGTGATCGTGGCGGCGCGCTGGTGGCAGACCCGTGGGCTCGGCGAAAAGGTCTGCAAACTCCTCCAGCAGGCGATCCAAGAGCGCCTCCGCCTGCAACTGCCGGCACGATGCTGAGGCGCTGCCCGGCTCGCCTTGCCAAGTCACGCGTCGGCCGTCGAGGAAGCATGTCATGGGCAGGCACGTGAAATCCCACAGGATGGGCCCGAGCGTGCAAAGCCAGTGGGTGCCGAGGATGATATCGTAGCCGCCGAGCGCCAAGGAGAAACACGGCAGGCGGAAAGGCTCGGCACCCACCAGAACGTCGAGGCCGCTGCAGAATCCACGACACGGCAATTTGTCGCCATTGGCGACGATGACATTGAGACCGGCGCGAACTGGGAGCAAGGGAACGCCCAGATGTTGTGCCACCTCGTCGCGGATGAAGTTGTGTGAAGAGCCGGAGTCGACGAGGGCCAGGAACGCTCGTCCCTGGATGAAGACGCGCAGACGCACCGTGTCCGCCGCCTGGACGCCCGCCACGGCATAAAGTGAGATGCGTGGCTCGTCATCTGCTGGTTCCCCATCGCCGGCGATGACGTCGTCGAGGGCGGAGTCGTCGTATTCGATGAGGAAGAGGTGGGCGCACTTGTGCCCGTGGACGAACTTCTCGTCGCAATTGAAACAGAGGCCTTGGCGGCGGCGCTCTGCCATCTCTGCCGGCGTGAGGCGCCGGATGGTGCGGGTCGGCGAGGAGTCCGCCGTGGGGGGCGCTGGCGCGGGGGGCGGGCGCGGTTGCTGGTACGTCCGGTAGGCGCCTGAGCGCGTCGCGGGGCGCGCCGCCCTCTTCTCGAACGCCCTGGCCAGCGCGAGGGCGTGCTCCAAATCCCGTGGGTCTTGCAGCTCGACGTCGATGCGAATGTCGTCGTGGAGGCCGGAGGTGAACAGTTGCCGCTCCTGGCGATCGGAGAGCAGATCAGCACGGCTGAGGAGAGCGAGGAAGCGGCTCTGGTAATCCGCCACCGTCCCGGTTTGGCGCAGGAGGCGGAGTTCGCCCAGTGGATTGCTCCGGATTGGTGGCCCGAAGCGCACGTTGCAGAGTTCGTAGAATTCTTCCCAGGAGGGCACGCCACGGCTGCGCTCCAGATGCGCATACCAGTGAAAGGCGTCGCCGTCGAGGTGGAAGGTTGCGAGCCACATCTTCTGCGGCGCGTCCGTCCGCTGCGCGCGGTAGTACTGTTCACAGCGGCTCAGCCACGGCAGGGGATCCTCCTTCCCGTCGAAGCGCGGGAAATCAAGCTTGAAGAAGCGGGGCACCAGGCCGTCCGACGAATTGCCGGCGCTGGACGAAGACCCGGTCGTCTTCAAGAAGCGGGTCTCCTCGAATGGCTTCTTGGGGAAGAGCTCGGGGCCGTGATGCAGGGTGCCGTCGACGTTGAGGATGCCCTTGCCGGCCAGCACCGGTCGGACGGTGCCATCGGGCTCGCGTGGCCCGGTCGGGTTGGGAAGCGGCGGCGCCGAGGAATTGGCGTCCGTGTTCCCCGGCGGAATCTCCGGTGGGAGGGCCGACAGTTCGAGCTTGGCGACGCGGGCGGCGAGATCCTGGACCTTGGTGGCGAGGGAGTCGACCGTAGCGGCGAGTGTGGTTGCGGCGGCGGTGTCTTCCTGGCGCCAGGCCCTGGCCTCTGCGTGGTTGCCTGCGATGAGCTTCTTCAACTCGTCCATCTCCGACGAGGAGCCCATGGAAGTCCCGGAAGCTGATACCAAGTTGTCACGGCCGTGCGGCAGTGACCGGAGAGGGTAGTCGTGGGAGGTGGCCGGCCGCTGGGCTGCCGGCTTCCTTCCCGTGACTGCGAACGGTCGCCTGTCGGCGACGGTAGCAAGGGAGCAGGGGATGAGGAACAGAGGAGAGGGAGATGAGAGATTAGATTTAATCTGGCTTGATTTATTCCTTGTGCGGCTGGCTATAAGTAGCCCAGATTACAATCTCAACTAATTGCTAACAAATGTCTAATCTTATCCAAATCTCAGCTAACCAAATCTCAACTAATTCCTAGTCTTGCCGCCCAAAGCCCATGGCTTTCCTGGGCGCCTAACTACTGGCGCCTCCTTCTTCTATACCCAATGCCTACCATGACACTACCAGAGTGGCCTCAGGCAATTTGGAGGCAGATGCCGAGACCACCCCACAATGGAGCTCCCACCTTGCAAGGCTGAGGCTTTGGAATTGTACTATGTTGAAGAGCCCGTTGATACATATGACCGAAGATACGCAATCTGTCAAGATTCAATGGCATTTGATGTCATGCTGATGTCGAAAGCCGTATCATTTTGGGCCTCTTACCCACATGCATTATAAGAGCCTTTTGGGACATATCTAGGAAACTGCTGTGTGTTTCTTGTTTTCTTTTTATAGGATCGGCTTCAACGATTGGAGAGGCACTTAGCCTGGCCATCACTGCTGTGTTGGGCTTCACTGAGCACATCAGTCATCAAACAGGCAAGCTATGCAGCTAGCCGTCCTGCTGTAGGCAATATCCATTTGGTGATACGCAGCTGGACTACAGCCTTGATCGGCCTGCTGATCATACTGACACATATGCAGCAGGGAGCACATCATGGGAAGCACGCAGTGGGCCAGGCTGCAGTGTTAGCAGGAGACTGAGCGTGTGGGAGCAAGCATGCTCCTGGGTGGGCCCACCACGCAGCAGCAAAGGATAAGGTGCAAGTGGGATTGGCCGACCGCTATTGCGCAGGCAATGCACTGGTTTTCTTCAGTTTTCGTGGCACCAGCGCAGAGAAGAGAACAACTCGCTTTTCTCCGGTTTATGGCTGACTAGCTGAGGCACGCAGGGAGACCGCAGTTTTTCATGGTTTTTCTCCCTTGAGGTCAGTTTATGCACAAGGCATGATTCCTTGTGATGTACAGAAATCAACGGGCAGAAGCGATCTCTTTAAAATAGGACAGATTTCGCACCAACCACATAGAACAGATTGTTATGCGAATAATATTAGCTATAACTGAACCATCTGGGGAGGTGTTGAGTGTGAGATAGCGAGAAGGCTTAGAATTGTCTGTGCTTATGGAAGTCCTAATCAAATGGCAACAAACGAATAAAGATCCCAACTGAATCGGCGACCTACCATGCATCTTGTTCCTGGTTCTAAATTTTTTTCTTCGAACCCGCTGGAGAACTGCGTATCATTGTATTAATAGAAGAAAAGTCATACATAGACTACCACAAACACATGCAAACACAAACACCACCATCACATAATCTAATCCTGCTATCTCAGAACTGTACCTAAACCACTAGAAGCTCCAAAAGTTGCTTCATGTCCTCAGCAAGCCTGGCAAATGTGAAATCATTCCTTTTTGGCCAGATCATGCTGTGTCAATTTCATATAAAAGTTCGCAAATATCTCAGCTACAAAATAACAATTTAAATGTATTGATGGCGTTTATCAACAAAAGTGTGATTGTGATGTCATATAGCAGTCACAATCCTGAGCAGCGCTAATCTCTAAATTTCCTTTTTCTGTGGTGTTATAAGATAACAAGTGAGGCGAGTCCACGTGTGAAATCAACTCAGCAAATTACCGGGAACAAAATTGTTTGCATACCGAGATTGACGACTGAAAAAAGGATTTCTAGAAGGCAGTAGGTCTTCCGTTAAGCTGTCATCTTCTCGAGATATAAACAAATCCATTTCATGTATGTCTTGTTTCAACGATGACAACTACAGTAAGAGGACAAGAGCCAGTATTAGAAGGAAGAGGTTTTTGTGTACTCAAAATTAGAATTTTAGCAAAGCTTCCATTTAATGGCAAAATTGTGATGATAGTTTGATTGCTACTTTGAACTAATAGAGTGCAACGCTTGATAATTTGTAGTGATACACAATGCATTATTACTTCAGTTTAATTTGGTCAAATGATCAATCCATTATATCATAAGGTCCACTGCATTACTCGACTGAATACTAAATGCCATATTTTGGGTAACACCTGAGTACCTGACAAAGCACTCAGAGAAGTTCTATGCCCTTTCCCACATTACTACTACAGCGAACAGTGCAGTTGATCTCACAAGCATAATTTATTCCACTTTAAATCTTACTTTAAGTTATGCCTAATATGTAAATGACTAGAGGATTCACAGTAGTCTAGGTTTTCAAGAAAGAAATGGACAATGATGCTACTGTGAATACTCCTCTGCATAATGCTTAATATAATGGATTAATGGCTACAACAGCATCAAGGCAGAACAAAGATACTTCAATATGTGAACATTATTAATCCCAATAAACTCAGCTACTGGACAACTCATCCAATAAGTTATAACAACTTCATCGCCTACACAAATCCTCCGCAAGCTAAAGCATAGAACATGAATATCATCCTTCACATTGTGCATGCTGCAGAAATTGATGTTTTAGCTGCTTACCATAAAGTAATACACCAGAAGGGAAATACCAGAAGACAGCTCAGGCCATTCTGATTTCGAGGAAACTTTGAACAGCCCAACAAAGTCAGCAAATGCTAGAACAAAATAGGGAAACTTCACAGGCAACTGATAGATATAAAGCAGAAGGATACTAAACACCGAGTATATCTCAAGTAACCTCCACCATCTTCACAAAACATTGAAAATAAAATTAATACCCTAAAAAGCACATGTACTAAGATAATAAACCAATGCTCACATCAAGGAGCTTACCGGAAAAGACCAAGAAAGTTGCTTGTTAATGACCAATCCACAAGGCCAATGCAGCTAAATACAAAGAATGGTAAAGAAATCCACGAAGGATGACTAATACTGACAACTAACTGGGCGGCAGGCAGTAAAAAACAGCATGCTACCCGCAAATGGTAACCTGCACAGAGTAAATGCTTTTTCAATGGACAGTACACAATATGTTGTGAACTAGTGTGCCAACAATTCTAATGGCATACAGTATTGCAAGTCAAAGATGGGAACTATCTTACAAAATGAGATCATATCATTTTTCAATCATCTTTTTAAATATATCTTGTTTTCTTGAATACACAAGAGAACTGTGTATCATTGCATTAAGGAGAAGATCAAAACATTTACAAGACACCAGACACCCACTCCACACCAAAATATATCCATCATAACATCACTGGTTTTACAGTGGTCTGAAGTCTGAACTAATTATTGCACAAGCCACATTTTAATGCACTACGCTCTCAATTCTTATATGTTTGACATTTTATAGGAGTTAAAAGGTGTTCTCATTTTGGATGTTATAGGTTTTCAAAATGATTAATACCTACAGCACCCCTAACACATTTATTTTATCTACATTTTAGTACTATATTCTACAACAGACAATCCTTTTGTACATTGGTCACAATTGGCAGTTTAGAGGACAAAAAAGTTAATGAAGCAGCAAGAGACACAACCTTGATTTTTCCGTAAATTTTAAACCATAAAGAATAAAATGGAGAAATAATTCAAGGTAAAGAAAGAACCAATGTATTTTTTGTCTAGACGATGTTCATCCACAGAGCTTAGAATAGAAAACAGACCTATTTGCTCAAATCCAAAAGAGAAATTCAGCCAACATGAATCTTGATGAAACCTGCTTCCAAGGACTTCAACCAGAGCAAGGACTGCAGCAGATAGCTGTAAGGCTAGAAAATAGATAACTGATGGTGATTCCGAAGGCTGGCCCCTACATTAACATGCATGATTAGCGACAAACAGGTGGACAGATGGATCTGTGCACATACACGAGAATACAGAATTAACATGAAGAAAAGGACTGATGCAAAGTTATTTACCTTCCTAAACCGACCAGCTTCGCCCACCAAGAATGAGCCACAGACCATCCCATTCCCTCAATGCACCAGATTAGATGAAACGTAACTTGTGCGAAAATAGCAAGCAATGAGTAAATAACCGTACACCACAACAGAAGGTGGAGCCTCCAAGTGCGAAACCCTTTGAAATGAGGAAAAAAAACATTTGTTGTTTAGGATGTGCATAAATAATCAGTGTATGCAGTTTGTAAGTAATACGACTAGGAGAAGCAATTTTCATCTGAAAGTTGCAACAAGAATTCCAAATTTAAGGGCCAAGTCCATTGGGCTCTGTAAGTATATAAAGCAGTAAATAGGCATTTAACCTAATTACAAGTTAAGAGTTAAATGATCTCACATGATATGATGGTGAAACCTATAAGTTACCTTCAAGATATGTACATCAAATCAAAGTATTCAAAGGGATGAATTTGTACCAACCAAAGGCAAGTTGCCCAGCTTCATTACAAAGTGTAACAGAGCAGATATTTGAATCCATTTCTAAAATTTCTCAGCTTTACAAACCACTTTGCCAATGCTTTGTTGGCACACAACAATGGCCAAGGTGAGTTCCTTGAACTCACAGCTCACTTACATAAAAAGCAGGAGGTAGGGGATGAGTAGAGCACACACACACACTGAAATTCACTCAATTGGTGCTGCTGATTGAGTTGAGCAGCAGCTGATCATCTACTCTTTATAGAACTCAAAGTCAAACCTAGGTACATACTATGATGAGTATTTCTACAACTGCTAGTACTACTATGTACAATACATGGCAGGGCATGCTTGCCCCTATACTCATGACACTGCTGCCATATACGGCTGGCAGTAGTCTGTAGCACTTGAGGAATTCTATGAACTCCATTGACTTTGCTAAGTAAAAGAGATTAGCTTAAGAGCTGAGCAATTAAGAGCTGGCCAATGCTGACGATGTTGCTACGTAGCTTGGGGAAGTAGTAGACATTGGTGAGGGCACAATGCTCGCTGTTCTGGCACTTGAAAACGATGATACTGCACCAGTGGATATCCACCCACGAGCTGTCGTCAAACTTCATTGTTCGGACGACGCCTGTGTCGAGCTTGAAGAAGGCCTCGCCGTTCCCCATCATGTGGTTGCTAGCACCGAGTCCACGTACCACAACTTACCACATCTATCCTTCAACGCCGTCGGTGCCGTCCTTCTCCCCGTAAGGTCGACTTGCGTGCACGTGGTGCGTTATGTGTTGTTTGTTTAGATGCCTTTCCTCTTATGGAATGTTAGGCAAGCTCCTTATCTTACTTACTCTAAAGCAATATGGTGCCAGACCTCTTAAATGTAATTGCTGGACCAGCTATTTCATCTTCAATTTCTGGTCATCTAGCTCATCTACCTCGGGGTTGTTAAGGGCACATACCTGCACCATCAGGACAACAGGCTCCTCGTCATCCTCCTGAATCAGTTGGACGACATCCTGGCAGCGCGGGGCTGCTTGTAGTCGCGGCCAATGCGCCCGTCGCCTCCGCCTCTCTTCTTCATCTTGTCGCGCCCTCTACTTCATCCGCCACCGCCACACTAGACAGAGGATGCTTCCCCTGCTTTGCAGTCAATAGTGCACACCGCCCACTGCTTCGTCGTGAGCAGCAGCTGGCCTTTGGTGGGTATTGAGTTGCATGCACCAACCAGTTCAACCCAAAAGCTTAAACTGATAGGGAAAGGTGGCCAATTCACTTATACTCCAACCCCCCCCCCTCACGTGCAGGCTCCCCCAGACCGCATTCATGGATATTGGAGTGGGGCTCTAATACCATATTGAGTTGCATGCACCAACCAATTCAACCCAAAAGCTTAAACTGATAGGGAAAGGTGGACAATTCACTTATACTCCAACAGTGGGCACGCGCGCTGGCGTGTCTGTGATGCGGTCCTCGACCGCCTTGAGCCGCCCTGCGATGTCCTCAACCCTCAACCGTGAGGTTGTCTATCTCGAGTAATGTCTCAATTGGCATCACGATTTGGGCAAATCATGACGCATGAACTTTGCGACGGCAGCCTCGTCATATGGTTGCATTTCCTAATAAGGATGAGCCGACAACAGCGATCCGGCAGTTCAAGGGGCGGGTCAAGACAAAGACGGCGAAGAAACTCAAGGTGTTGAGGATCCACAACGGCGATGAGTTCCACTCAATTGAGTTTGGGGTCTATTGCAGAAAGGGATGGAAGGCCATCTCACGGTGTTGTACTTGCCACAACAAAACAACATTGTGGAAAGGTGCAACCAGACGATCGTGGACATGGCGAGGAGTATGCTCGAGGCCAAAAAGGTGTTGGCAGCGTTCTGGGGCGACAAAGTAAGCACGGTGGTGTTCATCTTGAACCACTCTCCGATGAAGTGCTTCAAGGCATGACACACTTCAAGGTATCGCACGGGCGCAAGCCCGACATCCCTTGAGGCATTTAGTTGTGTCGGGCACGTGAAGGTGACAAGGACAGGGCTGAAGAAACTCGAGGATAGGAGCACACCAATGGTATTCCTGGGCTACGAGCATGGAAGCAAGGCCTACAGGCTCTTACGGTTCAGTGAATCGTGGTGTTGCAAGATGTCGTCTTCAATGAGGTGACTTGCTGGAACTTGGAGTCCAACAAAGAAGAGATGGCCGGAGGTGGAGGGAACCACTTACCATCGAGTATGAAGAGATGGCCAGCGGCGAGCATGAAACGGCAACGGAAAATCAAGAAGGGGCCTCCCCTGTTTCGAGAACTGGGGAAGCCATGAGGCGGTTTCTCCACGAACAGGGTAAGCCACGCCGCCGCCTACCCTAGGGGGATTTTCCTGCTCCATGAGAATGAGAGAAGCCGCCGGAGGACAAGTTAGCGGAACCGCGACACCAACAAAGCCCAATGATGAGGCGCACTATGTCACTCCACCGCCAGTGGTGTCCCCACACCTTGATGCAAGCAACGACGGCAAGCCGCTCTGATTTTGCACCCTAGACAACTACATCGGTGGCGAAGAAGCTCACGGCTTGGCAGACCGAGAGCTGGTCGATCATGAGCTGCATCTTGGCAACGCTGAGGAGCCGACCACGTTCAAGAAGGCAGAGCAAGATCACCGATGGCAGCAGCCGATGATCGAGGAGATGGATTTGATCTAGAACAACAAGACTTAGGGAGCTTGTTGCTCCGTCGGCCAATTGGGCTCAAGTGGGTGTTCGAGGTGAAGCACGGCAATGTGGTGAAGGCCTCCTACTCGCGCTCGCGACCACCAAGGAGTGGAAGGTGCACCACATGGATGTTAAGTCAACCTTCCACAACGGAGAGCTCGTGGAGGATGTGGACGTGCACGTGCAGCTGCCGCCGAGATTCATCGTCGCCAGCAAGAAGCACAAGGTCTTCCGCTTGCACAAGGCGCTCTATGTTAGCCCAATAGGATCTTTTCCATTCACCACACCCCACAAAGGGGGTCCTTCAGCACATATATAGACTGCCACCAAGGGGTAACATGGTGGCTAATCATAGGGGATAAAATAGGAATAAAAACTACTAAAAATACCTAAGGTACTAGACTTATACTAACATTCTTCCCCTAAGTCTAACAGCTTTACATAGAGCAATATAGAGCATAAGTGCACTTAGGCTTACCCACATAACAACAAAACACATTTATTATTGATCCTGACCATGGAGCGGTGTTCCTAGAATAGAGTCGGCTCATTGTCATCCTCCACGACCTGCGCGATGTGGGCCTGGCTGCGCCTCGGCTCGACATGGGCCTAGCCGCACCTTGGCTCGACGTGGGCCTGGCCACGCCTCGGCTAGTGGCACTCCCTGGCCTAGTGGCCAGTCCTGCCACAGTTGTAGCACTTGTCGTCCCGGGTGGCCTTGCGCTCGCTGGTGGCACCACCTCGGGTACGTTCGCACGCGCCACCCTTGGCACCTCCGCATGCACTACCAGCGCCAACTCTCGCTACAGCACCTCCGCCGACATCATCACCTGCACCCCCAACATGACCTTCTCCAAGGCACTCTATCAGCTCGCCCTAAAAAGAGTTCCGTGTCGCAAACAAGGGCAAGGTGGCAGCCTCCACTGCCCTCATCACCTCCGTCCACTCTCCAGCTGCAGTTCTAACTACCGCTCCTTGTCTTCGCAAAAAAAAACCCAACAACCACAGCAGTCGCCGCCGCCGCAGGGCAACGGCGGCAACGGCAGCGACCAGTAGCGGCGGAAGAAGGGCTACGGCAAGCGGAATGGCGACGGCGGCAACAACCCAAAGGGGAGGGGTTGTGCCCCACCTTGGCCATTATTTAACTCTGCCTGTGGCAGGCGGAAGAAGCAAGGGAGCTTTATCGTCGATGTGTATGTTGACAATATGATCATCACCGGCGCTGAGTACCAGCACATCAAGGACTTCAAGGAGATTATGGCTCTATTCCGGATGAGCGATCTGAGATCGCTCACCTACTGCCTCGAGATTGAGGTGGAGGAGACGAAGCGCGCCATCACCTTGCGACAGAGCGCTTACGCGAAGAAGTTGCTCAAGCACGACAGGTTAGCCGCAAAGCGTGCCAAGCTACTGCAACATCGTCAACAAACTGTGTTATCTGGTGTGCACGAGGCAAGACATTGCCTTCGCCATCAGCTATATGAGCTAATTCATGGAAGATCCGCGGGAGGACCACCTCGCCGCAATCAAGCACGTCCTCTGCTACGTCACTGGAACGACTGAGTACGGAATGACCTATCCTAAACGAGGAGGAGCACAACTAGAGCTGACCGTGTTCAGCGACAGCGACATGGGAAGCGATGTTGATGGGCGGCGCAGCACGACAGGGGTCATAATCTACCTCGGATCGTGCCCAGTTTGGAAGTTTCAGAAACATAAGGTTGTGGCCCTATCTACCTGTGAGGCAAATTAATATGTGCTGCCAAGGGAAGTGGCTGGAGCAGCTGTTGCAAGAGCTCACCGGAGAGAAGCTCCGCGCGCCGGCTCTCCTGGTGGACAACAAGTCCGCCGTTTCATTGGCAAGAAATCTTATCCTCCACGTTCGCAGCAAGCACATCGACACCAACTTTCACTTCATCCATAATTTTGTCGATGGAGGACGCATCAAGCTCGAGTATGTCGAGACTACTCGACAGCTCAAGGACATCCTCACCAAGCCTCTTGGCGTCTTTTGTTCCAGGAGCTGAGGAACAAGATTGGAGTTGAAGAGATCAAGAAAGAGCGTCACAATTAGGGGAAGGATTGATGGTTAATTGCTCAGCTCTTAAGCTATCTCTGTTACTTAGCAAAGTCAATGGAGTTGGTAGAGCTCCTCTAGTGCTACGGAACTACTGCCAACCGTATATGGCAGCAGTACGAAAAGTACAGAAGCAAGCCCTGCAATGTATTGTACATAGTAACATTAGTTGTCGGTACAAGTACTCATCATAGTTTGTACCTAGGTTTGACTTTGAGCACTATAAAGAGTAGATGAGCAGCTGCAGCTCAACTCAGTTCAGCAGCACCAATTGAATGAATTCAGTGTGATCTACTCATCCCCTACCTCCTACTGTGTGTGTTAGTGAGCTGTGAGTTCAAGGAACTCACCTTGGCAATTGTTGTGTGCCAACATGATTTAAGTAGTACAAAAATCAAAGAAATAAAACAGCAACCTTTAGATTACACAAATGAACACATCAAATTTTGATAGTAAAATTCAAAAAAAAAACTGCACTATCAACCAACAGAAACACATGGTAGTACTCCTGGTTGTTTATAAATTAGGATCCCTAAATATTGATGGGGAAATCAAATCCATGTTATCAAGTATCACATCAAGACAGTAAAATCAGCCAATTAAATAGTTAATAACATGGCACTAGAACCAGTTGGTGAACCACATGTAACAATTTAAAGGACAGTGATACTTTTCAGTTTAGCAGCACGAAATTAGTTCTTCAAATGGTACACAATCCAATCAGAATGCAGTCTAGCTTTACTGAACTAATATAATTGACACTTGACCAATGCACAAATAAAAGATACCAGTCATCACAGACATACCTCTTGTTGGAGCAACAAATCGAATAGCAAATAATATGATCATATTAATTAGAGAAATTAAGTTCCAATCAAGCAAGGAAGCTGCAAAAACACAGATTCAAAGTTAAAAGCAAGATCAAAAGGAAACATATATGCTGAAAAAAGGAACAACTTTTGTTGGTTTGAGAAACAGTTTTAAATAACTTTAAGCAATTGTTATGCTACGATGTAAAACAGGGGAAACAAACAGACAAAGACAAAGGATGTGAACATCAATTGAAGGTCATGATCATCGGGAAGGTAGTCTTCTAAAGCAAAACAGAGCTTCAATGGCCCAGAATCACAAGGTGAAGAGGTCACAAAGCGAAAGGGGTAGTATCACTTCCAATCAGCCATCATCGTCACAATCACAGAAGCAATGCTCAGCCCTAAGGGCATAAGGTCAGCAGGCCAAAGGATCTCATTGCGCTTTGGCAGGTCACATTCCTAGGGTCCACAGAGGGCGGAGCCCAGAGGCCAATCAGACAGAGAAATAATAAAACTTGACCTGCGGGGGTAAGACAGACCTAGGGTTTTGCTTAGAGAAGACCTCGCGCAGGTTGGGAAAACCCCCGAACATATGCCCCACCCTTACGCAGGTGTCCGTTACCCTTGTAGACTTCCCTCCACCGGACCACCTTATCCCTTCAGGATTTCAACCGTCAGCTCTCAGTTTTCCATCGACGCACGGCCGCACAACATTATTCTTCATCTGCCGCTGGCTTTCCCCTTCCTTCAATTACCTGGCGACGACTCCTCCCCATACCCCTCCCTCCACTGTCGTCGCCAGCCACCAGCCGCCTGCCGACTTCGGCCTCTTCTCCCTGCCTCTCATGCAGTGACGCCAGCGACACGTCCGAGCGTTGCAGGCTGCAGCAATTGCGCCTCCTCCATCCAAGATCCAGCGACGGCTTCTTCCCTCCCCCCAAGGACCATCGAGCCCTATGTGGATCAGCCTAACAATTTTTTATTATTCTGGAGTCTCGTCACTTGTGTCTTGTTTTGTGTCCCTGTTTCCTGGCGGTCTTGACTGCTTGCTTGTGATAACTCTAAACGATTTCCAATGTAACATTTGTTTGTTACTCCAAATGACCATCACTTAATCCATCGATCTTGATGAACACTAGGAACAACACTAGCAGATGCACAGAGTCTCGCGGCGATGAGCGACACGCTAATGATGTTGCGTGAGTGAGTGCAAGTCAGTGGTTGCTACTTCTTGCCTTGGCATATTTGTCTTGTGCGTGCTCTCTTCAATCTTGTATTCTTAGTCAGATTGAACTGGTATAGTCCGTGCTTGCATGGATTGATTATTTTTCTCCATGCATAGTGGCGTTCTAGTGCGGGTCAATAATGTAAAGAGAGGTGGAGGTCGACCTAAACTGACTTGGGACGAGGCGGTTAAGAGAGATCTTAAGGAGTGGAACAACTCCAAGGAGATAGCCATGGATAGGAGTGCTTGGAGACTAGCAATCAACGTGCCTGAACCATGACCTCTGTTTTCTTCTTTCTCTGTTTACTTTTAAATGTACCTACTATCTTGTGGATTATTTTTTTGTTTCTCCTACCCTTGTTTCTTTTGGGTTTCATCTCTAACCTGCCCCAACTTGCTTGAGACAAAAGGCTATGTTGTTGTTGTTGTTGTTGTTGTTTGTTGTTTATCGGATGGAAATTTCTTCATCTTAGGACAACGTGTTGATGGATGTGCTATTTTATTCAGTTTGGATTTTTGTCTCCACAAGAAAATTGCAGGCAACAATACATCCAATTTTTTTGGTTTGGATCTTTATCCTACCAAGAAAGAAAATTACGAGCAATGTTACATCTTGCTTTTTTATCGATTTGTTTACCGGTAGCTCACTTACTTCGATTATAACCAGACCCAAACCAAACTAACCGAGACTGAGTTTGCTCGGTTCCAAGTTTCGCCAGGAACCAATCGGTTCCATGTTTTTCAGGAACCGATCAGTTCGGTTCGGTTTAGCCAAATGCCCAGTCCTAATCACTACAACTACCCCAGCCCCAGGTAGGAGGGTCCAAACCAACCATAGCTGCGACCTAGGCCGGGCCATGACCTATACTCTAGTTTACGAGGTGACAGACTAGAGAATTTTTTTAACCCCAACCTACAATTCACTCCCACCGAGAGTCAAATCCCGAATATCTAACCAATTCAGCTAGGACCTGCTCGCAACCAGACAGAGAAATAATTTAACTAGATAGTCCACCAGAAATACCCATACTTATAAGTTGAAAGCCTTCAAATATTTATATCTATACTACTTTCGAGTCACTGGTTCTATAAGTAAAGCACAGACCAAGAGGTGGAAACAGATATGTATGTTTTTTTTTAGTAAAACAGATATGTATGTTCTGAAAAATACTCACCACTTTTCTACCATGTCCCCTTTTTTCCCCACATCAGGTTCTACAATCTTCCTACACCCTTTGAAGCTCCATATTCTATGTTTAGTTGTGCAAATACCAAAAAATAACTAGGTGATTCCCTGAGCGTTGCTGTGGGATTTGAGAGAGATTTTTGATAAACTATAAACCAATATGGTTGTTTAATTGTTCATATAAATGGTGCACTTGTAGACATTATGTTGAAAGCCCGACCACTTGGATAAAAATTATAGACTTTTGAGTTACAATTTGGTTAATTAATGGATAGAGAAGAAAGAAACCAATAAGACATGTATCTAATGGATAAAAAATGTGCACTGATCAGATGGTTACAACAACCAAGATGATGTGGCTGTTTGAGAGAAGGAAGAGAGAAATAACAATAAATACTTCTTAGTGGGTTGCTTCTATATACATAAACTTTCCTTGAGCTCATTCATTGATTGGACATATCTGCTGCATATCTTATTAGGAGAACTTATCAAAGAGTCAAAAAAAAAGAAGGGTTTGTATCAAATGCTAGAAGTCCTTATATTTGTTAACAGAGGGAGTAACATCATACCCAGTAAATGCACTATCAAATTAAGATGAAACTATCTTGATGTTGCAGATGTTGCTGTAGTTTTCTACAAACTTGTTCAAAAAACCTTACATTTCGGAATAGGCAATGTATGCACGTCAAATGTTTCAGAACATGAGCCATTTCAGAAAGGGTGATACACTGATAGATTGCCTAATTGAAGTATCAAAGTAAATTAAATAGTGCTAAAATGAAAGGAATTCTGCTCTCTCCGATAGGCACCGACTTTCCCATTTTTGCATGAACCATCAGGGTGTCGTCAATGGCTTACCTAGCATACAGTTTACCTTGTCAACCTATTAGGCCCTATTTGGAACCAAGGAATAGAAAACACAGGAATCGTAGGAATCATAGGAACGAAGGAATCATGAATGAGGAAAACATAGGAATGAAAAAACACAGGAAACTAACATGAGGTGGTGTTTGGAATGCAGGATTTTGTAACACATGAATTGTAAAAGTATATGGTTAATAATAAAAAGCGCTCAACATAGAATGGTGATTAGCTAGTTAACACATCTTGATTACCGTTTTTTTCTCTTACCCTGATGTGTGGGACCTGCTGTCCATGAGCTCTCTCCAACCTTATGCACCCATCCGCACAGGGACAGCATTGTTATTGGCCTCTGTATTTCGGGAGTGCCAGCGCAACGGCTTGGAGCGACAAGTTAAGGCAACGCATACGCCGGCGAGAGCGCGTTCTAGTGGAAACGGTGATGCCTAATCATTCTCTTCCCAGCGAGACTAATGGCCGGCTGCCTCGGGCTTCCGCGAACGAGAAGAAAACCAGAGGGCACAGGTGTTTTCCTGCATTCCAAACGTGCTTGTAGGATTTCTTTCCTCTGTTTTTGATTTTCCTACAAAATTCCTATGATCGAGACGGCCCCTTAATCTTACCACGCAACACAAAAAACGCTCACGGCAGCAAAAATCGATGCACGGCGCCACAGAACACCCCACCCTAATCAGCAGAGTAACCCGTGCGGAAGACACGGGTATGTTTTTCCCGGCGTTGTCGGATCGGAGTGGAGGTAGGAGGCGCACCTGCCAGGAGCAGCAACGGCAGCAGGAAGTTGCCGGCGCACCCGCCCGTCCGCCTCGCCATCGCGCGACGGCGGGGCCGCGCCTCTCGCCTTTCCGATTGGGCTCAGTCCGACCCAGCCACCATCTTGGGTCCGCACGCGAATCGAATCGAGAGCGCCGCTAGTCCCCCGCACGGCCGCACCGGGGAGGGAGAGATTGCGACTGCTAGCGGGCAAGGGGGGAGATCCGCTGGGCAAGGTGGGGTCCTTCCTTGGCTTTCTGCTCTCCGCTATATGCTTTTTGAGAAATTTGAAAATTTGACACTTAATACAATAACTTCTCTAGATTTGACATTTAATTCGCGACGTCTTCAAATTTGACACTTGGACCACAAATTTTTTCGGAAAGAGGAACTCCTCCCATATTTTACTGTTTCCTTGCATCTGCGTCCCCACACGGCATGACAAATGACCTCGCATGCCCCTCCCATCCTCTTCCATCTTCATGTTCTTAGTGGCCGCCCTCCGACGTCCAAAACAGAACGTCGCCGCCCGGTGTCGCCATCCCACGCAAGACGACAATCTCCTCGCGCTCGACGCGCTCCAGGCTCACATCGTCGACCGCCAGGCTCTCTCCTTGGCTTCCGGCGGCCGGTGTTGAGCTCCGGTGAGGGAGGCCCGACTCCGCTGCCGAGCCCGCGCCGCTCCCCTCCTCACTGCCGCAGCTCCCCCTCCGTCAGTCGTTGGCCCTCCACGGGGCCAGAGGAGGCGACCCGCATCGCCGAGGCGGCCTCGCGACGCCGCAAACCGCATCGACCCGCCGCCGCAGCAGCCGCAGATGGCGAAGAAGCACAAGGACCCAGCCTCCGAGGCGGCGGGCGACGCCTCCCCTGCCGCAGCCATCCGCTCCATCGGCCATAGGGAAGGGGCGCTGTCGACCGGGCATCCCTGGGCCCACCACACATGTGGGCCATACCCGGGAGATAGGCCTGCACATCTGGACTACTCGACTAGTGGGCCGCGGTGCAAAATTACTGTGGGCCACAAGGCAAGACAAAGACGGACAAGAATTTGTACTAAGATTAGGATAGTTTCTCATTACTCGTTATAGGCTACTCCTAGTCCTACTCAAATAGTACTCTTGTACCAATCTGACTTGTAACTCTGCCTCCCGTGACATATAAGGCGAGGCAGGGACCCCTCTCAAGAACATACGCAATCAATCAAGAGCCACGCAGCATACAGGACGTAGGGTATTACGCACATTACGGCCCGAACCTGTCTAATTGTGTGTCCCGTGTCTCACCATCATGTTCCTGATCTCGACGAGCCCCACCGCACAATCTACTACTTCGGGTACCCTGTGGTAGTCTCGGTGTCTAAAACACTGACAGCTGGCGCATCAGGTAGGGGATCTCGTCGTTGATCCACTGGCGAACTCGATGGCTCCTGTCATCATCAAGCCAATCGTCGCTTTCCAATAAGGCGACACCTTCGTCTTTGGCTCCTGGGTCTGTGTTGCTGACGGCGCCGGGTCGTTCCTGCGTTTCCTGGCATCAACTCCAGAGTCAAAACTCAGGTCCTCGACGCTTACGCAAGTTTCGATGGAAGATCTCGTCGAAAATTTCGGTGAAATTTCGCTCTCTGACCCGGTTAGAGAACTCGAGTCGGAGTCCGAGTACAACTCGACTTCGCCTCCAATTCAAACTGAGACACTTTCCCTGGCTACATAGCTTGCGCTAAGCCTGGATTGTCTACCACCACCCCTATTCGGCCACCGCTATGTCAGCGCTACTTACCAAGTTGGACATCCTCATGCGCCCTGGTTCGAAGACCGTGCGCGAGTACTCTTCGAATTCAGAAGTCAACCTCGACTACTTTGATTCAGATTTGTCTGAGTTCGAGTTCGACTACGGTTCGGATTCTACTGAGACACAACAATTGTCTGGCCCTGCTCAAGGACCGGTGATCACATCGACACCTGAGGGTAGATTCGTCTATTGGCCTGAGCACGTGCTTGCTGACCTCACCTTGGATGGTCAGGAGCGCTTTATCGCCTGTCTCGACAACTTACCCTTCCAGGTGTTGACGGCTGTTAAGTATTACTTTCAGCCATCAATATTCTCACATAAATGGAGACATGCATTATTTACTTGTATTTTGGTTTAAATAATGTAGTTCCACTTGTCCTTGGAGATTATTTGTATGTAGGTGAAATCCCCATTAAAAGAGATGGAAACCCACCTTCTATGGAAGAACCATGCCAACTCAGCTGAGGAGGTGGCTGCCACCAAGGAAACACAAGGCATTCCACGTCACTGATCCAAGGGAAGCACTCACCGACAAATCAGAGAGCACCACATGGACTTCACATGGATCAAAGGGCCCACCTCGGATACCAAATCAAGCCATGCACCGGGGAAGGATCAAAGGGCCCACTGGTCAGCCACCTGGAGAAAGCACAGCCGAGATGGCCGCCCTAGGGGTTCGGCCGACCCTAGGATCGGGCGAACCGACATAGGGTCGGTTCATCTCGGCCTTGCACGTGTCACTCTCCAATTGGCCACTTGCTGCATCCCCAGGTGTTTTGGTGGAGTTTGAGCCCCGAAGCAAGCCTCCTCCTTGCATATAAATAGAAGGGGAGGGGCTCCCATTTCTCACACACCACTCTCTCATTCTCCTCTCACTTTTAGTCTCCTAGGCTAGGGGGTAGGCTAGAGTAGCTCTTCTTCAGGTTCCAAGTCTTCTTTGGGGTCTAGGTATGAGTTTTCTTTTATCTTTATTTCATTGTATGACTTTGATCTACTTCAGTTATTCAGCTATTTCATATAAAGTCATGGTAGATCATATGCTTGATATGTTCTTGAGTTCATCTCTTGTTCATCATTTAGAGGCCTGTGTTCTTCACGAACACTACATTTTGATCCACTTGAATGATGATTTACTCATTCCTTATGTGTTTGTTCATAAGTTAGAGGCTCGTGTTCTTCATGAACACGACCCTTTGATCTTGTTGACTAGACATAAGAGAGTTCGTATCCGTTCGTATGTCTAGCCTTTGTTGATCTTGTTAGATGGCATGATAGTGTTGCATGATGTTTGTGTTCAAGCTACGGTACTCGGTCTAAGTTGACCAGTCTTCTGGTGGCTCTCACCCTGGGTCACAATAGCCCGGGCCGGGTGAAGTCTAGCAGCAACGCAGGCATGGTGCCTGGGTTGTGTGGCTACGTTAGTTATGAGCATACCCCCCGTAACGATTGAGGTAGGCCGCAGTGGTGACAGTTGTTGGACCCTTTGGAACCCTCCGCGCTGGGCTATTGATGTAGGAGTCTAAAGTCTAGTTTCGCAGAGTGCTAGTCGTCGCGGGCTAGCTCCCCGTTTGTACCTAGGTGCTAAACCTTACCCTCTCATGCAATGTTTCATGCCTATCTCCTGTATCTTCTAGCTTTGTATGTTTAGTACATTAGAACCTAGAGCTAACTCGTATGTTCCCCCTATGCCGTAGAGTACTAGAGTAGAGGTAGATCTGAGTGTGTGCCACACTACCCTATCATATCTTTTATCTTACCCCTGCTTTTGAGTTGTTGTTTCCTATATCTATCTCTTGGTTTACATTCAGTGCAAAAGCATAAGTTTATGATATCCGCCATTGCCTTCCACGGATACGATACCCTTGGAATACTCTTCTTCCTTAGGGAAATGCTACAATGGTTAATCTGTGCGCTTGCGGATTCGTTCATGATCGTTTAGATTTACCTTTGGCAAGACTTGATGTTCACGCTAACTCGACGTCGTTAGTAGTGACGTTAAGGAATGCCAACACGTATTTCTAGCGGGGTCGCTAAGGATGGATTCCAAATCTGTCCTTAAAGTGATCGCGTTAAGAAATGCCAACACCAGGAAGGCACCAAGCTTGTTGACTATGACACCGATACTGAGCTCATTGAGAGTACGGGTACTCACTCGTCCTATCAAGAAGTTTTTGTCGTTGATGCATCTACTTCGCAAAAGCACCGCGCCAATTATCGCTTTCCGGATGATGTTTCTGATGATGAACTCTCTGTTAATGCTCCTGCTGATGAAACTGCGGAGGCCAAGATTGCATGTCGTCAGCGCAATACTGATCGTGCAACCCTTCGTCGTGAACTCGCGGAAGCTCCACCTACTCGTAATTTGCAAGAGGCTCTGGATGCGATAGCTACTCGTCAATATCGCACTCCAGAGGAAGCTATCAACACGATCAACCTGCTTGGTCGTTCTATGCCTCGTGACAGGGCGGCTGCAGAAGTCACGAAGCTGGCTGAACTAGACTACACTATGCTACGTCAAGGAACCAGTACACCTAGTCACCATGGCAGCAGTGGGGGTGCTCATCGCAACACTCACACTCCTGATCGCACACGTCCGGAAGCTAGCAACAAAGCCCATGGCGGTGATGGCAGTGTCAATAGCAAGTCAGGCGATTCTCGCTACGATGCTCGTACAACAATCAACGCCAGGCGTGCTGAGCGTGAGAAGCACAAGGATGTTGACTCTGATTCCTTCCCTGCTTTCTCTACTCGACTTCAAGCTCTGTTTCTTCCGGAGAAATTCAAGCCCTATGGTATCTCCAAGTATGATGGCAAGCAAGATCCAAGGCAGTGTTTGCTCTGTTATGCTTTGTCCGTCACTAATGCCGGGGGCAATGATGATACTAAGTGTATCTATTTCCATTTTAGTCTAGAGCAAGAGCCACTCACATGGTTCGAATCTCTCAAGCGAGGCTCCATCGACAATTGGGGACAACTCAAGCAACATTTCACCAGCAACTTCGCGGGTTCTTTGGGCCGTCATGGTACTCGTATGGACCTTGCGTTGATCAAGCAAAAACAAGGCGATACTCTTCGCGAGTACATGCGCCGCTTCTTTGAAAAAAGAGCCACTGTTGTTGATGTCACCGAGAAAGAAGTCATAGACACCTTTCAAGACGGTTTCTATGACGACAGGCTATTCCAAGACTTCGGTCGCGCTCGCCCAGCCAACATCACCAAGGTCAAGGAGATGATCACTCACTGGGCGGACGAGGAAGACAAAGCTCGGAACCGGTTCAAGCATCTTCGCAACAACCAGAATAACAACAACAACAACAACAACAATAATAATAATGCTGGTGGAAATAATAGTGGCAAGCAATAGCAGGGCAATCGCACGGGTAATAACTACTCGAGCAATCCTAATCGCAAGCGCAAGCCCGATAATACTGTTGCTGCCATGGAACCAGCTGCCAAGTCTACAGAAGATTCCCACTGGGCAACGTTGACCAAGCAAAAATGCCCATGGCACCCAGAGGGCGATCACACTACAGAGCAGTGTTACCAACTTCGTCATGCACTGAAGAACACACCCGAACCAGTGCACCCCAACCTAAGGTTTCGCAAGAACAAGGGGAAAAAGGCTAACACAGATAAAGACACTAGGTTTCAAGACCATCCAACACTGTCAATGTCATCTTCGGTGGTATTCCAACCAAGCGCATGCAGAAACTTGCTCTCAGAGAGATTATCTCCATTGAACCAGCAGCTCTAACTTTTCTAAAGTGGTCTGAAACCCCCATCACCTTCTCAAGGGTGGATCAATAGACTAGTTTTTCTGAACTAGGATGATATCCTCTCGTTCTGGATCCAGTGGTAGCAGGCTCCAGGCTTACCAAGGTTCTCATTGATGGTGACAGCGGTCTCAATGTCCTGTTTGCCAAGACCTTGAAGAAGATGGGCCTGGATATCACCAACATGCTTACCAAGACCAACTCGTCGTTCTATGGTATCAACCCGGGCAATGCAGCTGTTCTTTTGGGTTCAGTTGTACTACCCGTTACCTTTGAGACTAAGGCACATTACCGCACCGAGTACATAAAGTTCGAGGTTGCTGACTTCGAGACTTCTTATCACACCATCCTCGGCAGACCTGGTCTGGTGAAATTCATAGCTATTCCACATTATGTGTACCTTGTACTTAGGGCTGGACAAAATGCTCATGGCTCGTTAGCTCGCTCGACTCGGCTCGGCTCGATCCAATTTTCTAATGAGCCGAGCATGAACTTTTGCTCGTTAGTATAATGAGCGAGTTCGAGTCGGCTCGCGAGCCAAACGAGCCAGGCAAACACATGACGTCAGGTGCCAACGAGTGGAGCCGGCCCAACAATTCATTTACTTCCAGCCCACCCATCCACCCTTCGTCCCTTCCCCTAAGCTGAAACCTTATCCATTCACGTTCTTATCCACCCACAGCACGCAGCCCGCCATCCCTCGCGCTGCCGCAACCGCCGCCACCGTCCCTCCCCGGCAGTCGCAGCTGCAGCCGCCGTCCCTCCCCGGCTTCTCCGCTTCGTGCTCCCTCGTGCAGCCGTCCCTCCCCGGCTCCTCCGCTCCGCGCTCCCTCGTGCAGCCGTAGGGCTTTGGATCAGCTAGAGGCCTCCGTGAGAAGATGCAGCATGAGCGCAGCGGACACCTAGGTCCCAATGCCGCCTGAGGCCTGACGAGCGTCAATCTCTTACCCAGGAAGATGTTCAGCACGCATGATGCTGCGCGCAACTTCCCATCTTTAATAGTCCATCGGTCCTTGTTTCTTTATTTTTTATTCCTTCTTGGTGCGTGGATTTTGCAAACACATGATGCTGCTAGCTGCTGTATCTTGAATCTTCTCTCTTCGTTCTTGCTGCTTGCTAGTTACTACTTCATTAGTGTTAGGATTTAGCTTTAATTTGTAAGAAACCATGCTATTTTGATTTGTTCGTGAAAGATGTAAGGTACTTTGTTACCGGCTCACGAGTTGCCCGAGCTGGCTCGCAAGCTGGACCGAGCCGAGCCGAGCTGGCATTTCTGCTCGTTGAGATAACGAGCCGAGCCGAGCCAAGCCGAGCCAGCTCGTTAAGATAACGAGCCAGACCGAGCCGAGCCGAGCCGAGCCGGCTCGTTATCCAGCCCTGCTTGTACTCAAGATGCCAAGCCCCAAGGGAGTACTCTCACTGCACGGGGATTTGAAGTGTTCTTACGACTGTGACACTAAAGCCGTGGAACTTGCCTCCACAAATCAAGTCCCTAATGCTATGATGGAAGTCTTCACTGCAGCTAAAAAGCTTGCTCCGAGCGAGCTGGAAGTTCCCGAGAAGACAGACATCAACAACAAGCCTGCACCGACTAGTGACGTCCTGCTCAAAGACATCGATCTTGGTACTAGCGACAACAGCAAGACGACCATGATCAGTGCACAGCTTGATCCTAAATAGGAAGACGCGCTCGTCAACTTCCTTCGGGCTAACCGTGATATCTTCGCATGAAAACCATCCGACATGCCAGGATCCTAATGCTACCCCCAAGAGACAACATCTCCGTCGCTTCGCTGATGATCGCAGGGATGCTATCAAGAAAGAGCTCGCTAAACTACTCATGGCTGGCTTCATCTGAGAAGTCTTTCACCCGCAATGGCTTGCTAACCCTGTGCTTGTCAAAAAGAAGAACTCAAGTGATTGAAGAATGTGTGTCGACTACACGAATCTCAACAAGCATTGCCCCAAGGATCCTTTCGGGTTGCCGCGGATTGATCAAGTCATTGACTCCACGGCGGGTTGTGCTCTATTATGCTTTCTTGACTGCTACTCGGGCTATCACTAAATTGCAATCAAGGAATCTGATCAAGAGAAGACCGTGTTCATCACCCTGTTTGGTGCTTATTGTTACATAATAATGTCCTTCGGGTTGAAAAATGCTGGTGCTACCTACCAAAGAGCTATCCAAGCGTGTTTCAAGAGGCAATTTCACAAGAATGTGGAAGCGTACGTGGATGACGTCATTGTAAAGAATAGGGATTTAGACATGCTCATTGCGGATCTTGAGGAAACTTTTGCCTCACTACGGGAATACCAGTGGAAGCTCAACCCCAACAAGTGCGTCTTTGGCGTATCATCCGGAAAACTACTCAGGTTCATCATCAGCCATCGTGGCATCAAAGCAAACCCCAAGAAGATTACTGCCATCTCCAACATGCAAGCTCCGACTACTATCAAGAATGTCCAGAAGCTTACTGGATGTATTGCGGCACTCAATTGCTTCATCTCACGACTTGGAGAACGGGGTCTACCTTTCTTCAAGCTACTCAAGTGGCAGGAGAAGTTTGTGTGGACCACTGAAGCTGATCAAGCTCTTACACAGCTCAAGGAGTTCTTGTTCAAGCCTCCAATGCTCACAGCTCCTCTGCCAAAGGAAGAGCTACTGCTTTACATTGCTGCAACCACTCATGTTGTCAGCACTGCCATTGTCATTGAGCGGCAGGAGGAAGGCCACGCCTATCCTATTCAGCATCCGGTCTACTTCGTCAGTGAAGTCCTTTCAGAATCCAAGGCTCGTTACCCACCGGTACAGAAGCTACTCTATGCGGTTCTGATTACTTCACGGAAGCTCCGCCACTACTTCGACGAGTACAAGATTTCTGTGGTTACTAACTACCCACTTGGCAAAATATTGCACAATCGGGATTCCACAGGAAGGATTTCTAAATGGGCGGTAGAACTCGGTGCTCTATCGCCCGAGTTCAAATCTCGCACTACTATCAAGTCTCAAGCCTTGGTTGATTTCATGGCTGAGTGGCGGGAGAATCAGTTTCCAACTCCAATCGAGCGTCCAGAGCATTGGGTGATGTACTTTGATGGTTCCCTCAAGCTGGAAGGCGTCGGTCCTGGAGTACTTCTAATCTCCCCCAAGGGCGAGCAACTCAAATATGTTTTGCAGATCTTTTGGAAGGTCTCAAACAACGAAGCTGAATATGAAGCTTTACTGCATGGTCTTCGCCTTGCAGTCTCTCTTGGCATCACGCGACTACTTGTTTATGGTGACTCCTTGGTGGTCATCAATCAAGTCAGTGACTGATGGGATCGTAATGCCAAGAATATGGACGCGTACTGTCAGGACGTACGCAAACTTGAGAACAAATTTCATGGTCTCGAGTTCCATCATGTTATCCGCGACAACAATGTTGCTGCGGATGTCTTGTCGAAGCTGGGATCTACACGCGCTCAAGTACCAGCGGGAATCTTCGTCCATGAGCTCCACAAACCATCAATTCCGGAGCCGTCATCTGCACCCACGACTACTAATCCTACTTCAGTTCAGCCTGACCGTGAAGTGCTTATGATTGATGTGGACTGGAGAACTCCTTTCATCGACTACATCAAGCATCAGCTAATTCCTGAAGACAAGTCAGAAGTCGAGCGCTTCTCACGCCGTGTCAAGGCTTATGCACTAGTCGGGGATCAACTCTACAAGCGAGGCGCAAGTTCTGATGTACTCATGAAGTGCGTTTCTCGTGAAGAAGGCAAGGAAATCTTGGAGGAGGTACACAAAGGAATCTGTGGCAACCATGCTTCTTCCCGCACCTTGGTGGGAAAAGTTTTCAGACGTGCTTTCTACTGGCCTACAGCTCTTGCTGATGCAGAAGAACTAGTCAGAAAGTGCCATGGATGTCAATTCTTCGCCAAGCAACAACACCTTCTGGCCTACAAGCTCATCACGATACCACCAACCTGGCCTTTCGCTTGCTGGGGGCTTGACATGATTGGCCCTCTCCCAAATGTGCCAGAGGGATTCAACAGAGTTCTGGTGGCTATCGACAAGTTTACCAAGTGGATTGAGGTCAAGCCTGTTACTTGTCCAAAGGCTGACAGAGTCCTCGATTTCTTGGATGAAATTGTGCATCGCTATGGGTTCCCCAATCGCATCGTCACAGACCTGGGTTCGAATTTCAACAATCACCAGTTCTGGGAGTATTGTGAGAATAGTGGGATTGATGTCCGGTACGTCTCCGTCGCTCATCCTCGTGCCAACGACCAAGTGGAACATGACAATAGGATGGTACTCGACACCCTCAAAAAGCGGTTGTACGATGCTGCAAACACCAAGGGCGGCAAGTGGATCAAGGAACTGCCCAATGCACTTTGGGGGCTACGTACTCAACCTACTGCCCCCACAAGGCAGTCACCCTATTTCCTGGTCTACGGCTCTGAAGCCATCTTGCCTGCTGATGTCATGTGGTGATCTCCGGCGGTTGATCAGTACGAAGAAGGCGTAGCTGAAGAAACAAGACAAACAGATGTTGATAGTCTCGAAGAAGCTCGCTGGAACGCACTCGTTCAATCAACCAGATATCTTGAGAAGATTCGCCGCTACTATGACCGCAACGTTAAGGAACGCTCCTTCAACGTTGGTGACTTGGTCCTCCGTCGTATCCAGAATACGGCAGGACTTCACAAACTCAACTCGCCATGGGAAGGCCCTTTCTCTATCGCGAAGGTCACCGGCCCTGGCTCATATCAGCTCCAAACCCTTGAAGGTGAAGAAATCGACAACTCCTGGAACATCGATCAGCTTTGTCGGTTCTACCTGTAGGGATCACGACAATCCTCTCCAGGCGGCTACGACTGCGACTACCCGTAGGGGGTCACGACAACCCTCTCCAGGCGGCTACGGTTGCGACTACCCGTAGGGGGTCACGACAACCATCTCCAGGCGGCTAAAGCTGCGACTACTCGTAGGGGATCACGACAATCCTCTCCAGGCGGCTTCGGCTACGACTACTTGTAGGGGATCACGACAATCTTCTCCAGGCGGCTTCGGCTGCGACTATCCGTAGGGGATCACGATAATCCTCTCCAGGCAGTCTCATTCTGCGACAACTCGTAGGGGGTCATGACAACCCTCTCCAGACGACTCCGTGTCGTATAGAGCAATAAGTGGCACATGCTGTCCTTGTTCTATTTTCATTAAGAGGCTGCGCCCTAGAGTAACACCTTTCATAGTAGGGTCTCAGTGAACTCTACACAAGTTGCTGCTACAGCAAGATGAGTTCATCACACTGTCTCCTACGGTCTTACTCGTTCTTCGGAACATTCTTGCGAGTACTCTCTCACTAGGCTCATAGCCTTAGAGGTACTTAAGGCACTATTACTCAATAGTGTATCCAGACATTGTAACTCAACAATGTACACATTTATCAAGACAGTAATAAAGTGATTATCCAAGATATCAATTTGTTACTATATTTTTGCTTATTTCACAACAAAGCCTTCTTTTACGCTGCTACAGCTAAGGTTTCTCATTTGTTGTGATTAAGTTAACATTCTTCGGAACACATCTAGACTTGAGTTCTTCTACTCGAGTATTGTATCTCTTTTTGCAGCTATACACTCACTGATCGTGAACTCGAGTACATGGCATCCAAGACAAGAAAACAAGGGATCCAGATAATTGACTTAGACAAGTTTCCAATTATATTACATAAAAACACTTGTTTGGAATTACACTTGTTTTCCATAGTGTTTTTATCCTATAGGTTCATCTAGCACAGATCAATGAACTTAGAGACAGCTTCCGCAATAGGAGATGTCTGCTGCATCAACTCATTCAGCCTATCGTCGGTACAGTCTCCAGATCTTCCGCCCATGATGACCGTCAGATCCGCATCTGCGTAGAAAGACTTGATGAAGCTCAGCACTTGATTGGGAATTGTGCAAGCCAGCCGCTGAGCATACTCCAGAATCTTCTTCGGCGTGTCCTTCAACCTTTCCACAAGTGGACGGGGCTGTATTCCTCCCTCTCTGGGTTCGAAGAGACTAGCCACTGGCTCGGCTGCTTCCATCAAGACGTTCAATTCTTCGCGCAGGCACTCGGCTTCTTCAATCTTGGTCTTGAGCGACTGCATACAAGTCAAGCCGGATCTGCATCTCACGCTCAAGTTCCATACAACGCACCTTATAATCTACCTCAAAGTCAAGGTGAGCTAATTCTTCATGATTGAAGGCCAACTGCCAGTCAATAGACTTCTTCTTGTGCCTTTCAACTTCTTCAGTCAGCTCTGCATAAAACCACGACAACTTATAAGGGCGAAGTTTGCAAGAAATAAGTACTCAATAACAAGTTCAGAAAGGGGGAATACCTTTATTGTTCTGGCGCAGTGACTTGTTCTTCCCGATAATGTCATCCTTCTGCGCCGTCAGCTTCTGGATTTCATTGTGGTACTCGGCGGCATTGCCATCAAGCTTCTCCTGCAGCCTCAGAGCCAATGCTTTTTGTTCCTTAAGCTCTTCGCTGAGCTGCGCGACTTCTTCTATGTCCGCCGCATGTTGCTTAAGCAAGCGAGTCTTCCGCTTAGATTTCTTGACAACTTCCTCAAAAAGCAAACAACTCAAGAGTGAGATACAAGTTATCTTTGACTACAACTACACTACAATGGACTATGTTCTCAAACTTACCGCAAAGAGCTTCTCAACACTACGGAACATCTCAGCGTGCGCCAACAAGTTATCCTCGTCCAGGCATGAGTCATCAAATGGCATCAGATTTTCTACCCTGGAATGAGTACTTGTTTCTGCCTCGGAGCTCATTGCAGCTGGATCTTCAATTTCTGGCTCATGCAGTACCACACGCCCCTCTGGGTTGTCTTCTAATAGTAGCTGTGCATCTATATGACGCACGTGGGCTTGAGCAACCAGGACATCTTCATGGCGCAAACTAGCTTCTGGATCAACTTCCAGTCCTTCATTTACCACCGCCTCTATGTCCTCTGGTTGTTGAGTTCTTGGCCTGGAGGCTGCATCCACCACTGCCTTGACTACATCGCTCCAAAGCAGGCGCAAAGATTGCGCGGCATCGGCTTCAGCAGCTACTATATCTTCAGCGGATTGGACTTGGGGTTCTTCGAGAGTACTTCCTGGTTCTGCTGGCGGGTTCTGATTACCCCCAGCAGAACTACTCCCTGCGGCTCCCCACTTCACGTCCGTGGATTTCCTGCATCAACAAGTCGATCAACATTTCAAAATTATCAACACAAAGAAGTACTCGAGTACTCAGGTACTTACAGAGTAGCACGAGGAACCTCAGTTCTTGGTCCCAGCAGATCAAAGAACGAAGGCGCTGCCGGAACCACTGGGACACTCTTTACCGGTGGCACCGCTCCCGGCGTTGCGGCCTCTTGTTGCTCTGGTACCACCGACACTGCAGGTGATGCTTGAACCGTCTCAGGTTCAATTGACCGTGCAGGACTGCTCACGGGTACTTCCGCAGGACTGGAAGACCCTACATCTTGAGTGGTTTTTTCGATAATCTGCATAGTCAAAATTACAAGTCATCACACAAGAATCTAAGTATTCAACAAGATATTGACTACTTGGTTTTCTACAACTAACCTTAATGGTTGGCAAAGCTGTGACCTTCTTCACAGCGTGCTTCCCGACAGTGGTTCTCTTCTTTCGCGGTGGCTGCGTCACATCATCAGCAAGTGACGAAGTCGGCCCCTTCAACACTCCCGCGATACCACCTGGGATGGGTACTCCAGAGTACCCGTATCGTGCCTTCACTTCGAAGCGCTGTGACAGCGTTTGCTCGTCATCATCGCTTGAAGAGGCATCCTCCACCAACACTTCATCTTCCCCTTGAGCCGGACGGCTACTCTCGGGGGCTTGAGCCTCAACCATTGTTGGCTCTGCTTCTGACACCTGCTCCGGTTCACGAGGACGAGGAGGTGGAATGGAGACAAACTTCTCAACATCCTCCTGCATTTACAAGATAACAGATTTTAGTCTACGACTACTTGCGTAGTAAGTACTCGGGGGCTGGATTGAAGTACTCACCATACGCGGAGGATTATTAGCGCTGAACTCCGTAACAGCTGCTGGTATTCCATCAAGGTTCTTGAAGATCTTTTGCAGCCTCTCCATCACGAGATCGTCGCTGATCTCCTCTGCAGATATCCTCGAACCATCATCAAGACCTGTGTACTCGTACCCAAGATGCTCCCGTTACATCAAGGGTTGTACACAACACTTCATAAAGCTGAAGGCTACTCTCTCAGTTGTCAAGCCTTGCGCCTTCTTCTCGGCAATCTTGGCCAGCAACTCTGGGATCTGGATGCACTCCTGCATCGACGGCTCGTCCTTTCAGATCGCTTCATACACTGGAGCGAACATGCTTGGCTTGGGCAGTTGAGGCGGGGCATTTTCAATATAGAACCATCTGGCTTTCCAGTCCTGGTTGGAGTCTATCAAGTCATACTTGAAGTACAAATCCTGCGCCTTCTGACACATCTGGATACCTGCTCTACCGACTAGTACTGGGAAGTTGGCATTGGGCTGCGGCTTCAACCGAAAAATCTTCCTAAACAATGCCCAATGCGGGCAGATACCAAGAAAGGCTTCGCAAAAATGCACATACACTGAGATCTGGAAGATGCTGTTTAGATTCAAGTGTACATGCTCCAGCTTGAAGAAGTCGAGGAAACCTCTGAAGAAATCTGAAGCCGGCAGAGTCAACCCACGCTCGATGAAGTGGGCAAACATTGGGATTTCTTCTGGGTTCTTCTCCATGGGCCACGCATCCCCACCGGCGGAGTTCCAACCAGCAACAACTTTCTCGCGCAACAAGCCGACAACCTCGAGGGCCTTGATGTCTTCCTCCTTCATCTTGGATTTCTTCCAAGAGGCGGCTTGGCTTGGTGGTTTCTGAATCACCACCGTCTTGTACTTCGGCTCCGGCAACTGATTTTTGCCGCGGTCGGATCTCTTCTTCTCCATCTGTCCCTTGGATGGCGCACTCTTCATCCTTCTAGTCACGAGTGTCTTCTTTCACATCTGCTCGGGGCTGCAAGGGGGTGGAGGTGGCGGCACTTGACGGCGTAGGCGCTCAACTCTGTGGTGGCTACGGCGGCAAAAGCTTTTTTTGGATCTAAGGGCGAATGGAAGCAGTGGAGACCCTAGGGGATACCTCCTCTGGTATTTATAACATAAAACCCTACCGGTTCGACCTGGTGACTCTTCGTATTCAACAGACTGGATGCGCATCAGGCAAATTTTTTCGGCTAAGTCAGTGGGCTTTTACGAATTCCAAGACCTGCTCGGCTCCATCTCGTGGGCTCGACTACTCGATGGGATTGGATTTCACTCAGCTACAGTACACTGAAGTCAGGCCACTTTCTACAGTCAGATTGGATCTTCAATTCGAGAAGTACTCGACTCAAGGCTCGAGGGCTCCGTGCCACATGTCCTTCAGTTTTTTCTCTGGAATTCGCGGGATTATTCGGCGAAGACTTCAGATTGACCCTCAGCTTGAATTTACAAATTCAAACTAAGGCTCGGGGGCTACATCCATATGGGATGTGATTTTAGTAATCGCATTCCCATATGTTTTTTCTTCGGGATTTCTACAGATTTTTCGGAGCAAGATCACAAGTGCTAGAAGATTGACCCTCAGCTTGAATCCTGGATTCGACCTAAGGCTCGGGGGCTACATTCCATATGGAATGCGATTTTAGTAATCGCATTTCCATTTGGGTCTTTGATGCAAATATTTCAAGAACGAAGCGGGTATTATTGAAGACCTTCAAGGGAAGTACTTGGGGACGCTTGGGAACAACTCGAGAAGACTTCAAAACTATTCGTGGAGTTAGCTGGAGTACCTTCCAACCTCGTGATGATTCAAGTACTATTAAAGATCGAAGCTTGCAGAACTCGGGGACGCTTGGGAACTACTTGCAGAGACCTTCAAGACTACATGGACACATCGCACTCGACTACAAAGTACTCGAGGGCTTGTCGACCGTGCATCCCTAGGCCCACCACACATGTGGGCCCTACCCGGGAGATAGGCCTGCACACCTGGACTACTCGACTAGTGGGCCGTGGTGCAAGATTACCGTGGGCCAGAAGGCATGACAAGACGGACAAGGACTTGTACTAAGATTTGGATAGCTTCTCATTACTCATTATAGGCTACTCCTAGTCCTACTCAAATAGTACTCTTGTACCAATCTGACTTGTAACCCTGCCTCCCGTGGCATATAAGGCGAGGCAGGGACCCCTCTCAAGAACATACACAATCAATCAAGAGCCACGCAGCATACAGGACGTAGGGTATTACGCACATTGCGGCCCGAACCTGTCTAATTGTGTGCCCTGTGTCTCACCATCGTGTTCCTGATCTTGGCGAGCCCCACCGCACAATCTACTACTTCGGGTACCCCATTGTAGGCTCGGTGTCTAAAACACTGACAGGCGCCGGTCAGTCCTTGATGTGCGCTGGCCACAGGAGATGGGGTGGCGGCCGGATCTGCAGGCACCGGACATGAAGGGGCTTGAGGTTGAAGATGACTCCTACATGTGGGCCCCACATGTCAGTAGTGGAGGGAAGGGGCCACGGGCTCCTCCTTATTTTCTCTTGCGCCTGTGATTCATGTGTGGATAAGGCCATCACATAAGAAAATAGTGCTAGATGCATGGGAAACAATAAAATATGAGGTGGGTCCCTCTTTTTGAAGGAATTCGTGGTCTGAGTGTCAAATTTTGAAGAGGCCGCGAATTAGGTATCAAATCTAGAGAGGCCGTCGTATTGGGTGTCAAATTTCTAAATTTCTCATGCTTTTTTGGCAAAAGGGCCGACGAGGGCCAGCGTGCGGGAACGGAGCGCGACACACCGTGCGTGTTAGCAACGGGTAATTGGTATGAGAATTGAGGTTAGAGTTGGGGAAGAACATCATAAGAGTCACCAGCATAAGATTCAGAGTAGCTGGTGTTTACAATACCGTTCATACCCCTCTAACCTCGCGCACTGATTACATACTCCCTCGTCTCATAAAGAAAATATTTTTTCAGTCACATTAATGGTAGCATAAAAAGACTTTAGTACCCTCATTTGTTGGGCACATACAATAAGTTTTGACTTATAAATTAGATCTGAGCACTTAATTAGGAAGGAAATTAGATCTATATTTTAAGATTGCACTCTTTATGAGATTTTTTAAAAAGTTAGAATTGCATTTTTATGAGACAGAGGGAGTATATCACATGACCTCTGCCGATGAGACACGCACAAGCCATAGCCATTCCGGGCCAGAGTTACGCACATTTGTCTTCTTGGGCCTAGTGGTCCTTCTCGGCCCATGATCCTGCTGGGCCTCATGTGTAAATGAGCCCGTAACAAGGAATTTTTATATTTTTTGTGATTTTACAAAAATAAATGCTTGTTTAACCAATTTTCAAAACTATATCATCGTCGTCGTTTGAAAAGTCAGCAACCAAGAACCCATTTACAAACGGCGGTTGCCCCATGCAACCGCCAAATCAAAAGGCAGTAGGGGATTCCGCCGATGGCTTCGCCTCGCAGTGGGCTGCCTAATACAACCGTCATTTCAAAGGGTGGTTGTGGCTCGGCGGTGGGCCAGTTCCGTGGCATCGCCGTTTGAAATGGTGGTTGTCGCCTCGGCGATAACGTCGAGCCGCTACCGTCATATCAAAAGGTGGTTCCGGCGCCGCCACTATAAGAGGGCAGAATCCCCCTCCCTCCCCCTAATTTTCATTCGATCAAGCTAGGATTCGATCGTTTTACGTAGTAGCGAAGCTCTGTTGGATCTGTGCTTCGAGTAAGGTATTACTCTAACTCCTATACCTATCTTCATCCATGTATTTAGGTTACTGAAAGTTGTTTAGAAATAGTTTTAGGATTATTTTAGAAATAATAGGAATAGTATAATCAGTTTAGAAATATTAGAAATACGAATACTAGATTTTATTTAGAAATAATTTTTAAAAAAGAAATATTATATTTTCTTTAGAAATATATTTTTTTCTAGAAATACTAGAATATTTTTTTAAAAAAATAGAAATAGTAGATTTTCTTTAAAAATATAATGTATTTTTTAAAATATAAGAATAATCATTTTTTTATAAGGAACATGATATATTAACTAACAACACAAAGCTGTTAAGTGGGTAAGGCTTACCCGCTGTAAAAGATCAAGTGCATTCCGAATTGGACAGCTCGAGATATGGGCCACAGAAATAGTTTAGAAATAACAGAATAAGTTTTAGAAACATTAGAAATAGTTTAGAAATACTAAATTTGCTTTATGAATATCACATTTTCCTTTAAAATACTAGAATAATCTCTAGAAATAGTTTAGAAAAACTAAAATAATTTTTAGAAATATTCAAAATAGTTTAGAAATACTAATTTTTCTTCTTTTAGAAATATACTAAATTTTCATTAGAAATATTAGATTTTCCTTAGAACTATTAATATAATTTTTAGAAACAATTAAATACTAGATTTTCTTTAGAAATACTAAATTTTTTTTAGAAATAGTAGATTTTCTTTAAACATACTAGAATAATTTTTAGAAACAATAGATTTTCTTTAGAAATAGTATATTCTCTTTAGAAATATTAGGTTCGCTTTAGAAATAATAGAATAATTTTAGAAATATTTGGAATAGTTTGGAAATACTATTTTTCTTTTGGAAATCGATTTTTGATATTACTAGATTGTTGTTTTATCCATCTTTTTTATATTATTAACGTTTTTTTTGAAATTAGTTTTTGCAGGTATGGCACAACCTCTGCCTCCGCCTCCTCCTACACCGTATGTGCCCCCTGAGCTGTTCGACGAGGCAGTCGAAGGGAGCACCGGTCGCACCACTCAATTGTTCACCGTATAGACCTTGGCACTGTACGTGCACGTGACCCGACACGCCTGACGTAGTTACACTGGCCGTGGATTCCGAAGTACGTTAGACGATATACTATTATTCGAACGGTTAATCTAGTAATATTTCTAAATAATGTTAATTGCACTAACAATGATTTTGTTTTGTGGACCAGGATACGCGCAACAGGGCTTCCTCCCTGAAGGACCGAATAGGGCGACCAGAGAGCGGGGGAGTGAATGGGAGCCGATAAAAATTCTTCCCGTAGGTCGAACTCGACCTATACCCCGATTGCCACTCCAAACGCTCGCACACACAAAGGAAGCTCCAAATAATGCACACACAAGCCTAGAAGAACAAGAGACAAGCCTAGGAGCAAAGAGCGGAAGCAACTGGACAAGAATCAAAGCACTTGACACAATCTGGAAGCACCAGGCGCGGACTGTCCGTGCAGTACGGGCGGACCGTCCGCTAGGGTACGGCGGAATGTCCGCAGGTACGGCGCGGACTGTCCGAAATAAGCACCAGAGCTACCAGAGACGCACCCCCGAAATTCGGACTGTCCGTGGAGGCCACGCGGATTGTCCGTCAGAAACTCGGCCACGCGGACCGTCCGTGAAACCCACGCGAACTGTCCGCCAAACCCCTTGCAACCAAAACCTAGGGCCGAAACGGATCGAAACGAAGACGCGCAAGAACACGAAGAACACGCGACGAACAACAGGACGCGCGGACTGTCCGCGGCTATCGTGCGGACTGTCCGCAAGCCACGAACAGAACCAAAAACGCCCGACCCATGGGGTCAACTGCACGAACTCATCACCGGAACTCCCAAACGGTTGAAGCTCTTGAGACAAGACTTTGGGGAGATGATATGCGTCACACAAGGATGCTATGCCCCAAAAATCTCGACCTCTAACTCCCTAAATCACCAGGAATCGCGGATCACACAAGCAACCACCATGAACTCGGGCTCCAACCAAAAACTCACGAATCGAAGGCTCTCCACAGCGTTTGAGGGGTCAAGATCACACACAAACATGCGCAAGGCATCCACCCATGATCCCCTCAAAGAAATCCGTGAAGAAACGCCCTCAAAATCACAAATCGAGCGAAGAACGAACCCCCCCAAAAATAGCCCCGAAAATGACACGAAAATCACAAGGGACTAGGAGATCACCGCAACACCGAATGCTTCCATACGTCTAGAGGTCAGAGTCTGTACAAGTGTCTAGCCTAAGGAATACAGAGGAACAAGAAGCAGTCCAGAGAAATCTACCGGGGGAGAAAGCCCTAAAGTCCAAGAGAGAGATGCCATCCACCTCTCCGGTATTTATACGGAGTCCATCGGAGGGAGGTAAATGACCACGCTACCCCTACTGCTTAAATGAAGATACAACCCGTCAGGGGCATTTTGGTCAAGTCTTCATCAGACGGACACGCTTCCACCGCGGCTTCGCTTCACCTCAACGCAAACCCCGCGATCACGCCACGTGCCCTCTGCCTCGAAGCTTCCCGAAGCTCCCGGATCACCGTCTCCGTCACCTCGGGCCTCTGGGCTTGGTTTTGAGGCCCAAACCAAGAAAACGTCCACCGATGGTTTTGTGGGCAAACCACCAAACCTCGCGTGCAAGATTCGGCCTCGATCCGCTACCTTGCACCGGCCCATGTTCACGACTTCAGCCCGCCAGTCCTGCACCACACGGCTTGCACTTGACCCCATCGGCCACCGGGTCCATCGAACCAAGCCTACTTGCCTCTCCATCACCCGAAGGCTGCCACGGCTAAGGCCTTTCGCGCTTGTTATTCACCTGCACCGACACGAGTCAAACCGCAACCTGTACCTGCACACTTAGCCAAGCATCAGTCCGCACAACGTTGTCAATCACTCATCACTAAGGAGCGACCCTCCCCTGGTCTTCGGACACACCTGGTACTCACTCCCCTAGTGCTGTTAGTTGAGGGGGACTTCGCGGTCTGCGGTTCGTTACCAAGATCGCATGACACGGTTCAGTTTCGACAACCCACTGTTGTGCGCGCTACTGGACCAGTGCAGCCCGAGACACACTCACTCCACCTTCCTGTGCGAGAGATGACGATCACTCTCCAGGATGTGGCCCCCTTACTTGGGTTACCCTGAGCGGGCCAGGCAATGGGGCGGTTGAGGTCTCTGCCACGTGGTGTGACGAGATCCTTGCTCGTTTCGCGCTAGTGGTTCGAAACGAGTGCACCGTCAGCCCCACCGAGATCTTCATGAAACCCAGTAGAACCCACCTCCAGGTGGTCGCAACAATTCTGCATAGATACCTTGATTTCTTGGTTTACTGATTTTCAGTCAAATGCAACACCAAAAAAGTGTAGCAAAAGATCCAAAAATGGTAGCAATAGTACTTTTGCTACCATTTTTTTGGTTAAATATCGTTGCACTTGTAACTGTAGCAATAGCAGAATGCAACAAATTATGTTTTAGTTGCGACACACAGCTGAGAGCCAGGTGTGGTTCGAGGACCGGTGGATGGTCGCTTCCTGGTGTGATGAGTGATTGACAACGTGGTGTGGACTGATTCTTGGCTAAGTATTGCAGATGCAGGTTGCGGCTTGACTGGTGCAGGTGCAGGTGAAGAACAAGCGTGAAAGGTCGTTGCCGGTGAGGCCTCCAGGTGTGGAGAAGACAAGTAGGCTTGGTTCGAGGGACCCGGTGGCCAGCGGGGTCAAGTGCGAGCCGCATGGTGGCAAGAACGGCAAGATGAAGTCATGGACGGTTTCTTGGTTGAGCCTCAAAACCAAGGTCGAGCCGGGACTACGTGGGAGCCGAGTCATGAGTGGTGATTGGCGGAGGCTACACCGAGTTCGCGGGGTTTCCGGTGGTTCACCAGAAAATCACTGGGTTCCTTGGTTGATCCACAAAGCCAAGACCGAAGAACCGAAGACGGAGGTGCAGCAGCTCCAGACCGGTCTGACCGGTGGGTATGACCGGTCTGACCGGTGAGGAGCACCGGTCTGACCGGTGTGCGACGACGCAGTCCGGAATCTTTGAAGCGGAGGACACGCGTCGGGATCGCAAGGCTTGCGTCGAGGCTAAGCAAGTTTGCGGTCGCTGGGCATCCGTACGATGGTGCGAAGACAAAGACTTCCAATTTCGCCCTCGAGGGGCATGTATCCCTAGTTAGCTAGTAAGGGTATTTTAGTCTTTCGGTTGCCTCCATATAACCCAAGGGGTGAGAGGATGGCAGCCATCTCTTGGAACCCTAGCTCATTTGATTTTCCTATTTTTCCTTCCTTTTTCTTAGGATTTTCGTAGGACTAGCTTGAGAGCTTCATGGTGAGATCTTGTGAGAGGGAAGGATGATCGGGCGGCAAGCTAGACCTTGTATGAACCTCTTTGGTATGTATAGATGATTCGGCGTGGTTCCTCAAGGCTTGGATGTGTCTTTCCCGTTTCTCCTTTTTGGTGATTTTCGGAGCCCTTTCTTGGCGATTTTCTTGGAGCGATTTCGAGGCCTTTCTCTTTGGGATTTGGTGGGGGATGTATGCATGAACCCTTCGTGGTTCTTTTCCCTTTGATTCCCCTTCCAAATCCGTGAGCAAAGGGGCTCGATTTTAGGGTTTTCGTGGCTCTAGGGTTAGAGGTTTTCTTGGTGGGATTTCTTCGATTCCTCTTGATTTGACAAGTTTTGGTGGACCAAATCTTGGCTATGGAGTACCCATGAGGTGTTCCTACTATCCCCAAAGTCTTGTGCAAAACCGTGGAGCGAATCGGGAGATCGGGAGTTGGATTTGGAGGAGTTGACTCGCGGGCGCTGTTCATCCCGAGCTGCCCAGGCACGACCGGTCTGACCGGTGCTATTGACCGGTCTGACCGGTGCTAGCCCTTGGTGGGTTTTTGTCTCGGGGAATAGCCTTGTCCGTGTGGTTTTGTCCCATGGTCCTGCTGATCAGTTCTTGGCGTGCTTGGAGTTGTTTTGCTAGGTTTTGTGAGGGGTTCTTCTTCTTCACAGGTTGTGTTTCGTGGTGGTTTTTGTTCCAGGGCCTAGAGGAGTCACTGAGGCTTCCTGGAACGTTTGCTGTGCGGCTGCTATAGCTACCGGCCTGACCGGCTCTGTCCACCGGTCTGACCGGTGTCACCGGTCTGACCGGCACAGGCCATCGGTCTGACCGGTGTAGCACAGGCAGCAAGCCGTGCAAGTTTCCACTATGTGGTTTGGTGAAGTTTGGCTTGGAAGGTTGAGTGTTGGTTCCTAGGACCAGTAGCACTCCAGTGGCTGCGTGGTCTTGGCCAACTTGGGTAGTTGGGTCGGAGACGTGAGTTGGAAGCCGTGTTCGTCTTGTTGGAGTTCTCATCTCCTTCGAGAAGAATTTTTATCAGCTCCCATTCACTCCCCCCTCTCTGGTTCGCCTAATCGGCCCTTCAATTGGTATCAGAGCCGATTCGGGTCTTTATTGACTCTTACCAGTCTAAGATCCAAAGATGGCGTACCAGGAACGGGGTTCGGGTCCTCCGCACTTCGATGGGAAGAACTACCAGATGTGGCAAAGGCGGATGGCGGCGTTCCTCGGCGGAAAGGGTCAGATCCTTTGGGATGTCACGGTGAACACAACTTTTGTTCATCCGATGAACTTCCTTGCTCCAGGATCGAGGGATATGTTCGAAGCCAACAACAAGGCTGTCGACTACTTGTTTTGTGCTCTGTGTCAGCCTGAATTCGATCGGGTTCAGACAGAGGACTTAGCCTGTAGGATTTGGGAGCAGTTGAAGGATGCTCATGCTGGGAATGCTCAGGTTCAGGCTCGGATGTGCGCGACTTACCGGAGAGAGTATGAGAACTTCACTCATCTCCCCGGTGAGTCTGTCGATGCCCTTTTCCAGCGATTTACGGTCGTTGTGAACAACATGAGAGCCAATGTGGACGTCCTCCCATACAATGATCATGATAGAGCCATGAAGCTCTTGCACTCGTTGGATCGTACCGTATGGGACGGGAAGTTTGAGGCTATTGTTGAGTCCGAGAAGTATGACACCTTGACGGTGAACGAACTATTCTCGAAGCTCAAGTCGGCTGAGTTGGACCGTGGTATGACAGCCAAGATCGAGAGCCCGACTGATTCTCATAGTCTCGCTCTCGTTAGTGGCAAAGGAGCTAAGTCTAACGCTAACGCATCCTCCAGGATGTACTCTCTGTCTTCTTTGATGTCTTTGCCAGATGAGGAGTTCGACGTGCTTGGAGAGGACGAGCTGGCGTTGCTGACCAGGCGGTTCGAGAGGCTGCACGAGAACCGGGTGAACACAAGGAGGACAGCACGGACGTGCTTTCAGTGCGGCAAGCCAGGACACTTCGTCGCCGACTGCCCAGAGAAGACGGAGAACAAGGACGATTACAAGGACGGCTACAGGCACCGATCGAGCAAGGATGGCAAGTACCGATCGAGGCGCGATCACAAGCACAAGAACAAGCACAAGGACGAGCGACGGTCGAGGAAGAAGGATGGCCGCGGCAGGAAGGCCCGAGCAATGGTCGGAGCGAGCGACGTCGACTCCAGCTCCGCCTACTCTTCCTCGAGCTCGAGTAGCAGTGAAGATGAAGGTGATCAGCGCAAGAACAAGAAGTCATCCAGGAACTTGAGCGGGTTGAGCTGCTTCGCGGGAGATGGCTTCTGCGGCATGGCCCGTAGCTCCGGCAGCAAGAAGAGCCACCAGAGTGACTCAGACTCTGACTCCGAGGATGAGGTATGTGATGAGCTCTTTTCTTTGCGCATGGAGAATGATGAGTTGGTTGACTTGCTTGATAACCGCGATCACATGCTTAGAGAGGCCAAGAAGATGAGGAAAGAACTTAGGGCCTCACTAGAAGATGCTAGGAACCGTGTGGCTGAGCTAGAAACCCAGAACCTAGATGCTAAGCTTGAGATTGATTCGCTTAAGGCTTCTCCTGTGGTTTCTGATGAGATTGATTGCTGTGATTGCTCTGTGTACCTAGCTGATCTTACTGCTCTTAAGGATAAGCATGCTTCTACTTTTGATGAACTAGATATGCTTAGGGTTGAAGTGGCTGAGCTTAAGTCTAGACCTGCTTTGCTAGGTGCTTGCACTTCTTGCCCTGTTTTGCATGGAAAGATTGATGAGTTGCATGCTTACACTGTTTCGCTTGAGGCTAAGTTGAAAGAGCCTATTCCCACTTCTTGCTCTACTTGTGAATTGCATGCGGTTAAGAATTTGGAGCTTGCACATTATGTTGATCGCTTGCAGGAAGAGAATGATGAGCTGAGAAAATGTATGAGCTGGTTGTCGGGTCAGGAGCCTCAGCTTGGTATCATGATAGCGGCTTTCAAACGCTATGATGGTCAGGCACTTGGGGCTGACAAGCTTGGAGAGAACTGTGGTGAGGGAGTTGAGAGAGTTGGAGAGATTCCTATCCCACCACCAAACAGACACAAGAACAAGTTTGAGCCCAAGCCTAACCATCTCAGAAACAAACTTGACACTACTCCAGATCCACCCATATTCCCTCACCCAACAAATGATTTTCAGAAACCGGTGAAGTTTGTGAGCCCAAAGGGAGGTGAGGAAGGAGAGAAGAAGGGTGAGAAGCCGAGTGGGCAGCCCCAACCCAAGCCTAAGCCTAAGCCTAAGCCACAGCCCATAAAGTTCCATTGTGGGTATTGTGAGAGAGATGGTCACAAGGATGAGTTTTGCTTCAAGAGGAAGCGTGAGGAGAGAATGGCTAGAGAGTGGGCTAACAAGGACAGGTACCACCCCTCTAATGGTGTACCTGAGCCTCGTATGCAGATGCCCAGGGCCAAGGCAATTGTGAGGACGGTTCCGGCTTGGGGAAACCGGAAGGCTGCGGGTGCTGCTGCTGGCCGAGCTACACCGGTCAGACCGGTGTACTACACCGGTCAGACCGGTGCAGGTCTGGGCAGACAGCGAGTTGGGTTTCGTGCTCGTGAGGATGCTCGATTTGGTTCTGGAGGTCATGGTTCTGGTGGTTGGTCTGGAAAGTTTGCAGGTGGTCAGTTTGCTAGGCGTTCTCCACCTCGTGCTCAATACGAGGGTGGGAGGAGTCGTAGCTTTGAGATGGAGAGGAGGAACGATCCACGGTTTCCCTTTCGTGGTTTTCGTCCTCCTCCAGCTAGAGAGGGTTGGTTCCCTCGTGGTGGTCACCGTGGTGGTAGCTTTGATAGGCGTGATGATTTGGTTTGTGCTAACCCCACTTTGGAGCAAATGGCTCGGCACTGGTTTTACTCTTTTGGTACTAACCCCAGTGCTGAGTCGTTTGTTCACTCACGTGCTCGCTTTTGAATTTCAGGTGGGAGACTTGAAGAACATTTGGTTGATTGACTCCGGTTGCTCGAGGCATATGACCGGAGACAAGGGGTGGTTCTCAAGTCTCGTCCCGGTGGTGACAAAGAAGTACATCACCTTTGGGGACAATGGGCGAGGGCGTGTGCTGTCAGAAGGTGAGATTAAGGTAAGTGACAAGATCACTCTCAGGCGTGTTGCTCTTGTTCAATCGCTTGGATACAATTTGCTTTCTGTGTCCCAGTTGTTGGATGAGGGTTTTGAGGTGTTGTTTCGGCCTGGTGGTTCTCGGATTTTAGATTCTCGGGGGGATCTTGTTTGCATGGTCGTTCCCGAGGGTCAAGTGTTCCGAGCTGATTTTTCTCAGTCTTCTGGTGTGGAGCGTTGCTTTTTGGCTGGTTCTTCGAGTGAGTTGTGGAAGTGGCATAGGAAGTTGGGTCACTTGAGTTTTGACCTTTTGTCTCGCTTGAGTAAACTCAATTTGGTCCGAGGATTGCCACGGTTGAGGTTTGAGAAAGAGTTGGTTTGTGCGCCGTGTAGGCATGCCAAGATGGTAGCCTCTTCTCACCCGCCTCTCACCGATGTGATGACTGAGCGTCCATGCGAGCTGCTCCATATGGACCTTGTTGGCCCAGCTCGTGTGCGATCTGCGGGTGGGAAGTGGTATGTCCTTGTTGTGGTGGACGACTACTCTCGGTATGCGTGGGTGTTCTTTCTTGAGGAGAAGGGGGAGACGTTTGGTTTTGTTCGAGATCTTGTCTTGAGGTTAAGAACCGAGAGGTACGGAGATGCCATACGAGCGATCTGCAGTGACAATGGCTCGGAATTCAAAAACTCTCGCTTCGAAACTTTTTGCCATGACTTGGGTCTTGAACATCAGTTTTCGAGTCCGTATACGCCTCCCCAGAATGGCGTGGTGGAAAGGAAAAACAGGACCTTGTGCGAGATGGCTCGGACGATGCTCGACGAGCATAGGACTCCGAGAAGGTTCTGGGCTGAGGCGGTCAATACCGCGTGCCATGTGTCGAACAGGATCTACCTCAGGGTTCACAAGAAGAAAACCTGTTACGAGTTGATGCACGGTCGCACACCCAAGGTGAGTCACTTCCATGTCTTTGGTTGTAAATGCTTCATTCTGAAGAAAGGGAAGAAGTTGGACAAGTTCGAGGCTAGGTCTGTCGATGGCATTTTCTTTGGTTATGCATCTCATTCTAGAGCATTTCGTGTGCTCAATCTTGAAACTAACCAAATCGTGGAGACTTGCGAGGTAACCTTCGACGAGACACAGCCACGTAGTCAGCTTGTTTTTGAGTGTGCAGGTGACGACGAACTTGGCGAGGAGATCTTTCAAGAGGAGGAGCATGAACATGGAGATGATGAAGATGGCGGTGTGATGCCCGCAGCTGAACATGTACCTACTACTTCGACGACGATCGAGAATGGACCCTCTCCCACACCTACAACGACAAACCCAGATCAAGGCGAAGCTGCTGTTGAGGGGGAGGTAGCATCAAGGCGAGAACCTCCCCGGCGAGTGCAAGTGGATCACCCAGCTTCGAGAATCATCGGCGACATGAATGAACGTACTACACGGTCGAGGGTTCGGAACAATTCTCATTTCGCTCATGCTGCTTTTGTTGCCACTTTTGAGCCCAAAGACATTGGACACGCGTTATCTGATCATAATTGGGTTAACTCAATGCATGAGGAGTTGGAGAATTTTGAGAGGAACCAAGTTTGGATGTTGGTTGACCCTCCCCCAGGGTGTAAGCCGATTGGGACAAAATGGGTGTGGAAAAATAAAGAGGGAGAGAAAGGAGAAGTGGTGAGGAACAAGTCGAGACTTGTTGCTCAGGGGTACAGTCAGAAAGAGGGGATCGACTACGAGGAGACTTTCGCTCCTGTAGCTCGTTTGGAGGCGATCAGGATCCTTCTAGCCTTTTCCGTGGCTAAAGGGTTCAAGTTGTACCAGATGGATGTGAAGAGTGCTTTTCTGAACGGTGTGTTGGAGGAAGAGGTGTTTGTGAGGCAACCACCGGGGTTTGAGAGTGAGAAGTACCCTCACCGGGTGTACAAGTTGAGGAAGGCGCTGTATGGGTTGAAACAGGCGCCTAGAGCTTGGTATGGTAGGTTGAGGGGGTTCCTGTTTGAGAGAGGGTTTGAGATGGGGAAGGTCGACCAGACCTTGTTTCTCCTCAGGCAGGGCAGAGATATCCTAATTGTGCAGGTATACGTGGATGATATTGTCTTTGGTGGCTCGTCTAACTCTCTTGTTGCAAGGTTTGCAGAAGACATGAGCAGGGAATTTGAGATGAGCATGATGGGCGAGTTGCAGTTCTTCCTTGGGCTACAAATCAAGCAATCAAAGGAAGGAACATTTGTGCACCAAGCTAAGTACACCAAGGACATTGTGAGGAAGTTCAAGATGGAGGACTCCAAGGCCATGGCGACGCCTATGAGTACGACTACAGCTCTCGATGCGGACGAGGAAGGTGAACACGTGGACCAGAAGGAGTACCGGAGCATGATCGGGTCACTCCTCTACTTGACGGCGACGAGGCCGGACATTCAATTCTCCGTGTGTCTGTGCGCTCGTTTTCAAACTTCTCCGAGGACTTCGCATCGGCAAGCAGTCAAGCGCATTTTCAGGTATTTGCGACACACTCCCGACTTCGGCCTTTGGTACTCTGCGTCTTCTTCTTTGGCGCTTCATGGATTTTCAGACGCGGACTTTGCCGGGTGTCGGTTGGATAGGAAGTCCACTTCTGGGACTTGCCAGTTCTTGGGTTCTTCTTTGGTGTCTTGGTCTTCCCGCAAACAGTCGAGTGTTGCTCAATCCACTACCGAGGCAGAGTATGTGGCCGCAGCTAGTTGTTGCTCTCAGCTCCTTTGGATCACATACACCATGAGTGACTTTGGTGAGGAGTATACCTATGTCCCACTTCAATGTGATAGCACCAGTGCCATAAGCGTTGCAAAGAACCCAGTGCTCCATTCCAAAACCAAGCACATAGAAGTGAGGTATCATTTTCTGAGAGACAACGTAGAGAAAGGGAAGATAGCTTTGATCCATGTACCCACACATGAACAACTAGCCGATATTTTCACCAAACCCCTAGATCAAGCAACTTTCACTCGTTTGCGGGGGGAGCTTGGTGTTTGTTTGATTTCTTGAGTTGGTGTGTGGGAGCTCCTTTGTAGCATATGTATAGCTTTCCTTTGTGCATTTCTTGCATTTGGCATGGCATATGTAACATGATGTATAGGCATCTTTGTATCTTAGGTTGCATGCATTTTGTATCATATGCATTGTTTAGGAAAGGCTTCTCCTATATACATTGTTCACCATGGAATGATATATATGTCTTTGTGAGCTAATTTGGTAAGCTATGGTTAGTTTGGCTTAGCTCTTGATAATCTTTGTTTGTATCCATGGTTGATGGCTATGTTTTTTGAAAATTTCATATGTATGCTCTCTTGTGAGTAAATGCCTTTACATGATCTTGACATGTTTTTGTGGCTTGGCTATGCTTAATTTGTGGTTGGATAGCTTATTTTGATCATATGGGGCCAAAGGCTCATTTGCCATCATGAATGTTTAGCCCCCATGCTTCATCTTGTGGAAGGACATAAGTTCCTTTTTGTCGCAAAGACATTTCATGTACCAATTATAAATCTGAAAAATGAAATGTAAATTGCTTGAAAAATGTGCTCCCATGTCATATGTGCTAATTTTAATTTGCTTTGGGTGCTAAATCGTTGCATGATGCCTACCAATGAGAAGTCTCATATATAGAAGTAGGCACATGGCTCGATGGCTTCGACATGACATGAGGTGCTTGTGGGTGTTTATGATGGTCTTATGCTTAGAATGGTTGTCCTAGCATGAAGTTTGTGTGGCTTTGCCATTTTGACATGTTTTGCTCATGTTTAGGACTTTGCTCATGAGAGGGTGATTTTTCGCAAAATTGCTAAATTCTATCTTAGCTTCGCCCAATGGTTGTGAAACTTGGTGATCATGAAGTTTATGTCATTACGAAGCTATAGAGTATCTAACTTGCTCGTTTGGACATGTGTAGCACCCTATGTTGAATTTTGTCTATTTGAGAAGCTCTAGGTTGCATTTTTTGCATTTTTGGCTTGATTCATGCATTGTCAACAAGGGGGAGAAGTTTGAGCATGTTTTGGCCTACTGAATGCATTTGGAAGGTTTTCAGGTGGTTTCTAGCCATTTTTGGGCTCTGTTGTGCACCGGTCTGACCGGTTGAGGTCACCGGTCTGACCGGTCAGAGTGCTGGTCCTGTTCACATGTTGCGCACCGGTCTGACCGGTGGTGTCGACCGGTCTGACCGGTCAGAGCTGAGCTGTTGCAGCTGCTCTGTTTCGTGAAGTGGTTCGCATGCATTTGTCCAGGGGGAGTTGCATTGGTTCAGGGGGAGCTTGCATGTGTGCAGGGGGAGCTCTTTGTGGTTTTCGAGCTTTGGTTTGATGGTTTGTGCTCTTTGCTTGAGCATGTTTTGTCTCGTATGTGTCGAGCCGTTGCCCTTGCCTAAGGGGTCCGAGACTTGTCTTCTTCAAGTGATCTTGCTCTTTGCCTTTTCTTTGGCTTTCGATCGCTTGTTGGAGTTTCTTTTAGTTGTTTCTTTTCTTTTTCTTTTCTCTTGGTTACCAAAACGTGTGTGTTGTCAATGCACTCATCAAGGGGGAGATTGAGAGCCAGGTGTGGTTCGAGGACCGGTGGATGGTCGCTTCCTGGTGTGATGAGTGATTGACAACGTGGTGTGGACTGATTCTTGGCTAAGTATTGCAGATGCAGGTTGCGGCTTGACTGGTGCAGGTGCAGGTGAAGAACAAGCATGAAAGGTCGTTGCCGGTGAGGCCTCCAGGTGTGGAGAAGACAAGTAGGCTTGGTTCGAGGGACCCGGTAGCCAGCGGGGTCAAGTGCGAGCCGCATGGTGGCAAGAACGGCAAGATGAAGTCATGGACGGTTTCTTGGTTGAGCCTCAAAACCAAGGTCGAGCCGGGACTACGTGGGAGCCGAGTCATGAGTGGTGATTGGCGGAGGCTACACCGAGTTCGCGGGGTTTCCGGTGGTTCACCAGAAAATCACTGGGTTCCTTGGTTGATCCACAAAGCCAAGACCGAAGAACCGAAGACGGAGGTGCAGCAGCTCCAGACCGGTCTGACCGGTGGATATGACCGGTCTGACCGGTGGGTACCGGTCTGACCGGTGAGGAGCACCGATCTGACCGGTGTGCGACGACGCAGTCCGGAATCTTTGAAGCGGAGGACACGCGTCGGGATCGCAAGGCTTGCGTCGAGGCTAAGCAAGTTTGCGGTCGCTGGGCATCCGTCCGATGGTGCGAAGACAAAGACTTCCAATTTCGCCCTCGAGGGGCATGTATCCCTAGTTAGCTAGTAAGGGTATTTTAGTCTTTCGGTTGCCTCCATATAACCCAAGGGGTGAGAGGATGGCAGCCATCTCTTGGAACCCTAGCTCATTTGATTTTCCTATTTTTCCTTCCTTTTTCTTAGGATTTTCGTAGGACTAGCTTGAGAGCTTCATGGTGAGATCTTGTGAGAGGGAAGGATGATCGGGCGGCAAGCTAGACCTTGTATGAACCTCTTTGGTATGCATAGATGATTCGGCGTGGTTCCTCAAGGCTTGGATGTGTCTTTCCCGTTTCTCCTTTTTGGTGATTTTCGGAGCCCTTTCTTGGCGATTTTCTTGGAGCGATTTCGAGGCCTTTCTCTTTGGGATTTGGTGGGGGATGTATGCATGAACCCTTTGTGGTTCTTTTCCCTTTGATTCCCCTTCCAAATCCGTGAGCAAAGGGGCTCGATTTTAGGGTTTTCGTGGCTCTAGGGTTAGAGGTTTTCTTGGTGGGATTTCTTCGATTCCTCTTGATTTGACAAGTTTTGGTGGACCAAATCTTGGCTATGGAGTACCCACGAGGTGTTCCTACTATCCCCAAAGTCTTGTGCAAAACCGTGGAGCGAATCGGGAGATCGGGAGTTGGATTTGGAGGAGTTGACTCGCGGGCGCTGTTCATCCCGAGCTGCCCAGGCACGACCGGTCTGACCGGTGCTATTGACCGGTCTGACCGGTGCTAGCCCTTGGTGGGTTTTTGTCTCGGGGAATAGCCTTGTCCATGTGGTTTTGTCCCGTGGTCCTGCAGATCAGTTCTTGGCGTGCTTGGAGTTGTTTTGCTAGGTTTTGTGAGGGGTTCTTCTTCTTCACAGGTTGTGTTTCGTGGTGGTTTTTGTTCCAGGGCCTAGAGGAGTCACTGAGGCTTCCTGGAACGTTTGCTGTGCAGCTGCTGTAGCCACCGGCCTGACCGGCTCTGTCCACCGGTCTGACCGATGTCACCGGTCTGACCGGCACAGGCCATCGGTCTGACCGGTGTAGCACAGGCAGCAAGCCGTGCAAGTTTCTGCTGTGTGGTTTGGTGAAGTTTGGCTCGGAAGGTTGAGTGTTGGTTCCTAGGACCAGTAGCACTCCAGTGGCTGCGTGGTCTTGGCCAACTTGGGTAGTTGGGTCGGAGACGTGAGTTGGAAGCCGTGTTTGTCTTGTTGGAGTTCTCATCTCCTTCGAGAAGAATTTTTATCGGCTCCCATTCACTCCCCCCCTCTCTGGTTCGCCTAATCGGTCCTTCAACAGCCCCTCTATTGCAACACTTTTGATGCTTTTGCTACACATGGTGAGTGTTGTAACAAAAGCAATTGCAACCACTGTGGGTGTGGCAATAGTATCAATTGCAACGAACTAGGCATTGCTAGCGATACGTATTGCGACACACTGGTCATGTAGCAACATAATACAATCACAACGCAACACAAGTGTTGCAATCGTGGTTATTGCTACGCGGAGAAAGCATTACAATAGAGATTCTCTATTGCCTCGTCGCCTAAATGGTTACTATAGGTGGCTTAGGTTATTGCAACGTCTCTTTAGGTTGGTTCCTATAGAGAGGTCCTCAATTGCCACGTTTCTGAATGGTTGCTATAGATGGCATAGGCTATTGCCACGTTACTTAGCTTGGTTGCTACAGATAGGTCATCTTTTGCCACATTGCTAACTAGTTGGTTGCTATAGGTAGATTTCTATATTGCCACCGTCATCTTTTTGTAGTTGCAATAGATAGTTTCTTTATGACCACGACTATCGTACCTATTGCCACGACTACATGTGGTTGTTATATGTGCCATCATATATTGCAACACAGATAAATATGTTAATAATTCATGTTGCGACGCTTTGTTTTGTAGCTTAAATCAATAATCGCAAAATGACAAATACATAATGAATGAAGCATCGATATCCGTTAAAATGAAACACATAGAGTGTCAAACTAATTGAGAACACAAGTAGATAGGTTGCCACATAATAATGTATCCAGCACAGACAACTGTTTGAACTCATTCGAATCAAAAGACCAATGTCTATTGTAGCTGTAACATCAACGATATTTAAGCAACAGTAATCACCATCATTAGTGAGGCAAAGCTTGGTACATGACATTCTTGACTTGGTCAAACCCCTAACCTATAGTCAAACCCCTCCAAATCAAGGTCAAAAACCCTAGAGCTCTATACCCTTCTTTGCTAATCTAGTGCCTTCTCCATTTTTCATATAACAACTTCAAAATCGGCCAATATGAAAGTTGTTCATTTTCACATGGGACACATTTCTTTCAATTGGCGGTTTTTGAAATTCGGAGTGGAAACCCCTCATAAAGTTGGTCAAAGCTTAGGGACATATTTTGACCAAGCCGAGAAAAACATGAACTTCAAGCCTGTTTTATGCCAAATCCGTGGAGATTTCCATATGACAGCCTTTGTAGAAGTTGGAGAGGGTCATGCCATCTACAACTTTGGTTTTTGGTGATTTTCGAGTTTAGTTGGAAAATTTTGATTTAGAACTAGTCAAACGGGGCTTTGCTGAAAGGTGTGGGACGCCGACGCTCGGGCCACGCGCTCTGCGTCGCGCGCGCGCCGAGCCACACCGCGCCCCGGCGTCCGTGCCATCCGCGCCGTCTTCCATGGACCCCACCTGCGCCAACGCTTGCGCCGCGCCCAGGTACACCTCCCCAGGTCACCTCCGGCCAGGATGGCCCGCGCTAGGGTGCAGAGGCGCCCGGCCGCGCAGCGCCGCGCCCGCGTGTGCGCCTTGCGCCGCGGCTGGCCGCAGCTTGTGCACGCCGCTGCTCCCGCCCGTGCGCGCGTGTGCTGGAGGCCCAGTCCCCGCGCTACCTTCCCACCAGCATCGCCGCCTATTTAAGCCGCACCCCGCCGAGCCGCGCCGTCCTCTGCCCTGCTCCGCCGCCACCATTGGCACCCCGCCGAGGAACACCACCTCCCGCGTCAGCTCGCGCCCGTCCGAGCCCCCAAGCGCCACCACACAACCCCACCGCAGCTTCCCGTGCCGCACGTGGTCGAGCTCCACCGCCCTGCTCGCCGGAGCCACCCGTGCAGCTGCCGCCGCCGCACCCCGTCGCCGAGCCCCCTCGCCGGCCCTTCGCCGACCTGCGCGCCGGCCACGAATAACACCTAGGTGAGCTCGCCGTCGACCCCGGCCACTTCCCCGGCCAAGTCCGGCCGCCGGCTCGCCGGAATCCGGCCGGACCCGCCACCCCTGTGGCCAAGGGCCCATTTGTGAAGCCCCAAATCCTCCCAGGGTCTAAACCATGAAACCAGGGGTTCTTTTGTAAATGCGAGGGCAGAGTTGTGAATAGATATCTTTGGCCTAGGACCTATCGGCAAAAGAGATTCTTCCCTTTTTATTTAAATCTGCTGAATCTTGTAAAATCGAGATCAATTCGCAGAAAAATCGTAAAAATGCATCCTCAATTGTGTTGTGATCCTTGTGACTAGCACAAACGTTTCTACAAAGAGAGTTTCCAAATTTCTGTGTAGATTTTAAATAATTTTGAATTTACCAGTTTGGATAGATCTGAAATAATTCAAATTCTATGCATGATCTGAAGCTCAATTTTGGATATGTTGTTTGCCATGTCATGTTGGTCTTCTGGTTCAATTTTGGAACAAAGTTATCATGTAGATCTGCAGTTATGAATTAAAGTTGATTTTCAGCATTGTTCCTGTTTCTGATTTCTGTAAATTAATTTGTTGATCTTTTGGGTCCCATCTTTTTGCTATGATCCTGTTTCATGATTTCGCACCCATTATAAAAATTAGAGGTGTTTTATCATGTTTTATAGGGTCAAGTAAGTTTTGCACAAGTTTAACCTTCTTTCATAAATTTAAAGTAATTTAAATTTTCTTTGCTGAGTAAGTGCATATCTCTTCATGATTAGATGTTTTGTGCTTCTACATGAATTTCTAGATCAAGATGTGGTGTATTTATTTTTGTATGATTTATTCTTCTTTTTAATGAATGAATCTAGTTGTATTTTTCATGCTAGATCTATGGCTTGGATTGATCTAAATTTTTGGCAGTAGCTCATGTATAGTATGATGTGCCTCTCTGCAAAGCTGATATGATGCGCCAGATCTTGCACAATCAGCAGCAGCAGCAACGCGGCAATCCGCGTGATGAGCCACAAGTGGCCAAGAATGAACACTTCACGTCTTTGAAGCCCCCAATTTTCACCAAGGCAGAAGAACCTTTGGAGGCTAATGCTTGGATTCGTGCCATTGAGGCCAGGTTCGATGCTCTCACTCTGCCATGCTTAGAGGAGCGCAAAGCCTGCTTTGCAGCCTTACAACTTCGTGGTCCTACTCTGATCTGGTGGGAACACTTTAAGATGACACAACCGGCTGGACATGCCATTACTTGGGATGAGTTCAAAACTGCATTCAAGACTCATCACATTCCTCAGGGAATGGTTGATCGGAAGATCAGTGAGTTACTGGCATTAAGGTAAGGTTCTGATTCTGTGTATCAGTATGCACAGAAATTCAACAATCTTTGTCAGTATGGGGGATATCATGTGGATAATGATGAGAATAAGATGGATCATTTCCGACGTGGTCTTGATCCTAAGCTTTATGAAAGGCTGAACCCCATCAAGATCGACACCTACCATGAGATAGTGAATTTGGCTATTTCTCAAGAAGATGCTATGAAGAGGACGCAGAATGCAAAGAAGAGGAAGGCCGCGTTCAACTCTAACAACGCGCCGAATCGGAAGTTTCGCCTTGTGAAAAAGGTTTCCCAGGATTCTCAAAGGAACCAGAGGTCTGGACGCTGGGTAGCTAAGCCTTCCCAGAATCAGCAACGAGGAGACTATCGTTCTTCTGCTTCCCAGCAGCAGAATTACAAGCCCAATGCTCCACAGCCTAACCGGAATGCTAGGGATGGCAAATGCTACAACTGTGGTGAGACGGGACACTATGCTAATGAGCACCCCCGTCCCAAGCAGCAGAACCAGCGCAACCATCAGAACCAAGGACGTGGACCTAACCAGAATAACAAGGACAAGGGAAAGAAGCAAACCGTGCAAGTCAAGCAGGGTCATCTCAACTTCACCACGATGGTGGGAATTCCAGAGGGAGCGCCAATAATGACGGGTACATTCTCTATCCGAGGCCAACCTATTAAGATTTTGCTTGATTCTGGCGCCACCCACAGTTTTGTGAATGGAAAAATACTAGACAAATTGGGGTTGATCTCCCATCACACTAATGGGGCCTATTTGATCGCAACCCCGGGAGGAAAAATTACTTCCAACAAAATCACCCAGAGGGTACCTCTTGAAATAGGTAGCAAGACAATTAAAACCAACCTTATCATTCTAGGGTTGGAAGGCATAGATGTTATATTGGGAATGAACTGGATGACTTAGCATAAGGTTGTCCTGGATATCTCTGAGCGAATGATAGAAATCAATTCACCAGATGTCGGAGCCTCAACACTCTACCTTCCCTCTAGAGAGTCTGTGAATCCTTGTGCTTTCGTGACAATAACTTCGCAATTAGAAGATATCCCAGTGGTTTGTGAATATCCGGATGTCTTTCCTCATGATCTGCTGGGTATGCCACCAGCTCCTATCTCAAAAAGAGCCTACCGCATGCCACCCATGGAACTAGCTGAGTTGAAGACCCAACTTCAGGAACTATTGGATAAGGGTTTCATTCATCTGAGTTCTTCTCCTTGGGGATGTCCTGCTCTCTTCGTTAAGAAGAAAGACGGTAGTTTGAGACTATGTGTGGACTACCGGCCTCTCAATGCGGTGACTATCAAAAACAAATACCGCCTTCCCCGCATTGATGTGTTGTTTGATCAACTATCAAGAGGAAAAGTCTTTTCCAAGATTGATCTTAGATCAGGGTATCATCAGATAAAGATTCGGCCTTGTGATATTCCTAAAACTGCCTTCTCCACATGATATGGGCTATATGAATTTTTAGTCATGTCCTTCGGGATGACTAATGCTCCTGCCTACTTCATGTACCTCATGAATTCGGTATTCATGAACGAACTGGATAAGTTCGTGGTGGTATTCATCGACGACATCTTAATTTATTCCAAAGATGAAGAAGAACATGCCGAACATCTCCGCCTTGTTCTGCAACATTTGAGAGATCACAAGCTTTATGCTAAATTCTCCAAATGTGAATTCTGGTTGGATAGTGTGAAATTCTTGGGCCACACTATTTCTAGTGATGGTATTTCAGTGGATCCAAGTAAAGTGCAAGAAGTGATGGATTGGAAACCACCTAAGTCCGCTCATCAGATTCGAAGCTTTCTCGGATTAGCTGGTTATTATCTCGCTTCGTTCCGGATTTTTCCAGAATTGCCAAACCTATGACTGAACTTCTGAAGGAAGGGGTCAAGTTTGTGTGGGATGAGAGTTGTGAAAAAGCTTTCCACACCCTAAAGCAACATTTGACTTCAGCACGCGTTTTGGCTCAACCAGACAACTCCAAGCCATATGAGGTCTATTGTGATGCCTCGGGTACTGGTCTTGGTTGTGTTCTCATGCAAGAAAATAGAGTCATTGCTTAAGCTTCTCGAGCACTTCGGCCCCATGAATTGAATTACCCCACTCATGATCTTGAATTAGCAGCGGTTGTTCATGCTCTCAAAATTTGGAGGCATTACTTGATGGGAACCCGTTGCAATATATTCACTGACCACAAGAGCCTCAAGTATATCTTCACTCAAGCTGACTTGAATATGCGCCAGAGAAGATGGTTAGAACTTATTAAGGACTATGACTTGGAGGTACATTACCACCCCGGAAAGGCAAATGTCGTTGCCGATGCTCTTAGCCGAAAAGCCCATTGCAACTGCTTATCTGTGGACACCTATAGTGACACCCTGTGCCACGAGATGAACAAACTCAATTTGGAAATTGTCAGTCAAGGCGAATTAAATACTATTAGCATGGAGACAACCTTGTACGACAAAGTTTTAAATGCTCAGTCCAATGATGAGGATATTAAGAAGATAAGGCAAAAGTTGTCAGAAGGTGATCCAAAATACAAATGTTTCCACCAAGACTCAAAGGGTACAGTTTGGTTTGGGCAACGTCTTGTTGTCCCAAATGATACTAGTCTCAGGAAGGAAATTTTGGATGAAGCTCATTTATCCAAATTTTCAATTCATCCTGGGAGTAGCAAAATGTACCAAGATTTGAAGAAAAACTTTTGGTGGTCAAATATGAAAGTCGAGATTGCCAAATATGTGTCCGAGTGTGACACATGTCAGAGAATTAAAGCCAGTCATTTGAAACCCGATGGTGTTCTTCAACCATTGCCGATACCTTCATGGAAATGGGATGATATAAGTATGGATTTCATAGTAGGACTGCCTCTCACCTCTAAGCACCATGATTCTATCTGGGTTATTGTGGATAGACTCACCAAGACCGCACACTTTATTCCCGTTCATACCACATACTCTACCAAGCAACATGCAGAGATTTATATCGAATGCATCGTGTGCTTACACGGAGTTCCTAGAACCATCGTTTCCTATAGAGGTTCTCAGTTCATGTCACGTTTTTGGGAACACCTACATACCTCAATGGGAACCAAGCTACTTCACAGTTCTGCTTACCACCCTCAAACCGATGGTCAGACTAAGAGAGTCAATCAAGTCCTGGAGGATATGTTGAGGGCTTGTATTATCCATTTCGACAAGAATTGGGACAATTGCTTGTCCTTGGCTGAATTCTCGTATAACAATAGCTACCAAGCTAGTTTGAAAATGGTACCATTTGAAGCTCTTTATGGAAGGAGATGTCGAACTCCTTTGAACTGGTCACAGACCGGGGAAAGAAAATTCTTCGGTCCAGTTTTAGTTGAAGAAGCGGAAGAAAAAGTAAAAGTAATACAAGCAAACCTAAAGACAGCCCAAATGCGACAACAATGTTACCATCATCAAGGAAGGAAACCTAAGCCGTATCAAGTTGGTGAATATGTCTATCTTAAGGTTTCACCAACAAAGGGAATTCAAAGATTTGGAGTGAAAGGGAAATTAGCACCACACTATATTGACCCTTATGAAATCATTCAAGTTTGTGGACCGGTTGCCTATCGCGTTCAGCTTCCTAAACGACTTTCGGCAGTCCACAATGTGTTTCATGTTTCACAGCTCAGGAGATGTGCAAATAAGCCGGAGATAAAAGTCATCATCGAATCCAATGCTTGGATCGAACCTGACTTATCCGTGGTTGAGCACCCTCTGAGGATTTTGGATCAAAAAGAGAGGAAAACTCGATGACATTCGGTAACAATGTACAAAATCCAATGGAGTCACCATACTGAAGACGAAGCTACTTGGGAGACGGAACATTATCTCAACACCAAGTATCCGGGTTTTCTACAATATCACACTCGTAAGTGTTTTCCCCTACCTTCATCTTTATTTTCCGAATCTCGGGACGAGATTCTTTGTAAGGGGGGTAGGCTGTAACATCCCTGATGTTTAAGCAACAGTAATCACCATCATTAGTGAGGCTAAGCTTGGTACTTGACATTCTTGACTTGGTCAAACCCCTAACCTATAGTCAAACCCCTCCAAATCAAGGTCAAAAACCCTAGAGCTCTATACCCTTCTTTGCTAATCTAGCGCGTTCTCCATTTTTCATATAACAACTTCAAAATCAGCCAATATGAAAGTTGTTCATTTCCACATGGGACACATTTCTTTCAATTGGCAGTTTTTGAAATTCGGAGTGGAAACCCCTCATAAAGTTGGTCAAAGCTCAGGGACATATTTTGACCAAGCCGAGAAAAACATGAACTTCAAGCCTATTTTATGCCAAATCCGTGGAGATTTTCATATGACGGCCTTTGTAGAAGTTGGAGAGGGTTATGCCATCTACAACTTTGGTTTTTTGCAATTTTCGAGTTTAGTTGGAAAATTTTGATTTAGAACTGGTCAAACGGGGCTTCGCTGAAAGGTGTGGGACGCCGGCGCTCTGGCCACGCGCTCTGCGTCGTGCGCGCGCCGAGCTGCACCGTGTCCCGGCATCCGTGCCATCCGCGCTGTCTTCCGTGGACCCTACCTGCGCCAACACTTGCGCCGCGCCCAGGTACACCTCCCCATGGCACCTCCGGCCAGGATGGCCCACGCTAGGGTGTAGAGGCGTCCGGCCGCGCCGTGTCACGCCCACGCCCGCTCGCGCCTTGCGCCGCGGCTGACCGCCGCTTGTGCACGCCGCTGCTCCCGCCTGTGCGCGCGTGTGCTGGAGGCCCAGTCCCCGCGCTGCCTTCCCGCCAGCGTCGCCGCTTATTTAAGCCGCGCCCCGCCGAGCCGCGCCGTCCTCTGCCCTGCTCCGCCGCCGCCATTGGCACCCCGCCGAGGAACTCCACCTCCCGCGTCAGCTCGCGCCCGTTCGAGCCCCCAAGCGCCACCACACAACCCCACCGCAGCTTCCCGTGCCGCACGTGGTCGAGCTCCGCCGCCCTACTCGCCGGAGCCACCCGTGCAGCTGCCGCCGCCGCACCCCGTCGCCGAGCCCCCTCGCCGGCTATTTCCCGACCTGTGCGCCGACCACGGACAGCACCTAGGTGAGCTCGCCGTCGACTCCGGCTACTTCCCCGGCCAAGTCCGGCCGCCGGCTCGTCGGAATCCGGCCGGACCCGCCATCCCTGTGGCCAAGGGCCCATTTGTGAAGCCCCAAATCCTCCCAGGGTCTAAACCCTGAAACCAGGGGTCCTTTTGTAAATGCGAGGGCAGAGTTGTGAATAGATATCTTTGGCCAGGGACCTATTGGCAAAAAAGATTCTTCCCTTTTTATTTAAATCTGCTGAATCTTGTAAAATCGAGATCAATTCGCAGAAAAATCGTACAAATGCAAACTCAATTGTGTTGGGATCCTTGTGACTAGCACAAACGTTTCTACAAAGGGAGTTTTCAAATTTCTGTGTACATTTTAAATAATTTTGAATTTACCAGTTTGGATAGATCTGAAATAATTCAAATTCTATGCATGATCTGAAGCTCAATTTTGGATATGTTGTTTGCCATGTCATGTTGGTCTTCTGGTTCAATTTTGGAACAAAGTTATCAAGTAGATCTTCAGTTATGAATTAAAGTTGATTTTCAGCATTGTTCCTGTTTCTGATTTCTGTTAATTAATCTGTTGATCTTTTGGGTCCCATCTTTTTTCTATGATCCTGTTTTATGATTTTTCACCCATGATAAAAATTAGAGATGTTTTTATCATGTTTTATAGGGTCATGTAATTTTTGCACAAGTTTAACCTTCTTTCATAAATTTAAAGTAATTTAAATTTTCTTTACTGAGTAAGTGCATATCTCTTCATGATTAGATGTTTTGTGCTTCTACATGAATTTCTAGCTCAAGATGTGGTGTATTTATTTTTGTATGATTTATTCTTCTTTTTAATGAATGAATCTAGTTGTATTTTTCATGCTAGATCTATGGCTTGGATTGATCTAAATTTTTGGCAGTAGCTCATGTATAGTATGATGTGCCTCTCTGCAAAGTTTCATGGTCATCTTGTTTATATTTCTTCCAGAATGCATTTTCGAAGTAAATCAAGCTTAATTTGTGAATTAAAAGAAAAATAAAAATCACTTTTGTTTTCTTTTCAAATCTTTTGGTTGAGCTTCACCAAATCACACCATGAACAATACCCTTATTTTGGTGAAGAGAAATTAAATAATTAATTTAGATGTGCACACAATCACCATCAAATAAGGAGTTAAACCACGCACGCATACCCCTTTCTTTGATAGGAAGAGTATGCTGGATATATCCTTATCCAGGTGAATGTGGTCACCCATACACCCCCATGTTTACCCTTCAATGCTAAACTATGTTCTCATTCCTCAGTTATAAATACATGAAGTTAATGCATATGCATGTCGTGTAGAACTTCCGGACGGGCACTACGAGTTGGTGCCGGACTCCGAGGGAGATCTTGCGGAAGGAGAAGTGAACGTGGTGGAAGTGCAGCAAGACCCGAACCAAAGTTCGCAGGATTTCTCCACTGACTTTGCTAGTGAAGGCAAGCCCCGGAGCATAACCCAGTTTTCTAACTTTTACAATTATGTTATGCAATGTTTGTGCATTTACGTTTCAGGAGTTGAATTGAAACCCTAGATGCATGATCCTAGGTTCCTATGCTCAAATACTAGCATGATAGGTCGCTAGTTGCCATGCTCTAAGGACACGGTAAAAGTCGAGTGATGTTCGTCACTCGCGAGCTATAGGTCTCTTATGTTGGAATCATAAGATTTTGTTAAATGGATATGCTCATGTGGTAAGAGCATGGGACCGGCTCCGGCCAGCAGGTCTGTGGTTAAGCGTTTGAACGTACTAAACATTTACCGGGAATGGGACCGGTAAGCCTAGTACCTGATTGGCACGACAAGGGAACTTTAGTGTTACTACTCCTGGGTTCGTCCCCTGCTGCAGCTTAATTGTGGTGCATGTGTGGGGTTGGGGAGGCGAGGCCGAACCAACCACCTTGTACCAAGGACTGTAGCCCCTGTTCCCGAACCGAGGATTGACGGGAACCGCCTGGTTGGTGCATACCCCACCCCCTTTGGTTTCTAGTTGGCTATTTTTGGGGTGTGCATTCTCCCGTGTGTTTAGGTCCACCTTGCAAGGTTATTAATCGATCGATCGTTGGCCTCTCACCGTTACCCAAGATTGCTTAACCATACACTCTATGTCCCTTAATGATGGATTTGAGAAGTAATTTGGATATATGCTTAATTGTTTCCACAACTTATGCTTGCAATAGTTGCTTACTTAGTAATGGATAATCAACTGGAACTTTGAGCTAAAACTTGAAAGTAAGGACATACTCTTTGTTGCTTTTCAGCAAAACAGCCCACTAGCCATAAAGCCTTGCATGTCTAGAGAGTTGGTGATTCTCCATCACCCGACGGTTAAGTGTTGCTGAGTATTAGTATACTCAGCCTTGCTTTTGTTGTTGTTTTCAGGTGATGTGAATGATGATGGGTTCGCATGGCCTGGTTCTCTCCCACCCGGTTGGGAAGTTGAGTGGGAGGATGACAATACTTAGTGACGTCATGGGTGGCCTCCTATGACGTTACTTATGACGTTTAGTATTTTATTTCCGCTGTGTTTCGAACTCTGAACTTTTTACCTTATGCAAAGGACTTGGTTTGTAATATTAAAATCTTATGGAGCTTGATGTAATAATTTGTGAAATGTTTATCTCTGGACTCGCCATCGAGTGAGATTTAATGTACAAGTCTTTGATCCTGGTTAAAGTGATTTACCGGGCTTGACCCGGCAGAGGCGACAAGTTACTTCTGTATTATTGCTTAATGACCAAATGGACTTGTTTAGACAATAATATGGAATTAATTTGGGCGGTTCTGTCACAGTAGCAACGAAGGTTCCCTTGATATGTATGTTGGCCATCATCCTACCATTCGCATGCTCTTTCTCAAACTCAAGATTCCTCCTGAAAAAATCATTGCCATACATTAGTAAAATTGTAGAACTAAAAATCATTAGCATGCATTAGTTAAACTAAAACTCTAGGTACTACTAAAATTTACAAGTATTTTGCAACTTGATGATGGTCCAGATCATTAAAGCATGAGATTGTACAGCTGTTTTCCCAAAGAAACTTATGATCTGTACATATATGATAAGTGAACTTGATGTTTCATACACTGAGACTAGTGGTGGCAATGCTAATTGAACACTGAAGCAAAATATGAGCTGCAGTTCTAACTTTTTGTGAGCTGCAGTACTATCAACCATGAACTTTGAAACAAAAAGCAAATATAAACATACATGCAGCTGCCTCCCAAGACATTTTATGAGCACAATACATTTCTAATCAGCAAGAGCAAACTAAGCCTGGACCAGATTTAGGATGCTCTGTCATATTTAGAATAATGACATAACAGTTGCAGAACAAAAGAATAGCTATGTACTTCTCCAAAAGGACTATATGTTCCTTTTAAATGCACATAGAGATAAAAGTTTTCACATAGTAATGTGCATTCTTTTTGGACAATGCAGATCTTTTCCTAGCCGTAGTTTCCTTCATTTGCTTTGTTGTAGTAAAAACAACACCCGAATTCGCTCCTTTGTTCTGGGCTGCAGAACCAAACAAAAATAACACAATTTTATCCTTACTAAATGATGAACTAAGGTGCACTCTAGTAATTGCATCAAGAAATCTCTGCTCACATACGACAGCCCGTGCGTTGCTACGAGCAAAAAAGTATTTATATTCTTATGACAGTTCTGGAACAAACCAACACATAGCTAGATAAACCATCGCGTACAATTTCTGACCAAGCAAAGCAGATGCTAATTTTCTCTGAAGGTTCAAACATTTAAAATAAATCAGTAACAATTGGGACTAATAAGCTACCTCAGAGGCCCAGACCAAGTAATCACTATGAATTAGTATTAAATAAGAATAAGAAGATATTAAATTAAATGTCTTCCCAATCTAAAGTCTCCTATTTCTCTTAAAGTCAACCCCTCTCCAATCTTGTCGTGCTGCCTCCTATTTCAGTTAGAAGTCTTAAAGATCACACAGAAGGCATTGCATGTTTACCTGACATCGAAGACTCCATTCAAGTTCACTTTGCATCAAATATTTTTCTGTTTGATATATACTTATTTATTTGATCTGTTATCCTACACAAGCATGATATAACAATCATGTAAGCACAAGCACTCAAATATACCATTGCACTCAAGGAGTATAAGGAACATGTATAATTCAGATATTATGCAATGTAGTTAGTCCACTTATTTTATTAAGTTCTAGAAGTTTCTACATTTTGCAAAATTGGATAGTGCAGAGTGTGCACACTCAAGTTATTGTCAATATGATACTTTTAGCAGCTAGATCCAAAATAATATATACTCTTGTTTTTTTGGCAAATATAATAACTTATTCGGGTAGTAGTATAATTTGCACTTGACTTTGTAATTAAACAACAGATCGAGGTCAAAGAGAATACCTAATAAGAAATGACAGGCTCCAATACATAAACAGAAGGTGACATGTCCTACACGTAGTTGGAATTAATCATGTGATTCTGAAACAATTTTTAGAAGCAATGAACAATGGAACTAATGTAGAAGGAAGTAGATTTTAATATTGAAACACGTACATGTGATCTTGCATCTCATATCCATTATTTCCTGAAGGATAGAATATAATAAAAGCAGCACCTCCTTTTGTGGAAATTGTAGTTACAGATGCGTGCACATCTCAATAGTACTGCGGATGTTTATTCATCTTAGCAGAGAACAATAATCTGTATGAGAATCATAAGCATAAGAGGAACATTGCTGATATTCACATGGTATTTCTAGTCATCTGTAAGTCACGACCTCAGCAAATGTGTATGACATTTAGGAAATACAAATTGAACGTGACAAAACATGAGATACTACCTGTGGGACATGGGTACTCCTGGGTCCCCACCGACCAGACTCATGGCCATCCCCAACAAGTGGGTCCGGCCCACCAGAAGACTTACCGACCTGGTAGTGGGCCCAACAGACCTGATCTGTGGCCCACACGACCTCCAGAAGACCTTATCCGGAATGACTATAAGACTTGGAGTGAACGACAAGATGGCGTTGGAATCCGACAGGCAGTCCGGGGATTATGGAAATAGTTGTAATCAATAACGTTAGGTCTTTTGGTCGTAACCGACCAGGAATCTGGGCGACCGACCTTGTCCGCTGGGCAATATAAGGCGGGCAGGGCGTCCCCCATTGTACAACTCACCAATCAATCAATCGCCATCGACAACTGGACGTAGAGTTTTACTCTCCGGAGGCCCGAAGTAGTATAAACTCACCGTGTTCCGTGTGCTTTCGCATAACCATCAAGTCTTTAGCTCTAGATCACCCCCAACCGAACCTAAATAAATCACCGGGGTTAACCCCCCCTGTGGGCTCTACAGATCTAAACCTCTGACAGTTGGCGCGCCAGGTAGGGGTAGATCCAGAGTTCTCCGTGCGACTTCGATGGCTCCGATCAACGACGTCGTCTTCCCCGCCAGCATGGCAGACTTCCTCACCAACCCCGTCGACATCAGCTTTGGCTCCATGCCGTCAGGTTCTGCTGCTCCAGCCGCTGGCCTAATCGTCCTCGACAACACCGCGGTCACCTCCGTTTAGCAAGTCGAGTCCGACTCGCTGACAGAAACCCACCCACCCACCCACACCTCACGATCTCGTCACGGGGTTTGACCGTATCGCAACCATGCTTGCGGACACGATCAAGATCTGCGAAAGCGTCAAGTGCTCTAGCAAACCGAAGACAACTACGACCCGCATGCCCTTCAGCCTGCGGGACACAGTTCGTGTGGTCTCCGACCACGCGAGGAAGCAGATCTGGATCCAATCTGGGTCGGACTCGACCAACCCTCAGGTTCTGGCCTGTGGGCATCGCAGGGACCTCCCAGACGGTCCTTGTCATCTCCACAAGAAAGCCAAGCACACTGCCCATCAGTGCCGTGCTTTGAAGAAGCTTCGATGACCTACGGCTCCTGCAGCGACCCAAGATCGACCAATCCATCTTCCAGCGCAGTCTCCGGACTGTGGCAAGTTCCAGGTCGCCCGTGTCATCCTCACACCGAACACTTACGGTGATGAGGTCTGGGCACGTTGCGGCTTCCCCGATCGCGAAACCCTTGTGGTCTCGGTGGATGTACCAGCCCCGACTGGTGAAACTGACGCTCTACATGCACAATGCGAAGCTGACAATGCTGGTCGAGCTCAACGCCGCCAGGCGGAGATCGATCAGGCCAACGCGGCAGCTCAGGCCGGCGCAGTGGCTCATGGTGGTGTAGTGCCTCAAGACAACACCCAGGTGAACAACAACGAACCACCTCCCTGCGGGTCAGGTCGTAATTCAGCAACAACACCAAGACGTTCCACCACCACGACATCGCATGCGCGCACGTGACCTCCGGAGGGACTTCGAAGATGCTAGCCATGAGCTATTCAACTCTCCCCTAGCCAACTTAGGGGCTGCCCTAGTAGAAATCGGCCTATTGCCCGATACCCTAGACGTACGGCGAGCTATCGCAAAAATCCGGGTCGCCACGGCCCAAGTGGAGGAATGGAGCCAAGGCTAGAGCAGGTCAACACGAAGCCAACACTCCAGGAGCAGGTCGGTACGACCTCGTACCAACAACAATGGCAGTCAACCTCCTCTTCAGCCCGTGGCTGAGAAAGGGGTGGCGAGAACAAGGTGGTGCAACAACCAAACACCAGCACAAGACCTCAAGCTGCAGCCAATGAGCCGCCCCCGGCTGCGCAAGCTCCTGCAGCCAATCAACATCAGCCTCGAGAAGACAAGCATGAGATCCAGCACCGTACCAACAACGATAACATTAATGGTCCCCCAGACCTTCTTAATGCCAACAACCTGATCCAAGCAACCGACCTCCGGGCGTTGCACGATGAAGAACTACGACATCGCGCCAACTACGACCAAGCTAACGGCTCGCCTGAAGACTTGTACGTCGCCCCCGAGGGACCTTGTACTAACCTCGACGACCAATCAGGCGCCAGCACTATGAACAACTTCGCGGCCTTCTCACGATGTCTCTGGACCATGTGCTACCCAAAAGACATCACCATCGAAAAATATGACGGTCGCTCTGACCCGAATATTTGGCTCAAGATGTACTCCGTAGCTGCTCGGGCAGCAGGTGGAAACAAAGATCATATGGCAGGCTACTTCCCCTTGGTGATGGGCAAAGCGCCACTCCTGTGGCTTGATAATCTGCCTGAAGAATCCATCTCGTGGGCAAGTCTGTCGTGGTTGTTCACTACGAACTACCACGCGACCTACAACCGTCCCAGCAACACACATCACCTCGCAAAGGTGACCATGAAGATTGGTGAAACCCTTCAGGACTACACCAACCGGTTCTTTGAGAACCGCAATAAGCTCACTAGCATTAAAGATGACGACGTCATCAGCCACTACAAGAAGGGCGTCACCAACATCAAGCTCTTCAAGAAGGTCCACGAGGCCGGAGCAAAGACCATCGCCGACCTCATGGCGTACGTGGACAAGCTTGTGGATACCCAAGACATCGTCGTCCACGACTTCAAGGGCAACAGAACTGACGACGCATTCGCGGCTTTGGCCTCCGATGCTGCTGGAAAGACGTGTAAGCGCTCCAATAAGGTCTTAATGGCCAGCAATTCGTGAGGATCCACCTTCCTCCGTCAAGAGTTCCAAGAAACCCTCAATGATGTCTGCCAGTTCCATGATGGAGCAAAGCACTCTATGCGCAATTACGTAGAGCTGAAGCGCGCTCTTGGCGTGCCAGAAGAGCACAAGCCGGCAAAGAAGGCCAACAACGGTGATGGGCGCTATGACAACCGCTACAACAACAACCGACGCTACAATGACCGGTATCGCCGACCTGATTGGCGTGATGACCGTGACCGGCGACCTTATCATCGTGATGACCACCGCGATGACAAAGATTGACACGATGACCGCCGTGATGACCGCCCCGATGATCGTCGGGATGACCGCAGAGATGATCGTACCAAGGACCGACGTGATGACCGTCGCAATGTTGGTGACCGGCGCAAGGAAAGGACTCCTGCTCCACCACCTCCAAGTGGCAACCCTAATGGTGCCTTCCAGGCAGCCAACAGGGAGATCAAGTTCAACGTCGGAGGTCGCAAGGCTGCTCAAAGCCACAGACAGCAGCGTGTCGAAGCGTGGGAGATTGGTCTCGTCAACACATAAACTCTACAGCCCCTGAGGTGGTCGGAGTTCCCCATAAACTTCTCCAGGGAAGATCATTGGGTCCATATACCAGACCCCGGGACCTACCCGCTGGTCGTTAACCCCACAGTGGATGGAGCCGTGCTACCCAAGACACTCATCGACGGAGGCAACAACCTCAACATCATATTCACCAAGACCCTGAAGAAGATGAAGTTCGACTTCAGCAAGATGACAGCGTGCGATGAGCCCTTCTATGGGGTCGTGCCCGGCAAGGCAGCATACCCTTTGGGGTATGTTTGTCTCCTGGTCACCTATAGCACTGAGGCCAGCTATCGTACAGAGTGGCTGACGTTCTAGGTCGCGGACTTCCGCTCCTCCTACCATGCCATCCTAGGTCGTCCGATGCTGGCTCAGTTCATGGCCATCCTACATCATACGTACCTCATCATGAAGATGCCGACGCCTAACGGAATCCTTTCCGTCTACGGGGACATCATGGTCTCCTACAGATGCGAGGACGAGACTCTCGACCTTGCCTCGACATCTGCCTACGCCGCCGCCGCTTCCATCATGGTCGCTGAAGCCGCTAAGGTCGATGTCTCCACGCTCACGGTGCTCGAGCAAAAAAGCACTACAACTGCCTTGGACGCTAGTCCCGCAGTGAAGAAGGTCTGCCTCGATCTGCCTGACGCAACGAAGGAAGTCACCATCAGGGCCAACCTGAACCCAAAATAGGAATACGTGCTCACCAGTTTCCTCTGGGATAACACAAACATATTTGCATGGTGTTCATCTGATATGCCTCGTGTCCCAAGGAATCTGGCGGAGCACTCCCTGGATGTAAGCAAGACGACAAGACCTGTCAAGCAGAAGCTTCGTCGCTTTGCGAAGGATCGAAGGGAGGCCATAGGGGTAGAAGTGTGCAAGCTCTTAGTTGCAGGATTCATCCGTGAATGTAAACACCTAGTTTGGCTTGCCAACCCGGCGTTTGTACCTAAGAAGACTGGTGGATTAAGAATGTTTATCGATTACACCGATCTCAACAAGCACTGCCCAAGGATCCCTTCCCTCTTCCGCGCATTGACCAAGTTGTGGACTCCATGGCCGGCAGCACCCTGTTGTGCTTTCTCGACTTCTACTCAGGGTATCACCAGATACCTCTGAATCCTGACGACCAGGACAAGATGGCATTCATAACACCCAATGGCATCTACTGCTACAAGGTCATCACCTTTGGCCTGAAAAATGCTGGTGCCACGTATCAGAAGGCGATCCAAAAGTGCCTGGAGTCTCAGCTCCATCAAAATGTGGAAGCCTACGTCGACGATGTGGTCGTCAAGACCAAAAAAGTGGAGAACTTCATCGCCAACCTCGAGGAGACCTCCACCAACCTTCGCGCCTACTAATGGAAGCTCAACCCGACCAAGTGTGTCTTCGGTGTCCCTTCCGGGTTGCTCCTGGGCTTCATGGTCGGGCACCAAGGCATCGAAGCCAACCCCGCCAAGATCGACACTATACGCAACATGGCCAGACCATCTTGCAAGCAAGAGGTCATGAAGCTCACCGACATGATGGAGGCTCTAGGTCATTTCATCAGCAAGCTCAGAGAAAAAGGTCTGCCTTTCTTCAAGCTATTGAAGAAGGCAGACAAGTTCTTGTGGGACGACGAAGCTCAACAAGCCTTTGACAAGCTTAAGGAATCTCTCGCCTCTCCGCCGATCATGACACCTCCCAGGACGAAGGAAACGCTCCTCCTCTACATCTCAGCAACCACTAATGTGGTCAGCACCGTCCTCATTGCAGAATGAGAAGAAGGGCAGGCCTATCCTGTACAACGACCTGTGTATTACATGAGTGAGGTCCTGGTCGATGCTAAAACACGGTATACACAGCCTCAGAAGTTGCTCTATTCACTTTTGATCACATCGCGGAAGCTCCGGCACTACTTTCAAGCTTACTCCATCAAGGTGCCTTCATCCTTGCCGCTAGGGGAGATTCTTCGCAATCGAGACGCCAATGGCCGCATCGTCAAGTGGTCTATCGAGCTCGGCGAGTTGCTCTAGGCAGCCTATCAAGTCTCAGATCCTCACTAACTTTGCGTCAGAGTGGACTGAAATTCAGATGCTTCCGTCTACGGAACGACCTAAACATTGGATCATGTACTTTGATGTTGCACTCAACCTTGAGGGCGCTAGAGCAGGTGTATTGCTCATCTCTCCTAAAGGAGACCAGCTCAAGTATGTGCTTCAAATCCACTACAAGGCCTCCAACAATGGAGCGGAGTACGAAGATCTCATCCATGGGCTCTGTATCGCGTTATCTCTAGGCATCAAGCGACTGTTTGGCTATGGCGACTCCAAGGTCGTCATCGAGAAAGTCAACAAGAATTGGGATTGTGTTAAAGACACAATGGATGCTTACTGTGCTGAAATTCAAAAACTCGAATTCCACTTCGAGGGAGTCGAATTCCACCATGTTCCTCAGGACAACAACGTTGCCGCCGATGTCCTCTCTAAGTTGGGCTCCAAGCGAGCACTGGTCCCGGCCGGTGTGTTCGTTCAAGACCTGCGCAAGCCATCGATCAAGATCCTGGACCTAGACAACCCGGCTCCAGAGCAACCAGATCCAGTGCTAGCACCTCCCCGTGATGTGCTCATGGCAGAAGCAGAAGATGATTGGTGCCATCCTTTCTTAGACTACCTGGTCCACCAGTTGGTTCCAGATGACAAGTCAGAATGAGAGAAGATCACACCGCGTAGTGCTAACTACGTCATCATTGGAGAAGAGTTATACCACAAAGCAGCCTCTACTGGCGTGCTAATGAAGTGTATCCTGCGATCAGAGGGTCTTCAGCTCTTGGATGAGATCCACGCTGGTGAGTGCGGCTGTCACGCAGCCTCTACCAATCTGGTCGGCAAGGTATACCGATCTGGCTTCTACTAGCCCACGGCCATGAGCCATGCCAAAGACCTCGTCAAGCGGTGCAAAGGGCGCCAATTCTTTGCCAAACAACAGCACCCGCCTGCTCAGGCCCTGTGCACGATTCCCCTGTCATGGCCCTTTGCCATGTGGGGTTTGGACTCTATAGGTCCGTTCAAGACTGCTCTTGGCGGCTACAAGCACATCATTGTCGTTGTGGACAAATTCACCAGTGGATTGAGGTCTGACCTGTCGTCGAGGTCACATCGGAGGAGGCAGCCATGTTCATCAAGGAAATTACATACCGCTTCGGTGTGCCCAACAGGATCATCACCAATCTTGGTTCAGCCTTTACTGGCTCTGTGTTCTGGGATTTTTGCCAGGACAGCATGATTGACGTCTATTACTCGTCGATAGCCCACCCGCGGTGCAACAGCCAGGTCGAGCGTGCCAATGACATGGTTCTGCAAGCTTTGAAAGACCGCATCTTTGATGATGCCTCCAACTACGCTACCAGGTGGCTTGCTGAACTTCCACATGTAATCTGGGGTCTTCGGACTCAGGTCAGCTCGGTCACGGGCTTCTCACCTTTCTTCTTGGTCTATGGTTCGGAAGCCATCTTCCCAACTGATGTGGTCTTTGGTGCACCTCGCATCCAACACTACGACGAAGGAGAAGCAGAGCAGACGCGTCAAGTAGACCTCGACAGCCTTGAAGAAAACAGAGTGGTGGCCATAATGCGGTTGGCGTGCCACGACTAGCAACTACGTCGCTATCATGACCGCAACATCAAGGAGTGCTCCTTCAACGTCGGTGACCTGGTCCTGCGAAGGATACAAAAAACCGACGAGATGCACAAGCTTTCTGCCCCATGGGAGGGCCCCTTCATCGTCATCGAAGTCATCAGCCCATAAACCTATTGCCTTCAGTGGGGCGATGGTCTAGGGGTTCCAAACCCTTGGAATGTGGAGCACCTACGACGATTCTATTCGTAGAATATGTATATTACTAACATATGTACTCTTTACTTTTGTTAATTTAGTTCAATAAAGATTAGTTTTTAGACAGTCTTCTGTCGACCTTTGAAATTGCTGCCCCTTCTTCTGTGTTGTGTTGTTCCCCTCCCCCTCGGCATGCTCGGGGGCTTGGCTTTGCCAACTGCGTTGTCGTCAGACCTGAGGGTGATGAGTTTTACCTCCCCCTCGACATGCTCGGGGGCTTGGCCTTGCCAACTAAAGGGTCATTCGACCTGAGGATCATTTTTCTACTTTTGATTGCACGTTTCCTACTTGTTCGAGCTTGGTTGTGAGGTTGCTAAACCTGAGTCATTGACTCCTCTCGCACGTCGATCATGTGTAAGTCTCCCTGCTAAGCTATATGGTCGATAAGCCGTCCTCTTCGTGAGTAGTGGTTAGCGAATAGAATACACAAGTGCTTCTGAGCCATCAAGTTCAAATACGTATGAAACTTTGCATGATAAAAAGAATTTCTACATTGTATGTACACAACACAGAGATTGTTGTGCTCCAGCCAACAAGGGCACAAAGAGGTAACCTATTACAACAGGCCTACTCTTCATCATCTTCGAAAGCAAGGCTCTCTACGACCTTGTTCGCAGCATCTTCTACTTCAACCTCTATGGGATGAAGGTCGGCTTCAGCGTTGGGCCCCTCGGCAATCTTCTTGACTTCCACCTGAGGGAAGTGGGACTTCACTCGTACAAGGGTCTCCATGGCCTCTGCTCTGCTCGCAGCCTTCAGCAACTCGTCAACCCGGTCTGGGGCCGCCATGAGCAGTTCCAGCAAGGGTAGTGGCTCTCCTTCGGCAGGCTGTGGGATGACTTTGTCCACGATGAATCCGCACACCGACCTTTTGTCATCTTACGAGGAACGTGGTGGAATTTGACTCCCTCGAAGTGGCCTTCGAGTTTTTGAATTTCAGCACAGTAAGCATCCATTGTGTCTTTAACACAATCCCAATTCTTGTTGTCTTGCTCGATGACGACCTTGGAGTCATCATAGGCAAGCAGTCGCTTGATGCCCAGAGACATCGCGATACGGAGCCAATGGATGAGAGCTTCTAACTCCGCTTCGGTGCCCGACCATGAAGCCCAGAAGCAACCCAGAAGGGACACCGAAGACACACTTGGTCGGATTGAGCTTCCATTGGTAGGCACGACGGTTGGTGAAGGTCTCCTCGAGGTCAGCGATGAAGTTCTCCACTTTTTCGGTCTTGACGACCACATCGTTGATGTAGGCTTCCACATTTTGATAGAGCTGAGACTCCAGGCACTTTTGGATCGCCTTCTGGTATGTGGCACCAGAATTTTTTAGGCCAAAGGTCACGACCTTATAGTAGTAGATGCCATTGGGCCTTATGAATGCCGTCTTGTCCTGGTCGTCAAGATTTAGAGGTATCTGGTGATACCCTGAGTAGCAGTCGAGAAAACACAACAGGGTGCTGCCGGCCATGGAGTCCATGACTTGTTCGATGCACGGAAGAGGGAAGGGATCCTTGGGGCAGTGCTTGTTGAGATCTGTGTAATCAATACACATTCTTAATCCAGCAATCTTCTTAGGTACAAGCACTGGGTAGGCGAGCCAAACCAGGTGTTTACATTCACGGATGAATCCTGCAGCTAAGGGCTTGCACACTTCTACCCCTATGGCCTCCCTTCGATCCTTCGTAAAGCGGCGAAGCTTCTGCTTGATAGGTCTTGTCGTCTTGCTTACATCCAGGGAGTGCTCAGCCAGATTCCTTGGGACACCAGGCATATCAGATGGAATCTATGCAAATATGTTCGTGTTATCCCGGAGGAATCTGGTGAGCGCGTATTCCTATTTCGGGTCTAGGTCGGCCCCGATGGTGACTTCCTTCACTGCATCAGGTAGACCGAGGTAGACCTTCTTCACTACGGGACTAGCGTCCAAGGCAGTTGTAGTGCGCTTTTGCTCGGGCACCTTGAGCGTGGAGATGTCGACCTTAGCGGCTTCAGCGACCATGATGGAAGCAGCGGCGGCATAGGCAGATGTCGAGGTGAGGTCGAGATTCTCGTCCTCACATCTGTAGGAGACCATGATGTCCCCATAGACGGAAAGGATTCTGTTAGGCACCATCATCTTCATGATGAGGTACATATGATGCAGGATGGCCATGAACCGAGCCAGCATCGAACGACCTAGGATGGCATGGTAGGAGGAGCGGAAGTCCGCGACCTAGAATGTCAGCCACTCTGTACGGTAGTTGGCCTCAGTGCCAAAGGTGACCGTGAGAAAAACACGCCCCAAAGGGTATGCTGCCTTGCCGGGCACGACCCCATAGAAGGGCTCATCGCACGCTATCATCTTGCTGAAGTCGAACTTCATCTTCTTCAGGGTCTCGATGAATATGATGTTGAGGCTACTGCCTCCGTCGATGAGTGTCTTGGGTAGCACAACTCCATCCACTGTGGGGTTAACGACTAGCAGGTAGGTCTCGGGTTCTGGTATATGGACCCAATGATCTTCCCTAAAGAAGGTTATGGGGAACTCCGACCACCTCAGGGGTTGTGGAGTTTCTGTGTTGACGAGGCCAATCTCCCTCACTTCGGCACGCTGCTGTCTGTGTCTTTGAGCAGCCCTGCAACCTCTGACGATGAAGTTGATCTCCCTGTTAGCTGCCTGGAAGGCACCATTAGGGTTTCCACTCGGAGGTGATGAAGGAGGAGTCCTTTCCTTGCACAAATCACCGTCATTGCGACGGTCGTCACATTGGTCCTTGGTACGATCATCTCTGCGTTCATCCCAGCGATCATCACGGCGGTCGTCACGGTGGTCATCGCGGTGGTCGTCACGGTGATAAGGTCACCGGTCACGGTCATCACGCCAATCAGGTCTGCGGTACCGGTCATTGTAGCGTCGATTGTTGTTGTAGCGGTTGTCGTAGCGTCCATCACCGCTGTTGGCCTTCTTCGTCGGCTTGGGCTCTTCTGGCACACCAAGAGCGTGCTTCAGCTCTACGCAATTGCACATTGAGTGCTTTGCTCCATCATGGAACTGGCAGACGTCATTGAGGGTTGCTTGGAACTCTTGACGGAAGAAGGTGGATCCTCGCGAATTGCTGGCCATTAAGACCTCGTTGGAGCTCTTGCGCGTCTTTCCAGCAGCATTGGAGGCCAAAGCCACGGATGCCTTGTCGGTTCTGTTGCCCTTGAAGTCATGGATGACGGCATCTTGGGTATCCACATGCTTGTCCAAGTACGCCATGAGGTCGGTGATGGTCTTTGCTCTGGCCTCGTGGATCTTCTTGAAGAGCTTGATGTTGGTGATGCCCTTCTTGTAGTGGCTGATGACATCATCGTCTTTAACGCCAGCGATCTCATTGCGGTTCTCAAAGAACTGGTTGGTGTAGTCCCGGAGGGTTTCACCAGCCTTCATGGTCACCCTTGCGAGGTGATGTGTGTTGCCGGGACGGTTGTAGGTCGCTTAGTAGTTCGTAGTGAACAACCGCGACAGACTTGCCCACGAGGAGATGGATTCTTCAGACAGATTATCGAGCCACAGGAGTGGCACTTTGCTCATCACCAAGGGGATGTAGCCTGCCATATGATCTTTGTTTCCACCTGCTGCCCGAGCAGCTATGGAGTACATCTTGAGCCAAATGTTCAGGTTAGAGCGACTGTCATATTTTTGATGATAGGCTTGAAGTCTTTTGGGTAGCTCATGGTCCGGAGATGTCGTGAGAAGGCCGCAAAGTTGTTCATAGTGTTGGCACCTGATTGGTCGTCGAGGTCAGTACGAGGTCCCTCGGGGGCGACATACAAGTCTTCAGGCGAGCTGTTAGCTTGGTCGTAGTTGGCACGACGTCGTAGTTCTTCATCGTGCAACGCCCGGAGTTCGGTTGCTTGGATCGAGTTGTTGGCATTAAGAGGGTCCGAGGGACCATTAATGCGATCATAGTTGGCACGGTGCTGGATCTCATGCTCGTCTCATCGAGGCTGATGTTGATTGGCTGCAGGAGCTTGCGCGTCCGGGGGCGGCACATTGGCTGCAGGTTGAGGTCTTGCGCGGTGTTTGGTTGTTGCACCACCTCGTTCTCGCCACTCCCTTTTTCAGCCACGGGCTGAAGAGGAGGTTGACCGTCATTGTTGTTGGTACGAGGTCGTATCGACCTGCTCCTATAGTGCTAGCTTCGTGTCGACCTGCTGTAGCCTTGGATCCGTTCCTCCACTTGGGCCATTGTTGAAGGCTGTTAAGTGCTACTTTTATGCCGTCAACTCCTACATAAAATGAATGAAAAGTGATCATCAACACTAGAATAGGGCTTTATACTGACAAGTTCCACAAGTGCTGGTGTTTCTAACTTTTGTTGCAGGATGCACCGGAATATGTGATAAATGATACAATTGAGAGCAAGTGATCCAATGGCTTATATAGGACATCATCCATAACAACCTCAAATGCCAATTTGGACTGCACCATTGCGACGGGCTCATCGAGACGATCGAAATGAATATATCAGTTGTCTACTTCTGAGTCCGGATGAAAGAGATATGCACAAGACAAGATCACCATCTTGATATGTGGGCTTGGTGGGACCCACACCAGACCACGTGGCGACGTGTTGCCACGTTGGATGCCATGTGTCCATGACACATCACCAATCCAAGGAAACACACCTTCGACCAATCAGGAACCAGTACGCGGATTCAAGGGCCAACATCCCCAAGGAAACAAGATAAAAACATCACATACACACCCATACACACCTGAGGACCCACCTGGCAGTCACCTGGACGAAAGGCGGTGGAAACAGACCCACCTGGGGGTCGGCCGAACCCCAGTTCGGCCGAACCCTTCGGAGGTCCCCTCGTCTCCAGCCGACACGTGGCAGCTCTCCATTGGTTCCTCAAGGTATCCCGGGGTGTTTTGGAGTCGTTTGGCACTCCGAGCAAGCCACCCCCTTGCCTATAAATAGAAGGGGAGGGGGTAGGAAATGGGACACCACTTCACCCAAGGATGAGAGCTTCTCTTCAAAGGAGAGGCCTCTCCTTGGTAGATTAGAGAGTAGGAGAGTGAGAGAGTGATTTGTATCTCTATGGATGCTTCATTCATCAATTAGAGTAAAGTAAGTATTTCTGTATTTTCTTTTTAGACTAAAGTGTTATTCATACTTGAGTGATATGTTCTTGTGTTCTTCGCCTGTTCATCATTTAGAGGCACGTGTTCTTCACGAATACGCCCCCTCGATCTAGTTGATTAGGTGCACAAGTTTGTATCCCGTTTGTATGATTAGTCTTTTAGAATTAAGTGGATGCTTGCATGCTCTGATTAGAATAAAGTGTGTTCGTGATTCCTTTCTAATAGTTTATGCTAGGTTGCATGAGTAGACGTTTTCCTCTTCTAGTGCGTAGATCTTAGATTTATGCGTTCGTCTGCTGCAAGTCATTCGTATACGTTGACACCACAGTACGGGGTCGAGTACTCTCTTGCATGCCTGTAGTATAAGCTAGTAGTACATATAGTGAGTGAGATCAGTTCTCTTCCGTGGTCGTAGTTCTATAAGTACAGAGTGCCGTAGTCCGTTGGCTACGGCAGTAACCACAGCGTAGACGTTGTGTCACGCTACCGGTTATCATTCGTTCGGCTTATCCCAAGGTCAGGTAGAGGCAGTCCAGGTGGTGGTGACAGCCCGTCTGGTCCTCGTTGATCCTCCGCAGCTGGATATAGTCAGAGCTCCGTTCCACATAGATCTGCGTGCCGGAGTCTCCTGTTAAGTCAGGGCTATCAGTACCCTAAGCCAAGTTCTGTCTAGAGATCGACCTTTAATCTCATCTATAGTGCTATCTTTAGGAATCCTCTCTATCCTTGCCTCTTATCTGGGTGTGTCCTTGGACTGACTAGTATGAAGTTAGTGCACACACGTTCCCTTAGATTCGATACCCTTGGAATACTCTGAGGTGAAAGCTACAACGGTATCCGTGTGCTTGCGGATTTATTTCGTGTGTCGCTAAAATACCCAACAAGCTTTCTGGCGCCGTTGCCGGGGAATGGTTGCTGTATCTATCTTCGTACCCAGTGGTCCTCGTATCTTTTTATCTTTCTTTGTTTCTACCTTTACCCCGTTACCCATGGAGAGGCCATCCTTTTATGACCTCTCCACCTCAACTTATGAGTTCAATGATCCATCAACTTCTACACCTATCTTTGGACTCAATCCCGACCTTATAGCCATGGTTCGGAATCACACCTTCTCTGGAAAAATTAATGAAGAACCTTATGATCATTTGCACGAGTTCGAGGATCTGTGTTCATCCTTGGTTGTCCAAGGAATGACGCAGGAAACCTTGAGATGGAAGTTGTTCCCTTTCTCTCTCATGAAGAAGGCGAAACAATGGTACATCCGCTCGGTAGGGAGCATGAGCGGTGATTGGGAGAAACTACGAGTTGGCTTTTGTTCCTCATTTTCCCTCCTGAAACGCATAAATTCCCTTCCGATGGACATCCTTGATTTTGAGCAACTAGAGAAGGAATCCCTTGGTGCAGCGTGGGCGAGATATTTATGCCTCTTGGCATCTTTCCCACACTTGTCTATACCCGAAGGTGTATCTTTGTACATCTTTTGCTCGTGTCTAGACATGAAGTCTGCCCAGGAGCTTGACACTATCACCGGAGGCTCGTTTGAAGACAAAACGACAATGGAAGGAAGGGAAATCCTAGATACCCTCTTAGAAGACTCTTTCTTACTTACCGACCATAACGAACCCCTCCGTGATGAGTATGTATCAAGCCATGAGAGTCTCTTAACAGCCAAACCTGAACCTACGGTTTACACATATCAATTTTCGACTGTTGAGCCCTCTCCCGAACCACGAACACCGAAGGAAGAAGAGATTCAACCATCAGAGTTTGCTTTTCGAATCGATGATGACCCTTTTGAAGACATCATAATTGCCTCGAATCATCCTAGGCACGAGAAGCCTATGACATCGATGTGCCCTTATGAGGCCCTTGATGAAGTTTCCAATCAGGAATCCACAACGGATTGGTCAAAGGAGTTAGAGCGTACTTCCAAAGCAATTTGGGTTAGCTCAACCTCCACGACTATCCCTTGTTCCATGAGAGGAAATGTCGTAGAAGCTGTTCATGACCCTACTGTCGGGGCTTGCGTCATGTCGGAGTACCTTATGGATACTCTTATGGGTAACAAGCCCCTGACCCCGATTCATAGATATTTCTGAAGTCCCAGGTGGGGCTACATTTTCCCATGTCGGGGGATCGCCAGGGATGTGCCCATCATCATAGACAAAATTGAGGTGTGCTTAGATTTTTATATCTATGACATCATGGATTTTGATCTTCTCCTAGGCTTCCCATTAGAAAAACTCCACGCCACACCTTTAGGGAGCCTAGATGAAAAGCTTAGGGAAGCCGCTTCTGCCACCACTCCCTTGTTTTAAGAAAGTTCTATGGCGAAGCCTCTTCCCAAGCATAACCCGCTCGAGGAGATGATGCATGTATCCCCGTTCGCATCGTTCGAGCCCGTTCTCGTTGAGGGTGTAGAATTCTCTACTCCTCAAGAGTACGACTCGGAAGACCCTCTTCACCTTTGTGAAGACGAGCGATCATCATCACCCTCGATCAAGGTTGAGCCTCTTCCCGCTGGCCCAAATTATGTTGCTCTCGACCTTGATCGAGAATCAACAGCAAGCTTACATGATGAATCTCTTGAGATGGAGAATTCTCAGGCTATGGAAATTTTTGAGGCACTGACTCTAGATTCCGAGGGAAAGGATTCTGTTGACAAGCATGGTGGCTTCATTCTTGACATACCATGTGAACCATGCTTGTATCATGCCTCTCCAGAGTCAGCCATGCTTAGTGCACGGAGCATGCACGAGGACTACAACCACCTTATGGTCCTCTTTTGCTTGATGTTTAGAAGGTTGGTTGTAGATGCATATGTTTACCATAAGCATTGCAGATTTCGTACATGCATGTGACACTAACCTTGCAGCTGAAGCTTCACTAACACATCAATAATTGGTTGTGAGACGACAATGACATCACCAATGATAGCTGCAAGAAGAAGTTCGCAGAGTCGAGCTTATGACCATAAACAAAGAACTACCAGGAGATAGCCTGGATTAGCATAGATTTGTTTTATTTCCCTTTTCAAATAAAGAGCAAGAGCATGTTTTTAGGATAAGGTTGTCCTTTGGGTAATTTAGGTCGCTAACCTTTCAGGTGGAGATTGAAAAGAATGACAGACAGGTAGCACCTAAGAACATGTGAGCTACATCGACTACAACACTTTGGTAAGTTTTTGGTGAGAGAACATTTATGAAAGGAAGCTTGATCTCCGCACACTTGAGTTTTGTTGCTTAGCAATGCAAACTTCAAGTGTGGGGGAGGCATGTGAGCGTCCCGAGTAAAGTCCCTCTCATACCAAAACTTATCTTGGTTTGGAGATGATGTTAGCTCTTGCATCTTGCCCAACTAGCTATGTACGTCCTGCTTTTGACTTTAAACAAAGCCCTTCTGGGAGATTGCCTGATGTTCACCATCATATGCTCGTGTTTATATTCCTTTGGAAATAGCTTGATCATGCTTTCGTGCTTCTTTTATCTATGTTTGTAATGCTATGGTTTGAGTGCATGTTTAGTTAACGTGCATTCATAGGTTGTTTTAAATTAAGTATGGTGCTTAGGTTAAAACCATCTTCTTCAATCAATCAAGACATGGTGTCGAGTTTGATTGATGAACCTTATAGTTAATGCATGCATGGATATTAGTTGTATATGCGGACTAACCCTTGCAGGAATTTTCGAATCCAAACGAGGTAAGTCATCAAGCTTGATTCAAAAGGAAAGGTAAGCCAAGTCATGACAGCCTTGTTTGAGCTAGGTCTATTGGTGAATAAAAAAGAAACAAAAACAAAAAATGTGTTTGTTTTCGAATAAAGGCTCACTGGTTCTCGAATCAGTAGAGTCCATCTTTTGTTTTTCCTTTTTTGTTTGAAGACAGCACCAGGTACATGAACAAGTGTGGGGGAGATCTCCCAAGCTTATCATTGACATACACACTTGAGATCTCCCACACAGGCGTTGCACAACATCGACCGCGCTTTCATGACAAGGGACAAGGTAAACTAGAGTGATCCGGCTACCCCATGGGTGAGCTGAACCACCACTGGTCTTCCTTGTTTCTTATATTCTTCAGGAGCGATGGTATGTGCTCCCTTTATCTCACTCTCTCTAATTCATGAGTTTGAATGAGTTTCAATTCATATCTGCTAAATCAACTCATAGAATCGTGCTCGACTTGCTCTACATGTTTCCTGTGGTTGGCTTGCATATGTTTTATTCCATACTTATCATCTTGGTGCTTGTGAACAAATATCATTAGGGAAAGCATGCTCATCTAAGTAGTTGATGCTTGTGATATGGTTTGATGATATGATCTTCTCTTTGAATGTTTGAGTGCTTGGGAATTTTATTTGAAAATATGAAAACCCTTTGCAAAGCTCCTCTTTGATATGCCAAAGTCCTACCAAAGCCATATGATGAGTTATCTTGAAAACCTTAGACTCATATGCTTCTTGTTATTGCATTGAGCTTTGTCAAATTGTTGTGACCCTTGTGAGAATTCTTTTCATGCTTTCATGATCAAGATTCATGTGCACTCCATATCCCCTTGCTATGCTTCTACACTGGAAGTAAGTAATGTATCATCCATCCATTCCACGAAATAAAGCTCCATGTTTGACCTCTTTCTCCAAAAGTTTCCTTCAAAAAAAGACATGGGCTATGACAAAAAAAAAGAAAAGAAAAGAAAAGAAAAGAAAGAAAAAAAGAAAAGAATGAAAAAAAATCATTCTCAAAGCATGAGAAAAAAAAAGAGAAAAAAGAGACAGATAGCCCATGTCCAAAAGAAAGAAGAAAAAGGAGAGAGATGGAACATGCAAAAAGGAGTTCCAATGAATTTGATGGTAATAACTAGCACTGATTTCGAGCCTAGTGTCCACCTTACCATCACCACAACATTCATCATATATATGGTAATATCTAGCACCCATTCCGGGCCTAGTATCCACCTTACCATATCCATCACATCCATACATGTGCACATCTTGATCTGATTGTATGATTTGATTTTCTCTTTGGATTCGGTTTTTGACTTGGCAATATAAGTGATACAAGTATGCTTTATCTTTTATCCTACCCTGAGCACCACATATAGCCATCATTAGAAGTAGGATGAAAGAAAGGCAAATCTAATGCCTTGGTGAGGACATATACACATTGAGCGATCTGAGAGAATCAAACGAGGAGCTAAGCAAGGTTTTGTTTTCAAAACTTATTCCAAAACCCCAAGTTACTTAACATGAGGAATAGAAGTGATTTGAGTCATGACCGTTCCATTCCTCAACTACCCAAGATGGCATGATAGACACTCCATAAAGTTCACAAGTATAAGGTATGGTTTGGAATATCTCTTATACTCGCTTAAACCTTTGGATATCATGTCTCACCTTGATCTGTTCCCCTTTACTCGGGACGAGCAAAGGTCAAGTGTGGGGGTGTTGTTGACGGCTGTTAAGTGCTACTTTTATGCCGTCAACTCCTACATAAAATGAATGAAAAGTGATCATCAACACTAGAATAGGGCTTTATACTAACAAGTTCCACAAGTGTTGGTGTTTCTAGCTTTTGTTGCAGGATGCACCGGAATACGTGATAAATGATACAATTGAGAGTAAGTGATCCAATGGCTTATATAGGACATCATCCATAACAACCTCAAATACCAATTTGGACTGCACTATTGCGACGGCCTCGTCGAGACGATCGAAATGGATATATCATTTGTCTACTTCTGAGTTCGGATGAAAGAGATATGCACAAGACAAGATCACCATCTTGATATGTGGGCCTGGTGGGACCCACACCAGACCACGTGGCGACGTGTTGCCACGTTGGATGCCATGTGTCCATGACACATCACCAATCCAAGGAAACACACCTTCGACCAATAAGGAGCCAGTACGCGGATTCAAGGGCCCACATCCCCACGGAAATAAGCTAAAAACACTGCATACACACCCATACACACCTGAGGACCCACCTGGCAGTCACCTGGACGAAAGGCGGTGGAAACAGACCCACCTGGGGGTCGGCCGAACCCCAGTTCGGCCGAACCCTTCGGAGGTCCCCTCGTCCCCAGCCGACGCGTGGCAGCTCTCCATTGGTTCCTCAAGGCATCCCGGGGTGTTTTGGAGTCGTTTGGCACTCCGAGCAAGCCACCCCTTGCCTATAAATAGAAGGGGAGGGGGTAGGAAATGGGACACCACTTCACCCAAGGATGAGAGCTTCCCTTAAAAGGAGAGGCCTCTCCTTGGTAGATTAGAGAGTAGGAGAGTGAGAGAGTGATTTGTATCTCTACGGATGCTTCGTTCTTCAATTAGAGTAAAGTAAGTATTTCTGCATTTTCTTTTTAGACTAAAGTGTTATTCATACTTGAGTGATATGTTCTTGTGTTCTTCGCCTGTTCATCATTTAGAGGCACGTGTTCTTCACGAACACGCCCCCTCGATCTAGTTGATTAGGTGCACAAGTTTGTATCCCGTTTGTATGATTAGTCTTTTAGAATAAAGTTGATGCTTGCATGCTCTGATTAGAATAAAGTGTGTTCGTGATTCCTTTCTAATAGTTTATGCTAGGTTGCATGAGTAGACGTTTTCCTCTGCTAGTGCGTAGATCCTGGGTTTATGCGTTCGTCTGCTGCAAGTCGTTCGTATACGTTGGCACCACAGTACGGGGTCGAGTACTCTCTTGCATGCCTGTAGTATAAGCTAGTAGTACATATAGTGAGTGAGATCAGTTCTCTTCCGTGGTCGTAGTTCTATAAGTACAGAGTGCCGTAGTCCGTTTGCTACGGCAGTAACCACAGCGTAGACGTTATGTCACGCTACCGGTTATCATTCGTTCGGCTTATCCCAAGGTTAGGTAGAGGCAGACCAGGTGGTGGTGACAGCGCGTCTGGCCCTCGTTGATCCTCCACAGCTGGATATAGTCAGAGCTCTATTCCACAAAGATCCGCGTGCCGGAGTCGCCTGTTAAGGCAGGGCTATCGGTACCCTAAGCCAAGTTCTATCTAGAGATCGACCTTTAATCTCATCTATAGTGCTATCTTTAGGAATCCTCTCTATCCTTGCCTCTTATCTGGGTGTGTCCTTGGACTGACTAGTACGAAGTTAGTGCACACACGTTCCCTTGGATTCGATACCCTTGGAATACTCTGAGGTGAAAGCTACAATAGTCCCGTGCGCTTGCAGATTTATTTCGTGTGTTGCTAAAATACCCAATAGCCGTGGCGACCCGGATTCTGGCGATAGCTTGTCGTACTTCTGGGGTATCGGGCAATAGGCCAATTTCTACCAGGGTAGCCCCCAAGTTGGCTTGGGCAGAGTTGAATAGCTCGTGGTCGACATCTTCGAAGTCCCTCCAGAGGTCACGTGCGCGCATGCGATGTGGTGGTTTTGGAACGCCTTGGCGTTGTTGCTGAACTACGACCTGACCCGTAGGGGGTGGTCCGTTGTTGTTCACCTGGGTGTTGTCTTGAGGCACTGCACCACCATGAGCCGCAGCACCAGCCTGAGCCGTCGCGCCGGCCTAATCGATCTCCGCCTGGCGGCGTTGAGCTCGACCAGCAGTGTCAGCTTCGCATTATGCACGTTGAGCATCAGTTTCACCAGCGGGGGCTGGTACATCCGTGGAGACCACAAGGGTTTCGCGATCGGGGAAGCCGCGACGTGCCCAGACCTCACCACAGTAAGTGTTCGGCGTGAGGATGACACAAGCGACCTAGAACTCGCCACAGTCCGGAGACTGCGCGGGAGGATGGATTGGGCGACCTTGGGTCGCTGCAGGAGGCGTAGGTCGTCGAAGCTTCTTCAAAGCACGACACTGAAGGGCAGTGTGCTTGGCTTTATTGTGGAGAGGGCAAAGACCGTCTGGGAGGTCCCTGCGATGCCCACAGGTAGGAACCTGAGGGTTGGTTGTGTCTGACCCAGATTGGATCTAGATCTACTTCCTCGCGTTGTCGGAGACCACACAGACTGTGTTCCGCAGGCCGAAGGGCATGCTGGTTGGAGTTGTCTTCGGTTTGCTAGAGCGCTTGACGCTTTCGCAGATCTTGATCGTGTCCGCAAGTATGGTTGCGACACGGTCGGACCCCGTGACGAGATCGTGAGATGTGGGTGGGTGGGTTTCCGTCAGCGAGTCGGACTCGACTTGCTGAACAGAGGTGACCGCGGTGTTGTCGGGGACGACTAGGCCGGCGGCTGGAGCGGCGGAACCTGATGGCATGGAGCCGAAGCTGATGTCGATGGGGTTGGTGAGGAAGCCCGTCATGATGGCGGGGAGACAACACCGTTGATCGGAGCCATCGAAGTGGCACAGAGAACTCTGGATCTGCCCCTACCTGGCGCGCCAACTGTCAGGGGTTTAGATCTGTATAGCCCACAGGAGGGTTAACCCTGGTGGTTTATTTAGGTTCGGTTGCGGGCGATCTAGAGCTAAGAACTTGATGGTTATGCGAAAGCACAAGGAACACAACGAGTTTATACTGGTTCGGGCCTCCGGAGAGGAAAACCCTACATCCAGTTGTCGGTGGCGATTGATTGATTGGTGAGTTGTACAATGGGGGACGCCCTGTCCACCTTATATTGGCCGGCGGACAAGGTCGGTCGCCCAGATTCCTGGTCGTATGACCAGGAGACCTAACACTAGTTGATTACAATTGTTTCCATAATCCCCGGACTACCTGTTGGATTCCGCCGCATCTTGTCATTCACTCCAAGTCTTGTAGTCGTTCCGGATAAGGTCTTCTGGAGGTCGTGTGGGCCACAGATCAGACTTGTTGGGCCCACTACCAGGTCGGTAAGTCTTCTGGTGGGCCGGACTCACTTGTCGGGGACGGCCATGAGCCTGGTCGGTGGGGACCCAGGAGTACCCATGTCCCACAGAGTTTCTCCATATAGATGGTAACAACTAGTACCTACTCCGGGGCTAGTGTCCACCTTACCATCAACCTCATCTCATATAAAATATGGCAATATCTAGCACCCATTCCGGGCCTAGTATAGACCTTGCCATAACTCCCATCATCATACACACACATGCACATCTTGATCAGGTTGTATGACTTGTTTCTTCCAAGGATCCGGTCTTTGACTTAGCAACATATGAGAGACAAGTATGCTGCATTTCTTCCCTACCTACAGCTCCACATAAGCCCATTAGGAGTAGATGCTGAAGAAAGGCAATTCAATGGGCTGGTGAGGAACCATACACATTGAGTGATCTGAGAGTATCATTTGAGGAACTCTGATTTTCTTTTGAAAAACTTGCAAAACCTCCGGATTGACAGCAAATTAAGGTATGAGTGATTAAGTGATCTCTATATAACCATTTTTTCTCTCAATCGCCCAAGGTAGGGGAAGCTACATGCCCCACATCGTCAAGAAAATGGTGAGATCATTGCTAACTTGTTCAACTCTTGGTAGAGTACTTTGGTGTATGCTTGCCGCAAGTTGAGAAGACAACATTGTAGCAACCCCTGATCAGCAAACCTAACTCCCAAATGTCTTGCTTCGAGACAAGCAAGAGGTTAGCTTGGGGGAGTTTGTTGACGGCTGTTAAGTACCACTTTTAGCCGTCAATATTCTCACATAATTGGAGGCATATGCATTTATTACACGCATTTTATTAAGAATAATGTAGTTCCACTTGTCCTTGGAGATTATTTGAATGTAGGTGAATTGAGCATGAAAAGAGATGGAAACTCACCTTCTATGAAGTGATCCATGCCACCTCAATTGAGGAGATGGCTACCACATGGATCTTAGGTGGCAAACACGTCACTGATCCATGTGAAGCACTTGTCGATGAATCAAAGAGCGACACATGGACATCACATGGATCCAAGGGCCCACCAAGGATTCTAACCGCCAAGAATCTTCCCATGCACGGAGGATGGAACATGGGGTCCACAAACCAGCCACTAGGAGAAATCACAGGATGCAACATGGCACGGGAGGGCCGGCCGATCCTAGGATCGGCCGAACCGACCTAGGCCCGTGTCATCCTGGCCTTCCACGTGCTGGACTGTGATTGGTCACTTGCTACATCCCGGGATGTTTTGGTGACATTTGGTGCCCGAGGACACCATGGCCCTTGCCTATAAATAGAAGGGGAGGGGCTCCATTTCTCCACACACACACTTGAATTTCCTCTTTCGCTTTTAGATTCCATGGCTAGGGAGTAGGCTAGAGTAGATCTTATTCAGGTTCCAAGTCTACTTTGGGATCTAGATATGAGTTCTCTTGTATCTTTACTTCTTTGTATGACTTTGATCTACTTCAGTTATTCAGCTATTTCATATAAAGTTGTGGTAGTTCATATGATTGATATGTTCTTGAGTTCTTCGTTCATTCATCATTTGGAGGCTCGTGTTCATCATGAACACTACCCTTCGATCCACTTGAAGGATGATTTACTCATACCTTTTGTGTTTGTTCATAAGTTAGAGGCTCGTGTTCTTCGTGAACATGACCCTTTGGTCTTGTTGATTAGACATAAGAGAGTTTGTATCCGTTTGTATGACTAGCCCTGTTTGATCTAGTTAGATTGCATTGTTGTGTTGCATGAGGTTTGTGTTTATGCTACAGTACTCGGTCTAAGTCGGCCAATGTTCTGGTGGCTTCACCCTAGGTCACAATAGCCTGGACCGGGTGGAGTTCAGTAGCAACGTAGGCATGGTGCTTGGGTTGTGTAGCTGCGTTAGTTATGAGCTTGCTCCCCGTAATGATTGACGTAGGTCGCGGTAGTGACAACCGTTGGACCCTTCGTAACCCTCCGCTCTGGGGTATAGCTGTAGGAGGCTAAAGGATAGATTTCCGCTGGTATGCGTAGCGTCATGGTGCTATCTTCCCATTTGTACCTAGGTGCTAAACCTTCGATCATGCAATGCATTGTGCTTCTCTCTTGTATCAGCTAACTCTTGTATGTTTAATACATTATAACCTAGAGCTAACTCCGTACAGTCCTCCCTATTCCATAGTGTTCTTTAGTAGGAGATGAATAAATGTGTGTGTCACACTACCCTTATCTTATCATTTATCTTACCCCTGTATTTTAGTTGTTGTCTCTTTCTCTATCTCATGGTTTATATTCAATGCAATAGCATAAGTCTTGATAGCCGTCATTGCCTTCCACGGATTCGATACCCTTGGAATACTCTCTTCCCTGGGGAAATGTTACAATAGTATATATGTGCACTTGCGGATTCGTTCATGATCGTTAGGATTACCTATGGCTATTCTTGACGCTCGCTCTAACTGGGCGCCGTTAGTGGTGATGTTAAGAAATGTCAACAATTGTAAGCGCCTATTTATTTCGATACATTTGATTTGAATAAGTTCGCTCACCGTTCACATAACCCGGTCTAGCCGCATTGTGTGTCATCACTTTGGAATGTTCGCTGTAGAAAGGCACCTAGGTACGAGATAGTGTGGGGAAGAACACAACTCCCCTAGAGTAGGCACGGTGCATATTTATACCCACATTAGGAGCATACCGTGCTGGACGATCGACGATATACAGAGAGCCTGAATGGGACCCATACGAGTCCGCTCTTATGGAGCCCTTTCACGGTTCAACCTCTCGCATAGTGCTGGTTTGCATCTCTACATCTCACTCTATCTTTCTTCTTGAGTTTTATGACCCATGATCACTGATTTCTTATAATTAAAACTCTGAAGTTCATGCTATGCTTACCCTGTGATGAGACCATCTCAAGGACTTCAACAAATACTCTTAATATTGAACGTTCATACAAGGTGAAAGCTAAACTTGACTGCAAATCTTATTGTTTTCCTTTGGCAAGGCTACTACTTGGTTTGTACGATGACAGGTTAAAGCACCTTGCTATACTTGAAGAGACAAATACAACTACAACACCAAAGTTTCACATCAACTACAATGATTATTCCGATGACCAAGATGATGATTTCACCAATCAAGTTTATCCATACCTAAACCCAAGAGAGCATGCGCCAAGATATGTTTACATGTTACACAAGAGGTGAACTCCCTCCTTGCTGAAATTAAGTTACATACAAATAAGAATTGTTTACTACCTAAGTGTTACTCTTGTTATGTTAAGGTTTACACATGAAGACATGGATTACACTCAAGTAGATAAGGAGTACATGCAGAAAGGAGAAGGTTACATAAAACTAAAGACGAGTTACATGAAGACCAACAAGATTGCTTTCAGTTCGGACCACCAGTTTGGACATGCACAAAGATTTGGCCATAACTCTTTGTTCCTGATAGCTCTGGAGCTCCATGAGTACTTGATGGAACGGGCTTGAAGTCAGCTTTCCAACGCAAGAAACCACATGTCTATTAGACTTCCTAATAAAGAGTTATGACCAATTTAGTGGAGACTGCTCAGAAAGGCCAACAACCACACGAGGTTGTTCAGGATTTCAGTTCGTGGTGAATTTTCACATAGTGTAACTCCAAGAACTGAAAGGTCCATTCACACCGAAGAAGGAGGGTTGTTCCTTGTATAAATACCCCCATGTATCTCTGAAATAATCAAGACTTTGATATTGAAATAGAACCCTCTTTGTTCAGCTGTGTGCTAACAAATTCAGAGAGTGATCTCTACCCCTTTGCTCTTGTGATTTCCTTGAGGGATTACAGAAGTGACCGCGTCATCGGCTCCCAATTGGTGCTCATGGTCCATTGATTCCAGGTTGTGTTGGTTAGTTCTTTGAGAGTGTGGTTGGGCGAAGCCTCGATTCAGGTTGCCAGTTAAACACGGTGGTTGGCTTCGAGTTTTATTTGCCACGTTGCACTAGTTATCGCTGCTTGCAGCAATTTATCTTGGCTGTTCTACAGCTAGTTATCTTGATCGGGATCCTACGTCGTGAAGATCGGGACCGAGTCTCATCACCCCGTTTCATACGATGTATGGGTTGACTTGCATAAGTGTTATTCCTCGTTAGCTATCTTGGTGCCTGTGAACACTATCTGTCTTAAGGACAACATGCCTATCTAAGTAATTGACGAGTGCAATATGGCTTGATGACATGGTCTTTTGCCCTAATGTTCAACTTCTTGGGTTATTTATTTTTGAAAATATAAAACCCCTTGCAAAGCTCATCTTTGGTATGCCTTGCAAAGCTCATCTTTGGTATGCCATCGTCCTACCAGAGCCATATGATGTTCTTAGTTGAAAACCTTATACTCATATGCTGCTTGTCATTGCAATGAGCTTTGTCAAATTTTGTGACCCTTGTAAGAATTCTTTCCATACTTTCATGATCAAGATCCATGTGCACACCACTTTATTTCCCCTTGCTAAACCTCTACTCTGGAGATTAGCATTGCACCATTTATCCATAAGTTGCTCCATCGTGCGCATTGGTATCTCTCTTCAAGTTATTTTACAAGGGAGGTGTGGCTAGCTAAAAAAATGAGGGCACATGAAGGTCCCCGCAGCTGAAAAAAAGTGAGCAGATGAAGGTCCACTATAAGATAGCCATGCCCTCATGAGCCTTTTTATATGGAGAGAGAGAGAGAGTCATGCGCTAAAGTCAACCGCTCCGCCTGTGACATATGGTAATAACTAGCACCTATTTTGGACCTACTGTCCACCTTACCATAACCACCATTATACCACTTGTACACATCTTGATCTGATTATGTGAATTGAGTTTCTCCTCGGATCCAGTTTTTGACTTTGCAATATGTGTGATGCAAGTATGTTTTCCTCTCTCATCCTACCCTGAGCTCCACATAAGCCATCATTAGAAGTAGGAGTGAAAAGAAGGCAAAATGCCTTGGTAAGGACTTATACACATTGAGTGATCTGAGAGAATCAAATGAGGATGTTGCGCAAGAGCTTTGTTTATGAAAAACATTGCAAAAACCCCAAGATGTTTGTCATCATATGCATAAGTGACTTGATTCATGGCTATTCCGCTTTTCAATTACTCAAGAAGACATGATAGCCACTCCACAGAATTCACCAGACAAGGTGTGACTTGGAATATCTCTTATGCTCGTTCTATACCTTTGGTATTCATGACCCGCTTGATCTTGTTTCCCTTTACTTGGGACGAGCAAAAGTCAAGTGTGGGGGTGTTGTTGACAGCTGTTAAGTACCATTTTTACGCCCATCAACTCCTGCATTTTGTCATGAGAATTGCACTCAACACGAGAATAGGAGATTAAACTAATAATTTCCACAAGTGACGATGTCTATTCGAATGCAGGTATTTAGCATAGGAAATGAGAGGACTCCATGCACATTCAATCCAAGCAATTCAGGCTCCAGCCAATAAGAGGTTGCCACATAGGATTCCCCTGGATCATTGACTTCATTAATCCATGTGAAGCTTCCCCGACGAATCACACACTGCCACATGGACGTCACATGGATTGAAGGGCCTACTTACCACCCAAACCGACTCCAATCTCCACGTGCACCTGGAACTACCTTTGGGAGCCACATGCCAGCCACCTGGAGAAAACAAAGGACACCACGTGGCCCCCCAAGATCAGCCGAACCGACCTTTGGTTTGTTCATCCTGGCCTTCCACGTGGTGCTCCCTGATTGGTCCTAAGCGGCATCCCGGGGTGTTTTGAAGCACTTTGAGCCTCGGAGATAGGATGTCCTTGGCCTATAAATGGAAGGGGAGGGGCCTCATTTCCAGCACACACCTCAAGCTCTCAAGCCTTCACTTCCTCCCTTGTCTAGCTCTCCCTCTCTTCCATTCTGGCTATGTGAGGTGATTCTCACCTCTAATTGGTGGAGTAGAGATGAGGTGAGATCTAGACTAGGATTTTGATTAGATAGAGTAGGAGTGAGATGGAGATCTCGTGGATGCCTTTGTTCTTCATTTAGACTAAAGTGAGTATTTCGACATTTCTTATTTAGGCTAAAGTGGCATTCATGTATTGAATGATATGTTCTTATGTTCTTAGCTCGTTCATGATTTAGAGGCTTGTGTTCTTTGTACCACATCGCTTCGATCCTTTAGAGCTAACACATTAGTTCAAGTATCTGTTTGCATGTTTGATCCTGTTTAGTTTAGTAAGGGTGTTGGAACTAGTTCGTATCCATACCTTCCTGTTGCAACGTAACTCGATGACCAGTACGATTTGATCCGTTCTCACGGGTTTGTCGCTTCGTACTTGTACGCAATGCTTTAGCATTGTTGCGGGTCGACAGACTTAACCGTACTCTAGTAGTAATCGGTGGTCCAGACGTGGTGTCTGGACTGCGGGTTGTCCTTCGAATGCCCTGTGCCCCACGTATAGATAGAGGTAGGCCGCGGTAGTGACGGTCGTTGGACCCTTTGTACTCCTCTGTGTCCGAGTACCGCGTAGAGCCAAAGGCCGGAACCACCTGAGCCTTTTAAAGCCAGGAGGGGCTGGTGCCCGAAGCGAGATCCATAACAGCCAGATCTATCTACAGAGTTAAGCCCATAAAGAAGTGCTTCTTACCTCCCACCTATATTAGCAATAGCTTGGTGTCCTTGGGTAGACACCCGTTAGATTACCTCATCGTCCCTTGGTTCGATAACCTTTGGAATACTCCTTCCCTGGGAAGTGCTACATCGGTATTTCCGTGCGCTTGCGGATTCATTCGTACTCATCGGTATACCTAGTTGTTCTTATTCGTTCCCTTAAGGTGTACAACTTTTGATGACGTTAAGAATTATCAACAGTGTCGTGGAAGCCTAGCTTGGTGTCTTGTATCCAAGGGAAGTAGGATCTGGAACCGACCCGAGGATTGATGGGAATCATCTGGTTTGTGTAGGCCCTTCTCATTTTGCTTTATGGGATAGGCACATATTATGTATTTAAGTCCACCTTGTAAGGTTAAAAATTCGGTTTGAACTGTCTATTTTTCGTAGCTAATGAGACTACTTTTTAACCCTTGTGTTGCATCGAGTAAGAAGGAGAACATGGTGAGATAACAATGATACTTGGATTACAATGTATTGCTCAATGTGCAATGAGAGGAGAACCATGTCGAGTGACATCATGGTTAGCTTCCCGTGATGTTATTCACCATCATTTAGTCATCGTCTATTTTATTTCTGCTGCACTTGAACGAACCTTCTTTACTTTATGTTATGAACTTGATTTGTAATAATAATATCATCGGGCGAATTCGAAGGACCTCATCTTAAAATCAGTCTACCCGACGACAAGCAACTCCTCATGTGGGATCTTTATATCATAAAATTGTGGATTATTGTATTCTCTAGACTTGTCTTTTTGTGAGAATGCATACTAGTTAGATGCGAACATTTAATGATTTCATCTAATTTGACCTGACATACTGTCAAGTTACCCTCGCAAAACGCAAATCACTCGCGATCATACCTCCGCGGACCAAAAGGGGACAAAGCGCGTGCAAGGTTCATGGCCCGCTACGGCCCAACAGTCGCTCGAGCCCCTCCATCGAGGGCGCTCGCTCGCGCACCCCATCTCCGCTTCGCTCGAGGGTCTCGACCCCCTCGAGCGAAGTTCCGCCTCGCTCGAGGGTCTCGGCACCCCTCGAGCGAAGTTCCGCCTCGCTCGAGGGTCCTGGCCCCCCCTCAAGCGAATATCAAACTCCGCCTCGCTTGAGGCCGCCCCTCGACCGATGGTGCCCCGCCCATCGGCTCCACCCGACAAGAGTATTAAATGCCATGATTTGCTGCGGGACGTCAAAGTCAAAAGCGAATAGCCTCCCACGCCGCGTGGCTGACACAGCCTGGGGCTCTACGCGTCGGACCCCAGGCACTGTGCGGCCGAACCCATCACTTTGTGGCTGACCCCGGTCACTGTGCAAGAACTGCACGGCCCTGTGCGGACAGGCCAGCGTCACTCTGCGGTACTGTGCTGCCAACTCCCGTCCTCCTCCCACGGCGAGCCCCTCGAACGGGTATGGGAGCACCCTCGAAGGGTGTACGGACAGCGACCAGGCGCGGACGTCGGTCGATGCTGCGGCGCGGATGACGCGGGCCGGGTCTTGTCCACCAACTTCGGCACTGTGCGGCCATCCCCGGCGCTGTGCAAGCCTGCGACGCACTGTGCGGATAGGCCGGCGTCACTCCACGACCCTGTGCTGCCAACTCCCGTCCTTCCCCCGTAATGAGGCCCTCGAACGGGCATGGGCACACCCTCGATGGGTGTACGGACGACGACCGGGCGCGGACCCCGGTCAAAGCTACCCCTCGAAATCACTCCTGGACAAGCACAGGAGCCGCCACGACGCCCGCAGAAGCCAGAGCTCGCCATCAACCCACGCCAGGCGCAAGGATTTGCAAGGACGACGATCCCGCGCCGGCGCTCTGCTCGCCAGTACGCGACCACTGTACACTTCACTGTGCGGCACCGCCTGTATCTGCCTCTCCTTGGCCTATAAAAGGAGGAGGCAGACGCCCAGCCACGGGCACACTCAATTCACACAACGACCACTCCCACTCTACTACTCGCACTCCCTTTCTCGATATTGGTATTTCGCCTCAATCATCCTAGCGACCAGGGACTTGGAGGTTTCGCCTCCTCTCCCGCCTTGCTTGTAGCCCTCCTCTACGAGCACCCGGTGCAAGATAATACAGTGCTCACGCACACTCTGCTGGATGTACGCCCCGTGACCAGAACCAGGATAAATCTTATATCTCTGTGTTAGCATTTGCACCAACCATCGAGAGACGGAACACAACGCAATTCACTAGTGAGTGTCGGGACTAATCCGACACCAAGTGAATGATTAGCGCACTAAAGCGGTTTAATTTCAGCGGTTCTACCACAACGGGATGAGGGCCCTAATGGCGGCGAGGTCCTGGGCTTCGAAGAAGGTGCAGTGCACCATCCCGTCGACTGGCATAACGGTGCTCGAATTGTCTCGTCGTTGTACATGAATCTGCTCATGAACGACAAATTGAAGAGGCCACGACGAATCGGGACGGTCGTGGGATAGTACCTCCGCCGGTCGTCGGAGCACCGCCGCCGCCTGTAGGGGCACGTACACTAGTTAACAGGCAGTTGTTGCTCGTAAGGCTGCTCCTCTATCGACCTATCTGACCCGCAACAGGATTGTGTGTGCTATCGCCGCTCGCCGAACGAGGTGTTGCAGAGGCTATGGGCCTGTTTGGGACCGTGGTTCCTCGCGACGTGGCGCTTATACGTGGTAAGCGAGCCCGCAGCCGCTTCTGGGATTATTGCCCACGTAGTTCAATTCCTGCGATTTCGTTTTGCGGGTGGCCGAGATAAGTGCGTACAACATGAGGCGTTTGGCAGGATCATTTGGTGTTTTTCGCAGATAAGCACCGCGAATGCGGTCCCAAACAGTAGATTGGCGATCGCAAGCGAAGGATGACCACCGGTCGTTGTCCAGCACAGAATCTGCGCTGAGAAAATTTTTGAAGTTACGGTTCCTGGGATTAACCTCCCTTCAGCGCACTATTGCGCGAGAGAGATCTAGCATGCGGTGGCTTAAGGAGGGAGATGCTTGCACTAAGTTCTTCCACCTCCACGAGAATCATCGCCGGAGGAAGAATCACATTGCCTCCCTCTTGGTCGACGGTGTCACCTTGGTTGCCGAGGCGGACAAAGCGAAAGCAGCTTTTAGTTATTTCGATGCCATCCTTGGCTCGGAGTTGCCAAGGACCTCTGCCTTGGATTTTCGTGAGCTACGGCTCCCACACTTGGACCTCTCCGAGCTTGGTCGTCCAATTTCTGAGGAGGAGGTGTGGACCGCGATCCGAGACCTCCCCCTAGATAAGGCTCCAGGACCAGATGGGTTCACAGGTCGCTTTTATAGGTCGTCTTGGTCGATTATCAAAGCGGACGTGGTGAGAGCTTTTCAGGTCATCTCTTCGATGGATTGCCGAAGCTTTCATCACCTAAATGAAGCGTTGATCACGCTGCTCCCAAAGGTGGATAACCCGAAGGGTCTGGCTGACTATCGCCCCATTAGCCTGATCCACAGTTTTGGAAAGATCTTTGCTAAGGTCCTGGCCAACCGTTTCGCGCCAGCTCTGCCTCGCTTGATTTCACCGAATCAAAGCGTTTTCTTTAAGGGTCGTCAGATTCAAGACAATTTCAGATATGTCATGGGTACGGCCAGGTCCTTCGAACCCCAGGTTCGACGCTGGTGCCCGTGGGGTGCTGGGGTGCGTGCGTGTGTGCTGGTGTGTGTGCGTGCGGTGGTGTGTGTCCCCAGTATGACGCGTCTTGGGACTTCCCGAGCAGTCTCGTCTGTATTGAGTCCGGTCAGTATGGGCGCCCAAAATCCTTACATGACGGGCCAGTGCTCCTGGCAACTTTCAAAAAAAAAACGGCCAGGTCCCTCTCGGTCAGGAAGAGCCCGAGTGTGCTCTTCAAAATTGACCTGGCTAAGGCTTTTGATTCGGTGAATTGGGTTTTTCTTTTAGAGCTCCTCTCCGCTGTCGGTTGCCCTATGCGCTGGACTAATTGGATTTCTGTCTTGCTTTCCACGGCAAGCACTAAGGTTCTTCTTAATGGAGTCCCCGGTCGTCGTATTTGTCATGGTCGTGGCCTCAGGCAGGGTGATCCTCTATCACCCATGCTTTTTGTCCTGGTCATGGAATGCTTCAGCGCCATGATCAAGCTTGCTAATTCGAGGGGTCTCTTTTCTCCTCTGCGACCAAGCTCTATCAGGTAGTGAGTCTCCTTGTATGCAGATGATGTGGTCGTCTTCATTTCTCCGGTCGTGCTAGATCTGGTTATGATCCAAGAGATCTTGGAGCTTTTCCGCCGAGCGACGGCCCTTGCCACTAATCTTTTTAAGAGCAAGGCCTTCCCGATTCGGTGTGAGGACGATCAAGTAAGCTTGATCTGTCACACTCTAGGCTGTCAGTGTGCTGACTTCCCGTGTACCTACCTAGGGGTGCCTCTCTCGCCCTGGCGTCTGCCTAAATCTGCTATGCAGCAGGTCGTTGACAAGGTCGCTAAATGCCTTCCGCCTTGGAAAGGTAAACTGCTGAACAGAAGTGGTCGTCTCATTCTTGCCCGGTCTACACTGTGCGCTATACCAGTACACATCTCTATGGCCTCGAAGATCGCACCATGGGCTATCCGTGCTATCGAGATGTTGGTACGTGGATTCTTGTGGTGCGGATCGGAGGTGGCTGCGGGGGGGGAGTGTGATGTGGCTTGGGTCAATGCGGCTTGCCCTACTCCCTACGGCGGCCTTGGCATTCCCAACCTGCATCTCATGGGCTTCGCGTTATGGCTGCGGTGGCTTTGGTTAGCCAGGGTTGACTCCGACAAGACTTGGTCGGGGTACCACTTCCGGGCAGATCGGTCGTCTCAGGATTTCTTTGATGCTTCAGTCACAGTGCAAGTTGGTGATGGGTCGCGCGCCTTATTCTGGATGGATCGCTGGATCAACAGGTGCTCAGTCCTTCAGCTAGCCCCTCAGCTTTGGAACGCGGTCCCGGCTAGGATTCGTAAATCCCGCTCCGTTCGGGATGCCCTATCCGACCGACGGTGGATCCGGGACATTGCCTTCGCTCGCACTGTCCCCGTGGTCGTCCAATACCTTTGTCTCTGGGACCTCGTTCAGGACTTCCAGTTGTCCGACCAGCCGGACAGGTTCATCTGGAAATGGTCGTCTACCGGGGAGTTCTCCTCTGCCTCTGCTTACCGAGCACTGTTCTTTGGTAGGATCCCGCTAGCCGGAGCTAAGCGCATATGGAAGGTGCAGGCTCCTGGGCGGTGTCGCTTCTTTGGCTGGCTGGTGCTGCATGGTCGTTGTTGGACTTCGAACCGGTTACGTCGGCATGGTCTACGTGACTCAGATGATTGTGCCCTTTGTGCACAAGCGAACGAAACCTTGGATCACCTCCTTGGATGTGTCCACGGTCGGGAAACCTGATATAGGGTGCTTTGTTACTTCGGCTTAGATCGGCTGACGCCGCAGGAGGAGGTGCCTTACTTCACGTGATGGCTAGATGCTAGGAAGCAGGTTATCAAGATTCGGCGCAAAGGTTTCGACTCCTTGGCACTTTTGGTCGTCTGGTCGCTTTAGAAAGAGAGGAACAAGCGTGTGCATGACAGGGCGGCGGCGCTACAGCCGGTGTCACTAGCACCGCTGATCCTGGAGGAAGCCCGGAGGTGGTCCCGTGCTGGTTTTGCGGGGATTGGTTCACTTGGTCGTCGTAGGTTGCCCCCGTGCTCTTAGGTAGCCTTGTGTTGGTAACGGTTGGTTCTTTCTTTTGTTTGTGGCTTGTTGTCGTCCCGCCTTTGTATCGTTGTTTGTAATCGTACCTTTCTCCTCTCCTTAATGAAATACGTGCTACGCATGTCTTAAAAAAAAGCAAAGGATGAGAGTGGAGGAAGGGAGAAGAGGAAGGAAGAGGGTGGAAGAAAAGAGAGAAGATGACATGTGGTTCATTTACAAACGGATAAATAGACTGTTCACAGCTAGAGGGCTGAAACACTATAATCAACCAAACAAGAGTTGGTGAAGCTGAAACACTGCAATCAACCTAACAGGAGTTGGAGTGAATATATGTTTTAGATGAAGTGCTGACAAACACCCGCTACAAATCCTTACCGCTTAAGTCACTTCACTGGACATTATATGGACGGGAGCATGAGTCAGAGTATCTCACGCCATTCAGCAAGCCACTATCCACTGGTTGCATACATGCATATGATCACAAGTAACTATATAGTGTAGACCGGCATTGACAAGTTTATAGTTTATACAGACATTCTAGGAGAACTTAGCAAAATTCATCCCCGTACTTTTGTAATACACAAGTACAGCAGCTCCATCCACTACAGATAATTCGACAAACGGGTCCCTTATCCCTTCACAATTTTTTTCTCCCAATTTTCTTTATGATGACCACCGACCGACTATTACCAAAAAAATGACAGCCGATCATGTCCTCCCATTAGTTCACTTTACAATGCAGAACGGCACTGCTTGACTCTCACTTGGGAGTTCAAACTCTGACTCAACATGCATCGTAGCATGGATGAGAGTAATTAAGCAGTCAGACCCCCACCTCTCTTTCTTAGGTTTACAACCAAGAACCAACACATTTAAGACATCAGAAACCCTCTCCATGGTTACATTAGAGTGCATCTACCTGTTGTATGCACCGTGTGCGACAAAGAACTGATAATCCGGATGGCTGGCACGGCTATCTTGCAGCCAATCGGCAGCAGCTTGCAGTAAGCCACTTGCCAGCTGCCAATCCTCATCATTCGAAGACCATACTGACTTGCTGAACTTATAAGAAGCCATACCAAAAACAGGGAGGGATATATTTGGTGTGCTACCCCAAGGAACATGATCTAGTTATTATAATAGAAACAAAGAAAAAACAGTTAACAGATTGCTAATAGGTGTACTTGTGTGTCCAGCTCTGATTCCGTTATTATACAGAATGAAGTTACCTCCTGAGCGAGTTGAAAGCCGATGGAAGGTCAGAAAGCAAGCATCCAGATCTTTCAATGTTGGGCCAGTGGGGATACGGTAAATTGGATACCTGAAAATTTTGCAAGAACTTTATTTATTGTCTTTATTAAGATGCAATAACAAAGGCACTCGTAAAAATTAAAAACATACCAAGCAACAGATATCCAACTTCTCGATGATAAATCACTACTTTTAAAGCTTTTCAGTCCAGGAAATCTAGCTGAAAGGCTAGAGACCTAAAACAGAAATGAAGATGTTAGAACTCGGAAATATCATGAAACAGCATAGGCACACTGATTATAGTTCTTGCCTTATCAGTCAATGGTTCGCGACAGAATGGAGAATCAAACTCAAGATATTGAAAGAGCAAGCGGTCATGAGGATCTCCAGATTCACTATCATCACTTGAGAAGCCTTCCTGAGTAAGATGCTTTAGCCTTCCATGTCCACAGTCACTGCTCGCATCACTGCTTGACTCATGGCTATCCCCGTCACTGTCATTCATCATATGTCTGCTTCAAAAAAAAAAGCGTGCAAATTAAACTAAGATATTGCATGAAACTAGCTGCACAGCACTATCTGAAGTACAAGCAATGGTTGGCAAAAAAGATAGCTGATGGAAGCCAAAATGAAAAGTTTAAACACTATTGTAATTACAACAAGAGGAAGCCAGCATGCAGAAACATACATCTGCAAGTCTATGAGGACAAACTTTCAATGCACAAATGTTGGTGCGTACATAAAGAAATATCTTATGGCCCCTCCATACAAACTTAAATCACCCTGAACATAACAAAAATCCTATTTAATCTGCACAGTGAAGAAGGAACATAGAAATTTCTGGTGCGTACGTCAACGATTAAAATGACTATTGGAACGACAATTCAAGTACAAAGGAATTAGGAGGACAAAAAGTAGCATATAACAGACCAAGTTGCATTAGAGAACCTAACAGGCATGCGTTTCCAACCATTTTAAATCAATCATCGCGCACCAAGTTGCGCAAATTCATAAACAGCACAACAGCCTTGGCAGGTCAACACCAGCATATTAACATTCAAACTTTATCCCATTAAATGTATAAAGAGGAACAACATCATAACCAAAAATGATTTGCAAACTTATAACAAACAAATTTAAAGGCTGTTTGAAAGGCTAACTGCCATGTATTAATGTTGGATTGTATTCTGTGCTCAAGAAGTTTGGAACCTGAAAAACACATGCCATCAACTTTCATGAAGTTCTGAGTTTGGATTTTATTTTGACTTGAGTACAATTTTTACAGCACAAAAAAATATTAAATCCAGTGAAGAACAATATATCCGAAGGATCATAGTGCTCCATAAAAAAATTTGAAGTTGCACCATTCTCTTAAAATGGCATGCATCAAATTATTCCTATATTTAAGGCACTACGAAATATAGATTTTTTTTAGATAATGGAAGATAAATTTCCATCTTCAGTCATTCTCTTCCGAGAATGCATCAGACCTAAAAAATACAGAGCGAGGCACATATCCCAAGCGAACATGTAGCCATGACATCAGAAGATCTGATGTAAAAAAAGAAAACTAACAAAACGAAGAATGAACTCAAAATCTCTTAACAAACTATTCCAGTTATCTTCTTTCACGGCAAGTTTCGTAAGGTCACCTTCCAAAAATATAGATATTCTGTATCATGCAACCAATTTACACATGTGCACTGGCTATACATAAGGACAGGCGCGGATCCAGCTTGGGGGATGGGGGGCTGGAGAAACCCCTACCCCCGCGCAGCCGGCAGCCCTGGTCCTAGTCCAAAAAATCAATGGAGGTCTATTGAAAATTAGACAAACATTCAAGGCAAAAAACACTTGATCTTCTAATAAGCTTGGATCAGCCCCACCCCTGACCAATTCTTGGGTCCACCCCTGGCCATAAGAAAAGCTTCCGCTAAGCACCAAAATCACTATTAAGTAATCACTATTAAGTGCAGTAGGAAACACATTGGTCACATTTCATAGCAAAATTTATCACACATTACAGTCGAGCACAATATAGATTCCGCATCTACACATTACAATAGAAAAAGAAGATGGCACAGCATCAAATGCCAGGAAACACATTACAATAGAAAAAGAAGATGACACAGTATCATTGCATCAAATGCCAGGAAACAATGCCACTGATCTCTGAAGTCCTGATGTTTTCAGATCTCAGATGCCTAGCAATAAAGAGATTTGACAGTGCATTGATTCTAGAACACTAAGTGCATCATAGGATATACATAAACAAATTCCAAATGCTGGGCAACCATCTAAATGGAACCGCAGGCAGATTTGAAACCAACAACGAGCACTATGAGCAGGAGTCACCTTGGGCTGGTAGATGTCTGCAGGACAGAGGGGTCTCCATAGAGCTGGATTGCAGATAAGTAGGGCACATAGTACTGAATGACACCGTCGCAACCATCAAGCATGAGTGGCACACCCGCACCATACGCGCTCCATTCACTGTAAGTCTCCCATACGTCGCCGAGAACAAAGTACGGCCAATCTTGATCGCCATCGACGCCGTTGGTCCTCCACCCCCTGGCTGCTCTCTGCATCACAAATCCCCAAATATCTTCCAATTCAGAATCAGCCACACCGTCACAAGCCGAGAGGATCTAATCCTAAATCAGGGGAGCTACGAGGCGAACCTTGGAGGGGTACTGCGCCGGGACGGACGGAGTCACGGCGGCCACGAATCGCTCGAGATTGCCCGAAACGCCGGGGGCTGCCGCCGGCGATAGTACTTTCTCCTGGGCGGCGTCGGCGGGGGGAGAGCACCGAGACTTGGGGAGGCCGCGCTGGTGGCCTCGGCGGGCCCTGGCGGCGTCATAAAAGCGGGCATCGCCGTGCGTCCGGCCGAGCTCGACGGCGGTGCCCATCATCCCACGCCACGCCCCTCCGCGACGCGCTAATTTGGCGGGGAAGGGAAGGAATAGACGAAACCCTAACCCTAAGATTTGGGGGAAGGAAACCAATTCGATCGGAGGAGACGCCAAGAGAAGCGGGAGTGTAGGAAGGAAAGGAATGGTGGAAATGGGGAAGAAGCAACGGCGTGGCCGGGGTAGTTGTTGTATTTATATAGGGGAAGCGGCGGGGATGAGAAGGGTGAGACTAACTCCAACAATGGAACCCAAACCCACTTTGGATCGTGCACAGTATTTTGGGTAGCAAAAACAGCCTCCAACAGAAGACCTAGACGACCGATGCATTTTGCCTCCCACCCGAAGGAGAAGGCAAATCTAGGTACCCTCTCTCCTCGCGACTCATTCCTCTCGGCCCCTGTGTGCGAGCCCGCGGCCTGCGACGGGGAACGGCCGGCGCGGCACGGCCGGCGTTGCCAGGCGAGTCCGCAAGGGGCGCGGCGCGGAGGGTGACGGCGGCGGCCTCGAAGTCTTGTCCGACGAGCGCGGCCGCATCCGTGGCCGGTCCGTCCGGCGGAAGGCGAGGTCCATGTCCCCGTTCCGCACGCACTAGAGGAGGTCACTGGCTCCATCTCCGCGGACGCCGCCGCCGGCGGAGGCCACCGAATAGGCGGACGAGCTCGTGGGTGGTGATGACCCCGCAGTGTCACGCTCGTCGTCATCCTCCACCGCGTCCTCCACCTCGTCGGCCTCGTCCTCGTCCTCCCGTGGCGGCGGCTCACGCCGCTGGGGCGGGTTCCCCAAGGACTTCCTCCACTGGAGCAACGGGGCGCGGCGCGGCGGCTGGCACTCGCCGTGGAGGAGTCTGGCGCTCGGCGAGAGGAATGGGTCTCCGGTTTGGGTTCGCTGTTGGATTACGGCTGTTTTGGGTGCGATGCCCACTCCCTGTACGCGACCTAGATGGGTGAAATAGGTCTTCGTTTGGGTCCGCTCTGTTGGAGTTAGTCTGAGGAGGAAGACGGAGGGGGGCAGGGACGGGATTTCGCGCGGGCTGGCGTTCGCAAGCCTGGGATGCCACGACTCGATGCTGGCGCATGAGGATGAGGTTTCAGCACAGTTCCACCTGTCAGTGTTCGTGCAGCGGGAGGTGGGCGCGGTTGTGAGTTTCCTCGCCTCCTGATTGGTCGGCCGCTGGACTCTCCGGATGGACCCCACGGTAGCCGCTCTAGAGCTAGAGCAAGGCCAATAAGACTTTGGCTTGTAGCCAAGCAAAATAAGCTTACCGCTTAACTCATACAATGCCCGTGTTTGGTTGAGGTGGAAAAAAATTTCATGAAAAAAGGATCTTTCACGCATGGAGTACCAAATGAAGTTTATTTGCAAAACCTTTTCACAGATAAGTGCAATTTTACACGACGAATCTAATAAGCATAATTAATTAGCGAATTACTACAGTAATGCTACAGTAAGAGGCAAAGAGGCTCAACACCACCGGCAAAAGAGCACAAACCTCACAAGCTCCCCCTAAACACATGCATTAGGGCCAAAAGAGCATACAAAGCTCCCCCTAAACACATGCGATAGAGTAAAGATCACACCAAGCTCACAAGCTCCCCTAAACACATGCACTAGGGCCAAAGAGCATGCAAAGCTGTTGGCGGTCGATTTCCATCAACTAAAAGCACTTGTTACACTTTGGTTTGAGCTTTGAATTATAACTAACCCGCCACTAGGCATACTAATGATGTAACAAGTTCGCACTTGCATGTGGTTTTTGAAGTATGTTGTTTACGCAAAATTTATTAAGCGCCTAAATGATGACTTCCGGGTAAAGTTCATCCAGCACTTTGTGAGAAGATCATGAAGCCCGACACAAGTCAAGACATGAAGTGAAGATGACTCCAAATGACCCAAGGACCGAAGCACAAGATGGAAAAACTTCGAGGATCTGAATAGAAGATGCAAGAGTTTGCGCGCCAAGCACCCTTATTTAAACCGCGAGGAAAACGACGTCAATGACCCACATGCAGTTTGGCAAAAAAATCAAGAAAGCACGAGAAGCGTCGTGGAGGAAGGCCGGGCCGAACCGGGCGGGCCGGCCCACCCCCTTTCTGGCCCGATTCGCGACGCCCTTTGACCTAGATGCTCCTCGGCTTATTTGTAACCCCTACCTCCGACGACCGCCACATCCATCCATCCATTCATCATGACTCAGTGAAACCTAGAAGTTAGCACCGGAGGGAGACGACGGTCGCCGTGAGTCCTCGAAGTTGTCTAGGAGATGGCCTAGGCCTACCCTAGCCGCCATGGTCTCCCTGCATGGTTGTGCCATGGTGGAGTTCCAGAGCTAGTTGAGGTCATCAATGGTATGTACTCGGTGGAGATGATCCAAATGCATTTATTATTATGTGAGCAATGTTCATCATGTTTTCCGATCTATTAGCGATTCCATGTCTCCGTCTATGCTTTCTACTTATCATGAATATGTTTGATCCTTAGTCTTATGCATGCTTAGACTATATATCATGCTTTATGTAATCATGGTGATTAGGTCTAGTATGTCGACCCTTCATGGTTTGTAGACACGTCCACTTGGGCGTGCCCTTAGATTCCCTGCACGATTAAGGGTGCACCGTGACAGGGTGATGGCCACGAAAGGCGGATGTCTTCGGGAGGTAGGCCGGAGGTACGAGTTTAAGGATGCTATTAGATGAGATGCATGGTTCGTTGCTCTTTAGCTGGAACTACAACTAAAAGGTGATAGGCCTAGTTGCCCCTATGGTTGCGCTTTACCTTGCCTATGTTTGTGGATGTGATCAACCTATATGCTATCACTCATATATATTAGGTTTACCTCTCTTATGCAATCAACACCTCAGGTAGGGTTAGACTGGTTAGATTAGTTGGAAAACCCTAAGTAGTTTGCTTCCGATCCACGGTTCGATATCTTGGTCACCCCGAGTGAAAGAGGCCACACGTGATCCGTACGCTTGCGGATCGAAACGCGACACATGTTTCAACCGTCAACAAGCCCTTTTTCTGGCGCCATTGCCGGGGATTGGAACTCGAACCATAGGGTGATCTATCTATCTATTTGACTAATCCTAATTTTTATTATTGCATATACACTTGTTTTCTTGTTTGTGTCCTTGAAAGCAGGTGCAAAGCTAGACACAAGACGTTCGAGGAGTTCTCTACACCCGCACTTCAACAACACAAGATTCACTTCCAACGAATATGAAGATTCGCTCTTTAGTGGTAGGTGCCAACTTTTGTTAGTGGCCCATCATCCGCTATCGAGTCCACACCCTACACAAAAGTGATGATAAACAAGGTAAGTCAATGTGTCAATTAAATTTTTAAAGACTAATGTTTTGTGGAGATTTGTTTGTTCAAACAATAGGTATTGGAAGCAATCACGATGCCCCCAAGACCACAAGATCAAGCTCGTCAACATCTTTGAAGTTTTTGTTCGCATCAAGTTTTGCACAGCCTCATGGGAAGAACAACAAAATATCTTTGGATATTTAGAAGCCCCACGAAGTTACACTTCCAACAAGTCAAGAATCAAGTCAATTAGAGGTTCCTACAAGTGGATATGGCCGAATCACCGATGGTTGCACGTCCTGAAAATTCTGGACAGCAAGCAAAGCTGAAGTGAAACAGCCATAACTCCCTCATTTGGACTCCGATTAAGATGAATGAGTACCCTCTGGAAAGGTAATTTTATAAATTTTTTAATAGAGCAATATTTTGGTATATGTTCTGTTATGTATACAGGGGAAAATCCACGAAGAAGAGGCAGCAGCAACACGATGAGAACAAGAGAGTGTAGATGACGACGACAACAACGAAGAGGAGCTTGAGGAATGCTTTCATTAGACCACACATGAAGAAATTCAGAGACTTGGAACAAAACAAAGATCTGTAGAGCATTGGCAAATGAAGACACAAGTTGGCAACATCCAACGCAAGGAGATGTTTGAAGCAAACCACGAAGGATTACAACAATGGACAACATCCAATGGCGCGAATACTTTGTACTCTCACACGATGGACTATGGAGCTACATTTTCACAACCAAGATGTGTCAGCCCACAAGTTAAGAGGAGTGATCCCACACAAAGAAACCTTGACGACATGTGGCACGAAGGGAGAATTGAGAAAAGGTCTACGCGAGCCACCTCCGATTATCAAGGATTGTTCGCTTTCAACTCCGGAGGACCACTCATGATGAAAAGCTTGAAGGCTAAGGTAAACATTAAACTCTCAAGGTACTTTGGAGATGATGTCTTTCTTTTGAAATATCCATGTTCATATCCAATAGTATGATTTGATTCTATGCCTTGCTCCTTTAATGATCATGATAGGCTAGAATTTCTTGAGTATGATAAAGAGGCTATGATGTGCTTAAACTTTGTTAATTCCTTGGCTAATGAACCTTTGCCTAATGAGAGCCTTAGCGCTGAGCAAGAAACTTATGCTACCTTTAATCACATTTTATTCATCCAATTTTAAATTGTAGTTATGATTGCGTATGTTTTTATTACGTCTTGCAAATCTTGGACTTACTTCGTGCTTGGTCAAGCTCGTGACCTTAAAAGAGCGTGTGTCGGATGAAAATCCGAGTTTAACTAACCATGCAGGTCATTAAACCTTAATCAATAGGAGAGAAGTCATGCCCCAAAGAATTGCAAGCTCGTGCATCACCTTCCCTGAATCTCGAGTGGGATGTCACTGTTTTCATCAGTTTTGAGCACCGATCAGATATGTAGAACTGGGCAAAATTTGAAAATCAGAAGATCCATCAAGTTCTGATTCCAACACCTCCAAGATCGATGAATTTGAAGACCCGTACAAGGAGATATGGCAAAAACATTAGGCGCTGCGCAGTCTGAAATCAGATTTGGACAGATTACAACATTGGAGTAAAACGGGTGTAACTCACTCGATTGGAGTCCGTTGGGGGCTAACAAAGACTTGATGGAAATACAATTTCGTGTGCCACAAATTGGAATTTTTTTTTGCTACATGGTCTGATTTGGACTGAGAGGAAAATTCGTGAAAAGAGAGGCAGCGACGAAGAGCAAAGGAGAAGGAGGGGATGATGATGCAAGAGATGATCGGGCAAGTCTTCCATTGAGCGAGAATGAACATGCCAAGCATGGAGAGTGAATCAAAGCTGCATGGACACCTTCAAATCCTGCATGAAGGACCATGGCTTCGTGACCACGAGAAGGTATGTAAGAAAGGCAAGCTCTATGACTTTAAATGAAGCGCTTTGTGGGAGGCAACCCGTTTTCTTTTGTTTTTATATATATAATATGACCGTCTACATTGTGCTCTTAAACTGAACCATCAAGTAACATTGTACCATTGCTCTAATAAATGCCACAACATCATGTTGTATGATCTAATTTTTATTGAGGGAGCATTTTGTTCTTGATCTTGGAAAACTTGTAGACCCTTTTGTGTGCCTATTAGTGTTTAGAGTTTTTTTGTCTTTTTAGAGAGAAATATGAAGTTTGGTACAACCCCATGATTCTAAACTTGTGGCTAGTCAATTTAGGCTAATTCTTTCATTTGTTTTAGACCACCACCATATCATGTCATTTTGTTCATCCAAATTGTTGACACCGTTTTTTGACACGTGTTAGTAAGACGCAGAGAAGCGCCAGAAAAGTCACAAAGACGACGAAAGAGAGAGAAGAAGGAACAACCAGGCGATTCAAAATCGGCCGATTGAGTAGAAGTCAACAAAGACCAGCCAATAGTCAAAGAAGGGAATTAGCCGATGTGAAGGAGGGAAAGTGACAAAAGAAGAATACGCCAAGGAAGGAAAGAAGGCTCAAGCGGGTCAACGTCAGTTGGCAACGGGTCTAAGGAGCTCGACTCTTGCATGAGTCATTTATTTTCAGTAGTAGTTCTAGTTTTAGTCAAGTAAGTCTTGTCGTAATCGACTAGGAGTCAGGTTGCCCTCAGGGCATAAATAGCGACCCTGTGTGGTCAAAGAAAATTGTAGACACCAACAAACACAAAACCTTTACTTTTTCCTACAATTTACCTTTCAAGTCGGCGACTTCGCCAAAAGTTTTCTTCTTCTTGTTTTCTTGTTTCTTCAAGCGTCGTCCTTCGAGTTCGCTGGGCTGCATCGATCGACCTCCAGCAGGCTTGTGAGTACCGCTTTACCGAGTAATATCCAGGCTTTAACCTCCAGGCGTATCGTTGTGGTTTCATCTAGATTTATTCACAACTTACCGATATCAGCTAGATCTACAATTTCTCTGTATCGATTTCTTATTTATTTAGCTTTTATCACCAATTTATCCTGCTCGAGGCTCAATCGTGTCGGCTACTGCTCGTTGCGTCGTCGATGTACCAATCCCAGAGCCGATCCAGATCCGTCTCGTTGCTGACGTCACCAGATTGGCTGATCCGGCTGCTCTGAACATACTTGCACTTCGGCCGATTGACCGATCTCGCTGCTCCCGTATCGGCCGATCAGGCTGTTACGTTGTGCCCACGTGGAGAACTCACATCGGTTCTCTAGCCGATTAACCCGTATTTAACCTTCTACTCTCTTCCGTGCCGATCAACAGGTCAGGTCGGCTGGCACGCCTTGTTTCATCCTGGGGATCCGTTACGTGTTGCTGTGAAAGACTTTATTCCATTTTTTGCGTCAACACATCTTGGCACGCTCGGTGGGACACGAAGAATCATGAACGATGACTAAGGAGCTCAAGAAGCTCGAAGATGTCCATCCTGACAATATACTACCAATTAATGTTGATCAACTCGAGGAAGCTGACTAACCTGAGTACGAGAATTGCATGGCAGAATATGGTTGGCTTTTGATGGGCAGCTTCGGCCTCACCAGAGAAGGGCCAGTAAGGAAGATTCCTCTTTCGAGGCCCACACAGATCATAGTGCAGGCCGAACCTAGAAAGTTACAAGACATGATGACAGAAGCTATGCATAACACTTTGATCGACCAGTCTTCTGTTTTCAACAATTCAGTGCAGAATAGCGTGAAGGAGGTTCTCAGAGAAGAAATCATGAGCTCATACAAGGGACCAACATATTACCAACCTGGCAAGACTTTCCTGTTTGCTTCCAACAAGAGGTTCAATGAAGTGTTGCCAGTTTCTCAACCGATTCCAACTACTACTCCCAGCATCGTCATGACAACTCCTCCTTCTACCATGCCGCCATCAACAACTATGGGGGAGTTTAGTCAGCCAGGATCTCAAGGCTTCGTATCTGTTACTCCTGTGGCACTAAGATTTCCTCCAGAAATAAGTGCAGATGGGAAGTTGATAACATTCGGGATGCCTGCAAGTTCTGCACTAGAGTCAAGCCAGAGACAAGAGACTACAACAGTACCCAAATTCACTGGCCCTTATGCAGCGAGGTTCAATAACCTGGTTGGTACTGCTCTTCAGCATGACAGAGGGATTTTGTTCACATTCTATGATCACAAATCCTAGAGTTAGCAGAGTTATGAGATATCACCTCTACACGCTTATATGGTTAAGTCATTACCTGCTCCTCACAGAGTTCAAAGAACTCAAGAGATGACGCCTCAACCAAATGCGTCAGGTGGATTTTCGGCTAGTCAGCCGATCGTAAGTCACCAGATTGCACAGGAGCAGATGACCCCGGCCATGAAAGCATCTGCTGTGAGAAGCTATGCTGCTAGACTTCAAGAAGAGTACAATGAAGCTATGAAACAAGCTGTACTCTTGGAAGCAATGACAGATCCTTCTTTATTCTCGACACCTCAAAATCAAGAGCAATCCATCCAGGATCTTTCAAAGATTCAGTACATACAGCAGCCGATTGCTCCACAAACAAGCCAGGCAAATCAGGGTTTCTCAGCTGAGCAGCCACTTCAAGGAACATCACATAGTGTTTAGATCCTAAGGCAATATTGGTCTCCTCCTAATCCTTTGGTTATCCAGCCGATTGTTCAGGAGCAGTCGAGAACAGCTGGGGCAACTTCAGGATAGCAATATCCTTCGGCAGGTTAGCAGCCGATTGATCAGAAAAGCCTAATTGCTGAGGTTACAAATATGCTGCAGAATCAATTAGGGTTAAAACCAAAGCAGCAAATGCACATGTATCGGACACCTTACCCTGCATCCTTTGATCAAATCCTATTTCCTCAGAGATTCAAGGTGCCCGACTTCACCAAGTTCACTAGCCAAGATGACACCTCCACCATTTAGCATGTCACTCGTTTGATCATTCAGTGCGGAGAGGCAGGGACAAATGAGTCATTGAGAGTGCGGTTATTCTCATCCTCACTATCAGGGCCAGCTTTCGCTTGGTTTACATAACTCCCAGCCAATTCAATTCAGAGTTGAGAAGATTTGGAATGGTAGTTTCATGGGTACTTCTTCTCGGGGATTCATGAGATGAAACTTACTGATCTCACCAGCTTAAGGCAAAGGAATGATGAGTCAGTACCCAACTTCGTTCAGAGGTTTAGGGAGATGAGAAACAAATGCTATAGCTTATCACTGACCGATAAACAGTTGGCAGAATTGGCCTTTCAGGGACTCTTGCCATCTATCAAAGAGAAATATGCATCACAAGAGTTCAAAAACATCAGTCAGCTTCTCCATCGGCTAAGTCATGAGAGCACTCGGTCATATGAACCCAGGAGAAACTATCAAAAACGAGTATCTTATGTGGATTGCGCCGATGACGAAGAGGAAGCTGAAGTTGATTTGGCTGAGTGGGTACCGAATAGGAAGCCGATTGCATGTCCCTTCGGTAAGAAGGAACCCGAAAGTTTAGCTTTGACACAACCAAAGCTGACAAAATATTCGATCTTCTTCTCCAGCAAGGGCAGACCATGCTTTCACAAAATCATACTATACCAAGTGCCGAAGAATTGAAGAAGATCAAGTACTGCAAGTGGCACAATGCCACATCTCACAACACTGATGAGTGCAAGGTGTTTCGTCAACAGATTCAGAATGCAATAGATCAAGGAAAGCTGAAGTTTGAAACACCTTCTAAATCAGGAAAGCCGATGAAGATCAATCAACACCCTTTTCCTACCAACACGGTTGAAATGACCAAAGCAAAGGTGTTGACGTCTGAATCAGCTAAAAATAAAGGAACCATTGATCTCGAAACTTAGATGACAACAGAAGAAGCTAGAGGGAAGGGTTTACTCGAAAAGGAATCAGCTCAAAGGGTTCTAAGCAGCATGTTACATCACAGGTTCTTCTGAGCAAGTTCCACACCAACAGAAGCAAATCAAGGAAAAGGAAGAATAGACGAGGCATAATGCAGGGCACTGGAGATGTCCGTTCTTCAAATACTGCTAGGAAGAAGGGATCAAGCTTCCGACATCTGACAACTGTCAAGAATGTGAAGGCTTTTATTTAGAAGGACAGTCGTCCAAAAGGCTTTGTTTTGATGACTGGAACAGGAAGCCTATTAATCAAAATCAGTAAGAGCACCCCAACCAACGCATCTCAATATATGATCGGCTGGGGGGCAAGCGCCAAGACAGTCGGCCAATCGGCTAGAAGATATGGCTGATAACAGGGTCCCTGATGAAGACGTGTTTGGCACGAGATCGAGAAAGGCGTCACGCTACATATGAAGACAAGAGCCAACACAAACCCCGTCAACCTAGGTGTGCCCAGAAGGGTTGACCAAGTCTTAAAAGAGAAGGATCCAGCGCTTGTGACAATTAGAACAACAAGAAGAAATTGAGAAGCAAACACTTGATAAGAAGGTCAGATCCCAAATCTGGAGACCCAAACCAAGAGCTGATGATAAGAAGGACGATCAACCAATGGCAAGCATCAACATGGTCTTCATCTTACCCAAATAATTCATGACTCCTGAGGCCGATTCAGATGAAGAAATTTCAGATGAAGAATTAGGATCAGCTCAATTAGCTTTGGATCCAATGTTGGCCAGTTTTGAGAAACCAGAGGAGGAAAAGCGTCAGCACATGAAAGCTCTGTTTCTCAAAGGACATGTTAATGGGAAGCTAGTCACAAGGCTCCTAGTGGATGGCGGTGCATCGGTCAATCTCATGCTCTACTCAATGCTTCGAAGATTTGGAAAGGGTGAAGAAGATTTAACCAAGACCATACCATGCTGCTCGACTTTGAAGGAAACGCATCATCTGCAATGGGTGCTGTCTGTGCGGATCTAACAATCGGCAACAAGACCCTTCCAATTACCTTTTTCATCATCAAGGGGAAAGGATTCTATAATCTGTTAATTGGACGAGATTGGATTCATGCTAATTGCTGCATCCCATCTACCATGCATCAATGTGTGATTCAATGAATTGGAGATTCGGTGGAAGTAGTCAACGTCGGTTCCTCCTTCCACATTGCAGCAGCCGATACGCAGTGGAACTTTGAGAAAGTCATTTGCATATCAGGAAAAGTGTGGGAGACATATTTCCTTAAGATGTCTGACTTTGAGCTTCAGCTGATCCAAACGATCGGTTCCAAAATATAAAGAGATAAAGCACAGAGCTATATCGGCTGATTGGAGGATTGACTGTAACAGGACAAGGCCGATACTCATCAAAGCCAAGGAAAAGTTGGAAACATTAGATTAATTACTTAGCCGATTACTACTTTTGGCTTTTAGCCGATTTAGATTTTCAAGTTGTAGCCGATTTTATTAAATCGCCTCTAGCATAAAAATTAGATAGCCGATATTGTGTATATCGCCTTTAGTCCATAAAATGTAAAGCCGATAAATAATTCGAATGATGGCCGGTGTAACAATCACCCTTAGAACAAAAAATATAAATATATATTTCTTTCTTTCTCTCATATTTCAGTACATGGTGATATTACAAAGTCTGATAAGGAAAAAAATCTGAAGAACAGCCGATTATGTTCATCATCACTAGGCAATCCGCAGTTGCCAAAAGGAGAAGGAAAGCAGATACTAAAAAGCAAAAGGAAGCACAAATTTGACAAGATGAATCACTATTTTGTGACCTTCCCGCAGAACTCGCTGATGAACAAGACATAGGCTTGTTCTTCTTCCTGATGCCAAAGGGGCTATATGCAAACTCTCCTCCACCAGCTGATGAACCCAAGATGCGTCACAAGGATTCTTCTAGCTGTTGGACCTCCTGGCTTCACAAAATGAAACTAGGGAGAGGAGCATGCCATATACTATTTCACAAGAATTCTTCTAGCTGTCAAAAGATCAGAAGAAGAGAAGAAAGGCGAAGAGAAGAAGTTGGCAGCCTATCAGACTTATATTTTGAGCCATGGTTAAGAGATGTGCTTCTTATCGATGGGCGCAGGGTCTATTTATAGCCCAAACACCGGGAAGAGATAAGGATGAAGGAGAATGGGAAAGATGGGAACAGAAGCGCCAGATCCGGTCAAAAGAGGAATAGACACCCCGTGAATGACTCGGCCTTCAAGAGGCTGATATTGATTCAGCCATGTGTTTCCCAAAAATGGGATAGGTACCAACACATTTTAGAAATTCTCCACGTCGTCAAACTGTAGAGCATGCATTGAGATTGTTTTTCCCTCAAAGTTGCAGACGGAGACTGCAATCTTGATAGCATCGTCAAGGAGTAAAGCCATTCTAAGTAAAAGCTTACTATTTGGAACAGATGGCTATTTCTTCCTGGAAACTCTTTTAGGAGTGAACGCCTCTCATTCCTAAGACTTAAGATAGCCGATCTGAATCATCGACTAAAACTACCATGACTCTGGTGAACTTGTGGAAAGATCCTTGAACAAAGAAGTACATTTTATAGAGGGGGGGGGCAGAAAAGATGAATCAGAGTCACATGGTGAATCATCATATTAAGCAGCATGAGGAAAGAATCATATTCATTCAAAGTGAATCAGAAGAATTGACGACAAGATCTCAGATTAATTATTAGGGGATGATAACTGATTACATAGAAATAAAAGGCCGGTTGCATCAGCCAATGATACAGTACATCAGGGTTTCAACATATTCTTTGCTCTATCTAATTCTACTCTGACCAAAACGATTTCCTCATCTACTTGATTTAGTTCTTGAAGAAGGCGATCTCTCCTGATCTCCAAAGCTTCAAGCTTCTTCTCATCATTAGAGACTACGAGGTGAAGTCCTTGTTCTAGCCTCGGCGGGAGCGTCTGTGGGTTTGCACCAAAAGCATTGATGCTCGTCAAGACTTTTTCTACATCATTACGATTGGGGGACTAAAGGGAGAACACGGGATGAGCATCATCAAGGGAATTCATATTTATAGGCCGATCAAGAGCATTCAGTCAAAACAATAAAAGTGGAGCGTTTGGAGTTGGCTAGCACATTTAAAAGCCAACTACAAAAGGACCAAGTTCCAGAGTTACACATATAGAATATTTAAACTATTCCTAATGAATGGATGGTATTGATGGCATCTACACGGAGTTGATCGACTTCATCTATCACTCTCCGATCGGCGTCGGCTGAACCTGGAATCGGCCGCTCTTCTCGACAGATGGCTTGGGCTTTCTTAGCAATAGTATTTTTCATGCGTTCCATGCTGCTAATCGTACTTGGGAGGTCTGCTAGCTTCTTTTCCTCCAGAGGTAGGTCTGTTTCAAGTTGCCTCAGCTCTACAAGCAGCTCTACACGTCTTCTCTTCATTCGGTCGATGCCAACAATAATTTCGAGACAGGAGTTAGACAAAGTCTGAATCTTTCTGTCCAAATCTGCCACCTGGGAGTCAAGAGTTTCCCGATTCTGAATCAATCTCACTTGATGGACTCTCTCTTCCAGCTGATTTTGTGCATCTTCAACTCGGGACTGATAAGTTTCTATAAAAGCAACTGCATCCAATTTATTCTTGATCTCAACTAGAAGATGTCCTGTGATCTGCTTGTAAATATTTCTGATCGGCTCAGCTTCCTGGACTAACTGGCTGATATCTTGATCAAGAAGAGGTAGCATGTCACGAAGCCGCGCTTGAACATCATCAGGAAGTGGACCTAGGGATAACACCGGGGAGGTGCTACCGATTGGAAAATCGTCTTGAACCTATTAAAAGTGAAAGACATGGCAAGGGAGTTATTTTTGATCAAATACAGAATCAAATAAGTCCAAGATGATTACAGTTGGGTTTGGCAATCCTAATTCAGCCATGGTCTGATCTTCTTTATCAAAGAGAATAGTGTCAATCAATTCCTTCTGATGCTACAGACTAGGTTGAGTAGCCGATACCAGGGAAATTGGTTTTTCATGTCGAAGCTCGACGGCTATTGTTGTCGGTTCCACCTCTGGCGGATTTCCTACAGATTGATCGGCCGATGAAGTTGGGTTTCCTTCGGCTATTCTTGCTTTTTCCTGAACAAATTTGTCCAGCAGACTGCGAGAAAGATCAAGGATGAAGAAATAAATCTTCAGCTGATCCAAATCAAAGGAGAAAAGGAAATTCAGATGAAATAATTACCTTTACAACATCTACTAGCACTCCAGCTGCATGGCTCGGATCAACATATACGGTGTCGATTGGGACATCAATAATCAAACCAGACACATCAGTTTGGATATTCTTTTTCATACGGTTTCGCCGGGTTGTCACCTTCTTAGATATATGATCTACTTTCCCAGCATCCTTCCTTTTTGCAGTAAGATGGGCAGCACCATCCATAACGCTCGCAATAGGAGGAGCATTGTAACCAAGATATGTAAGAGCCCGAGGAGGAAGATAGTTAATCGACCTTCCGCTAGCACTAACTTTCAGAGGATCAACAAAGTCACCCTAAAAAACAAAAGGAAATGTGTTAAGTCATGCAAGAAAAGGAAGATGAGGAGAATAGCACTTCGAAAATACCTCATCAGGCAGAGCTGCATAGGCATCATCAAACTGTTCACAATACACTCTTGGAGCCACACAGAAGAGATGAGCATGCGCTCCCTCCACCAAGTCTGGAAAAGGGGAGAAGTGAAAGAGACAGGAGCCCAGGAATCAAGATTTATGGTAGAAGAATCTGGAGCCAAATCCCTCAAGTAATGGTAATGAAGGACTTCACAAAGTATCTCTCTTGATTTGACAAGGGTTGTGAAGTAAAGGCCGATTGGTAATTAACCAAATGTCAATTGACGAGCGGCCACACAAGGATTATAAAATTCATAGGAGGTAGGGATAGTATTTCCAAAGAAGTTGGCTGGAAGAATCCTAGGTTTTATAATCACTTCAAAAGCTTCCTTGATATCATCATCAACAAGATTGGCAAAATCATAAAGATGCTCAAAGATGTTATCAGGATCCAAATATGCATAGGTGATGGTGGTATCTCTAGAAGAAATCAGACACTTCATGCCCATCTTGTTTTTTGCCAGGAAAGATAGAAACTGCTTCGCCGAAGTTGATGCATCAGCGAGTCTCTGAAGCTACATTTTCTGGCCCATCTACTGGGAAGGACATTGAGAAAACATCTTTCTCCAAGGTGGTACAAAAATAAAGGTTCAACCACATGTTGATAAACCACCAAGCACCTCCCAAGCTACCTACGGGTTTGCTAGTTGACAGGTGTGACAACCCCACCCGAGATAAGTCCGTACTATCACCTAAGCCAATCCACTTTGGTCATTCAGTGATAATAAAGAATTATCCCATTGAGTGTTGCCGGGTCAAGCCCGGTAAATCACTTGAATCAACACACAGAGGATCGAACACGCATACATTAAAACTCCCACGAAGGAGAGTCCAAAGTACCTTACAATTTAAGACTAATCTTCCCAGTAGGGTCACTTATTACAAATCATAGTTCATGATATGATAAACCATGGTTCAGAGTTTTAAAAGACAGTGGAATTAAACTAACGGTAACTTGGCATCATGGGAGGCCATCCATAACGCCATTATTCTCTGTCATTCACCCATTCCAGCTCCAAGCCGGGAGATTTCGCCAAGCCAACATTATTACCTGAAAACAACAGATATAGCAAGGCTGAGTATACTAATACTCAACAAGGCTTACCCGTCTAAAAAGACTTAACCTTCTAATCATGCTTGCCTTTCGGCTAAAGGGTTTGTTTTGCCAAAAAGCTACTATGGAGTAAATCCTTACTTTCAAGATTTTAGCTCAAGTTCTAGTAGGATACTTTATTACTAAATAAGCAACTAATACAAGCATAATTGTGCAAACAATTAATCAAACATCAAGTTTATCAACATTTCATCATAGAGGGATTATCATGGCCAGTTAATTAAGCACTCTCGGATAACAGTGAGAGGCCGACGATCGATCGATTGATAACCTTGCAAGGTGAACCTAAACATACGGGAGAAAACACTCACAATGAGTGCATTCAACCAAACGGTTCCCGTCATTCCTCAGATTAGGATCTGATGCCACAGTCCTAGGTACAAGACTAGCTGGCATGCCTCACACTAGCATCCAGCGTCACACATGCACCACAGGTAGCTAGCCTGGGGCCGCAACCCAAGATTAGTAGCGCAAAGTTGCTGCACCGCATCATTCAGGTACTAGGCTTACCGTACCCTTTTCCAACAAATGTTTAGTACTTTCAAACGCTTAATTTCTTAACCACTGGACCAGAGCCCAAAATCCCATGCTCTTACCACGTGAGCAATCCAATTTAACAATCTTATGATTCCAACATAAGAACCTATTCTTGCGAGCGAAGTACATCACTCGATTTGTACCGGGTCTTTAGTGCATAGCAACTAGCGACCTAGCATACTAGTAAAAGATCTTAGGTACTTATGGATCATGCATCTAGGGTTTTCATTCAACTCCTGAACGTAAATGCACATAGATAATCAAGCATAATTTCAGAAATTTAAAAAGGAAACACATAGGTAAATGTTAAACCGGGGCTTGCATTTACTAGCAAGTTAGTAGGAAAGTCTTCCGAACTTGGTTCGGGTCTTGTTGCACTTCCACGTAGGTCACTTCTCCCTCGAATGGTCCGTCACCTCGTTTCGAGACGAACTCGTAGCTACCGGCAGAAGGTTCTACACGTACGATGCATATGCAAGAGTTAATTGGTGAAGGGAGTTATTTAATTCCAAGGTATCATATGACAAGCATAGGGTGTCAAGTTGACCACATTCATCTAAATAGAATATATTCAGCATACTCTTCCATAAAGATAATCAAGCAATGTTTATTAATTATTATTTTAACAGTGATTGTGTGCAGATTTATGTAAACCAATTAAAATTACAACATTCAAGTTACATTTCAGAAGTCCACATTAGCATTTCTTAAAGATAAAACACACATAGGTCCTTAAAAGAGATGGTTTCTTTATTTCTCTTTTTATATACTTGTTTCATTCCAAAAATCATTATGGTAAAACCATGCAGTAGAACACAATGAAACTTTTTTTACCAGCACACAGTGCTACAACAGAGCTACTGCCAAATTTTCATAGCAATCAGAGCTATATTCTAAGCATGAAAAATATGACAATTTATTCCTAGCAAAAACAATAATATTTAATATAGAGAAAACTACTCATGCACTGGAGCTCAAAATTTACACAGAGCCTCTAGGGACTAAAACTGAGCAGTACACCAAAAATCCGCTCCAGAACCTTCACGCTACACAAAAATAACCATTTTCAGCCTAGTAAACACTACAGAAATTATACAGGACTATATATAACTGAAATGTAGCCCAACTTTCTCCTATAGCACTATCATGGCATAAACAACTACTAGATCAAAGGTAAACACCACTGGAGCAACAAACATTGAGATATAGATTTTACTTTATAAACAAGCATCATTCAGAAACAGATATATAGATAGTTCAAAAATACATGATAAATTTACCAAGAGTACATCTAAGCATAACCAGATGATAGCCACAAGATTTGCCACAAAAAGCGTACATATGAAGCTATCCAAAATATATACACAGATCTAGCATAAAAGCAAAATAAATCATAACTAGAGATTCACTCAGCAACTTTGTGCAAAAACTTAGGTATAGCCTATTCTAGTGATGACTAACAACATATCCAAAGATCAAGCCTAGCTCATGAGTAGAACTCAAGTTATGAACAAACCTACTCAAACTGTGTTTGAATTTTTTTCCAAATCTATTCATCAAAAGTATATACAGCCTTTCTAAAAGATGTAAGTCTACTCACAAGGAAACAACCAAATTGGTTTTACATTTTTATGTTTTTTCTGTGAATTACTATGATTTTTCAAATATCTAGCAAAAACAAAGAAAAAGGGAAGAATCTATTTGCTGAAAGGACCTTGAAAAGATTTAGGGGTTCACAACCATGCCCTCGACATTTTTGCATACTCACGGACATACTTTGACCAACTTAAACTCTTGGTCTCAAATCGATGGGAAGGCTTCTGATTGCAGCGAGAAAAGAGTTTATACATCAGAAGTTATATCCAACCCCGTTAGTGTTGACGGCTGTTAAGTACCACTTTTATGCCGTCAACTCCTACATTAAATAAATGAAAAGTGATTATCAACACTAGAATAGGGATTTATACTGATACTTTCCACCAATTCCAATGTCTATTCGAATGCAAGTATTTAGCACAAGAAATGGAGAGAAAGCTTGCACATTTGATCCAAGCTATTCAGGACCTCGTGGTCCCCTGAACCAAAGGCATGAATATGGCATCATTATAAACAATCTCAAATGCCAAATTGGATTGCATCATTGTGACAGGCTCGTTGAGATGATCGAAATGGATATATCATTTGTCTACTTCGGAGTCCGGATGAAAGAGATATGCACAAAACAAGATCACCCTCTTGATATCATGTGGGCCCGGTGGGACCCACACCAGATCACGTAGCGACGTGTTGCCACATTAGATGCCATGTCTCCATGACACATCATCAATCCATGTGAAGCATGTCCCGACAAATCAAACACCACCACGTGTGCAACACAAGGATCCAAGGGCCCACCGGGGACCCAAACCGCCTCAAAACTCCGCATGCACCTGGGAAAGATCGTGGGACCCACAAACCAGTCTCTCACAGAAAGCACACGACGAAGCATGGCAGACAAGGGTCGGCCAAACCCCACTTCGGCCGATCCCCTTTTGTCGCCATTCATCTCCTGCTTCCACGTGGTCGTCCCCCATTGGTCCCTTGCAGCGTTCCGGGGTGTTTTGGCGACATTTGGCGTCCTAAACAACCCTGTCCCTTGCCTATAAATAGAAGGGGAGGGGGTAGGAAATGAGACACCACTTCACCCAAGGATGAGAGCTTCCCTTCAAAGGAGAGGCCTCTCCTTGCTAGATTAGAGAATAGGATAGTGAGAGAGGGATTTGTATCTTTATGGATGCTTCGTTCTTCAATTAGAGTAAAGTGAGTATTTTCACATTTTTTATTTAGACTAAAGTGTTATACATACTTGAGTGATATGTTCTTGTGTTCTTCACCTGTTCATCATTTAGAGGCACGTGTTCTTCACGAACACGCTCCCTCGATCTAGTTGATTAGGTGTGCAAGTTTGTATCTCATTTGTATGACTAGTCTATTAGAATAAAGTGGATATGCTTGCATGCTCTGATTAGAATAAAGTGTGTTTTGATTCCTTCCTAATAGTTTATGCTAGGTTGCATGAGTAGACTTTTTCCTCTGCTAGTGCGTAGATTCTGGGTTTATGCGTTCGTCTGCTGCAAGTCGTTCGTATACGTTGGAAGCATAGTACGGGGTCAAGTGCTCTCTTGCATGTCTTTAGTATAAGCCAGTAGTACCTATAGTGAGTGAGATCAATTCTCTTCCATGGTCGTAGTTCTATCAGTACAAAGTACCGTAGTCCGTTGGCTACGACAGTAACCACATAGTTGACGTAGTGTCACGCTACCGGTTATCATTCGTTCGGCTTATCCCAAGGTTAGGTAGAAGCAGTCCAGGTGGTGGTGACAGCCCGTCTGGCCCTCATTGATCCTCCATGGCTGGATATAGTCAGATCTTCGTTCCACATAGATCCACGTGCCGGAGTCGCCTGTTAAGTCAGGGCTATCGGTACCCTAAGCCAAGTTCTATCTAGAGATCGACCTTTAATCTCATTTATAGTGCTATCTTTAGGAATCCTCTCTATCCTCGCCTCTTATCTGGGTGTGTCCTTGGACCGACTAGTACGAAGCTGGTGCACACACATTCCCTTGGAATACTCTGAGGTGAAAGCTACAATGGTATCCATGCGCTTGCGGATTTATTCGTGTGTCGTTAAAATACCCAACAAGCTTTATGGCATCGTTGCCGGGGAACGGTTGTTGTATCTATCTTCTACCTAGTGGTCCTCGTATCATTTTATCTTTTTTCTATCTCTACCCCCTTTATCATGGAACAATCTACTATCTGCGAGAGTTTGAGCAAGTGTGTTCATGCATCGGCATTGCAGACATGTCACACGATACCCTTAAGTGGAAGTTGTTTCCCTTCTCTCTTGTAAAAGGGGCTAAACAATGGTACACGAAAACCGTGGGTAGCATGAACGGGAGCTAGGATGACCTTATAGACAAATTTTGTCTTTAGTTCTTCTCCATGACCCAGATGCATGCTCTACGAAAGGCTATCGTATCCTTCCAATAGAATGAGAAGGAACCTTTAGGTGCGGCCTGGGCTAGATTTGCACTCTTGGTGAAACTAGGCCCTGTCCTATCGATGCCCAATGCTATGTTGCTTCAGCACTTTTACACGGGTCTCGATCAGGACTCCGCCCAATATCTCGACATCACCGTCGGGGGATCCTTTTTTGAAAGGACTTTAGGTGAAGCTATAGAAATCTTAGAGCGAATTTCTGAAAATGCCTCCTTCATAGCTGAGTCTGAACCCCTGCACAAAGAGTTCGTGTCGAGCCATGAGAGTCTCTCAACGACCGAACCAGAACCAATGATTTCCACATCCCAAGATTCGTCTGTTGAGCTCTCTCCTGAACCAAGAACACTAGAGGAAGAAGAAATTCAACCTTCGGAGTTCGCATTCCGATTCGAGGATGACCCTTCTAGGAATCACAAAAATACCTCAAATCTCTCTAATGCCCAATTAGGGGAGGAAGTCTTTTCTGTCCATATCTTTCAATCTAGAAATCTTTTGACAGAACCTTCCCCTAGGCCTACGGTACCTCCTTTGCCTCCCGATCCTCCAAACAAAACATCTATCATGGAGGCTATGGAGAAGAAGTGGTCGACTGGAGTGGGACACTTTTTCCGAAGCACTTTGGATTTGTTCACCCTCTACGATCGTTTCTTGTTCCATAAGGGGAACTACCGTAGAAGCCCATCTTAACCCCACTATGGAGGTTAATATTATGCCATGGCATATAGCATATACTTTGTTGGGCAATGTTACGCTAAGACCATCCGACAAGCTCCTCAAGAGTTGTCCCTCCGGACACATTCTTGAGTGTCGAGGGGTTGCATGTGCTGTGCCGCTCCTAGTAGACAAGATCAAGGTTAATCTAGATTTCTACATCTTTGATGTTCTCGATCTTGATCTCCTCCTAGGCTCCCCTGTATAAAAACTTCTCGATGCATCTTGAGGGAGCCAAGATGAAAAGCTTAGGGAAGCCGCTTCTGCCACCATTCCCTTACTTTCAGAAAGTTCTATGGAGAAGCCTCTTCCCAAGCAAAACTCGCTCGAGGATATGATGCATATATCTCCGTTCGCATCGTCCGAGCCCATTCTCGTTGAGGGTGTAGAATTCTCCACTCCTCAGGAGTATGACTCGGAAGACCCTCCTCACCTTTGTGAAGACGAACGATCATCATCACCCTTGATCGAGTTTGAGCCTCTTCCCGTTGGCCCAAATTATGTTGCTCTCGACTTTGATCGAGAATCGACATCGAGCTTGAATGATGTATCTCTTGAGATGGGGAAATCATGGGCCATGGAAATCTATGAGGCGCCGACTCTGAATTCCGAAGGAAAGAATTCCATTGACAAGCATGGTAGCTTCACTCTTGATATACCTCAGGAACCATGCTTGCATCATGCCTCTCCAGAGCCAGCCATGCTTAGTGCACTGAGCATGCATGATAACTACAACCGCCTTATGGTCCTTTCTTGTAAAAGTTTAGAAGGATGGTTGTAGATGCATATGTTTACCATAAGCATTGCAGATTTCTGATAGAGGCGGAGTGCCCGATCTTTCGGTGAATGGAGATAAATCTGATTTGGTGGAAGTTGACCCTCATGATCCGACTACGACGAGCGAGACTCGAAGCGCCAATGCAATCACTGAACCAACTCCCGATGGTTACCGACCTTGCTGGCGCAAGATCAGCCTGATCACGAATATCGTTTCCTGCACGCAATCGAAGAACGAACAAGAAAAAGAGGCGAGCAATCTTACTATCACTCGAAGGTGGAGTTCTGAATCACAGAGGACAACACGTATTTGTGTGTGTTCTGGTGTAGCTAAAGCTAGATGTAAAACAAAACTCAAGTTGTAAAATGAGAAGGACTCTATCTAATATAGGAAAACAAAAGGAGGGGGTGCAGCCCCTAGAGTCGACGCGGCCACGAGAGGGGGGCGCGGCCAGGAGGTGGGACGCGAGCCTGGGCGCCTCCAACCCTAGGCGCCCCACCTGGGCTTCCCTATTGGGCCAGCAACTACCCTTGTGGGCCTTCGTTCTTCAGCAGCATTATGTAGGAGCCTCTAGCGCAGGTGTAGATGCAGCTCGTACGGACGGTGACGCCTGGAATGGTGCTGCTGGTGTAGATGTACCCGTGTCGGTGGTGATGTCCTCATCATCCTCCCCTTCTTGAACTGAAGTCGTCCTTGACGGCAACTCCTCATCCTCTCCCGCATACGGCTTTAAATCTGCAACATTAAAACTAGTGGAAACACCAAACTCCGCAGGCAGGTCAAGAACATAAGCATTATCATTAATTTTGGTTAGTATCTTAAAAGGACCAGCAGCACGAGGCATCAATTTAGAACGTCGTAAAGTAGGAAACCGATCCTTTCTCAAATGCAACCAAACCAAATCACCAGGTTCAAAAGTAACATGTTTTCTCCCTTTACTACCCGCAACCTGATACTTAGCATTAGCAGCAGCAATGTTTTGTTGAGTTTGTTCATGCAAGCTAATCATTTGATCAATATGTGTAGCAGCATCTATGTGTGGGACGTCCTCAGCATCAAACGCAAACAAATCAATAGGCGCTCGAGGAATATAACCATAAACAACCTGAAAGGGGCACATCTTTGTAGAAGAATGCGTGGAATGATTATAAGCAAACTCAACATGAGGCAAGCAATCCCCCCATTGTTTCAAATTTTTGTCTAAAACAGCCCTAAGCATGGTTGACAAAGTTCGATTAACCACCTCAGTTTGCCCATTAGTCTGAGGGTGACAAGTTGTGCTAAACAGCAATTTAGTGCCCAAATTTTTCCAAAGTGACCTCCAAAAATGACTGAGAAACTTAGCATCACGATCAGAGACTATTGTATTTGGAATACCATGCAAGTGAATAATCTCTCTAAAGAACAATTCAGCAATATTGCTAGCATCATCAGTCTAATGGCAAGGTATAAAATGAGCCATTTTAGAGAATCGATCAACAACCACAAAAATGTTGTCCATCCCCTTCTTAGTTCTAGGCAATCCCAAAACAAAGTCCATAGAAATATCGAGCCACGGAGAAGTAGGGACAGGCAATGGCATATACAAACCATGGTTGTTCAGGTGGGACTTAGCTTTCTGACAAGTAGTGCAACGTGCAACAAGGCGCTCAACATCAGGACGCTTCCGAGGCCAAAAGAAGTGAGCAGCCAACACCTCATGTGTCTTGTAAACACCAAAATGTCCCATGAGACCACCTCCATGCGCTTCCTGTAACAACAAAAGACGAACCGAGCTTGCTGGAACACACAGCTTGTTAGCGCGAAACAGGAACCCATCCTACATGTGGAATTTGCCCCATGGTTTCCCATTCATACAATGAGCAAAAGCATCTTTAAAATCAGCATCGTCGACATATTGATCTTTTATGGTCTGCAAGCCAAAGATTTTAAAATCTAACTGGGACAACATAGTATATCGACGAGACAAAGCATCAGCAATGACATTTTCCTTCCCGTTCTTATGTTTAATGATGTACGAAAAGGACTCAATGAATTCTATCCAATTAGCATGACGACAGTTCAGATTGGTTTGGGTACGAATATGTTTTAAAGCCTCATGATCAGAATGAATAATGAACTCGCGATGCCAAAGATAGTGCTGCCATGTTTGCAAAGTGCGCACTAAAGCATAAAGTTCCTTATCATAAGTAGAATATCGCAAGCTAGCACCGCTTAATTTTTCACTAAAATAAGCAACGGGTTTTCCTTCTTGTAACAAAACATCACCTAAGCCAATACCACTAGCATCACATTCAAGCTCAAATATCTTGTCAAAATCAGGTAATTGTAAGAGAGGAGCATGGGTTAACTTATCCTTTAAAGTGCCGAACGCTACCTCTTGCGAATCACTCCAATCAAACGTCACACCTTTCTTTGTAAGCTCGTGGAGAGGCGCTGCAATGGAGCTGAAATCACGGACGAACCTGCGATAGAAACCTGCAAGTCCAAGAAAACTCTGAATCTGTGTGACCATCGTCGGTGTAGGCCACTCTCGAATGGCGTCGATCTTGCTGCTATCCACCTCAATGCCTTGTGGAGTAACAACATAGCCAAGAAATGAGACATGTTGTGTGCAAAAGATGCATTTATCCATGTTACCAAACAAGTTAGCAGCACGCAACGTATCAAAAACAGCACATAAATGTTCTAAATGTGCTTCCATGGACTTACTGTAAATCAGAATACCATCAAAATAGACAACAACGAACAATCCAATGAAAGGCCTTAGAACTTCATTCATTAAGCGCATAAAGGTGCTGGGAGCATTAGTCAAACCAAACGGCATAACCAACCATTCATATAAGCCAAATTTCGTTTTAAAAGCTGTTTTCCATTCATCACCTAGTTTCATTCTAATCTGATGGTAACCACTACGCAAATCAATCTTTGTGAAAATAATGGCACCACTAAGCTCATCTAGCATATCATCAAGTCGTGGTATGAGATATCGATAACGAATGGTGATGTTATTAATAGCACGACAATCTACACACATACGCCAGGATCCATCTTTCTTTGGAACAAGTAACACAGGAACTGAGCAAGGGCTGAGAGACTCATGAATGTAACCCTTGTCAAGCAATGCCTATACCTGGCGCTGGATCTCCTTTGTCTCATCCGGATTTGTACGGTACGGGGCGCGATTCGGAAGCTGTGCGCCTGGAATGAGGTCAATCTGGTGCTCAATGCCACGGAGTGGTGGGAGACCCGGTTGCAAGTCTTTGGGAAAGACATCAGCGTACTCCTGCAAAAGGTTAGCAACCACAGGGGGAATATCCAAAGACGGTGCATCATCAAGTGAAACGAGCAGACTAGAGCATATGAGTGCGTAGCAAGGCAATTGAGCATCACATAAATCATCAAAATCAGCACGTGTTGCAAGTAGAACAGGAGCATGCAACTTGATTCTAGAATTAATCGACCGTGATGGTTCAAGTTTCTTAGCAGTTTTAGCAGCTCTAGCAACATCATCTTTAACAATTTGTTCAGGTGTCATAAGATGTATAATTATTTTCTGTCCCTTAAACATTAAAGAATAATGTTTCGAACGACCATGATGCAAGCTATCAGTATCATATTGCCAAGGTTGACCAAGTAACAAGGAACATGCTTCCATGGGAACAACATCACAATCAGCAAAATCAGAATAAGCACCCATGGAGAAATGAACACGCACTGTTTGTGTTATTCTAATTTTCCCACCATCATTAAGCCATTGAATGTGATATGGATGCGGATGCTTACGAGTGGGTAAAGATAGTTTCTCAACCAGCGCGGTACTCGCCAAATTGTTGCAGCTACCGCTGTCGATGATGATGCGAATCGATCGTTCCTTCACAACGCCCTTTGTGTGGAAAAGGGTGTGTCGCTGATTCGTCTCCGGCGGGGCAACCTGTGTACTGAGAACACGCTGCACAACAAGAGTTTCATACCTATCCACATCATCCGGGTTGACGTGTACATCCGTCTTTGCTGCATGGTCAGTGGCTAGCATGGTATGTTGAATATCCTCAGAATCACTAGCGGAAGAGTACTCACCATCATCACGAATGAGCAAAGTGCGCGTGTTCGGGCAGTCTCGAGCCACGTGGCCACGTCCGCTGCAACAAAAACACGTGATATCCTGCGTACGGCCTGTGGTGGGGGTCGCGCCTGTGGATGGAGCGGCGCCTGCAGGTTTGGCCGCCCTATCACGGGATGTAGGCGTGGCCGCAGATGGTGTAGGAGAAGCAGCCGCGGGGCTGGATGTCGAGGTACGACCTGCAAAAGGGTTAGAAAAAGTCTTCGAGCGGCGTCCCTGCACTTCGCGTTGGTGATGTCCTCATCAATTTCGTACATGCATGTGGCACTTACCTTGCAGATGAAGCTTCAATGACACATCAATAATTGGTGGTGAGACGGGAATGACATCACCAATGATAGCTGCAGGAAGAAGTTCCCATGGTCGAGCTTATGACCGTAAACAAAGCACTACCAGGAGATAACCTGGATTAGGTTAGATTTTATTTCCCTTTTCAAATAAGCAAGAGCATGTTTTTAGGATAAAGTTGTCCTTCTGGTATTTTTGGTCCTAACCCCTTTCAGGTGAAGATCATAAAGAATGACAGACAGGTGACGCCTAAGAACATGTGAGCTACATCGACTACAACACTTTGGTAAGTTTTTGGTGAGAGGACATTTACGAAAGGAAGCTTGATCTTCGCACACTTGAGCTTTGTTGCTTAGCAATGCAAACTTCAAGTGTGGGGGAGGCATGTGAGCGTCCCGAGTAAAGTCCCTCTCATACCAAAACTTATCTTCGTTTGGAGATGATCTTAGCTCTTGCATCTTGCCCAGTTAGGTACGTCCTGCTTTTGACTTTAAACAAAGCCCTTCCGGGAGGTTGCCCAATGTTCACCTTCTTATGCTCATGTTTATATCCCTTTGAAAATAGCTTGATCTTGCTTTTATGCTTCCTTTATCCATGTTTGTAATGCTATGGTTCGAGTGCATGTTTAGCTATGTGCATTCAGAGGTTTGTTTTGAATTAAGCATGGTGCTTAGGTTGAAAAGGTCTTCTTCAATCAAACAAGACAAGGTGTCAAGTTTGATTGATGAACCTTATAGTTAATGCATGCATGGATATTGGTTGTATATGCGGACTAACCCTTGTAGGAACCGAATCCAAATGGGGTAAGTTATCGAGCTTGATTCAAAAGGGAAGGTAAGCCAAGATCTGTCAGTCTTGTTGAGCTAGGTTCATGGTGAATAAAAAAACAAAAAAATATGTTTGCTTTCGAATAAAGACTCCCTGGTTCTCAAACCGGTGGAGTCCCTCTTTTTTTCCTCTTTTGGTTTGAAGACAGCACAAGGTACATGAACAAGTGTGGGGGAGATCTCCCAAGCTTATCATCGACATACACACTTGAGATCCCCCACACAGGCGTTGCACAACCTCGACTGCGCTTTCATGACAACGGACAAGGTAAATTAGGGTGAGCCGACTTCCCCATGGGTCAGCTGGACCACTGCTAGTCCTCCTTGATCCCCTTTTCTTTAGGAGCGATGGTATGTGCACCCTTTATCTCACTCTTCCTGATTTATGAGTTTGAATAAGTTTCAATTCTTATCTGTTAAATCAACTCATGGAATCATGCTCGACTTGCTCTACATGTTTCCTGTGGTTGTCTTGCATATGTTTTATTCCATACTTATTATCTTGATGCTTGTGAAAAAAATATCATTAGGGAACTCATGCTCATCTAAGTAGTTGATGTTTGTGATATGGTTTGATGATATGATCTTCTCTCTGAATGTTTGAGTGCTTGGGAATTTTATTTGAAAACTTGAAAACCCTCTGCAAAGCTCCTCTTTGATATGCCAAAGTCCTACCAAAGCCATATGATGAGCTTTGTCAAATTGGTGTGACCCTTGTGAGAATTCTTTTCATGCTTTTATGATCAAGATTCATGTGCACACCATATCCCCTTGCTATGCTTCTACACTAGAAGTTGGCAATGTATCATCCATCCATTCCACAAAAATAAAGCTCCATATGTGGTGTGACCTCTCTCTCCAAAAGTATTCTTGAAAAAAAAGAGACATGGGCTATGCAAGAAAAGAAACAAAATCATGCTCAAAGCATGAGAAAAAAGAAGAAACAAAAGAGATAGCCCATGTCCAAAGGAAAGAAGAAAAAGGAGAGAGGTGGAATCATGCAAAAAGGAGTTTCAATAAATCAGATGGTAATAACTAGCACCCACTCCGGGCCTAGTGTCCACCTTACCTTCACCACAACATTCACCCTATATATGGTAATATCTAGCACCCATTTCGGGCCTAGTATCCACCTTACCATATCCATCACATCCATACATGTGCACATCTTGATCTGATTGTATGACTTGATTTTCTCCTTGGATCCGGTTTTTGACTTTGCAATATATGTTATAGAAGTATGCTTTATCTTTTATCCTACCTTGAGCTCCACATATAGCCATCATTGGAAGTAGGATGAAAGAAAGGCAATTCTAATGCCTTGGTGAGGATATATACACATTGAGTGATTTGAGAGAATCAAATGAGGAGCTAAGCAAAGTTTATTTTAAAAACTTATTGCAAAACCCCAAGTTACTTGACATGATGAGCAGAAGTGATTTGATTCCACCGTTCCATTCCTCAACTACCCAAGATGGCATGATAGACACTTCACAAAGTTCACAAGTACAAGGTATGATTTGGAATATCTCTTATGCTCGCTTCATACCATTGGATATCATGTCTCACCTTGATTCTTTCTCCTTCACTCGAGGACGAGCGAAGGTCAAGTGTGAGGGTGTTGTTGACGGCTGTTAAGTACCACTTTTATGCTGTCAACTCCTGCATTAAATAAATGAAAAGTGATTATCAACACTAGAATAGGGCTTTATACTGATACTTTCCACAAGTGTCGATGTCTATTCGAATGCAGGTATTTAGCACAAGAAATGGAGAGAAAGCTTGCACATTTGATCCAAGCTGTTCAGGACCTCGTGGTCCCCTGAACCAAAGGCATGAATATGGCATCATTATAAACAATCTCAAATGCCAAATTGGATTGCATCATTGCGACGGGCTCGTCGAGATGATCGAAATAGATATATCATTTGTCTACTTCGGAGTACGAACGAAAAAGATATGCACAAGATAAGATCACCCTCTTGATATCATGTGGGCCCGGTGGGACCCACACCAGACCACGTGGCGACGTGTTGCCACATTGGATGCCATGTGTCCATGACACATCATCAATCCATGTGAAGAAACTCCCGACGAATCAGACACCGCCACGTGTGCAGCACAAGGATCCAGGGGCCCACCGGGGATCCAAACCGCCTCAAAACTCCACATGCACCTGGGAAAGATCACGGAACCCACATACCAGTCTCTCAGAGAAAGCACACGACGAAGCGTGACGACAAGGGTCGGTCGAACCCCACTTCGACCGATCCCCTTTTGTCGCCGTTCATCTCCTACTTCCACGTGGTCGTCCCCCATTGGTCCCTTGCAGCGTTCTGGGGTGTTTTGGCGACATTTGGCGTCTAAAACAACCCTGTCCCTTGCCTATAAATAGAAGGGGAGGGGGTAAGAAATGAGACACCACTTCACCCAAGGATGAGAGCTTCCCTTCAAAGGAGAGGCCTCTCCTTGCTAGATTAGAGAATAGGAGAGTGAGAGAGGGATTTGTATCTTTATGGATGCTTTGTTCTTCAATTAGAGTAAAATGAGTTTTTTCACATTTCCTATTTAGACTAAAGTGTTATACATACTTGAGTGATATGTTCTTGTGTTCTTCGCCTGTTCATCATTTAGAGGCACGTGTTCTTCACGAACACGCTCCCTCGATCTAGTTGATTAGGTGCGCAAGTTTGTATCTCGTTTGTATGACTAGTCTATTAGAATAAAGTGGATATGCTTACATGCTCTGATTAGAATAAAGTGTGTTGTGATTCCTTCTTAATAGTTTATGCTAGGTTGCATGAGTAGACTTTTTCCTCTACTAGTGCGTAGATCCTGGGTTTATGCGTTCGTCTGCTGCAAATCGTTCGTATATGTTGGAAGCATAGTACGGGGTCAAGTGCTCTCTTGCATGTCTTTAGTATAAGCCAGTAGTACCTATAGTGAGTGAGATCAGTTCTCTTCCGTGGTCGTAGTTCTATCAGTAAAGAGTGTTGTAATCCGTTGGCTACGGCAGTAACCACAACGTTGACGTAGTGTCACGCTACTGGTTATCATTCATTCGGCTTATCCCAAGGTTAGGTAGAGGCAGTCCAGGTGGTGGTGTAGCCCGTCTGGCCCTCATTGATCCTCCGCGGCTAGATATAGTCAGAGCTTCGTTCCACATAGATCCACGTGCCAGAGTCACCTGTTAAGTCAGGGCTATCGATACCCTAAGCCAAGTTCTATCTAGAGATCGACCTTTAATCTCATCTATAGTGCTATCTTTTGGAATCCTCTCTATCCTCGCCTCTTATCTGGGTGTGTCCTTGGACCGACTAGTACGAAGCTAGTGCACACACGTTCCCTTGGATTCGATACCCTTGGAATACTCTGAGGTGAAAGCTACAACGATATCCGTGCGCTTGCGGATTTATTTATGTATCGCTAAAATACCAACAATTAGTAAAAGAACATTGACCAAGGTAGGCGACATTGGCCCATGGCCGAAAAGGAAGGCATTCAAGGCGTCAGACCAAAAATATGAAGCAGCTATAAGCATGGGTTCATGATGCGGCATGTTCGACAAAGAGAGATTGAGGCATTGGCCGATTTTATATTTGTCACAGTGACCTTTCAGTCCAGAAGCCATTCTATGGTACTAGCCTTTCCAACTAGGGGTATAACCGGTCCAAGTCCTAAAAGCATTTTTCCAATCATCCAAATCCATGGAAGCATGTTTGAAAGGATCTCTTCCAGTTTCAAGATTAATCAAATCTAAAGGATCCAGGTTGCCCATAGGTCCTAAAATGATTGCTCCAGGTGTGTCACTTAAGGGGATAGTGATGTGACACCTAAGCTCCTACGAAATATTTCAAATCTAAGACGTGGCGGAGAAATCAGTAAAAGCAAAAAATCGGCGAAAAAATACCTCAAGGACGGAATCAAGGGTCGCCATCGGAGCACTTGCAGGAGCTACTTGAGGGTCGCCACTAGCAGAGCTTGACGCAGAGGCCATCGACCCGACAGGGAGATCAATTTTAGATCTGGGCAGCTATGGAGATTGCAAGGGAAAAAGGAGAACTATAGCGAAAGGCTGCGGAAGCAAAGGAACAGTCGGAAGGGTTGCCTTTATATCTTTAGGTCCCCAAGTTTGTTTGGAAATCTATCCATTGGTTGCATTTGACTCGGAGAAAGAAGCCGAAATCGAAGGAATTTCGGAGCAAAAGATATTTACTCTGAAACTAGGGGGCATGTGTTGACACCGTTTTTTGACACATGTCAGTAAGAGGTAGAGAAGCGCCTGGAAAGTCACAAAGTCGATGAAAGAGAGAGAAGAAGGAACAACTAGGCGATTCAAAATTGGCTGATTGAGTAGAAGTCAACGAAGACCAGCCAATAGTCAAAGAAGGGAATCAGCCGATGTGAAGGAGGGAAAGCGGCAAATGAAGAATACGCCAAGGAAGGAAAGAAGGCTCAGGCAGGTCAACGTCAGTTGGCATCGGGTCTAAGATAGTTAGAGAGTCTGACTCTTGCATGAGTCATTTATTTTTAGTAGTAGTTCTAGTTTTAGTCAAGTAAGTCTTGTCGTAATCGACTAGGAGTCAGGTTGCCCTCAGGGCATAAATAGCGACCCTGCATGGTCGGAGAAAATTGTACACACCCACAAACATAAAACCTTTACTTTTCCTGCAATTTACCTTTCAAGTCGGCGACTTCGCCAAAAGTTTTCTTCTTCTTGTTTTCCTGTTTCTTCAAGCGCCGTCCTTCGAGTTCACCGGGCTGCATCGATCGACCTCCGACAGGTTTGTGAGTATCGCTTTACCGAGTAATATCTAGGCTTTAACCTCCGGGCGCATCGCTGTGGTTTCGTCTAGATTTATTCACAACTTACTGATATCAGCTAGATCTGCAAGTTCCCTGTACCGATTTCTTGTTTATTTAGCTTTTATCACCAATTTATCCCGCTCGAGGCTCAATCGTGTCGGCTACTACTCGTTGCGTCGTTGATGTACCAATCCCACAGCCGATCCAGATCCGTCTCGCTACTGACGTCACCAGATGAGCTGATCCGGCCGCTCTGAACATACTTGCACTTCAGCCGATCGACCGATCTTGCTGCTCCCGTATCAGCTGATCAGGCTATTACGTTGTGCCCACGTGGAAAACTCTCATCGGTTCTCTAGCCAATTAACCTGTATTTGACCTTCTACTCTCTTCCGTGCCGATCAACAGGTCAGGTCGGCTGGTACGCCTTGTTACATCCTGGGGATCCGTTACGTGTTGTCGTGAAAGACTTTATTCTGTTTTTTGCGTCAACACATGTCATATTGCATTGTATGTTTTGTGTTGCTCTAACTTTTTGCCAACCAACCTAAGCCTTCCCATAACCCCCACCAAAAACCGTAGCCAATAAAGGTTGGATTACTTATGTTCACCGTTTGCCGTCACCATCCAGATTGGACAAGTCTATCCCTATCATCTTTTCTAACTAAAAACTTTAACTAGCCTCCCTATAAAAACCTTAGGAAAACCTCTCCTACCTATAGACATCTGAAAACCATAGGTTTGTTTTTCATCGATAGACTCTTAACACCACCTTAGATAGAATTTCTATACTTGACTCCCTCTCTCCAAGATTCTTATTTGAGCCAAAAATATAGAGTACCCATAACTTACCCTTAAACCTTGTTAGTTTGGTTGATTGATTCGTTTCGGTGGGTGATTGTCTTGTTGACAACGCTTACTTCGGTGAAGGCTAAGCTTTGTCCTTTTCTTATTGTGGACCATATCGGAAATCTTTCAAACCTTGCAAATATTTGCTTGTGCTAACTCTTTGCATTTACATTTTGCATCCATCTCATTGTCATTTTCCACTTTACGTTAGCTTGGTCTTTTCGCGAAACTTTATGATAATGCTTTCATGTTTATGATAATGCTTTGATCAAGCATTTTTACCTTTGCAATCTTGTGTGAACATGGTGTTTAGACATGATTGGAGACCACCATCATCCAATTTTATATACCTTGCTTTCATTTTGCATTGGTTGGTTTATAAACTTTGCAATGCGCCCTACTTATCTTACACTGTGTTTTGACCTTGGTTAATAAATCTTTATGGCGATGGAGAAGTTTGGCAACCATTTTGTAAGTATGGAGCTTAGAATTTGGTGTAAACATTGTTTTGTTTTAACCAAGGAAGGAAAGGAAAATCACTCTGAATTATGTGGACACTGTGGACTGTGATATTGCACCATGAGTGCTTGTCACTTATTGTTGGGTCGACCTTGGCAGTTTGATCTTGATGCTACTCATACTGATCGTTCCAATAATTATTCGTTTGTGCATAAGGAAATTCATCATGTGCTCAAACCAATGCCGAAGACTATTATAAAGGCAGATATGTTTGCTCCTGTCAAGAAGAAGAAACGAGTGTTGGAGATTAGCCCAAAGCCGCGGACGGCTTTGTTTCAAGAGGGAGAATGATGATTGTAGCTGCTGGTATTCTTGCATCTGAAAATTCGTGCATGTATTCTAAACTTGCAGGTAGTAACTCTAAAATCCCTATTGATGGAGATGACACTATGGTGATGGGTAATTATTTGGGTAAAGGTTGTGGAAGTTACACCAATGATTTTGATGTGGTGAAACTGATGAAGAAAAGTGCCTCAAAACCGAGGACGGTTTTGGTTCAAGGAGGAGAAAATCACGTGAGTATGGGTTCTCCAAAACCTGCAGTTAATAGGTCTGAAATTGGCAACAAGAATCCAAATAATTCTCATGTTCAGTTTGGCTCTATATCTAATATTGGGAAGAAAGAAAATGTGAAACTTGTCAATATTCCAAAGCCGAGGACGGATTTGTTTCAAGGACAGGATGATGAGCCTATGGCTCCTCAAGATAATGTTTCGGAGGATTTATTGACTAAAAATATGGAAGGTCCATCTTTTTTAAAATTTAGTGAGTTTTCTTCTAATGAAAAATGTATAAAGAAGGCCAAGGAAATATTTGCTCCTAGTGGACTTTCATCAACGATCAAGTTTAACCCAAGAGGATATATTTATATTGGTTCTATGAAAGTTGACGTCACTTGCAATATTATTACCATAAAAGAAATTATATACCAGTTTTTTTCCGGTACTTGGGTAGTACCAGGTAGTACCTTGTACTAATATTTTTTTCACCAGCTAATTTAATTAGATAGTACCATATAGTACCTAGTACCGGGTCCACCAAAATGGTACTACCGGGTACTACCCTATTGGTACTACCTAGTACTACCTGGTACTACCACCGTTAGATTTCAGCGGATGGATGACTCACATTAATTACAAGCACCCTAAAATTTTCCATTATATACATATTGGTTCCATGCTTGTGGAAATTGCGTGATGTCAGGCTAAGGATATTTCAAGCCATGCATGTCATGTTTTTGGCTGTCGGAGTCCTATGACACTTTGGTATTCCTAATACAAGTCATTAGCAATGTGGCCGGACTACTTTATATTATTTATATACGTGAGTTTGCTAGCTACTATGAGTCCGTCTTTGGTTTTTATTGGTCCGGCCAATTTGATTTTGGTTCAGGGGTGGGCCGTGCATTGTATTTTCCATGGTCGAGATCCACTTGCAGATTTTTGGCGGGCCTGTGAGCCATAAGGCCTGGGCGTTGCACATGTACTGGGGGAGATTTGATTCGTGATTTTGGTTTCGTCAAGTGTTGCTCCGAAACCCTAGATGGCAAATTGACAATGTCGTCTGCTATCCAATAACTGAGGTCGATCCAACACTGGGTCGCGAAGGGCGTGAGTGGATTGATCATCAATCTGTGCTCGTCTGGTTTCCTACAGGAATCTTGTTCTTCTTATCGTGATTGTGAAGCATCACGGGTGGAGGAAGGCTTTAGGGTATTGTCGTGTTGATCTACCTGGTTTGCATGTCAATTCCCTTTTTTATCTACTTCTGAATACTCACTACGTGAAAACCTCAAATAGGTCACGCAACATTTGTAACGGGCCCTTAACACCCGTTACAAAAACCAGTATCTGTAACAGTTGTTGTTTGGCGCTCATTATGCATAAGCGCGGCAGGCTCGACCCCGACCTCGCCACAACAACGCCCGTTACTAATAAGGACTTCTGATAACGGGCTTCTTAAACGCCCGTTACATGTTTTCTTTGTAACAGACGATAAATACGTCCGTTACGAAAGTGAAACTTATCAGTCCGTTACCGATCACATTCGTATTGGAGACGAGAGACGAGTCTCTTTTAATGATGACCCAATTGGAGACGCTTGTTTGGAGCCAGCATCTTTTTTGTTTTCTCACATCAGAGACACGTGTTGTTATTATGCGTCTTTGTCTTTACGTTCCGACCACTCTGTAATCTCCGACAACTACACTCGCTCTCTCTCCTCTAAAGGCCAATCGCTCTCTTCCCGCCACCGTTCGCCGCCGCCAGCTAATCTGTAGCGCTGCGCGCACTCTTTGAAGGACCGAATAGGCGACCAGAGAGGGGGGAGTGAATGGGAGCCGATAAAAATTCTTCCCAAAGGTCAAACTCAGCCTATACCCCGTTTGCCACTCTGAGTACTCGCACACACCGAGGAATCTCAATATAAGGCACAAACAATCCCACACGATCAAGAGACAAGCCTAGAAGCAAAAAGTGGAAGCACAGAAGTAAGAACCAAAAGACTTAGCCGAATCTGCGAAGTCCAGGCCGAATAGTCCGGACGAGTACGGAGGACAGTTCGCGAGTACGGCGGACAGTCCGTGAACCCTCGGCGGACAGTCCGAAAAAGGACCCCGAGCCAACAGTGCTGCACCGAAGAAATTCGGACAGTCCGGGCAAACACCGCGGACAGTCCGTGACCTCGCGGACAGTCCGGCCATCCCAGGCGGACAGTCCTGTTAAACTCGCTGGACACCCCAGACAAACCTCGAGCCACCCCAGACAAAACTTCGGCCACGCGGACAGTCCGCCAAGACCACGCGGACGGTCCGACAAACCTCCTGCAACAAAACCCTAGGGACCTAACGGATCGAAACGCGGACGTGCACGAACACGTGACGAACTGCGACGAACAAACGTCTTGCGGACTGTCCGCCACAGTCACACGGACTGTCCGCGACTCACGGACAGAGCAGGAACAGCCTGACCCTGCGAAGTCAACTCTCCAAATCCATCACCGGATCTCCCAAACGGCAAAAGCTCTTAAGACAAGATTTGGGGGAGATGATAAGCAACATAAGAGGAAGCTATGCCCCAAAAATCTCGACCTCTAACCCACTAAACGCCGGGATTCGCGGATCACATGAACTACCACCAAGAACTCGAACTCCGGCCAAAAACTCATGAATCGAAGGCTTTCCCCGGCGTTTGAGGGGTCAAGATCACACACAAAGATGCGCAAGGCATCCACCCATGATCCCCTCAAAAAAATCCGAAGAAAAACGCCCTCAAATCCCCGAATCGAGCGAAGAATGAAACTCCCCAAAAATAGCCCTGAAAATGACACGAAAATCACAGAGGAATAGGAGATCACCACAACGCCGAATGCTTCCATACATCCAGAGGTCAGAGTCTATACAAATTTAGCCTAAGGAATACAGAGGGAAAAGAAGCAGTTCAGAGCAATCTACCGGGGGAGGAAAACCTAGAGTCCAAGAGAGAGAGATGCCATCCACCTCTTTGCTTTTTATACGAAGTCCACCGGAGGGAGGTAAATGACCACGCTACCCCTACAACTCAAATAGAAGATACAACCCCTCAGGGCCATTTTGGTTAAGTCTTCATCGAGCGGACACGCTTCCACCGCGGCCTTGCTTAGCATCGATGCAAGCCCCGCGATCAGGCCATGTGCCCCCCGCCTCGAAGCTTCCCGAAGCTCCCGGATCACCGTCTCCGTCACCTCGGGCCTCCAGACTTGCTTTTGAGGCCCAAACCAAGAAACCGTCCACCGATGGTTTTGTGGGCAAACCAACAAACCCCGCGTTCAAGCTTCGGGCTCGATCCGCTACCTTGCACCGACCCATGTTCGCGACTTCAGCCTGCCAGTCTTACACCGCACGACTCGCACTTGACCCCATCGGCCACCGGGTCCATCGAACCAAGCCTACTTGTCTCTCCATCACCCGGAGGCCGCCACGGCTAAGACCTTTCGCGCTTGTTCTTCATCTGCACCGACACGAGTCAAGCCGCAACCTGTACCTGCACACTTAGCCAAGCATCAGTCCACACAACGTTGTCAATCACTCATCACTAAGGAGCGACCCTCCACTGGTCCTCCGATACACCTGGTCCTCAATCTCCCCCTTGATGAGTGCATTGACAACACCCATAGTAACCACATAGAGAAAAAGAAAAGAAAACAACCATGAATACCAACCTCCAAGCAAGTGATCCAAAGCCAAAGAACAAGCGAAAACAAGATCACTCGCCAGACCAAGTCTCGACCCCCTAAGACAAGGGCAACGGCTCGACATAGCCGAGGCAAAACAAAGCTCACAAAGAGCACACCACAAAGCACAAAACTCAGGAAAAACAAAGGAGCTCCCCCTGCACATATGCAAACTCCCCCTGAGCAAATGCAACCTCTTCTTCTCAATTTTTCTCCTCACATGCAACATCTCACAAATGCATACCAATTTTCCACAAATCTCCAAAAAATACATAAACTGCATAAACTTCTCCCCTTATCATACACATTCCCCCCTTGTTGACAATGCATGAATCAAGGTATATGAAGCAATTCCCTTTGTTTTCATGAAAAATGCATGTCAAAGCATATATACAAACTTCTAAGCTTCTCAAATATACAAAGAGCACAACAAAATGCTACAAATGAGACATAGAGCAAGCAAAGTAGACATGGTGTAGTTAGCGCATTGCCATCAAGAAAGTAGAGACATATAAGCATGTGACATGGCCAAAAGCAATTTTAAGCAATTTTCACAAAGAAATATTCATCTCATGAGCAAAAACCTAACCATGGTAATTTGAGCAAAAATACACTATATCATCCAAAGTTTACATAGGATCACAAATTCTCATCACAAGATCATTGCCCACAAGCTACTCAAGTCATGTTAAAGCCACCGAGCCATGTGTCTACTTCTTAAAATGAGACTTCTCATGGTAGACAACATGCTACGGTTTAGCACCCAAAATATAAATATCACAAAAGCACAAAAACATGATTAGGAGCTCATTTTTCAAGCATAAGGCAATTCACACACCAATTTCATTTTCAAGGTTAAACATGGTACATGAAATGCCTTTGCGGCAAAAAGAAACTTATGCTCCTCCCAAAGTGAACAAATGGGCTAAACATTTACAATGACAAAAAGGTCTTTGACCCCAAGCAAAGAGAACATGATACTCAAGCACAAACTAAACATGATATAGGCATTTAAGCACAAATTGAGCATAGACAATCATCTACTCATGAGAGAGGCAATTTTATCATTTTCACAAACATGAAGCTATCTCAACATAAATGTGTGGCAAAACCATCAAGAGCATAGCATTCACATCACCATTTACCAAACATGCACATATCTCATTCATAGCACATCAGTGATCAATGTATATAAGAGAAACTTTTCCTAGCCCAAGTGATCCAAAGATGGCTATCCTACCAGGTTTTGTACAGAAAGTAGAATGCATGAATGGAATGCAACAAAATAAAACATATGACACATATATACATGAGAAGCTCCAAGACCCAGCTAGAAAGGAAAGCACACCCCAAGTTCACCCCGCAAGCGAGTGAAAGTGACTTGGTCAAGTGGTTTGGTGAATATGTCGGCCAGCTGATCTTGGGTAGGGATATAGGACAAAGATATGTTTCCCTTCTCATCATTGTCCCTCAGAAAGTGGTATCTCACTTCTATGTGTTTTATTTTGGAGTGGAGGACAGGATTTTTGGCTACACTTATGGCACTGGTGCTGTCACAGAAAAGTGGAACATGGGAGCACTCCTCACCAAAATCACTCATAGTGTAGGTCATCCAAAGCAGCTGGGAACAACAACTAGCAGTAGCTACATACTCGGCCTCTGTAGTGGACTGGGCTACACTGGATTGCTTGCGAGATGACCAAGAGACCAAAGAAGAACCAAGGAACTGACAACACCAAGAGGTAGACTTGCGGTCCAATCGACACCCAGCAAAATCAGCATCGGAGTAACCGTGAAGTCTGAGTGTCGAGGAGGCAGAATACCAAAGACCAAACTCAGGAGTGTAGTTCAAGTACCTGAAAATCCGCTTGACGACCTGCCGATGTGAAGTCCTCGGTGAAGCCTGAAAACGAGCGCACAGACACACACTGAACTGTATGTCCGGCCTCATCGCCGTCAAGTAGAGGAGGGAGCCGATCATGCTCAGGTACTCCTTCTGGTCCACGGGTTCACCATCTTCGTCCGCGTCCAAAGCCGTAGTGGTACTCATCGATGTAGTCAGCGGCTTGGAGTCGTTCATGCCAAACTTCTTCACCATGTCCATGGTGTACTTCGCCTGATGTACAAACGTCCCGTCCTTGCACTGCTGGATCTGGAGGCCTAAGAAAAACTGCAGCTCGCCCATCATGGACATCTCGAATTCCCTGCTCATGTCATCTGCAAATCTGGCACCAAGATCATGAGAAGAGCCACCAAAGATTATGTCATCCACGTAAATCTGAACAATCAAAAGGTCATTCCCATGCTTAAGGAGAAACAGGGTCTTATCAACTGTACCCATGACAAATCCCTTCCTCAGCAAAAACCCTTTCAACCTGCCATACCAAGCCCTAGGTGCCTATTTCAACCCATAGAGCGCTCTCTGGAGTTTGTATACACGGTGTGGGTATTTTTCACTCTCAAACCCCGGGGGTTGCCTCACATACACTTCTTCCTCTATCACCCCATTCAAGAAAGCACTCTTGACATCCATTTGGTACAACTTGAACTCTTTAGCCACGGCAAAGGCTAGAAGGATCCTAATTGCCTCCAAACGGGCCACAGGAGCAAATGTCTCCTCATAGTCTATCCCCTCCTTCTGGTTGAACCCCTGCGCCACCAACCTCAACTTGTTTCTCACAACCATCCCATTCTCACCCCCTTTGTTCTTCCACACCCACTTGGTACCTATGGGACGACAATTTGGTGGTGGATCGACTAACACCCAGACTTGGTTTCTCTCAAAATTCTCCAACTCCACATGCATGGAATTCACCCAATTCTCGTCAGACAAAGCGTGTTGAATATCTTTGGGCTCGAAAGAAGTGACAAAAGCAGAGTGAGCGAAATGAGAAGTGTTCCTTGACCTCGACCGTGTAGTGCGTTCATGAAGGTCACCTATGATCGTCGTCGGTGGGTGATCCACTTGTACCCTCCGTGGAGCCTCTCGCCTGGACACTATTGACAGTTGAAATTCGCCATTTCCAACCCTCAATATTCTCACATAAATGGAGGCATATGCATTATTTACTAGCATTTTGGTTTGAATAATTAGTTCCACTTGTCCTTGGAGATTATTTGTATGTAGGTGATTTACCCCTTAAAAGAGATGGAAACCCACCTTCTATGAAGAAACCATGCCAACTCAGTTGAGGAGGTGGCTGCCACCAAGGGAAACATGGCATTCCACGTCATCGATCCAGGGGAGCCACTCACCGACGAATCAGAGGACGCCACATGGACTTCACATGGATCAAAGGGCCCACCTTGGATACCAAATCAAGTGATGCACCGCGGATGGATCAGAGGGCCCACAGGGCAGCCACCCAGTGGAAAACCACCAGGTGGGGCCACCCTAGGGGGCCGACCGATCCTAGGATCGGCCAAACCGACCTAAGGGGCTCCATCCTAGCCCTCCACGTGGCAGCTCCCTATTGGTCCATTGCCTCACTCCCGGGTGTATAGGAGCACTTTGAGCCTCCGAGCAAGCCTGGCTCCCATTTCTCACACACCACTCTCTCATTCTCCTTTCACTTTTAGTTTCCAAAGCTAGGGGGTAGGCTAGAGTAGCTCTTATTCAGGTTCCAAGTCCTCTTGGAAGTCTAGGTATGAGTTCTCTTTTATCTTTATTTCCTCATATGACTTTGATCTACTTCAGTTATTCAGCTATTTCATATAAAGTCATGCTAGATCATATGTTTGATATGTTCTTGAGTTCATCCTCTGTTCATCATCTAGAGGCTTGTGTTCTTCATGAACACTACCTTTTGATCCACTTGAAGGGTGATAAACTCCTTTCTTATGTGTTTGTTCATAAGTTAGAGGCTCGTGTTCTTCACGAACACGACCCTTTGATCTTATTGATTAGACATAAGAGAGTTCATATCTGTTTTTATGTCTAGCCTTAGTTGATCTTGTTAGATGGCATGAGAGTGTTGCATGAGGTCTGTGTTCAAGCTACGGTACTCGGTCTAGTTGACTAGTCTTCTGGTGGCTCTCACCCTGGGTCACAATAGCCCGGGCCGGGTGGAGTCTAGCAGCAACGTAGGCATGGTGCCTGGGTTGTCTAGCTACGATAGTTATGAGCATACCCCCCGTAACGATAGAGGTCGGTCCTCAGGTGGTGACAGCCCTGTTGGATCCTTGGGCAACCTCCATGCTGGGGTACCTGCTGTAGGAGTCTAAACTCTAGTTTCGCAGAGTGCTGGTTGTCGCGGGCTAGCTCCGCGTTTGTACCTGGGTGCTGAACCTTATCTCTCTCATACAATACTCATGCTCATCTCTTGTATCTTCTAGCTTTGTATGTTTAGTACATTAGAACCTAGAGCTAACTCGTATGTTCCCCCTAAGCCGTAGTGTGCTAGAGTAGAGGTAGATCTGAGTGTGTGTGTCACACTACCCTTATATCTTTTATCTTAACCCTGTCTTTGAGTGTGTTGTTCCCTATATCTATCTCTTGGTTTACATTCAGAGCAAAAGCATAAGTCTAAGATATCCGTCATTGCCTTCCACGGATTCGATACCCTTGGAATACTCTCCTTCCTTGGGGAAATGCTACAATGGTTTATCTGTGTGCTTGCGGATTCGTTCATGATCGTTTAGATTAACCTATGGCAAGTCTCGACCTTCACGCTAACCCGTGCCATTAGTTGTGACATTGAGAGGTGCCTAAAAGACGTTTCCTGGTGTTGTCACTAAGGACGGGTCCCAGATCTGTTCTTAAGATGACGACGCTACGAAACACCAACAAGCATTTCTGGCGCCGTTGCCGGGGAAGGCACAGGATTATCATGACTATGCTTTGCATCTGTTTATAAACTCTGGGTAGGTAAGGACAACTCTCAATGCAGGCTAACCTTGATTGTCTTCTTTTATCTTTGGATGATGAAGACAGGTAGTGTATGACTAGTTTCGACCTACCGGGGAATTTTACTGAAGATCCCGAGTCACTTGTGAGGAAAGCTCGAATTCATTTTGGCTCACCTTGTCGTACTCGTCCGGAAGGCGATCCAGCTTCCTTTGTACCATCCACGTCCAACGCTATGGCCCAGAAGACACTTCGTGAGTACTCAGCTCCTTCTGCTGACCAGGTGCTGCAAGGCCCTGAGGTGGCAATGGGGACTGAAAATTTTGAGATCAAGACGGGTCTAATCACGATGGTACAGGCTAGCCAATTCTGTGGCAAGCCAATGAGGATGCCAATGCTCATCTGCAGCAATTCCAAGAGCTGTGCAGCACTTTCATCATCAGGGGTGCAAATATGGATGTTGTTCGTCTACGGCTGTTTCCATTCTCTCTCCCGGGGAAAGCTAAGCAATGGTTCTACGCGAATCGTGAGGCTATTAACACTTAGAGTAAGTGTTCAGAGTCATTTCTCAAGAAGTTCTTCCCATTGGGTAAAACCAATGCTCTTCGTGGAAGGATTTCTGGTTTTCTGCAAGCAGCAAGTGAATCCATTCCAGAGGCTTGGGAAAGGCTTCAGGAGTACGTCTTGGCCTGTCCTCACCATGGGATGGAGGATTGGCTCATTCTTCAAAGCTTCTATAATGGGTTGACTCCGACTGCCCGAGGCCATATTGATGCTGCTGCTCAAGGAGCATTCTTCTCACTCGCTGTTGATGATGCTAAATTACTCATTGAGAAGATGGTTTCCAACCAAGGGTGGAGTGATGAAAGACTCCAACCACAACCGAGGGGTACTCATACTGTCAAGGAAGCAGACATGATTACTGTCAAGATGGATCTTCTTATGAAGAGATTGGATGACTACACCAGCGAGAAGGCTGCCATGGCCACCACTACTCTGCCTATGGACTCTCACATGACTTGTGAAGTCTGTGGCAACACTGGGCACTCAGGCAACTACTGTCCGGAGACTCAGGAGGAAGTGATGTAGATGAATGGCAACAACAACGGTTATCGTCCACCTCAACAAGGAGGCCAATCGTGGAATCAACAACGCCCTTATTATCAAGGAGGTAACCAAGGTAATTCGTACAATCCCAACCAATCTTCCTTGAGAGATCTCGTTTTTGGGCAAGCTAAGATTAATGAAGGTGTAAACAAGAAGCTAGCTGTCCTTGATAAAACTTTGGAAAGCCTCAACGTTAAGCTTGATAGCTTTTCTTCTGCCCAGAAGAGTCAGCTGAGTTTCAATAAAATGTTGGAAACTCAGTTGGCCTAGCTGGCCGCTTCTGTTCCCTCTGTTGAAAATGCGAATGCGGTAACCACGAGAGGAGGTAAATCCACTCAGGATCTACCGTATCCTAACCATGCAGGGACATATAAGAAAGGCATAACAGAAGTTGAGAATATCCATGAGGATTCATCCGACTCGGAAGAATCCCCCCAGGTGAGGAGGGTGCCACCAACAGATAAAGCACCTGTAGGAGTGACGGCACATCCGGGTTTCATAGAAGCCAATGTGATGCCATTCCCTCAAAAGAGCAGGAAGGCAACAATAGATGAACAGTTCAATCGCTTCGTGGACATGATTCAGAAAGTTTATATCAACGTTCCATTACTTGAGGCAATACGCGTTCCCACTTACGCGCGTTATCTCAAGGACATCCTAACCAAGAAGCGAGCTCTTCCCACAACCGAGGTAGTATGACTCACAGAGGAGTGCAGTGCTGCTATGCTCGACCGCCTTCCTGAGAAGAAGGATCCAGGGTCTCCCACAATCACTTGTATGATTGGGACCCAACGTCTCGACCATGCTCTCTGTGACTTAGGGGCCAGCGTCAGCATCATGCCTAAGGTAGTCTTTGATCAACTTAACTACACAAGTTTATCTCCAACCACTTTGCAGCTGCAGCTGGCCGATTCTTCAGTCCGATACCCAGCGGGAATAGCTGAGGACATTCCAGTGAAAGTCCAATATTGCTTTATTCTCATTGACTTTGTGGTCCTGGACATGGAGATCGCCAAGGAGGTGCCGCTCATACTTGGGCGACCATTTCTAAGTACAGCTGATGCACAAATTGATGTGGGGGCTGGTGTGATCCGTCTCTACATCAATGGCAAAGAGGAGAGGTTTGAGTTTCGTCCAAGAAAAGAACAATGCTCGATGATCAAGGATTTACCAACTTTCGACACCCCGGCACGAGAGGTCGAAGTGCCACCACGGCAAGTGGACAACCTCTTTGCATTCATGAAGAATTTTTGGAAGGAAGAACGCCAACTCATGGGCACGGGACAAACAGTATTGGAAGTCTCAGTCCTAGTCCAAGAAATCACCTCCTACACATCACAACCCACATAACACTCAGAAGGTGTGGCGGAGGGTGAGTAGGAAGCCAACTTCTCCTCCGAAGGAAGAGTCAAAATATTGAGCTCTGCGCCGACAGGTAAGAATGGTAAGTTATCCTTATTTTCCATATAATAAAATTCTGGTTCAGGAAAAGCAATCTACTTCTGCTTTGTGTTTTCTGCATTCTCGCTGTGGCGAGCTCAGGAGTGATGTCCACCCGGACATTCCTTGAGCTTGCACCATGGTATTAACTTGTCGCAGCCGACACCACCACCACAGCCACAGCCTGCTACGCCACCGGTGGCAGGAGGGGTCCCTACGGGGTATATGTTTGGGGTTACCCCTGGATATACACCTGGCTGGGATTAGCCCACCTACCACCCGAGTGCGAGTGGCACAGCTTGGGCGGGTGCGAGCAGTGCTCAGCGGGCCACACCCGCTAGTTCCAGCTCTGGTGGTCTACCTCCATCTTCGTCCTTCCGGAGGCACTCCTCAGCCTCTGCACGCGATGCTCAGCTCGTGCAGCAGATGGGAGAGCTCACCATCCAGGTCACGGGATTGGAGGAGATGCTGAACACCCACATCGAGTCTACCTCAGCGTGGCAGCGTCAGGCTGGTGAGAGGATAGCAGCCATGCAGCAGGATCAGCAGCGGTACATGGAGGAGCAGAGGGCTTACTACGCAAGTTAGGGTTTCTTCTACCCTCCTCCGCAGTGAGCCTGAAGCTAGCTTGGGGGAGGACCCCCATTCTGAGGTAACTTGTATCTTCCTTTGTTTTCAGAATATCTTATAAATGAAAATCCAAAAAAATCTGCAAAAATAAAAAGACCAAAAATATTTATTTGCCTTCATCATCATCGTTTGCTTAGTTTGCTTTGATATGCTTAGTAAGAATGCTTTGCCTCTATGGTTGAAATGATGAATAGTTGCTCTGTTTATTCTCCTCGTATGTCTTGCTTACAACTTTGTATCCTACCTAAGTTTTGAGTTTGTTGGCTTGTATGTTCAAACCTTAGCTTGAAAACTGTGGGTAGCAAAAAGCATGATCCTTACCTGAGTTGTTGTGAGACATGACATGGTAGAATAGAGTGTTGTGATCTTGTGCTTAGTGATGCTTGACATCCGGAGTTTTCCTTTTTGAAAAATCAAAACATGATGAGTTCCTCAATGATGAGAATTTCCCATCCAAGGCCATATGTAGATTCTAGTTCTTGGCCTCCACATATGCAGCTTGTTCTCTCATTGAGCTCTGTCAAATTGTTGTGACCCTTGTTAGAATTCATACTCCCCTGATCAAGATCACGTACACGTTCATGCTAAACTTCTACACTGGAAGTTAAGCACTCATCATTTGCTCCATATTGCTTATGCATTCTTCCATAAATAAAACTCTATGTATCTTTGCATTATTCATCCCTCTCCAAATATCTCCAATAGAGACAAAGGGCTAGCTAAAAAAAAGAGAGAAAAGCATGGCAAAAATAAATAAAGAAAGCTAGCCCAAGTCTCGAAAAATTTCAAAAGGAGAAAAAGGGATTGATATGTGCAAGAGAAAGAGTTCCACCATGTAGATGGTAATAACTAGTACCTACTCCGGGGCTAGTGTCCACCTTACCATCAATCCCTCATTCCCTCTTATAAAACATGGCAATATCTAGCGCCCATTTCCAGGCCTAGTATCCACCTTGCCTTGCTCATATCCATCACACACATATGCACATCTTGATCAGGATGTATGATTGTTTCTTCCAAGGATCCGGTCTTTGACTTAGCAAAACATGAGAGACAAGTATGCCACATCTTCCCTACCTGCAACTCCACATACAGCCTATTAGGAGTAGGATGTGAAGAAAGGCAACATTGATGCCTTGGTGGGGAACCATACACTTTTTAGCGATCCAAGAGTATCATTTGAGGAACTCTGATTTTCTTTTGAAAAATTTGCAAAACCTCCGGATTGATAGCTGATTAAGGTACAAGTGATTGTGCACATGCTATATAACCATTCTGTCTCTCAACCGCCCAAGGCAGGTGAAGCTATATGCCCCACGTATCAGGTGAAAGGTAAGAACATTGCCAACTTGTTCAACTCTTGGTAGAGTACTTTGCTGTATGTTTGCCATAAGTTGAGAATACAACATTGTAGCAACTCCTGATCAACCAACCTAAGTCTCTAATGTCTTGCTTCGAGACGAGCAAGAGGTTAGCTTGGGGGAGTTTGTTGACGGTTGAAATTCACCATTTCCAACCCTCAATATTCTCACATAAATGGAGGCTTATGCATTATTTACTAGCATTTTGGTTTGAATAATGTAGTTCCACTTGTCCTTGGAGATTATTTGTATGTAGGCGATTTACCCCTTAAAAGAGATGGAAACCCACCTTCAATGAAGAAACCATGCCAACTCAGCTGAGGAGGTGGCTGCCACCAAGGGAAACATGGCATTCCACGTCATCGATCCAGGGGAGGCACTCACTGACGAATTAGAGGACGCCACATGGACTTCACATGGATCAAAGGGCCCACCTCGGATACCAAATCAAGCCATGCACCGGGGATGGATCAGAGGGCCGACAGGGCAGGCACCCAGTGGAAAACCACCAGGTGGGACCACCCTAGGGGGTCGACCGATCCTAGGATCGGCCAAACCGACCTAGGGGGCTCCATCCTGGCCCTCCACGTGGCAGCTCCCTATTGGTCCATTGCCTCACTCCCGGGTGTTTAGGGGCAGTTTGAGCCTCCGAGCAAGCCTGGCCCTTGCCTATAAATAGAAGGGGAGGGGCTCCCATTTCTCACACACCACTCTCTCATTCTTCTCTCACTTTTAGTTTCCAAGCCTAGGGGGTAGGCTAGAGTAGCTCTTATTCAGGTTCCAAGTCCTCTTGGAAGTCTAGGTATGAGTTCTCTTTTATCTTTATTTCTTTGTATGACTTTGCTCTACTTCAGTTATTCAGGTATTTCATATAAAGTCATGGTAGATCATAGTTTGATATGTTCTTGAGTTCATCCTCTGTTCATCATTTAGAGGCTTGTGTTCTTCATGAACACTACCTTTTGATCCACTTGAAGGGTGATAAACTCCTTCCTTATGTGTTTGTTCATAAGTTAGAGGCTCGTGTTCTTCACAAACATGACCCTTTGATCTTATTGATTAGACATAAGAGAGTTCATACCTGTTTGTATGTCTAGCCTTAGTTGATCTTGTTAGATGGCATGAGAGTGTTGCATGAGGTCTGTGTTCAAGCTACGGTACTCGGTCTAGTTGACCAGTCTTCTGGTGGCTCTCACCCTGGGTCACAATAGCCCGGGCCTGGTGGAGTCTAGCAGCAACGTAGGCATGGTGCCTGGGTTGTCTAGCTACGATAGTTATGAGCATACCCCCCCCCCCCGTAATGATAGAGGTCGGTCCTCAGGTGGTGACAGCCCTGTTGGATCCTTGGGAAACCTCCGCGCTGGGGTACCTGCTGTAGGAGTCTAAAGTCTAGTTTCGCAGAGTGCTGGTCATCGCGGGCTAGCTCCCCATTTGTACCTGGGTGCTGAACCTTATCTCTCTCATGCAATACTCATGCCCATCTCTTGTATCTTCTAGCTTTGTATGTTTAGTACATTAGAACCTAGAGCTAACTCGTATGTTCCCCCTAAGCCGTAGTGTGCTAGAGTAGAGGTAGATCTGAGTGTGTGTGTCACACTACCCTTATATCTTTTATCTTACCCTTGTCTTTGAGTGTGTTGTTCCCTATATCTATCTCTTGGTTTACATTCAGAGCAAAAGCATAAGTCTAAGATATCCGCCATTGCCTTCCACGGATTCGATACCCTTGGAATACAGTCCTTCCTTGGGGAAATGCTGCAATGGTTTATCTGTACACTTGTGGATTCGTTCATGATCGTTTAGATTAACCTATGGTAAGTCTCGATGTTCACGCTAACCCGCGCCATTAGTTGCTACATTGAGAGGTGCCTAAAAGACGTTTCCTAGTGTTGTCACTAAGGACAGGTCCCAGATCTGTTCTTAAGATGACGACGCTACGAAACACCAACAGACACAATCTCCCCCTCAGTAGCAGCCTCCACTCGAACAGCCTCACTCGTAGTGGGTGTGGGGGATGGTCCATCCTCGATCGTCGTCGTAGTAGTGGAAGTAGCATGTACACGATCAGCCATGGGAGCATCACCACCATCATCGTCTTCATCTCCATCTCCATCCTTCTCATCCTCAAAGATCCTCGCTCCAATCTCCTCGTCACCTGCACACTCAAAAGCAGAAGAGCTACATGGCTGTGCCTCGTCAAAGGTTACCTCGCAAGTCTTGGGTTGTCGACCATGCATCAACTCATAAGAGGTCTTCTTCTTAAAAGCACGAAGGAAGATGCGATTTGAGACATAGCAAGAGGTATTGACCGCCTCGACCCAGAAACACCTAGGAGTCCTATGCTCATCGAGCATCGTCCTGGCCATCTCACAAAGGGTCCGGTTCTTCCTCTCCACTACGCCATTCTGGCAAGCGACGTATGGAGAAGAGTACTGATGATCAAGACCAAGATCACTGCAAAAGACATCAAAATGAGAGTTTTTAAACTCCGTGCCATTGTCGCTGCGTATAGCTCGAATGGCATCACCATGTCTCTCATTCTTTAACCTCAAGATCAAGTCCCGAACAAAGCCAAATGTCTCGCTCTTATCCTCCAAAAAGAAAACCCAAGAGTACTTCGAAAAATCATCAACCACAACAAGAACATACCACTTCCCACCCGCAGAGCGAACACGAGCTGGCCCAACCAAATCCATGTGCAACAGCTCACAAGGTTGCTCAATCATGACCGCAGTCAGAGGGGCGTCAGAAGCAGCAACCATCTTTCCATGCCGACAAGAAGCACAAACCAAATCCTTCTCGAATTTCAACTTAGGCAATCATCGGACAAGATCAAGACCACTCAAGCGGGAAAGCAACTCAAAGCTCAAGTGTCCTAACCTCCTATGCCATTTCCAAAGCTCGGCCGAAACGTCAGCAACAAAGCATCGAGGAGGACCAACAGACTGAGAAAAATCAGCACAAAAGATTTGACCCTCGGGGACGATCGTACAGATAAGATGGCCTCAAGAATCAAGCACACGAGAAGTGCCCAACTTAAAACAAACCTCAAAACCTTCGTCAAGCAATTGGGATACTGACAACAAGTTAAAACCAAGTGACTTGACCAAAGCCACACTCTTCAGGGTCACCTTGCTACTCACCTTCACCATACCTTCAGCAAGCACTCGTCCTCTCCCATTGTCCCCGAAAGTGATGTACTCCCTCGTACTCACCGGGGTGAGGCTAGAGAACCACCCACGATCTCCGGTCATGTGACGTGAACAACCGGAGTCGATCAACCAAAAGTCCTCCAAGCCTCCCACTTGCAATCAAAAACGAGGACGAGAATGAGCAAACGACTCAACACTGGGGTTAGTACCAAAGGAGTCAAACCAGTGTTGAGCCATTTGCTCAAAAGAAGGGTTAGCAAAGTCCATCCTACCAAAACCCCTAGGCGGAGCCCTGTCACGCCTACCATCAAAGGACCTGTCATGTCTCACTAGATGAGTACGCGCACCACGAGGGGGAAAACGTGGCCCGTAGTCCATCTGAGACCCAAAGCTCCGATCGTGCCTCCCAAACTCGTAACGGTCACGAGAAGGAGCACGTTGAGCCAACTCACTACGCCCAAACCCAACACGCCTGTCTCTCTGAGGAAAACTACCTCCACCTCCACGAGTGGGAACTGTACGCACATACACCTCACCCCTAGGTAGAGGCCCTCTACGAGGCTCAGGCACACCATGAGAAAGATGGTACCTGTCCTTGTTTGCCATCTCCCTAGAAAACCTCTCATCTCTCTTCCTCCTGAAGCAAAACTCATCCTTATACCCATCCCTCCCACAATACTCACAATGGAAGCGGATCGGCTGTGGCTTAGGCGGTGGCTTTTCTGTGGGCTTCTCAACAGCTTACTCTCCTGACTTCCCTTCAAAGACATTACCCAGGTTGCTCACAAACTTGATGGGTTTCCGGTAATTCTCTTTTTTCTGGGGGAACACTGGTGGGTCTGGTGTTGTATCAAGCTTGTTTCTGAGGTGGTTTGGCTTGGGTGCATATTTGTTCATGCGTATGGTGTGTGGTGGAGTAGGAGTCTCTCCAACTTTCTCTTCTCCCTCACCACTCTTCTCACCACTCTTACCAGCCTCCAACGCCTGACCATCAAACCGCTTGAACTCAGCCAACATCAAACTCAACTGTGGTTCATGCCTAGACAACCAACTCATCAATTTCCTAAGCTCATCATTTTCATCCTGCAAATGGTCAACATAGTGTGCAAGTTCCATGTTTTTCAAAGCATGCATTTCACAGGTAGAACATGATGTAGGAATGAGAGCTTTCAAAGCAGCCTCAAGAGAAACAATTCTAGTGTGAGATTCATCTAGCCTAGCATGCAACACAGGACATGAGGTACAAACACCTAACAAAGCTGGCCTAGATTTCAATTCATCACACTCAATCCTAATCACATCTAGTTCCTCAAGAGTAGAGGCATGCTTCTCCTTGAGAGCAGTCAAATCAGCAAGAAAAATTGATCAATCACCATAGTCAATCTCATCAGACACCACAGGAGCAGATTTCAAAGATCCTATCTCATTTCTAGCATCTACAAGCAAGGATTCAAGCTTAGCTATCTTATCCTTAGCATCACCCAACAGAGACCTAAATTCCCTCTTCTCCTTGTTGGTCTTTCTAAGCACATCATCACGGTTATCAAGCAACTCATTGAGCCCAGCATTCTCCTCTAGCAAGAAGTTGGGATCATGTCGTACCTCTTCGTCGGAGTCGGAGTTCGAATCCGAGCTGTGCTTCCCACCCTTCTTGGAGTGCGCCATGCCGCAAAAGCCTCCTTGTGCGACGAAGCTCAGGCCGGTGAAGTTCTTGCCTGTGTGGCGCTTGTCCTTGCGCCTTTCTTGCTCTTCCTCGCTGCTCGAGTCAGAAGAAGCATCGTTTGATGTCGAGTCGATGTCGCTTGCTCCGGCCACCATCGCTCGAGCGGTCTTCTTCTTGTGGCCGCCACTCTTCTTGTGCCTTCTCTCGCCCTTGTCCTTGTGCTTGTCCTTGTAGTCGTTCCAGGAGCGGTGCTTGTTGTAGTCGTGCTTGGGCTTGCCCTTGTAGTCGTTCATGATCTCCGTGGCTTCAGGGCATTCGGCGATGAAGTGCCCGTGCTTCCCGCACCGGTAGCACATCCCCGAGCTCCGCCTTGCATTCTTGCAGTTCTCATACATCCGCCCAAACCTCTTGCTCAACAAGGCGAGATCGTCCTCGTTCAGCACCTCAAAGTCCTCATTTGGCAAGGACACAAGACAAGAGAAAGAGAAACCACCAGAGTTAGCATTAGACCTTAATCCTGAGACAAGAGCCAAACTATGAGGATCAGTGGGGCTCTCGCTCTTGTTTCTCAAGCCACGATCAACCTCCGAAGACCCGAGCTTAGAAAACAGCTCATCAAGCGTAAGCGTATCATACACGCTCGACTCCTCAATGGCCTCGACCTTGGCACTCCACACAGACCTATCCAGGGCATGCAAAAGCTTGATAGCTTGATCATGATCTGTGTATGGGAGCACTGTCACATTGGCCCTCATGTTGTTGACTATGCTACTGAAGCGCTGGAACATAGCATCGGTCGACTCACTGGTGAGATGAGTGAAGTTCTCGTACTCTCTTCGGTAAGTGGAAAACAATTGGGCTTGCACTTGGGCATTGCCAACATGAGCATTTCTCAACTTGAGCCAAATCTTTCCGGCCACATTCTCTCTGTACACTCGCTCGAACTCCGAGGCACAGAGAGCACGAAACAAGTAATCAATGGCCTTGCTATTGGCCTCACACATGTCCCGCGAACTTGGAAGCAGAAAACTGTCTGGGATGACATAATGAGGATTCTGAGTGACCTCCTAGATCAGAGTTCCCTTCCCTCGCAAAAACGTGCTCATGCACCTCTCCCACATCGGGTAATTCTTGCCATCAAAGTGCAGAGGACCCGACCCCTTGCCATAATCACCCATCTTTGGATATTAGACTGGTTATAATCAAGAAGATCCGTAACCGGCTTTGATACCAATTGAAGGACCGAATAGGCGACCAGAGAGGGGGGGGGAGTGAATGGGAGCCGATAAAAATTCTTCCCGAAGGTCGAACTCAGCCTATACCCCGATTGCCACTCCGAGTACTCGCACACACCAAGGAATCTCAAGACAAGGCACAAACAAGCCCACACGATCAAGAGACTAGCCTAGAAGCAAAGAGCGGAAGCACAAAAGCAAGAACCAAAAGACTTAGCCGAATCTGCGAAGTCCAGGCCGGACAGTCCGGACGACTACGGAGGACAGTCCGCGAGTACGGCGGACAGTCTGTGAACCCTCGGCGGACAGTCCAAAAAAGGACCCCGAGCCAACAGTGCTACACCGAGGAAATTCGGACAGTCCGGACAAGCACCGCGGACAGTCCGTGACCTCGCGGACAGTCCAGCCACCCCAAGCGGACAATCCGGTTAAACTCGCTGGACACCCCAGACAAACCTCGAGCCACCCCAGACAAAACTTCAGCCACGCGGATAGTCCGCCAAGACCATGCAGACAGTCCGACAAACCTCCTGCAACAAAACCCTAGGGACCTAACGGATCGAAACGCGGACGTGCACGAACCACCACCAAGAACTCGAACTCCGGCCAAAAACTCACGAATCGAAGGCTTTCCACGGCGTTTGAGGGGTCAAGATCACACAAAAAGATGCGCAAGGCATCCACCCATGATCCCCTCAAAGAAATCTGAAGGAAAACACCGTCAAATCCCCGAATCGAGCGAAGAACGAAACTCCCCAAAAATAGCCCCGAAAATGACACGAAAATCACAGAGGACTAGGAGATCACCGCAACGCCGAATGCTTCCATACATCCAGAGGTCAGAGTCTACAAGAATCTAGCCAAAGGAATACAGAGGGAAAAGAAGCAGTTCAGAGCAATCTACCAGGGGAGGAAAACCTAGAGTCCAAGAGAGAGAGAGAGAGATGCCATCCACCTCTCTGCTATTTATACGAAGTCCATCGGAGGGAGGTAAATGACCACGCTACCCCTACAACTCAAATAGAAGATACAACCCCTCAGGGGCATTTTGGTCAAGTCTTCATCGAGCGGACACGCTTCCACCGCGGCCTTGATTAGCATCGACGCAAGCCCCGCGATCACGCCACGTGCCCCCGCCTCGAAGCTTCCCGAAGCTCCCGTATCACCGTATCCGCCGCCTCGGGCCTCCGGACTTGGTTTTGAGGCCCAAACCAAGAAACCATCCACCGATGGTTTTGTGGGCAAACCAACAAACACTGCGTGCAAGCTTCGGGCTCGATCCGCTACCTTACACCGACCCATGTTCACAACTTCAGCCCGCCTGTCTTGCACCGCACGGCTCGCACTTGACCCCATCGGCCCCCGAGTCTATCGAACCAAGCCTACTTGCCTCTCCATCACCCGGAGGCCGCCACGGCTAAGGCCTTTCGCGCTTGTTCTTCACCTGCATCGACACGAGTCAAGCCGCAACCTGTACCTGCACACTTAGCCAAGCATCAGTCCACACAACATTGTCAATCACTCATCACTAAGGAGCGACCCTCCACTGGTCCTCAGACACACCTGGTCCTCACTCTCTCTCCCTAGAAAGCTGACGCTGCAGCAGGCCGGCCGGCCGCGTGCACGATGACGAAAAGGGCCGGTGGATGTCGACCGCGGTGTCCCTCCACACCGTACATCGCCGTCCTCCAAAGTAGCAGTTGATCCTCCTCCTCGGGCTCGGTGCCGTCCTCCGTGCTGTCGCTGTCGCCACGGCCGCGACGCCTCGTCCTCCTCCTCGGGCACGCTCGCCTTGTAGACAGTCCTCGTCAAGGTGGAAATTGCCCCCTTTTATTGAACTTCGCTGTCCTAATCCTCTTACTCATCAGTTTTGGTGATGAATTATGCTCATTTGATGTATGGAAATTGCAGATGGCTGCTGCTGCTCGGACTTGGATGTACAGTCAGTCCCGAGATTGCGACAGTTTCTTAAGCGGGGTCAATGGTTTTCTAGATCAAGCAGAGACGAATATGAAAAACCGTGGTGTTCAGACAATGCTTTGCCCCTGTATAGATTGTCTCAACGAGAAGAAGTTTGGACAACGGGACAATATTTTTCATTTTTGATCACACGTGGTTTCACAAAAATTACACATGTTGGAATAAACATGGTGAGGAAGGCCTTAATGAAGTCGAAGCAGGATGCCGAAATGAAGGTGAAGCGCAACACCATGCTACCAGCCTTAATGAAGGGGCAGCGCGATGCCATGATGAAGACCTTAATGAAGGTGGAGTTTTTGAGGAAAATGAACCATTCCCACCAATTGTGATGACGCCTGAGGATATCACTGATCAAGAAGTTACGGGCTTCAATGATGGTGGGGTGTTGCAATATGTGCACAATGTTGATCAAATGTTGCGGGATGTTGAGTTTTAAGGAGTCTATACAACTTCTGAATTAGCGAGGCTGAAGCAGTTCATTGAAGATTCAAAGAAACCCCTCTATCCTGGTTGCCAGAAGTACTCTCGCCTTTCTGGTGATCTAAAACTTCTGCAGTTTAAGGCAGATCATGGTTGGAGCAACAAAAGTTTCAAACAACTATTGAATCTCCTTAAGGACATGCTACCCGAGGGAAACCAAATAGCCGGGTCTGTCTATGAGGTAAAGAAGATAATCTGTCCTCTTGGAATAGAGGTTGAAAAAGTCTATGCTTGCAAGAACAGTTGTGTATTATTCCGTGGAGATTATGAAGAACTTGACAAATGTCTCAAGTTGATTATTATATATTGTTGCCAAGAGATCGTGTTTGAGACTTTTGTGAATTGTGATACTGCGATTGCAATTTAATTCGGAAATTGAGGCCTGCTGCTGGCTATTAATATAATATTTCTGTCTTGTAGTCGTGATAATTTTCAAGTGGCAGTATGTTGTTTCTCTATCTAGAATATAAGCTGCTTTTGGTCCGCCTGCTAGCTATCCAGTTAGAACTTGAGGTTCCTTGATCAATATTGCCGCTGCTGTTTGGAACTATTTACAACCTGACAAGAAGTGTGGTTGCTATTTTATGTGATATTGGCAGAAAATTACTCACCTCTAATTATTTGAGTAAAAGTTGTGAACGTTACACCAATGATTTTGATACGGCAAAACCGATGACGGAAAGTGCCATTAAAGCAGAAGTATTTCCTACTGGGACACACAAGAGAGTGGTTTCTGATATTGTGTCAAAGCCGAGGACGACTTTGGTTCAAGGAGAGGATGATGAGACCATGTCTCAAATTAATTCAGTTGTTGATGCTACGAATTATTTAACTGTGAAGCTTGGATTATTTTCTTTTGATGTGTGAACAGAAGCAATATGAAGGAAGGAGTTATATCTACTACAGCCACTTTGCTAAATAAGCTAATATTTAAAGGAGATAACTTTCTCAATAAATTAGAAGAGAAGAAAAGCGGATATATCCATATTGGTTCTATACAGGTGAGTCTTAAAGAAGAGATACAAATTCCATGGAAGAAAATATCGATTGACTCCAACTATAAGGCATCAACTAATCATGCGGAATTAGCAACTGATTAGCAAAGCTGCCGGATTATTTTAATATACATGCATGCGTATGAGTTCTGTATAAGACTTTGAGTCCGTGTGTTTGCTGGGCCTTAATTAGAGGTGTTTTGTTTATTCATGTGGGCTTTAATTAGTTGGTCACGTATAATAGGACCCGGGGTCGTCGAGTTCGCCTGATGGCCGGCCGTCATATAGCCAGGGCATGATGCTCATGTACGGGCAGATTGGCTGTTATCGTGTTTTTTTGTCAGGTTTCCTCGGAAGAACATATAGACGGCTCCTCTCATTGCTTGTCTTGCAGATCCCTTCAGGAATTGTGAAGATTAGCGCGACCAGGATCTCTCTTGGGTGTGCTGGTTCGATCTCGTTGAGGTCTCATCTTCTGATCGTGGTTCGTCGTGGCCGCGGGTGGAAGACATATCTAGGATTTTTGATTGCATCTGTTGTAACCCGACTCCTCTTTCATTACTACTTCTTGTATTGGTGATTAATCAAACAAAGTTATGTTCTTCCTTTTGGATTATACTGGTATCCTATTTGCACTTGTACGTTAGGCTCCTTTGATGCAATTGGTTGCTGGTTGTTTTGACTAAGGAAAATTCTATTGCTCATGATAACACACTACTGGTTGGAGTTAGTAGCTACTGGCAAAGATTTGATTTGTATTGTCCCTCTGCTATATCTCAAGATTGTTTTATTTCTGAAAATAAATACTTACTAAAAGTATTTTCTCACTACAAGGAATGTTCTGACTAGTGACGAAAAAAGGGTGATTCTCATCATAAACCGCTATTAATGACGCCGATTGTTACGAAAATCCTCCGTCATTAATCGAGCGTCATAAACCACAATTAATGACGAGACCTTATTCCGCGGCATCATGAATTTAATCACGCATATAAAATGCTCCTTACAAAACATCATAACTTCTTTTCTTGCATCTTTGCCACGCTGGACATAATCTGATGTGGCATGACAATTGTGACGAACCGTTTGCGTCATAAAACGAATTTGGCCCGTTTAAAGCTGGGTTGAACCCAACACTATTATTGTCGGCCGACGTTGTGCAGATAGCCCAAAAAAGATTTTGTTGGGCCCATTTGTTGTTTTTTGGACCACAATTTTGATTAAGTTGGGCTCGTTTTTGTTGAGTCGAGTCCAATAATTGCGCACATTATTTGCGGTCTTATAGGTTATGTTAATTTCAATGAATTTGACTTTTGGCCTAATAAATAGTGAGCTAAGCCCACTGAAGACCAATAGAAAATTAATTAATCATGCATCAATATTAATTGATTTCATTTCAATTCTGATCCTTTTGTTAGAATAATTCCGATTTGGTTGGAAAAATAGTAATCAACACATATTTCTTTATACAATAAAACAAACTGTTGTTTACTATCAAGCACGACCATATTGTTCATCACATATCACAAACTATTACAAGATAACAGTCTCACAAGGAACATAGATTAACAAAGCTAAATTCAGGTCATAATCACAAGAGATATTGGAGATTTGATCTAAGGATCTTAACCTCTTCATCTTTTACTGCTAAGCAGTAGACGAAAGAGGTCTTCACTGTCTTCGGTAAGCTTCTGCAACCTCTTAATTTCAGCCTACTGTATTTTCAGAGTTGATTCTGATTCTTCAGTCTTCTTCTTCAAGCTACATAACTCTTTCTGGTGAGAAACAAACCGCTGTCAAAGTTGTACCCCGTCCTGATTGGGAGTGTCAACTCACTCTTCATCAACACTACTACATAAGGATTCGATAACCATTCTTGAGTACTCCTGTGTTTTAATTTTTTTGGGAAGAAGCATCATTGACTTGGTAGCTTTCATCTAGCAACAGTGGATCCCAAGTCAGATTAGGATCTTGTAATTGATTCTAACTAAGGAAACAAAGGTGTTAAGTTTGTTACCTTGGAGTAGTTCTGAACAGGAGCGACTACAGATGTTGACCCTTTGGCCCGCTGAAACAAGTACAAGAACAACATGTAAGGGTTGATATCATTCGTAATCGGAAACAAAGAAGGTGTTAATTAAGTTTGTTACCTTAGAGCAGGTCTGAACAGGAGCGACTACAGATGTTAACCCTTTGGCCCACTGAAGCAAGTACAAGAACAAGAGATAAGGGTTGAGATCATTAGCAATCAGAAGCAATTTTATCTATTAAGTTCAATGCGGTACATGAACGATCACACCCAATCCATAATCACCCAAGCATGCAACAAAAATATGGAAAGCCAAAGAGCATGGGTAAGCAATATAATAATTTTATCCTTTAATTTCTACAAACCTCAAATAAGTCGACTTCGAACAATTTCTTGCAATAGGGAATAGAAGATCCACAATCACCCAAGCATGCAACAACAATATTCAAAGGCAAAGAGCATAGGGAAGCAGACTAATAATTTCATCTACAAATTTCTACAAACTTCAAATAAAATGACTTCCAACGAACTCTTGCCAGTAGATCCACAATCACCCAAACATGAAAGAATATTATAGAATGCCAAAGAGCATGGGGAAGCAATCTAATTGAATCGATCAATATAGGGAGGAGCCCGCAGACCTGACGAATAGGAAGGGAAGAAGGTGCCCAATGCTGTCTCGATTTAGCAGCCCAAACTTGCGCCTTGAACACGTTGTTCTTCTCAACTGTTGCAGATCTGCGGCCACCAGGGTGAGCCACGGGGGGCCGACAGAGCAACGGCTTTGAACAATCTTGCAGCTTCAAGGAGGTTGCCGAGGAAGGCCGCCGCTCATAGCAGAGGAAGGCCGCCGCTTGTAGCAGAGGAAGTCGACCGCTCGTAGCAGAGGAAGGCGTCGTCAGTAGCTAGGTCGCGTTGCTTCTTCCGCCACAGATGTACTAGGTCTCTTCGGCGGTAGAGGAGAAGATCCCCTGATTTTGGAAAATTACCAAGAGGGAATTGGGAGGCCTAGTTTCCCTCTTTGTTTTATATAAAACGGGGAGGACCAGGAGGAGGAGCGCGGAATTCCAAATTTCAGGTCCCGCCTTTCTGCTCCAGAGCGGGAAACGAAAGACTTTGGATCATGGACCCGACCCAAACGAAAGACCGCTTGTCGGACCCAAACATCTGTGACCATACACAAAGGGGCATGTTGTTGACTGGGTTGTCAGTGCCACCATGGATCATGGAATTGACAAACACACACAGGACTATACTCTACTTCATATTCACGTTCGACAGATGATCTGATTATTGCATTACAAATGTACTCACTGCAACAAATTAACGTACTGTTTCAACTGTTTATTACATAACTAAACACATTTCAATAAAACATTAAAACTACAGACTAGAAGGACTCTCCTGGTACCACCCTCTGTGTAATCTTCTACTGAGATCATGCATAAATTCGGGATGATCAATGCATATGACCGCCCAATCATGTGTGAGTATTTCGTGAGGAAAGATTCGCTCTAAGAGAGACATGCACTTGTCCTGCAATTGTGTACAGTTAGCCTGAATTGCCTGTCGGTACAATGGTGCCGGCAGTCCACCACGGGGGTAGGCTATGGTGGTAGATTGTGTGGAGGGGATCGCCGAGACTGAAGCTAGATGGTGAACGGAGGACACCAGGATTTATCCAGGTTCGGGCCGCAAAGATGCGTAATACCCTACGTCCTGCGTTGGTGGTTGTATTGATGGTTCCACGAATGGGAATCAGATTGGACTTGTTTTCGACGGGGGTCCCTGCCGCCTTATATAGGCACGGGGGTAGGGTTACAGATCTCGTGGGATCTATCCTAGTCGGTTATACAAGATTTCCCTTTGATCACAAGTAATATCTTTCCTAACCAACTAGTCTTCATCTATGGGAGTATATCTCTTCGGGTGCAAGCTTGTGCCACCCGCACCAGGTGCCACCCCTGTGGGCCCATGTCGTCCTCGTAGATACGCCGTGGGGCCCCTTCGTGTGGCACCCTAGGGGTATATCCCCCACAACAGTCCCCGAGCGCTTCTTAACCAGACTGCAACTTCGATCTTGAGCTTCGAACGTCGTCCGAGTACCTGATTGATTTCTGTCGAGTGCTTAACATCCTTAGTCGAGTGCTTGACGTCCTCAGCCGAATGCTTGACGCCCCCAGCCGAATGCTTGACGCCCTCAGCCGAGTGCTCTGATCTCCGTTCTGCTCATGTCTTAATGCAGCCGAGTGGTCTCTAAAGCTTGACTCGTGGTTGTCGGGTGGTTGAGGAGAGCTCTTCTCCAATCTAGGCCTTGGTAAGATCATCGAGCCAGAAAATGCACACTCTAGTTGATGTCGAAGTGCACACACTTAGTCCTTGAGCCTTGACAGAGAAAGATTTGTCAAGGGTGAAAAGAAAGAAAGTGACTGAGCCTCAACGTCTTTGGCCGGGCACCCCCCTTCTTAGGAGGATCGAACCCATGTCTCTTAGACCTCCGCTGTCCGGCCATGTTCGAATGCTTGGCCAAGGGCCTTGCTTCTGGCTCCGGTTGGTCATGGTGAACCGTGCGTGCTCACTGAATGGGCGCATCTCTAGCTGCGCCCATTAGGACAGTCCCCGAGGTTCGGAATAGTTAGAATAACTATTTCAAAGCTCTAAAAAAGAGACTAAAAGTGGAATTACCATCATCCCTTTTGGCAGAGTACCTCCCAGAACGTCTGATCTGGTACGGTGCCTGAGGAGAGCTTTGGCTCTGTCCCAGATTTGCCATATGGCCCACCGTGTTCTCAAGGAGAACTCACGCAAGGTCACCCGTCCTAGCCATCGTAAAGTGGCTTCTGAACGGCTCTGGCCTTTGTATGGCATGCCTCCAGGAGAACACTCATGAGCTAGTCGATCGAACCTGCTTTGAGATTCGTGCTGTTCAATTTTCGAGGGCGGGTTATCTGATAACCTGGCTACCCGTGACTCTGAGTCACAGCCTCTGTGTGGCTTGTGAACCAAACTTATTTGGAAAACCTTTTTAAGATTCTCGAGTGCAATGCACTTATAAGAACCTTGCGCTCGTTGGCCCGTTTAAGTACGCGGCGCATTCAAGCCTGAAGCGGCCCGAATATGAAGCGTCGGGGGCGACGGCGTCAGCACCGTGTCGGAGATGAGTCGCTCGCGAGTAACTCGCGAGTCAACCCCGCGTGTGATGTGGCGACGCGACGGGACGGAGCGGGACCCGCCACAACTCCCTTTTTCGGCCGCCCGCATTTAAGGTAGCACAGGGGCGCGCTGGCTCTCACTTCCCCCAACATGCCACATCGCTTCACTTCCATAGGAAACCTAGCTCCGCTTCCTTCTTCAGCTGCTCCGCCACCACATCCTACCGAATCCGCTGCCGCAGTAGCTCGATTTGCCAGATCTAGAGCTGGCAGAGATCCAGATCCAGCGCACAAATCGCACCCATCCCCTTCACTTCTGGCAGTCCCCGAGCGTAGCCAAGGGCGATGACTTCGAAGACCCGCCGGGGGAAGAAGGGCTCAAAGGGAGGCGCGGCGTTCGTGAGAGGATCCCCGCCACGGTCCCCCTCGCTGGCGGCGCCTCCGAGCCACGACCGAGAGTGGCTGCGCTCCGTTTCGACGCGGGAGCAGATCCTCGCCCTGATTTGGGGCGGGGTCCTGCTCAACGAGGCCACCGAGGAGTAGCGCCCGGCAGCAGGGGAGGAGTTCCCCATGCCGGAGACGCACGGGGCCGTGGTGTTCGAGTCGTGGTACCTCTGCGGATGCGTGTTGCCTGCACACCCCTTCTTCCGCGGGCTGCTGTACTACTACGGGTTGCAGGTCTGTAACCTCAACCCTAACTCCGTCCTGCACATCGCCATCTTCATCCACCTGTGCGAGGCATACCTCGGTATCGCCTCACACTTCAACCTCGTCGGTACTTCTTCTGGGTGAAGCCTCACAAGAGTGCCAAGGAACCCAAGGTGGTGGGCGGCGCCGGGCTTCAGCTTCGGCAGAAGACTTCCGGCGACTACATCTCGGTGCTGCTCGTCAACTCCAACAAAGGCTGGCACAATGAGTGGTTCTACACCACCAACCATGCCCCGCAGGTGTCGTGTGACGTTGATGCGTGCCCAACTTCGCTCCACTGCTGGGATGAGGAGCTGAGCGACGCTGAGATGGAGCAGGTGTCGGAGCTAGTGAAGCTGATCCGGAACCTGAAGGTGGCCGGCCTCACCGAGGTGGTGGTCATGGCGAACTTCGCCACTCGGCGCCTCCAGCCGCTGAAGGAGAGGGCGCACCCGGCGTACGAGTACGCCGGGGAAGACTTTGACACGACGCGGGAGGTGCCGGATCGGGGGGGGCAACGGTGCCGGTAGAGCGCATCCGTGAGTGCTTCGCCCCTCACACCGTCATCACGTCGCTCAGCGCGCCACACCCCTATAGCCTGGGGAACCCTTCGCCTGTGGTGAGTCACGATTTTCCGCTTTTTACGGTCTGCCCATTAGGGCATAGGCATATGCCTGCAAGGTGTTTGTTGAAATGCATGAACCAAAATTTTCCTTTGTAGGATCGTGCAGCCTTTTTCTCTGTTTCACCTCTGTCGGGAATGCTAGTTGGATTTGTGTCCCTGGCTGGTAGGCTCGGCGAGCTGCAGAAGTTAGAGGCCGCCGCGCGCCGCGCCGCTGCTGGCAGCGGTGGCGAGGAGGCACCAGATTGGGCGCGTGGCGAGAGCTCTGCGGAGTCTGGCCATCATGCTACTGCGGGGCCCATGGATGGGAAGCACGCCCGCCTGCTGCGAAGGAGAAGGAGCACAAGGGTAGCCGCCGGCTGGAGGTGCGACATGTGCCGCCCGGCTCGCTCAAGATTGACGAGCCGGCGTCGCGCCGGCGCAAGCTGGTGCTGCCGAGTGACTCCGACGAGGAGGAGCTGAGCCCCCGTATGTTTGGTGCTGGTGACGCCCCTCTGAAGGGAGGCAAGGAGGCGCCAAGTGTTACGACGGCGTCCTCTCCTCGTCCTCCTTCTCCTCCATCTTCTCTTCCTTCTCATCAACCTTCTCTTCAACAAACGAGAACTGCTCCCCCAAGTGCGAGCGTGCCACGCCCGGCACTGCAGCCTGCCTCGGCGCCCCCTATGACGGCACAAAGTGCGGCCAGACTGACTTCCAAGGCTGCCACCGGGACGAAGAGGCCTGCATCCTCCACCTTTGGGTTCCGCAAGCGCGCTCGTGTGCGTGTTTCCACCAAGTAAGTTGTTCGCCAATTCACTTTTTAGGTTTTGCCTGTCGTCCATTGATCTGTCGTGGTTGAGGATCATGGTGTCGGATTTGTTGCTATTTGCAGGAAGTCCAGGGTTGTCCCTATTGTCAATGAGGTGCCCGCTCCGGCTTCTGGGCCAGCAGCGCGTCAGCCGAGTGCTTCAGGGCGCTCGGGCGCGACGCTAGGCGCTGGCACGACTCGTCAGGTGGCCAATCCCTAGCGTATGGACGCTGGGTCCATGGCCTTGGGGGCTGCCTCTGTGGCAGTCCCCGAGGTTGAGGAGATCCACCGAGTGCTTCCCACATTGCGCTTGAGCCCGCCGCACCCTGGCAGGATCGCCCAAGTGCGTGGCGGCAGGGCGAAGGAAGTGCTCAGCGACCTGGCCATCGACAAGGACAACCGGCAGGAGCTCGTGGTGCTGTCCGAGAGGTTTGCTCGGCTGGCTTGGAGTGAGTGTATCTCCATATCTTCCTCTTTTTGCCTCGTTGAGTTTGTATGTTGATCATGCTGTTGTCCAGGCTATGTCCACTGCGTCTGCTCGCAAGAGCGAGCTGCCGGAGAGCATCGGTTCCAATGTCATTACGCTGCGTGCCCGGGTGCAACGCCTTGAGGAACAGGCTGCTACACGCCAGAATGTCAGCAACCAGGAGCTCGAGGGGCTGCGTCGGGAGAGAGCCGCTGCAGTTGTCGCCGTCGAGCGTGCTTGTGCGGAGAAGGCCGCTGTAGAGGCCACCGTGGAGGTCACCGTCGTGTCTCTTAGTCGGGCAGTGGAGGAGCACCAGAAAGGTCTGTTATTTTTGGTTCCTTGGATTCCTTCGAATAGTTATCTGACCTCATTCTTGTGAACAGCTCGGGCTCAGGCTGAATAGGAGCTTGACACTGTCCGAGCCCGGGCGAAGGCGACAAGGAAGGCCCTGGAGGAGGCCACCAGACAGCGTGCCGTTGTTGACGGCTGTTAAGTACCATTTTCATGGCCGTTAACTCCTGCGAATTGAAGCGGGAATTGCACATCCACACTAGAATAGGAGCTTAAACTAATACTTTCCACCAGTGTCGATGTCTATTCGAATGCAGGTATTTAGCATAGGAAATGAGAAGAATCCATGCACATTCACTCCACTCCAATCCAAGGCACTCTAGTGCTGGCCAATGAGGGGCTACCACATGGATTCTCCTGGATCCATGATGTCACCAATCCATGTGAAGAGCTCTCGACGAATCACATGCTGCCACGTCAACATCACATGGATCCATGGGCCCACTTTGCTAACCAAACCGCCAGGAAACATGCCATACAGAAGGAGATGAGTACTCATGAAGCGTCTTCTGGGCCATAGCGTTTGACGTGGATGGTACAAATGAAGCTGGATCGCCTTCCGGATGAGTACGGCGAGGTGCGTCAAAATGAATTCAAGCTTTCCTCACTAGTGACTCAGGATCTTCTGTGAAATTCTCGTAAGTCGAAACCAGTCATACACTACCTGTCTTCATCATCCAAAGATAAAAGAAGACAATCAAGGTTAGCCTGCATTGAGAGTTGCTCGAACCTACTCATGATTTATAAACAGATGCGAAGCATAGTCATGATAATCCTGTGCCTTCCCCGGCAACAGCGCCAGAAATGCTTGTTGGCATTTCTTAAGGTCACTACTAACGACGCCGAGTTAGAGTGAACATCAAGACTTGCCAAAGGTAAATCTAACGATCATGAACGAATCCGCAAGCGCACAGATAAACCATTGTAGCATTAACCTAGGGAAGTGAGTGTTCCAAGGGTATCGTATCCATGGAAGGCAATGGCGGATATCAATACTTATGCTTTTGCACTGAGTATAAACCAAGAGATAGATACTGAAGACAACAGCTCAAAGACAGGGGTAAGATAAATTATATGATAAGAGTAGTGTGACACACACTCTGATCTATCTCTACACTATCACACTACGGCTTAGGGGGGACATACGAAGCTAGCTCTAGGTTCTATGGTACTAAACATACAGAGTTAGATGATACAAGAGATAAGCATAAAGCATTGCATGAAAGGTAAGGTTCAGCACCTAGGTACAAACGGGGAGATAGCCCGCGACGACCAGCACTCTGCGAAACTATCCTTTAGACTCCTACAGCAATACCCTAGCGCGGAGGGTTTCAAAGGGTCCAACAGCTGTCACCACTGCGGCCTACCTCAATCGTTACAGGGGGTAAGCTCATAACAAACGTAGCCACACAACCCAAGCACCATGCCTGCGTTGCAGCTAGACTTCACCCGGCCCGGGATATTGTGACCCAGGGTTAGAGCCACCAGAAGACTGGTCAACTTAGACCGAGTATCTTATCTTAAACACAAACTTCATGCAACACAACCATGCTATAAAACAAGATCAAACTTGGGCTAGTCATACGAACAGATACGAACTCTCGTGGTGTGCTTCCTCTTGGTGGCCTCCAGGTGGGCCCTCTGGTCACTCCCCCATGCATGCCTTGTTTTGGAATCCTAGGTGGGCCCATGGATCCTTGTGAAGTTCATGTGTCGCTCTCTGATTTGTCGGTGAGTGCCTTCCATGGATCAGTGGCGTGGATGCCACCTAGAAGTAGTGTGGCAGGCACCTCCTCAGCTGAGTTGGTATGGATCATTCCATAGAAGGTGGGTTTCCATCTCTTTTTATGCTTATTTCAAACCAAAATGCAAGTAAATAATGCATATGCCTCCATTTATGTGAGAATATTAATGGCTGAAAGTAGTACTTAACAGCCGTCAACAGGCTTGAGGACCCGTCCAAGACGGCGACCATAGGGGCCAACATGGACCCTAAATAGGAAAGCGTGCTCGTCGAGTTCCTGCGTGCTAAGTCAGATATATTTGCTTGGAAACCAGCGGATATGCCGGGGGTGCCCAGAGAGCTCGCCGAGCACTCCTTGAAGGTTGACGTGAATGCGAAGCCGTCAACCAGAAGCTATGCCGATTCGCGAAGGACCGTAAGGAGGCAATAGGGGTAGAGCTTTCAAAACTGTTAGCTGCCGGTTTCATAAAGGAAGTGTATCATCCTGACTGGTTAGCTAATCCAGTTCTTGTATCCAAGAAGAATAATCAATGGAGAATGTGTGTTGACTATACTCGTTAGCCCCAAAGACCCCTTCACCCTCCCGCGAATATACCAAGTCGATGATTCCATGGTGGGCTGTGCCCTACTCTATTTTCTTGACTGCTATTCAGGCTATCACCAAATAAGCCTCAAGGTCGAAGACTAGATCAAGACGTCATTCGTTACGTCCCACGGCACGTACTGTTACCAAGAATGCCGGTGCGACCTACCAACATGCTATCCAAGCATGTCTGTCAACTCAGATCGGCCAGAACGTCGAGGCCTACATAGATGACGTCGTAGTCCAGATTCGAGATCCTGATAACCTCATCAAGGACTTGTCTGAGACCTTCGCCAACCTAAGGGTTTACCGCTGGAAACTTAACCCAGAAAAGTGTGTTTTCGACATTCCCTCGGGAAAACTACTCGGCTTCCTCATTAGCAACCGCGGCATAGAGGCAAACCCGGAGAAGATCCATGCAATTACCTGGATGAAGCCCCCAAGATGCCAGAAAGACGTGCAGAAGCTGGCCGGGTGCATTGCACCATTCAGCCGATTTAGCTCACGACTCGACGTGCGCGGCTTGCCCTTCTTCAATCTCACCATGGAGCTCTTTCCTGGCCACAGCTGTTGGCGTTTCTTAACCTCAACGCTAGGCACCGTAATAGCGTGAGCGTGTAAGAGACTCTCGGGTACACTAACGAGTACGAACGAATCCGCAAGCGCACAGATACACTGTTGTAGCACTTCTCCCTCGGAGAATGAGTATTCCTGTCGGGTTTCGTTCCTAGGATGAGAGAGTAACCAGAGAGGGTCTATCCAAGGACACCAGCTACTGCTGAGATAGAGAGGGATATGAGAAGCACTTTATTAAGGGACTTAACTCTCAAGATGGATCTGTCCGCTATTAGTCCTCCTCGTGGGGCGATAGCCCATCCTAACTTTTTAGGGAGAGGCCAATGTACTGGCAACGGGGCCCAACTCGGTACGCAGGCGCCGAGGGTTTCAAAGGGTCCAACAGGCTGTCACCACTGCGGCCTACCTCTATCGTTACGCGAACGCACTTGGTATTCGTAGAATAACTAGAGTCCAGACACCACGTCTTTGTTGGGGACACAAAACCCCCCAAACAGAGAAAAGGGAGTTCGACGGACGATAGACGATCAAGATCAGCGCGTTCAATTTATTAGCCTTGAATGAACAACTTTCCTCAATACATTACACATTCAACTTTCCAAAATGGCCACACCTTTACAATGAGGAGGGAGCCTCCTTTTATAGTGTCAAAAGACCAAATTTACATTCCAAGTATGCCCCCGAAACCCTAACACCTAGCAAGAATCACATAGGGGCAAATTTGGTTTTTTTACACATGTTACGGATTTAACGCCGTTGTTTGCGGAGTGCAAGTTACGCCGGAGACAGCAGAGCGGAAGATGCGCCGCGAAAACCGGAGACGGTTCCGTGTTAGAACAACTTTTGACCGAGTCCTCGTGCTTGAATCTTTGAGAAGCCCCAGGCTTCGCCATCTTGCTCCTCCCGGCGCTTTGATCTTGTTGCAACTCGGGGCTTCAGAGCCTTCTAAGTAGAGAATAACGAACTGGTTCGACCCTTAGATGAAGCCGGGACCATCGCCCCGTATTGCTTACGATAGGGAGCTTCGGGTAGTTTCCTGCAATGACACACCTCGTAATAGTGTTAAATCTCGTAATTAGTTGACGGATGAAAAAGACACCGAAGCCCAGACTCTACGGCTGTTCCTGAAAGAAACAGAAAAATCATGTGTTCGTAGGGTAACAAAACCCACCCCGGAGCCCAACTTCCTTCACCTGTCGGCTCTTTATGCTCACGGATGCGAAACGACATCTAGTTTCCCAAAAAAAAAACGTTAGCGAAGCCTACCTGACAAAGAATCCGAAGCCCAAAAGTTCATTTAGCTTTTGGCAAACCCCCGGTGCCCACAGGTGAGGTTTTCTACAGCCCCAATAGTAGCCCCTCGAGGAGAAGCGTTTGAGGAACGAGATTTAACCCTCTCATCGACTTTGCTTTGCGATTTTGATGAAGAAAACGTCACCTTCAGCTCCGGGGAGTTTGCTAGTTTAGAAGCCTTTTTGGCTTCGCGCGATTTATTTCCTGAAGACTACAGTAAAACCGCTCCTTCCCGAGGCGTCTGTTCGTATTCCGAGACCGTTGTACCTCTTCTCTCTCCTCGGGCTATATAAGGGGGGGTCGGGGGTCCCCTATTTCTCTTACTTGCGCCGAAGCCAAGCCTCCGCCCTGCTTTCTTCTGTTGCTTTAGGATTCGTGCTAGCTGCACGATTTCGCCCGAGCTTCGTTGCTCGTTTCTTTCGCGGAGCTCAACGCTTTTCGCCCACTCTGGCCCGTACGAGACAGACCGCGCGGCTAATGACTGAGGAAGAAATAGCTGCTTCAGCTGCGCCGGCCGAAGCCCCAGAAGAGCCGGCTGGAGATATAGTTGATTACGAGCCGTCGCCCTCGGCCAAGGGGAAGGAAATCGATTCGGGTGAAGACATTTCTAGAGTGGAAGCTTCACCATCGGAGCTGATGGCTGGGAGGGAGTCTAAAACTCCGTCGTATGGACCTTCGCTTGTGTCTGAGAACCTGATCAAGTACTATGAGGAGAAAGGGTTTTTCCCCGAAGGTATCGCCCGTCATCCAGAGGGTGAAGCCACTTCGGAGCCTAAAGCTGGCGAAGCTGTGGTTTTCCGTGATTTTTTCAACACCGGTTTGAGGTTTCCTTGTTCCCGACGTCTGCCAGAGATCCTTGATCGCTATAGCGTGAAGTTGCATAAACTGACGCCAAACGCGTTTGTGCAACTATCTAAGTTCTTTTTTGCCGTGCGCTCTTGCGACGGCCGGGTGGATACCGAAGCCTTTATTCGGTTTTACGAGCTCCATGTGCAAAAATAGAATTTCCGGGTGGATGGCGATCCTACTGTCTACGAAAATCATTTTGGGTGCATTACTTTCACAACCCGGAGGAGGAATACCAAGAAAGATATAGAGAGAGTGGAGCTCAGCCCTACTCATAAAAACAAGTGGGATGATGATTGGTTGAGCTACTGGTTTTATGTGAAGGTCGACATGCCCCGCGGCTCCGATGGTGTTGCATTTTATCCCTTCAGCATCACAACAATGACTCCTTTGAGTTACGTGACAGGCCCTGACTTCGTGAAGACTAGAGGTTTTAAAGATTGTGAAAAAGCCTTTCTTTTGGCTTCGCAGTTTCTTCCTGGTCGTGATATCGCTGAGGAGTTTGTTGATGCCAATATTTGGCCTCTTTCTTCTGGCTGGAGCCCTAAAGAGATTAAGTGGCTTATGGTTGAATGGTTTTCTAAGGCTATTCCCTTCCCTCGCTTCGGTCTGGTGATGCCTGAAGGAAAGAATGCTCACGAATTCGTGGGTGAAGTGGAGCGCCGAGTAGTGGACTTGCTTGGCCCTTACATTGAGGCGGAGTACCAGGCTTCGCGACGGTTACCTACCGGAGGCCGTCGCGTGAACCGCATCTTATCTGAGCTTGGCGTTGAAGTGGAGGACCGCGCGAAGCCCAAAGCTTCTTCTAAGCGTGCCTGTGACTCGTCCCAGGCCGCGCTTGACCCGGCTGACGTAAAGAAGAAAAAATCTGTGACTTTGCCAGAGGCGTCTGGCGAAGCTGCTGCTAACCTGCGGAAGCCTGCGGCTCCGCTGTCTTCTTTAAAGACAAGTCAACTTGAGCGTGATAAGAAAAAGCAAGTTGCGACACAAGAGAAGGATTCCTCTGCTGAGAAGGTGTCGAAGCCCGGCCTTTGTCATAAGAAGGCTAGGTCAAAACCTAGGCAGCCATGTCGCATAGTTAATATCCTTGGTTCTTCTGACACCTTGGAGTTTCTTGACTCAAAAGCCGGAGGTGCTGGAAGCAAAGAACGGTCAGCCGCTCCTGAACCTGAGGTTGAAAAAGCTGTCGTTCCCAGACCCAAGGAGATCGTCTCAGACCTCTCTGTCCCGGGGAATGCTGGTGGTATAGACCTGGCTGGTGAAAGTTCGAAACTTCCCAGAGCCGACAACATCCAAGACAAAGGAAAAAGCCTTTCACAGCTTTGTGATCACCCCGAAGCCCCGGAGGACACCAGAGCATCGCCTGAATTTATGCGGTGAAAAGGGCATTGTGGAAGGGCATACGCTAGAGATGGTGCTGGCGGAGAAAAGCTCCTTCGACCCCTCAACTTATTCTTACAACAAGGCTATTGGTATGAGGGGTTTACAAACTTTATTGTCTATTTGTTTGCCATTTCTTAAAGAGCGTGGAGTTGTAGAATCTCATGTGCTCTGGGAGCTAAGGGATTCTGGTCGGCTTGCAGGGGCAACATCTACTGACGTCCCGCAGGAGGAAGGTGGTGCCCTTGACGGCCAGGCTCTGGAAGAAGGGGAAATTCCCGGAGCTCCGGCTCCTTCTTTGATTGTAAGGCAACCAGGCACCAGTTCTACCGTTGAACCTTCGGCGCCTTTTGATCCAAAAGGTTAGTTCCTTAACTTTTTTGTTTTTCATTCCTTCGTTTCTTCTGGTTGAGCGCTTATATTGAATTGAATCATGCTATATATTTTTCTTTTGTAGCTTATGAGAAATCTGTTGAAGACATGGAAGCCGGCCGCCTAGCTGGCCTATCTGCTGAGCTTTGCTATAAAGCGATGATCTCAAGCCAGAAACTTCTTGAGAAGTACCGCTCCCAAGAAAAAGAGTTTATGGTTACCGAAGCCGAGAATGTTGAACTGAGTCGCGAAATTAAGAGGTTGAAAAAGGAAAACGAGATTCTGACCAACCTTCGTAAGCTGCAGGAGGGAAACATTGAGATCCTGAAAGATAGCGTTAAGACCTATCAGGTTGCGGTGGAAAAGCTAAATGAAGACGCTGAGAAGCGTGATAAGATGCTTGAGGAGTTTAAAAAGATAATTGAAGACGACGACCGGACTATTGAGTCTCTAAAAAAGGAGAAAGAAGCGCAAAAGACTGAGATTGAGGAACTCAAAAAAGAAGTTCAGGGGCGTGCAAGTTTATCGAAGAGGCTAAAGAGGTTTTGAAGAAAAACTTCAAAGTTCTATATGAAAAGTACTCTTTTGCTCTTAGTGAATTCGGAGTGGAGCCCCTGCCTTTCCGTGGTGATAAAGATGCTAAGGCTATATTCGACTGGATGGAACAAGAGTTTGATCATCTCCCCGGTGTGATGACCGGTGCTAGCGACTACGCAGCTTCGAAGTGCGTGGAAGCCTTGCTTGGGCTACTTGAGAAAACAGGATGTTCAGACTTTTTGGCCTTGGGAGCTAGGAACTACAAGTTTCCGACAGCGGAAGAACTCGAGTGCGAAGTGGCTTCGAAGAATGTTCGGGTGATTAAGAAGATTTTTTTGACCTTGTTTTGGGAGGCATCTGGGCAAGAACATGCTAAGGCCGTGGCGCGTCGGCTTTTGGCGGAGGTAACAGATTGCATTGGTGATTTTTTCACTTGCGCTTTCTTTCTTTTTCATCTGGGGGTACTTATTCTTCTGCTTTGCAGGCTAAGGAAAAGGAGGCATTGGGAATAGACTCGAGCGAAGACGACAGCGAAGGTGGCGGATCCCCTGCGAGTGCTGCCCCTGGTGGTTCTGGCTCTGGTGTCCATAAAGATGCGGCAAATGATGACACTAAAGATAAAGATGCCGAAGCCTAAGAACTTCTTTGAACTGTTTGTCTATTCTTGTAACGCCCTGCGTGGCACGTAAACTTTGGGGTAGAAAAACTTTTGGTTGAGGATGTTAACTGTAAAATGTTATTGGCTTTGTTGCCATTCTCTTTCTCGGTTTAGGCTTTTGTTCGAAGAAAACGTCACCTCCCTTTTGGAATTGTTTTCTTTGTAGCTGGTTTTTGCGCGATAAGGTTTATTTCGACATTTTTTAGCTTCGGAAAAAAGAGCGAAAAACTAACTTTGTTTTTGAAGAAAACGTCACCCCCTTTTTTGGTCTTTTTTCTCGAAGCCCTTAGCTGGAGAGATACTCGCAACACCTTTGACTTTTTTCGTAGGAAGAGTGAGCTTTCTTGAAAAAGAGCTCAAAGTCTAGCGAAGCTTGTTCCGAGCTTCGCAGACTTTCTTTCCAATGGTCAAATATCAGCAATCTTGTTGCTTTTTCGACAGATTTTGCTTTTTTCGTTCTTGCAAACGATCTTTAGAAAAGAAACAGCTGATCCATGGGGTAGCATTTTCCTTAGAGTAGAAAGGCCTTCTGAAAAGGTCAAAATTTTAGCGAAATTTGTTCTGAGCTTCGCAGACTTTCTTTTTTATGGGCGAACAACAATCTTGTTTCTTCTTTTGAACACCAGATTGCTTTCGATTTTTTAGCACTCCTTTTCTTTTTTGGAAAAAAATAACTGATCCCGCAACTTAGTGTGTTGCCTGTGGGATTCTTTGGTACTTAGGCATGATTGCTAAGTTTTTTTATGAGACAACACTGGTAAGCTTGTTGCTTTTTCGTTGCTCTTTGGGCAGAAACCCCCTTTGCAATAAGTAAATGACTGGAAATAAGTTGCTTGAAAGTAAATAACACAAGAACTTAAGGGGAAAATAATTTCATTAAGACTGAAATTTAATACACAGATCCGCCTCGTTAAAAACCTTGCCTCCTGATTTGGAGTCCCCTTTTTGCAAGGAAAAGAGTACGGATCTCGAAAAGGTAAAATGCTGAAAAATGTAAAGAGAAAAGAAAAGAAATATGAGATAGTTGAGCTCCGGCTCCGTTTATAAGTTCATGAAGCTAGGGCTTTACATTGCCTTGTCCTTACGGGTAATACTTGAGAAGGCTGTCCGCGTTCCAAGTGTGTGGCAACGCATTGCCCAACTGGTCTGCCAAGTGAAAAGACCCTGGCCTAATACTCTTTGTTACGATGAAAGGACCTTCCCAAGGTTCTTGCAACTTCCCTGGGTTGTCAAAATTTTTCTTTTTCTTGATGACCAAGTCCCCCACCTGTATTTCTTTTCTTACGACCTTCTTGTCCCTCCATTTCTTGGTTTCTTGTTGATATTTTTCTAAGTTCTCAGCAGCTTGAAGTATGTCTACTTCGATCAAATCTTATTCGGCTTCCTCGAAGCCCATGTCTTGTACTTTCAAGACTCGTAAACTTTGGTTCTTGATCACTTCTGGTGTCATGGCTTCGGAACCAAATAGCAACTTGAAAGGTGAGAAACCTGTAGCTCTTGAGACATTGGTGTTGTGAGACCAAGTTACCTTCGGCAACTCGTCTACCCATTTTCCTTTTCTCTGGTTGAACAAGCATTTCTTTATGCTGGAGAATATTTGGCCATTTGCTCTTTCTACAGCCCCGTTTGATTGTGGGTGATATACAGAAGCGAATTTTAACTTGGTTCCCATGGTGAGGCAGAATTCCCTAAAATCATTGCAGTCGAATTGTTTTCCATTATCCACAGTTAGTTCCCTAGGAACCCCGAATCTGCAAATTATACTTTGCCAAAAGAACTTTTGGATGTTGCGGGATGTGATGCTAGCCAGCAGTTTGGCTTCGACCCATTTGGTGAAATAGTCTACGGCGATAGCCACAAATCTACAGTTTCCTTGCACTGCTAGGAATGGTCCGACTAGATCCATTCCCCATCTTTGCAATGGCCAGGAAGGCGGTATTAGCTGCGTAGGCATCGACAGGCTTCTCTGATTGTTTGCATTCTTCTGGGAGGCTTCGCATGTTTTTACCAGGTGATGGGCATCATCAATAATGGATGGCCAATAGAAACCTTGCCTTAGTGCTTTTTGAGCCAAAGCTCTGGAGCCTATGTGAGCACTGCAGAAACCCGAATGAATTTCTTTCAGTAGCTCTTTTCCTGCATTGAAGCTGATGCATCTCAGGGTTGGAGCTGATATGCCAGATTTGTATAGTTCTCCGTCAATTATCTCGTAGCCTCGAGCTCTTTGTCTCATGCGGTTCAAGAAAACTTACTCGGTAGGTTCGTAGTGACCCCTTAAGAAAGCCAAGATCGGAGCCCTCAGTCGTATTTTTCTATGACATTGATTGTTTTGGCCTTAGGCTCTTTGACAGCGGGCGTGGTGAGAACCTCATAGAAAACATCCGGAGGTAAGGCTTGGTTTTGTGCAGCGGCTTTTGCTAGTGCGTCTGCCTCGTTATTTGAGTTTCTTGAGATGTGCTCAACTGTGAATCCTTTGAAGTGTTTTTCCATGGATCTTACCGCAACGAGATATTTGACTAGCTCTGGCTCTCTTGTTTCGCTATCTTTTTCTACATGCCCTTGTATGACCTTGGAGTCCGATCTCACAATAAAACTTTGTTGGCCTAGTGCTTTCATTTTTCTCAGGGTGAGGAACAAAGCTTCGTATTCGGTTGTGTTGTTGGTAGCTCTCTCATTTTCTGGGAAGTCCAACCTGACTGCGAATCGCATTTTGACACCTGCTGGAGAGGTTATGATTGCCGAAGCTCCGGCTCCTTTGTGGCAATAAGCCCCATCACAGTATGCGATCCATGGCTGTTCTATGTCTGCGGAGCTCGAACTGGCTGGAGAAGTCCAATCCACAACAAAATCTGCCAAAACTTGAGATTTGATGGCGCTCCTTCTTTCAAAATCAACTACATATTCTGATAACTCAAGAGCCCATTTGGAGATTCTCCTCGAAGCTTCTCTGTTGTTGAACAGCTCATGCAAAGGTTGATCTGTCACCACTATGATTCTGTGTGACTCAAAATAATGCTTGAGTTTCCGTGCCGCCATAACGACTGCATACGCGATTTTTCAAGCTCTGAATAAAACACCTTTGACCCCGTGAGTGTTTCGGAGACAAAATAAACTGGGACCTGGGTTGGCTTCCCCTCTATTTCTTTTTCTTGTATCAATGCTGCGTAGACTGCGGTTCGCGAAGCCGAAATGTAGAGTAACAAAGGAGAGCCGGGCTCTGGTGGGCATAACTTGGTTAGCTTTGTGAGATAGACTTTGAGCTCCGCAAATGCTTTGCTCTGATCAGGCCCCCATTCGAACTTCTTGTTGTTTCTGAGCACTTGGAAGAAATGGAGGCTTCGCTCCGCAGCCTTGGACACAAATCTGTTTAACGCTGCGATTCTTTCGGTGAGCTTCTGTACATCTTTCAGAGACCTGGGCTCCTCCATCTTTATTATTGCCTGAATTTTGTCGGGATTAGCTTGTATTCCCTTTGTCTCTACCAGACATCCGAGTACTTTTCCTCGGCGAACTCCGAACACGCACTTCTCAGGATTCAATCGCAGATTTGCGGCTCTCATGTTCGCGAAGGTTTCTGCGAGGTCAAAAATGTGATCACCGCGCTTGTTGCTTTTGATGACTATGTCGTCAACGTATGCCAATAGATTCCTGCGCAATTGGTCGGGAAACACCGAAGCTGTCATTCTGGTGAATGTTGGTCCTACGTTCTTGAGCCCCTCAGGCATTCGCATGAAACAGAAGATGCCGAAGGGGGTGATGAAGTTGGTCTTGTCCTCATCCTCCTTTCTAATTCTGACTTGATGTAGCCTGAGAACATGTCAAGCAATGACAACATTTCACTGTTTGCGGCATCATCCACTATTTTGTCTACCCTCTCTAGCGGGTAATCGTCTTTTGGGCAAGCTTTGTTTAAGTCTGTGAAGTCTATACACATTCTCCACTTCCCATTTGTCTTCTTTACAGGAACTGTGTTTGCGAGCCAGGTGGAGTATTTGGCTTCGCGGATTACGTTGGCGTCTAGCTGCCTTTGTACCTCAGCTTTTACGGCTTCGGCTTTTTCGTCAGACATTTTGCGGAGCTTTTGCTTTTTGGGCCTGATGTTCTTGTCCATCTCCAGCCTATGTTCCATGATGTCTCAGTCGACTCCTTTTAGGTCTTGGGCCGACCATGCGAACACATCTTGATTTTTGGCCAGAAATGTTAGCAATTCTCGTTCTTCGTCTATGCTTAGCTCGGCTCCGATTGTTACAGCTCTATCTGGGACGTGCGCGTCCAGCGGGATCCTTTTTGTTTCGCCGTCGGTGCTGATGTTAACCTTCTCTTTGTCTCTCTTGGGCTCTGTGAACTTTTTCTTTCTATCTCTTTCTTCGGCTTCGTCAGCTTCGGCTTGGGTGAGATGGTGGATGCTTCTTTGACCTGGCGATATGCCTTTTTCGATGTCTCTTGCTGTCTGTTGATCCCCAAACACGGTGATGACTCCTTTGAGTGCTGGGATTTTCATACACAAAAACAGTTGCCGAACTGCTGCATCGAACTTGTTGATGAAACCCCTGCCTAAGATGGCCAAGTAAGGATAATGCATTTCCACTACATCGAATGTGATCAACTCCGTTCTTGGGTTGTCAAGGTTTCCGAAGGAACAGGCAATGTGATCTTTCCCAGTGCTCTGAGGGGCTTCCCCCCGAAGCCCAGAAGCAGAACATCTGCCTCTTGAAGCAAGTGTGGGTCTATTTTCATTTCCCTAGAAGTTTTGGCAAAAAGAATGTCCGCGGAGCCGCCATTGTCTATCAAGACTTCCCCAATTTCCCAGCCTGCGATGATTGTCTTGATGACCATGGTGTCGTTATGTGCAACTGTTTTTAGCGTGAAATCTTTCTCTGTGAAGGTGATGGGCACATGCGCCCAAGGTGGCTTGACCGGAGGTCCGTCTTGGACTATAGTGTGCACCTCTCTGAAGTAATTCCTTCTCATCCTTTTGTTTTCGAATTCGAGGGATGACCCCCCTACAATTGGGAACACATGGTGATAGGAGTTTTCCTGGTTCTGAGCCTCTGTTTGGGAAATGGCCATGATAGACTCGAAGGTTGGTAAAGCTTTGGGATCATTTCTTGGGTTTGGCGGTTCCGCCTTTGGAATTACATTTGGCACTCCGGTTGGCGGAGGCGGGATTTGCTGCATTGGCTGAGAGTTTTGTCGGTTTTGCAGCTGGTATTGTTGTGGTATTGGTGCTTGCCATGTTGGCTGCGGCTGGCTATATGTGCTTGTTTGGAAATAGCTTGGGTTGCCTTGGTTATAGGAGTGGAGCGGAGGTGCGATGGGATATGGGTTTTGCTGGAAAGGTTGCTGAGGCCAGGTGTGATTGATAGGTTTAGGTGGCGGAGGTTAGTGCTAGGTTCGGGCGGCCCTTTTTTCTTCGGCCATTCTTTCTAAAGTTCTTTTGGTTTCGGGATAGTTGTCTGTGGAATGGTGAGGTTGTTTTCCGTGGAATGAGCAGTAGAACAAGCGTGGGCGAGAGTTTTGGTTTTGAGGGGACGGTCCATTGCCCCTTCCTCTTCCTCTTTGGTTGTGACCTCCGCAGTTCGGGGCTTGCGGAGCCGGCTGCGGAGGCTGGTTTTGTGGAGGGTTTGGGTTTTGGTTTTGGTTTTGAGTGTGAGGCGCGGCTTCGATTGGGAGTACTTGGTTTGGTGGGTATGAAGCTCTATTGTTTTGTACACTTTGGTGAGAGGGAACCCATTCTTGCTCTCTTTGTGCTTGCCTTAGGTGATTTCTTTCGGCCACCCTTCTCCTGTGGTCTTCATCTGATCTGCAGTATTCTTCGAGCTCCGCCAAGAGTGCTTGCATTGTCTTTGGCTTTTTTCTTGAGAGGTGAGATGCTGTTTGCCCTGGGTTTAGCCCCTTGACGCAGGCGGCAATGGCAACCTTTTCTGACACATCAGGAGTTTGGGATTTCAGCTGCAGAAATCTTCTCACATAACTCGCCAATGGTTCCTTGTCCCTTTGGATGTTGTAGAATAGGTCCCCCTCATCTGTGGCTGCAGCTTGAAAGCCTTGGAAGTTCTGGATGAGTTTTGTTTTTAGGTCGACCCAGCTGTATACTGAGTGTGGCGGCAGTAGTGAGTACCAGTTCAACGCTGCACCTTCGCATGCAATGATGAACGATTTGGCCAGAACAACTTCGTCACCTCCGGCTGAAGCTACAGCGGCTTCGTAACTCATTATGAATTGCCTTGGGTTTGTTAACCCATTTATTTTGGCAGGGAGATTGTTTTATAGGAGAAAGGCCATGGCGCTGTTTGCAGACCAATGGATAAAGGCGAGGTTGCATCGACGGTCATGAACATCCCTGCGGTGCTGTGGGTTGGGAAGCTGAACATAATATTTTCGTTTTGTGGGGATGGGTCTTCCTCATAGTTTGGAGTAGGTCTTGGCGGTGTGTGCCGGTGGGATTGCAACTCATCTAGTTCTTGCTGCATTCGAGCCAACTACAGCTTCGCTGTTTTGATTTTTTTGATTTTTTCGTCAGCTTGTTTCTGGGCTTCGAGTTCCATGGCTACCCTCTCCTTTTCTTTTTTCATGGCTTCGATTTGTCTTAACACTGAGTCCAGCTCCCTCTCAGCTGCGCCTTCTTTGTCATTTGCGAGGCTAGTTTCTGGGTCTGAATCTTGCGTGGCCTTTCCTGCCACCTTTCTTTTTTCACTGCGAGTTCGTGTGAAGTCTACATCCTCCGGCCTGGGCTCCGGAGCGACTATGATTCTTTTCTCCTTAGCGGCCACTCTGGGCTCTTCTTGGTCAACAGTCTTTTTCTTTGGGGGTGCCATCGTGGGTTCCTTGATGGCTAAGAACACGGTGGGCGTCTTTGTTGGGGACACAAAACCCCCAAACAGAGAAAAGGGAATTCGACGGACGATAGACGATCAAGATCAGCGCGTTCAATTTAATAGCCTTGAATGAACAACTTTCCTAAATACATTATACATTCAACTTTCCAAAATGGCCACACCTTTACAATGAGGAAGGAGCCTCCTTTTATAGTGTCAAAAGACCAAATTTACATTCCAAGTATGCCCCCGAAACCCTAACACCTAACAAGAATCACGTAGGGGCAAACTTGGTTTTTTACACACGTTGCGGATTTAACGTCGTAGTTTGCGGAGCGCAAGTTACGCCGGAGACAGTGGAGCGAAAGATGTGCCACGAAAACCGGAGACGGTTCCGTGTTAGAACAGCTTTTGACCGAGTCCTCGTGCTTGAATCTTTGAGAAGCCCCGGGCTTCGCCATCTTGCTCCTCCCGGCGCTTTGTTCTTGTTGCAACTCGGGGCTTCGGAGCCTTCTAAGTGGAGAATAACGAACTGGTTCGACCCTTACATGAAGCCGGGACCATCGCCCCGTATTGCTTACGATAGGGAGCTTCGGGCAGTTTCCTGCAATGACACACCTCGTAATAGTGTTAAATCTCGTAATTAGTTGACGGATGAAAAAGACGCCGAAGCCCAGACTCTACGGCTGTTCCTGAAAGAAACAGAAAAATCATGTGTTCGTAGGGTAACAAAACCCGCCCCGGAAGCCCAACTTCCTTCACCTGTCGGCTCTTTATGCTCGCGGATGCGAAACGACCTCTAGTTTCCCAAAAAAAACGTTAGCGAAGCCTACCTGACAAAGAATCCGAAGCCCAAAAGTTCATTTAGCTTTTGGCAAACCCCCGGTGCCCACAGGTGAGGTTTTCTACAGCCCCAATAGTCTGCACTCCTGATAACTACTATAGCGCGGTTACGTCTGTCGAATCGCTAACAACATTATAGCAACCTGTATAAATATAGAACCACAAACTAGAGAGAGAACGGATCAAATCATACTAGTCATCAAGTTACGGAGCAGCAAGAAAGGTTTGGATGCAAACAAACAAGATACAACACACTTACTCAGCTAAACAAGATCAGAGCATGCAAATAGATACTTGAACTAATGGACTAGCTCTAAAGGATCAAAGCCATGTGTTACGAAGAACACAAGCCTCTAACTTATGAATGAGCTAAGAACACAAGAACATATCATTCATGCATGATGTCCACCATAGTCTAAATAAGAAATGCTAAAATACTCACTTTGGTCTAAATGAAGAACAAGCATCCACGAGGACATCAACTCACTCCTCACTCCTACTCTATCTCTCAACTAACCCTAGTCTAGATCTCTTCTAAACCCCATTCTACCACATAGAGGTGAGAATCACCTCACATGGGCAGAATTAGAGAGAGGGAGAGAGCTAAACAAGAGAGAAGTGGAACTTGAGAGCTTGGAGGTGTGTGTGAAATGAGGCCCCTCCCCCTCTATTTATAGGCAAGGGGGTGGCTTGCTTCGGGGCTCCAAATGCTCCAAAACACCCCGGGATGCAGCCAAGAGACAATGGAAGAGAGCCACATGGAGGGCCAGGATGAACCGACCATAGGTCGGTTCGGCCGAACCTAGGGTCGGCCGGCCCCCTCGGGTGGCTTCCTGGCCCGTGCTTCCTTTGGCTCACTTCCATGTGGGCTCTAATGCCCATCCTCTGTGCATGGCATGTTTCCTGGCGGTTTGGTTAGCAAAGTAGGACCATGGATCCATGTGATGCTGACGTGGCAGCGTGTGATTCGTCGAGAGCTCTTCACATGGATTGGTGACACCATGGATCCAGGAGAATCCATGTGGCAGCCCCTCATTGGCCAGCACTAGAGTGCCTTGGATTGGAGTGGAGTGAATGTGCATGGATTCTTCTCATTTCCTATGCTAAATACCTGCATTCGAATAGACATCGACACTGGTGGAAAGTATTAGTTTAAGCCCCTATTCTAGTGTGGATGTGCAATTCATGGTTCAATTCGCAGGAGTTGACGGCCATGAAAATGGTACTTAACAACCGTCAACAACACCCCCACACTTGACCTTTGCTTGTCCCGAGTGAAGGGGAAACAAGGCCAAGTGGGTCATGAATACCAAAGAGTAAGACAAACATAAGAGATATCCAATTCATACCTTGCTCCTGTGAACCTCTGTGGATTGGCTATCATGTCTCCTTGGGTGATTGAAAAGTAGAACAGCTATGAATCAAGTCACTTATGCACCTTATGATAAACACCTTGGGGTTTTGCAAGTTTTTCATAAACAAAGCTCTTGGTAGCTTCCTCATTTGATTCTCTCAGATCACTCAATGTGTGTATGTCGTCACCAAGGCACTAAATTGCCTTTCTTCACCCTACTTCTAATGATGGCTATATGTGGAGCTCAGGGTAGGATAAAAGATAAAGCATACTTGCATCACATATATTGCAAAGTCAAAAACTGGATCCACAGAGAAAATCAAATCATACAATCAGACCAAGATGTGCACTGGTATGGATACGGTGAGTATGGTAAGGTGGATACTAGGCCCGGAATGGGTGCTAGATATTACCATACTTATGTGAGGAATGTGGGTTGATGGTAAGGTGGACACTAGCCCTGGAATGGACACTAGTTATTACCATCTATATTATGGGACTCCTTTTTGCATGACCATCTTTCTCCTTTTCCTCCTTTTATTTTGGACATGGGCTATTCTTTCTTTCTCTCTTTTTTTTCATAGCCCATGTCTCTTTTTGAAGGACACTTTTCGAGAGAGATGTCACACCACATATGGAGCTTTATTTTCATGAGATGGATGAATGATACAATGCTAACTTCTAGTGCAGAAGCATAGCAAGGGGAAAGTGGGTGGTGTGCACATGAATCTTGATCATGAAAGTAACGAAAAGAATTCTCACAAGAGTCACAGAATTTGACAAAGCTCAATACAATAACAAGCAGTATATGAGTATAAGGTTTTCAATTATGAACATCATATGGCTTTGGTAGGACGGTGGCATATCAAAGAGGAGCTTTTCCAAGAGGTTTTGTGTTTTCAAAAATAAATAACCCAAGAGAGCTTAGTCATCAGAGCAACAGATCATATCATCCAGCCATATCATACTCGTCAATTACTTAGGTGAACATGCTTGTTCTTAAGACGGTTATGGTTCACAAGCATCAAGTAGATAACGAGGAATAAAACATATGTGAGTCAACTTAGGCATCAAGCAAGCTGGGTGATCTTAGCATCAACATTCGAGTTTTAATTTATAGAGATAGACAGTTATGGCTTATAAAACTCAAAAATGAGAGAGTGAGTTGTCGAGATGCAAACCGACGCTATGCATGAGAGTTGAACCATGAGAGGCTCTCCACAGGAGCGAGCTCGTGCGGGTCCGTTCAGGTTCTCTGTGAATGATCGATCGTTTAGCACGGAGTGCTCACAGTGGGTATGTGCGAATACGTTGTGCCTGCATTGGGAGAGTCGTGTCTCTCTCCCACACTGTCTTGAACCTAGATGTCCTTCTAAAACAAATGACCAATGTAATGACACAAAGGTGGCTAGACCGGGTTACATGACCGGCTAGCCATTTTATTCAAATTTAAATGTTCTAAAATAAAAAGATTAGGCGCTTACACACATGAAAGGAAATAAATGAATGAAGGGAAATAAATAAATAAATAAAAGGAAATAAACCTAGACCTAGACTAGCGCCTAATGAACTAAAGTTGAGGCTAGTCCCCACTACTCGGAAAGGATCTGCTCCTTCCCCTTAGCAACTGCCAACCTCTGCAGCTTCTGGGTCATGTCCTCCTCCAACTGGCGATACTCAAACTTGAGCTCATGGTACTCATCCCTCTGTTTGGCCAGCCGTTCAACTAGCTTTTCATGTTCTACGAATAGATCAACTAGTTTGTGCACCAGCTTTGCTGAAGGAGGGGTCTTCTTAGCGCCATTCCCTCGGATGTCAGCGAGGATCCTGATGATGTCTCACTCCCACTGTGGCGGCTTGTGGTAGGGTGTACCATAGCCTCCAGTAGCAGTCTTCACTCCAAAGATCTTGCATCTGGTCCGTGGGAGTGGAAACTCATCCCACACATCCTGCTCATACGTGTGACAGAAGGCTTCTCCGTAGCTATTGAAGTCGGAGCCGACGTAGCATTCTCCAGGATTCAATGGTGGGCCGGGAGGATCATCAAACAAGACTCGCTTGCACGCAGCGGTCTTGTTGCCCATGGTGGCCGATCTGGCCGGGAAGGAAGGCGGCAAGGAGGAGCCTCGGCAGGATGACTGAACCGAAGAGTCGGTGCGTCCCCTTCGAGCGTTCTCTACACTCCTGCCCCTTTCGGGAGTCTTGGCCTCTGGTGATCCCATCTTCCCGTCCAGGTCGTCGAGGTTGATGGGACGAGAGGAGCTCCCTGCTCCTGAGGCGTAGGGCGAGGCCTCCTTACGGAGGCAAGCGAAACCAAAATCGGCCATGGATGCGTTGGGTTTGAGGAAGGTGAGGTGGAGGAGATGGGTTCTGCGCGACGAGAAACTCGTCGTGCAGTAGGGAGAAGGTTTCTAGAGGAGGAAGAGATGCACACGCGAGAGAAGAAGGGAGGCGGCAGCACTAGGGCTTCGACCGAACCAGGGTTCGGCCGACCCTAGGTGGGCCCCTCTGGTCCTCCCACTTCGCGTGTGGGCTCAAGCAGGCCTCAAGGCCACAAGCCCAGGTGGATGCCCCGAGATGGAAAGGTTGGCTTAGGCTAAAGCTAGGATAAGGTTGGGGTTGAATAATCAACCTCTACTTTATAATAACTTTGGCTAAGCCACTAGTATAACCATAGATAATCTGGGGGAGCTCACCTTGAAAACATACCTGGTCCATCGAAGTGTCGAAGCCACTGATGGGGATCATGAAGCGTTCACCGTGTTGCCATGATGGTGTTGCCTTCCTGTGGTCCTTCGCCTTACTCCTTTCTATCTTGGCAATTTCTTCCTCCTACATAATCAGTGTCCACAAGATACCCGAAGGATATTTCTTCTCAGGGAAACAAAATAAATGAGTCCCAAGAATACTCAGAATGCGGGCGTCTCGTGACCTCCTGTATCAACTCATGGCCATCTCCCTTGTAGATAGTTTGATGTGATGATGAGCTCTGATCTGCAAGGTTAGTGCATATACAAATACAAGTCCAAAGGATAACAAAGCTAAAAGCAAGCATAATCATCCCAGAGAGCCGAGGCATCTCGGGGGTGTCACGGGACTCGAGCGCTATAGCACTAGGGTAGCGGAACTTGGAGATAAAAAGATAGAGCACTGAGGCTAGTGCTCCCACAACAGGAACTGATCTCCGAGTGAACTCAAGCTCAGAAAGATACTCGGCCTCCAAAGAGGGTGGAGCATAAACTCCGATGGCCAGTGTACATTCAAGAACCAGAGTTCAGGTGAAGAACGAGATTTAACTCGCTCTTGCCTTAGGCAGAGGGTCCGATGTTCTCATCAGAATGATGAAACATCCCGGGTCTGGCCTAAGCTTCCAATGAGGGGCTATGGATAAGCTGGAAAGTGCAACTCCCATTGGGCATCGATCAAGTCAAGCATAAGGTATGAAGTCAAACTCCTCTTGACTGATTGGCATCGATCGATGGGCTTAAGATATGAAGTGAATGCACTCCATTCGATCGGTAAATGATCGTGCTCCTTCAGTCTGATGAATGAATCCAATGGATTATAAAGCAGAGACCGATTTCTTGGTTTATACAAAACTTTAGTGCAAGGCACTTCAGCTCAAACCTCAACGTAGGAACATGATAAGCCTCTCATACACTCCTTAGGAGATAGTAGTTTGGATCGAGCAAGTCATCCTGGCCGGGAATGATCGTTCTTTCCAAACCACTCTCTCCATCCTCCCACGAGACAGAGTCTTGGGGAGAAGGTCTAAGAAGATGCATGTGAGGGGAACCCTAGGGTAGATCTCGCGCTATGAAATCTTTCCCTTAGACTCCTTCTATTAAGGAATTGAAGGACCGAATTGGGCGACCCGAGAGGGGGGGGTAGTGAATCGGAGCCGATAAAAATTCTTCCCGAAGGTCGAACTCGGCCTATACCCCGATTGCCACTCCAAACGCTTGCGCACACAAAGGAAGCTCCAAACAAGGCACACACAAGCCTAGAAGAACAAGAGACAAGCTTAGGAGCAAAGAGCGGAAGCAACTGGACAAAAATCAAAGCACTTGGCACAATCTGCAAATGCCAGGCGCAGACTGTCCGTGCAGTACGGGTGGACCGTCCGCTAGGGTACGGCGGACTCTCCGCAGGTACGGCGCGGACTGTCCGTAATAAGCACCAGAGCCACCAGAGCCACACCCCGAAAATACGGACTGTCCGTGGAGGACCCGCGGACCTTCCGCCAGAAACTCGGCCACGTGGACTGTCCGTGACACCCTCGCGGACTGTCCGCCAAACCTCTTGCAACAAAACCCTAGGGGCAAACCGGATCGAAACGAAGACGCGCCAGAACACGAAGAACACGCGACGAACTCCAGCACACGCAGACTGTCCGCGGCTATCGTGCGGACTGTCCGCGAGCCTCAAACAGAACCAAAAACGCCCGACCCGCAGGGTCAACTCCAAGAACTCATCACCGGATCTCCCAAACGGTAGAAGCTCTTGAGACAAGACTTTGGGGAGGTGATATGCGTCACACAAGGATGCTATGCCACAAAAATCTCGACCTCTAACTCCCTAAATCACCGGGAATCACGGGTCACACAAGCAACCACCATGAACTTGGGCTCCAACCAAAAACGCACGAATCGAAGGCTCTCCACGACGTTTGAGGAACACAAACATGCGCAAGGCATCCACCCATGATCACACAAGCAACACAAACATGCGCAAGGCATCCACCCATGATCCCCTCAAAGAAATCCTTGAGGAAACGCCCCCAAAATCACGAATCGAGCGAAGAACGAAAACCCCCGAAAATAGCCCCGAAAATGACACGAAAATCACAAGGGACTAGGAGATCACCGCAACGCCGAATGCTTCCATACATCCAGAGGACAGAGTCTGTACAAGAGTCTAGCCTAAGGAATCCAGAGGAAAACGAAGCAGTTCAGAGAAATCTACCGGGGGAGAAAGCCCTAGAGTCCAAGAGAGAGATGCCATCCACCTCTTCGCTATTTATATGAAGTCCATCGGAGGGAGGTAAATGACCACGCTACCCCTACAGCTTAAATGAAGATACAACCCCTCAGGGGTATTTTGGTCAAGTCTTCATCGGACAGACACGCTTCCACCGCGGCTTCGCTTCACCTCGACGCAAACCCCGCGATCACACCACGTGCCCTCCGCCTCGAAGCTTCCCGAAGCTCCCGGATCACCGTCTCCGTCGCCTCGGGCCTCCGGGCTTGGTTTTGAGTCCCAAACCAAGAAACCGTCCACCAATGGTTTTGTGCGCAAACCACCAAACCCCGCGTGCAAGCTTCGGCCTTGATCCGCTACCTTGCACCGGCCCATGTTCACGACTTCAGCCCGCCAGTCTGGCACCGCACGACTCGCACTTGACCCCATCGGCCACCAGGTCCTTCGATCCAAGCCTACTTGCCACTCCATTACTCGGAGGCTGCCACGGCTAAGGCCTTTCGCGCTTGTTCTTCACCTTCACCGACACGAGTCAAGCCGCAACCTGTACCTGCACACTTAGCCAAGCATCAGTCCACACAATGTTGTCAATCACTCATCACTAAGGAGCGACCCTCCACTAGTCTTTGGACACACCTGGTCCTCAATCTCCCCCTTGATGAGTGCATTGACAACACCCATAGAAATCACATAGAGAAAAAGAAAAGAAAAACAACCACGAACACAAACCTCCCGAGCAAGTGATCCAAAGCCAAAGAACAAGCGAAAAAACTCGATCACTCACCAATCCAAATCTCGGCCCCCTAAGACAAGGGCAACAGCTCGACACTGCCGAGACAAAACAAAGCTCTCAAAGAGCACATCACAAAGCACAAAACTCAAGAAAATCAAAGGAGCTCCCCCTGCACATACGCAAACTCCCCCTGAGCAAATGCAACCTCTTCTTCTCAATTTTTCTCCTCACATGCCACATCTCACAAAAGCATACCAATTTTCCACAAAAAAAACTCCCAATGCATGAAAAATTCTCCCCATATCATACAAAACTCTCCCCCTTGTTGACAATGCATGAATCAAGGTATATGAAACTCTTCCCCTTGTTTTCATGACAGATGCATGTCAAAGCACATATACAATCTACCAAGCTTCTCAAATATACAAGGAGCACAACAGAATGCTACAAATGAGACATAGAGCAAGTAAAGTAGACATGGTGTATCTAGCATATTGCCATCAAGAAGGTAGAGACATATAAGCATGTGACATGGCCAAAAGCAATTTTAAGCAGTTTTCATAAAGAAATAGTCATCTCATGAGCAAGACTCTCTCTATACCAATTTGAACATAAAAACACTAGATCATCCAAAGTTTATACAAGATCACAAATTCTCATCACAAGATCATCATAAACGCCCACAAGCTACTCAAGTCATATTAAAGCCACCGAGCCATGTGTTTACTTCTTAAAATGAGACTTCTCATCGTAGACAAGCATGCTACGGTTTAGCACCCAAGATATGAATATCAAACCTTAAAGCATGATTAGGAGCTCATTTTTCAAGCATAAGGCAATTCACATACCAATTTCATTTTCAAGTTTAAACATGGTACATGAAGTGCCTTTGCGGCAAAAAGAAGCTTATGCTCCTCCCCAAGCAAGCAAAAGGGCTAAACATTTACAATGACAGAAAGGTCTTTGACCCCAAGCAAAGAGAACATGATTCTCAAGCACAAACTAAACATGATATAGGCATTTAAGCACAAATTGAGCATAGACAATCATCTACTCATGAGAGACACAATTTTAGCATTTTCATCAAAAGAAAGCTATCTCAACACAAATATATGGCAAAACCATCCAGAGCATAGCATTCACGTCCACAATTTACCAAACATGCACAAGTCTCACAAATAGCACATCGGTGATCAATGTATATAAGAGAAGCGCAATCCTAGCTCAATTGATCCAAAGATGGCTATCCTACCATGTTTTGTACAGAAAGTAAAATGCATGGATGAAATGCAACAAAATGAACATATGACACATATAAACATGAGAAGCTCCAAGACCCAGCTAGAAAGGAAAGCACACCCCAAGCTCACCCCGCAAGCCAGTGAAAGTGACTTGGTCAAGCGGTTTGGTGAAAATGTCAGCTAGCTGGTCTTGGGTAGGGACATAGGACAAAGATATGTTTCCCTTCTCAACATTGTCTCTCAGGAAGTGGTACCTCACTTCTATGTGTTTCGTTTTGGAGTGGAGGACAGGATTTTTGGCTACGCTTATGGCACTGGTGCTGTCACAGAAAAGTGGAACTTGGGAGCACTCCTCTCCAAAATCACTCATGGTATATGTCATCCAAAGCAGCTGGGAATAACAACTAGCAGCAGCTACATACTCAGCCTCAGTGGTGGATTGGGCTACACTGTATTGCTTGCGAGATGACCAAGAGACCAAAGAAGAACCAAGGAACTGACAACACCAAGAAGTCGACTTGCGATCCAATCGACACCCAGCAAAATCCGCATCAGAAAAACCATGAAGCCTGAGTGTCGAGGAGGCAGAGTACCACAGACCAAACTCAGGAGTGTAGTTCAAGTACCTGAAAATCCGCTTGATGGCCTGCCGATGTGAAGTCCTCGGTGAAGCCTGAAAACGAGCGCACAGACACACACTGAACTGTATGTCCGGCCTCGTCGCCGTCAAGTAGAGAAGGGAGCCGATCATGCTTCGGTACTCCTTCTGGTCCACGGGTTCGCCGTCCTCGTCCGCGTCCAAAGCCGTAGTCGTACTCATCGGTGTAGTCAGCGGCTTGGAGTCCTTCATGCCAAACTTCTTCACCATGTCCCTGGTGTACTTCGCCTGATGTACAAAGGTTCCGTCCTTGCACTCCTTGATCTGGAGACCCAAGAAAAACTGCAGCTCGCCCATCATGCACATCTCAAATTCCTTGCTCATGTCATCTGCAAATCTGGCAACTAGATCATGAGAAGAGCCACCAAAGATTATGTCATCCACGTATATCTGAACAATCAAAAGGTCATTCCCATGCTTAAGGAGGAACATGGTCTTATCAACTGTGCCCATCACAAACCCCTTACTCAGCAAAAAGCCTCTCAACCTGCCATACCAAGCTCTAGGTGCCTGTTTCAACCCAAAGAGCGCTCTCTGGAGTTTGTATACACGGTGTGGGTATTTTTCACTCTCAAACTCCAGGGGTTGCCTCACATACACTTCTTCCTCTATCACCCCATTCAAGAAAGCACTCTTGACATCCATTTGGTACAACTTGAACCCTTTAGCTACGGCAAAGGCTAGAAGGATCCTAATTGCCTCCAAACGGGCCACAGGAGCAAATGTCTCCTCATAGTATATCCCCTCCTTCTGGTTGAACCCCTGAGCCACCAACCTCGACTTGTTTCTCAGAACCATCCCATTCTCACCCTCTTTGTTCTTCCACACCCACTTGGTACCTATGGGACAACAATTTGGCGGTGGATCGACTAACACCCAGACTTGATTTCTCTCAAAGTTTTCCAACTCCTCATGCATGGAATTCACCCAATTCTCGTCAGACAAAGCGTGTCGAATATATTTAGGCTCAAACGATGCATCAAAGGCAGAATGAGTGAAATGAGAAGTGTTCCTTGACCTCGACCGTGTAGTGCGTTCATGAAGGTCACCAATGATGGTTGACGGTGGGTGATCAACTTGTACTCGCCGGGGAGCCTCTCGCCTGGACACAACCTCCCCCTCAGCAGCAGCCTCCACTCGAACAGCCTCAGTCGTAGTGGGAGTAGGGGATGGTCCGTCCTCGATCGTCGTCGTAGTAGTGGAAGTAGCGTGTACACGATCAGCCACGGGAGCACCACCATCATCATCATCCTTGTCTCCATCTTCATCCTTCTCATCCTCAAAGATCCTCGCTCCAATCTCATCGCCACCTGCACACTCAAAAGCAGAAGAGCTACATGGCTGTGTCTCGTCGAAGGTTACCTCGCAAGTCTCCATGATTCGGTTAGTCTCAAGGTTGAGCACACGATATGCTCTAGAGTGAATCACATAACCAAGGAAAATCCCATCCGAACATCTAGACTCAAACTTATCCAGCTTGCCCTTCTTCAGAATGAAACACTTGCAACCAAAAGCTCTAAAGTGACTCACCTTGGGTTGTCGCCCATGCATCAGCTCATAAGAGGTCTTCTTCTTGAAAGCACGAAGGAAGATGCAATTTGAGACATAGCAAGCGGTATTGATCGCCTCGGCCTAGAAACGCCTTGGAGTCCTATGCTCATCGAGCATCGTCCTGGCCATCTCACAAAGGGTCCGGTTCTTCCTCTCCACTACGCCATTCTGGCAAGCGACATATGGAGAAGAGTACTGATGATCGAGACCAAGATCACTGCAAAAGGCATCAAAATGAGAGTTCTTAAACTCCATGCCATTGTCACTGCGTATAGCTCGAATGGCATCACCATGTCTCTCATTCATCAACCTCAAGATGAAGTCCCGAACAAAGCCAAATGTCTCACTCTTATCCTCCAAAAAGAAAACCCAAGAGTACCTCGAAAAATCATCAACAACCACAAGAACATACCACTTCCCACCAGCAGAGCGAACTTGAGCTGGCCCAACCAAATCCATGTGCAACAGCTCACAAGGTCGCTCAGTCATGACAGAAGTCAGAGGGGCGTGAGAAGCAGCAACCATCTTTCCATGCCGACAAGAAGCACAAACCAAATCCTTCTCGAATTTCAACTTAGGCAATCCTCGGACAAGATCAAGACCACTCAAGCGGGAAAGCAACTCAAAGCTCAAGTGTCCCAACCTCCTATGCCATTTCCAAAGCTCGGCCGAAACGCCAGCAACAAAGCATCGAGGAGGACCAATAGACTGGGAAAAGTCGGCACGAAAGATTTGACCCTCGGGGACGATCGTAAAGACAAGATCGCCTCGAGAATCAAGCACACGAGAAGCACCCGACTTAAAACGAACCTCAAAACCTCCGTCGAGTAATTGAGATACTGACAATAGGTTAAAACCGAGTGACTTGACCAGGGCCACACTTCTTAAGGTCACCTTGCTATTCACCTTCACCATACCTTCAGCAAGCACTCGTCCTCTCCCATTGTCCCCGAAAGTGATGTACTCCCTCGTACTCACCGGGGTGAGGCTGGAGAACCACCCACGATCTCCGGTCATGTGTCTTGAGCAACCGGAGTCGATCAACCAAAAATCCTCCAAGCCTCCCACCTGTAATAAAAACGAGAACAAGAATGAGCAAGCGACTCAACACTGGGGTTAGTACCAAAAGAGTCAAACCAGTGCTGAGCCATTTGCTCAAAAGAAGGGTTAGCAAAATCCATCCTCTCAAAGCCTCTAGGCGGAGCCCTCTCACGCCTTCCACCAAAGGACCTGTCACGTCTCACAGGAGGAGTACGTGCACCACGAGGGGGAAAACGTGGCCCGTAGTCCATCTGAGACCCAAAGCTCTGATCGTGCCTCCCAAACTCGTAACGGTCACGAGAAGGAGCACATCGAGCCAAGTCACCACGCCCAAACCCCACACGCCTGTCTCTCTGAGGGAACACACCTCCACCTCCACCTCCACGAGTGGGAACTGTCCTCACAAACACATCACCCCTAGGTAGAGGCTCTCTACGAGGCTCAGGCACACCACGAGCAAGGTGGTACCTGTCCTTGTTTGCCATCTCCCTAGCAAACCTCTCATCCCTCTTCCTCCAGAAACAGAACTCATCCTTATGCCCATCCCTCCCACAATACTCACAATGGAAACGGATCAGCACTGGCCTAGGCTGTGGCTTCTCTACAAGCTTCTCTCCAGCTTTCTCTCCTATCTTCCCATCAAAGACACTCCCCTGGGTGCTTACAAACTTGATGGGTTTCTAGTAGTTCTCAGATTTGTGGGGAAACACTGGAGGATCTGGGGTTGTGTCAAGCTTGTTTCTGAGATGGTTTGGCTTGGGTGCGAATTTGTTCATTGGTGTGGTATGTGGTGGAATGGGGATCTCTCCGGCTTTCTCTTCTCCCTCACCACTCTTGTCAGCCCCCAACGCCTGACCATCAAACCTCTTGAACTGAGCCAACATCAAACTCAATTGTGGCTCATGCCCAGACAGCCACCCCATCATTTTCCTCAATTCATCATTTTCATCCTGCAGACGATCAACATAGTGTGCAAGTTCCATATTCTTCAAAGCATACATTTCACAGGTTGAACATGATGTAGGAAGAGGAGCTTTCAATGCTGCCTCAAGAGAAACAATTCTAGTGTGAGATTCATCTAGCCTAGCATGCAAGACAGGACATAAGGTACAAGCACCTAGTAAAGCTGGCCTAGACTTCAATTCATCACACTCCACCCTAACCACATCTAGTTCCTCAAGAACAGAGGCATGTTTCTCCTTGAGGGCAGTCAAGTCAGCAAGAAAAACTGTGCAATCACCACAATCAATTTCATCCGACACCACGGGAGCAGACTTCAGAGCGGCTATTTCATTCCTAGCATCCACAAGCAAGGATTCAAGCTCGGCTACCTTGTCCTTAGCATCACCCAACAAAGACCTAAATTCCCTCTTCTCCTTGATGGTCTTTCTAAACACATCATCACGGTTATCAAGCAACTCATTGAGCCTAGCATTCTCCTCTAGCAAGAAGTTGGGATCTTGTCGTACCTCATCATCGGAGTCGGAGTTCGAATCCGAGCTGTGCTTCCCACCCTTCTTGGAGTGCGCCATGCTGCAAAAGCCTCCTTGTGCGACGAAGCTTAGGCCGGTGAAGTTCTTGCCCGTGTTCCGCTTGTCCTTGTGCTTCTCTTTCTCTTCCTCGCTGCTCGAACCGGAAGAAGCATCGCTTGATGTCGAGTCGATGTCACTCGCTCCGGCCACCATTGCTCGAGCGGTCTTTTTCTTGTAGCCGCCACCCTTCTTGTGCCTCCTCTCGCCCTTGTCCTTGTGCTTGTCCTTGTAGTCGTTCCGGGACCGGTGGTTGTTGTAGTCGTGCTTGGACTTTCCCTTGTAGTCATTCTTGATCTCCATGGCTTCAGGGCATTCGGCGATGAAGTGCCCGTGCTTCCCGCACCGATAGCACGTCCCCGAGCTCCGCCTTGCATTCTTGCGGTTCTCGTACATCCGCCCAAACCTCTTGCTCAACAAGGCGAGATCGTCCTCGCTCAGCACCTCAAAGTCCTCATCTGGCAAAGACACAAGACAAGACAAAGAGAAACCACCAGGGTTAGCGTTAGACCGTGATCCCGAGACAAGAGCCAAACTATGAGGATCAGTGGGGCTCTCGCTCTTGGCTCTCAAGCCACGATCAACCTCAGAAGCCATGAGCTTGGAAAACAGCTCATCCAACGTCAGCGTATCATACACGCTCGACTCCTCAATGGCCTCGACCTTGGCTTCCCACACAGACCTATCCAGGGCATGCAAAAGCTTGATAGCTTGATCATGATCCGTGTATGGGAGCACTGTCACATTGGCCCTCATGTTGTTGACTATGCAAGTGAATCGCTGAAACATAGCATCGGTCGACTCACCGGGGAGATGAGTGAAGTTCTCATACTCTCTCCGGTAAGTGGAAAACAAACGGGCTTGCACTTGGGCATTGCCAACATGAGCATTTCTCAACTTGAGCCATATCTTTCCGGCCACATTCTCTCCATACACTCGCTCGAACTCCGAGGCACAGAGAGCACGGAACAAGTAATCAACGGCCTTGCTATTGGCCTCAAACATGTCCCGCGATCCTAGAAGCAGAAAACTATCTGGGATGACATATTGATTGTTTTGAGTAACCTCCCAATAAGAGTTCTCTTCCCTCGCAAAAACGCGCCCATGCGCCTCTCCCACATCGGGTAATTCTTGCCATCAAAGTGCGGAGGACCCGACCCCTTGCCGTAATCGCCCATCTTTGGATCTTAGACTGGTTAGAATCACGAAGATCCGTAACCAGCTCTGATACCAATTGAAGGACCGAATCGGGCGACCAGAGAGGGGGGGCGTGAATGGGAGCCGATAAAAATTCTTCCTGAAGGTCGAACTCGGCCTAAACCCCGATTGCCACTCCAAACGCTCACGCACACAAAGGAAGCTCCAAACAAGGCACACACAAGCCTAGAAGAACAAGAGACAAGCTTAGGAGCAAAGAGCGGAAGCAACTGGACAAGGATCTAAGCACTTGGCACAATCTGGACACGCCAGGCGCGAACTGTTCGTGCAGTACGGGCGGTCCGTCCGCTAGGGTACGGCGGACTGTCCGCAGGTACAGCGCGGACTGTCCGTAATAAGCACCAGAGCTACCAGAGCCGCACCACGAAAATACGGACTATCCGTGGAGGACCCGCGGACCGTCCGCTAGAAACTCGGCCACGCGGACTGTCCGCCAAACCTCTTGCGACAAAACCCTAGGGGCAAACCGGATCGAAACAAAGACGCACAAGAACACGAAGAACACGCGACGAACTCCAGCACACGCGGACTGTCCGCTGTATCGTGCGGACTGTCCGCGAGCCACGAACAGAACCAAAAACGCCCGACCCGCGGGGTCAACTCCAAGAACTCATCACCGGATCTTTCAAACAGTAGAAGCTCTTGAGACAAGACTTTGGGGAGGTGATATGCGTCACACAAGGATGCTATGCCCCAAAAATCTTGACCTGTAACTCCTTAAATCACCGAGAATCGCGGATCACACAAGCAACCACCATGAACTTGGGCTCCAACCAAAAACGCACGAATCGAGGGCTCTCCACGGCGTTTGAGGGGTCAAGATCACACACAAACATGCGCAAGGCTTCCATACATCCAGAGGAAATCCGTGAGGAAACACCCCCAAAATCATGAATCGAGCGAAGAACGAAAACCCCCGAAAATAGCCTCGAAAATAACACGAAAATCACAAGGGACTAGGAGATCACCGCAACGCCGAATGCTTCCATACATCCAGAGGACAGAGTCTGTACAAGTGTCTAGCCTAAGGAATCCAGAGGAAAACGAAGTAGTTCAGAGAAATCTACCGAGGGAGAAAGCCCTAGAGTCCAAGAGAGAGATGCCATCCACCTCTCCGCTATTTATACGAAGTCCATCGGAGGGAGGTAAATGACCACGCTACCCCTACTGCTTAAATGAAGATACAACCCCTCAGGGGCATTTTGGTCAAGTCTTCATCGGACGGACACGCTTCCACCATGGCTTCGCTTCACCTCGACGCGAACCCCGCGATCACGCCACGTGCCCTCTGCCTCGAAGCTTCCCGAAGCTCCCGGATCACCGTCTCCGTCGCCTCGGGCCTCCGGGCTTGGTTTTGAGGCCCAAACCAAGAAACCGTCCACCGATGGTTTTGTGGGCAAACCACCAAACCCCGCGTGCAAGCTTCGGCCTTGATCCGCTACCTTGCACCGGCCCATGTTCACGACTTCAGCCTGCCAGTCTTGCACCGCACAGCTCGCACTTGACCCCATCGGCCACCGGGTCCATCGATCCAAGCCTACTTGCCACTCCATCATTCGGAGGCCGCCACGGCTAAGGCCTTTCGCGCCTGTTCTTCACCTGCACCGACACGAGTCAAGCCGCAACCTGTACCTGCACACTTAGCCAAGCATCAGTCCACACAATGTTGTCAATCACTCATCACTAAGGAGCGACCCTCCACTAGTCTTCAGACACACCTGGTCCTCAGGAATGACACCTTCAGCCAGAGCTCAGAAAAAGTGGACATGAACTCTCGGGCTCGACTGATGATGGATCTAGGTCGCTTAACATTTCCTCTGGTGGGTACCTCATTGACCGAGATGCAAGGGGAACTAAAATCCCGGAGATTCTCCACGATCTCTTTTTCCTCAACAGCGTCCAAGTGCATAAAGGATCCTTCAGAGAGAGCATTAAGCCTCATGGCATCGTCCTTCCGCAATCCAAACCAGAAGTGCTGGAGCAGCATCCAATCGGGGATGTAGAGGACTGGACAATCTTCCACCGTAGAGTCGAAATGATTCCATGCCATTCCTAGTGATTCCTCCTCACCTTGCTTGAAACTGAGAATCTTTGTCCTTAACGAGATGACACATTGTATCGGGAAGAATCAGGAGCAGAAAGCTGCCCTCAAACTTTCCCAAGTAAGGTAGTCACTACCCAAACAACGATGCCAATCCCGTGCTTTCCCAAAAAGAGATAGCGGGAAAAACTCTCTTTTCTGAGCATCCGGTGATTCTCCGGTTTTACCCTGAGTCTCAATCAGACACTTGTAGTCTATCACATGATCAAAGGGGTTCTCATGACTTAACCCCGAGAAGGATAGGCCTGGATTAGCCTCATGAGAGAGGGGTGAAGCCGACGGCCAGATGTAAGAATGGGTCTTAACAAAGATGGCTCTAAGGGTTCACTCCTCAAAGGTGGAAGGTGTTTATAAGGATAACCTCCATGGATAGCAGGGTTAAACGTAGAGGTAAAGAAAATAAAAAGGATATCTCAATGGGTAACGAGGGTGAAGGTAAAAAAAAAGAAAAAAAGATAATTACGATGATAGACGGGTTCGAAGGTTAACAACAGACGTCCTCGACAACAGTGCTAGAAATGCTTGTTGGCATTTCTTAGCCTCAACGCTAGGCACCGTAATAGCGTGAGCATGTAAGAAACTCTCGGGTACACTGACGAGTGTGAACGAATCCACAAGCGCACGGATACACCGTTGTAGCACTTCTCTCTCGGAAAATGAGTATTCCCGTCGGGTTTTGTTCCTAGGACGGGAGAGTAACCAGAGAGGGTCTATCCAAGGATACTAGCTATTGCTGAGATAGAGAGGGATATGAAAAGCACTTTCTTAAGGGACTTAACTCCCAAGATGGATCTGTCCGCTATTAGTCCTCCCCGTGGGGCGCCAGGCCATCCTAACTTTTTAGGGAGAGGCCAATGTACTAGCAACAGAGCCCAACTTGGTACTCAGGTGTGGAGGGTTTCAAAGGGTCCAACAAGCTGTCACCACTGTGGCCTACCTCTATCGTTACGCGAACGCACTTGGTCTTTGTAGGATAACCAGAGTCCAGACACCATGTCTGCACTCCCGATAACTACTATAGCGTGGTTACGTCTGTCGACCTGCTAACAACACTATAGCAACCCGTATAAATACGGAACCACGAACTAGAGAGAGAACGGATCAAATCATACTAGTCATAAAAGTTACGGCGTTGCCCGGAATGATACCATAGAACGGCGAGTTGGTCTTGGTAAGCATATTGGTGATATCCAGGCCCATCTTCTTCAAAGTTTTGGCAAACAGGACATTGAGACCGCCGCCACCATCAATAAGAACCTTGGTAAGCCTGGAGCCTGCTACCACGGGATCCAGAACGAGAGGATATCGTCCCGGCTCAGAGAAACTAGTCCATTGATCCGCCCTCGAGAAGGTAATAGGGGTTTCAGACCACTTTAGAAAAGTTGGAGCTGCTGGTTGGATGGACATAATCTCCCTGAGTGCAAGCTTCTGCATGCGCTTGGTTGGAATCCCGCCAAATATGACATTGACAGTGTTGGAGGGGTTTTGAAACCCAGTGTCTTTGTCTGTGTTAGCCTTCTTCCCCTTGCGTTTTCGAAACCTCGGGTTTGGGTGCGTTGGTTCGGGTGTATTTTTCAACGCACGACGAAGTTGGTAACACTGCTCTGTAGTATGATCGCCCTCTGAGTGCCATGGGCTTTTCTGCTTAGTCAATGTTGCCCAGTGGGAATCATCTTCAGACTTGGTAGTAGTTTCCATGGCTGCAACAGTGTTGTCAGGCTTGCGCTTACGATTAGGATTGCTCGAGTAGTTACTACCCGTGCGATTGCCCTGCTGTTGCTTGCCACTGTTGCTTCCACCAGCATTGTTATTGTTGTTGTTGTTCTGGTTGTGGCGAAGGTGCTTGAACCGATTCCGAGCCTTGTCTTCCTCGTCTGCTCAGTGAGTGATCATCTCCTTGAGCTTGGTGATGTTGGCTGGGCGAGCGCGACCGAAGTCTTGGAAAAGCCTGTCGTCATGAAAACCATCTTGGAAGGTATCGATGACTTCTTTTTCGGTAACATCAACAACAGTAACCCTTTTCTCAAAGAAGCGGCACATGTACTCGCGAAGAGTCTCACCTTGTTTTTGCTTGATCAGGGCAAGGTCCATCCGAGTACCATGACGGCCCAGAGAACTCGCGAAGTTGCTGGTGAAGTGTTGCTTGAGTTGTCCCCAGTTGTCGATGGAGCCGTGTTTGAGAGACTCAAACCATGTGAGGGGTTCTTGCTCCAGAACCAAGGGGAAATAGATACATTTAGTATCATCATTGCCCCCGGCATTAGTGATGGACAGAGCATAACAGCGCAACCACTGCCTTGGATCTTGCTTGCCATCATATTTAGAGATGCCATAGGGCTTGAACTTCTCCGGAAGAAGCAGAGTTTGAAGTCGAGCGGAGAAAGCAGGAAAGGAATCAGAATCAACATCCTTTTGCTTCTCACGCTCAGCGCATCTGGCATTGATTGTTGTGCGAGCATTGTAGTGAGAGTCTCCCGACTTGCTATTGACACTTCCTTCACCACTTTGCCCCTGTTGCTAGCTTCCGGACGCGTACGTTGAGGAGTGGGCATGGTGCGTTGAGCACCCCCACTGCTGCCATGGTGACTAGGAGTACTGGTGTTTTGACGTAGCATAGTGTAGGCTAGTTCAGCCAGCTTCGCGACTTCAGCAGCCGCCCTGTCACGAGGCATAGAGCGACCAAGCAGGTTGATTGCATTAATAGCTTCCTCTGGAGTGTGATATTGACGAGTAGCTACCGCATCCAAAGCCTCTTGAAGATTACGGGTGGGTAAAGCTTCCACAAGTTCCTGACGAAGGGTTGCACGATCAGCATTACGTTGGTGACGTGCAGTCTTGGCCTCCGCAGTCTCATCAGCAGGAGCATTGGCAGAGAGTTTATCATCAGATACATCATCTGGAAAATGATAATTGACACAATGCCCTTGCGGAGTAGTTGCATCGATGATGAAGACTTCTCTGTAAGACGAGTGAGAACTCGTACTCTGAATGAGCTCAGTATCAGTGTCATAATCAACAAGCTTGGCACCTTCCTTGAAGGGTAAGTTGTCGAGACAAGCGATAAAGTGCTCCTGATCATCCAAGGTGAGATCAGCAGGGACATGCTCAGGCCAGTAGACGAATCTACCCTCAGGTATCGATGTGATCACCAGTCCTTGAGCAGGGCTAGTCAGTTGTTGTGCTTCAGTAGAATCTGAACCGTAGTCGAACTCGAACTCAGATGAATCTGAATCATAGTAGTCGAGGTTGACTTCCGAATCCGAAGAGTACTCGAGCACGATCTTCAGGCCAGGGCACATGTGGCGCTTCAATGCGGCTTGGTAAGCGGCACTGACTTGGTGATGGCCGAAGAGAGGTGGTTTTGGGATGTTATCCAGGCTGAGCGCAAGCTATGAAGCTGAAGAGAGCAACTCAGGCTGAATAGGAGATGAAGTCAAGTTATACTCGTTCTCCGACTCAAGTTCTCTAAGCGGGCCAGAGATCAAAATTTCGCCAAAATTTTCAACGAGTTCCTCCATCGAAGCTTGCGTAAGCGTCGAGGACTTGAGCTTCGACTCCGGAGTTGGTGCCAAGAAACGCAGGAACGATCCGGCGCCGTTAGCAACGCAAACCCAGGAACCAAAAATGAAGGTGTCGCCTTGCTCGATAGCGACAGTTGGCTTGATGATGATGAGAGCCGTCGAGTTCGCCAGCGGATCAATGACGAGATCCCCTACCTGGCGCGCCAGTTGTCAGTGTTTTAGACACCGAGCCTATGACGGGGTACCCGAAGTAGTAGATTGTGCGGTGGGGCTTGCCGAGATCAGGAACACGATGGTGAGACACGGGGCACACAATTAGATAGGTTCAGGCCGCAATGTGCGTAATACTCTACGTCCTGTATGTTGCGTGGCTCTGTATTGATTACGTATATTTTGAGAGGGGCCCTGCCTCACCTTATATGCCATGGGAGGTAGGGTTACAAGTCAGATTGGTACAAGAGTACTATTCGAGTAGGACTAGGAGTAGCCTATACAAGGTATGGAAAGCTATCCTATTCTTAGTACAAGTCCTTGCCCGTCTTGTCTTGCCTTATGGTCCACGGTACCAGCACCGTGGCCCACTAGTCGAGTAGTCCAGGTGTGTAGGAACTTATCTCCTGGGTATGGCCCACATGTGTGGTGGGCCCCGGGATGCCCGGTGGACAGAGTCTTCGCCCACACCCGGGACTTCGACCTTGCTCTTATGTTGAAAACAGGTATGCACCTCGAGTTCGCTACTATTTGGCATGCTCTCGGTTGGTAGGAGTTTGTGCTGGTTACAGAGCTTGGCTCTCGGCCCCTCACCATCCAGTTTCTTTGCTCTTTTACAAAGGAAGCGAACGGTGTTCAGTTTCGTCTTTTCGGGACCGATTACCGACTTTCATGGAAAGATCTTAGTCATCTCCTTGGTTTTGATCATTGTTGTGCTATTTCTTTGAAAAAGGCTTGTGAGGGTTTTGTTCGAGATTCTTTCTGGGAAGAGATTTCTGGTCTATTTTATAGCAGAAAATTTGTACCTCGATGCAATGATATTGTGCATCCCACTCTTCAACTGTGGCACAAGTGGCTCGCCATTACTCTCTTTCCATGACAGGATGTTTGGCCTGTGCGCAACGATGAGTTGATGCTTCTATTTGCTGGTACTAAACGGATCAAGGTCTCCCCCGTTAAAGCTATGGTTCGGCAGTGGTTGATGAATTTTAAGATGATAGGTCCTATTGAGTGTATATCTGTGGTGACTCGTATTGCTCTTAGACTTGGGGTTCTAAGCGGGAATCCCGTCCCCTTCATTGGGACGCCCCGAGTTCTCATTGATGAGATGTACTTGATCCAAGGACATACACTTAAAAGAGGCCCAAATGATTCTTTGACATTCTTCTTCCCGGGTTATACAATTCAAATCCCGTTACCTAACCTGAGGTTTCAATTGTATAACTCGAAGTCATTAACCATTCCCCTTATTACAGAAGAGGAAGGCCGTCGTGCTAGTGTTTCAGGCAGGTCCACCAGAAGCGCGGCAAAGAGAGCACAGATGCAGCAGCAGCAGTCGCAGCCACCACCACAGCCACAACCTACTACACCACCGGTGGCAGGAGGGGCCCTTGCAGGGTACATGTTCGGGGTTACCCCCGGATATGCACCTGGTTGGGACCAGCCCGCCTACCAGTCGAGTGCGAGTGGCACGGCTTGGGCGAGTGCGAGCAGTGCTTAGTGGGCTACACCCACTAGTTCTAGCTTTGTTAGTCCACCTCCGTCTTCATCCTTCAAACGGCACTCTTCAGCCTCTGCACGAGAGGCTCAGCTCGCGCAGCAACTGGGAGAGCTCACCGTCCAGGTCACGGGAGTGGAGGAGACGCTGAACACACACATTGAGCTAACTCAGCGTTGCAACGTCAGAATGGCGAGAGGATCGACGCCATGCAGTAGGCGCATCAGCGACAGATAGAGGAGCAGAGGGCTTTCTATGCGAGTCAGGGTTTCTTTTACCCTCCACCGCAGTGAGCCTGAAGCTAGCTTAGGGGAGGACCCCCATCCTGAGGTAACTTGTATCTTCCCTTGTTTTCAGAATATCTTATAATGAAAACCCATAAAAATCTGTAAAAATAAAAAGATCAAAAAGATTTATTTGCTTTCATCATCAAGTTTGCTTTAGTTTGCTTTGATATGCATAGTAAGAATGCTTTTCCTCTATGGTTGAAATGATGAATAGTTGCTCTATTTATTCTTCTCATATGTCTTGCACATAGCTTTGTATCCTACCTAAGTTTTGAGTTTGTTGGCTTGCATGTTCAAACCTTAGCTTAAAAATTGTGGGTAGCAAAAAGCATGATCCATGCCTGAGTTGTTGTGAGATATGATATGGTATAATAGAGTGCTATGATCTTGTACCTAGTGATGCTTGACATCCAGAGTTTTCCTTTTTGAAAAAAATCTAAACATGATGAGTTCCTCAATGATGAGCATTTCCTATCCAAGGCCATATGTAGATTCTAGCTCTTGTTAGCCTCCACATATGCAGCTTGTTCTCTCATTGAGCTTTGTCAAATTGTTGTGACCCTTGTTAGAACTCATACTCCCCTGATCAAGATCACGTACACGTTCATGCTAAAACTTCTACAGTGGAAGTTAGCATTCATCATTTGTTCCATTTGCTTACGCATTCTCCCACAAATAAAACTCTATGCATCTTTGCATCATTCATCCCTCTCTGAATATCTCCAAAAGAGACGAAGGGCTAGTTAAAAAAAAAGAAAAAAAAGAAAAAAGAAAGCAAAGCATGCTCAAAGCATGGCAAAATGAAATAAAGAGAGCTAGCCCAACTCTCGGAAAATTCCAAAAGGAGAAAAGGGGATTGATATGTGTAAGAAAAACAGTTCCACCATATAGATGGTAATAACTAGTACCTACTCCGGGGCTAGTGTCTACCTTACCATCAATCCCTCATTTTTCATATGAAGTGTGGTAATATCTAGCACCCATTTCCGGGCCTAGTATACACCTTACCATGCTCATTATCATCACACACATATTCTTGATCAGGATGTATGTTTGTTTCTTCTAAGGATCCGGTTTTTTACTTAGCAAAATATGAGAGACAAGTATGCCACATTTCGTCCCTACCTACAGCTCCAGATCAGCCTATTAGGAGTAGGATGTGAAGAAAGGTAACTTAATGCCTTGGTGAGGAACCATACACTTTGAGCGATCCGAGCGTATCATTTGAAGAACTCTGATTCTCTTTTGAAAAATTTGCAAAACCTCTAGATTAATAGCTGATCAAGGTATGAGTGATTATGCATTTACTATATAACCATTCTGTCTCTCAACCGCCCAAGGCAGGTGAAGCTACAAGCCCCATATCATCAAGAAAAAGGTAAGAACATTGCCAACTTGTTCAACTCTTGGTAGAGTACTTTGCTGTAAGTTTGCCATAAGTTACGCATACAACATCATAGCAACTCCTCATCAACCAACCTAAGTCTCTAATGTCTTGCTTCGAGACGAGCAAGAGGTTAGCTTGGGGGAGTTTGTTGACGGCTGTTAAGTACTACTTTCAACCATCAATATTCTCACATAAATGGAGGCATATCCATTATTTACTTGCATTTTGGTTTGAATAATGTAGTTCCACTTGTCCTTGGAGATTATTTGTATGTAGGTGAAATAAGCATAAAAAGAGATGGAAATCCACCTTCTATGGAATGATCCATGCTAACTCAGCTGAGGAGGTGGCTGCCACACTTCTTCTAGGTGGCATCCACGCCACTGATCCATGGAAGGCACTCACCGACGAATCAGAGAGCGACACATGGACTTCACAAGGATCCATGGGCCCACCTAGGATTCCAAAACAAGGCATGCACGGGGGAGTGACCAGAGGGCCCACCTGGAGGCCACCAAGAGGAAGCACACCACGAGAGGAGGGCCGAGGGGGCCGGCCGATCCTAGGATCGGCCAAACCGCCTTTGCTCTCTCTCATCTCAACCTTCCACGTGGTGGTTGCTCATTGGTCACTTGCTGCATCCCCAGGTGTCTTGAGGCCATTTGGTGCCTGAAGCAAGCCTGGTCGTTGCCTATAAGTAGAAGGGGAGGGGCTCCATTTCTCACACACATCTCTCTTGACTCTCCTCTCACTTTTAGTTTCCAAGGCTAGGGGGTAGGCTAGAGTAGCTCTTATTCAGGTTCCAAGCCTACTTTGGAGTCTAGGTATGAGTTCTCTTGTATCTTTATTTCTTTGTATGACTTTGATCTACTTCAGTTATTCAGCTATTTCATATATAGTAGTGGTAGACCATATGATTGATATGTTCTTGAGTTCATCCATTGTTCATCATTTAGAGGCTCGTGTTCTTCGTGAACACTACCTTTCGATCCAGTTGAAGGATGATTTACTCATTCCTTATGTGTTTGTTCATAAGTTAGAGGCATGTGTTCTTCACGAACACGACCCTTTGATCTCGTTGACTAGACATAAGAGAGTCTGTATCCGTTCGTATGACTAGCCATAGTTTGATCTTGTTTGATAGCATGGTTGTGTTGCATGAAGTTTGTGTTTAAGATACGGTACTCGGTCTAAGTTGACCAGTCTTCTGGTGGCTCTCACCCTGGGTCACAATATCCCGGGCCGGGTGAAGTCTAGCTGCAACACAGGCATGGTGCTTGGGTTGTGTGGCTACGTTTGTTATGAGCTTGCCCCCCATAACGATTGAGGTAGGCCGCAGTGGTGACAGCTGTTGGACCCTTTGAAACCCTCCACGCTGGGGTATTGCTGTAGGGGTCTAAAGGATAGTTTCGCAGAGTGCTGGTCGTCATGGACTATCTCCCCGTTTGTACCTAGGTGCTGAACCTTACCTTTCATGCAATGCTTTATGCTTATCTCTTGTATCATCTAACTCTGTATGTTTAGTACCATAGAACCAAGAGCTAGCTTCGTATGTCCCCCCTAAGCCGTAGTGTGCTAGTGTCGAGATAGATCAGAGTGTGTGTCACACTACCCTTATCATATCATTTATCTTACCCCTGTCTTTGAGCTGTTGTCTTCTACATCTATCTCTAGGTTTATATCCAGTGCAAAAGCATAAGTCTTGATATCCGCCATTGCCTTCCACGGATACGATACCCTTGGAACACTCACTTCCCTGGGGAAATGCTACAATGGTTTATTTGTGCACTTGCGGATTCGTTCATGATCGTTAGATTTACCTTTGGCAAGTCTTGATGCTCACTCTAACTCGGCGTCGTTAGTCGTGACGTTAAGAAACACCAACAGAGCCCGAGGGACACCTTCTTCGTCGCCTCCTTCTCCCGCTGGATCGCCTCCGTCGCCGACTTCTTCATTGGGATCTCAAGATCAATCAGGTCCAACTTGCTGGCGGCGGCCAGGACCTCCGCGGTGCGTCTGGAGAGGTCGAGCGTGGCTGCAATGTGTAGGTTCTTCTTCTCGCACACGCTCGCTGTCTGACAGTTTCCCCTGAGGGTGAGGACACTGTTTGGCGCAGGCATCTATAACACCAGGTAGGTGTAGTGCGGTACCGCCATGAACTTGGCCAGTGAAGGCCTACCGAGTATGCCGTGGTAGGCTATCTTGAAATCCGCCATGATGAAGCGGACGTGCTCAGTACAGTAGTTGTCAATCGTACCGAAGGTGACCGGCAAGAAGATCTCGCCGAGTGGTACCGAGGGATCCCCGGGTACGATGCCAAAGAATGGCTTGTCGGTCGGGCTCAAATCGATGGGGGTGAGCCTCAACTCCTTCAGTGTGCTGGCGAAGAGGATGTCGAAGCCACTGCCTCCGTCCACCAGCATCTTGATGAGCGCCACGTTACGAATCGTGGGGTTCAGCACCAGGGGGTACCGCCCGGGGACTAGCAAGCGCCGCCAGGTGGTCTTCCCTACTGAACGTGATCGGGACCTCCGACCAGCGTAGGTACTGGGGGGTCCTATGCTGGGCTACGTACACCAGCATGCGATTCGTGAGCTTCGCCTTGCGCTTCCCCTCTAGCTGCTCGGGTCCACTGTAGATCATGTTGACGGTGCAGTCGATGACCTGGAAGTCTTCGTCGTTGTCGTCCGCCGGCGGCTCACGCTTGCCCTTGGCCTTGCCAACCTTCGGTGGTCCTCTCTGACGGCTCTTGCCAGAGAAGTAGTTCTTCAGACCGAAGCACTCTCGGGCTGAGTGCTTGTTGTTCTTGTGGTACGGGCATTACATATCCAGGAGCTTCTGGAACTCGGAGGGATCTATCCGCTTCGTGCCGGCCTGGACGGCGACCACGGTCTCAGGCTTGCGCCTCCTGTTCTGCCTTGCCCCCTGTTCGGCGGTCTCGCCCTCTCGATCTGCGACGCTCACGCGGAGAGTCGTCGTCATCCCAGCGGGACTTGACGTTCTTGAGCTGCTCGCGCTCAGCCTCCTCGCCGTCAGCCTCTAGATTTACCACGTTGAAAAGCTCATGGACGGTCTTGGGGGGCTTCTGAACCCACATTTTCCCCAGCTTGACATAGGCTAGTCCGTGCTGGAAGGCGCTGATGACGTCGTGCTCCTCGACAAAGGGAAAAGAGTTCTTCTTTTCGGAGAAGGGACGGATATACGAGCGCGGCAACTCGTTCTTGCGCTGCCGGATCTGGTCCAACATCCTCCTGTTACCCGGCCGCTCCCATGTGCCGGAGTATTGGCTTGTGAGGTAGGCACAGAGCTCGTCCCATGAGTCGATGGAGTTTTTTGGGAGCCCTGCTAGCTAACTTCTGCACCCCTTCGTGAGCATGATTGGTAGATAGTTTGCCATCACATCGGAGTTGCCTCCCGTGGCCTTGACCACAGTGGAGTAGATATGTGGCCACTGGACGGGATCGGAGGTCCCGTCGTACTTGTCTACGTCGGATAGCTTGAACCCATGGGGCCAGTTCACCTTACGTAGCCGTGCCGTCAGGGAGAGGAAACCATTATAAGAGGTGGTTTCCTCTCGACCTTTGCGGCGGCCAGCGGTGGTCTTCTTGTGGGAGCTGTAGCTTCCCTCGGAGTACGTGTAGTCATCTGAGTACTAGTCATCATACCCACTGCGTGAGTCTGAGGGCGGTGTGGCGTGGCGCCGGCCACGGCGGTTCGGGGCTCCATGCTCCCGGTCATAGTCGCGGTGACGCTTCGACTCATGCCGGTGCCGTTCCCTGGCGTGGTGGTCGATGGTATGCCTTGCATCCTTGTGACGCAGCTTCTCGCGCAGATCTCCACCATCGTTGCGGCGTGCACGCTTGCGGTGTGGCCTACGTGCGTTCCCAATCTCCTCCTTCCCAACTGGTGGGGAGGGGTCGATCCGGTTGGTCTGGGTCGCGGAGGCCTGCACCAGGGCTTGTAGGCGAGCCAAGCCTGGTGTGCTTGGGGGCATCTTCCCGAGCTCCTCATTTAGGACAATGAGGTTCTCCTTTGGGGTCGCATAGACACTCTGCCCGGTGTAGTCGACTGTGAAGTCATCCTCCAGCCTTCGGGGGCATATGCCTCGGGTGTGCTGAGTGCACTGCCTCCTCCTATGCCGAGGTGGGCTGGATTATGATTAGTACTCGTCAACCTCACCATCCTGGCGCCGGTTGTCACGATGCTGGTCGTTTTGGCACTGAATCTCTTGGTGCCATCGTTCCCGATCTGCGTTTTTGCGTAGGCGGTCGGTCTTCTGGGCGGCGGTCTCGCCGTACCGAGTGGGCTCGTCTTCCGAGACGGTCGGGGGTGTGCCTGTCGCTGCCGTGGCATATACGAAAGTAGGCGCTCTATCCCGGCCCGAGGACTCGGAGGATGAGGTGTTGTCAGATTGGATCTCCGTGGTATCGGTAGATCCAAGAGTCTCGGAGCTATCCTCAATGTCGAGTGCAGCCCTTAGGGATGTGAAGGAGCCTTCCAACCCAGCATCGGGATCAGATCGCCTGGCCGAGTAGTTCGGGCGGCGCAAATCCTCCGACCCGTCGGTGGTCCATTCCCCGACTTGCCCCTCTTCCTCCAAGATGGGGTAGAGGGTCTCGTCTAGGTCATCACCATCGAGGTCACGTCGAGGGTTTTCCTCGCCATCTCCGAGGCGGAGTTGGCGGCGCTCTTCAACCCATGGGGTAAGCGCTCGGCCTGCGAGGCATCTAGAGTGGCCTCGCAGATCGCTATGGTGGCAGCCATGTTGCCGATGATCTGATCCATAGATTGGACCAGATCACCTTCGGGAGGATCTGCTGATCCTGCAACCTTAAGGTCTTTCACCGGGAGGATAGGCCTCCGGGTTGGCGATGGCGTGCCGAAAAGGACTCGACAGGCCCGGTGCTTCTCCAGATTGGATCTGGGAGCCGGTGCGTTGCCTACGGGTGGCGTGGAATCCGCTCCGGAGGGCTTTTCCGCGGTGATCACGGTGTCGGAAATGATGCAAGGGATCTCCCCGATGACGATGTGACCCGGAGGCGGGGTCACGTAGCCGGCCGTCTACTCGTCGGTAGTGGAGTCGGGACCGAAGCTCCCCAAGGGAATTCCAGCTCCCAACGTGGCGAGGGCGAGACAGCTAGCTGGGATCTTGACTGCGGCCATCAAGCTTGCCAGTTATCAACAGCGAAGCCCCTACCTGACGCGCCAACTGTCGGTACAATGGTGCCGGTAGTCCACCACGGGGTAGGCTATGGTGGTAGATTCTATGGAGGGGATCACCGAGACTGAAGCTAGATGGTGAACGGAGGACATCGGGATTTATCCAGGTTCGGGCCGCAAAGATGCGTAATACCCTACGTCCTGCGTTGGTGGTTGTATTGATGGTTCCGCGAATGAGAATCAGATTGGACTTGTTTTCGAGGGGGGTCCCTGCCGCCCTTATATAGGCACGGGGGGCAGGGTTACAGATATCGTGGGATCTATCCTAGTCAGTTATACAAGATTTCCCTTTGATCAAAAGTAATATCTTTCCTAACCAACTAGTCCTTATCTATGGGAGTATATCTCTTCGGGCGCCAGCTTGTTACTAATCCGTGTGCCTGCACCAGGTGCCGCCCCTGTGGGCCCACGTCATTGTTGACGCAAAAAATGGAATAAAGTCTTCAACGGCAACACGTAACGGATCCCCGAGATGTAATAAGGTATGCCAGCCGACCTGACTTGTTGATCGGCACGGAAGAGATTGGAAACGTTAAATAGCGGGTGAATCGGCTAGAGAGCCGATGTGTCTTTTGATAAAATTTTATCAGCTAGGCAGCCGATACGGGGAACAGATCGGCCAGATCGGCCGATATGACGACGTAGGCAACACCTAAAACAGATCTAATCGGCTATGTATGATGATTAAAATATAATAAAATAATAAAAGCCGACAGGATGCAGTCTCAAGCTGTATAATTGGTGATAAAAGCTAAATCAACAAGAAAAGACTTGCAAATGTAGCTGATATCGGTAAATTGTGAATAAATCTAGACGAAACCACAGCGATGTGCCTGGAGGTTAAAGCCTAGAAATTACTCGGTAAAGCGGTACTCACAAGCCTGTCGGAGGTCGATTAATGCAGCCCAGCGAACTCGAAGGACGGTGCTTGAAGAAACAAGAAAATAAGAAGAATAAAAAAGGGTGGCGAAGTCGCCGACTTGTTGAAAAGTAAAGGGTTTGTATATTGATCGTGTGATACAATCTTTCTCCGACCACGCAGGGTCGCTATTTATGTCCCGAGCTAAAAGACTCCTTGACTAGTTAGGACTATGACTCGTACAAGATTTTCCTAAGAAATAAAAGGAAATACTAAGATACATGTACTCTATTTTTCCTTGTGTAGAGTCCTTCTCATTTAACTTTTCCCTGACGTGTCCGTGAATAGACGAGCCTGCATATACGTGATCAAATTGGACCCCTTCCACCGTATGGCATACCATGTGCTTTTCTACGTATGCATGTTGACCTTTCCCTTTTTGACATCATCTTCTCTTCTCTCTTCTTTATTCTTTCTATTCCTCCTCCTAGCCGATTCTTCATTGCCGATTGCTCCATGTAGTAGGCTATTTAATTAGACTGATTCACATGCTTGTATCTTCTCTATTAATCTCATGGGCCACCAATACCTCTTTAATCCTTGCACGCAACCCAAGGTACGCAGTACCTGTTTTCTTTGTGCATCTATGCAGCCCCGTGTATCATCCTCTGCAAAAACCATCGACCCTGCCTCTTGTTGCGTGATCCTCTGCTGATATGACAGCTGCCGATCTTGCCCGTCACTCCTATAAACAATAGAAGCCTTGTACTCATACGTGTCCTGTCTACGCTGGTTTGTTTTCCCATACGAGCTTTCTCTTTTCCTTTCTTTAATCTCCTTTAGTGCTAAAATAACTCTCCAATGCATACGCGTATGCACCTGCGTATACTTGTCTCAGGCATATGTGCTGACCCCATCAGTCGATATTTCCTTGCTCATCTCTTCTCCTGTTCCTTCTCTACTGATTACCAAGTCAACATCTTTTGACTCTGGATTTGGTCAAAATCCGGTGTCAACAGTCGTCCTCGTAGATACGCCGTGGGGCCCCTCCGTGTGGCACCCCGGGGGTATATCCCCCACAGCAGTTCCTGAGCGCTTCTTAACCAGACTGCAACTTCGATCTTGAGCTTTGAACATTGTTTGAGTACCTGATTGATTTCCGCCGAGTGCTTAACATCTTTAGCCGAGTGCTTGAAGCCCTCAGCCGAATGCTTGACGCCCCCAGCCGAATGCTTGACGCCCTCAACCCAGTGCTCTGATCTTCGTTCTGCTCATGTCTTGATGCAGCTTAGTGGTCTCTGAAGCTTGACTCGTGGTTGCCGGGTGGTTGAGGAGAGCTCTTCTCCAATCTAGGACTTGGTATGATCATCGAGCCAGAAAATGCACACTCTTGTTGAAATCAAAGTGCACACACTTAGTCCTTGAGCCTTGATAGAGAAAGATTCATCAAGGCTCAAAAGAAAGAAAGTGACTGAGCCTCAACGTTTTTGGCCGGGCACCCCCCTTCTTAGGAGGGCCGAAACCATGTGTCCCAGACCTCCGCTGTCCGGCCATGTTCGAATGCTTGGCCAAGGGCCTTGCTTCTGGCTCCGGTTGGTCATGGTGACACCGTGCGTGCTCACTGAATGGGCGCATCTCCAGATGCACCTATTACGGTAGTCCCCGAGGTTCGGAATAGTTATAATAACTATTTTGAAGATCTAAAAAAGAGACTAGAAGTGGAATTACCATCATCCCTTTTGGGAGAATACCTCCCAGATCATCTGATCTGGTACGGTGCCTGGGGAGAGCTCCGGCTCTGTCCCAAATTTGCCATATGGCCCACCGTGTTCTCAAGGAGAACTCACGCAAGGTCACCCATCCTAGCCATCGTAAAGTGGCTTCTGAATGGCTCTGGCCTTTGTATGGCATGCCTCTGGGAGAACACTGATGAGCTAGTCGATCGAACCTGCTTTGAGATTCGTAACGCTCAATTTTCGAGGGCGGCTTATCTGATAACCTGGCTACCCGTGACTCTGAGTCACGGCCTCTGTGTGGCTTGTGAACCAAACTTATTTGGAAAACCTTTTTTAAGATTCCCGAGTGCAGTCCACTTATAGGAACCTTGCGCTCGTTGGCACATTTAAGGAACGCGGCCCATTCTAGCCTGAAGCGGCCTGAATACGAAGCGTCGGGGGTGACGGCATTAGCACCGTGTTGGAGACGAGTCGCTCGCAAGTCAACCCCACGTGTGACGTGGCGACACGATGGGACGAAGCGGGACCCGCCACAACTCCCTTTTTCGGCCGCCCGCATTTAAGGCAGCGTAGGGGTGAGCCGGCTCTCACTTCCCCCAACACTTCACGTCACTTCGCTTCCATAGGAAACCTCGCTCCGCTTCCTACTCCGGCTGCTCCGCCACCGCATCCTGCCGAATCCGTCGCAGCAACAGCTGGATTCGCCGGATCTAGAGCTGGCGGAGATCCAGATAGAGATCCAGTGCACAAATCGCGCCCATCCCCTTCCTTTCGGCAGTCCCCGAGCGTAGCCGAGGGTGATGACTTCGAAGACCCGCTGGGGGAAGAAGGGCTCGAAGGGAGGCACGGTGGTCGCGAGAGGATTCCCGCCGCGGTCTCCCTCGCCGGCGGCGCCTCCGAGCCGCGACCGGGATTGGGTGCGCTCCGTTTCGACACGGGAGCGGATCCTCGCCTTGATTTGGGGTGGGGTCCTGCTCAGCGAGGCCACCGAGGAGTGGCGCTCGGCGGCGGGGGAGGATTTCCCCACACCGGAGACACACGAGGCAGTGGTGTTCGAGTCGTGGTACCTCCGCGGATTCGGGTTGCCTGCGCACCCCTTCTTTCGCGGGTTGCTATACTACTACGGGTTGCAGGTCTGTAACCTCAAACCTAACTCCCGTCCTGCACATCGCCATCTTCATCCACCTATGCAAGGCATTCCTCGGTATCGCCCCGCACTTCAATCTCTTCCGGTACTTCTTCTGGGTGAAGCCTCACAAGAGTGCCAAGGAACCCAAGGTGGTGGGCCACGCCGGGCTTCAGCTTCGGCAGAAGACTTCCGGCGACGACATCTCGGTGCCGCTCGTCAGCTCCAACAAAGGCTGGCACAATAAGTGGTTCTACACCACCAACGATGCCCCGTAGGTGCCGTGCGACGTTGATGCGCGCCCAACTCCACTCCGCTGCTGGGATGAGGAGCTGAGCGATGCCGAGATGGAGCAAGTGTCGGAGCTGGTGAAGCTAATCCAGAACCTGAAGGTGGCCGGCCTCACCGGGGTGGCGGTTATGGTGAACTTCTCCACTTGGCGCCTCCAGCCGCTGAAGGAGAGGGCACACCCGACGTATGAGTACGCCGGGGAATACTTCGACACGACACGAGAGGTGCCGGATTGGGGGAGCCAACGGTGCTGGTAGAGCACATCCGTGAGTACTTCGCCCCTCACACTGTCATCACGTCGTGCGGCGCGCCATGCCCCTGTAGCCTGGGGAACCCTCCGCCTGCGGTGAGTCACGATTTTCCGCTTTTTATGGTCCGCCCATTAGGGCATAGACATATGCCTGCAAAGTGTTTGTTGAAATGCATGAACCAAAATTTTCATTTGTAGGATCGTGCGGCCTTTTTCTCTGTTTCGCCTCTGTCGGGAATGCTAGCTGGGGTTGTGTCCCTGCCTCGTAGGCTCGGTGAGCTGCAGAGGTTAGAGGCAACCGCGCGCCGCATCGCCGCCAGCAGTGGTGGCGAGGAGGCACCGGATTGGGTGCGTGGCGAGAGCTATCCGGAGTCTAGCCATCATGCTGCCGCGGCGCCTATGCATGGGAAGCGCGCCGTGCCTGCTGCAAAGGGGAAGGAGCGCAAGGGTAGCCACCGGCCGGAGGTGCGACGTGCGCCGCCCGGCTCGCTCAAGATTGACGAGCCGGCGTCGCGCCGGCGCAAGCTGGTGCTGCCGGGCGACTCCGACGAGGAGGAGCTGAGCCCTCGTTAGTTTGGTGCCGGCGACACCCCTCTGAGGGGCAGCAAGGAGGCGCCAAGCGTTACAGTGGTGTCCTCTCCTCGTCCTCCTTCTTCTCCTCATTCTCCTCCACCTTCTCTTCCTTCTCCTCAATCTTCTCTTCAACGAATAGGAACTGCTCCCCCAAGTGCGGGCGTGCCACGCTCGGCACCGCAGCCAGCCCCAGCACCCCCTGTGACGGCACAGAGTGTAGCTAGGCTACCTTCCAAGGCTGCCGCCAGGACGAAGAGGCCTGCATCCTCCACCTCTGGGTTCCGCAAGCATGCTCGTGTGCGCGTGTCCACCGAGTCAGTTGTTCGCCAATTCACTTTTTTGGTTTTGCCTGTCGTCCGTTGATTTGTCGTGGTTAAGGATCGTGGTGTTAGATTTGTTGCTGTTTGCAGGGAGCCCAGGGTTGTCCCTATTGTCAGTGAGGTGTCCGCTCCGGCTTTTGGACCGGCCGCGCGTCAGCCGAGTGCTTCAGAGCACTCGGGCGTGGCGCCAGGCGCCAGCGCGACTCCTTGGGTGGCCAGTCCCTAGCGTATGGATGCTGGGTCCATGGCTCTAGGGGCTACCTCTGTGGCAGTCCCCAAGGTTCAGGAGATTCATCAAGTGCTTCCACGCCGCGCATGAGCCCGCCGCGCCCTGGCAGGATCGCCCAAGTGCGTGGTGGCAGGACGGAGGAAGTGCTTGGTGACCCGACCATCGACGAGGACAACTGGCAGGAGCTCATGACCCTGTCTGAGAGGTTTGCTCGGCTGTCAGGGGTGAGTGTATCTCCATATCTTCCTCTTTTTGCCTCGTTGAGTTTGTATGTTGATCAAGATGTTGTCTAGGCTGTGTCCACTGCGTCTGCTCGCAAGAGCGAGCTGCTGGAGAGCACCGGCTCCAATGTCGTTACGCTGCGGGCCCGGGTGGAATGCCTTGAGGAACAGGCTGCTGTGTGCCAGAACGTCTGCAATCGGGAGCTCGAGGGGCTGCGCCGGGAGAGAGCCACTGCCGAGCGTGCTTGCACGGAGAAGGCCACTGCAGAGGCCGCCGTAGAGGTCACCACCGCGTCTCTTCGTTAGGTAGCAGATGAGCACTAGAAAGTTTTATTATTTCTGGTTTCTTGGATTCCTTCGAATAGTTGTATCTGACCTGATTCTTGTGAACAGCTCAGGCTCAAGCTGAATAGGAGCTTGAGACTGTCCAGGCCCGGGTGAAGGCGACAAGGAAGGCCCTGGAGGAGGCCACCAGAGAGTGTGCCGTGGCCAGGAAAGAGCTCCATGGTGAGTTGACTCCCCCTTTGGTCTTGTAGCCTTGCATTGTCTAGTCCTTCTAACGATTGAACAGATTTGCGGCGGAAATTATTTGCCCAATTCGCAGACCTCGAGGCCCGCGTGGAGTCCAAGAGGAGCCAGTTCTGGGCGCTCGGCGAAGCTTTGGGTCCTCTCCTGGACGAGCTGGCCCCGCTTGCTGAGTCCTCCTCCGTGCGGGAGTTTGGCGAGCCGGTCGTCCGCCCGCTGTCTCTGCTGGAGCGAGTCCAGGCGGTGTCTTCGCGCTTCCAAGGGCTTTTGCGCGAGGTCAGTCTGGCAAGTGTCAGCCACTGCCTCGCCATCTTCCGCTCCTACGTTCCTCAGCTCGATGTGGGCTTGTTCTGTGGCGGTTTCGCTCGCGGGACATCATCTACCTGGGTTGACGAGCTATTGGAGGAGGTGAAGGATGTGGCGGAGCAGCTTGCCGAGGACGTGATGGCCGGTGATGATGAGCCAAGTGGTCTCCTGCTGCAGCCGTGAAAGAAAACATTTAAATAAGTAGTCGTAATATTTTTCCAGTACTGACATGACATCGTATTTTAAGACACTTGTTTTAATGTTGGCGCTTTACTTTTACGGTATCCATGTCCTTTAATTTCTCTGGTAGTTGGTCTGTTACGGCAAGCCGTAGTCCCATTGGCCTTAGTTTCCGAGCGTAGAGGGTGTACTCTTGTACACGCGTAGTACCTTGGCTTCGCAAAGATCTCGGCCCACGGTTTAAGACGTATTTTACCGAGTACTTTATGAGTCTTAGGATCTGTGTCAGATGAGCGTTTTAATTCTTGACAGAAATAAACATTGCCAAAAAAATAACAGCCGTCCCCATGTTTCAGATTTGGAACTTAGGTCTGGTCATGCAAGCAGGGTAGCGAAGTGAAAGAACTTCAAAGATCATGAATTTGTATTCATTGCCCAGATTGCTAGCATGAGAAAGTACGGAAAACTGTAAAGATACATAGCTTTTTATGGGTAGAAGCGACACAGATGCTCGATGTTCCAGGAGTTGGGCACAACAGTGCCGTTCTCCCTCATTAGCCGGTAAGCACCTGGTCTGTTGACTTCCTTTACTATGAAGGGCCCCTCTCATGGAGCCGATAGCTTGTGCATGTCCTTCTTGCTCTGGATCCTTCGGAGAACGAGGTCGCCTATGCAAAAGTCTCTCTCTTGCACATTCTTGTCATGACAGCACCTCAGAGCTTGGGCGTACCATGCTGTCTGGATGGTTGCCGCGAGCATTCCTTCCTCGATGTTGTGAATGTCCTTGATCCGCGCCTCCTCAGCCTTGTTCTCGTCGAACACCTCAACTCTTGGTGCACCGAACATTAGGTCGGTTGGAAGTACCACCTCTGATCCGTACACCAGGAAGAAGGGAGTCTGACCAATAGCATGGCTCAGTTGTGTCCACAGTCCCCAGATTACTGCGGGGAGCTCACGAAGCCAGCGTGTCGCGTACTTCTTCAGCCCGTCGAAGATGCGCTTGTTGAGTGCCTCGAGCACTACTCCATTGGCTCGCTCGACCTGTCCATTGGCGCAGGGGTGCGCCACTAAGGCTCGAGCTACCTTTATTAGGAGATCGTCGCAGAACTCCTGGAATTCTCTTCCTATAAAATTTGTGCCCAGATCGGTGATAATCCTGTTAGGGACACCGATCTGTGCACAATATCCGATATGAACTCTACCGCCTTGGCCGCCATCAGCGATTTTATTAGCTTGACCTCTACCCACTTGTTGAACTTATCCACCGCCACCAGGATGTGGTCGTATCCCCCGGATGCTTTTTTGAAAGGACCGATCATGTCGAGTCCACACGAAGGGCCAAGATATAGGAATCGTATGTAGGGCCTGGGCTGGGACGTGTATTGTCGTGTGAAGAATTGACATCCCTCGCAACATTTGACCAACACCTCAGCATTTGCGATAGCTGTGGGCCAGTAGAAACCAGACCAGAAGGCTTTGCCGACAATGGTCCGTGCCCCGGCGTGGTTCCCACACATGCCGCCGTGGATCACTGACAGGAGCTCTTGTCCTTCCTCTTCTGGGATGCACTTCTTAAGCACTCAGGAATGTGATCCTTGGCGGTATAACTTGTCGCCTATCAGGACATAGTTTTTGCTCCTGTGAGAAATTCTTTTTTGTAGCGCCTGTTCCTCTCTCTCGTTTCCGAGTGAGGGACTCGGGAACGTGTCGTACTTGATGTACTCAACCATCTGTGAGATCCAGACAGGTTGTGGCTCGATCATGAGGACTTCGTCGAGTCCTTCAGATGGGTCGACCTGCGCATCGGGATTCATGATGGAGGGTTTTATGAGGTCGTGGACGAAGACGCCGGGTGGCACTTGGGCTCGAGTGGATCCCATCTTGGCCAGTTCGTCGGCTGCCTTGTTGTTGTCACGGATTACGTGCTGAAACTCTAGGCCAAAAAATTTGCCTTCAAGTTTGCGTATCTCCGCGCAGTATGCGTCCACCTTCTCATTTGTCTGCTGCCAGTTCTTGTTCACTTGGTTGACCACGAGGGCTGAGTCGCCTCTGACTATCAAGTGTTTTATCCTGAGCGAGATGGCGATGTGTAGACCGTGTAGGGCTGCTTCGTACTCAGCCGCGTTGTTCGAGACATGGAACATAATCTGCAGTACGTACTGCAGCTTCTCGCCTTTCGGAGAGATGAACAGGATTCCAGCTGCGTCTCCCTTAATCCTGAGCGAGCCATCGAAGTACATGGTCCAATGCTCAGGTTCGGCGGCATTAGATGGTGTCTGTATCTCCGTGTACTCGGAGACGAAGTCTGCGAGTACTTGCGATTTCACCGTATTGTGGGGTACGAAAGTGATATCGTGCGCGGCCAGCTCGATGGACCACTTCACGATTCTTCCCATGGCGTCTCTGTTATGTAGGATGTCGCCTATGGGGTAGTCAGAAACTACGATGATCTTGTGAGCCTCGAAGTAGTGCTTCAACTTCCGGGTGGTGATCAGCAGTGCATAGAGTAATTTCTATGCTTGGTTGTACTCCACCTTGGAGTCGGTCAATACCTCGCTGATGAAGTAGACCGGTCTCTGAACGGCGTAGGTGCGGCCTTCTTCTTTGCGCTCTACAACTATTACCGTGCGAACCACGTGCGTGGTAGCAGAGATGTAGAGATAGAGCGTCTCCTTGGCTTGTGGTGTAGTGAGGATAGGGGGCCCTGGAGATATTCCCTAAGTTCCAAAAAAGATTTCTGGGCCTCCTCATCCCACTTGAAGTCGTCTTGGTGCTTCAGGAGCTTGAAGAAGGGCAAGCCGCGCACGCCGAGTCGTGAGATAAATCGGCTGAGTGCTACCATGCATCCAGCCAGCTTCTGCACATCTTTCTGGCATCTTGGGGGCTTCATCTGGGTAATTGCATGGATATTCTCTGGGTTTGCCTCTATGCCACGGTTGCTAACGAAGAAGCCGAGTAGTTTTCCCGAGGGAACACCGAAAACACACTTTTCTGTGTTAAGTTTCCAGCGGTAAACCCTTAGGTTGGCGAAGGTCTTAGACAAGTCCTTGATGAGTTTATCAGGATCTCGAATCTGGACTACGACGTCGTCTACGTAGGCCTCGACATTCTGGCCGATATGAGTCGACAGACATGCTTGGATAGCACATTGGTAGGTCGCACCAGCGTTCTTCAGACCGAAAGACATTGTCAGGTAACAGTATGCACCGTGGGGCGTAATGAATGACGTCTTGATCTAGTCTTCGACCTTGAGGCTTATCTGGTGATAGTCTGAATAGTAGTCAAGAAAATAGAGCAGGGCACAGCCCACTATGGAATCAACGACTTGGTCTATTCGCGGGAGGGTGAAGGGGTCTTTGGGGTAGTGTTTGTTGAGATCTGTATAGTCAATGCACATTCTCCATTGATTATTCTTCTTGGATACAAGAATTGGATTAGCTAACCAGTCAGGATGATACACTTCCTTTATAAAACCGACAGCTAACAGTTTTGCAAGCTCTACCCCTATTGCCTCCTTGCGGTCCTTCGCAAATCGGCGTAGCTTCTGCTTGACGGGCTTCGCATTCACGTCAACCTTCAAGGATTGCTCGGCGAGCTCTCTGGGCACCCCCGGCATATCCGTCAGTTTCCAAGCGAATATATCCGAGTTACCACGCAGGAACTCGACGAGCACGCTTTCCTATTTGGGGTCCATGTTGGCCCCAATGGTCGTCGTCTTGGACGAGTCCTCAAGCCCGAGGGACACCTTCTTCGTCGCCTCCTTCTCCCGCTGGATCGCCTCTGTCGCCGGCTTCTTCGTCAGGATCTCAATATCAACCGGGTCCAACTTGCTGGCGGTAGCCAGGACCTTCGCGGTGCGTCTGGAGAGATCGATCATGGCTGCGATGTGGAGGTTCTTCTTCTCGCACGCGCTCATTGTCTGACAGTCTCCCCTGAGGGTGAGGACACCGTTTGGCACCGACATCTTTAACACCATGTAGGTGTAGTGCGGGACCGCCATGAACTTGGCCAGTGAAGGCCTACCGAGTATGCCATGGTAGGCTGTCTCGAAATCCGCCATGATGAAGCGGACGTGCTTGGTATGGTAGTTGGAAATCGTACTGAAGGTGACCGGCAAGATGATCTCGCCGAGTGGTACCGAGGGATCCCCGGGTATGATGCCAAAGAATGACGTGTCAGTCGGGCTCAAATCCATGGGGTGAGCCTCAACTCCTTCAGTGTGGTGGCGAAGAGGATGACGAGGCCACAACGTCCGTCCACCAGCATCTTACCAAGCCCCATGTTATGAATCGTGGGGTTCCGCTCTAGGGGGTACCGCCCGGGCCTAGCTGGAGACGCCGGGTGGTCTTCCCAGCTGAAAGTGATCGGGACCTCCGACCAGCGTAGGTACTAGGGGGTCCTGTGCTGGGCTGCATACACCAGCATGCAATCCGTGAGCTTCGCCTTCCGCTTCCCCTCCAGCTGCTCGGGTCCACCATAGATCATGTTGACGGTGCGGTCGGTGACCTGGAAGTCTTCATCGTTGTCGTTCGCTGACGGCTCACTCTTGTTCTTGGCCTTGCCACCCTTCGGTGGTCCTCTCTGACAACTCTTGCCGGAGAAGTAGTTCTTCAGGCCAAAGCACTTTCGGGCTGAGTGCTTGTTGTTCTTGTGGTATGGGCATTGCATATCCAGGAGCTTCTGGAACTCAGAGGGATCTATCCGCTTCGTGCCGGCCTGGACGGCGGCCACGGTCTCAGGCTTGCACCTCCTATTCCTCCTTGCTCCCTGTTCGGTGGTCTCGCTGTCTCGATCCGGGTCATAGCATCTATGACGCTCGCGCGGAGAGCCCTCGTCATCCCAGCGGGACTTGACGTTCTTGAGCTCCTCGCGCTCAGCCTCCTCGCCGTCAGCCTCCAGATTTGCCACGTTGAAAAGCTCGTGGATGGTCTTGGGGGGCTTCTGAGTCCACATGTTCACCAGCTTGCCGTAGGCTAGTCCGTGCTGGAAGGTGTTGATGACGTCGTGCTCCTCGACGAAGGGAAGAGAGTTCTTCTTTTCGAAGAAGCGACATATATACGAGCGCAACGACTCGTTCTTGCACTGCCGGATCTGGTCCAGCATCCTCCTGTTACCCGGCCGCTCCCATGTAGGCGCAGAGCTCATCCCATGAGTCGATGGAGTTTTTTGGGAGCCCTACTAGCCAACTTCTGCACCCCTTCGTGGGCATGATTGGCAGATAGTTTGCCATCACATCGGAGTTGCCTCCCGCGGCCTTGACCGTAGTGGAGTAGATCTGTAGCCATTGAACGGGATCGGAGGTCCTGCCGTACTTGTCTACGTTGGACAGCTTGAACCCACAGGGCCACTTTACCTTTCGTAGCCGTGCTGTCAGGGAGAGGAAACCATTATAAGAGGTGGTTTCCTCTCGACCTTTGCGGCAGCCAGCGGTGGTCTTCTCGTGGGAGCTGTAGCTTCCCTCGGAGTACGTGTAGTCATCCGAGTAGTAGTCCTCATACCCACTGCATGAGTCTGAGTGCAGTGTGGCGTGGCGCCGGCCACGGTAGTTCGGGGCTTCATGCTCTCGGTCATAGTCGCGGCGACGCTTCGACTCATGCCGGCACCGTTCCCGGGCGCGGCGGTCGATGGTATGCCTTGCGTCCTTGTGACGCAGCTTCTCGCACAGATCTCTGCCATCGTCACAACGTGCGCGCTTGCGGCATGGCCTATGTGCGTTCCCGGTCTCCTTCTGACCAACTGGTGGGGAGGGGTCGATCCGGTTGGTCTTGGTCGCAGAGGCCTGCACTAGGGCTTGTAGGCGAGCCAAGCCTGGCGTGCTTGGGGGCATCTTCCCGAGCTCCTCATTTAGGACAATGAGGTTCTCCTTGGGGGTCGCGTAGACCCTTTGCGCGGGATAGTCGACTGTGAAGTCGTCCTCCAGCCTCCGGAGGTGTATGCCTCAGGTGCGCCTAGTGCGCCGCCTCCTCCTGTGCCGAGGCAAGCTAGATTCTGAGTAATAGTCATCGTCCTCGCCATCAAGGCGCCGGTTGTCACGATGCTGGTCATTTTCACGCCGAATCTCTTGGCGCCGTCATTCCCGATCCGCATTTTTGCATAGGCGGTCGGTCTTCTGGGTGGCGGTCTCGCCGTCTCGAGTGGGCTCATCTTCCGAGACAGCCAGGGGTGCGCCTGCCTCTGGCGTGGCGTATACGAAAGCGGGTGCTCTATCCCGGCTTGAGGACTCGGAGGATGAGGTGTTGTCAGATTGGATCTCCATGGTATCGGTAGATCCAAGAGTCTCGGAGCTGTCCTCAGTGTCGAGTGCAACCCTTAGGGATGTGAAGGAGCCTTCCGACCCAGCGTCGGGATCAGATCGCCTGGCCGAATAGTTCGGGTGGCGCAGATCCTCTGACCCGTCGGTGGTCCACTCCCCGACTTGCCCCTCTTCCTCCAAGTTGGGGTAGAGGGTCTCGTTAGGTCATCACCATCTAGTGGGGTGATAACCATCGACATGAAACGTGGCGCGTCCTCGTCCGAGTGGTATTCAACCGACCGGGGTGGGGAGGTCACGTCGAGGGTTTTCCTCACCATCTCCTAGGCAGAGGTGGCGGCGCTCTTCAACCCATGAGGGAAGCGCTCAGCCTGTGGGGCATCTAGAGTGGCCTCGCAGATCGCGATGGTGTCAGCCATGTTGCCAATGATCCAATCCATAGATTGGACCAGATCGCCTTCGGGAGGATCTGCTGATCCTGCAACCTTAAGGTCTTTCACCGGGAGGCTAGGCCTCCGGGCTGGCGTTGGCATGCCGAAAAGGACTCGGCAGGCCCGGGGCTTCTCCAGATTGGATCAAGGAGCCGGTGCATTGCCTACGGGCGGCGTGGAATCCGCTCTGGAGGGCTTTTCCGTGGTGATCACGGTGTCGGAGATGATGCAAGGTATCTCCCCGATGACGTGTGACCCTGAGGCGAGGTCACGTAGCCGGCTGCCTGCTTGTCGATGGTGGAGTCTGGACCGAAGCTCCCGAAGGGAATTTCCACAACCAACGTGGCGAGGGCGAGGCAGCTAGCTGGGATCTTGACTGCGACCGTCAAGCTTGCCAATTATCAATGGCGAAGCCCCTACCTGGCGCGCCAACTGTCAGTACAATGGTGCCGGCAGTCCACCACGGGGTAGGCTATGTTGGTAGATTCTGTGGAGGGGATCGCCGAGACTGAAGCTAGATGGTGAATGGAGGACACCGAGATTTATCCAGGTTCGGGCTGCAAAGATGCGTAATGCCCTACGTCCTACGTTGGTGGTTGTATTGATGGTTCCACGAATGAGAATCATATTGGACTTGTTTTCGAGGGGGGTCCCTGCCGCCCTTATATAGGCACAGGGGGCAGGGTTACAGATCTCGTGGGATCTATCCTAGTCGGTTATACAAGATTTCCCTTTGATCACAAGTAATATCTTTCCTAACCAACTAGTCTTTATCTATGGGAGTATATCTCTTCGGGCGCGAGCTTGTTACTGATCTGTGCGCCCACACTAGGTGCCGCCCCTGTGGGCCCATGTCGTCCTCGTAGATACACCGTGGGGCCCCTCTGTGTGGCACCCCAGGGGTATATCCCCCACATTGCCCATTGTAGAAATGATGTTTCCTCACTTGCCATGTCCCACATCTTTAACGCATAGTGCAACTTCAACCTTTCAACTTGGTACATGTCGGCGACCCAGAGTACATAAGGCCAGGCGTTGGCTGGAGTGTCCCATAAATCAGCCTCCTCCGGGAGTGATACTTTCCTAGCATATTTGATCAGGAGAGAGAAGCCATCAGGGTTTGTTTCTGTATTTGTAACAGTTTCAGAGCGTGACTCCACTCCTTGGCCGTAGAGCATTGCCTCAATCACACAAGATACTTTCACCACATCAGCATGTTTCGCTCATATCACCCAGTATTCTGCACCTACATGGAAGACAACGTCCACGGGGGCTTGGGCTGCAACACTTTCGCATATGCTTGTTTGTACTGATGGAGGAGGAACTTCAATGCAGTCGTCCTCTAGTACTGTAACACCACACGATATGTGTATGCGATCTTCATTGGAGGTCACACGATCAATGTCATGATGCTCCACCAGACATTCAAAGCTTCTTTCTTGTACATGCCTATTAGTGAAAAACACTTCTTTTGTAGCTTGAACTCGAAATGTATCATCTTCATCGTCTGGGTCTCCAGCCATCGCACGCAACAATACTCGTGCCTACGTCGAAGGAAGCAGTCACAGGCTTGAGAACAATAATATAATATGACTATATCACCATGTGTGAGCGTGTGTATTCATAGCAGGAACGAGACATGTACCATTTGGGATTTGTGCACAGGAACGAGGACAACGGCAATGCCGTCTCGAACATCCATCCACTAAGGATTATTCATACCTGTAGGATATCAACGTAGCCTCCATTGACGGCCTCCCACCATGAATGTACCGGATTCCTTGTACTGGCTCGCGGTTCCTTCTTCTTTCTCTTCCTGGCTTGAGACTGAGAAGTCGACTTGCATGGAAGGAAACATTTTAGCATCTAAAGCCATGAACGCAAATGGCCTGCAATGATCGTCTCATGCACAAACTGTCTCTTATTATAGTAGTGGGAGTGATTGTGTCGTTCTGAAATATCTGTTCGTGGACATCAATTACCACCCAGAATGGACGCGTACCTTCAGTGCGGGTGTCGCCATGTTTGGGTCATGAACTTCATAGTTCTAGACCTTAAGTGCGATTCACAATGATCAACACGTCCATTCAGAGCAGATGTGCACACAAGTTCATCGGTTAACGCCCGGTGCCAGTCCTTAACTGCAATTGTCAATGATCGACACGTGGAACAACTTGTGAGAGCGTGTCATCCCCAAACGCTCATTCGAGATTCCCTACTATGCTTATATGCATGTTAATATTACACACCCACACACACAAACATATATTGCTTTTCCAATTCCCAGCTTATTCTGTTTTGGCCTTGTCGCATCAACAAGTTCATCACGATTCTCAGTCTCCAAGGCCTCCGGGAATCATCAAGTGCGAATCCAGACCATTCGTAGACCTTTTCAGTCACGACTCACGCAGCGTACCTGATCGAGGAGGACTTGTCATGTCATCCTGCACCGTGCGTGTTCCAATGCAAGGACCATCCGATCGATCTAATTGCCTTGTGCAGCCTTACAACACCTAATCTGTTTCTCCAGATGCAATTGACACCTAAAACTTTTCATAAACAAATGGTAGAGAGTTGTCTCGCAGTTGATGCGGCATGAGCTGATGTAGTTGAGACGGCCATTAGATGCAGTTGATGAGACTTGAGTTGTCCGCAAGACTTTCTTGTGGTCTAGATCGGAGAGTCCGGAAATGAACACATACCTAGACACGTCGGCTCATCTCGTGATACCCATCATCCACACATGTAATCGATGTGCGCCATTGAAGATTCTGACCTAGATAGATTCGTATCAGGCGTAGGCCTGACTATATTCCGAGCATTTCACGTTTTCCATAGTAACTTTAGCATTGCTACACCGAGCTCACATGCCCGCCGTAGTCCTCGATAAATAGGCACGTGCAGCACAACGTTCGTCTTGCATTTCTCAACTTCAGTGGGATACAAGGGTGATATCATTTTCTTGGCTAATCTTGTTTACTTTATGTATGCATGGTATTGAGATGATCACATTGTTAGCTTATGTAGGGTTTGTTCTTTGTTTGTGTATGCAGTACGTGGAGAATTGCAGGGCAAGGCAGGTGAAGGACCGAATAGGCGACTAGAGAGGGGGAGAGTGAATGGGAGCCGATAAAAATTCTTCACGAATGATGAACTCAGCCTATACCCCGATTGCCACTCCAATCACTCGCACACACCAAAGAAGTTCTAGACTAGGCACACACAAGCCTACAAGTCCTAGAGACAAGCCTTGAAACAAAGCGCGGAAGCACAAGACAAGAATCAAAGCACTTAGCCAAATCTGCGAAGGCTTTGCGCGGGCTGTCAGTGCAGTATAGGGGGACCATCCGCAACACCTGGGTGGACTGTCCGGACCCCCTACGCGGACTGTCCGAAAACCCTAACAGAACCACCAGAGACGCACCGAGAAAATCGGACTGTCTGGCTGAGCCACGCGGACCATCCGCCAGTGTCGCGGACTGTCCGGGTAGGCCACGCAGACCGTCCAGCAAAACCACTAGAAACACCTGCTCAAGCTCGCCCACGCGGACCGTCCGTCACTGACCGGCGTACTGTCCGCAAAACCGCCTACAACAAAACCCTAGGGGCGCAACGGATCGAAACACAAACTCGCACAAACACGCGATGGACTGCGACGAATAGGAGCCACACAGACTGTCCGCACGCACCAGGCGTACTGTCTGCCACGCACGAACAGAACCAAAAACAGCTCGAGCTCGGGAGTCAACTCCACATTTCCATCACCAGATCTCCCAAACAGCTAGAGCTCTTGAGACAAGATTTGGGGGAGAAGAGAAGCGTCACAAGAGGAAGCTATGCCCCAAAAATCTTGGCCTCTAACTCACTAAATAACCGGGAATCGCGGATAACATGAACCACCACCAAGAACTCAGGCTCCAACCAAAACTCACGAATCGAAGGGATTTCCCGGCGTTTGAGGGGTCAAGATCACACCTGTCGGTGCAATGGACCGGCAGTCCACCACGGGGTAGGCTATGGTGGTAGATTATGCGGAGGGGATCGTCGAGACTAGAGCTAGATGGTGAACAAACGACACAGGGGTTTATCCAGGTTCGGGCCGCCGGGAGGCGTAATACCCTACGTCCTGTGCTCGGTCTGTTGTATTGATGGTTCCGCGATTGGGAATCAGATGGACTTGTTTCTGAGGGGGTCCCTGCTGCCCTTATATAGCCTGGGGGGTAGGGTTACAGATCTCAGGGAATCTATAGCTAACGGATTACAAGATTTGGCCTTCGGGCTCAAGTAATATCTTTCCTAACTAACCGGTCTTCATTCATGGGATGATATCTCCTCGGGCGCCGCCTCATCCTGATCCGTACGCCATGCCGTATCTCCACACGGGTGGGCCCATCTCTGTATACGTATACACGTTACGAAGCCCCTCCGTGTGGGACCCGGGGGGTATATCCCCCACAGCAGTCCCCGAGCGCTTCTTGACCAGACTGCAACCTCGATCTTCAGTTCTGTGTACCTTCTCGTGTACTTTCGCCATTTAGCCGAGTGCTTAGTGCCTTCCGTCCAAGTGCTTTGAATGCTATTTGATCTGATCTTCGGTGCAGCCGAGTGGTCTTGAAGCTGGACTCGCAGTTGCCGGGTGGTTGAGGAGAGCTCTTCACCATGTTTGTGATTTACTCAGATCATCCGGGCTTGGAGATTGTACACCTTCGTCGAAGACGAAGTGTACACACTTAGTCCCTGAGCCTAGATAAAGATTGAAGAGGTTTATCTAGGGTCAAAAGAGAATCTAAGCGACGGCTCCCTGATGTCTTTTAGAATGGGCGCCCCTTTAGGAAAAAGGTGCCGCTGATTGCCTCCCGTATCCCCGATCCTGACTTTAGTCAATGAGACTTTGTCTTGGAATAATTCTGGATGATCACGGTGGCGGGCATCTCGAGATGCACCCATTAGGGTAGTCCCCGAGGTTCGTAATAGTTAAAGTAACTATTTCGAAGCTCTAAAAGGGTTTAATTCGGTATTACCATCATCCCGTTTGGGAGAGTACCACTCGGATCATCTGACCCGGTACGGTGTCTGGTTAGAGCTCTGGCCCTATGCCAAATTTGCCGTGTGACCCACTGTGTTCCCACGGAGCACTCGCGCAAGGTCACCTATCCTAGTCAGCATATTCGTGAGTTCTGAACAGCTTTGGCCTATGTATGGCATGCCTCCGGGAGTACACTCATGAGCTAGTAGATTTTTGGAGCTCTCTTAGGAGTCCAAACCGAATTTTCAAGGGCGGGTTATCTGATAACCTGGCAGTACGTGACTCTGAGTCACGGCCTCTAAGTGATTTAAGCCAACCAATCATTTTTGGAAAGCCCTTTTAAGTTTAAGGGTGTCTTCCCGTAGAAGGAAAGGCTTTAACCCTTTGGCCCATTTAAAGCCATGGCCCACTTAGGCCTAGCAATCGGAATCGGAAGCGTCCTGGATAAGGCTGAGCGCTAGCGCGTCGCGCGCGGGTCGTGCTCACGAGTTTCTCGCGAGAAGAATCTCCCGCGTTGCGGCGACGCGACCGCACGGGGGGCGGGGCCCGCCACGACCACCGTTCCGTCTGCCACATTTAAGGCAGCCCAGGGGCATCGCACGCCACGCATCCCTGCAGTCATGTCGCTCCACTTCCGATAGGAAACCACGCAGCTGCCCTTTGCTCTTCCTTCTCCGGCTGCTGCGCCTTCGATCCGCCGGATCCATCGCCGCATTAGCTCGATCTCGCCGGATTTGGCTCTGGCGAGGCTGCAGATCTAGATCCGCCGCCGCGCCGCATCCAAGCCACTGTTCCCGGGTAGTCCCCGAGCGTAGCAAGGGTGTAAACTGCTCCCCGCTCGAGTCCCCGAGCCCTACGAGGACGTCGCCGGTGGGATCCCGCCGGCTCTCGAAGAAGTCGAGGCGCGGTGCCTCCGAGGCGAGGCGCTCGCCGTCTCCGTCGTCGTCGTCCCCGCTTCCGCCGCCAGTGCGGAGCGAGGAGTGGGTGCGCTCCATCTCCACAAAGGAGCGCATCACCACCCTAGTGCTGGGCGGAGTGCTGCTCGAGTCCGCCGTCGAGGGATGGCGGCCCGCTGCAGGGGAGGAGTTCCCCACGCCGTCGACCGACGACGCCGTCGTCTTCGAGTCGGCCTACCTCCGCGGGTTCGGCCTGCCCGTGCATCCCTTCTTCCTTGGCCTGCTCTACTACTACGGTTTGGAGTTGTGCCATCTCAACCCCAACTCCATTTTGCACATCTCCATTTTTGTGCATCTGTGCGAGGCGTTTCTTGGAATCGCCCCGCATTTCGATCTTTTTCGCTACTTCTTCTGGGTGAAGCCCCACCCGAACGCCAAGAACGCACGGGTGGTGGGCAGCGTCGGATTCTAGCATAAGCAGAGGCACTCTGCTGAGTTCATTCTGGTGCCGCTTGTCAGCTCCAACAAGGGCTGGCATTCGGAGTGGTTCTACACCACCAACCAAGCTCCGGTGGTGCCCTGCGACGTCGACACACGGCCGACTCCTCTCTCATGCTGGGATGAAGAGCTTGGCCATGCTAAGATGGGGCAGGTGTTTGTGCTGCTGGAGCATATCCGGAAGCTGAAGGAGGACGGGCTCACTGGCGTCGCGGTGATGGCGAGCTTCGCCGTCCGGCACACGCAGCCGCTCCAGGATAGGGTGTGCCCGGCATACGAGTATGCTGGCGACGACCTCGACGCGGCACGGCGAGCGGCAGAGCCGGGGAGAGCAAAGGAGCTGAAGGAGTGCGTCCGTCAGTGCTTCATTCCTGGCACCGTCATCTCCAACCGCGACGCGCTGAAGCCGTTCAACCTGGCAAACTATCCGCCTGAGGTAATGATTTTGTCTTTTATAGGGCGCCCATTAGGGCATGAACATGTGCCCACCAGATGTTTGATGAAATGGTTCCGTTTGTTTTTCTGCAGAATCGTAGGATAGCAAGGCTTTTGTCTCTGTGGCACCTGTGCCTGGCTCGTTGGCCAGACACGGTCCGTTGACCGGCCGCCTTGGCGAGCTGCAGAGGATGGAGCGCGCCAGCGCCTACGTCGCGGCGGGTGGCGATGAAGCAATTTAGTTTGAGCCCCGTCAGCCCACGGTCCCTGCTCCGGAGAGGAGACGCGCCGTGCCGGCCAGCAAGGGCAAGGAGCGCAAAGGCAGCCGGAATCCTGAGGTGCGACGTGCGCCCCCTGGGTCGCTCAAGATCAACGACCCAGAGGCGCGCCGGCGCAAGATCGTGCTGTCGGAGGACGAGGAGGAGGAGATCCCCCTCTCGTTTGACATCGGCGAAGCTCCCTCAGTGACGACGGCTCAGGCGATGCCGGCGCCTTCCGGTCACTTCACTTCTTCTCTTTCTTCTCAGCAAGCGGGCTCCGTGCCGCCCGCGGTGGGCGTTGCGCACCCCACCGCTCAGATCGCGCAGGCTGCCGCTGCAACGCCATCACCAGCACCTATGGCGGCAACTGCGACAGTCAGTGGGGTGAAGTGATCCGCCTCCTCTGGCTCCAGCTTTCTGCGGCACACCCGCGTCTGCGTGTCTTCCGAGTAAGTCTTTTTGAAATTTTCCATCCTTGCTTCTCTTGGGTTCATAGGATTGGAAAGAGATCTTTATGTCTTTGTTTGTACGAGCAGGGGTCCCTGCAACCTCCCTTCCGATGTTGGCGAGTCATCCCTGCCGTCTGCCGCCCCGGCGTCGCCGCGCCCGAGTGCTTCTGATGAGCACCCGGCTGCTGCGTCGGGGGTTCCAGATGTTGCGGCTGCCGCTGCAGATGCTGCTGCCCGTGATCCCAGTCCCCAGCATGAGGCTGGAAACGTTGCAGCTTCCGGCGCCGCTGTGGCTGGGTCCTCTGACGTTGAGGAGATCCAGCAGGAGCTCCCTCAGCCATGTCTTAGCCTGCCACATCCTGGACGCGTCGCCCAGGTGCGTGGTAGCCCTGTGAATGAAGTGCTTGGGGGATCCGGCTATCGACGACGAGAACCGCGCGGAGCTCGTCACCATTGCGCGGAGGACCCTCCAGCTTGCAGAGGTAATTATTTTTTCCTCTTATCCTCATAGGTGCTTGCTAGCTGTAGTTGTTTCATCTCTTGCTATGCCCCGACAGACCGTGGCCTCGGTGTCCACGCGCAAGAGTGCTGTGCTCGACCGCGTTGGCACCACTGCCGATCTGAATGCCACTCTGCGCGCCCGTTTGGAGCGTCTCGAGCAGCAAGTTGTTGCTCAGCGAGACAGCAACAACCGAGAGGTCGAGAGGCTGTAGTAGGAGAGGCAGCTGTGGAGGCGAACGAGGCGACGTTTCGGGCGGCGGCGGAGGAGCACCAGCAAGGTATGTTGACTGTGTTTTGCTTTTGTTTCGCCGTTACCTGAGTGCTTTGTGATGATCAACTCTTGGCAATAGCTCAGGCTAAGGTGGAGGGGGAGCTCAAATCCCTGTGGGACCTCATGAAGCAGCTCCGGAAGGATGGCCAGGAGTCGTCCAGGCGGGCCGCTGCGGCCAGAAAAGAGCTGTCAGGTTGGTTACCTTGCACCCCCCGTGTTTTCCTTGGATGTTTGTTGATAAGTGCTTCTGACATTGAGTAGATTTCTGGCAAAAACAATTTGCCCAATATGCAGATCTTGAGGCCCGCGTCTCATCGGAGAAGGCTCAGTTCAAAGCCCTCGGCGAGGTACTGCGCCCAATCCTGGATGAGCTGGCGCCCCTTGCCGAGTCCTCCTCCGTGCGCCAGTTCGGCGACCCGGTGGTGCGTCCGCCGACCCTTCTGGAGCGTGCCTTGACGGCGGCGACGCGCTTCCCCGGCTGTCTTTGCGAGGTCGGCGTGGCGAGTGCCAGCCACTGCCTCGTCATCTTCCGCTCCTTCTACCCCTCGATTAACGTGGATCGCTTCCGTAGTGGCTTCACTCGTGGGACGTCGCCGCAGCAGGCTGAGTGACTGCTGGAGGAGGTGAAGGACACGGAGGAGCAGCTTGCTGACGACGTCATGGCAGCGGCTGATGAAGAAGTTGGTGCTGATGCCCTCCTGTCCCTGCCATATAAAACTTTGAAGTTAAAAATTGTAATATTTTGTGGTGCTGTTGGTGCACCGGTACTTTGGTTCGTTGACATTTGGTACTTTTAAGTAGGCGCTTTACTTTGACGGTATCTTTGTACTATTAATTTCCCCGGTAGTTAGTCTATTACGGGAAATCGTAGGCTCGTTGGCCTTAGTTTCCTAGCGCAGAGGGCGTACACTCATACACGCGTAGTACCTTAGCTTGGCGAAAATCTCGACCCATGATTTAGGACGTGTGCTACCGAGTACTTTATGAGTCATAAGATCCATGTTAGATGAGCGTTATTTAGTTTTAACATGGAAAACTTTGTTGTATGTAAAGCAGTCCCCAGGTTTCAGAATTGAAACTTGGGTGAAAAAAGCATGTGAGCAGATGTAAGAGCGAAGTAGAAAAACTTCATGAGACATGAATCTGAATTCATTGCCATAGACTGCTAACATGGATAATGTACAAAAAACTTTGAACAGGAAATGATACATAGCTTTATTATGGGTAGAAACGGCGTAGGTGCTTGATGTTCCATGAGTTGGGCACATCCGAGCCATCCTCTCGCATCAACCGATAAGCACCCGGCCTACTGACTTCCTTGACTATAAATGGCCCCTCCCATGGGGCTGCTAACTTGTGCATGTCCTTCTTGCTTTGGATCCTTCGCAGGACTAGATCTCCAACGCAAAAAGCTCTCTCCTGCACATTTTTATCATGGTAACACCGTAAAGCTTGGGTGTACCGTGCTGCCTGGATTGTTGCTGCGAGCCGTCCTTCTTCAATGTTGTCGATGTCCTCAATCCGCGCCTTCTCAGCCTCATTTTCGTCATATACTTCAACTCTTGGTGCATTGAACATGAGGTCGCTGGGGAGCACCGCCTCAGATCCATACACCAGGAAAAAAGGAGTCTGACCAGTAGCACGACTCGGCTGTGTCCGCAGTCCCCAGAGTACTGCAGGGAGTTCGCGTAGCCAACGAGTCGAGTACTTTTGCAGGCGATCCAAGATGCGTTTCTTGAGTGCCTCGAGCACTGCTCCGTTAGCTCGCTCAACTTGGCCACTAGCACGTGGGTGCGCGACTGAGGCGCGTGCCACCTTGATGAGGAGTTCATCGCAATATTCCTGGAACTCCCTTCCTGTGAAGTTTGTACCCAGGTCGGTTATTATCCTGTTAGGGACACCGAATCTATGCACGATTTCTCCTATGAACTCGGCCACCTTGGCAGCCGTGAGCGCCTTGATCGGCTTGACCTCTATCCATTTGGTGAACTTGTCGACTGCCACCAGGATGTGGTCGTACCCTCCGGATGCTTTCTTGAAAGGCCCGATCATGTCGAGTCCCCAGCACGTGAAGGGCCATGAAACGGGTATCGTCTGCAGAGCTTGGGCTGGAACGTGTATTTGTTTTGCGAAGAATTGGCATCCCTCGCAACATTTCACCAGCATCTCAGCGTCCATGACGGCTGTGGGCCAGTAGAAACCAGACCGAAAAGCTTTTCCAACAATGGTTCGTGCCCCGGCGTGGTTGCCACACATGCCTCCGTGAATCTCTGCTCGGAGTTGTCATCCTTCTTCCTCCGGTATGCACTTCTGGAGTACTCGGGACTGTCCACCTCGGCGATACAGGTTGTCGCCAATTAGGACATAGTTCTTGCTCCTGCGACTGATCCGTTCATGCAGCGCTCGCATCTCCCTTTCCTGACCTGGTGAAGGATTCGGGAGCGTGCCGTCCTTGATGTACTCGACCGTCTCTGAGATCCACTCGGGTTGTGGTTCAGTCATTAGGACTTCGCCGAGTCCTCCTGATGGATCGACTTGCGCATCGGGGTTCTTGATGGAGGGCTTGATCAAATCTTGAACAAAGACGCCGGGTGGTACCTGGGCTCTCGTGGATCCCATGTTTGCCAGCTCGCCGGCCGCCTTGTTATCGTCGCGGAGTACATGCTGAAGTCCCACGTTGTGGATCGTAGGCTTCAGCACGAGGGGGTATCGCCCGGGCTTGACAACTGCCTTCGGGTGATCCTCCCTACTGAAAGTGATCAGGACTTCCGACCACCGCAGGAACTGGGGCATGCCGTGTTGGGCTGCATACACTAGTAACCTATCCGTGAGCTTGGCCTTGCGCTTTCCCTCGATCTGGTCCGGGCCGCCATAGATCATGTTGACCGTACGGTTGGCGACCTGGAAGTCTTCCTCGTCATCGTCCGCCGGGGGAGCGCGCTTCCCCTTGCCCTTGTCGTTCTTGGGGGGACCCTTCGAGCGGCCCTTGCTGGAGAAGTGGTTCTTTAGGCCAAAGCAGTCGCGAGCCGAGTGCTTATGGTTCTTGTGGTACGGGCTTTGCATGTCCAACATCCTCTAGAACTCAGAGGGGTCCATGCGCTTTTGGGCGGGCTTTACAGCCGCTACGACCTCGGCCGGCTTGCGCCTTCTATTGCGCCGTGCGCCCTTCTGGGAGGTTTCTCCCTCTCAGTCCAGATCGCGACGTGGCTGAGGCGGACGTGGGGAATCATCGTCTTCCCAGCGGGACTTGATGTGCTTCAGCTGCTCGCGTTCTGCCTCTTCACCGTTAGCCTCCTTGTTGACTATGGCAAAGAGCTTGTTTACGGTCTTTGGGGGCCTCTAAGCCCACCTATTCACCAGCTTGCCATAAGCCAATCCATGATGGAAGGCGCTGATGACGTCGTGCTCCTCGACGAAAGGAAGAGAGTTCTTCTTCTCGGAGAAGCATCGAATGTACGAGCGTAGCGACTCATTCTTGCGCTGTCGGATCTCGTCCAGCATCCTCCTGTTCCCCGGCCTCTCCCATGTGCCGGAGTATTGGCTCGTGAAGAACTTGCAGAGGTCATCCTAGGATGTGATGGAGTTCCTTGGGAGCCCCGCAAGCCAGTTTCTGCACCCCTTCGTGAGCATTATGGGCAAGTAGTTTGCCATCACGTCGGCGTTTCCTCCCGCGGCCTTGACCGCGGTGGAGTAAATCTAGAGCCATTGCGTGGGGTCCGATGTGCCGTCGTATTTGTCGACGTCGGACAGCTTGAAACCTCGGGGCCATGTCACTTGACGTAGCCTTTTTGAGAGGGAGTGGAAGCCATCATAGGATGGGGCACCCTCTCGACCTCTGCGGTGTCCGCCGGCCGGCCGCTCGTAGGAGCTGTAGCTATCCCCGGACTCCCCGTAGGAATCCGAGTAGTAGTCTTCGTACCCGCTCTGCGAGTCGCCGCGTCTCTCTTGGTGGCAGGGAGCTCCATGCTCCCTGTGTAGTCGTTGCGTCACCTTGATTCCTGACGGCGGCGCTCCTCGCGGTTGCGGTTGATCGTGGTCCTTGCATCACGGCTGCGAATCCTGTCGTGCAAGTCTCCACCTTCGTCGCGCCGCACTCTTTTATGGTGCGAGCGGTGGGTACCACCCATTTCTCCCTGCCCAACTGGCGGGGAAAGATCGACGCGGTTATGCTGGGTCGTAGCGGCCTACACCAGGGCCCGTATGCACCCAATGTTTGGCGTAGTCGGAGGTAACCTCTCAACCGCCACATTTAGCACAATGAGGTTTGCCTTGAGGGTCGCGTAGACCTTGTGCCCATCGTACTCAAGGGTGAAGTCATCCTCGAGCCTTCGGGGCTGGACTCTGTTGGATCGGCGGGTGCGACGTCGCCGCCTGCTACTACGTGGGTGATCGAAACTTTCGCAAAGATCCTCGTCCTCCTCCTCGTCGCGCTGGGCTTCCTGGCGCCGTCGCGCTCGGTCCACATTCTTGCGTATCCGATCAGGCTTTTGTGTGGCCGTCTCGTTATCTTGAGTGTGCTCGTCCTCGGAGACCGCGGGTGGAGCTCCTGGTGCTGCCGCGTAGACAAAGGCAGGCGACCAGCTTCCGTCGGACAGGTCCGAGGGTGAGCTTGAAGAGCTGATCAGGATCATGTCGTTGTACCCACGAGAGGGAGAGCTTTCGTCCAGGCCAAGAGCCACCTCAAGGGACGCAAAGGACCCATCCGAGGTGTACTCAGGGCTAGACCTGGTAGATCGGCCTGTCCGGCGCTCATCCTTAGATTCATCCGTAGTCCAATCGCAAAGTTGACCGTCCTCGTCCTCTTCCAGTATGGGGAGGAGGGACGCGTTGCGGTTTCCCTCTCGTATGGGGGAGAGAACCACGTTCACGAAGCGCGGCGAGTCCTCATCCGAGTAGTATTTGGCTGGCTCGGGTGCAGGGATCACCGCTAGGTCTCGCTTCACCTTCTCCGTGATCACGGAGGCGGCGGTGCTCTTCAACCCGAAGGGAAAGCACTCGGACTGCGGGGTACCCAAGGTCGCCTCGCAGATGGTGATTGTGTCAGCCATGTGGCTAATGACCCGATTGAAAGATTCAACGAGATCGTTCGCGGGAGGGTTCGATGACCCTGCGACCGTCAGACCTTGAACCGGGAGGGGTGGCCTCCGGGCTTGCTGCGGCATGCCGAAAAGCACTCGGCAGGCTTTGGGCTTGTCCAGATTGGATTTGGTAGCCGGTCTTCTCCTCGTGTGCGGTATGGAAACTGCTCCGGAAGGCTTTTCCGTGGTGATCACGGCGTCGGACAGAACGCATGGGATCTCCCCGATGATGATGTGACCCTGAGGAGGAGTCACGTAGCTGGTCGCCTGCTCGTCGACGGCGGAGACGGGATCGAGGCTCCCGAAAGGGATTCCCGCTCCCAACGCGACGAAGGCGAGGCAACTAGCAGGGATCTTGACTGCGGACATCAAGCTCGCCAATTATCACGGCGAACCCCTACCTGGCGCGCCAACTGTCGGTGCAATGGACCGGCAGTCCACCACGGGGTAGGCTATGGTGGTAGATTATGCGGAGGGGATCCCCGAGACTGGAGCTAGATGGTGAACAAAGGACACAGGGGTTTATCCAGGTTCGGGCCGCCGGGAGGCGTAATACCCTACGTCCTGTGCTCGGTGTGTTGTATTGATGGTTCCGCGATTGGGAATCAGATGGACTTGTTTCTGAGGGGGGTCCCTGCCGCCCTTATATAGCCTGGGGGGCAGGGTTATAGATCTCAGAGAATCTATAGCTAACCGGTTACAAGATTTGGCCTTCGGGCTCAAGTAATATCTTTCCTAACTAACCGGTCTTCATTCATGGGATGATATCTCCTCGGGCGCCGCCTCATCCTGATCCGTACGCCATGCCGTATCTCCACACGGGTGGGCCCATCTCCGTATACGTATACACGTTATGAAGCCCCTCCGTGTGGGACCTGGGGGGTATATCCCCCTCAACACCCAAAGATGCACAAGGCATCCACCCATGATCCCCTTAAAGAAATCCGAAGGAAATCGCCCTCAAAACAGCGAATCGAGCGAAGAACGAAACACCCCAAAAATAGCCCTCAAAAAAACACGAAAATAACAAAGAGCTAGGAGATCATCACAACGCCGAATGCTTCCATATATCCAGAGGTCAGAGTCTATACAACAATCTAGCCAAAGGAAAGCACAGGAAAAGAAGCAGTCCAGAGCGATCTACCGGGGGAGGAAATCCTAGAGTCCAAGAGAGACAGATGCCATCCACCTCTCCGCTATTTATGCGAAGTCCACCAGTGGAGGCAAATGACCACGCTACCCCTACAACTCAAATAGAAGAGACACACCCCTTAGGGGTAATATGGTCAAGTCTTCATCGAGCGGACACACTTCCACCGCGGACTTGCTTAGCCTCGACGCAAGCCCCGTGATCACGCCACGTGCCCCCCGCCTCGAAGCTTCCCGACGCTCTCGGATCACCACCTCTGTCGCATCGGGCCTCCGGACTTGGTTTTGCGGCCCAAACCAAGAAACCGTCCATCGATGGTTTTGTGGGCAAACCACCAAACCCCGCGTGCAAGCTTCGGCCTTGATCCGCTACCTTGCACCGTCCCATGTTCATGACTTCAACTTGCTAGTCTTGCACCGCACGGCTCGCACTTGACCCCATCGGCCACCGGGTCCATCGAACCAAGCCTACTTGCTTCTCCATCACCCGGAGGCCACCACGTCAAAGGCCTTTCTCGCTTGTTCTTCACCTGCACTCACACGAGTCAAGCCGCAACCTGTACCTGCACACTTAGCTAAGCATCCGTCCACACAACGTTGTCAATCTCTCATCACTAAGGAGCGACCCTCCACTGGTCCTCGAACACACCTGGTCCTCAATCTCCCCCTTGATGAGTGCATTGACAACACCCATAGTAACCATCATAGAGAAAAAGAAAAGAAAACAACCACGAACACAAACCTCCAAGCAAGTGATCCAAAGCCAAAGAACAAGCAAAAACACGATCACTCGCCAGAGCAAGTCTCGACCCCCCCTAAGGCAAGGGCAACGGCTCAACACAGCCGAGACAAAACAAAGCTTACAAAGAGTACACCACAAAGCACAAAACTCAGGCAAACCAAAGGAGCTCTCCCTGCACATATGCAAACTCCCCCTGAGCAAATGCAACCTCTTCTTCTCAATATTTCTCCCCACATGCAAAATCTCACAAAATTCTCCCCAAAGCATACAACTTCTCCCCCTTGTTGACAATGCATGAATCAAGATATCATGAAGCTCTCCCCCTTGTTTTCATGAAAAATGCATGTCAAGGCATATACAATCTACCAAGCTTCTTAGATATACAAAGAGCACAACAAAATGCTACAAATGAGACATAGAGCAAGCAAAGTAGACATGACATGGTGTAGTTAGCGCATTGCCATCAAGAAAGTAGAGACATATAAGCATGTGACATGGCCAAAAGCAATTTTAAGCAATTTTTACTAATAAAACATTCATCTCATGAGCAAAAACCTATCCATGGCTGTTTGAGCAAAATAAGCTAGATCATCGAAAGCTCATACAAGATCACAAGTTCTCATCACAAGATCATAGCAAACGCCCATAAGCTACTAAATGTCATGTCAAAGCCACCGAGCCATGTGTCGACTTCTTAAAATGAGACTTCTCATGGTAGACATCATGCAATGGTTTAGCACCCAAGATATTTACATCAAAACATAAAGACATGATTAGGAGCTCATTTTTCAAGCATAAGTCAATTCATACACCAATTTCATTTTCAAATTTAAACATGGTACATGAAATGCCTTTGCGTCAAAAAGAAGCTTATGCTCCTTCACAAGTGAACATATGGGCTAAACATTTACCATGACAAATGGGTCTTTGACCCCACGCAAAGAGAACATGATACTCAAGCACAAGCTAAGCATGATATAGGCATTTGAGCACAAATTGAGCATGAAAAAATATCTACTCATGAGTGAAGCATTTTTAGCATTTTCACAAAAAGGAAGCTATCTCATCATGAATATATGACAATACCATCAAGAGCATAGCATTCACATCACCATTCCCAAAGCATACACATATCTCACATATAGCACATCATAGTGATCAAAGTATATAAGAGAAGCTCATCCTAGCACAAATGATCCAACGATGGCTATCCTACCATGTTTTGTACTTAAAGGTAAAATGCATGCATGGAATGCAACAAATGATACATATATACATGAGAAGCTCCAAGACCAGCTAGAAAGGAAAGCACACTCCAAGTTCACCTCGCAAGCGTGTGAAGGTAACTTGGTCAAGTGGTTTAGTGAATATGCAGGCTAGCTGATCTTGGGTAGGTACATAGGATAGGGAAATATTCCCTTTCTCAACATTGTCCCTCAGAAAGTGGTATCTCACTTCGATGTGTTTCGTTTTGGAGTGAAGGACTGGGTTTTTGGCTACACTTATTGCACTGGTGCTGTCACAAAAGAGTGGAACCTGTGAGCACTCCTCACCAAAATCGCTCATAGTGTAGGTCATCCATAAAAGCCGGGAACAACAACTGGCTGCAGCAACATACTCGACTTCTGTAGTGGATTGGGCTACACTGGATTGCTTGAGAGACGACCAAGAGACCAAAGAATAACCAAGAAACTAGCAACACCCAGAGGTAGACTTGCGGTCCAATTGAAACCCAGCAAAATCAACATCGGACTACCCGTGAAGTCTGAGTGTCGAGGAGGCAGAATACCAAAGACCAAACTCAGGAGTGTAGTTCAAGTACCTGAAAATCCGCTTGACGGCCTGCCGATGTGAAGTCCTCGGTGAAGCCTGAAAACAAGCGCACAGACACAGTGAACTGTATGTCCGGCCTCGTCGCCGTCAAGTAGAGGAGGGAGCCAATCATGCTCTAGTACTCCTTCTGGTCCACGGGTTCGCCATCCTCATCCGCGTCCTAAGCCGTAGTGGTACCCATCGGTGTAGTCAGTAGCTTGGAGTCGTTCATACCAAACTTTTTCACCATGTCCCTGGTGTACTTCGCCTGATGTACAAATGTCAAGTCCTTGCACTGCTTGATCTAGAGTCCTAAGAAAAACTGCAGCTCGCCCATCATAAACATCTCAAATTCCCTGGTCATGTCATCTGCAAATCTGGCAACAAGATCATGAGAAGAGCCACCAAAGATGATGTCATCCACGTAAATCTGAACAATCAATATGTCATTTCCATGCTTGAGGAGAAACAGGGTCTTATCAACTGTGCCCATCACAAACCCCTTGCTCTGCAAAAAGCCTCTCAACCTACCATGCCAAGCCCTCGGTGCCTGTTTCAACCCATAAAGCGCTCTCTAGAGTTTGTATACACGGTGTGGGTATTTTTCACTCTCAAACCCCGTGGGTTACCTCACATACACTTCTTCCTCTATCACCCCATTCAAGAAAGCACTCTTCACGTCCATTTGGTACAACTTGAACCCTTTAGCCACGGCAATGGCTAGAAGGATCCTAATTGCCTCCAAACGGGCCACAGGAGCAAATGTCTCCTCATAATCTATGACCTCTTTCTGGTTGAACCCCTGAGCCTCCAACCTCGACTTGTTTCTCACAACCATCCCATTCTCACCTTCCTTGTTCTTCCACACCCACTTGGTACCTATGGGACGGCAATTTGGCGATGGATCTACTAACACCCAGACTTGGTTTCTCTCAAAGTTCTCCAACTCCTCATGCATGGAATTCACCCAATTCTCATCAGAGAAAGCGTGTTGAATATCTTTGGGCTCAAACGAAGCAACAAATGCAGAGTGAGCAAAGTGAGAAGTATTCCATGACCTCGACCGTGTAGTGCGTTCATGAAGGTCACCTATGATCATCATCGGTGGGTGATCCACCTGTACACACCGGGGAGCCTCTCGCCTGGACACACTCTCCCCCTCAGCAGCAGCCTCCACTCGAACAGCCTCAGTCGTAGTAGGTGTAGGGGATGGACCATCCTCGATCATCGGCGTCATAGTGGAAGTAGCGTGTACATGATCAGCCGCTGGAGCGTCACCACCATCATCGTCTTCATCTCCATCTCCATCCTTCCCATCCTCAAAGATCCTCACTCCAATCTCCTCGTCACCTGCACACTCAAAAGCAGAAGAGCTACATGGTTGTGTCTCGTCGAAGGTTACCTCGCAAGTCTCCATGATTCGGTTAGTGTCAAGGTTGAGCACACGATATGCTCTAGAGTGAATAGCATAACCGAGAAAGATACCATCTGAACATCTAGACTCAAACTTATCCAACTTGCCCTTCTTCAGAATGAAACACTTGCAACCAAAAGCTCTAAAGTGACTCACCTTGGGTTTTTGCCCATGCATCAGCTCATAAGAGGTCTTCTTCTTGAAAGCACGAAGGAAGACGCGATTTGAGACATAGCAAGCGGTATTGACCGCCTCGGCCCAAAAACGCCTAGGATTCCTATGCTCATCGAGCATCGTCTTGGCCATCTCACAAAGGGTCCGGTTCTTCCTCTCCACTACGCCATTCTGGCAAGCGACGTATGGAGAAGAATACTGATGATCGAGACCAAGATCACTGCAAAAGGCATCAAAATGAGAGTTCTTAAATTATGTGCCATTGTCACTGCGTATAGCTCGAATGGCATCACCATGTCTCTCATTCTTCAACCTCAAGATCAAGTCTCGAACAAAGCCAAATGTCTCGCTCTTATCCTCCAAAAAGAAAACCCAAGAGTACCTCGAAAAATCATCAACCACAACTAAAACACACCACTTCCCACCCGCAGAGCGAAGACGAGCTAGCCCAACCAAATCCATGTGCAACAGCTCACAAGGTCGCTCGGTCATGACCGCAGTCAGAGGGGCGTCAGAAGCAGCAACCATCTTTCCATGCCGACAAGAAGCACAAACCAAATCCTTCTCGAATTTCAACTTAGGCAATCCTCGGACAAGATCAAGACCACTCAAGCGGGAAAGCGACTCAAAGCTCAAGTGTCCTAACCTCCTATGCCATTTCCAAAGCTCGACCGAAACGCCAGCAACAAAGCATCGAGGAGGACCAACAGACTGGGAAAAATCAGCACGAAAGATTTGACCCTCGGGGACGATCGTACAGACAAGATGGCCTCAAGAATCAAGCACACGAGAAGAGCCCAACTTAAAACAAACCTCAGAACCTTCGTCAAGCAACTGGGATACTGACAACAAGTTAAAACCAAGTGACTTGACCAAAGCCACACTCTTCAGGGTCACCTTGCTACTCACCTTCACCATACGTTCAGCAAGCACTCGTCCTCTCCCATTGTCCCCGAAAGTGATGTACTCCCTCGTACTCACTGGGGTGAGGCTGGAGAACCACCCACGATCTCCGGTCATGTGACGTGAACAACCGGAGTCGATCAACCAAAAGTCCTCCAAGCCTCCCACCTGCAATCAAAAACGAGGACGAGAATGAGCAAGCAACCCAACACTAGGGTTAGTGAAGGACCGAAAAGGGCGACCAGAGAGGGGGGAGTGAATGGGAGCCGATAAAAATTCTTCCCGAAGGTCGAACTCAGCCTATACCCCGATTGCCACTCCGAGTTCTCACACACACCAAAGAATCTCAAGACAAGGCACAAACAAGCCCACAAGATCAAGAGACACCCCTAGAAGCACACCGCGGAAGCACAAGACAAGAATCAAAGCACTTGGCAAATTCTGGAAACGCCAGGCGCGGACTGTTCGTGCAGTACGGGCGGACCGTCCGCTAGGGTACGGCGGACTGTCCGCGGGTATGGCTCGGACTGTCCGAAATAAGCAACAGAACCACCAGAGATGCAAGCCGAAATTCGGACTGTCCGCCTAGGCCATGCGGACTGTCCGCCAGTGTCGCGGACTGTCCGTGAAGGCGGAGCGGACCGTCCGTCCTCCTCGCTGGAAACCTCAGACAAACCTCGAGCCACCCCAGACAAAAATTCGGCCACGTGGACTGTCCGTGAAGGACTCGTGGACTATCCGCCAAACCTCTCGCAACAAAACCCTAGGGCCGAAACGGATCGAAACGAAGACACGCAAGAACATGAAGAACACGTGCACTGTTCCAGGCCACGCGGGCTGTCCGCACTAGGCACGCGGACAGTCTGCAAGGCACGAACAGAGCAGAAAACAGCCCGACCCGCGAAGTCAACCCTCCAAATCCATCATCAGATCTCCCAAACGCCAAAAGCTCTTGAGACAAGATTTGGGGGAGATGATAAGCAACCTAAGAGGAAGCTATGCCCCAAAAATCTCGACCTCTAAGCCACTAAATCGCCGGGAATCGCGGATCACACGAACCACCAACAAGAACTCGAACTCCGGCCAAAAACTCATGAATGGAAGGCCTTCCCCGACGTTTGAGGGGTCAAGATCACACACAAAGATGTGCAAGGCATCCACCCATGATCCCCTCAAAGTAATCCGAACGAAAACGCCTTCAAATCCCTGAATCGAGCGAAGAACGAAACTCCCTAAAAATAGCCCCGAAAATGACACAAAAATCACAGAGGGCTAGGAGATCACCGCAACGCCGAATGCTTCCATAGATCCAGAGGTCAGAGTCTATACAAGAATCTAGCCTAAGGGATAGAGAGGGAAAAGAAGCAGTTTAGAGTAATCTACCGGGGGAGGAAACCCTAGAGTCCAAGAGAGAGAGATGCCATCCACCTCTCTGCTATTTATACGAAGTCCATCGGAGGGAGGTAAATGACCATGCTAAACCTACTGCTTGAAATGAAGATACAACCCCTCAGGGGCATTTTGGTCAAGTCTTCATCGGACGGACACGCTTCCACCGCGGCTTCGCTTCACATCGATGCAAACCCCAGATCATCATCTCCGTCGCCTCGGGCCTCCGGGCTTGGTTTTGAGGCCCAAACCAAGAAACCGTCCACCGATGGTTTTGTGGGCAAACCAACAAACCCCGCGTGCAAGCTTCGGGCTCCATCCGCTACCTTGCACCAGCCCATGTTCACGACTTCAGCCCGCCAGTCTTGCACCGCACGGCTCGCACTTGACCCCATCGGCCACCGGGTCCATCGAACCAAGCCCTACTTGCCACTCCATCACCCGGAGGCCGCCACGGCTAAGGCCTTTCGCGCTTGTTCTTCACCTGCACCGACACGAGTCAAGCCGCAACCTGTACCTGCACACTTAGCCAAGCATCAGTCCACACAACGTTGTCAATCACTCATCACTAAGGAGCGACCCTCCACTGGTCCTCGGACACACCCGGTCCTCAATCTCCCCCTTGATGAGTGTATTGACAACATCCATAGTAACCACATAGAGAAAAAGAAAAGAAAAACAACCACGAACACAAACCTCCAAAGCAAGTGATCCAAAGCCAAACAACAAGCGAAAACAAGATCACCTGCCAAACCAAGTCTCGGCCCCCTAAGACAAGGGCAACGGCTCGACACAGCCGAGACAAAACAAAGCTCACAAAGAGCACACCTCAAAGCACAACACTCAGGCAAATCCAAAGGAGCTCCCCCTGCACATATGCAAACTCCCCCTGAGCAAATGCAACCTCTTCTTCTGGAAATTTTCTCCTCACATGCAACATGCATACCAATTTTCCACAAAATCTCCCATTATCATACACATTCTCCACCTACATGCATAACTTCTCCCCCTTGTTGACAATGCATGAATCAAGGTATATGAACCTCTTCCCCTTGTTTTCATGAAAAATGCATGTCAAAGCATATAAACAATCTACCAAGCTTCTCAAATATACAAAGAGCACAACAAAATACCACACATGAGACATAGTGTAGTTAGCACATTGCCATCAAGAAGGTAGAGACATATAAGCATGTGACATGGCTAAAAGTAATTTTAAGCCATTTTCACAAAGAAACATTCATCTCATGAGCAAGATCCTATCCATGACAATTTGAGCACAAATACACTAGATCATCCAAAGTTTATGCAAGATCACAAATTCTCATCACAAGATCATTATAAATGCCCACAAGCTACTCAAGTCATGTTAAAGCCACCGAGCCATGTGTCTACTTCTTAAAATGAGACTTCTCATCGTAGAAAACATGCTACGGTTTAGCACCCAAGATATGAATATGAATATCAAAATTATAAAAACATGATGAGGAGCTCATTTTTCAAGCACAAGGCAATTCATACACCAATTTCATTTTCAAGTTTAAACATGGTACATGAAGTGCCTTTGCGGCAAAAAGAAGCTTATGCTCCTCCCCAAGCAAGCAAAAGGGCTAAACATTTACGATGACAAAAAGGTCTTTGACCCCAAGCAAGAGAACATGATACTCAAGCACAAACCAAACATGATATAGGCATTTAAGCACAAATTAAGCATCGACAAGCATCTACTCATGAGAGACACAAAATTTAGCATTTTCATCAAAAAGAAAGCTATCTCATCATAAGTATATGGCAAAACCATCATGAGCATAGCATTCACATCCACAATTTACCAAACATGCACATATCACACATATAGCACATCGGTGATCAAAGTATTTAAGAGAAGCTTTTCCTAGCACAAGTGATCCAAAGATGGCTATCCTACCAGGTTTTGTACAGAAAGTAAAATGCATGTATGCAATGCAATAAAATGAACTTATGACACATATATACATGAGAAGCTCCAAGACTCAGATAGAAAGGAAAGCACACCCCAAGTTCACCCCGCAAGCGAGTGAAAGTGATTTGATCAAGCGGTTTGGTGAATATGTCGGCTAGCTGATCTTGGGTAGGGACATAGGACAAAGATATGTTTCCCTTCTCAACATTGTCCCTCAGAAAGTGGAGGACAAGATTTTTGGCTACACTTATGGCACTGGTGCTGTCACAGAAAAGTGGAACCAGGGAGCACTCTTCACCAAAATCACTCATGGTGTAGGTCATCCAAAGCAGCTGGGAACAACAACTAGCAGCAGCTACATACTCGGCCTCTGTAATGGACTGGGCTACACTGGATTGCTTGCGAGATGACCAAGAGACCAAAGAAGAACCAAGGAACTGACAACACCCAGAGGTAGACTTGCGGTCCAATCGACACCCAGCGAAATCAGCATCGGAGTCCCCGTGAAGTCTGAGTGTCGAGGAGGCAGAATAGCAAAGACCAAACATAGGAGTGTATTTCAAGTACCTGAAAATTCGCTTGACGGCCTGCCGATGTGAAGTCCTCAGTGAAGCCTGAAAACGAGCGCACAGACACACATTGAACTGTATGTCCGGCCTCGTCGCCGTCAACTAGAGGAGGGAGCCGATCATGCTCCGGTACTCCTTCTGGTCCACGGGTTCGCCATCCTCGTCCACGTCCAAAGCTGTAGTGGTACTCATCAGTGTAGTCAGCGGCTTGAAGTCATTCATGCCAAACTTCTTCACCATGTCCCTGGTGTACTTCGCCTGATGTACAAACATCCCGTCCGTGCACTGCTTGATCTGGAGACCCAAGAAAAACTGCAGCTCGCCCATCATGGACATCTCAAATTCCCTACTCATGTCATCTGCAAATCTGGCAACAAGATCATGAGACGAGCCACCAAAGATTATGTCATCCACGTATATCTGAACAATCAAAAGGTCATTCCCATGCTTAAGGAGAAACAGGGTCTTATCACAGTGCCCATCACAAACCCCTTACTCAGCAAAAACCCTCTCAACCTGCCATACCAAGCTCTAGGTGCCTGTTTCAACCCATAGAGCGCTCTCTGGAGTTTGTATACACGGTGTGGGTATTTCTCGCTCTCAAACCCCGGGGGTTGCCTCACATACACTTCTTCCTCTATCACCCCATTCAAGAAAGCACTCTTGACATCCATTTGGTACAACTTGAACCCTTTAGCCACGACAAATGCTAGAAGGATCCTAATTGCCTCCAAATGAGCCACAGGAGCAAATGTCTCCTCATAGTCTATCCCCTCCTTCTGGTTGAACCCCTGCGCCACCAACCTTGACTTGTTTCTCACAACCATCCCATTCTCACCCTCTTTGTTCTTCCACACCCACTTGGTACCTATAGGACGACAATTTGGTGGTAGATCGACTAACACCCAGACTTGGTTTCTCTCAAAATTCTCCAACTCCTCGTGCATGGAATTCACCCAATTCTCGTCAGACAAAGCGTGTCAAATATCTTTGGGCTCAAACGACGCAACAAAAGCAGAGTTAGCGAAATGAGAAGTGTTCCTTGACCTTGGCACTCCACACAGACCTATCCAGGGCATGCAAAAGCTTGATAGCTTGATCATGATCTGTGTACCGGAGCAATGTCACATTGGCTCTCATGTTGTTGACTATGCTGGTGAAGTGCTGAAACATCGCATCAGTCGACTCACCGGGGAGATGAGTGAAGTTCTCGTACTCTCTCCGGTAAGTGGAAAACAAGCGAGCTTGCACCTGAGCATTGCCAACATGTACATTTCTAAGCTTAAGCCATATCTTTCTGGCCACATTCTCTCCGTACACTCGCTCAAACTCTGAGGCACAGAGAGCATTGAACAAGTAATCAACAGCCTTGCTGTTGTCCTCACACATGTCCCGCGAACCTGGAAGAAGGAAACTGTCTGGAATGACATAGTGAGGATTTTGAGTGACATCCCAAATCAGAGTCCCCTTCCCACGCAAAAACGTGCCCATGCGCCTCTCCCACATCGGGTAATTCTTGCCATCGAAGTGCGAAGGACCCGACCCCTTTCCACAGTCACCCATCTTTGGATCTTAGACTGGTTAGAATCACGAAGATCTGTAACCGACTTTGATACCTATTGAAGGACTGAATAGGCGACCAGAGAGGGGGGAGTGAATGGGAGCCGATAAAATTCTTCCCGAAGGATGAACTCGGCCTATACCCCGATTGCCACTCCGATCACTCGCACACACCAAAGAAGTTCTAGACTAGGCACACACAAGCCTACAAGTCCTAGAGACAAGCCTTGAAACAAAGCGCAGAAGCACAAGACAAGAATCAAAGCAATAAGCCAAATCTGGGAAGGCCAGGCGCGAACTGTCCGTGCAGTACGGGCGGACTGTCCGCAGCACTTGGGCGGACTGTCCGGACCCCCTACGCGGACTATCCGAAAACCCTAACAGAACCACCAAAGACGCATTGAGAAAATCGGACTGTCTGGCTGAGCCACACGGACCGTCGGCCAGTGTCGCGGACTGTCTGGGTAGGCCTCGCAGACCGCCCGGCAAAAGCACCAGAAACACCTGCTCAAGCTTGCCCACGCGGACCGTCCGTCACTGACCGACGGACTAACGCAAAACCGCCTGCAACAAAACCCTAGGGGCGCAACGGATCGAAACACAAACTCGCATGAACACGTGACGAACTACGACGAACAGGAGCCACGCGGACTATCTGCGTGCAACAGGTGGACTGTTCGCCACGCACGAACAGAACCAAAAACAGCTCGAGCTCGGGAGTCAACTCCACCTTTCCATCACCGGATCTCCCAAACGGCTAGAGCTCTTGAGACAAGATTTGGGGAAGATGAGAAGCATCACGAGAGGAAGCTATGCCCCAAAAATCTTGGCCTCTAACTCACTAAATCAACGGGAATCGCGGATCACATGAACCACCACCAAGAACTCGGGCTCCAACCAAAACTCGCGAATCGAAGGGATTTCCCGGTGTTTGAGGGGTCAAGATCACACCCAAAGATGCACAAGGCATCCACCCATGATCCCCTCAAAGAAATCCGAAGGAAAACACCCTCAAATCAGCGAATCGAGCGAAGAACGAAACACCCCAAAAATCACAAAGAGCTAGGAGATCATCACAATGCCGAATGCTTTCATACATCCAGAGGTCAGAGTCTATACAAGAATCTAGCCTAAGGAAAGCAGAGGAAAAGAAGCAGTCCAGAGCGATCTACCGGAGGAGGAAATCCTAGAGTCCAAGATAGAGAGATGCCATCCACCTCTCCGCTATTTATACGAAGTCCACCGGAGGAGGCAAATGACCACGCTATCCCTACAACTCAAATAGAAGATACACACCCCTCAGGGGTAATATGGTCAAGTCTTCATCGAGCGGACACGCTTCCACCGTGGACTTGCTTAGCCTCGACGCAAGCCCCACGATCACGCCATGTGCCTCTCGCCTCGAAGCTTCCCGACGCTCCCGGATCACCACTTCCGTCGCATCGGGCCTCCGGACTTGGTTTTGCGGCCCAAACCAAGAAACCGTCCATCGATGGTTTTGTGGGCAAACCACCAAACCCCGCGTGCAAGCTTCGGCCTTGATCCGCTACCTTGCACTGGCCCATGTTCACGACTTCAACTTGCTAGTCTTGCACCGCACGGCTCGCACTTGACCCCATCGGCCACCGGGTCCATCGAACCAAGCCAACTTGCCTCTCCATCACTTGGAGGCCACCACGGCTAAGGCCTTTCACCCTTGTTCTTCACCTGCACCCACACGAGTCAAGCTGCAACTTGTACCTGCACACTTAGCCAAGCATCAGTCCACACAACATTGTCAATCACTCATCATTAAGGAGCGACCCTCCACTGGTTCTTGGACACACCTGGTCCTCAGAAGGGACAGAGCATGGAACTTGGAGGAATCAGGGAAGCGGGAGCAGTCGGGCACAATGGCACCTCACCAGCACCCGGTTCAGCCACTGCAATCGGCACCGCAGTAGCACCCAGCCCCAATGGCACCTCCACTTCCACTGGCATCAGCACCACATCAGCACCCGACCCCAATGGCAGCTCAGGATAAGCTGAACCTCATGGCACCACCTTTTCGCCTGCGGCCCAGGCCGCCACCTCTGTTGTTGCCTGTTGAAATGCCACCCTCACGGCCAGTTCTCATTGAACAAGATGTATCGCATGACCTGAAATGGTTTGTGTTTCTTTGGCTTCAGCAGACCGGTCCTGCCCGTGTTTTTCACGAAGGTATGTGGGTGTGCCCTTTTTGCTTGAGGGGTCAAAGGCAATGGACCATTCGTGACCTGCTGTTACATGCGCATAACATCACCATTTCGCTTGCCTGGCTGTGGGATACAAGGGCGAGGAATCTCGCTTTGGAGGAGTATCTGCTCTAGGATATACACCGTGCAGCGGCGAGATTGCCATGAGGCCGTGATGGTAGTAGTATGTCGTGATGGTAGATTTCTAGTAGTATGTCGTTAAGAGTGTCGCTGTAATTCCACCGATAGTGGATCGATCCATCCTCATGTGTAATCAATGCGTATGCATGCATTTGCGTCATTTGTATTTGGATTGCGTTGTTTCTAATAAAAATGGTAATGTATGTCTACTTCAGTGAAAACAGAAAGTCTATTCCCTTGATTTCTTAAATACCAGATGAACACAAGGCGAAAGTTCGTTTTGTAGCAAACATCATAAGATGATCAGGTAGCAACAAGTTTCTCAACTCAGCACAACAAAGTTCACACCACCAAGTAGCAAACATCAACATATCGGCAATTCTCCCCGCATATGATAAAACCCAACATCTTGAAAAAAAGTAGTAAAAGATAAGATAAAACAGAGCTGAACAGTAGTCATTCTACGCAATGAGACTGCATGAACAACAAGCGAAAGTCTGTTGTGCAGTATTCAGTCAGACCGGACTAAAGTGTCACTAGTACACAACATTTTATAAGGAAAACCCAACATCTTACAATTTAGTAGTACGCAATGATAAAACCCAACATCTTGAGAAAATAGTAGTAAAAGAAATGGGAAAACAAAGACGCTTCTCTACTTCTTCTAATCCATCTACTAGTAGCAGTTACCACTAATTGTGGCGCTGCTTCTTGGTCGATGGTGTACCCAGCACCTTGTTGTAGCTGCTCACGGACAAGGTAGTCATTCTGTTGCCGCCGCCCTTGGAATATGGCGGCGGACCACCCCGGTCATCAACCGCATATGAGGTCGTCCCTCCATTGGCGCCACTTGGGGATGATGGTGCCGCTCCATGGCGGTCGGTCGAGCATGGTGGATGATAGCCTCTGCTCGATGAGGATGGCAGAGATTGACTGTCGCCAACCGATGAGGATGAGATAGTGACGAGGCAATGGACCAGGACCCATCAAGACCTCTAAAAAACGCAGTACGGATCCACGTAAGGTATACTTTGGCGGCTAATACAACAAGTATTAGGCCACCGAGTTCCGAAGGGCCCGTACGACCAGTTTCCGTCATGGGCCGAAAGGCAGGTGGCCCACGGCCACCAGCACATTATCTTCTGAGCACATGACGGCCTGTACGACAAGTCTTCACCTCCGCCTCCGACTACTTGCTCGCACGAGTAGTCTCCGCTTCCCGACTATGACTACTCGTTCGCACGAGTAGTTTCTGTCACCAACCCGCGCAGGCTTCGCAAGGAAGGCGCAGGGCGCGTGGGCCCTGCCAGATCGAGATCCCGGGATCTCCGCGCACACCTCCCCACGCGCTTCCACGTGTCCGCTCTGCCGCTGCGGTCCGCCTGGGCCAGGCCGATTCGGTGTCTGGGGACGGATTCGTCAAACCCTGCCACGAACGGCATAGTGGCCATCGTACTGCAAACGGCGTAAGGAACGCTGGGCGACGTATGGTGCAGTACACGCTACACCCTAAGCATCGGAAGACGCGGCATAGATTACCTACTCGCACGAGTAGTTTTCTGCCTCCGACCTGATCAAGTCTTGGCCGCCAAGGCCGCAGGTACACGGGCCCCGTTGATATCCCGTGATACCCCGGCGCGCGACTCGCCACGTGCTGCCTCCACGCCGGTCCGCCCTAACCAGGTCGATCTGGTGTCGGAGGGCGGATCCTCCTACCGCTCCTCAGCAGGGGCGGTACGAATTGTACTACGGACGGGACGGGAAACGTTGTGCCACGAACGGCACAGTGTAAGTCGTCACCTATCCATTGATCGTCGTGGCGCAGACTACTCCATTTCCACAGTACCCGGAAAAGACAAGCCCCTGATCCACTGACGGGATCAGGATACGAACCCTACCTCCTGTACCCGACTAACTACTTGGAGAAGGGTGCGGGGGCCCCGGGACGGCTGCTTGGGACGCACGATTCAGGAGAGATCTACACTGTCACCTGGAGCACCAAAATAGTTCTTCGCCGCTGCTGCTGATTGACAGCCCGATGCGGAAGAAGGACACCCTAGACTGTAGACCAGCTTACACTATCGATGTAACCCCCCTGGGCCTCTCCCTTGCGACTATAAAAGGGGAGGACAGGGACACTCACAAGACACGTTCGTCTCCACCCCCATACGCACTTAGTATCGATATCTCATCTCATACAACCCCACAAACACTCACACACTCACGTACGCAGACTCCTGCTACAAGAACCACTTGCACACCAGGGACTTGGGCTCGAAACCCTCTCCCGCCTTGTTTGTATCCCCTACTACAAACTCCCGAGCATAAAGAACACCCCTCTCAGACTGGACGTAGGGTATTACTCTCCGGAGGCCCGAACCAGTATAATCCCGAGTGTCTCTTGTGCTACCGTGCGGATCATCACACGCGTTCTTATAAATTTACTTGCCGGCGGTAACAAACCCCGACAGTTGGCGCGCCAGGTAGGGGCCTTCACGTGTTTTCGACGTTCTTTTTAGGGTCCACACGGCCCTCCCTTCGTTTGCTTCGACGGAAGCCTTCACCGACCCGCCGCTGATGCACTCCCCCATGGGATCACCGGACTCGCTCCAGGCTGGGCTCGAGATCCGCTTCGGGAGCCTGAACTTCCAGGCGACTGAAGACGGCTATCTCATGCGCTTCGTCAGCGAGACCACCGACGCACCCACACTGACTCCTGCTCCAACTGCTGCGGCACGCCCGCCCCGACGCAAGAAGCGCTCAGGCAGGCACTCGAAGCAGGCCAAGGCCAACCGACACAGGGCGACATTTGCCAGCTCCCCTCCGCAGGTCGAGACTGGCGCACCACCCACCACCGACGCGGCGGAGGACTCCCTGCCGTCGGACTTGACGGAGCGCATCGCTAGGGAGTGCGCGCCGAAGCCGTCTCTCTCCCAAGGGACATGCTACGCAGCGGCATACTCCTCTTCTTCAGGCATGGACCCGACCGTGTATGAGAACTACCCCAGCCATCACCTCTGGTGCAACATGGGGCTCCCGGTGACCTCGCCCGACGAGCAGTACCTCGAACATGGGCCTCAAGAGAAACTATCTTGGTGTGAGATTTATCTAGCCTAGCATGCAACACGGGACAAGAAGTGCAAGAACCTAACAAAACAGGTCTACATTTCAATTCATCACACTCAATCCTAAGCACATCTAATTCCTCAAGAGTTGAGGCATGCTTCTCTTTGAGAGCAGTCAAGTCAGCTAGAAAAACATTACAACCACCACAATCAACCTCATCAGAAACAACAGGAGCAGTTTTCAAAGAGTCTATCTCAGTTCTAGCATCAACAAGCAAAGACTCAAGCTCAACTATCTTGTCCTTAGCATCACCCGACAAAGACAAAAACTCTCTCTTCTCCTTGTTGGTCTTCCTAACCACATCATTACGGTTATCAAGCAACTTATTCATCCTAGCATTGTCCTCTAGCAAGAAGTTGGGATCATGTCGTACCTCTTCCTCAGAGTCGGAGTTTGAATCCGAGTTGTGCTTCCCACCCTTCTTGAAGTGCGCCTTGCCGCAAAAGCCACCTTGCGACAAAACGGAGGCTGGTGAAGTTCTTGCCCGTGTGCCGCTTGTCCTTGAGCCGATCTTGCTCTTCATCGCTGCTCGAACCAGAAGAAGAGTCGCTGGAAGTAGAGTCGATGTCGCTCACTCTGGCAACCATCGCTCGAGCCGTCTTCTTCTTGTACCCTCTACTCTTCTTCGGCCTTCTCTCTCCCTTGTCCTTGCGCTTGTCCTTGTAGTCATTCCGAGAGTGGTGCTTGTTGTAGTCGTGCTTGGGCTTGCCCTTGTAGTTGATCTTGATCTCCATGGCTTCAGGGCATTTGGTGATGAAGTGCCCGTGCTTCCCACACCGATAGCACATCCCCGAGCTTCTCCTCGCATTCTTGCGGTTCTCGTACATCCGCCCAAACCTCTTGCTCAACAAGGCGAGATCATCCTCACTCAGCACCTCAAAGTCCTCATCTAGCAAGGATACAAGACAGGACAAAGAAAAACCAATAGAGTTAGCATTAGTCCTCGATCCTGAGACAAGAGCCAAACTATGAGGATCAGTGGGGCTCTCGCTCTTGGCTCTCAAGCCAGGATCAACCTCTGAAGACCTGAGCTTAGAGAACAACTCATCAAGCGACAAGGTATCATACACGCTCGACTCCTCAATGGCCTCGACCTTGGCACTCCACACAGACCTATCCGGGGCATGCAAAAGCTTGATTGCTTGATCATGATCCGTGTATGGGAGCACTGTCACATTGGCCCTCATGTTGTTGACTATGCTAGTGAAGTGCTGAAACATCGCATCAGTCGACTCACCGGGGAGATGAGTGAAGTTCTCGTACTCTCTCCGGTAAGTGGAAAACAAGCGAGCTTGCACCTGAGCATTGCCAACATGTGCATTTCTAAGCTTAAGCCATATCTTTCCGGCCACATTCTCTCCATACACTCGCTCGAACTCTGAGGCACAGAGAGCATTGAACAAGTAATCAACAGCCTTGCTGTTGGCCTCACACATGTCCCGCGTACCTAGAAGAAGGAAACTGTTTGGAATGAGCCACACGGACCGTCCGCCAGTGTCGCGGACTGTCTGGGTAGGCCTCGCAGACCGTCCGGCAAAAGCACCAGAAACACCTGCTCAAGCTCGCCCACGCGGACCGTCTGTCACTGACCGACGGACTAACGCAAAACCACTTGCAACAAAACCCTAGGGGCGCAACGGATCGAAACACAAACTCGCACGAACACGTCACGAACTGCGACGAACAGGAGCCACACAAACTGTCCGCGCGCACCAGGCAGACTGTCCGCCACGCACGAACAGAACCAAAAACAGCTCGAGCTCAGGAGTCAACTCCACCTTTCCATCACCGGATCTCCCAAACGGCTAGAGCTCTTGAGACAAGATTTGGGGGAGATGAGAAGCGTCACAAGAGGAAGCTATGCCCCAAAAATCTTGGCCTCTAACTCAATAAATCACCGGGAATCGCGGATCACATGAACCACCACCAAGAACTTGGGCTCCAACCAAAACTCGCGAATCGAAGGGATTTCAGGGTGTTTGAGGGGTCAAGATCACACCCAAAGATACACAAGGCATCCACCCATGATCCCCTCAAAGAAATCCAAAGGAAAACACCCTCAAATCAGCGAAACGAGCAAAGAACGAAACACCCAAAAAAATCCCCGAAAATGACGCGAAAATCACAAAGAGCTAGGAGATCATCACAACGCCGAATGCTTCCATGCATCTAGAGGTCAGAGTCTATACAAGAATCTAGCCTAAGGAAAGCAGAGGAAAAGAAGCAGTCCAGAGCGATCTACCGGAGGAGGAAATCCTAGAGTCCAAGATAGAGAGATGTCATCCACCTCTCTGCTATTTATACGAAGTCCACCGGAGGAGGCAAATGACCACGCTATCCCTACAACTCAAATAGAAGATACACACCCCTCAGGGGCAATATGGTCAAGTCTTCATCGAGCGGGCACGCTTCCATCGCGGACTTGCTTAGCCTCGATGCAAGCCCCGCGATCACGCCATGTGCCTCCCGCCTCGAAGCTTCCCGACGCTCCCGGATCACCACTTCCGTCGTATCGGGCCTCCGGACTTGGTGTTGTGGCCCAAACCACGAAACCGTCCATCGATGGTTTTGTGGGCAAACCACCAAACCCCGCGTGCAAGCTTCGACCTTGATCCGCTACCTTGCACTGGACCATGTTCACGACTTCAACTTGCTAGTTTTGCACCGCACGGCTCGCACTTGACCCCATCGGCCACCGGGTCCATCGAACCAAGCCTACTTGCCTCTCCATCACTTGGAGGCCACCACGGCTAAGGCCATTCACCCTTGTTCTTCACCTGCACCCACACGAGTCAAGCCGCAACCTGTACTTCACACTTTGCCAAGCATCAGTCCACACAAAATTGTCAATCACTCATCACTAAGGCACGACCCTCCACTGGTCCTCGGACACACCTGGTCCTCAGAAGGGACAGAGCATGGAACTTGGAGGAATCGGGGAAGCGGGAGCAGTTGGGCACAATGGCACCTCACCAGCACCCGGTTCAGCCACTGCCATCGGCACCGCAGTAGCACCCAGCCCCAATGGCACCTCCACTTCCGCTGGCATCGGCACCACAGCAGCACCCGGCCCCAATGGTAGCTCAGGATCAGCTGAACCTCATGGCACCACCTTTTCGCCTGCGGCCCAGGTCGCCACCTCTGTTGTTGCCCGTTGAAATGCCACCCCCGCGGCCAGTGCTCATTGAACAGGATGAATCGCATGACCTAAAATGGTCTGTGTTTCTTTGGCTTCAGTAGACCGGTCCTGCCCGTGTTTTTCACGAAGGTATGTGGGTGTGCCCTTTTGCCTGAGGGGTCAAAGGCAATGGACCATTCGTGACCTGCTGTTACACGTGCATAACATCGCCATTTCGCTTGCCTGGCTGTGGGATACAAGGGTGAGGCATCTCGCTTTGAAGGAGTATCTGCTCTAGGATATACACCGTGCAGCGGCGAGATTGCCATGAGGCTGTGATGGTAGTTGTATGTCGTGATGGTAGATTGCTAGCAGTATGTCGTTAAGAGTGTCGTTGTACTTCCACCAATAGTGGATCGATCCATCCTCATGTGTAATCAATGCGTGTGCATGCATTTGTGTCGTTTGTATTTGGATTGTGTTGTTTCTAATAAAAATGGTAATGTGTGTCTACTTCAGTGAAAACAGAAAGTCTATTCCCTTGATTTCTTAAATACTAGATGAATACAAGGTGCAAGTTCGTTTTGTAGCAAACATCATAAGATGATCAGGTAGCAACAAGTTTCTCAACACAGCACAACAAAGTTCACACCACCAAGTAGCAAACATCAACATATAGGCAATTCTCCCCGCATATGATAAAACCCAACATCTTGAAAAAATAGTAGTAAAAGAAAAGATAAAACAGAGCTGAACAGTAGTCATTCTACGCAATGAGACTGCATGAACAACAAGCGAAAGTCTGTTGTGCAGTATTCAGTCAGACCGGACTAAAGTGTCACTAGTACACAACATTTTATAAGGAAAACCCAACATCTTACAATTTAGTAGTACGCAATGATAAAACCCAACATCTTGAGAAAATAGTAGTAAAAGAAATGGGAAAACAAAGCCGCTTCTCTACTTCTTCTAATCCATCTACAAGTAGCAGTTACCACTAATTGTGCTGCTTCTTGGTCGATGGTGTACCCAGCACCTTGTTGTAGCTGCTCACGGACGAGGTAGTCATTCTGTTGCCGCCGCCCATGGAAGATGGCGGCGGACCACCCCGGTCATCAACCGCATATGAGGTCGTCCCTCCATTATTGGGGATGACGGTGCCGCTCCATGGCGGTCGGTCGAGCATGGTGGATGATGGCCTCTGCTCGACGAGGATGGCAGAGATTGACTGTCGCCAACCGATGAGGATGAGATAGGATGATGGTGCTTAGAGAAGACAGTTCGCCGGCTAGTGGCAGTGCTCCTGTGCCCCTGACCCCTAGCACCTCTTGCTGACCTGCAAGGGGTGCGATGTTTCAGAGGCACCCCATCTTGGATTTCCATTTGTTCCACAAACTCCGAATCATCAAAGGATGTGTCCACCAGCACTCGAATGGGGCTCTGCTCTACCTCCTCTTCATCAGACCACTAGGGATCCTCCGTTTCATCAAAAGAAGAGGAGGATGTGGCTTGCGTTGCACTTCTAGGAGACAATGGCTCCATGGGGAGAGGAAGAGGGTGATGTGCGAGAATGGAGTTTGTTGTTAGTTGCAAGAGTGGGAGAGAAGGTAGAGGGCCCTGTGCGAGAATGGGGTTTGTTGTTGGTTGCAAGAGTGGGATATTTATGGGGAGAGGAACCCATTCAGACATCTCGATTTTCGAGGAGTGAAAAATATGCACTTGTTTTACTTCGGTTGTCATGGGTTATTGGTACTGACAAGTGCATGGTTACACAAGAGCATGCCATTTCTGGCTTGTCTGACCTGAGGGTAAATCACATTTACTTCCTACGAACTTATCAGCACGATGAAGAGGATCAGTATTAGATCTACGAGTGGGGAATAGGAAATGTTCCAGACGTGAACATTACTCCTGCGATCCGAATAAAGTAGGTTCCTAGGGATTGGATTTGGTTGCGACGAACATGGCTATTGCCTAACTATTCATAATGTGGATCTTTGATTATGGAACCATCTGTAACACATTTCTATATATAACATACAAATATCTATATTATTAGTCTTCCTCAATTATGTAGTGCATTAGTTTTAAATGGTAAATATGATGGAACAAGTTGCTACCACAATCAAATTCGCAAACACAGTATGATACAAGTAGCTACACATTAGTTTCTGAGGAAAGTCCTTCCAACAAAGGTCATGAGTTCGACCTTTGTTATTGACGTTGTTTCTTTTTTTATTTTCCTCCTTTTTGTCACACTAAATTGTGGCCTTGTGGGACCTTACTCTTTTTGCAGATTGGAATAGGCGACACTTGGAAACAAGCAGTTAGGTATTTGTTACTCATGAAGGTCCTCCCTACAAAATATCAACAGACCGTAGCTTCCTTGTCCATATCTTCCTCATCCATAAAGTCCGTTCTATAGTATTCAGTCGGACAAGATTAAACTGTCACTACTATGCAATGAGAAAACCTAACATCTTACAATGAAAAAATAGTAGTAGTAGTAGTAGTAGTAGTAGCAGAAACAACAACAGTAGCAGCAGCAGCAACAACAGTAGTAGTAGTAGCAGCAGCAGCAGTAGCAGTAGTAGTAAAAGCCGTAGTAGCAGCAGTAGCAGTAGTAGCAGCAGCAGCAGTAGTGTTGGGTATTTTAGCATCACACGAAATAAATCCGCAAGCGCACGGATACCGTTGTAGCTTTCACCTCAGAGTATTCCAAGGGTATCGAATCCAAGGGAACAGTGTGCACTAACTTCGTACTAGTCAGTCCAAGGACACACCCAGACAAGAGGCAAGGATAGAGAGGATTCCTAAAGATAGCACTATAGATGAGATTAAAGGTCGATCTCTAGATAGAACTTGGCTTAGGGTACTAATAGCCCTGACTTAACATGTGACTCTAGCACGCGGATCTATGTGGAACGGAGCTCTGACTATATCCAGCTGCGGAGGATCAACGAGGGCCAGACGGGCTGTCACCACCACCTGGACTGCCTCTACCTAACCTTGGGATAAGCCAAACGAATGATAACCGGTAGCGTGACACAATGTCTACGCTGTGGTTACTACCGTAGCCAACGGACTACGGCACTCTGTACTTATAGAACTACGACCACGGAAGAGAACTGATCTCACTCACTATAGGTACTACTAGCTTATACTAAAGGCATACAAGAGAGCACTTGGCCCCGTACTATGCTTCCAACGTATACGAACGACTTGCAATAGACGAACGCATAAACCCAGGATCTACGCACTAGCAGAGGAAAAAGACTACTCAAGCAACCAAGCATAAAGCTAGAAGGAAGGAATCACGAATGTCACTTTGGTCTAAATGGAACATGCAGGAATATCCACTATATTCTAATAGACGAACACACATACAAACGGATATGAGAACTATGAACTTGTGCCACAAGATCAAAGGGTTGTGTTCACGAAAAACACAAGCCTCTAAATCAAGAACACACGAAGAACACAAGAACATATCACCTATGCATGAATGCTACTTTAGTCTAAATAGAAAAATACAAGAATACTCACTTTAGTCTAAATGAAGAACAGCAACATCGTAGAGGCACATGCCTCTCTCTCTCCCTCTCTACTCTAACACTAGCTAGGAGAGGAACCTTGGATGGGTGGAGTGTGTCTCATTTCCTACCGCTCCCCTTCTATTAATAGGCATGGGGGTGGCTTGCTCGGAGTGCCAAACGACTCCAAAACACCCCGGGATGCCTTGAGGAACCAATGGAGAGTTGCCACACGTCGGCTGAAGACGAGAGCACCTCCGAAGGGTTCGGCCGAACTGGGGTTCGGCCGACCCCCGGGTGGGTCCGTTTGCACCGCCTTTCGTCCAGGTGACTGCCAGGTGGGTCCTCAGGTGTGTATGGGTGTGTATGCTGTGTTTTTAGCTTGTTTCCATGGGGATGTGGGCCCTTGAATCCGCGTACTGGCTCCTGATTGGTCGAAGGTGTGTTTCCTTGGATCGGTGATGTGTCGTGGACACATGGCATCCAACGTGGCAACACGTCGCCACGTGGTCTGGTGTGGGTCCCACCGGGCCCACATATCAAGATGGTGATCTTGTCTTGTGCATATCTCTTTCATCCGGACTCAAAAGTAGACAAATGATATATCCATTTCGATCGTCTCGACGAGCCCGTCGTAATGGTGCAATCCAATTTGGCATTTGATATTGTTATGGATGATGCCCTATTGGTGCCATTGACTTACTTGCTCGCAAACACATCATTTCATGTGCATTTTGGTGCATCCTGCAACAAAAGCTAGAAACACCAACACTTTTGGAAATTGTCAGTATAAAGCCCTGTTCTAGTGTTGATGTCTACTTTCTATTTATTTTATGCATTTATTGACGGTGTAAAAGCAGCACTTTTCGACCGTCAACAACACCCCCACACTTGACCTTTGCTCGTCCCGAGTAAAGGGAGTCAGGTCAAGGTCAGACATGATATCCAAAGGTATGAAGCAAGCATAAGAGATATTCCAAACCATACCTTGTACTTGTGAACTCTGAAGTGTCTATCATGCTATCTTGGGTAGTTGAGGAATGGAACGGTCATGAATCAAATCACTCCTGCTCATCATGTCAAGTAACTTGGGGTTTTGCGATAAATTTTTCAAAACAAACCTTGCTTAGCTCCTCATTTGATTCTCTCAGATCGCTCAATGTGTATATGTCCTCACCAAGGCATTAGAATACCTTTCTTCACCCTACTTCTAATGATGGCTATATGTGGAGCTCAGGGTAGGATGAAGGACAAGGCATACTTGCATCATATATATTGCAAAGTCAAAAACTGGATCCACAGAGAAAATCAAATCATACCATCAGATCAAGATGTGCATGTGTATGGATATGGTGAGTATGGTAAGGTGGATACTAGGCCCGGAATGGGTGCTAGATATTACCATACATATATGATGAAAGCTGAGGTTGATGGTAAGGTGGACACTAGCCCCGGAATGGACACTAGTTATTACCATCAAAATTATGGAACTCCTTTTTGCATGATCTCATCTCTCCCCTATTTCTCCTTTATTTTGGACGTGGGCTATTTTTCTTTTCTTTCTTTTTTTTCATCATGCATTGAGCATGTGTCTCTCTTTTTTTCTTTTTTTCATAACCCATGTCTCTTTTGAAGGATACTTTTGGAGAGAGAGTCACACCACTTATGGAGCTTTATTTTCAGGAATGGATGAATGATACAATGCTAACTTCCAGTGTAGAAGCATAGCAAGGGGGATATGATGGTGTGCACATGAATCTTGATCATGAAAGTAATGAAAAGAATTCTCACAAGGGTCACAGAATTTGACAAAGCTCAATGCAATAACAAGCAGCATATGAGTAGAAGGTTTTCAACTATGAATATCATATGGCTCTAGTAGGACGGTGGCATATCAAAGAGGAGCTTTGCAAGGGGTTTTCATGATTTTCAAATAAAATTCCCAAGCACTCAAACATAAAGAGCGAAGATCATGTCATCAAACCATATCACAAATGTCAACTACTTAGATGAGCATGAGTTCCCTAATGATATTCATTCACAAGCATCAAGATAATAAGTATGGAATAAAACATATGCAAGCCAACCACAGGAAACATGTAGAGCAAGTCGAGCACGATTCTATGAGTTGATTTAGCAGATAGGAATTGAAACTCATTCAAACTCATGAATCAGGGAGAGTGAGATAATGTTGCACATACCATCGCTCTTGAAGGATATAGGGATTAAGGAGAACTAGTGGTGATTCGGTTGACCCATAGGGGCAGCCAGCTCACTCTAGTTTACCTTGTCCCTTGTCATGAAAGCGCAATCGATGTTGTGCAACGCCTGTGTGGGAGATCTCAAGTGTGTATGTCGACGATAAGCTTGGGAGATCTCCCCCACACTTGTTCATGTACCTGGTGTTGTCTTCAAACAAAAGAAAAACAAAAGATGGACTCTGCTGGTTCGAGAACTAGTGAGCCTTTATTCAAATTCAAATGTTTTTGTTTTTTTATTTTTATTGTCACCGTGTCATTTGCTCAAAAGGGTTAGACCAAGATTACACTTCATATACAAAGGGGAATATACTTACCTTGGACCTTTGAGAGGTCATATGTACCACCTTTGCATGCCGTGCAACATGAATCTGACACCTCAACTTACCTTCCCATCTGAATTTAGCTTAATGACTTACCCATTCAAGTTCAACAATTTTCTGCAGGGGTTAGTCAGCATATATGCAACCAAGATCTATGAAGATATAACTCTAAGGTTCATCAATCAAAACTCGACACCATGTCTTGTTTTGATTGAAGAAGACAATTTTAACCTAAGCACCATGCTTAATTTAAAACAGTCTAAGAATGATATGTTGCAACAATAACATTCAAACCAGAGCATATGAACAAAGATAAAGGAAACATGCATGCATGATCAAGCTATCATCAACAAGGGACATAAGCATGAGCATAAGACGGTGAACCTCGGGAACCTCCCGGAAGGGCTTTGTTTAATGTCAAAAGCAGGACTTACCTAGCTAGTGGGCAAGATGCAAGAGCTAACATCATCGCCACACCAGGATAAGATTTGGTAGAGGAGGAACTTTACTCAGGATGCTCACATACCTCCCCCCCACACTTGAAGTTTGCATTGCTAGGCAACAAAACTTAAGTGTGTGGTGATCAAGCTTCCTTTTGTAAATGTTCCCTCACCAAAGCTTATCTAGGTGTTGCAGCTGATGTGGCTCACATGTTCGTAGGCATCACCTGTCCATCTTTCTTTTCAATCTCCACCTGAAAGGTTAGTGACCAAAAATACCCGAAGGACAACTTACCCTAAAAAACATGTTCTTGCTTTTATTCGAGAAGGGAAATAAAACCTAACCTAATCCAGGCTATCTCCTGGGAGTGCTTTGTTTATTTAAGGTCATAAGCTCGACCATGGGAACTTCATCTTGCAGCTATCATTGGTGATGTCATTCCCGCCTCACCACCAATTTTTAATGTATCATGGAAGCTTCAGCTGCAAGGTTAGTGCCACAGTGCTTACACAAAATCTGCAATGCTTATGGTAAACATATGCATCTACAACCAACCTTCTAAACTTTTTACAGGAGAGGACCATAAGGTAGTTGTAGTCCTCGTGCGTGCTCCGTGCACTGAGCATAGCTGACTCTGGAGAAGGATGATGCAAGCATGGTTCCTGAGGTATATCAAGAGTGAAGCTACCATGCTTGTCAATGGAGTCCTTTCCTTCGAACCCCAGAGTCGGTGCCTCATAGATTTCCATGGCCCATGATTTCTCCATCTCAAGAGATACATCGTGGAAGCTCGATGTTGATTCTCGATCAAGGTTGAGAGCAACATAGTATGGGCCAATGGGAAGAGGCTCAAACTCGGTCGAGAGCGATGATGATCGTTCGTCTTCACAAAGGTGAAGAGGTTCTTCCGAGTTGTGCTCGTGATGAGTAGAGAAGTCTACACCCTCAACGAGAACAGGCTCAGACGATGTGAACAGAGACACATGCATCGTCTCCTCGAGCGAGTCTTGCTTGGGAAGAGACTTTGCCTTAGAACTTTCTGAAAATAAGGGAGTGGTGGCAGAAGCGGCTTCCCCAAGCTTTTCATCTAGGCTCCCTCGAGATGTATCGAGAAGTTTTTCTGCAGGGGAGCCTAGGAGGAGATCAAGATCAGGGATATCAAAGATGTAGAAATCTAGATTAACCTTGATCTTGTCTACTAGGAGTGGCACAGCACATGCAACCCCCCCGACACTCAAGAATGCGTCCATAGGGACAACTCTTGAGGAGCTTGTCGGATGGTCTTAGTGTAACGTTGCCCAAAAGAGTGTACGCTAGGTGCCATGGCATGACATTAACCTCCATAGTGGGGTTAAGATGGGCTTCTACAATAATCCCTTTTATGGAACAAGAAATGATCGTAGAGGGTGAACTAATCCAAAGTGCTTCGGAAAAGTGTCCCACTCCATTCAACCACTTCTTCTCCATGGCCTCCTTGATAGATGTATCGTTTGGAGGATCGGGAGGCAAAGGGGGTACCGTAGGCCTAGGGGAAGGTTCTGTCAAAAGATTTCTAGCTGGCTGGATTTGGACAGAAGAGGGCTCCTTCCCTATTGGGTCATCTAATAAATTCGAGGTGTTCTTGATATTTTCAGAAGGGTCATCCTCGAATTGATGAAGGAACTTTGGAGGTTGAATTTCTTCTTCCTCCATTGTTCCTGGTTCGGGAGAGGGCTCAACAGACGAATCTTGGGATGTGGAAGTCAAAGGCTCGGGTTCAGCTGTTGAGAGACTCTCATGGATCGACTCTGATTCTTGGCGGGGTTCGTTATGGTCGGCAGGAAAGGAAGAGTTTTCTAAGAGGCGGTCTAGGATCTCTCTTCCTTCCTTTGAAGTTATGTCTGCAAACACACCTCCAGCGATCTCGTCGAGATCTAAGGCTGCATCCATGTCTAGACTTAAGTAAAAAGTACACAAGTATACACGATCGGGTATAGACATGTTTGGGCTAGACTTCATCAGGTGTAAGAACCTAGCCCAAGCTGCACCTATGGTCTCCTCCTCTAATGGCTTAAAGTTGCGGACGTCACTCTGAAGGAACTTTCTGTGTCTTGCAAGGTTGAAAGAAACATAGAAGTCAAATCGGAGTTTTTCCCAATCGTTCCCACGCCGTTTGGCGCGAGTGTACCATTGCTCCGCCCTCTTTGTGTGAGAGAGAGGAAACAAATTGAGCCTCAAGGTTTCCTGTATCATTCCTGGGGGAGCCAGGGATGAACACAACCTCTCAAACTCTATCAAATGGTCATGGGGATCCTCACCAATAGCTCCAGAGAAGGGTCGATTCCGAACCATGGTTATAAGGTCGGGGTTGAGTTCATGGTTGGATGAAGACGTTGATGGATCATTGAACTCGTAAGTTGAGGTGGAGAGGTCATGAAAGGATGGCCTCTCCATGGGTAGCGGGGGTAAAGGTAGAATAAAGAAAAATAAAAATATACGAGGACCACTGGGTATGAAGATAGATACAACAACCGTTCCCCGGCAATGGTGCCAGAAAGCTTGTTGGGTATTTTAGCGTCACACGAAATAAATCCGCAAGCGCACGGATACCGTTGTAGCTTTCACCTCAGAGTATTCCAAGGGTATCGAATCCAAGGGAATAGTGTGCACTAACTTCGTACTAGTCAGTCCAAGGACACACCCAGACAAGAGGCAAGGATAGAGAGGATTCCTAAAGATAGCACTATAGATGAGATTAAAGGTCGATCTCTAGATAGAACTTGGCTTAGGGTACTGATAGCCCTGACTTAACAGGTGACTCCAGCACGCGGATCTATGTGGAATGGAGCTCTGACTATATCCAGCTGCGGAGGATCAACGAGGGCCAGACGGGCTGTCACCACCACCTAGACTACCTCTACCTAACCTTGGGATAAGCCGAACGAATGATAACCGGTAGCGTGACACAACGTCTACGCTGTGGTTACTACCGTAGCCAACGGACTACGGCACTCTGTACTTATAGAACTACGACCACGGAAGAGAACTGATCTCACTCACTATAGGTACTACTAGCTTATACTAAAGGCATACAAGAGAGCACTTGGCCCCGTACTATGCTTCCAATGTATACGAACGACTTGCAACAGACGAACGCATAAACCCAGGATCTACGCACTAGCAGAGGAAAAAGACTACTCAAGCAACCAATCATAAAGCTAGAAGGAAGGAATCACGAATGTCACTTTGGTCTAAATGGAACATGCAGGAATATCCACTATATTCTAATAGACGAACACACATACAAACGGATATGAGAACTATGAACTTGTGCCACAAGATCAAAGGGTTGTGTTCACGAAGAACACAAGCCTCTAAATCAAGAACACACAAAGAACACAAGAACATATCACCTATGCATGAATGCTACTTTAGTCTAAATAGAAAAATACAAGAATACTCACTTTAGTCTAAAAGAACAACAACATCGTAGAGGCACATGCCTCTCTCTCTCCCTCTCTACTCTAACACTAGCTAGGAGAGGAACCTTGGATGGGAGGAGTGTGTCTCATTTCCTACCCCCTCCCCTTCTATTTATAGGCAAGGGGGTGGCTTGCTCGGAGTGCCAAACGACTCCAAAACACCCCGGGATGCCTTGAGGAACCAATGGAGAGTTGCCACGCGTCGGCTGAGGACGAGAGCACCTCCGAATGGTTCGGCCGAACTGGGGTTCGGCCGACCCCCAGGTGGGTCCGTTTGCACCGCCTTTCGTCCAGGTGACTGCTAGGTGGGTCCTCAGGTGTGTATGGGTGTGTATGCGGTGTTTTTAGCTTGTTTCCGTGGGGATGTGGGCCCTTGAATCCGCGTACTGGCTCCTGATTGGTCGAAGGTGTGTTTCCTTGGATCGGTGATGTGTCGTGGACACATGGCATCCAACGTGGCAACACGTCGCCACGTGGTCTGGTGTGGGTCCCACCGGGCCCACATATCAAGATGGTGATCTTGTCTTGTGCATATCTCTTTCATCCGGACTCAGAAGTAGACAAATGATATATCCATTTCGATCATCTCGACGAGCCCATCGCAATGGTGCAATCCAATTTGGCATTTGAGATTGTTATGGATGATGCCCTATTGGTGCTATTGACTCACTTGCTCTCAAACACATCATTTCATGTGCATTTTGGTGCATCCTGCAACAAAAGCTAGAAACACCAACACTTGTGGAAATTGTCAGTATAAAGTCCTATTCTAGTGTTGATGTCTACTTTCTATTTATTTTATGCAGGTATTGACGGTGTAAAAGCAACACTTTTCGACCGTCAACAAGTAGTAGCAGTAGCAGTAGTAGTAGAAGCAGCAGTAGCAGCAGTAGTAGTAGCAGCAGTAGTAGTAGTAGTAGGAGCAGCAGTAGGAGGAGCAGCAGCAGTAGCAGTAGCAGCAGCACTAGTAGTAGTAGTAGCAGCAGCAGCAGGAGTAGCAGTAGGAGGAGTAACAGGAGGAGTAGCAGCAGGAGGAGTAGTAGTGGGAGTAGTAGCGGGAGTAGTAGCAGTAGTAGTAGTAGCAGCAGTAGTAGTAGTCGCAGCAGTAGTAGTAGCAGTAGTAGCAGTAGTAGTTGCAGCAGCAGTAGCAGCAGCAGTAGCAGCAGTAGTAGTAGTAGCAGCAGTAGTAGCAACAACAGTAGTAGCAGCAGCAGGAGTAGCAGCAGCAGTAGCAGCAGTAAAAGCAGCAGTAGTAGTAGTAGCAGCGGTTGTAGTAGTAGCAGCAGTAGTAGTAGCAGTAGTAGTAGCATTAGTAGTAGCAGTAGCAGTAGCAGTAGCAGTAGCAGTAGTAGTAGTAGCAACAAGTTTTTACTATCCTATGTGTTAGCAAACATCGTAAGACTTCAAGATTAACCATTCGACCAAATGACCCATATAGCAACCAATTTGAGGCGTCGCGAAGGTCCAATACGTTGTAGTGGAGGTTGCAAGTTCGATTCTTGGTTGGCCCTCTTAGCTATAGTTTTAGTTTCTTTTTACAATTTTAGCTTCTTTTTTCAGGTCGCAACAAGTTTCTCAACTCATGACCATAAAGTTCACAACACCAAATAGCAAACATCATAGGATGATCATCATTATAATTTTCACAATAATCATAACTACCCATTTGTAATCTTATCAATTTTCATAATAAATATCATAGGATGATCATCATTCATGCTAGCCTAATCTTTTGTGGAGGTCATGATAACTTAAGACCCATAGTATTTTTCGTTGCTCTCATTTTTGATTGAATCAAAGATCCTGTTTTGTTCTTAAAAGATATGCCAATCTTGTCTTTGATACCACTTGCATTTTTCTCTACCTATCCACATTCTTATATTCAATTGAGTGCAAAAACCATAGTTTACAAGATTTATTTTTGGGTGCATTGATTCAAGGCTTGATTTCTCTGGCTCGAGACTAAGAAGCTAGTCATTCCGTTTTTGCGTATCGTTCTTTATGCTAGCCTCTTCTATCCGTGCATTGTGAGTTTCCACATTGGGAATTTCGCAAACCTCGCCGGATATCCAACCACAAAACCCAAATATATCTTTTTTGTGTTCACCTCCTTGACCACAACCCAATATATGAGTATGGATGAATATTTTGAGGAAGATTACAAGGAAGGTGCTTCAAGAGTAAGGGAGACTGCCAAAAGGATCCCTAGAAGATTTTTCGAGTATCTCTCTCTAAGACAATATGAGAGATTCAATTTCTACCTTGGCATATTTATCACCTCTTTGCCCGAGGATGAGCAAACGCCTAAGCATGGGGGAGGTTGCCAAGGAAGTGCTAGTATAGTCTAGAGTTCAACGGGAGCAAATAAAAAAAGAGAGAAAGTGATGAAAGAAAAAAAAAGAATGAATTAAAAAATGATAAAGGAGAAAAAGTATGATGAGAAAAAGAAAGAAAGAAGGAAGAGCAAAAAAAATAAAGCTCCCCGGTTCTCTAGCTATGTTTAGTGCTTTTTGAGTTTTCAAAAAGGATTTCAAGATCAAGACCCATACTCATCTTTCCAACCATGTGCATTCCGATAATGAGGACTTCGTTTGTGCCTCGGGATCACTCTTTGCCATTTGCACATGTCCAACTATCTCAAAATGTGTGTATTTTTCTGTCCCCCCTCCTTGTAACATTATTTTTCCAATGACCTTTTTGACGAGTCTCGGTAAGACCATGAGAAGCTTGTCTTGTTTTGATAATATCTCGACTATAATATCTTGGTAGGACTAAACTTTCCCATAGCTCCATATAAAGCCTTCCACCAAATATTTGAGAGAGGAAAGGAGTAGGACAAGTAGGCTTGAGAGACAAGATGAGATGAGAGTTCATGAGCAAGATGCAAGGAGGTTTATTATTGATCTTGGAAAAGCAATTTTTCTTCATCCCGCTCTTTATCTTCAAAATTTCTGAGATTTGTTTAAAATTTGAGAGCATGATTAATTACTTGTGGAAAGAGCTTAAATGATATCTACCATCCATAGAGATGAAAGCTAGTTACATTATGAAACTATAACAAATATAAACTTGGAGAGCATTTTTGTTTTCTCATGTATGAACAAGTGCAGGGTATGAACATTAAATGGCAATACTGACATCCATTAAAGGCTTACTCGAGGATGAGCAAGGTTTAAGCATGAGGGTATGTTGACGGTCGATTTCCGTCAACCAAGAGCACTTGTTACACTTTGGTTCGAGCTTTGATTTATAACTAACCCGCCACTAGGCACACTAATGATGTAACAAGTTCGGACTTGCCTGTGGTTTTTGGAGTATGTTGTTTACGCAGGAATTAAGTACCTAAATGAGGACTTCCACGTAGAGTTCATTGAGCACTTGGTGAGAAGATCACGAAGCCCGGCACAAGTCAAGACACGAAGTGAACATGACTCCAAATGACCCAAGGACCGAAGCATGAAGCCATGAAACTCCGAGGACCCGAACGGAAGATGCGGGAGTTTGCGCGCCAAGCACCCTTATCTAAACCGTGGGGAAAACAACGTCAAGGACCCACATGGACTTCGGCAGATATTCAAGAAAGCACGAGAAGCATCGTGGAGGAAGATGGGCCTGAACCGGGCCTGGGCCAGCCGGCCCATGCCGACTGGCCTAAGGGGTTTCGGGCCCGGTTCGTCCTCCCCTTTGACCTACACACTCCTCGGCTCATTTATACCCCCTGCCTCCGACGGCCGCCACATCCAATCATCAGAACTCGGCGAAACCTAGAAGTGAGCACCAGAGGGAGACGACGGCAGTGAAGAGCTTGAAGTTGTGTAGGGGATGGTCTACGCCAACCCTAGCCGCCATGGCCGCCCTGCGTGGTTGTGCCATGGCAGAGTTCCGGAGCTACGTGTTCATCATCTTAGGTATGATCTCATTGGTGATGGTGTAATACATACTTTCATGTGAGCAATGATAATCTTGTCATCCGATCTTTTAAGCGATTCCATGTCTCCGTCTTTACTTTCTACCTTTCATGAATATGTTTGATCCTTAGTCTAATTCTAGATTTGACTACATAGCATGCTTTATGTAATCATGGTGATTAGATCTAGTATGTCGATCCTTCATGATTGGTAGACACGTTCTTTTGGGCATGCCCTTAGACTCCCCGTATCATTAAGGGTGCACCGTGACAGGGTGACTACCCCCGAAAGTGCGGATGTCTTTGGGAGGTGAGCTAGAGGCAGGAGTTTAAGGATGCTTTTAGATGAGATGCTTAGTTTGTTGCTCATTTGCCAGAACTACAACTAGAAGGTGCTAGGCTTAGTTGTCCCCTTGGTGGCGCTTTACCTTGGCTATGATCATGTTTGTGATCAACCTATACACTCTATACATATCTCTTAGGTTCATCCTTTTTATGCAATCAATACTATATGTTAGGTTAGATTGACTAGGTAAGGTAGAGACCCCTAGTGGTTTGCTTCCGATCCTTGGATTGACAATCCTTGGGGGACCCTCCTTGGTGAAAAAGGCACCAAGTCACCCATACGCTTGCGGTGAACTTCAACACGGTTTTGAACCGTCAACAGGCCCTTTTTCTGGTGCTGTTGCTGGGGATCAGCAACTCAAACCCTAGGGTGATCTACCTTGCTATTTGACTAACCCTAATTTTTATTATTGCATATACACTTGTTTTCTTGTTTGTGTCCTTGAAAGCAGGTGAAAAGCTAGACACAAGATGTTCGATGAGTTCTCTCCATACACACCCCAACAAGATGATTGCGACATCAAGATTCGCTCTTTAGTGGTAGGTGCTAACTTTGGTTAGTGGCACATCATCCACTATCGAGCCCACACCCTACACAAGAGCATGTGAACAAGGTAAGTCAATGTGTCAATTAAAATTTTAAGACTAATGTTTTGTGGAGATTTGTTTGTTCAAGTAATAGGTATTGGAAGCAATCACGATGCCCCCGAGATCACAAGATCAAGCTCTTCAACATCTTTAAAGTCTGTTCACATCAAGTTTTGCATAGCCTCATGGGAAGAACAACAGGATATCTTTAGATATTTAGAAGTCCCACGAAGTTACGCTTCCAACGAGTCAAGAATCAAATCGATCAGAGGTTCCTACAAGCAGATATGGCCGAATCACCGATGATTGCACGTCCTGAAAATTTCTGGACAGCAAGCAAAGCTGAAGAGAAACAACCATAACTCCCTCATTTGGACTCCGATTAAGATGGACGAGTACCCGTTGGAAAGGTAATTTTATAAATTTCTCAATATAATCATATTTTGGTATATGTTCTGTTATGTATACAGGGGGAAATCCAAAGAAGAGGCAGCTGCAATATGATGAGAACAAGATGGCGAAGGTGAGGACAACAACAACAAAGAAGAGCTTAGGGAATGCTTCCATTAGACCACTCATGAAGAAATTCAGAGGCTTGAAACAAAACAAAGACCCCTGGAGCATTGGCAAATAAAGACACAAGTTGGTGACATCCTACGCAAGGAGATGTTTGATGAAGACCATGATGATTACACACAAAGGACGGCATCCAATGGCGCGGATGTTTTGGGCTCTCACACGAAGGATCATGGAGCTACATTTTCACAACCAAGATGTGTGAGCCCACAAGTGAAGAGGAGTGATCCTACATAAAGCAACCTTGACGACATGTGGCACGAAGGAAGGAATTGAGAAAAAGTCTACACAAGCCACCTCCGATCATCAAGGATTGTTCGCTTTCAACTCCGGAGGATCACTCACGAAGAAAAGCTCGAAGGCTAAGGTACACATTAACCTCTCAAGATACTTTTGGTGATGATAATGTCCCTTTGATATTTTGATGTCCATCCAAAAGTATGATTCGATTCTATGCCTTGCACCTTTGATGATCATGTTGATAGGCTAGAATTTCTTCAGAATGATAAAGAGGCTATGTTGTATTTACACCTTCAATTTCTTTACCTAATGAACCTTTGCGTAATGAGAGCCTTACACTAAGCAAGAAACTTAAGCTACCTTTAATCACAACATGCTTTGTTCATCCAATTTAAATTGTGGTTTTGGTTACACATGTTTTCTTTACAACTTGCAAATCTTGGACTTGCTTTGTGCTTAGTCAATCTAATGACTTTAAAAGACCAAATGTCAGGAGAAAACCCAAGTTTCACTAACCATGCAGGTCATTAAACCTTAATAAAGAAGAGATAAGCCATGCCCTAAAGGAATTACAAACTCGTACATCGCCTCCCCGAATCTCGAGTACGGACGTTGCTGTTTTTATCAATTTTGAGCACCTGATCAGATATGTAGAAGAAGGAAAAAGTTGAAAATCAGAAGCTCCATCAAGTGCCGATTCCAAAGCCTCCAAGATCGATGAATTTGAAGACTAGTAGAAGGAGACATGGCAAAAACATTGTGCGCTGCACAATCTGAAATCAGATTGGACAGATTGCAGCGTTGGAGTAAAACGAGCATAACTCACTCATTCGGAGTCCGTTGGGGGTCAACAAAGACTTGATGGAAAGACAATTTCATGTGCCACGCGTCAGAGAAATTGTTTGCTACATGGTCTGGTCTGGGCAGAGAGGGAAATTCATGAAAGAGGAAGCAGCGATGAAGAGCAAAGGAGAAGAAGGTGACGATGATGCAAGGAAACGATCGGGCAAGCCTCTCATCAAGTAAAATGATCGTGTCAAGCATGGAGGGTGGACCAAAGCTGCATGGACATCTTCAAATCTTACATGAAGGACCATGGCTTCGCGACCATGAGGAGGTACGTAAGAAAGTCGAGCTCTATGACTTTAAATGAAGCACTTTGCGGGAGGCAACCCGTTTTCTTTTGTTTATATTTATATATAAATATTATGACCGTCTACATTGTGATCTTAAACTAAAACATCAAGTAACATTGTACTGTTGCTCTAATAAATACCACAACACCATGTTGTATGATTTAATTGCTATTGAGAGAGCACTTTGTTCTTGATCTTGAAAAACTTGTAGACCTTTTTGTGTGCCTATTAGTGTTAGTTTCTTTTTGTTTGTGTCTTTTTAGAGGGAGATATAAAGTTGGCACCATCCTTTAACTCTAAACTTGTGGCTAGTTTATTTAGGTTAACTCTTGCATTTGTTTTAGACAACCACCATATCATGTCATTTTGTTCATCTACATTGTATTGCATTACATGCTTTGTTTTGATCTAACTTTTTGTTCAACCAACCTAAGCCTTCCCATAGCCCCCACCAAAATCCGTAGGCAACAACAGTAGGGTTGACTTGTGGCCAAGTCCACCTCTATCCCTTGTTCTAACTAAAAACTTTGACTAGCCCTCCTACGAGAAAAATCTTCCACACCTTTTCCTAAAAACCATAGGTTTGTTTTCCATAAAAAGACTTTCGACACCACCTTAGATAGAATTTCTATGCTAATCTCCCTCTCTTCAAAATTCTTGTATGAGCCAAAAATATAGGATACCCATAACCTAATCATAAAACCTTGTTAGTTTGGTTGTTTGATCTTTTCAACCCTTGCTAACATTTGTTTGCGCTAACTCTTTGCATTTGCATTTTGCATCCACCTCGTTTTCATCATCATTATGAGAGCTAGGTCTTTGTGAAACTTTGTGATGAATGGACCACCATCATTTAGTTTTATATACCTTGCTTTCATTTTGCATTGGTTGGTTTGAAAACTTTTGCAATGCGCCCTGCTTATCTTACACCATAAGGAATTATTAATCTTGGGATAAGCATGGTTTTTTGACCTTGGTTAATAAATCTCTATGGCAAGGGAAAAGTTTGGCAACCACTTTGTAAGCATGGAGCATAGAATTTGGTGTAAATATTGTTTTGTTTTTATACCATCCTTTCATTTGCATTCACACTTGCACACACGTACACCCATTATGTTCTTAATTTTTCTTTCACTAGATTAACTATGCCAAAAGTTAAGATCTTAGGGAATGTCTTTGGTTTGTCGGCATAGAGTGAGTATTCCCGACCATCACCTCGGGGGTACTTTGTGCTTTAGAATTGTTTTGCAGGCATTGTGAATCACTCCCATAAGTTCGTGATAAAAAGCTGAAATCAAGATCATCAACACCTCCAAAATCCCAAAAGAAACACCACTGTCTTCATCAAGATTAGGCACATGATCAGAAGTGTACAAAAGAGGAAAATTGGATTTTCAGGAGCTCCATTAAGCTTTCTTTCCAACGCATCAGGATTCAACATTTTAGAAGACCCTTGCAAGGAGTTACAACCAAATCTTTGGGTGTCACACGTCCTGAAATCAGCCCGGGACAGCTTGCACTCACGGAGTAAAAAGGGCACAACTCCTTTGTCCGAAGTCTGATTGGGATGAATGACCACTCGTTGGAAAGATAATTTCAAGCACTTTGCAATGGAGCAATGGTTCAGTATATGTTCTATTCTAGAAGTATAATAAAAATTCGTGGAAGATGAACCAGCAATGAGGGACAACAGGAAGGAGGTGAAGATGGTATAAGAAACGATTGGGACGGAGGATTGTGACAAAGGGTGGATGTTGGAGGGCAATCAAGACAAAGTGAAGAGTATGACGATCCACACATGGCAGTAGGACTTCAAGATGGTTCATCATCTTCCATGCCTAGCAACATGCTAAGCATGGGGGAGGATTTAGTGGACATGAGAAGACCACATGGAGTACAAGGATCATGGTTGCCACGGGATGACAATTTTCTTCTTCCATGTTAAGAACAATTCTTAAGCATGGGGGAGGCCGTACTACACTTCAAGCATCAAAGGACGGTAACAGTTCCTCAACCCTCTTTTTGTCCTTGTCTTTCTATATGTCTGCACATATGTTTATGCTTTCCACAACCTTAGATGCAACCTTTGTATATCTCTCTATAGAATAACATGGCTACTAGGAGTACAACCTAGGTTTGTTTTTGTTTTCAATAATAATCACCGTTACCTTGCGCTCACCATGATGATATCTTGTACGCTCTTGCTTGTGGATATATATGATCGTTGCCACTTTGATCATTCTTGTGCTTGGTTTATATATGATTAAGGTAGTGCTCTCTTTAATATGATCTGAAATTTAAATTAATGCTAGCCTAATCTTTTGTGGAGGTTATGATAACTTAAGACCCATAGTATTTTTCGTTGCTCTCATTTTTGAATGAATCAAAGATCCTTTTTTGTTCTTAAAAGATATGCCAACCTTGTCTTTGATACCACTTGTACTTTGCTCTACCTATCCAAAGCCTTATATTCAATTGAGTGCAAAAACCTTAGTTTACAAGATTTATTTTTGGGTGCATTGATTCAAGGCTTGATTTCTCTGGCTCGAGACTAAGAAGCTGGTCATTCCGTTTTTGCGTATCATTCTTTATGCTAGCCTCTTCTATCCGTGCATTGTGAGTTTCCACATTGGGAATTTCGCTAACCTCGCCGGATATCCAACCACAAAACTCAAATATATCTTTTTTGTGTTCACCTCCTTGACCACAACCCAATATATGAGTATGGATGAATAGTTTGAGGAAGATTACAAGGAATGTGCTTCAAGAGTAAGGGAGACTGCCAAAAGGATCCCTAGAAGATTTTTTGAGTATCTCTCTCTAAGAAAATATGAGAGCTTCAATTTCTACCTTGGCATATTTATCACCTATTTGCCCGAGGACGAGCAAACGTCTAAGCATGGAGGAGGTTGCCAAGGAAGTGCTAGTATAGTCTAGAGTTCAAGGGGAGCAAATAAAAAAAGAGAAAAAGTGATGAAAGAAAAAAAAGAATGAATAAAAAATGATAAAGTAGAAAGAGTATGATGAGAAAAAGAAAGAAAGAAGAAAGAGCAAAAAAATAAAGCTCCCCGGTTCTCTAGCTATGTTTAGTGCTTTTTGAGTTTTCAAAAAGGATTTCAAGATCAAGACCCATACTCATCTTTCCAACCATGTGCAATCCGAGAATGAGGACTTCGTTTGTGCCTCGGGATCACTCTTTGCCAATTGCACATGTCCACCTATCTCAAAGTGTGTGTATTTTTCTCTCCCCCTCCTTGTAACATTATTTTTCCAATGACCTTTTTGACGAGTCTCGGTAAGACCATGAAAAGCTTGTCTTGTTTTGATAGTATCTCGACTATAATATCTTGGTAGGACTAAACTTTCTCATAGCTCCATATAAAGCCTTCCACCAAATATTTGAGAGAGGAAAGGAGTAGGACAAGTAGGCTTGAGAGACAAGATGAGATGAGAGTTCATGAGCAAGATGCAAGGAGGTTTATTATTGATCTTGGTAAAGCAATTTTTCTTCATCGCGCTCTTTATCTTCAAAATTTCTGAGATTTGTTTAAAATTTGAGAGCATGATTAATTACTTGTGGAAAGAGCTTAAATGATATCTACCATCCATAGAGATGAAAGCTAGTTACATTATGAAACTATAACAAATATAAACTTGGAGAGCATTTTTGTTTTCTCATGTATGAACAAGTGCAGGGTATGAACATTTAAGGGCAATACTGGCATCCATTAAAGGCTTACTCGAGGACGAGCAAGGTTTAAGCATGGGGGTATGTTGACGGTCGATTTCCGTCAACCAAGAGCACTTGTTACACTTTGATTTGAGCTTTGATTTATAACTAACCCACCACTAGGCACACTAATGATGTAACAAGTTCGCACTTGCATGTGGTTTTTGGAGTATGTTGTTTACACAGGAATTAAGTACCCAAATGAGGACTTCCGGGTAGAGTTCATTGAGCACTTTGTGAGAAGATCACGAAGCCCAGCACAAGTCAAGACACGAAGTGAACATGACTCCAAATGACCGAAGGACCGAAGCATGAAGCCGTGAAACTCCGAGGACCCGAATGGAAGATGCGAGAGTTTGCGCGCCAAGCTCCCTTATCTAAACCATGGGGAAAACGACGTCAAGGACCCACATGGACTTCGGCAAATATTCAAGAAAGCACGAGAAGCATCATGGAGGAAGATGGGCCAAAACGGGGCCTAGGGGGTTTCGGGCCCGGTTCGGCCTCCCCTTTGACCTACATGCTCCTCGGCTCATTTATACCCCCTGCCTCCGACGGCTGCCACATCCAATCATCAGAACTCGACGAAGCCTAGAAGTGAGCACCGGAGGGAGACGGCAGCGGCGAAGACCTCGAAGTTGTCTAGGGGTTGGCCTAGGCCAACCCTAGCCGCCATGGCCGCCCTGCGTGGTTGTGCCATGGCGGAGTTCCGGAGCTACGTGTTCATCATCTTCGGTAAGATCTTGGTGGTGATGGTGTAATACATACTTTCATGTGAGCAATGATAATCTTGTTATCCGATCTTTTAAGCGATTCCATGTCTCCGTCTTTACTTTCTACCTTTTATGAATATATTTGTTCCTTAGTCTAATTCTAGATTAGACTACATAGCATGCTTTATGTAATCATGGTGTTTAGATCTAGTATGTCGATCCTTCATGATTGGTAGACGCATTCTTTTGGGTGTGCCCTTAGACTCCCCGTATCATTAAGGGTGCACCTTGACAGGGTGACTACCCCCAAAAGTGCGGATGTCTTTGGGAGGTGAGCCGAATGTAGGAGTTTAAGGATGCTTTTAGATGAGATGCTTAGTTTGTTGCTCGTTTGCCAGAACTACAACTAGAAGGCGCTAGGCTTAGTTGTCCCCTTGGTGGCGCTTGACCTTGCCTATGATCGTGTTTGTGATCAACCTATACACTCCATACATATCTCTTAGGTTCATCCTTTTTATGCAATCAATACTATATGTTAGGTTAGATTGACTAGGTAAGGTAGAGACCCCTAGCGGTTTGCTTCCAATCCTTGGATTGACAATCCTTGGGGGACCCTCCTTGGTGAAAAAGGCACCAAGTCACCTTTACGCTTGCAGTGAACTTCAACACGGTTTTGAACCATCAACATGATGCAAATTGGAAACTAACTGAATCTAACACGATCTAGACATCATTCAATCTCTTCAAACTATTAATCCATAAAATGATGCAAATTGAAAATACAAGAACCTATTAATCCTATCAATTGTGCACCTCCAGAAAAATCCCTCAAAGGAGTGGCTTGAAGCACATCCAAAAGCTACTAAAATAGAAGAACTTATCGTAAGATGATGCAAATTGAAAACTAACTGAGTCTAACATCTATGAATTTTCTATAGGCTATCAACTTCTAACACCAACCGAAGTGCAAATCTAAGGGGACGATGAAATCTGAATCTAACATATATGATCATCAATCCTCCAGATCCCTAAATCTCGATATCCCCAACCCTAGGAAAATAGGAGAACATATAGCGGCTCAAACCAGAGGACTAACCTCGTCATGCTGTTTCATCCACTCGTTGCTTGGATGTGGCGGCGCAACCATCTTCCTGTCGCTGCTAGGATCCACTATTCGTGCCACGAGCCGTTGCTGATCTGCATAGCAAAAGTCGAGAGTCTTTGCGAAGGCAGTGAAGTATTTCTCCTTTGAATTACCGATTTATATTAAAGACTCACCTGAAATTTACAGGTGGGACCTGGTCAATGTAAAAAATTATCCTTCGAGTGATAATAGGTTCAACCCATAGAAGGAGCACATTTTCTCCTTGTTTTACCGCTATATTTATCTGCTTCAACTTACATGGGGCATGCAAATAATATAAACAAAAATAAACTAATATAAAAAATGTTCTTGGCTCAAATAACACAAATTGCATCATATCTCAGTGGTAGTGCCGCCTTCCCCTTCAGAATGAAAGGTCCTGGGTTCGACTCTTACTATTGACATTGCATCCTTTTAATTTTCCTTCCTTTTTTACCAGACTGACTTGTGGGACCCTATTAAATTTTATGACAAGTTGGAACACTCTATTTTTAAACACATGCTTACATGTGGGACCCTGCAAAATTTTATGACGAGTTGGAACACTCTATTTTCGAAAGAATGCTTACATGTGGGACCCTTCTGAATTTTATGACGACTTGGAACACTCTCCTGAATTAAGGGAACGCGAGAAAGATTTCTCTATGTCAATTCAAAACAAAACAAACGGACGACGGAATCCTATAAACGAAATTCTTTTGAGAAGAGCTTGCGCCTATGCAAGACTAGGCTCTCACCTATGTGGAACGGAGCAAGAAAACGGATGCGCGTTAGCGCAACAGCTTTCACGCTAGTTGCTCAATCTGTTGCTTGTTTGGTCATCATAGACCAGCAAATCCATTTGCAAGCTGTCTTTCTTTGCTTACATGTGGGACCAAAGTTGGTTCATGACGCTGTTGCGGAGCTTATGGCATCACAAAACTAGCTTGGAACAGGGAATGCTCAGCTACAGTACCAACCATTATGACGAACATTTTTTTCGTCACTAAATTTGCTCGTAAGTGAAATTTAATGACGAGATCAGCTAGGAACGTCATAAATCAATGACGCTAAACTGTGGTTGCAATACTAGTCAACGATTTTCTTGCAGTGTCTTCTAGTACCGTGAAAGATTGGGATAATTCTCAGGCACAATAAGCGTGTCCTTATCAGGTGGTATTAGTTTGCTAGGTTGCTCACGGTGCTTTCCATTGATTTGTGGTTAGAGTTTGTGCCAACTCTATGTGCGACAACTTCACCATCTGGGTACTATGAGTGGGAGGATGCTATAATAAATTCTTATATTATTGATGAATTGCCATTAATCAGCTAGCAAATTTGGCAAAACAAAGCTTCTCTCTTTCTTTGTCATTATGGTTCTGAAGAATGCAGAGGGAACATGGTGATGACTATTGTACTTCTTGGTATGAGATGAAGGAGGTATTACGAAGACTGTTTGCTCCTCCTCATGAGTCAGAGAAGAATATATTATCAATTAGTGGGAGTTCTTATGAACCATCCCCAGAATCTATTGATGCTATTTTCGACAAAATTTTCTCTACCAAACTACTTGATAGTTCTAAAGAACTACACAAAGAAGATTCTCCATTGTTTCTAAAGGCTGGAGTGCCTGAGCAAATCTCTATTAATGAGAGTGTTGATTTTTCTTTAGCATCAGGGCCTGCCTGTTAGTGACTCTTCTTGAGATCTTGAGTCTGAAGTACAGCTTGTTGATGCTTCCGATGGTTTATCTATGATGGCATGTGACGTGCATAGTGATGGTATTACTATTATGGTGAAGGGGCAACGATCAAATATATTTCAGTCCGAGTGCCAAATTCAAGCCAAGGTATGCGGATTAATTATTGATGGGGGCAATTTTGCTAATGTTATTGGTTCAGATTTGGTAAATGCATTATGTTTGTCTATGCGGAGGATACCAACGCCGCATTATATCTAGTGGGTGAATCAAAGTGGTACACTAAAATTACTCGTAAGGCTCGAGTTAAAATTTCAATTGGAAATTATTTAGATACCGTAGACTGTGATGTTGCGTCTATGAGTGCTTGTCATTTGTTGTTGGGTCGGCCATAGCAGTTTGATCTTGTTGCTACTCATGGTGGTCCTTCCAATACTTATTCATTTGTCCACAAGGGAATTCATCATGTGCTCAAACCAATGCATGAGAGTACTATCAAGGCTGTTGTATTTGCTCCTTGCAAAGTGAAGAAAAAGGTGGCTGGAGTCACCCTAGATCCAGAGACGGCTTTGTTTCAAGAGGGCGACAATGTTGTGACCGTAGCTGCTGGTATTCTTGTACCTGAGGATTCATGCCTGGATTCTAAAGTTCCAGGTAGTAATTCTGAAATCCCAGTTGTTGGTGATGGCACTATGGCGATGAGTAATTATTTGAGTAAAGGTTGTGAAAGTTACACTAATGATTTTGATATGGCAAAATCGATGACGGAAAGTGCCATTAAAGCAAAAGTATTTCCTACTGGGACGCACAACAGAGTGGCTTCTGATATTGCGTCAAAGCTGAGGACGGCTTTGGTTCAAGGAGGAGAGAATGATGTGAGTCTGGGTTCTCCAAAACCTGCAGTTAATGAGTCTGAAATTGGCAACAAGAATCCAAATAATTCTCATGTTCAGTTTGTCTCCATATCTAATATTGTGAAGCAAGAAAATAAGGACAAGGATGAAACCATAATTGACACTAATGTGAGTTGGATATGCCCTGTCCCAAATCAGAATAGGCTTGAAAATATTCCAAAGCCGAGGACGGCTTTGATTCAAGGAAGGGAGGATGATGAGACCATATCTCAAATTAATTCAGTTGTTGATGCTACGAATTATTTAACTGTGAAGCTTGGATCGTTTTCTTTTGATGTGAACCGAAGCAATATGAAGGAAGGAGTCATCTCCAAGAGTTTGTCAAATTTTACTTGGCAAATCTGGTGTTTTGCCAACTTCGAAAAGATATGCCAAGTAAAAAAAAGTTCATTTCTAACAGTTTGACATAATTCACTTGCCAAATCTAGATTTAACTTACATCAGGAACCCTAAGAGAGAAACAAAAATATTTTTATACCTTTCCACCTCTTAAAACTTAAATCAGGAACCCCGAGAAAAAAACAAAATTATTTTTATACTCTTCCACCTCTTCTGTTACGGAAGGATGCGCCGCAGATAGCTGCGCGCATATATGCGCGCGACAAGGGGAGGGATGCCAAGTTGCTATTGATACCAAGTTGTTTTGCCAAACTGTTGGAGGCTAATTTTTCATGTTTTACCAAAATTAGATGGATGTCAAGTTAAGATAGATATCCACTACAGACACTTTGATAAATAAGCTAATATTTAAAGGTGATAATTTTCCCAAGAGATTAGAAGAGAAGAAAAGCGGATATATCCATATCGGTTCTATACAGGTGAGTCTTAAAGAAGAGATACGAATTCCATGGAAGAAAATATCGATCGACTCCAACTATAAGGCATCAACTAATCATGCGGAATTAGCAAAAGATTAGCAAAGCTGCCGGATTATTTTAATATACATGCATGCGTATGAGTTCTGTATAATACTTTGAGTCCGTGTGTATGCTGGGCCTTAACTAGAGGTGTTTTGTTTATTCATGTGGGCTTTAATTAGTGGGTCTCGTATAATAGGGCCAGGAGGTCGTCGAGTTCCCCTGATGATGATGGCTGGCCTGCGAGCCATATAGCAGCAGGGCATGATGCTCATGTACGGGTAGATTGCCTGTTATCGTGTGTTTTTCGTCGGGTTTCCTCGGAAGAACATATAGACGACTCCTCTCATTGCTTGTCTTGCAGATCCCTTCAGGAATTGTGAAGATTAACGCGATCAGGATCTCTTTTGGGTGTGCTAGTTCGATCTCGTCGAGGTCTCATCATCTGATCGTGGTTCGTCTTGGCCGCGGGTGGAAGACATATCTAGGGTTTTGGATTGCACATGCTGTAAGCCGACCCCTCTTTCATTGCTACTACTTGTATTAGTGATTAATCAAATGGAGTTATCTTATTCCTTTTGGATTATACTGGTATCCTATTTGCACTTGTATGTGAGGCTCCTTTGATGCGATTGGTTGCTGGTTGTTTTGACTAAGGAAAATTCTATTGCTGGTGATAACACCCTGCTGGTTGGAGTTAGTAGGTATTGGCACAAATTTGATTTGTATTGTCCCTGTGCTATCTCAAGATTGTTTTATTTCTGAAAATAAATACTTAGTGAAAGTATTTTCTTCTAGTACCGTGAAAGATTGGGACAATTCTCGGGCACAAAAAGGGTGTCCTTATCACCCCGTCCCCGACCCCCGAGCCGGACTCATGTACTGCTTCTTTCTCGTAAACCTATTCAAGGTTTCTTCGGAAGGGCGGTCAGCCTCCGGGACTTGGGGGGAGAGCGTGCGGTGCTACGCTGATCCCCGGGCTCTTAGCCGGCCAACCTTCAGAAAACATCGGGAGCTCGACTCAAATCATATGGAAAAAGTACAGCTGTTAGACCGCCCCATGCGGCTCGTCTCCGGCCCGTGCCTTTCCTCAACACGCTGCTACATCGAAGAACTTCTGGCTTAGGAAAGCCATTACAAAAGCCTGGGACTTGACTTCTGGTGAGTCGCCCCCAGGTAGTGAGCCTCGGGTTGCAACCCGACTTCGGGGCTCACGGACTGATCAGCATTCCACGAGTAAGGATCCTTGATTCTGTCGGGCATCATCAGTCGGTACACGCCTAGACGGGGGTCGCTGTGACCACATAAGGCCCTTACTACTTGCTCTCGAACTTCCCTCAGGAATCAGCATCCCTTCTTCTCTGAAGGACCGGATTGCCCATCGCGAAGGACCAATGTTTCAGCTTCTTGTCCCGCTAAGCCCTAGTCTCCTTTTGGTACTTGGCGAGGTTCTGGACTGCAAGCAGGCAGTGTTCTTCATGTAGATCCTGGACCACGGCGTCCTCTCCCCTCTCCTCTTCGGGGGTCACACGGGCGACCCCAGCGAGTGCCTCCTCCGGAGAGACTGCCTCCTCTTCGAAGAGCAACTTGAACAACGTGAACCCCGTGGGGCGAGCCATGGAAGTGCGATCGTCGTTGTGGATGACGTTGACGTCGCACACGGGTCCCCCATCACCCGTCCCATATGACTGTCGGGTGGACGAGGTTGGGATTACAGCTTCGTATTCCGCCACGCTGTTGGTGCAGGGGAACTCGAGTCGCAAGGCGTACTGCAGCTCTTGTCCCGCCGGGGAGTAAGCGGCCGCTGCGGCCCCAGCTCTGGAAGTGCCCCAAGACCCGTCGACGAAAACCGTCCATTCGGGCTCCTACCGGGCGAGTTTCGTGCCCTCCTCTGGCGGGGTCCAATCCGCGATGAAGTCCGCAAGCGCCTGGGATTTTATCATTGCCCTTGCTTCGAACTTGAGGTGGTAAGGTGCTAGCTTCACCGCCCACTTGGACATGCACCCCACTGCCTCCCGATTTTCTAACACATCCTGTAGGGCAAGGATGTGGGCAAGGTGATCGGGTGCCCGGTGAAGTAGTGCTTGAGCTTTCGGGACGCCATGACGATGGTGTAGGCCAGCTTCTCGAGCTCGGAGTAACGAAGTTTCGGCCCTGCCAGTGCTTCTGAGGTGCAGTACACATGGGCCTACACCCGCTTCCCATCCCAGAGGACCTCTTGCACCAGCACGGCGCTCACCGCTGTTGCGGAAGTCGCGACATACAGGAGGAGGGCCTGTTCTAGACCCGGGCTCACAAGTGTCTCCGGGTGCTGCAGGTACTCCTTCAGGTGCTGAAATGCTTGCTGTTGCTCCTCGGTCCATCAAAACGGAGCGGACCCCTTTAGTGCCTTGAAGAAGGCAAGGCTTTTTTCCGCAGACCCCAAGATGAAGCGTCTAACAGCGGCAAGACACCCCGTCAGCCTCTGCGCCTCCCACGTCTTCGTCGGGGGTCTCATTTCACGGATGGCCCGGATCTCTTCCGTATTGGCCTTGATGCCCCGCTGGGAGACCAGGTATTCGAGCAGCTTCCTGGAAGGAACCACGAAAGTACACTTCTCTGGGTTGAGGCGTACTCCAGTGTGCCGTAGGTTGCTGAGAGTTTCCCTCAGGTCCACCAATAGGTCCTCCTCCTTTCGGCTACACACCACGACGTCGTCGATGTAAGCCTCGACATTCCTACTGACCTGGTTCGCAAAGACCTTCTGGACGAGTCGGGCGAAGGTAGCCCCCGCGTTCCGTAGCCCGAAAGGCATCTGAGTGAAGCAATATGTGCCAGACGAGGTGATGAAGCTGGTGTGCGATTCGTCCTCCTTGTCCATCCAGACCTGGTGATATCCCAAATATGCGTCGAGGAAGCAAAGGCGCTCACATCCCGCTGTGAAATCGATGATCTAGTCGATCCACACCAACGGGAAATCGTCCTTTGGGCACGCCTTTGAGGACCAGAGTGTCTGACGGCTAGTGGTTGGCCACTCCCTAGTGATGAGTGATTGACAACATTGCGTGGACTGATGTTGTGCTCTATCTTGTGGATGTAGGTTGCGACTTGATTTGCGTTGGTGCAGGTGAAGAACAAGCACAAAAGGTCTTAGCCTTGCGGGGCCTCTGAGGAGCGGAGGGACAAGTAGGCTTGGTTCGACAGACCCGGTGGCCTGATGGGATCAAGTGCGAGTCATATGGTGCGAAGAGCAAGTCGAAGTCAGATAATAGAGGGTTCGTTAGTTGATCCGAAAGCCAACATCGAGCCGGGGTGAACGTGGTGTCCAAGTCGAGGAGCTAGTCATGGAGGCTGCACCAAGCTCGTGGGGTTGGCAGCGGTTCACCACAAAACGCTGGGTTCATCGGTTGCTCCAGAAAGCTGACCCGAGGTTCCGGTGTGGCCAAGGCACCACAACCGGCCTGACCGGTTTGGAGAACTGGCCTGGCCGATTTGGGCGTGGTGCGGCCGGAAGTCATTGAAGCAGAGGACATACGTCAGGATCGCAGGCTTGACGTCGAGGCTACGCGAGGTGCGGTTGCTGGGCGTCCACCCGATGGAAAGGCTGTCAAGTTTCCAAATTTGTCCTTCGAAGGGTTGTATCGCCTAGAGGGCATCTTAGTCATTTACCCCCACCGGAGGACCTCATATATAAACTTGGTGGAAGGATTGTGGTAGCTATCTCTCGGGTTTTAGGGTTTTCATTTGCTCTAGGCAATTTCTCTTTTTAGCTACCTATTTTCTCTTTAGGCTAGCATGAGAGCTTCATGGTGAGATCTTATGAGAGGGATGGATGTACAGGTGGATGCTAGACCTTGTATGAACCTTTCATGGTATGTATAGAAGATCCGGCGTGGTTCCTCAAGTGTTCTTGTTGTCTCCCCCGTTTTTCTTTTTGGTGATTTTTGGAGCTATTTTTGGTGGAATTTTTGGAGAGCGACTTGGGGCAGATTTCTTTGGGTTTGTTTGTGGAGATCACATATGAGTGCCTTGTGCCTCTTTGCTTGGTGATTTGGCTCCACAAACTCTGTGAAATCCTCTCGAATCGGGCGCTTTTTGGATGAACTCGTGGATGAAGGTTTTGGATCTTTGGGGATGATCTATTAGGCATGGCTTGTCCATGAGGTGTTACACCTATTCCCAAAGTTTTGCTTGAATCCATGGAGCGAATTGGGAGATCGATAGAGGTGAAGTTCGAGTCCTTTCCGTGGGTGGAGATCTTCCCGAGTGCCTAGGCCAAAACTGGTCTTACCGGTTTCCCAAACCGGCCTGACCGGTTTTGCCCACGGTGGGTTTTCGTCGAGATTTTTGGCTGGCAAGTTTTTCTCCACCAGAAGGTTCCCTAGTCCAAGTTTCGTCAAGTTTCGAGTTTGTTTGCTTAGTTTTGGCCTCGTTGATCTTTTGGGGGTTGTCTGTGCAAAACCGGCCTGACCGGATTGCCAAACTGGCCTGACCGGTTTCACCCAGTACGTGAGAGGCTAAGTATGAGGAAACCGGCCTGACAGGTTTGCCAAACCAGCCTGACCGGTTTGTCTCTGGAGGTTGTGCTCGAGTTGTTTTCCGCTGCGTTCTCGAGTACTTTCGGTGGTATGCTAGTTCCTAGGTCCAGTAGCACTCTAGTGGCTGCGTGGATTTGGCAAGCGGGGTGTCGAGGATCTTGGAGTTGCGTTTGGGACCATAGGCCGAGTTTGACTCTTTGGAGAAATTTTTTTTATCGACTCCCATTCACTCCCCCTCTCTGTTCGCCATTATGGTCCTTCAATTGGTATCAGAGCCGGATACAGATCATTGAGACCTTGACCGGTTGAGATCCAAAGATGGTGGACTACGGGAAGGGTTCGGGTCCTCCCCACTTCGATGGGAAGAACTACCAGATGTGGGAAGCCCGGATGGGCGTGTTTTTGCGAGGAAAGGGTCAGTTGCTGTGGGACGTCACGGTCGACGAGAACTATGTCATACCGGAGTCGTTCATCTTGCCCGGGACTAGGGATACATTTAATGCCAAAACAATGTCGTGGACTATCTCTATCGTGCTCTCTGTGCATCCGAGTTCAGCAGGGTGTACGGGGAGAAGCTAGTACACATGATTTGGACCTAGTTGAGGAATGCCTATGGTGGAAACAGTCAGGTGAAGGCGCGTCACTTTATGACCTACCGGAGAGAGTATGAGAATTTCACTCATTTCCCTAGAGAGTCTGTGGATGCCATGTTTGAGCGTTTCACTCTAATTGTGAACAACATGAGAGCCAACATCACCGAGCTTCCGTACGATGATCATGATAGAGCTATCAAGCTCTTACACGCGCTGGATCTTGATGTATGGGGAGCGAAGGTTGAGGCTATTCAGGAGTCCAGTGTGTAAGAGACCCTGACGGTGGACAAGCTGTTCTCTAAGGTCAAGACGTCTGAGGTGGACCGTGTTGACGCAGAAAACGGAATAAAGTCCTCCGCGGTAGCACATAACAGATCCCCGTGATGTAACAAGGTGTGCCAGCTGACCTGTCCTGTTGATCGGCACAGAAGATGATAAGAAGTTAAATACGAGGTAGATCGGCTAGAGAACCGATAGATGTCTTCTACATGAGCATAGCGCAACAGCCCGATCGGCCGATGCGAGATCGAACGGGATCGGCCAGCCGATCGGCAGTCGAAGTGCAAGTATGTTCAGAGCGGCTAAGGTCAGCTGATCTGATGACGTCAGCGACCAGGCGGGTCTGGATCGGCTGTGAGGACGGTGCATCTGATGATGCAGCGAGAGCTTAGCCGATACGATCGAGGCTCGTGCCGGATAAGTTGGTGATAAAAGGCAAATAAACAGGGAGAACTTGCAAATCTAGCTGATATCAATAAATTGTGAATAAATCTAGATGAAACCACAGCGATGCGCCTGGAGGTTAAAGCCTAGATATTACTCGGTAAAGCGGTACTCACAAGCTTGCCGGAGGTCGATCGACGCAGCCCGGCGAACTCGAAGGACGACGCTTGAAACAAGAAAACAAAAAGAAAGAAACTTTTTGGTGAAGTCGGCGACTTGAAAGGTATATTGCTTGAAAAGTAAAGGTTTGTGTTTGTTGGTGTGTACAATCTTTCCCGATCACGCAGGGTCGCTACTTATACCCTTAGATGCTACAAACTTCTAGTCGATTACGACAAGACCTTTTCTAACTAAAAGAAAATATAACTACCTAAAATAAACAACTCGTATAAGAGTCATACTCACTAACTACCTTTGACCCATTGTCAACCGTCATTGACCCGCCTGATCCTCCTTCTTTCTTCCTCGGCGTATTTCTTCTTTTGCCGCCTTCTCTTCTTTCCTTTAGCCGATCCCTTGACTTCGACTATCGGTTGGTTTCTTTGACTTATATTTGATTGGCTGATTTCACATCGGCTGATCGTTCCTTCTTCTTTTCTTCAGTCGGCTTAATATTTTTCCTGGTGTCTTTCCGTCTTTTGTTGATGTGTCAAAAAACGGTGTCAACTCGCCCCCCAGTTTCGGAGTAAACATCTTTTGCTCTGAAATTCTTCTCGATTTCAGTTTCCTTTTTCGTCGAATGTGATCACCTGATAGATCTCTTAGCAAACTTTGAGTCTCTAGAGGTCATACATATCAACTCCTTTTAGTTGCTTTTGTGCATATGCCGTCTTTTGTTGTTTCATGGTTTCTGAGTTGATCGGTTTCTATAATTAATCTTCTGTCAGAATTGACGGTTCTCTGTATCTCGGAGACATCAAACCACCATCTGTGAGCTAAAATGATTGGCCGATCGATTATTTTTCTCTCTCCAAGAAATTCCATGGCTGATGCAAAGCTGCTTGAAGCAGACCATCTGCTGGAAAGAATAGCCAACTCCAGTTTCAGCAAATGAATATTAGAGAATGAGAGATCGATTCCGCAATGCACTCCATCTTATAGTTTGCAGCTTTGCCCTTTTGCACATGCGGATTATAGAACTTCTGACTGTCCTTCTGCTTTGAATACTGTGGATTTTTGTCTGTCGATGCCTGACTTGAACATGTGATCTTGTCTTGTTCCTTCCTTTATAAAACTCACCCTTTTGTTCATAGGCTTTCTCATGAGTTTTCCTCAGTGTTACCTTCATTTATCCGATGGATATATCAGTTCTTCTTAGTCATGGGAGGCATCTCTTCTTGCAAATATTTTCGGGAAGCATAACCTACTACTGTCCCTTGATGAACTTTTGTTAAACAGAGCTTTGTAGTTGGATGGTGCTATGAAGATTGTAGTTGCTGTCAGTGTTGTTGAGGGACGATTATCCATAGTATATGCTCTGTAGTTTGTCGACGTAGCAAATCCCCAATCTTAACTTATTGGTGCTGACCTTATTTCTTGGGGAACATATTTCTGAATCAGTGTCAGCTTTCTTGAAGGCTGAGTCATTCACGAGGCGTCTGTTCCTCTTTTGACCGAACGCTTGATCGGCCTATAAAATAAGTCATCTTTATCTCTTTTCTTGTACCTTTGATGCAATGTCTTTTATCTTCTGTGAATCATGTTTGCCTCTATTTCTTATTTCTCTCTATGGACTTCTGGTATCTTTGCCGATAATCACTCATCTCTTCTCCTTAATCTCCTAACTGTGATGATGTATAAAGGATCTTAACGAGCATCAATGCTCATGGTGCAAATCAGCGAGCGCCCACGTCGAGACAAAAGCTAGGTCTTTGACTTGTGATTTCCACAGACGAGAAGAAATTAGAAGTTCCAGAGACCAGGAGGGTGCACCTTCTTGAGGAATGAATCAAGTAGATGGCGAAATAAACATCACCAAGATGTATTTGAAAAAGGCCAAAGATTTAGAGAACTCTTGATGTAATTCTTTTTAGCCGATGTGATCGGCTTTCTAGTAAATTTTAGCAGATGTAATTAACTTTTGCTTTATTGCATTTAACAGATAGTCGCCTGCATAACCCACGCCTCTTTTGAATGATTTCTTTCTTTTGACAGCATTTACTGTTCGTCTCATGACCTTTCTAAATTATGACGGATGAATGCTTCTCATCTGCTCTTGAATGCCATCATACTTTCAATGTCAACATGTGGCTCTGATCTGTCTTTTCTATGCATCCCTCCTATAAAACTCATCTTGTAATCCAATGGTTCTTCACTTGTTCTCTTTCGTAGGCTTTCTTTTTCCTTTTAGCCGAAAATTTCTGGATCGGCTTCTTGCTTTTAGGGATGGAAGGCATTTTCCTCTTGGAGTGTATTCAAGAAGACTTAAAGCTTTGTTTGCTGCCACAAGTGTCTCCTTGAAATAGTTTTTCTTCATGTCGCTGCCAGTAAGCTTGTTGATGTCTTCATTAACATTGAGGAATACCCCTTTTTACTTTCTCCTCTTCTGGAGTACAGAGTCTTTTCCCCTAATAGCTTCTGAGCGCTCCTCCCTTTTTGGGGAAACGGATCACTGAAATCAATGTCAGCCTCTGAAAACTGAGCCATTCACAAAAGAATTGTTTCCAATTTGACCAGATCTGGTATCTTTTTTGATTCCTTCTTATCTTCTTCGGCATCCATTTCCTCTGGTTTGGGCTATAAATAGCAACCGAATGTTCATCGACTCTCCACTCCTTCCACCATGGCGCAAAGGATAGATCTGATAGGGTGTTGGCTTTTGTTGTTTGATTGTTCCTTTCTTCCCCTTTCTTACCATGTCTAGAAGAATTCTTGTGAAGTAGTGTAGCATCACCTCACCTTCTCCAACCCTTCTTGCGAAGCCAGGATGTACAACAACTAGAAGAATCCTTGTGAAAAAGCATGGGTTCAACGGCTGAAGGGAAGGAGCAAGGTAGATTGTCTCACTGCACCGGTGTCGGAAGAAGAGCGCGCCAAGGGGACGACCATCTTGGTCATCAACTTGTGAAGCTCTTGGCGGAAGATCACAGATTCTGGGGAAGATCTTAGTCTTCTGTTTCCTCTTCGCGGCACCGCATCTCTCTCTGATGTTGATCGACTCTCATCATACGCGAGATAGGATAATTATCTTCTAATTTATGTACCCCACTGATCTTCTATGAAGATGTAAATATACGTGGGAATGGATCAACATCCATAACCCAAAGAAGAAAAATCCAGTAAGATCCTAAATTATAAAGCTCACATCCAATCCAATCCAATTCACTCACTCAAAATCCAATATCCAACAATATAATCCAACCACCACCAGGTTGACTACTCAGATAAATCTATATGTGGGACACATGTCCAGAGCCGGACCCTAGAATTAAAAGCTCGCGTTCACACTATAAATTTTAGCGGATTTGACCGAAATTTGGTGAGATGCCTTAACATGACAGTCCGCTACTCAGTGCAAATTGGTGAAGCCAAATCTATATGTGGGACCCACGTCTAGAGCCGGACCCTAGAATTAAAAGCTCGCGTTCACACTATAAAATTTTAGCGGATTTGACCAAAATTTGGTGAGATGCCTTAATATAACAGTCCGCTACTCAGTGCAAATCGGTAAAGCCAAATCTATATGCGGGACCCACGTCCAGAGCCGGACATTAGAATTAAAAGCTCCTGCTTGGACATCCAATACTGATTGGACATCCAATTTAATTTAGCATGTGGACATCCACATCCAAAGTAATCCAGTCCAACAAAGTCCAAAAGGAAAAAATCCAATTGGATTTGGATTTTCCAAAATCCATTACCACGTCTAGATGTAAACACGATGTACTGAAATATGAGGAAATATATATATATAGTGTTTTGCAATAATGCACCTGGGTGCATTTTGTATAGAGAATGCACCATCCTAATTTCAATTGATAATTACTCAGTTGCAACTAGACCGACTCTAGTTGAAATTGGTTCGGGTCGGGTTACAACTAGTCTGGTCTAGTGGCAATTGGTTCGTATCCAGTTGGAAGTTGCAACCGCTCAAAATTGTTGCAATTAGTTCCGTCGAGTTGCAATTAGTACAATATCATAGTTGCAATTGGCCTAGTGTCGCGGTTGCAATTGGTTTACACGCAACTTCAGCAACTAGTTGCAACTGGTCTGATTGCAGTTGGTCCGCATCCAATTGCAACTGGTTTGTTTAGTTGCAGTCGCGTATATGTAATTTGCGAGAGTTTGTTTATTTGTTGTACAAAGTGTTTTTCCGTCGAGATGCAATTAGTATGGTGACATGTTGCAATTGGTCTAATCTAGCTGCTGTAATTGGTTGTAACTACAGAGTCTGTGCATTTGCTATACAAATTGCACCTTGTTGCATTTTAGCCTCGCCCTATATATATATATATATATATATCTGTGTGTGTGTGTGTGATCATATTTTTGTTCTAAGGGCGGTTGTTACATCGGCTATAAGTGTTTGAACACTTTTGATTTTACAATTTTTTCACTAAAGGCGATAACTCAGTATCGGCTATCATCCGAAATCTAAATCGGCTAAGAAGCCAGAAGTAGTAATCAATCTAATTTTCGAACTTGTTTTGGTCTTGACGAGCATCGGCCTTGTCTTGTTGAAGTCCAATCCTCTCAATCGGCCAATGCAACTTTCTGTTCTTTCCTTTATATTTGAGAACCGATCGCCTGGATCGGCTGAAGCTCGAAGTCAGACATCTTGAGGAAATCTGTCTCCCACACTTTCCCTGATATGTAGATAACTTTATCAAAATTCCACTGTGTATCAGTTGCTGCAATATGGAAAGACGAATCAGCGTTGACTACTTCCACCGAGTCTCCAATCCATTGAATCACGCATTGATGCATAGTAGATGGAATGCAACAATTGGCGTGAACCCAATCTCAACCAAGTAACAAATTGTATGATCCTTTCTCCTTGATGACGAAAAAGGTAGTTGGAAGGGTCTTGCTGCCGATTGTCAGATCCACACAGATAGCACCCATTGCAGATGATGAGTTCCCCTCGAAATCAAGTAGCATGATATCGGTCTTGGTTAAGTCTTGCTCACTTTTCCCAAATCTTCGAAGCATCGAGTAAGGCATGAAATTGACCGATGCACCACCATCGACTAGGAGCCTCGTGGCTGGCTTCCCATTGACAAGCCCTTTGAGAAACAGAGCTTTCATATGTTGACACTTTTCCTCATCTGGTTTTCAAAACTAACCAACATCAGATCCAAGGTTAACTGAGCCGATCCTAACTCCTCATCTGAACTTTCTTCATCTGAGTTGTCTTCGAGAGTCATGAATTCTTTAGGAAGCATGAAGACCATGTCAACACCTGCCATCGATTGACCTTCTGTCTTATTATCAGCTCTGGGTTTAGGTTGCCAGATTTGGGATCAGACCTTCTTGTTGTCAAGTGCTTGCTTTTCAATTTCTTTTTGTTGTTCCAATTGTCGCAAGCGCTGGACTCTCCTCTTCGGAGACTTGGTCAAACCTTTTGGGCACCACCTAAGTTGATGGGCTTCATGTTGGCTTTTGTCTTCGTATGTAGCATTAGGCCATTCTGGATTTCTTGTCAACACGTCTTCATCAGGGACCCTGCTGTCAGCCATATCTTCTAGCCAATTGGGTCGACTATCTTGGCGCTTGCCCTCAAGCCGATCATGTACATTGGTCTTGCCTCCCAGCCGATCATGCACGCTAGCCTTTCCCCCCAGCTGATCATATACTGAGACGCGTTGTTTGTGGTGCTCTTGTTGATCTTGTTTGGTGGGCTTTCTGACCTTGTTCTCAAAACAATGCCTTTTGGATGACTGCCCTTCTGAATAGAAACCTTCACATTCTAGATAGTTGTCAGATGTTGGAAGCTTGATCCCTTCTTCCTAGCATTATCTGAAAAATGAACATCTTCGGTGCCCTGCATTGCGTCTTGCCCATTCTTCCTTTTCCTTGATCTGCTTCTGTTGGCGCTGGAATTTGCTCAGAAGAACCTGCGAAGTAACCTGCTTTTTTGAGCCTTTTGAATTGATTCCTTCTTCAAGCAATCTCTTCCCTTTGGCTTCTTCAGCTGTCATCTGAGTCTCAAGATCAATGGTTCCTTTATTTTTAGCTGATTCAGATGTTAAAACCTTTGCTTTGGTTGTTTCAACTGTGTTAGTAGGAAAAGGGTGTTGATCGATCTTCATCAGCTTTCCTGATTTCGAAGGTGTCTCAAACTTTAGCTTTCCATGATCTATGGCACTTTGATCGAAACACCTTGCACTCCTCAGTGTTGTGAGATGTAGCATTATGCCACTTGCAGTACTTGATCTTCTTTAGTTCTTCAGCACTTGGTATAGTATGGTTTTGTGACAACCTAATCTGTCCTTGTTGAAGGAGAAGATCAAATATCTTGTCAGCTTTGGTTGTGTCAAAGCTTAACTTTTCAGGCTCCTTTTTGCCGAAGGGGCATGCAATCGGCTTCCTATTTGCGACCCACTCAGCCAAATTGACTTCGGCTTCTTCTTCATTATCAGAGCAATCTACATAGGACACCCGCTTCTGAAAATTCCTTCTGGGCTCATATGAGCGATTGCTTTCATGACTTAACCGATGGAGTATTTGGCTGATATTCTCGAACTCTTGCGAAGCATACTTCTCCCTAATAGATGGCAAGAGCCCTTGAAAAGCCAACCCTGCTAGCAGTTTGTCGTTCAAAGATAGGCTGTAGCACTTGTTCCTCATCTCTCTAAACCTTTGGATGAAGTTGGGTATTGATTCATCATCCCTTTGTCTTAAGCTAGTAAGATCAGTAAATTTCATCTCATGAATTCCCGAGAAGAAGTACCCATGAAACTGACTTTCCAGATCTTCCCAACTCTGAATTGAATTGGCTGGGAGTAATGTAAACCACACAAAAGCTAGCCCTGACAGAGAGGATGAAAATAACCGAACTCTTAATGATTCATTTGTTCCTGCCTCTCCACACTGGATGATGAAGCGAGTGACATGCTCAATGGTGGAGGTGTCATCTTGGCTAGTAAACTTGGTGAAGTCGGGCACCTTGAACCTTTGAGGAAACAGGATCTGATCAAAGGATGTAGGGTAAGGTGTCCGATACATGTGCGTTTGCTGCTTTGGCTTTAACCCGAATTGATATTGCAGCATATTTGTGACTTTAGCCATGAAACTCTTATGATCAATCGGCTGAGGACCTGCCGAAGGATATTGATGACCTGAAGCCATGACAATTGTTCTTGGTTGTTTCTGAACAATCGGATGAATAACCGAAGAGTTAGGAGGAACCTAGTGTTGCCTTGGGATCTCAATGCTATGTGGTGATCCTTGAAGTAATTGTTCAGCCGAAAAACCTAGATTTCCTTGGTTTGTTTGTGGAGCAATCGACTGTTGTACGTATTGGATATTTTGGTAATCCTGAATCTGTTGCTCTTGATACGGTGGTGTAGAGAACAGAGGAGGATCTGTCATTGCTTCCAATAGTGCAGCTTGATCATAGCCTCATTGTATTCTTCATGCAGCTTAGCAGCTTAATTTCTAACTGCAGATGCCTTCATGGCTGTTGTCATATGCTCTGGTTCTATATGGTGACTTACGATCGGCTGGCTAACCAAAAATCTACCTGACAAATTTGACTGTAGTGCCATCTCCGGAGTCTTCTGAACCCTTAGAGGAGCAGGTAGTGGTTTAGCCATGTAAGCATGCAGTGGTGATACATCATAACTCTGCTGGCTTTAGGATCTTTGATCGAAGAATGTGAATGTAATCCCTTTGTCATGATGAAAAGTATTACCCACCAAGTTGTTGAACTTTGCTGCATAAGGGCCAGTATACTTGGGAACTACTATAGTCTTCTTGGTTGACTCTGGTGCAGAACTCACAAGCATGCTGTACTTTGGATTTGTAGGAGTACTAGATACGAAACCCTGAAACCCTGGTTGATTGAATCCTACAGTTGTTGACGGCGGCATGGTAGCAGAGGAGTAGTTGTAACAATCTCAGGAGTAGAAGTAGTAACTGGCTGAGAAACCGGCAACACCTCCTTGAACTTCTTGTTAGTCATGAATGGGAAAGCCACATTGGGTTGATAATATGATGGTCCCCTATAAGAACTCATGACTTCTTCCATGAGAATCTCCTTCACGTTGTTCTGCACTGTATTATTAAAGACAGAAGAATGATCAATTAAAGCGTCATGCATAGCTTTTGTCATCATGTCTTGAAGTCTTCCGGGATCGGCTTGTATTATGATCTCTGTAGGCTTTGGAAGAGGATTTTTCTTCACCGCTCCTTCCCTAGTGAGACCGAAACTACCCATTAGAAGCTGACCATACTCTGCCATGCAATTCTCGTATTCAGCTTTGTCAGCTTCCTTAAGTTGATCCATAGTGATTGGTTGGATGTTGTCCTTGTGGACTTCATCAAACTTCTTGGAGTCTTTAGACATTGTTGTGTTTCTTCGTGTCCCATCGGGCGTGCCAAGATGTGTTGACGCAAAAAACGGAATAAAATCCACCGCGACAGCATGTAATGGATCCCCGAGGTGTAACAAGGAGTGCCAGCCAACCTGACCTGTTGATCAGCACGGAAGAGGATAAGAAGTTAAATACGAGGTTGATCGGCTAGAGAACCGATAGATGTCTTCCACGTGAGCACAGCGCAACCGCCCTGATCGGTCGATGTGAGATCGAACGGGATCGGCCAGCTGATCGGCAGCCGAAGTGCAAGTATGTTTAGAACGGCTAAGGTCAGCCGATCTGATGATGTCAGCGATGAGGCAGGCCTGGATCGGTTGTGAGGACGGTGCGTCTGATGACGCAGCGAGAGCTTAGCCTTCTCATCTTCGTCGCACAAGATGGATTTTGCGGCATGGCACACTCCAAGAAGGGTGGGATGCATAGCTCAGATTCGAACTCTGACTCCGAGGAAGAGGTACGACATGATCCCAACTTTTTGCTAAAGGAGAATGCTAAGCTGAATGAGTTGCTTGATAACCGTGATGATGTGCTTAGGAAGACCAACAAGGAGAAGAGAGAGTTTAGGTCCTTGCTAGGTGATCCTAAGGACAAGATAGTTGAGCTTGAGTCTTTGCTTGTTGATGCTAGAACTGAGATAGACTCTTTGAAAGCTGCTCCTGTTGTTTCTGATGAGATTGATTGTAGTGATTGCAATGTTTTTCTGGCTGACTTGACTGCTCTCAAGGAGAAGCATGCCTCAACTCTTGAGGAACTAGATGTGCTTAGGATTGAGTGTGATGAATTGAAATCTAGACCTGGTTGTTAGGTGCTTACACTTCTTGTCCTGTGTTGCATGCTAGGCTAGATGAGTCTCACACCAGGATAGTTTCTCTTGAGGCTGCTTTGAAAGATCCCATTCCTACATCATGTTCTACCTGTGAAATGCATGCTTTGAAAAACATGGAACTTGCACACTATGTTGACCGTTTGCAGGATGAAAATGATGAGTTGAGAAAATTGATGGGGCGGTTGTCTGGGCATGAGCCACAATTGAGTTTGATGTTGGCTCAGTTTAAGAGGTTTGATGGTCAGGCGTTGGGGGCTGGCAAGAGTGGTAAGAAGAGTGGTGAGGGAGAAGAGAAAGCTGGAGAGATTCCTATTCCACCTCACACTACACCAATGAACAAATTCAAACCCAAGCCAAACTATCTCAGAAACAAGCTTGATACAACCCCAGATCCACCAGTGTTCCCCACAAGTCAGAAAACTACCAGAAACCCGTCAAGTTTGTGAGTACCCAGGGGTGTCTTTGGTGGGAAGTCAGGAGAGAAAGCTGTTGAGAAGCCCATAGAGAAGCCACAGCCTAAGCCACAACCGATCCGCTTCCATTGTGAGTATTGTGGGAGGGATGGGCATAAGGATGAGTTCTGTTTCAGGAGGAAGAGGGATGAGAGGTTTGCTAGGGAGATGGCAAACAAGGACAGGTACCCCCTTCCTCATGGTGTGCCTGAGCCTCGTAGAGGGCTTCTACCAAGGGGTGAGGTGTTTGTGCGTACAGTTCCCACTCGTGGAGGTGGAGGTGGTTTCCCTCAGAGAGATAGGCGTGTTGGGTTTGGGCGTGGTGAGTTTGCTGGACGTGCTCCTGCTCATGACCGTTACGAGTTTGGGAGGCACGATTAGAGCTTTGGGTCTCAGATAGACTATGAGCCACGTTTTCCCCCTCGTGGTGTGCGTACTCCTCCAGTGAGACGTGACAGGTTTTTTGGTGGTAGGCGTGAGAGGGCTCCGCCTAGAGGCTTTGATAGGATGGATTTTGCTAACCCTTCTTTTGAGAAAATGGCTCGACACTGGTTTAACTCTTTTGGTACTAACCCCAGTGTTGAGTTGCTTGCTCATTCTCGTCCTTGTTTTTGATTGCAGGTGGGAGGCTTGGAGGACTTTTGGTTGATCGACTCCGGTTGTTCACGTCACATGACCGGAGATCGTGGGTGGTTCTCCAGCCTCACCCCGGTGAGTACTAGGGAGTACATCACTTTCAGGGACAATGGGAGAGGACGAGTGCTTGCTGAAGGTATGTTGAAGGTGAGTAGCAAGGTGACCCTAAAGAGTGTGACTTTGGTCAAGTCACTTGGTTTTAACCTGTTGTCAGTATCCCAGTTGCTTGATGAAGGTTTTGAGGTTCGTTTTTAGTTGGGTGCTTCACGTGTGCTTGATTCTCGAGGCGATCTTGTCTGTACGATCGTCCCCGAGGGTCAAATCTTTCGTGCCAATTTTTCCCAGTCTGTTGGTACTCCTTGATGCTTTGTTGCTGGTGTTTCGGCCGAGCTTTGGAAATGGCATACGAGGTTAGGACATTTGAGCTTTGAGTTGCTTTCCCGCTTGAGTGGTCTTTTGCAGTGATCTTGGTCTTGATCATCAGTATTCTTCTCCATACGTTGCTTGCCAGAATGGCATAGTGGAGAGGAAGAACCGGACCCTTTGTGAGATGGCCAGGACGATGCTCGATGAGCATAGGACTCCTAGGCGTTTCTGGGCCGAGGCGGTCAATACCGCTTGCTATGTCTCAAATTGCATCTTCCTTCGTGCTTTCAAAAAGAAGACCTCTTATGAGCTAATGCATGGGCGACAACCCAAGGTGAGTCACTTTAGAGCTTTTGGTTGCAAATGTTTCATTCTAAAGAAGGGAAAATTGGATAAGTTTGAGTCTAGATGTTAGATGGTATCTTCCTCGGTTATGCGGTTGACTCTAGAGCATATCGTGTGCTCAACTTTGAAACCGAATCATGGAGACTTGCGAGGTAACCTTCGACGAGACATAACCATGTAGCTCTTCTGCTTTTGAGTGTGCAGGTGACAAGGAGATTGGAGCGAGGATCTTTGAGGATCAGAAGGATGGAGATGGAGATGAAGACGATGATGGTGGTGATGCTCCCGAGGCTGATCGTGTACACACTACTTCCACTACGACGACGACGATCGAGGATGGTCCATCCCCTACACCCACTACGACTGAGGCTGTTCGAGTGGAGGCTACTGCTGAGGGGGAGGTTGTGTCCAGGCGAGAGGCTCCCCGGTGTGTACAGGTGGATCACCCACTAACGACGATCATAGGTGACCTTCATGAACACACTACACGGTCGAGTTCAAGGAACACTTCTCATTTCGCTCACTCTGATTTTGTTGCTTCGTTTGAGCCCAAAGATATTCGACACGCTTTGTCTGACGAGAATTGGTGAATTCCATGCATGAGGAGTTGGAGATTTTTGAGAGAAACCAAGTTTGGGTGTTAGTCGATTCACCACCAAATTGCCATCCCATAGGTACCAAGTGGGTGTGGAAGAACAAGGAAGGTGAAAATGGGATGGTTGTGATAAACAAGTCGAGGTTGGTGCCTCAGGGGTTCAACCAGAAAGAGGGTATAGATTATGAGGAGACATTTGCTCCTGTGGCCCGTTTGGAGGCAATTAGGACCCTTCTAGCCTTTGCCGTGGCTAAAGGGTTAAAGTTGTACCAAATGGACGTGAAGAGTGCTTTCTTGAATAGGGTGATAGAGGAAGAAGTGTATGTGAGGCAACCCCCGGGGTTTGAGAGTCAAAAATACCCACACCGTGTATACAAACTCCAGAGAGCGCTTTATGGGTTGAAACAGGCACCGAGGGCTTGGTATGGTAGGCTGAGAGGTTTTTTTGCTGAGTAAGAGGTTTGTGATGGGTACAATTGATAAGACCCTGTTTCTCCTTAAGCATGGAAATGACCTTTTGATTGTTCAGATTTACGTGGATGACATAATCTTTGGTGGCTCTTCTCATGATCTTGTCGCCAGATTTGCAGATGACACGAGCAGGGAATTTGAGATGTCCATGATAGGTGAGCTGCAGTTTTTCTGAGGACTCCAGATCAAGCAGTGGAAGGATGGGACGTTTGTACATCAGGTGAAGTACACCAGGGACATGTGTTGACGGTCGATATTTGCCATTTTTATGACCATCAACTCCTGCAAATTGGAGCATGAATTGCACATTCACACTAGAATAGGTGCTTAAACTCATACTTTCCACCAGTGTCGATGTCTATTCGAATGCAGGTATTTAGCATAAGAAATGGGAGGAATCCATGCACTTTCACTCCACTCCAATCCAAGGCACTCAAATGCTGGCCAATCAGGGGCTGCCACATGGATTCTCCTGGACCCATGATGTCACCAATCCATGTGAGGGACTCTCGACGAATCATACGCTGCCACGTCAGCATCACATGGATCCATGGGCCCACTTTGCCAACTAAACCGCCAGGAAACGTGCCATGCACAGAGGAGAGGCACTAGGGCCCACATGGAAGCGAGCCAAAGGAAGCACAGGCCAGATGGCCGGCCAGGGGTTTCGGCCGACCCTAGGATCGACCGAACCGACCTAGGGTCGGTTGATCCTCCCCGTCCACGTGTCGCTCGCTCATTGGTCCTTGGCTGCATTCCCGGGTGTTTAGAGGCACTTTGAGCCCTGGAGCAAGCCTCCTCCTTGTCTATAAATAGGAGGGGAGGGGCTCCATTTCACACACACCACCAAGCTCTCAAGTTTCACTTCTCTCTTGTGTAGCTCTCTCTCCCTCTCTCCAATTCTGCCCATGAGAGGTGATTCTAACCTCTATGTGGTAGAATGGTGATGAGGAGAGATCTAGATTAGGATTAGTTGAGAGGTAGAGTAGGGGTGAGGAGTGAGTTGATGTCCTCGTGGATGCTTGTTCTTCATTTAGATCAGAATGAGTATTTCAGCATTTCTTATTTAGACTATAGTGGACATCATGTATGATTGTTTTGTTCTTGTGTTCGTGGCTCGTTCATAAGTTAGAGGCTTGTGTTCTTCATGACACAAGGCTTCGATCCATTAGAGCCATAGCAGTAGTTCATATACCTGTTTGCATGCTCTGATCCTGTTTAGTTAAGTAAGTCCGCTATATCTCGTTTGTCTGCATCCATAGCTTCCTTTCTGCTCCGTAGCTCAATGAATAGATCTGATTCCGATCTTTCCCTTGTTTGTGGGACCGTATCTATACAGTTGCTATAGTGTAGTTAGCGGGTCGACAGACGTAACTACACTATAGTATTTTATTTGGGGTACAGACGTGGTTTCTAGGCCCTGGTTTTCCTGCGAAGACCACGTACGATCGTAGCATAGAGGTAGGCCGCAGTGGTGACAGCCTGTTGGACGCTTTGTCAACCCTCTACGTCGCGTACCGAGTTGGGCTCGCTTGCCAGCACCTTGGAGTGTTGTTGCCCCGCGGGGATGACTGAGACCTGACATAATACATCTTGAGACCTAAGTCCCTTAAGGAAGTGCTTCTTGTATCCCGACCTATCCCAACGAAAGCTTGTGTCCTTGGATAGACCCTCTCTGGTTACTCTCCGTCCTAGGAACGAAACCTGACGGGAATACTCATTCTCCTAGGGAGAAGTGCTACAACGGTGTATCCGTGTGCTTGCGGATTCGTTCGCACTCGTCAGTGTACCCGGGATTTTCTTACACGCTCACGCTAGTGCGCCAGTGGTGGTGATGTTAAGAAACGCCAACAAGCATTTCTGGCGCCGTTGCCGGGGACGGTTGTTGTTAACCTTCGAGCCCGTCTATCCTCGTATTTATCTTTTTTTCCTTTTTCTTCTACCTTCACCCCTGTTACCCTTTTTGAGATATCCCTTTTGTTTTCTTTACTTCGACCTCTACCCCCGCTACCCATGGAAGGTTATCCTTGTAAACACCTTCCGCCTTCGAGGAGTGAACCCTCAGAGCCATCTTCGTCAAGACCCACTCTTACATCTGGCTTTTGGCTTCACCCCTCTCTAATGAACCTAATTCAGGACCTATCCTTCTCGGGGTTAAGTCATGAGAACCCCTTTGATCATGTGAGAGACTACGAGCGTCTGATTGAAATTCAGGGTAAAACCAGAGAATCACCGGATGCTCGGAAAAGAGAGTGTTTCCCGCTATCCCTCTCCCGGGAAGCGCGGGATTGACACCATTGTTTTGGTAGAGACTACCATACTTGGGAAAGGTTGAGAGCAGCTTTTTGCTCCCACTTCTTCCCACTACGACGTGTCATCTCGTTAAGGGCAAAGATTCTCTGTTTCAAGCAATGTGCGGAGGAATCACTAGGAATGGCGTGGAATCGTTTCGCCTCCGCGGTGGAAGATTGCCCAGTCCTCTACATTCCCGATTGGATGTTGCTTTAGCACTTCTGGTTTGGATTGCAGAAGGATGATGCCATGAGGCTTGATGCTCTTTCCGGATGATCCTTTGTGCACCTAGATGTTGTCGAGGGAAAAGAGATCGTGGACAATCTCTGAGATTTCACCTCCCCTTGCATCCTGGTCAATGAGGCACCTACCAGAGGAAATGTTGAGCCACCTAGATCCGTATTCAGCCAAGTCCGAGGTTTCATATCCACTCTGTCTGAGCTCTGGCTGAAGCTGTAATTCTTGAATAGTAGGAGTCTGAGGGAAAGATTTCGTGGCATGAGATCTACCCTTGGGTTCCCCTCTCGTGCATCTTCTTAGACCTTCTCCCCGAGACTTTGTCTCGTGGGAGGACAGAGATAGTAATTCGGAAAGAATGACCATTCCCGGCCAGGATGACTTGTTCAATCCTCACTACTATCTCCTAAGGAGGGTATGAGAGGCCTATCGTGTTTCTACGTTAAGGTCTGAGCTGAAGTGCTTTGCACTGAAGTTTCGTATAAACCAAGACATCGGTCTCTGCTTCATTATCCTTTGGATTCATCCATCAGACCGAAGGAGCACGATCATCTACCGATCGAATGGAGTGCATTCACTTTTTATCCTGAGCACATCGATCGATGCCGATCAGTCAGGAGAAGCTTGCACTTCGTATCTTATACCTGACTTGATCGATGCCCAATGGGAGGTGCACTTTCCAGCTTATCCATAACCCCCATTGGAAGCTTAGGCCAGACTTCGGAATGTTTTCATCACCCTGATGAGGACATCGAACCCTCTGCCTAAGGTAAGAGCGACAAAATCTTGCTCTTCGTCCGAACTCTGGTTCCCGATCGTACACCGGCCTCTGGAAGTGCATGCTCTATCCTCTTTGAAGGCCGAGTGTCTTTCTGAGCTTGAGTTCACTCGGAGATCGGTACCTATTGGTGAAGCACTTGCCTCAGTGCTTGATCTTTTCGTCTCTGAGTTTCGCGACTCCAGTGCTATGGTCCTCGAGTCCCATGACCACCTCAGGGAATGCCTCGACCTCTCTGGGATGATCGTGCTTGCCCTCAGCCTTGATATACCTTTTTGTGCTCGAGTTCGTATATGCACTACCCTTGCAGATCAGAGATTATCATCATATCAACATTGTCTGCAAGGAGATGGTCATGAGTTGAGAAGGAGATCACAAGACACCCGCATCCTGAGTACTCTTGGGACTCATCTCGTTTCCCTGGGAAGAATTATCCTTCGGGTATCTTATGGACCGTGGTCATGCAAGAGAAATAAATTACCTATATAAAGAGGAGTAGGCAAAAGGTCCACAGGAAGGCAGCACCATTGTGGCAACACAAAGGCTTCGTGACTACCGTCAGAGGTGCCTACACTTTTGACGAACCGAGTATGTCGCCAAGGTGACTTTCCCCAGATTCTCTATGGTTATATTATGGTTTCGCCAAGGTTAATATATAGTGGAGGATGAATTTTCAACCTCAACCTTATCCTAGCCTTAAGCCTAAACCAACCTTTCCATCTCGGGGAATCCACTTGGGCCGTCGATCCTGAGACTTGCTGGAGCCCACACGAGAAAGGGGAGGACTAGAGGGGCCCACATGGGGCCGGCCGAACCCAGGTTCGGCCGAAACCCTGGTGCCGCCTCTCCCCTTCTTCTTTCGCGTGTGCGTCTCATTCTCCTCCAGAAATCTTCCCTCTGCCGCCCGATGAGTTTTCGCATCGCGAAGATCCATCTCCTCCACCTCACCATCCTCAGCTCATCACCGCATCCATGGCCGGCTACGGTTTCACTCGGCTCAGTAGGGCGACTTCGCCCCTCACTTCAGGGGGAGGGAGCCCCTCTCGTTTCATCGACCTCAGCAACTTGGATGAGGTGATGGGGTCGCCGGAGGCCATGACTCCCGAGAGAGGCAGGAGTGTAGAGAGTACTCGCAGGATGCGCACCGACTCCCCGGTGCAGTCGTCCCGGCGAGGCTCCTCCTCCCCGCCTTCTTTCCCGGTCAGGATGGCCACCATGGGGAACAAGACCGCTGCCAAGCGCGTCTTGTTTGACGATCCCCCTGGACCACCTCTGAAGCCAGGAGAGTGCTATGTTGGGTCTGACTTCAACAGCTATGGAGAAGCTTTCTGCCATACTTATGAGCAGGATGTGTGGGACGAGTTCCCACTGCCACAGACTCGGTGCAAGATCTTCGGAGTGAAGACAGCCACTGGAGGCTATGGTACACCCTACCATAAGCTGCCTCGGTGGGAGTGAGTCCTCACCAAGATCATTGCAGACATCCACATGAATGGCGCCAAGAAGACCCCTACCCTAGCGAAGCTAGCCAACAAACTAGCTGATCTGTTCTTGGAGCATGAGAAGCTAGTTGAAGGGCTGGCTAAGCAGAGTGATGAGTACCGTGAGCTCAGGCTTGAGTATCACCAGCTAGAGGAGGACATGACCCAAAAGCTGCAGAGGTTAGCAGTTGCTGAGTGAAAGGAGCAGATCCTTTCCGAGTAGTGGGGATTAGCCCCAACTTTAGTTCATTAGGCGCTAGTCTAGGTCTAGGCTTGATTTCCCTTTATTTCATTCATTTCCTTTGCATGTGTGTAAAGCGCCTAATCACTTCGTTTAAAACATTTGGATTTGAATAAAGTGACTCACCAGTCATGTAACCCGGTTTAGCCACCCTTTGTGTCATTACTTTGGTCTCTTTGATTTAGAGGAGATCTAGGTTCGAGACAGTGTGGGGGAAGAGCCACGACTCTCCCAATGCAGGCACGACATTTCCCGTACGTACCCACTGCGAGCACTCCGCGCTAGCAGATCGATCACCTACCGAGAACCTAAACGGGACCCGCACGAGTTCACTCCTTTGGAGAGCCTCTAACAGTTCATCTCCCATGCACAGCGCCGGTTTGCATCTCGACAACTCACTCTCTGTCATTCCTGAGTTTTATAAGCTATATCTGTCTATCTCTAAACTAAAACTCGAATGATGATGCTAAAGATCACCCAGCTCGCCTATACCTGAGTAGACTCACATATGCTTTATTCCTTGTTATCTACCTGATGCTTGTGAACCATAACCTTCTTAAGGACAAGCATGTTCACCTAAGTTATTGACAAGTAAGATATGGCTGGATGATATGATCTATTGCACTGATGACTAACTCTCTTGGGGAATTTATTTTTGAAAACACAAAAAGCTCCTGGAAAGGCTCCTCTTTGATATGCCTCTGTCCCATTAGAGTCATATGATCTTTGTAGGTAAGAACCTTCGATTCATATGCTGCTTGTTATTACTTTGAGCTTTGTCAAATCCTGTGACCCTTGTGAGAATTCTTCTCATCACTTTCACGATCAAGATATATGTGCACCCCACCTATTTCCCCCTTGTTATGCTTCTACACTGGAAGTTAGCATTGTATCATTTATCCATTTCACAAAAAATAAAGCTCCATATGTGGTGTGACCTCTCTCTCCAGAAGGGTCCTTCAAAAAGGGGCATGGGCTATGAAAAAAAAGAGAAAAGAAAGATACATGCTCAAGGCATGATGAAAAAAAAAGAGAGAGGAAGAATAGCCCATGTCCAAAATAAAGGAGGAAAAGGAGAGGGGTGGTCATGCAGAGAGGAGTTCCATAATTTTGGTGGTAATAACTAGTGTCCATTCCGGGGCTAGTGTCCACCTTACCATCAACCCACAGTTCTCACCACATATATGTATGGTAATATCTAGCACCCATTTCGGGCCTAGTATCTACCTTACCATACACACCATAGCCATACCGGTGCACATCTTGATCTGATGGTATGATTTGATTTTCTCTGTGGATCCAGTCTTTGACTTTTCAAAATATGTGATGCAAGTATGCTTTCTCTTTACCCTACCCTGAGCTCCACATATAACCATCATTAGAAGTAGGATGAAGAAAGGCAACTGCCTTAGTGAGGACATATACACTTTGAGCGATCTGAGAGAATCAAATGAGGAAGCCACCAAGAGTTTTGTTTATGAAATTTTGCAAAACCCCAAGGTGTTTATCATCAGGTGCATAAGTGACTTGATTCACAGCTGTCCTACTCTTCAATCACTCAAGGGAACATGACAGCCACTACACAGAGGTTCACAAGAGCAAGGTATGACTTGGAATATCTCTTATGTCTGTCTTACTCTTTGGTATTCGTGACCCACTTGGCTTTGTTTCCCCTTCACTCGGGACGAGTGTTGACATTTCTTAACGCAACTACAAGAGAATGGATTTAGAATCCATTCCTGATAATGGCGTCAGAAATGCTAGTTGGTATTTATTAAGCCTACAGAAATATTATGATAGATAATCCGCAAGTGCACGGATACCGGTGAGCATTTCACCCGGGGTGATGGGTTTTAAAATATCGTATCCACAGGGAAGATAGGATGGATGTAACAGTTGACTAGGGATGGCAGTAGACTACTTTATGAGACTTTGATGGAATGGCACATACTTTAACAGGGGTAAGCCAAATGATAAAGTAATGATAATTTAGACAGGCAGAGGAACACGTGGAGCATAGAACATACTACTTCCTAGCTAGATTAGACTTGGATTTACTTAAGAGACACAATTCTATATAGCATACACAGACTTAGTTATTCATCTATTCTAATGTAGCATATCATCACATATAGCATAGCCATGGATAAAGGTGAGTACCCCGAAGATTACCCAAGAAGATCAAGGACGAAACTTGATCCTCCCAAGAATCATTGTTCGACTAGTCTTATACTCGGGGGGTGGACCGCAAAGGACTCAATAGGTCTGTCACACCTACGATCTACCACACGACCCGGAGTATAAGGTGAATCCGCAAGTAAATTATATCTAAGCACCATGCTTACATATTTTCTACTACCTAGCATACGCGCGTAATATACTAGGAGCTCTACGAATAAGTGCGTAAACTTATCATTAATCATGACTATATCAAATATACTACTAGAACAAAGTAAGAACTTAGCAATTGCACACATAATATTGAAATAGCACATAGTCATTGGGAAACAATATGAGAACTGAATCTTGATGACTTACAGATCTGAATTGGAGCAAAGCCCAACTCTACTCGAATCTGACTCTCTATCTAGAACTAGGTTCTTGATCTAAGAACTAGATCTTGAACTATGAAGTAGCTATCCTATCTCTTGTGTATCCTCTCCTCCTGCCCTGGCGTCTTGATAATGATCTATGAATGAGAGACATATATCTCTGCCTCCCAGGGTGGTCTGGGCTGCTTATATAGTCCGGAGGGGAAATACGTCACCGTAGGATCAAACCGACCTAAACAAGTGGTTTAGATTGATCCTCATAGGCGGTGGAGGAAGCTTCTCGAAGTAGGGCTGAGTTGGCGGCCAGGGGGGACAGGTCGGTCCCACCGCAGGACCGATCGGCCTGTGGTAGGCTCGACTGGGCCCCGGCTTCGCGTGTGGGCTTCTTGTCCCTTCTAGATGCTTAATTTCTTGGAGTCCACATCGGTTGAGTTCGGGAGTCTTCTGGAGCCTTCTAGATTTCATTCTTTTCGCATTTTCCTAAATAGTCCCTGAAAATATATAATTCACCAAAACTCGTGGAATTTATTAGTCCAAAGCCCTATACTACTGTTGAATAATCTTTTTGATCCTTTTTCATGTACTGTTGATGCATAAAAATAAGAGTTAGTGAGCATCAACAAACTCCCCCAAGCTTACCTCTTGCTAGTCCCTAGGAAGACTCATTGTTACCAAATTAAATTCTCTTCCAAGGTAGGATGAAAAGACAGACTTTTAAACCTGCTTGTATCTACCTGAGAACATGGGGCTTTTATCTGTACTTGGGTCTTGAGAGATAGAATAATTAAGTCAAGCACCATGTCTCAAGTTCTTTAGTTTCACTATAATTCTGGAGTTTTGCAAAAGATTTTCAAGATAAAACTCAGAGTATTCCTATATGACATTTGACAGTGATGATATAATAAAACTTTCAACCTTAGCCTGCTTTTGCTTCTTCTGTTCCTGAAATATATCTCTCTCTTTAGCAATAATTTGACAGTGATGATATAATAAAACTTACCTTGGGGGCACTCCTCCCCCAAGCTGCTTGGTCCTACATCCTCCACTGGCGGAGTGTGTTCGCCAATAGTTCAGCATTCGAATCTGCAGTTTCTTGTATGTCTTCCAGTTGCTGTCCCGCCTGGTTCATCCATTGTTGTTGTTGGAGTAGCATGTCGGTGTGGGTATTCTGGGTGCTCATTTGCATCCTCATGTTGTCATGGACACTGTGGTGGAATGTTGCAGTGCGCTGATGGTCAAATCCGAAAAGGAGTTACGGGCAGGTACAAAATTTGAAGATGATGCGTGAAACTTGCCACTCCCGAATTCCTGTCTTCTAAAATCACTTGGTCCTCGAGGCAGTAAATCTCCTCCTTGGTATGGGCGGCGAGGATATGATGGTACCGGTCCTTCATATGATTGATAAGCGGCGTGTTCAGAGGGTTTGTCAGTTCCGGTGTAGTTTGATGATGAAGCTCGTGCCGACGTTCGCGGGGGTTGCTGCTAGACTGGTTGTGCCTGAAAGTTGATCAAGAAAGACTGCACAGAATATATACCGAACCCCAGGTTAGGTAACGGGATTGTGTCTTTATTGCAAATATAGAACAGTTGTCCATTGATCCTTTTGACCCATCTTCCTTGGCGAAAATACTCATAGCCGATGACATCTCTAGGAGTGTCAATGTTGATGATGGTGGCATCTCCTAGAATGCCCAAATCATCGGTTATTCGAGTGATTAGAGAGGTGCAGCTCACTTCTCCAACTAGGTTGGGGAACGAAAGCCAGTGCTCTACTAGCAGCTTTACAGGGGAGACAGCTTTTCTTTTCAAAGCAGCGTACATGAGTTGCATGTCTGCCACCCTCACACTGATGTTGTCATTTCGTGGAAAGAAAACAAGGCTTATCCACTTATGAAAGAAACGGAGAGTGGGATGCTGAATTTCATTAGTGTGTGGCCTATGTGCATTCTCTCTTCCTGAAATGTCTGCCCAAAGGTGCAGCTTATCAAAATCTTCAAGAGAAGCATCAAAATCTAGAGCGCACCCTTGTGCAAACCCCAGGGCATTGCTTAACCTCCTCCAAGACAAAGTGTGTTCTTGACGGAAGAGCCGGAAGGTTATCCCGTCAACAGTGGTTTTTAAGGTGCACAGAAAAGGTAGTCCATCCTAGCAAAAGGAACATTTGGGCAAACTCGGTATTCATACCTGTTTCCTGCATGAACTCCTCGTTGAACATAGGTGTGAGGACAAAAGTGTGTTTCTTCAACTTATCGTACCTCTCCTTCTCCTCTCCTCTCCTTATGTGAAGATGAACATCACTGGTTAGGATTTTCCGTTGTGATGGTGATGCTGAAGGTGAGGGATTTGAGATGGGTGAGGGGGACTCCTGTGAGTCAACACTCATTGATCGTTGGGAGTTAGTCCTGGAGCGAGTGCATCCAAGGAATCTCCCAAACATGGTGTCTAAGGATTTCCACACAAGGGTGTATGTGAAAGTTTTTAGAGCAAAACTACCCCTGGCTTTCTCCTCCTTACTCTCTCCCTAAACCTCCTTACTCTTGTGGCAGCACTACTGAAACTTGAAAGGAAGTTTTCTGAATTTGTTGATGTGTGAAGAATTAGGAGGGAGGTGGCCGCTTTTATAGGGCCGAGGGGGGAAGCCGGTCGGCCCTGTGGTGGGGTCGGTCGGTCACACGTGGGCCCCACTCGGGTGCCCTCTCCTCCGTCCATTTCTTGCTGCAATCCACCACCAGAATGACTGGCTTTTGAGTGGGAATAAATGAGGCTAGTGGATGATAAGATAAGGTGGAAGAAAGTGATGATTTGATGTGCATCCCTATGGCATGTGGGTCCCATGCGTAAGGGTAAAAACATGAAAATGCAACAGCAAAAATATGATAGTAAAAATATTTTTATGCCGCCACGAAAAATTATTATACGGGTTTTGACACACCGTAAAAATTATTTACCATGGGGCGTGAAAACGTTTTTACTGTAGTAAATATGGAAATGCAGAAAATATATTTTTGTGTTTTTACCGATTACCTTCGGCGAGGGTTCGTAGTTTGAGTCCTCGAACGGGACTTTCAAATCTTCTAATATTCAGGTGCATCCTCCATCTTTGGAGATAATGGTCCTTCTGGTGATATCTTCTCTTGATCGATCATGTTCGCGTTGATGCTGGGCTCTGGTCTGGGTTTGAAGGCAAACTTCTCTTCCTTTCCATTGATCTCGAATGTGATCTCTCCTCTGCATACATTGATGCATGCATTGGCGGTGCTCAGGAATGGTCGCCCGAGAATTAGTGAAACCCTGGAGTCTGGGTGCATATCCAATACCACGAAATCAACTGGCACCAAGAACTCTCGAATTTTCACTGGAACATTCTCGGCGATTCCTGATGGGTAGCGAACTGATTGATCTGCTAATTGTAAACACATTGATGTTGGAACCAAGGTAGGGTGCTTGAGCTTGTCGAAAACAACCTTGGGCATCACACTGACACTTGCTCCAAGATCACAGAGTGCATTGTTGAAGTATTGATTTCCAATGGAGCACTCTATAGTAGGGCATCCTGGATCCTTTTTCTTGATGGGTGATGTGTTCAGGATTGCCGCACTACATTCTTCGGTCAACTTGATGATCTCCGTAGTTGGGAGAGGTCTCTTCTTATTCAGGATATCTCGGATATACTTAGCATATGTCGGAACTTGCATGGCGTCTAATAGAGGTATGTTGACATAAAGCTTCTGAATTACCTCTATGAACTTCCCGAATTGATCATCAACTTGAGGTTTTCTCATTCTTCTTGGATATGGTATGAAGTTGGTGTCGTGGAAATCTTGTCTTGCTGAATCTAGTTCTTCTTGCACAACTTCTTCTACGTCATTATCCTTTGCTTCTGGAGCTTCGGCTGGTGCTACAGGTGCCGCAGATGTTGCAGGTGTTGTAGGTGTTCTAGTCGACGGTCTTGCTGTGCCCTTTGGATATGGTGGATCAGTTGTTTGCTTCCCACCCCTTGTTCGGACATTAAATACCTGCTCAGGGTTAGTGGCAACAGGTGCAACAGCAGACAATTTTGATAACTTTGATTCTAGTTTAGCATTAAAGATAGCTTGATCTTTTAAGGTTGCGGAAAAACTATCCATTTTAACATTTATGTCCTCTAGAATCTTATCATTAGCAACAAGCTTCTTAGAGAGATTATTGTTTATTTTATCCTGTTCTTCAATTAACTCCCGTAATGAAGGTTGCTTGAAATTATTACCTGGATACTTACCTGCGTAAGTCGATCGGGGTTGTAGGTCTTTTTCTTGGGTTGGTGCTGACTTATGGACCACCAAGCTTGAATTTCTTGAAATAGAGTCTTGTAAAGCTTGTCGATCCTTTTTGAAGTTGGCTCGTTCCTCAAGCCGGTTCAACAGCACGTCCATACCAGCTGATACTGCTTTCAATTCTTCATCTTCTTGTACTTCTTCACTCTGATGACAGTGTTGGGTGTTCTTCTGGGTCTAGCCTTGATTTTCTGAGATCTTCTTCATAAGTATATCGGCTTGTTCCGGAGTGAGTGACAAGAATGATCCTCCAGCAGTGGCATCTAGATGCTCAGTCGCTTTTTGGTTTAGTCCATGGTAAAAGCTTTGTAAGAGCATCCATTCTTTTATTCCATGATGAGGACAATCTGATATATATTCTTGCAAACGTTCCCATGCCTCTGGAATTGACTCGCCTTTCTGCTGCTGGAAGTTGGTGATTTTTCCACGTAAGGCATTGGTTTTGCCTGTGGGGAAAAACTTTGATAGGAAGGTTGTAGAACATTCCTCCCATGTGTTGATTTCATTGGAGTAGAACCATTGCCTTGCCCTTCCCGTTAGTGAAAATGGGAATAAGCGGAGTAGGATCGTGTCCTTTGGAATGTTCTTGATGGAGATGGTGGTGCCTTTCTCCAAAAAGTTTTGGAGATGAGCACTTGCATCTTCATGTACCTTTCCACTGAATGGATTAGCTTGCACCATGTTGATGAGGCTAGGCTTGAGCTCGAACTCATGGTTGATTTGAAGTGTTGGTCCAGTGCGGATGTTATTGATGCTTGGAGTAGAAAACTCAAGCAACGTCTTCTCAGCCATGGCTTAGGAACTTGGTGTAAAGCTTCCTTGGTTGATTTGACTCAAATGATCGAAGTGTGGTGAATCACAATCAAACCTGTTAATACCCTTCAAATAAGATAGACAAAAACAAACAAGGGTAATTCTGTTTAAGCAGAGGTTCCAAATTACAATGTCATCATAAAGTATCTAGCCATCGATTTTCAAAAAGTACCATCCAATCTTCCCCGGCAACGGCGCCAGAAATGCTTGTTGACATTTCTTAATGCAACTACAAGAGAATGGATTTAGAATCCATTCCTGATAATGGCGTCAGAAATGCTGGTTGATATTTATTAAGCCTACAGAAATATTATGGTAGATAATCCGTAAGCGCACGGATACCGGTGAGCATTTCACCCGGGGTGATGGGTTTTAAAATATCGTATTTACAGGGAAGATATGATGGATGTAATAGTTGACTAGGGATGGCAGTATACTACTTTATGAGACTTTGATGGAATGGCACATACTTTAACAGGGGTAAGCCAAATGATAAAGTAATGATAATTTAGACAGGCAGAGGAACACGTGGAGCATAGAACATACTACTTCCTAGCTAGATTAGACTTGGATTTACTTAAGAGACACAATTCTATATAGCATACAAAGACTTAGTTATTCATCTATTCTAATGTAGCATATCATCACATATAGCATAACCATGGATAAAAGTGAGTACCCCGAAGATTACCCAAGAAGATCAAGGACGAAAGTTGATCCTCCGAAGAATCATTGTTCGACTAGTATTATACTCGGGGGGTGGACTGCAAAGGACTCAATAGGTCTGTCACACCTACGATCTACCACACGACCCGGAGTATAAGGTGAATCCTCAAGTAAATTATATCTAAGCACCATGCTTACATATTTTCTACTACCTAGCATACGCGCGTAATATACTAGGAGCTCTACGAATAAGTGCGTAAACTTATCATTAATCATGACTATATCAAATATACTACTAGAACAAAGTAAGAACTTAGCAATTGCACACATAATATTGAAATAGCACATAGTCATTGGGAAACAATATGAGAACTGAATCTTGATGACTTACAGATCTGAATTGGAGCAAAGCCCAACTCTACTCGAATCTGACTCTCTATCTAGAACTAGGTTCTTGATCTAAGAACTAGATCTTGAACTATGAAGTAGCTATCCTATCTCTTGTATATCCTCTCCTCCTGCCCTGGCGTCTTGATAATGATCTATGAATGAGAGATATATATCTCTGCCTCCCAGGGGGGTCTGGGCTGCTTATATAGTCCGGAGGGGTAATCCGTCACCGTAGGATCAAACCGACCTAAACAAGTGGTTTAGATTGATCCTCATAGGCGGTGGAGGAAGCTTCTCGAAGTAGGGTTGAGTTGGCGGCCAGGGGGGACTGGTCGGTCCCACCACAGGACCGATCGGCCTGTGGTAGGCCCCGACTGGGCCCCGGCTTCGCGTGTTGGCTTCTTGTCCCTTCTAGATGCTTAATTTCTTGGAGTCCACGTCGGTTGAGTTCGGGAGTCTTCTGGAGCCTTCTAGATTTCATTCTTTTCGCATTTTCCTGAATAGTCCCTGAAAATATATAATTCACCAAAACTCGTGGAATTTATTAGTCCAAAGCCCTATACTACTATTGAATAATCTTTTTGATCCTTTTTCATGTACTGTTGATGCATAAAAATAAGAGTTAGTGAGCATCAATAACGAGCAAAGGTCAATTGTGGGGGTGTTGTTGACGGTTGATATTTGCCTTTTTATGACCATCAACTCCTGCAAATTGGAGCATGAATTGCACATTCACACTAGAATAGGTGCTTAAGCTCATACTTTTCACCAGTGTCGATGTCTATTCGAATGCAGGTATTTAGCATAAGAAATGGGAGGAATCCATGCACTTTCACTCCACTCCAATCCAAGGCACTCAAATGCTGGCCAATCAGGGGCTGCCACATGGATTCTCCTGGATCCATGATTTCACCAATCCATGTGAGGGACTCTCGACGAATCATACGCTGCCACGTCAGCATCACATGGATCCATGGGCCCACTTTGCCAACTAAACCGCCAGGAAATGTGCCATGCAAGGAGGAGAGGCACTAGGGCCCACATGGAAGCGAGCCAGAGGAAGCACAGGCCCGATGGCCGGCCAGGGGTTTTGGCCGACCCTAGGATCGGCCGAACCGACCTAGGGTCGGTTGATCCTCCCCGTCCACGTGTCGCTCGCTCATTGGTCCTTGGCTGCATTCCTGGGTGTTTAGGGGCACTTTGAGCCCCGGAGCAAGCCTCCTCCTTGTATATAAATAGGAGGGGAGGGGCTCCATTTCACACACACCACCAAGCTCTCAAGTTTCACTTCTCTCTTGTGTAGCTCTCTCTCCCTCTCTCCAATTCTGCCCATGAGAGGTGATTCTCACCTCTATGTGGTAGAATGGTGATGAGGAGAGATATAAATTAGGATTAGTTGAGAGGTAGAGTAGGGGTGAGGAGTGAGTTGATGTCCTCGTGGATGCTTGTTCTTCATTTAGATCAAAGTGAGTATTTCAGCATTTCTTGTTTAGACTATAGTGGACATCATGCAAGATTGTTTTGTTCTTGTGTTCGTGGCTCGTTCATAAGTTAGAGGCTTGTGTTCTTCATGACACAAGGCTTTGATCCTTTGGATCCAGAGCAGTAGTTCATATACCTGTTTGCATGCTCTGATCTTGTTTATTTAAGTAAGTCCGCTGTATCTCGTTTATCTGCATCCATAGCTTCCTTTCTGCTCCGTAGCTCAATAAATAGATCTGATTCTGATCTTTCCCTTGTTCGTGGGACCGTATCTATACAGTTGCTATAGTGTAGTTAGCGGGTCGACAGACGTAACCGCACTATAGTATTTTATCTGGGGTACAGACGTGATGTCTGGGCCCTGGTTTTCCTACGAAGACCACGTACGATCGTAGCGTAGAGGTAGGCCGCAGTGGTGACAGCCTGTTGGACCCTTTGTCAACCCTCTACGTCGCGTACCGAGTTGGGCTCGCTTGCCAGCACCTTGGAGTGTTGTCGCCCCACGGGGATGACTGAGACCTGACAGAATACATCTTGAGAGCTAAGTTCCTTAAGGAAGTACTTCTTGTATCCCGACCTATCCCACCGAAAGCTGGTGTCCTTGGATAGACCCTCTCTGGTTACTCTCCGTCCTAGGAACGGAACCCGACGGGAATACTCATTCCCCAAGGGAGAAGTGCTACAACGGTGTATCCGTGCGCTTGCGGATTCGTTCGCACTCGTCAGTGCACCCAGGAGTTTCTTACACGCTCACGCTAGTGCGCCAGTGGTGGTGACGTTAAGAAACGCCAACAACATGGTGAAGAAGTTTGGCATGAATGACTCCAAGCCGCTGACTACACCGATGGGTACCACTACGGCTTTGGACCCGGATGAAAATGGCGAACCCGTGGACCAGAAGGAGTACCAGAACATGATCGGCTCCCTCCTCTACTTGACGGCGACGAGGCCGGACATACAGTTCAGTGTGTGTCTGTGCGCTCATTTTCAGGCTTCACCGAGGACTTCACATCGGCAAACCGTCAAGCGGATTTTCAGGTACTTGAACTACACTCCTGAGTTTGGTCTTTTGTATTCTGCCTCCTCGACACTCAGACTTCACGGGTACTCCGATGTTGATTTTGCTGGGTGTCGATTGGACCGCAAGTCTACCTCTGGGTGTTGCCAGTTTCTTAGTTCTTCTTTGGTCTCTTGTGAAGGATCGAATAGGCGACCAGAAGGGGGGGAGTTAATGGGAGCCGATAAAAATTCTTCCCGAAGGTCGAACTCAGCCTATACCCCGATTGCCACTCCGAGTACTCGCACACACCAGAGAAGCTCTAGACAAGGCACACACAAGCCCACAAGTCCCGGAGACAAGCCTTGAATCGAACCGCGGAAGCACAAGACAAGAATCAAAAGACTTAGCCAAATCTGCGAAGCCCTGGCTGGACAGTCCGGACGAGTACGGCGGACAGTCCGTGAGCTTGGCGGACAGTCCATGGACCCTCGACGGATAGTCCGAAATAGGACCCCGAAGCTCCAGTGCTGCACCAGGAAAAATCGGACAGTTCGGGCGAGCACCACAGACAGTCCGGCTCCTCACGGACAGTCCGGCAAACTCGCTGGACACCCCAGACAAACCACGAGCCACCCCAGACAAAACTCACAGCCACACGGACAGTCCGCCAGGACTACGCGGACAGTCCGCGAACTACCTACAACACCAAATCTCAAATCCAACGGATCAAAACACGAGCGCGGAAGAACACGCGACGAACTCCGAAGAACACACGCCACGCAGACAGTCCGCGACACTCGAGCGGACAGTCCGCGACACGCGGACAGAGCAGAAACAGCTCGTCCCCGCGAAGTCAACCCTCCAAATCCATCACCGGATCTCCCAAACGGCAAAAGCTCTTGAGACAAGATTTAGGTGAGATGATAAGCAACACAAGAGGAAGCTATGTCCCAAAAATCTCGACCTCTAACTCACTAAATCGTCGGGAATCGCGGATCACACGAACTACCACCAAGAACTCGGGCTTCGGCCAAAAACTCATGAATCGAAGGCTTTCCCTGGCGTTTGAGGAGTCAAGATCACACACAAAGATGCGCAAGGCATCCACCCATGATCCCCTCAAAGAAATCCGAAGGAAAACACCCTCAAATCCCCGAATCGAGCGAAGAACAAAACACCCCGAAAATAACTCCGAAAATGACACGAAAATCACAAAGTGCTAGGAGATCACCGCAATGCCCAATGCTTCCATACATCCAAAGGTCAGAGTCTATCCAAGAATCTAGCCTAAGGAATACAGAGGAAATGAAGCAGTCCAAGAGCAATCTACCGGGGGAGGAAACCCTAGAGTCCAAGAGAGAGAGATGCCATCCACCTCTCCGCTATTTATACGAAGTCCATCGGAGGGAGATAAATGACCACGCTACCCCTACAACTCAAATAGAAGATACAACCCCTCAAGGGCATTTTGGTCAAGTCTTCATCGAGCGGACACGCTTCCACCGCGGCCTTGCTTAGCATCGATGCAAGTCCCGCGATCATGCCATGTGCCCCCCGCCTCGAAGCTTCCCGAAGCTCCCGGATCACCATTTCTGCTGCCTCGGGCCTCCGGACTTGGTTTTGTGGCCCAAACCAAGAAACCGTCCACCGATGGTTTTGTGGGCAAACCAATAAACCCCTCGTGCAAGCTTCGGGCTCGATCCTCTACCTTGCACCAGCCCATGTTCATGACTTCCGCCCGCTAGTCTTGCACCGCACGGCTCGCACTTGACCCCATCAGCCACCGGGTCCATCGAACCAAGCCTACTTGCCTCTCCATCACCCGGAAGCCGCCACGGCTAAGGCCTTTCACATTTGTTCTTCACCTGCACTGACACGAGTCAAGCTGCAACCTGTACCTGCACACTTAGCCAAGCATCAGTCCACACAACGTTGTCATTCACTCATCACTAAGGAGCGACCCTCCACTGGTCCTTGGACACACCTGATCCTCAATCTCCCCATTGATGAGTGAATTGAAAACACCCATAGTAACCATCATAGAGAAAAAGAAAACAACCACGAACACAAACCTCCAAGCAAGTGATCCAAAGCCAAAGAACAAGCGAAAAACACGATCACTCGCCAAACCAAGTCTCGGCCCCCTAAGGCAAGGGCAACGGCTCAACACAGCCGAGACAAAACAAAGCTCACAAGGAGCACACCACAAAGCACAAAATTCAGGCAAATCCAAAGGAGCTAGGAGCTCCCCCTGCACAAATGCAAACTCCCCCTGAGCAAATGCAACCTCTTCTTCTCAATTTTTCTCCTCACATGCAACATCTCACAAATGCATCCCAATTTTCCACAAAATCTCCCTATGTATGAAAAATTCTCCCCAAATGCACACAACTTCTCCCCCTATCATACATATCTCTCAAAACTCTCCCCCTTGTTGACAATGCATGAATCAAGGTATATGAAACTCTTCCCCTTGTTTTCATGAAAAAATGCATGTCAAAGCATATATACAGTCTACCAAGCTTCTGAAATATACAAAGAGCACAACAAAATGCTACAAATGAGACATAGAGCAAGCTAAGTAGACATGATGTAGTTAGCACATTGCCATCAAGAAGGTAGAGACATATAAGCATGTGACATGACCAAAAGCAATTTTAAGCAAAATTTTTACAAAGAAACATTCATCTCATGAGCAAGACCCTATCCATAGCAATTTGAACACAAATACACTAGATCATCCAAAGTTTATGCAAGATCACAAATTCTCATCACAAGATCATTATAAACGCCCACAAGCTACTCAAGTCATGTTAAAGCCACCGAGCCATGTGTCTACTTCTTAAAATGAGACTTCTCATGGTAGACAACATGCTACAGTTTAGCACCCAAGATATGAATATCAAAAACATAAAACATGATTAGGAGATTATTTTTCAAGCACAAGTCAATTCATACACCAATTTCATTTTCAAGTTTAAACATGGTACATGAAATGCCTTTGCGGAAAAAAGAAGCTTATGCTCCTCCACAAGTAAACAAATGGGCTAAACATTTACAATGACAAAAGGTCATTGACCCCAAGCAAAGAGAACATGATACTCAAGCATAAACTAAACATGATATAGGCCTTTAAGCACAAATTGAGCATAGACAAGCATCTACTCATGACAGAGGCAATTTTATCATTTTCACAAATACAAAGCTATCTCATCATACATATAGGGCAAAACCATCAAGAGCATAGCATTCACATCACCATTTACCAAACATGCACATATCACACATATAGCACATCAGTGATCAATGTATATGAGAGAAGCTTATTCCTAGCACAAGTGATCCAAAGATGTCTATCCTACCAGGTTTTGTACAAAAAGTAAAATGCATGCATGGAATGCAACAAAATGAAACATATATCACATATATACATGAGAAGCTCCAAGACTCAGCTAGAAAGGAAAGCACACTTCAAGTTCATCCCGCAAGCGAGTGAAAGTGACATGGTCAAGTGGTTTGGTGAATATGTCGGCTAGCTGATCTTGGGTAGGTACATAGGACAAGGATATGTTTCCCTTCTCAACATTGTCCCTCAGAAAGTGGTATCTCACTTCTATATGTTTTGTTTTGGAGTGAAGGACTAGGTTTTTGGCTACACTTATGGCACTGGTGCTGTCACAAAAGAGTGGAACCTGGGAGCACTCCTCACCAAAATCGCTCAGTGTAGGTCATCCAAAGCAGCTGGGAACAACAACTAGCAGCAGCTACCTACTCGGCCTCTGTAGTGGACTGGGCTACACTAGATTGCTTGCGAGATGACCAAGAGACCAAAGAAGAACCAAGGAACTGACAACACCCAGAGGTAGACTTGCGGTCCAATCGACACCCAGCAAAATCAGCATCGGAGTACCCATGAAGTATGAGTGTCGAGGAGGCAGAGTACCAAAGACCAAGCTCAGGAGTGTAGTTCAAGTACCTGAAAATCCGCTTGACGGCCTGCCTATGTGAAGTCCTCGGTGAAGCCTAAAAACGAGCGCACAGACACACACTGAACTGTATGTCCGGCCTCGTCACCGTCAAGTAGAGGAGGGAGCCGATCATGCTCCGGAACTCATTCTAGTCCATGGGTTCGCCATCCTCATCTGCGTCCAAAGCCGTAGTGGTACCCATCAGTGTAGTCAGCGGCTTGGAGTCGTTCATGCCAAACTTCTTCACCATGTCCCTGGTGTACTTCGCCTGATGTACAAACATCCCGTCCTTGCACTGCTTGATCTATGATCATCGTCGGTGGGTGATCAATCTGTACACGCCAGGGAGCCTCTCGCATGGACACAACCTCCCCCTCAGTAGCAGCCTCCACTCGAACAGCCTCAGTCGTAGTGGGTGTAGGGGATGGTCCATCCTCGATCGTCGTCATAGTAGTGGTAGTAGCATGTACACGATCAGCCACGGAAGCATCACCACCATCATTGTTGTCGTCTCCATCTCCTTCCTTCTCATCCTCAAAGATCCTCGCTCCAATCTCCTCGTCACCTACACACTCAAAAGCAGAAGAGCTACATGGCTGTGTCTCGTCGAAGGTTACCTCGCAAGTCTCCATGATTCGGTTAGTGTCAAGGTTGAGCACACGATATGCTCTAAAATGAATCGCATAACCAAGGAAAATACCATCCGAACATCTAGACTCAAACTTATCCAACTTGCCCTTATTCAGAATGAAACACTTGCAACCAAAAGCTCTAAAGTGACTCACCTTGGGTTGTCGCCCATGCATCAGCTCATAAGAGGTCTTCCTCTTAAAGGCACGAAGGAAGATGCGATTTGAGACATAGCAAGCGGTATTGACCGCCTCGGTCCAGAAACGCCTAGCAGTACTATGCTCATCGAGCATCGTCCTGGCCATCTCACAAAGGGTCTGGTTCTTCGTCTCCACTACGCCATTCTGGAAAGCGACGTATGGAGAAGAGTAGTGATGATCAAAACCAAGATCACTGCAAAAGGTATCGAAATGAGAGTTTTTAAACTCCCTGCCATTGTCACTACGTATAGCTCGAATGGCATCACCATGTCTCTCATTCTTCAACCTCAAGATCAAGTCCCGAACAAAGCCAAATGTCTCGCTTTTATCCTCCAAAAAGAAAACCCAAGAGTACCTCGAAAAATCATCAACCACAACAAGAACATACCACTTCCCACCAGCGAAGCGAACACGAGCTGGCCCAACCAAATCCATGTGCAACAGCTCACAATGTCATGACCGCAGTCAGAGGGGCGTGAGAAGTAGCAGCCATCTTTCCATGCCGACAAGAAGCACAAACCAAATCCTTCTCGAATTTCAACTTTGGGAATCCTCGGACAAGATCAGGACCACTTAAGCGGGAAAGAAACTCAAAGCTCAAGTGTCCCAATCTTCTATACCATTTCCAAAGCTCGGCCGAAACGCCAACAACAAAGCATCGAGGAGGACCAACAAACTGGGAAAAATCGGCATGAAATATTTGACCCTCGGGGACGATCGTACAGACAAGATCGCCTCGAGAATCAAGCACACGAGAAGCGCCCGACTTAAAACGAACCTCAAATCCTTCGTCAAGTAACTGAGATACTAACAACAGGTTAAAACCAAGTCACTTGACCAAAGCCACACTTCTTAAGGTCACCTTGCTACTTACCTTTACCATACCTTCAGCAAGCACTCGTCCTCTCCTATTGTCCCCAAAAGTGATGTACTCCCTCGTACTCACCGGGGTGAGGCTGGAGAACCACCCACGATCTCTGGTCATGTGTCGTGAGCAACCGGAGTCGATCAACCAAAAGTCCTCCAAACCTCCCACCTGCAATTGAAAACGAGAACGAGAATGAGCAAGCGACTCAACACTGGGGTTAGTACCAAAGGAGTCAAGCCAGTGTCGAGCCATTTGCTCAAAAGAAGGGTTGGCAAAGTCCATCCTACCAAAACCCCTAGGCAGAGCCCTCTCACGCCTACCACCAAAGCACCTGTCATGTCTCACTGGAGGAGTACGTGTGCCACGAGGGGGAAAACGTGGCTCGTAGTCCATCTGAGACCCAATGCTCCGATCGTGCCTCCCAAACTCGTAACGGTCACGAGAAGGAGCACGTCGAGCCAACTCACCACGCCCAAACCCAACACGCCTATCTTTCTGAGGAAACACACCTTCGCCTCCATGACTGGGAACTGTACGCACATACAACTCACCCCTAGGTATTGGCCCTCTATGAGGCTCAGGCACACCACGAGAAAGGTGGTACCTATCCTTGTTTGCCATCTCCCTAGCAAACCTCTCATCTCTCTTCCTCCTGAAATAGAACTCATCCTTATGCCCATCCCTCCCACAGTACTAACAATGGAAGAAGATCGGTTGTGGCTTAGGCGGTGGCTTTCTGTGGGCTTCTCAATAGTTTTCTCTCCTGACTTCCCCTCAAAGGCATTCCCCTGGGTGCTCACAAACTTGATGGGTTTCTGGTAGTTTTCTGTTTTCTAGGGGAACACTGGTGGGTCTGGAGTTGTATCAACCTTGTTTCTGAGGTGGTTTGGCTTGGGTGCATATTTGTTCATGGGTATGGTGTGTGGTGGAGTAGGAATCTCTCCAACTTTCTCTTCTCCCTCACCATTCTTCTTACCACTTTTCTCACCACTCTTGCCAGCCCCCAACGCCTGACCATCAAACCGCTTGAACTCAGCCAACATCAAACTCAACTGTGGCTCATGCCCAGACAACCAACTCATCAATTTCCTAAGCTCATCATTTTCATCCTACAAACGGTCAACATAGTGTGCAAGTTCCATGTTTTTCAAAACTCGCATTTCACAGGTAGAACATGATGTAGGAATGGGAGCTTTCAAAGCAGCCTCAAGAGAAACTATCCTAGTGTGAGACTCATCTAGCCTAGCATGCAACACAGGACATGAAGTGCAAGCACCTAACAAAGCTGGCCTAGATTTCAATTCATCACACTCAACCCTAATCACATCTAGTTCCTCAAGAGTAGAGGCATGCTTCTCCTTGAGAGTAGTCAAATCAACAAGAAAAACTGGGCAATCACTACAATCAATCTCATTAGACACAACAGGAGCAGATTTCAAAGAGCCTATCTCATTTCCAGCATCCACAAGCAAGGATTCAAGCTCAGCTATCTTGTCCATATCATCACCCAACAAAGACCTAAATTCCCTCTTCTCCTTGTTGGTCTTTCTAAGCACATCATCACAGTTATCAAGCAACTCATTGAGCCTAGCATTCTCCTCTAGCAAGAAATTGGGATCATGTCGTACCTCTTCTTCGGAGTCGGAGTTCGAATCCGAGCTATGCTTCACACCCTTCTTAGAGTGCGCCATGCCGCAAAAGCCTCCTTGTGCAACGAAGCTCAGGCCGGTGAAGTTCTTGCTTGTGTGCTGCTTGTCCTTGCGCCATTCTTTCTCTTCATCACTACTCGAGTCGGAAGAAGCATCGCTTGATGTGGAGTCAATGTCGCTTGCTCCGGCAACCATTGCTCGAGCTGTCTTCTTCTTGTAGCCACCACTCTTCTTGGACCTTCTCTCGCCCTTGTCCCTGCGCTTATCCTTGTAGTCATTTCGGGAGCGGTGCTTGTTGTAGTCGTACTTGGGCTTGCCCTTGTATTCGTTCTTGATCTCCATGGCTTCAGGGCATTCGGTGATGAAGTGCCTGTGCTTCCCGCACCGATAGCACATCCTCGAGCTCCGCCTTGCATTCTTGCGGTTCTCGTACATCCGCCCAAACCTCGTGCTCAACATGGCGAGATCATCCTCAATCAGCACCTCAAAGTCCTCATCTGGCAAAGACACAAGACAAGACAAAGAGAAACCAAATAGAGTTAATGCTAGACCTTGATCCTGAGACAAGAGCCAAACTATGAGGATCAGTGGGGCTCTCGCTCTTGGCTCTCAAGCCACGATCAACCTCTAAAGACCTGAGCTTGGAAAACAGCTCATCAAGCGTTAGCGTATCATACACGCTTGACTCCTCAATGGCCTCAACCTTGGCAGTCCACACAGAACTATCCAGGGCATGCAAAAGCTTGATATCTTGATCATGATCCGTGTATGGGAGCACTGTCACATTGGCCCTCGGCCTCTGTATTGGACTGGGCTACACTGGATTGCTTGCGAGATGACCAAGATGCTAAGCAAGTCCGCGGTGGAAGCGTGTCCACTCGATGAATACTTGACCATATTGCCCCTGAGGGGTGTGTATCTTCTATTTCAGTTGTAGGGGTAGCGTGGTCATTTGCCTCCTCTGGTGGACCTCGTATAAATAGCGGAGATGTGGATGGCTCCTCTAGGGTTTCCTCCTCAAGGGATTCCTCCCCTGGTAGATCGCTCTGGACTGCTTCTTTGTCCTCTGCTTTCCTTACGCTAGATTCTTGTATAGACTCTGACCTCTGGATGTATGGAAGCATTCGGCGTTGCGGTGATCTCCTAGCTGTTTGTGATTTTCGTGTCATTTTCGGGGCTATTTTTGGGGAGTTTCGTTCTTCGCTCAATTCGTGGATTTGAGGGCGTTTTCTCTCGGATTTCTTTGAGGGGATCATGGGTGGATGCCTTGAGCATCTTTGGTCGGAGCCCGAGTTCTTGGTGGTAGTTTGTGTGATCCGCGATTCTCGGTGATTTAGTGAGTTAGAGGTTGAGATTTTTGGGGCATAGCTTCATCTAGTGACGCTTCACATCTCCCCAAAATCTTGTCTCAAGAGCTCTCGCCGTTTGGGAGATCTAGTGATGGAAAGGGGGAGTTGACCTCGCGGGTCGGGCTATTTTCTGCTCTGTTCGCGCTGTGCGGACAGTCCGTGGGCCTCGAAACAGTTCAGGTGTTCTTCGTGTTCTTCCGAGTTTGTGTTTTGATCCGGTGCCACAAGTGGTTTTGGTTGCACGGAGTTTGAGGATGGTCCAGACTTGAGTGTCGGACAGTCTGTGAAGCTGTGGACAGTGCGCGGTGCTTGCCCAGACAGTCTGATTTTTTGAGGTGCGTCTCTGGTAGCTCTGTCTGCTTTAGCGGACAGTCCGCAAGGCCCTTGCGGACAGTCCGCCCAGGCCTCACGGACAGTCCGCCCGTAAACACCACGGACTATCCGCCAGGTCTATTGCAGACTTACTTCCTTTGGTTCGATTCTTGTCTTGTGCTTCCGCGTTTTGATTCAAGGCTTGTCTCTAGGACTTGTAGGCTTGTGTGTGCTTAGTCTAGAGCTTCTTTGGTGTGTGCGAGTGATCTGAGTGGTAATCGGGGTATAGGCCGAGTTCATGCTTCGGGAAGAATTCTTATCGGCTCCAATTCACTCCCCCTCTCTGGTCGCCCATTCGGTCCTTCATAAGTAATTTCTTGAATCAGGCCGGAGCTGAGTAATTTTCGGAAATAAATCCCCGGAGTCGAGAAGTGATGTTTTCTGCCGCCCCAACAGTAGCCCCTCGAGGAGAAGCACTAAACTGAAAGGTTATCCTTCTCCATGATTTCTTTTGCGGACTTAACTCGAAGAAAATGTCACCTTCGACAACGAGGAGTTTGCGCAATTTTTGTCTTGGCTTCGCACAGCCGACTGTTGAGCAACACAAAATGTTGTTTCCCGAGGTGTCCGCTCGTATTCCAAGATGGTTATGCTTTTTCTCTCTCCTCAGGCTATATAAGAGGGGGGTAGGAGGTCCTGCAAACTTGCTCTCCTCGAAGCTGCAGTCCTAGGTTTCTCGCGCTTGGTTGCTTTTAGATTCGTGCTCATTGCATAGTTGCTAGTCGAGAGCTTTTGGCTTCTAGCTTTTTTGCGAAGCCCGGAGTTTTTCTAGTTCTAGCTCGCACCAAGCAGACCACTCGATCAATGATGGAAGAAGAGATACCTGCTGCCAGCGCTCCACCTGAAGCTCCGGTGGAACCTCTTGGTGACACAATAGACTACGAGGTGTCGCCGAAGGGACGCGTCTTGCAGCGAAGATCTTTCCGCTGTCGAGGCTTCCCCGTCGGATCTTATGGCTAGAGAGCCGAAGACTCCATCGCTGGTCTTTGGGGCTTCGTTGGTTTCAGAGAATTTGCTGAAATATTATGAAGAGAAGGGGTTTTTTTCCGGAAGGTGTTGCCCATGCTCCGGAAGGAGAAGCAACACCGAAGCCAAAAAAGGGCGAAGCTGTGGTTTTCTGTGACTTCTTTAATGTCGGGTTGAGATTCCCCTGCTCGCGTTTTCTCCCTGAGATATTGGATATGTATGGCATTAAACTGCATCAGTTGATGCCAAATGCATTCATCTAGTTATCTAAGTTCTTTTTTGTGGTATGCTCGTGCGGCGGTCGAGTGGATGCTGAAGCTTTCATTCGTTTCTACAAACTTCATGTGCAGAAGGAAAATTTCCAGTTGGAGGGGAGCACCACTATCTTTGAGAACCATTTTGGTTGTATAACTTTCACCGCTCGGCGGAAGAACACTAAGAAAGATATTGAGAGAGTGGAGCTAAGTCCTGCGCACAAGAACAAGTGGGACGACGATTTGTTGTCGTATTGGTTTTATGTTAAGGTCAACATGCCCCGCGGCTCCGATGGGACTGGATATTATCCTTTCAGTGTCCTGATCATGATGTCGCTGAACTATATAACAGGCCCGGAGTTCGCAAAGACCAAGGGCTTCAAGGATTGTGAAAAAGTTTCTGCCTGGCTACTCAATTCATTCCCGGACATGATGTGGTGGAAGAATTTGTGGCTGCTGAAGTTTGGCCTCTCGCCGCTGGCTGGAACCCTCAAGAGATAAAATGGTTGTCAGATGACTGGTTCGCCAAGGAAATTCCTTTTTCCCATTTCGTGCTGAAGATGCCGGAGGGAAAAAATGCTCATGAGTTTGTTGGGGAAATTGATCAGCGAGTGGTGGATATGCTCGGCCCCTATACTGACGCAGAATATCAAGCGGCACGTAAGTTGGAGACAGGTGGTCGCAGGGTTAACCGGATCTTCTCGGAGCTTGGGATTGAAGTCGATGCTCGGCCGAAGCCTAGAGCATCCACTAAGCGGACTCGTGATTCTACTCAAGCGGTTGTGGATTCGGCTGACGCTGCGAGGAAGAAAAAGAAATCAATAACTTCCCCGAAGGGGGCTGATGACACTGCAGTGGCTGAAGTGCAAAAAACAGTGGCTCCGGTATCTTCCTCTAAGATGAGCCAACTTGAGCGGGCTAAGAAAAAACAGGTAGCAAGCCAAGATAACAACCCTCAAGTTGCTCTGGATAAGGGAGCAACGAATGTTTCTTTAGCTGCGGAGAAGGCATCGAAGCCGGCACTTTTCGGACTTCATCGTAAAAAATATGGTTCCAAGCCAGGGTGTGCGTGTCGCATAGTGAAGATTATCAACTCTGCTGATGACCTGGATTGTTTGGATCCCTTAGGGGCAGTTGTGGGTAACACCGGAGGCCGCTTGAGCGAGCAGGAGATCGAGAAAACTGTAGTGTCCTCCTCAAAGGGGGCGGAGCCCGTGATTTTGGGTGGCGGTGGTACTGAGCCTTCTGACGCCCATGCACCTTCTGGCCAAGTTGTTATTGATTCTGAACTTCCCGGAGTCGAAAAGACTTCGGAGGGGGATGCTGATGCTGCCCGTCTGGGTGACACTTTGAAGGGCTGAATCAGGCGACCAGAGAGGGGGGGGGGAGTGAATGGGAGCCGATAAAAATTCTTCCCTAAGGTCGAACTCAGCCTATACCCCAATTGCCACTCCAAACGCTCGCGCACACAAAGGAACCTCCAAACAAGGAACACACAAGCCTAGAAGAACAAGAGACAAGCTTAGGAGGAAAGAGCGGAAGCAACTGGACAAGAATCAAAGCACTAGGCACAATCTGGAAGCGCCAGGCGCGGACTATCCGTGCAGTACGGGCGGACCGTCCGCTAGGGTACGGCGGACTGTCCGCAGGTACGGCGCGAACTGTCCGTAATAAGCACGAGAGCTACCAGAGCCGCACCCCAAAAATACGGACTGTCCGTGGAGGACCCGCGGACCGTCCGCCAGAATCTCGGCCACGCGGACTGTCCGTGACACCCCCGCGGACTGTCCGCCAAACCTCTCGTAACCAAAACCTAGGGCCGAAACGGATCGAAACGAAGGCGCGGAAGAACACGAAGAACACGCGAAGAACACAGGTCGCGCGGATTGTCCGCAGGCTCCTCGTGGACTGTCCGCTAGCCCCGGACAGAGCAGCTCGAGCTCGAGCTCGCGAAGTCAACTCTCCCAATCCATCACCGGATCTCCCAAACGCCAAAAGCTCTTGAGACAAGATTTGGGGGAGATGATAAGCAACACAAGAGGAAGCTATGCCCCAAAAATCTCGTCCTCTAAGCCACCAAAACGCCGGGAATCGCGGATCACACGAACTCCACCAAGAACACGAACTCTGGCCAAAAACTCACGAATCGAAGGCTCTCTACAGCGTTTGAGGGGTCAAGATCACACACAAACATGCGCAAGGCATCCACCCATGATCCCCTCAAAGAAGTCCGTGAGGAAACGCCCTCAAATCCCCGAATCAAGCGAAAAATGAAACTCCCCAAAAATATGCCCAAAAATGACACGAAAATCACAAAGGACTAGGAGATCACCGCAACGCTGAATACTTCCATACATCCAGAGGACAGAGTCTATACAAGAGTCTAGCCTAAGGAATCCAGAGGAAAACGAAGCAGTTCAGAGAAATCTACCGGGGGAGAAAGCCCTAGAGTCCAAGAGAGAGAGATGCCATCCACCTCTTCGCTATTTATACGGAGTCCATCGGAGGGAGGTAAATGACCACGCTACCCCTACTGCTTAAATGAAGATACAACCCCTTAGGGGCATTTTGGTCAAGTCTTCATCGAACGGACACGCTTCCACCGTGGCTTCGCTTCACCTCGACGCAAACCCCGCGATCACGCCACGTGCCCTCCGCCTTGAAGCTTCCCGAAGCTCCCGGATCACCATCTCCGTCACCTCGGGCCTCCGGGCTTGGTTTTGCGGCCCAAACCAAGAAACCGTCCACCTGATGGTTTTGTGGGAAAACCACCAAACCCCGCGTGCAAGCTTCGGGCTTCAACCGCTACCTTGCACCGGCCCATGTTCACGACTTCAGCCCGCCAGTCTTGCACCGCACGGCTCGCACTTGACCCCATCAGCCACCGGGTCCATCGATCCATGCCTACTTGCCACTCCATCACCCGGAGGCCGCCACGGCTAAGGCCTTTCGCGCTTGTTCTTCACCTGCACCGACACGAGTCAAGCCGAAACCTGTACCTGCACACTTAGCCAAGCATCAGTCCACATAATGTTGTCAATCACTCATCACTAAGGAGCGACCCTCCACTGGTCTTCGGACACACCTGGTCCTCAATCTCCCCCTTGATGAGTGCATTGACAACACCCATAGAAATCACAAAGAGAAAAAGAAAAGAGAACAACCACGAACACAAACCTCCCAAGCAAGTGATCCAAAGCCAAAGAACAAGTGAAAACACGATCACTCGCCAATCCAAGTCTCGGCCCCCTAAGACAAGGGCAACGGCTCGACACACCCGAGACAAAACAAAGCTCTCAAAAAGCACATCACAAAGCACAAAACTCAGGAAAATCAAAGGAGCTCCCCCTGCACATATGCAAACTCCCCCTGAGCAAATGCAACCTCTTCTTCTCAATTTTTCTCCTCACATGCCACATCTCACAAATGCATACCAATTTTCCACAAAAACTTCCAATGCATGAAAATTCTCCCCATATTATACAAAACTCTCCCCCTTATTGACAATACATGAATCAAGGTATATGAAACTCTTCCCCTTGTTTTCATGAAAAATGTATGTCAAAGCACATATACAATCTACCAAGCTTCTCAAATATACAAAGAGCACAACAAAATGCTACAAATGAGACATAGAGCAAGCAAAGTAGACATGGTGTATCTAGCATATTGCCATCAAGAAGGTAGAGACATATAAGCATGTGACATGGTCAAAGGCACTTTTAAGTAATTTTCACAAAGAAATAGTAATCTCATGAGCAAGACTCTCTCTACACCAATTTGAACATAAATACACTAGATCATCCAAAATTTATGCAAGATCACAAATTCTCATCACAAGATCATTATAAACGCCCACAAGCTACTCAAGTCATGTTGAAGCCACCGAGCCATGTGTCTACTTCTTAAAATGAGACTTCTCATGGTAGACAAGCATGCTATGGTTTAGCACTCAAGATATGAATATCAAACCATAAAAACATGATTAGGAGCACATTTTTCAAGCATAAGGCAATTCATACACCAATTTCATTTTCAAGTTTAAACATGGTACATGAAGTGCCTTTGCGGCAAAAAGAAGCTTATGCTCCTCCCTAAGCAAGCAAAAGGGCTAAACATTTACAATGACAGAAAGGTCTTTGACCCCAAGCAAAGAGAACATGATTCTCAAGCACAAACTAAACATGATATAGGCATTTAAGCAAAAATTGAGCATAGACAAGCATTTACTCATGAGAGACATGATTTTAGCATTTTCATCAAAAGAAAGCTATCTCAACACAAATATATGGCAAAACCATAAAGAACATAGCATTCACATCCACAATTTACCAAACATGCACATATCTCATCCATAGCACATCAGTGATCAATGTATATAAGAGAAGCTCAATCCTAGCTCAAGTGATCCAAAGATGGCTATCCTACCAGGTTTTGTACAGAAAGTAAAATGCATGAATGAAATGCAACAAAATGAACATATGACACATATATACATGAGAAGCTCCAAGACCCAGCTAGAAAGGAAAGCACACCCCAAGCTCACCCCGCAAGCGAGTGAAAGTGACTTGGTCAAGTGGTTTGTTGAAAATGTCAGCAAGCTGGTCTTGGGTAGGGACATAGGACAAAGATATGTTTCCGTTCTCAACATTGTCCCTCAGAAAGTGGTACCTCACTTCTATGTGTTTCGTTTTGGAGTGGAGGACAGGGTTTTTGGCTACGCTTATGGCACTAGTGCTGTCACAGAAAAGTGGAACCTGGGAGCACTCCTCTCCAAAACCACTCATGGTATATGTCATCCAAAGCAGCTGGGAACAACAACTAGCAGCAGCTACATACTCAGCCTCGGTGGTGGATTGGGCTACACTCGATTGCTTGCGAGATGACCAAGAGACCAAAGAAGAACCAAGGAACTGAACCAAGGAACTGACAACACCCAGAAGTCGACTTGCGGTCCAAACGACACCCAGCGAAATCCGCATCAGAAAAACCATGAAGCCTGAGTGTCGAGGAGGCAAAGTACCAAAGACCAAACTCAGGAGTGTAGTTCAAGTACCTGAAGATCCGCTTTACGGCCTGCCGATGTGAAGTCCTCGGTGAAGCCTGAAAACGAGCGCACAGACACTCACTGAACTGTATGTCCAGCCTCGTCGCCGTCAAGTAGAGGAGGGAGCCGATCATGCTCCGGTACTCCTTCTGGTCCACAGATTCGCCGTCCTCGTCTGCGTCCAAAGCCGTAGTCGTACTCATCGGTGTAGTTAGCGGCTTGGAGTCGTTCATGCCAAACTTCTTCACCTTGTCCCTGGTGTACTTCGCCTGATGTACAAAGGTCCCGTCCTTGCACTGCTTGATCTGGAGACCCAAGAAAAACTGCAGCTCGCCCATCATGGACATCTCAAATTCCCTGCTCATGTCATCTGCAAATCTGGCAACAAGATCATGAGAAGGGCCACCAAAGATTATGTCATCCACGTATATCTGAACAATCAAAAGGTCATTCTCATGCTTAAGGAGGAACAGGGTCTTATCAACTGTGCCCATCACAAACCCCTTACTCAGCAAAAAGCCTCTCAACCTGCCATACCAAGCTCTAGGTGCCTGTTTCAACCCATAGAGCGCTCTCTGGAGTTTGTATACACGGTGTGGGTATTTTTCACTCTCAAACCTCGGGGGATGCCTCACATACACTTCTTCCTCTATCACCCCATTCAAGAAAGCACTCTTGACATCCATTTGGTACAACTTGAACCCTTTAGCCACAACAAAGGCTAGAAGGATCCTAATTGCCTCCAAACGGGTCACAGGAGCAAATGTCTCCTCATAGTCTATCCCCTCCTTCTGGTTGAACCCCTGAGCCACCAACCTCGACTTGTTTCTCACAATCATCCCATTCTCACCCTCTTTGTTCTTCCACACCCACTTGGTACCTATGGGACGGCAATTTGGCGGTGGATCGACTAACACCCAGACTTGGTTTCTCTCAAAGTTTTCCAACTCCTCATGCATGAAATTCACCCAATTCTCGTCAGACAAAGCGTGTCGAATATCTTTGGGCTCAAACGATGCAACAAAGGCAGAATGAGCAAAATGAGAAGTGTTCCTTGACCTCGACCGTGTAGTGCGTTCATGAAGGTCACCAATGAGGGTCGACGGTGGGTGATCAACTTGTACTTGCCGGGGAGCCTCTCGCCTGGACACAACCTCCCCCTCTGCAGCAGCCTCCACTCGAACAGCCTCAGTCATAGTGGGAGTAGGGGATGGTCCATCCTCGATCATCGTCGTAGTAGTGGACGTAGCGTGTACACGATCAGCCACGGGAGCACCACCACCATCATCATCGTCTCCATCTCCATCCTTCTCATCCTCAAAGATCCTCGCTCCAATCTCATCATCACCTGCACACTCAAAAGCAGAAGAGCTACATGGTTGTGTCTCGTCGAAGGTTACCTCGCAAGTCTCCATGATTCGGTTAGTCTGAGCACACGATATGCTCTAGAGTGAATCGCATAACCAAGGAAAATCCCATCCGAACATCTAGACTCAAACTTATCTAGCTTGCCCTTCTTCAGAATGAAACACTTGCAACCAAAAGCTCTAAAGTGACTCACCTTGGGTTGTCGGCTATGCATCAGCTCATAAGAGGTCTTCTTCTTGAAAGCACAAAGGAAGATGCGATTTGAGACATAGCAAGCGGTATTGACCGCCTCGGCCCAGAAACGCCTAGGAGTCCTATGCTCATCAAGCATCGTCCTGGCCATCTCACAAAGGGTCCAGTTCTTCCTCTCCACAATGCCATTTTGGCAAGCGATGTATGGAGAAGAGTACTGATGATCGAGACCAAGATCACTGCAAAAGGCGTCAAAATGAGAGTTCTTAAACTCCGTGCCATTGTCACTGCGTATAGCTCGAATGGCATCTCCATGTCTCTCATTCTTCAACCTCAAGATCAAGTCCCGAACAAAGCCAAATGTCTCACTCTTATCCTCCAAAAAAAAACCCAAGAGTACCTCGAAAAATCATCAACAACCACAAGAACATACCACTTCCCACCAGCAGAGCGAACACGAGCTGGCCCAACCAAATCCATGTGCAATAGCTCACAAGGTCGCTCGGTCTTGACAGAAGTCAAGGAGGCGTGAGAAGCGGCAACCATCTTTCCATGCCGACAAGAGGCACAAACCAAATCCTTCTCGAATTTCAATTTAGGCAATCCTCGGACAAGATCAAGACCACTCAAGCGGGAAAGCAACTCAAAGCTCAAGTGTCCCAACCTCCTATGCCATTTCGAAAGCTCAGCCGAAACGCCAGCAACAAGGCATCGAGGAGGACCAATAGACTGGGAAAAGTCGGCACGAAAGATTTGACCCTCGGGGATGATCGTACAGACAAGATCGCCTCGAGAATCAAGCACACGAGAAGCACCCGACTTAAAATGAACCTCAAAACCTTCGTCGAGTAATTGAGATACTGACAACAGGTTAAAACCAAGTGACTTGACCAGGGCCACACTTCTTAAGGTCACCTTGCTACTCACCTTCACCATACCTTCAGCAAGCACTTGTCCTCTCCCATTATCCCCGAAAGTGATGTACTCCCTCGTACTCACCGGGGTGAGGCTGGAGAACCACCCACGATCTCCGGTCATGTGTCTTGAGCAACCGGAGTCGATCAACCAAAAGTTCTCCAAGCCTCGCACCTGCAATCAAAAATGAGGACGAGAATGAGCAAGCGACTCAACACTGGGGTTAGTACCAAAAGAGTCAAACCAGTGCTGAGCCATTTGCTCAAAAGAAGGGTTAGCAAAATCCATCCTCCCAACACCTCTAGGCGGAGCCCTCTCACGCCTACCACCAAAGGACCTGTCACGTCTCACAGGAGGAGTACACGCATCACGAGGGGGAAAACGTGTCCTGTAGTCCATCTGAGACCCAAAGCAACGATCGTGCCTCCCAAACTCGTAACGGTCACGAGAAGGAGCACGTCGAGCCAACTCACCACGCCCGGACTAAACAAGCATATCTCTCTGAGAGAACACACCTCCACCTCCACCTCCACGAGTGGGAACTGTCCTCACAAACACATCACCCTAGGTAGAGGCCCTCTACGAGGCTCAGGCACACCACGAGCAAGGTGGTACCTGTCCTTGTTTGCCATCTCCCTAGCAAACCTCTCATCCCTCTTCCTCCGGAAACAGAACTCATCCTTATGCCCATCCTTCCCACAATACTCACAATGGAAGCGGATCGGCACTGGCTTAGGCTGTGGCTTCTCTACAAGCTTCTCTCCAGCTTTCTCTCCTGTCTTCCCATCAAAGACACTCCCCTGGGTGCTCACAAACTTGATGGGTTTTTGGTTGTTTTCAGATTTGTGGGGGAACACTGGAGGATCGGGTGTTGTGTCTAGCTTGTTTCGGAGGTGGTTTGGCTTGGGTGCAAATTTGTTCATTGGTGTGGTATGTGGTGGAATGGGGATCTCTCCGGCTTTCTCTTCTCCCTCACCACTATTCTAACCACACTTGTCAGCCCCTAACGCCTGACCATCAAACCTTTTGAACTGAGCCAACATCAAACTAAATTGTGGCTCATGCCCAGACAACCACCCCATCATTTTTCTCAACTCATCATTTTCATCCTGCAGACGATCAACATAGTGTGCAAGTTCCATGTTTTTCAAAGCATGCATTTCACAGGTTGAACATGATGTAGGAAGAGGAGCTTTCAATGCCGCCTCAAGAGAAACAATTCTAGTGTGAGACTCATCTAGCCTAGCATGCAAAACAGGACATGAGGTACAAGCACCTAGTAAAGCTGGCCTAGACTTCAATTCATCACATTCAATCCTAACCACATCTAGTTCCTCCAGGACAGAGGCATGTTTCTCCTTGAGGGCAGTCAAATCAGTAAGAAAAACTGAGCAATCACCACAATCTATCTCATCAGACACCACAGGAACAGACTTCAAAGCGACTATCACATTCCTAGCATTCACAAGCAAGGATTCAAGCTCGGCTACCTTGTCCTTAGCATCACCCAACAAAGACCTAAATTCCCTCTTCTCCTTGTTGGTCTTTCTAAGCACATCATCACGGTTATCAAGCAACTCATTGAGCCTAGCATTCTCCTCTAGCAAGAAGTTGGGATCTTGTCGTACCTCATCATCGGAGTCGGAGTTCGAATCCGAGCTGTGCTTCCCACCCTTCTTGGAGTGCGCCATGTCGCAAAAGCCTCCTTGTGCGACGAAGCTTAGGCCGGTGAAGTTCTTGCCCGTGTTCCGCTTGTCCTTGTGCTTCTCTTTCTCTTCCTCGCTGCTCGAACCGGAGGAAGCATCACTTGATGTCGAGTTGATGTCGCTCGCTCCGGCCACCGTCGCTCAAGCGGTCTTCTTCTTGTAGCCACTACCCTTCTTGTGCCTCCTCTCGCCCTTGTCCTTGTGCTTGTCCTTGTAGTCGTTCCAGGACCGGTGCTTGTTGTAGTCGTGCTTGGGCTTGCCCTTGTAGTCGTTCTTGATCTCCATGGCTTCAGGGCATTCGGCGATGAAGTGCCTGTGCTTCCCGCACCGATAGCACATCCCCGAGCTCCGCCTTGCATTCTTGCAGTTCTCGTACATCCGCCCAAACCTCTTGCTCAACAAGGCGAGATCGTCCACACTCAGCACCTCAAATTCCTCATCTGGCAAAGACACAAGGCAAGACAAAGAGAAACCACCAGGGTTAGCGTTAGACCTTGACCCGGAGACAAGAGCCAAACTATGAGGATCAGTGGGGCTCTCTCTCTTGGCTCTCAAGCCACGGTCAACCTCTGAAGACCTGAGCTTGGAAAATAGCTCATCCAGCGTCAACGTATCATACAAGCTCGACTCCTCAATGGCCTCGACCTTGGCATCCCACACAGACCTATCCAGGGCATGCAAAAGCTTGATAGCTTGATCATGATCCGTGTATGGGAGCACTGTCACATTGGCCCTCATGTTGTTGACTATGCAAGTGAAGCGCTGAAACATAGCATCGGTCGACTCACCGGGGAGATGAGTGAAGTTCTCGTACTCTCTCCGGTAAGTGGAAAACAAACGTGCTTGCACTTGGGCATTGCCAACATGAGCATTTCTCAACTTGAGCCATATCTTTCCGGCCACATTCTCTTCGTACACTCGCTCGAACTCCGAGGCACAGAGAGCACGGAACAAGTAATCAACAGCCTTGCTATTGGCCTCAAACATGTCCCGCGATCCTGGAAGTAGAAAACTATCTGGGATGACATATTGATCATTCTGAGTGACCTCCCAAATAAGAGTTCACTTCCCTCGCAAAAACGCGCCCATGCGCCTCTCTCACATCGGGTAATTCTTGCCATCAAAGTGCGGAGGACCCGACCCCTTGCCGTAATCGCCCATCTTTGGATCTTAGACTGGTTAGAATCACAAAGATCCGTAACCTGCTCTAATACCAATTGAAGGACCGAATCAGGCGACCAGAGAGGGGGGGGAGTGAATGGGAGACGATAAAAATTCTTCCCGAAGGTCGAACTCAGCCTATACCCCGATTGCCACTCCAAAGACTCGCGCACACAAAGGAAGCTCCAAACAAGGCACACACAAGCCTAGAAGAACAAGAGACAAGCTTAGGAGCAAAGAGCGGAAGCAACTGGACAAGAATCAAAGCACTTGGCACAATCTGGAAGCGCCAGGCGCGGACTGTCCATGCAGTACGGGCGGACCGTCCGCTAGGGTACGGCGGACTGTCCATAGGTACGGCGCGGACTGTCCGTAATAAGCACCAGAGCTACCAGAGCCGCACCCCGAAAATATGGACTGTCCATGGAGGACCCGCAGACCGTCCGCCAGAATCTCGGCCACGCGGACTGTCCGTGACACCCCCGTGGACTATACGCCAAACCTCTCGTAACCAAAACTTAGGGCCGAAACGGATCGAAACGAAGGCGCACAAGAACATGAAGAACACGCGAAGAACACAGGTCGCGCAGACTGTCCGCGGGCTCCTCGCGGACTGTCCGCTAGCCCCGGACAGAGCAGCTCGAGCTCGAGCTCGAGATGTCAACTCTCCCAATCCATCACCGGATCTCCCAAACACCAAAAGCTCTTGAGACAAGATTTGGGGGAGATGATAAGCAACACAAGAGGAAGCTACGCCCCAAAAATATCGTCCTCTAAGCCACCAAAACGCCGGGAATCGCGGATCACACGAACTCCACCAAGAACACGAACTCCGGCCAAAAACACACGAATCGAAGGCTTTCCACGGCGTTTGAGGGGTCAAGATCACACACAAACATGCGCAAGGCATCCACCCATGATCCCCTCAAAGAAGTCCGTGAGGAAACGCCCTCAAATCCCCGAATCAAGCAAAAAATGAAACTCCCCAAAAATAGCTCCAAAAATGACACGAAAATCACAAAGGACTAGCAGATCACCGCAATGCTGAATGCTTCCATACATCCAGAGGACAGAGTCTGTACAAGAGTCTAGCCTAAGGAATCCAGAGGAAAACGAAGCAGTTCAGAGAAATCTACCGGGGGAGAAAGCCCTAGAGTCCAAGAGAGAGAGATGCCATCCACCTCTCCGCTATTTATACGGAGTCCATTGGAGGGAGGTAAATGACCACGCTACCCCTACTGCTTAAATGAAGAAACAACTCCTCAGGGGCATTTTGGTCAAGTCTTCATCGGACGGACACGCTTCCACCGCGGCTTCGCTTCACCTCGACGCAAACCCCGCGATTACGCCACGTGCCCTCCACCTCGAAGCTTCCCGAAGCTCACGGATCACCATCTCCGTCACCTCGGGCCTCCGGAATTGGTTTTGCGGCCCAAACCAAGAAACCGTCCACCTGATGGTTTTGTGGGCAAACCACCAAACCCCGTGTGCAAGCTTCGGGCCTCAACCGCTACCTTGCACCGGCCCATGTTCACGACTTCAGCCCGCCAGTCTTGCACCGCACGGCTCGCACTTGACCCCATCGGCCACCAGGTCCATCGATCCAAGCCTACTTGCCACTCCATCACTCGGAGGCCGCCACGGCTAAGGCCTTTCGCGCTTGTTCTTCACCTACACCGACACAAGTCAAGCCGCAACCTGTACCTGCACACTTAGCCAAGCATCAGTCCACACAACGTTGTCAATCACTCATCACTAAGGAGCGACCCTCCACTGATCTTCAGACACACCTGGTCCTCACACTTCCCAAGCTCTGGCCAATACGAAGGCGTCACCGGAATTCATGAAGTCCCTGGCTGAGACAGTGAGCACGACAGTCACTGTGGAGGGACCTACTTTGGAGTTGGTTCTTGCAGAGAAGCGCGCCTTCGATCCTTCAACATTTTCATACAACATAGGTGTTGGTATGGAAGATCTGAAAACCCTGCTATCTGTTCGTTTGCCTTTTTGTAAGAAGCACGGGGTTGTGGAGTCGCTTGTGCTCTGGGAACTAAGGGATTCCTCTCGGCTTGCAGGCGTGAAGGATGGTGACGCCGCGCAGGTTGAAGGCAAAGATTCTGAAGGTCAGGAAATGGAAGATGGGGAAATTGCCGGAGCCCACATTTCTATAATTGTGAAGCAACAAGGAACCAGCACTACTGCGGGACCTTCGACGTCTTGTGATGCTCAAGGTTTGCTCTTGCTTTTACTTTGTTTTTTGTGCTGCTGCTTTGTTCTAATGAATGTGATGTTTCTTAACTTTTTTGCAGCTTATGAAAAATCTTTGGAGGACATGGAGGCTGGCCTTCTGGCGGGTCTGTCCACTGAGCTCTGCTACAAATCAATGTTCTCTAGCAGAATGGCGGTTGAAAAATATCTTTCCCAAGAGCACAAGCTTTTTACAACCGAAGCTGAAAATATTGAGCTAAGCCGGGAGATTCTGAGGCTTAAAGAAAAGAATGAATCTCTGGAGAAATTGTGCAAGCTCTATCCGGAGAAAATTGTGCTTTTACCTTCAAGACTACTTCTGAAAACCTAACTAAGGATGTAGAGAAGCTGGAGAAGGTGGCAGATGACTTGAGAAAGGTGGTGGAAGATGATGTCGAAGTCATAGATTCCTTGAGGAAGGAGAACAACGAGCAAAAATGCTTGTTGAAAAACTCACGAAACAAGTCGAAGGGCAAAACTCTTTTATTGAAGCAGCATAGGGGGTTTTGAAAGAGTGATTTCAGACTTTGTATCAGAAGTATAGTCACGCTCTTGGGGAGTTCGGCGCGGTGCCCCTGCCTTTTCCCAGCGACAAAGGGGCCAAAGAGATCTTTGAGTGGATGGAGCAGGAATTTGATCATCCTCCTGGTGTGATGACCGGAGCCAGCAACTACACGGCTTTGATGTGTGTTGAAGTCTTGCTGGAGTTATTGGGAAAAACGGATGGTCGAACTTCTTGGCCTTAGGTGCCAGAAACTTTAACTTCCCGAGGGCGAAACTTATAGAGTCTGAAATTCCTTCAAAGAACGTACAGGTTGTCAAGAGGAATTTCTAGACCTTGTTCTGGGAGGCATCAGGACAAGAGCATGCCAAGGCCGTGGCACGTAGACTTCTAGCGGAGGTGGGGAATGTTCTCAACAGCTCTCTCTTTCTCTTTAAATATATATTTATTATTATTATTAAAATATTTCTCAATTTTTTGATGCGCTGGTTTTGTTATCTTGCAGGCTAAGGAGAAGGAGGCATTGGAACCAGGCTCGTCTGAGGACTCGAGCGAGGATGCTGGATCCCCTAAGGACGGAGCCCCTAGCGAGAGGAACCCTGGTGAAGAAAAAGATGGCGAAGCTGCGACATCTTACTGATTTGTTTTAACTTGTTGCTTTTGAAACACCCTGCGTGGCGATGTCTAGATGATGTGAAAATACTTGGGGCACTATTCTTGTAATATATTTCGGCTTCGGTACCTTTTTCATTATCTTCTGTGGATCTTGTTCTCTTTGCTTCGAGAAAGGAGCAAAAAATAGCTCTGTTTTTGAAGAAAACCTCACCCCCTGTTTTTGCTTTATTCTCGAAGCTCGCGATATCTTGTAGGGGGGTTTTTCTTTTTCCAGAAGCCTGAAGTCTAGCAAAACTTGCTTCGAGTTTCGCAGACTTCCCTCGGTGTGGTGGTCGAATTTAGCAATCTTGTTGCTTTTCGACCATTTTACACAATGAAAGTTAAAATTAGGGCAAACTTGATCCCGCAACTTAGTCTATTGCCTTGTGGGATTCTTCGATACTTAGGCATGAATGCTAAGATTTTGGTGAGACAACGTATATAAGCTTGTTGCTTTTTGTTGCTCTTGGGCAGAAACCCCCTCGCAGAAAGTAAATGACTGAAAGTAAATTACTGAAAGTAAGAAACAGGGTGCTAATGGGAAAGTAATTTCATAAAAACTGAAATTTGATACATGGATCCGCCTCATTAAAAACCTTGCCTCCTGATTTGGAGTCCCCCTTTATCAAAGAAAAGAGTACGGTCCTTGAGAAATGTAAAGTGATGAGATAGTAAAAACATAAAATATTTAGGCTCCGGCTCCGTTTATAAGATCATGAAGCCAAAGGTTGTACAATATGCGTTTCTAAGGGTAATACTTTCGAAGGTTGTCTGCGTTCCATGTATGTGGCAATGTGTTGCCCAACTGATCGACCAAGTGAAAAGAACCTGGCCTTAGACTTTCAGTTACTATGTACGGGCCTTCCCATGGCCCTTGCAACTTTCCTAGATTGTCGGCATTCTTTTTCTTCTCGATGACCAGATCCCCTACTTGTATTTCTTTTCTTACTACTTTTTTGTCCCTCCATTTCTTGGTTTCTTGCTGGTATTTGTCTAAGTTTTCGGCGGTTTGAAGCACACCTACCCCGATTAAATCTTTCTCTGCTTCTTCAATACTTGTATATGCTTGCGTTTTCAACACACGTAAACTTTCATTTTTGATCTCCTCCAAGGTCATGGCTTCGGAGCCAAGCAGTAACTTGAACAGTGAAAAGTTGGTGGTCCTTCGGCAGTTCTTCTACCCACTTCCCTTTTTTTTGAGTGAACAGACATTTCTTTATGCTTGAGAATATCAGCCCTTTTGCTTTCTCAACCACACCATTTGACTGTGGGTGGTATACGGAGGCAAATTTTAATTTAGTCCCCATGGTCAGGCAGAATTCCCTGAACTCATTGCAATCAAACTGCTTTCCATTGTCCACAGTCAGTTCCCTTTGTACCCCAAATTTGCAAATTATGTTCTGCCAAAAGAATTTCTGGATGTTGTGGGACGTGATGCTTGCCAATGGTTTGATCTCAATCCATTTTGTGAAGTAATCCACGGCTACAGCCACGAATCTGCAATTTCCTTGTGCAGCTGGAAGCAGTCCAACTAAGTCCATCCCCCATCTCTGCAAAGGCCAGGATAGTGGTATTAATTGTGTGGGCATCGATGGATTTCTCTGATTGTTGGCATTTTTCTTGCAGGCTTCGCAAGTTTTTACCAAGTTATGAGCATCATCGATGATGGATGGCTAGTAGAAACCTTGCCTTAGAGCTTTTTGAGCCAAAGCTCTCGAGCTGATGTGAGCACCGCAAAAACAAGAATGAATTTCCCTTAGCAACTCTTTCCTGGAATCGAAGCTGATACATCTCAGGGTGGGAGCTGATATGCTAGATTTGTACAACTCTCCATCAATTATGTCATAGCTTCTGGCTCTTCGCTTCATTCGGTTCAAGGAGACTTCCTCGGTAGGTTCATAGTGACCTCTTAAGAAAGCCAAGATCAGAGCCCTCCAATCATATTTTTCTATGACATTGATTGTTTTAGCTTTGGGCTCTTTCACTGCGGGTGACGTTAAAACTTCATAAAAAACATCCAGAGGTAAAGCTTGGTTTTGTGTCGCGGCCTTTTCCAATGCATCAGTGTCATTGTTTGAGTTCCTGGGGATGTGTTCCATGGTGAATCCCTTGAAGTGTTTCTCCATTGATCTCACTATCGCGAGATACTTTATGAGCTCCGGCTCTTTGGCTTCGCTGTCTTTCTCTACGTGCCCCTAGATGACCTTGGAGTCCGACCTTACGATGAACCTTTGTTGCCCCAATGCTTTCATTTTCCTCAACGTGAGGAACAACGCTTCATACTCGGTCGTGTTGTAGGTTGCTCTCTCATTTTCTGCGAAATCCAGCCTAACCGCGAACCGCATTTTGATCTCGGGCGGCGAGGTGATGACTGCCGAAGCCCCAGCTCCTTTGTGGCAATAAGCCAGATCGCAGTATGCGGTCCATGGCTGCTCAATCTCTGTGGAGCTCGAGTTTGCTGGAGATGTCTAGTCTGCGACAAAGTCTGGCAAGACTTGTGATTTTATCGCACTTTTTTTCTCAAAATCGACCACATGCTCTAACAGTTCAAGTGCCCATTTGGAAATTCGTCCCGAAGCATCTCTATTGTTAAATAGCTCGTGCAAAGGCTGGTCTGTGACTACTATGATTCTGTGGGACTCGAAATAGTGCCTGAGTTTTCGTGCTGCCATGACCACCGCATATGCAACTTTTTTCAGTTCTGAATAGAATACTTTTGACCATGTTAGCGTCTCAGAGACAAAATAAACTAGGACTTGGGCTGGCTTCCCTTCCACTTCCTTTTCTTGTATTAAGGTTGCACACACCGCAGTTCTCGAAGCTGAGATGTAAAGCAAAAGCGGGGAGCCAGGCTCCGGCAGACACAACTTTGTCAAACTAGTAAGATAATCTTTGAGCTTCGCAAATGCTTTGCTTTGCTCTTGCCCCCACTCTAACTTCTTGTTGTTTCTGAGCACTTGGAAGAAAGGGAGGCTTCGCTCTGCGGCCTTAGACACGAACATGCTCAATGCTGCAATTCTTCTAGTGAGTTTCTGATCGTCTTTTAGAGATCTAGGCTCTTCCATCTTGATCACTGCTTGGATTTTGTCGGGGTTGGTTTGTATTCCCTTGGTTGTTACAAGACATCTGAGTACTTTTCCGCGCCGTACTCCAAACACGCATTTCTCAGGATTTTACCTTAAGTTCGCGGCTCTCATATTTGTGAAAGTTTCTGCCAGGTCTGAGATCTGGTCACCACGCTTGTTGCTTTTGACGACTATGTCATCCACGTATGCCAACAAATTTCTGCGCACCTGCTCAGGAAATACCGAAGCTGTCATTCTTGTGAAAGTTGGCCCTGCATTCTTGAGCCTCTCAAGCATCCTTAGGAAATAGAAGATGCCGAAGGGGGTGATGAAGCTATTTTCTCCTCATCCTCTTTTCTTATTCTGACCTGATGGTATCCTGAGAACATGTCAAGCAGTGATAACATTTCACTGCTAGCTGCATCATCAACTATTTTGTCCACTCTTTCCAGTGGGTAGTCATCCTTTGGGCAAGCTTTGTTTAGATCCATGAAATCTATACACATCCTCCATTTACCATTTTTCTTCTTCACTAGGACCGTGTTTGCAAGCTAGGTTGAGTATTTTACTTCACGAATCACGTTGGCGTCCAACAATCTTTGCACTTCTGCTTTTACGGCCTCAACTTTTTCGTCTGACATCTTGTGGAGCTTTTTCTTTTTGGGTCGGATGTTTTTGTCCATCTCCAGCCTGTGCTCGATGATGTCCCGATCAATCCCTTTCAAATCATGGGCTGACCATGCAAATACGTCATGATTTTTACTTAAGAATTTCATCAATTCTTGCTCCTCATGCGGGCTTAGTTCGGCTCCGATTGTCACTGCCCTATCTAGCATGTGGACATCTAGCTGAACTCTCTTGGTTTCGTCGTCAGTGCTTATGTTTACTTTCTCTTTGTCTCTTTTTAGCTCCGCGAACTGTTTCTTCTTCTTTTTTTCCTCGACTTCATCAGCTTTGGCCTGAGTTAAGTGATGGATGCTTCTCTAGCCTGGCGCTATGCCCCTTTCGATATCGCTGGTAGTTTGTTGGTCACCAAATACATTGATGACTCCTTTGAGCACCGATATTTTCATGCATAAGAACTGCCTAAATGCTGCATCAAACTTGTTGATGAACCCCCTGCCTAAGATGGCCAAATAAGGTAATGCATTTCAGCCACATCAAACGTGATTAGCTCGGTTCTTGGGTTGTCAAGATTTCCAAAGGAGACAGGTAGCGAGATTTTTCCTAGTGCTCTAACTGGCTTCCCCCTGAAGCCCAATAGTGGTATATCAGCTTCTTGCAGCAGGTGTGGGTCTATCTTCATTTCCTTGAAAGTTTTGATGAAAAGGATGTCCACGGAGCTGCTGTTATCCACTAAAACCTCTCTAATTTCCCAACCCGCAATAATATTTCTGATGACCATGGCATCATTGTGCGCGGCCGTCTTTAGCGTGAAATCCTCTTATGTGAATGTGATGGGCACATGTGCCCAAGGTGGTTTCACTGGTGGTCCGTCTTGGAATATGGTATGAACTTCTCTGAAGTAATTCCTTCTCATTTTTTTGTTTTCGAACTCGAGAGATGATCCTTCGACAATAGGAAACATCTAGCGATACGTGCTTTCCTGGTTTTGGGCTTCACTCTGGGAAATAGCAATGATAGAGCCGAAGGTTGGCAAAGCTTTAGGATCGTGCCTTGGGTTAGCTGGCTCCGCTTTTGGAACCACATTTGGCATACCGGGAGGCGGAGGTGGAATCTCTTGCATGGGCTGGATGTTTTGACGGTTGGTATTGGGGAGGATGTGGTGTTTGCCAGGTTGTCTGTGGCTGATTGTAGGCTCTAGTTTGGAAAAAGTTGGTTTTCCTTAATTGTAAGGATGCGCTGGCAGTGCGGTGGGATATGGGTTTTGTTGGAAGGATTGCTGAGGCCAAGTATGGTTGATTGGTTTAGGTGGAACAAGTTGAGGTTGGGTTTGAGCGGCTCTCTTCTCCTCAGCCATTCTTTCCAAAGTTCTTTTGGTTTCGGGGCAATTGTCAGTGGAATGGTGAGGTTGCTTTCCATGGAAAGAACAATAAAACAACCGAGGGCGAAAGTTTTGGTTCTGAGGGGACGATCCACCGTCCCTTCCTCTTCCCCTTTGGTTATGGCCTCCTCGACTAGAAGTTGGCGGAGTTGGGTGCGACCCTTGGTTTTGTGGTGGGGACTAGGTTTTGGTTTTGGTATTTGGCGCGGCTGCGATTGGAAGTATTTGGTTTGGGGGATACGACGCCCTATTGTTTTTCATGCTTTGATGTGAAGGAACCCAGTCATTCTCCCTCTGGTTTTGCCTTAACCGATTTCTCTCAGTTACTCTTCTCCTGTGATCTTCATCGGATGTACAGTATTCTTCGAGTTCTACCAGAAGTGCCTGCATTGTCTTTGGCTTTTTTCTGGACAGGTGGGATGCAATTTGCCCTAGATTTAGCCCCTTGATGCAGGCGGCTATGGCAACTTTCTCCGATACATCTGGAGTTTGGGATTTTAGCTGGAGGAATCTTCTGACATAGTTTGCCAGAGGTTCCTTATCTTTCTGGATACAATAGAATAGGTCCCCCATGTTTGTGGTAGCGGCTTGAAAGCCTTGGAAATTCTGGATAAGTTTGGTTTTCAGGTCGACCCAACTGTAGATTGAATGCGGGGGTAGCAATGAATACCAATTCAAAGCCGCACCTTCGCACGCTATGATGAATGACTTAGCCAAAACCACTTCGTCACCACCGGCCGAAGCTACGATAGCTTCGTAACTCATGATGAATTGTCTGGGATTTGTCAAGCCGTTGTACTTTGGTAGGGAGGTTGTTTTGTAGGTGAAGGGCTATGGCGCTGTTTGTAAGCCTAGAGACAGAGGTGAAGTTGGATCGACAGACACATATGTTCCTGCCATTTTGTGTATTGGGAAATTGAACATTGGGTTTTCGCTTTGCGGAGGTGGGTCTTCCTCGTTGTTTGAGGTGGGACTTGGCGGAGTGCATCGATGGGAATGCAACTCATCCAACTCTTCCTACATTTGAGCTAACTGCAGCTTCACTACCCTTAGTTTCTTGATTTTTTTTCTCGGCTTTCTTTTGCGTTTCCAGCTCTAAGGCTATCCTCTCCTTCTCTTGTTTCATAGTTTCGATCTGCTTCAGGATCGAAGCTAGCTCTTTTTCGGCTGCTCCCTCTTTGTCCTTCATGAGGCTAGTTTCTGGGTCAGAAACTTGCATGGCCTTTCCCGCCACCCTTCTCTTCTCACTACGAGTGCGTGCTGAATCCTCATCCTCTGGCCTTGGCTCCGGCGCGATTATGATCCTCTTTTCCTTGGCTGCCACTCTTGGCTCCTCCTGATCAGCGGATTTTTTCTTTTTAGGTGGCATTGTGGATTCTTTGATGGCTAAGAACACGGTGGGTGCCTCTGTTGGGATCACAAAACTCCCAAGCAGAAATGTAAATCAAGCAACAAGCAATTCACAATGAACACATTCAAGCTGATTCGTATTAAATCATGACCTTTCCTTAATACATTACTCTCTCCCTCTCCCAAAAAGTCGTCCCCTTCACAATGAGGAGAGGGTTCCCATTTATCGTGCTAATAGACCAAATTTACATTCGAAAAATACCCTCCAAACCCTAGAATCTATGAACAATATACAAGGGTAATTTTGTACAAGCACATGGTGCGGACTTAGCACCGTGAACAGCAGAGCGCAAAAATTGCTGCGGAACACGGAGCGGATGACGCGCCACGAAATGCGGAGATCCTCCGGTTCTGTGTTGTAGACGCTTTGACCAAGTCCAGGTTGACGGGACTCTTGAAAACTCTGGGCTTCGCGGCCGTCTCAGCTGCTCCTTGCCTGAAATCCTGGTGCTCCGGGGTTCGTCCTTGCGGCCTGCTGACGCTGGGTTCATTAGAGTTCCTTGGCGGAGCCCAGGCTTGTAACAGTTGTTAGTTTAAAAGAAGTTTCCGGAGCCCAAATTTTCCCTGCAGAGAAACATACTCATTCTGGGTTAACTCATGTCTCTTGAAGCATGGTCAACCTGGCGAAGCCCGAAATCTTTTGTATTTTTCTCAATTATGCCAGAGCTGGAAGGTTTTCAAGACACAAACCCCCGGAGCGGGGAAATGATGAAGATCCCGAAGCTCAAAACATGCCCTGCAAAAATAAGACTCGTCCTTGGTTAGTTTCCACGTTTCTGTGCTCATATACCACACGATCTAATTGTGCAAAGCCCAAGCTTTTAAGTAATTTCTTGAATCAGGCCGGAGCCGATTAATTTTCGAAAATAAATCCCCGGAGCCGAGAAGTGATGTTTTCTCCCGCCCCAACACAGGAGTACAAGCAAGAGTACAAGCATCACCGGAAGAACTTGTACAAGAAGACCGAGCACAAGCACCAATCTTGGAACCACCACTCCAAGCACAGTAGCCGAGATGAGTACAAGGGCAAGAAGAAGGGCAGCTGCTACAAGAAGAAGTCGAGAGCGATGGTGGCTGGTGCGAGCGACGTGGACACCTCTTCTTCCTGCTACACCACGTCGAGCTCGAGCAATGAAGATGAAGACCGCGGGAGATACAAGAGCAATAAGCACTCGAGCAAGAACTTCAACGGGTTGAGCTTCATGGTGACGAGCGGCTTCTGCGGCATGGCACACAGTTCGAGTAGCAAGAAGAGCAACAAAGATGACTCGAACTCCGACTCCGAGGATGAGGTACTTCTACCCACCATTGACTTGTTGCTTGAGGAGAATGCTATATTGAATGAATTGCTAGATAATTGTGATAGTTTGCTTAGAGATGCTAAGAAGATGAGGAAAAAGCTTAGGGCCTCTGTTGCGGAAGATAGAGAAAAAGTGGCTGAGTTAGAGGCTAGGCATCTTGATGATATGCTTGCTATGGATGCTTTGAAGTCTGCTCCTATTGTTAATGATGAGGTTGATTGTAGTGATTGCTCTGTTTTCCTGTCTGATTTGACTGCTCTGAAAGAAAAGCATACCCTCACAGTTGAGGAACTAGATGTGGCTAGGGTTGAGTTGGATGAGTTGAAAGCTAGATCTAGTTTGCTTGGTGCTTGCAAGTCTTGTCCTGTGTTGCATGCTAAATTAGATGATTCACATTCTAGGATTGTTTCCCTTGAGGCTGAGTTGAAAGCTCCCATTCCTACTACGTGTTCTACATGTGAATTGCATGCTTTGAAAAATATGGAACTTGCACATTATGTTGATCGCTTGCACGATGAGAATGATGAGTTGAGAAAGATGATGAGTTGGTTGTCGGGTCACGAGCCTCAGTTGAGTGTGATGATGGTTGCTTTTAAGCGTTTTGATGGCCAGGCTTTGGGGTCGGAGAAGGTTGCTGAGTGTAGTGGTGAGGGTGAGAAGAAGATTGGAGATATCCCAGTGCCACCACAAACTACACCCACACACAAATATGCACCCAAGCCAAATCATCTATGAAACAAACATGACACCACTCTAGATCCACCCGTGTTCCCCCACAAAACAGACAACTTCCAAAGACTGGTGAAATTTCTGAGTACCCTTGGGGAAGGTGATAGACACTGGCCCGATCTTCCGAGAGGTAGATGGATATGTCGATTGGTGGAGACTTAACGTTGGCGATCTTGGCTTCGAATCATCACGATTCAGACCCTGCAACAGTTACAACACTACTACGTTAGTTATCAACCAAGCACAACTTGATTGACCTCGCCACGAAGGCTTTTCCCTGCAAGCGAATCGAGAACACAAGCAAGAAAATGGTAAACACGCAATTGAATATTGCAGATGTAAATGAAGTGAATATCAATGGAGTTCAAGCACTCGATTCGAAAGGACTAGTCGACACAGTCGAGGAGATGCAAGAACAGGGGCCTTGGATCACAGCAAAAGGACTTGGCGTCATAGTTACAATGAATCACGAAAGTTTCAACTTCAAAAACTTCAACTAAACAAAACCCAAGTTTCTAAGGCGGCGGCTACTGAGTATATGAGAGGAGGGGCATTCTAGGGTTGAGGGCGACCAAGGGTGGGGCGCCCACAACTTGGGCGAAAGGCCCGACAAACTGGTGACGCAGTAGCTTGGCAGATTCTGGATGTCAACTTTTTTCGACGATTCCCATTGACTCCGAACGAATTTGGGCCTGAAACTAGTGCTATTGGAAGCTCTATGAAATTCTCGTTCCACCCATATAAAGAACGTCCAAAACGGACTCCGTATGCGACGCACCAGTCTGATACCATATGATATATGTCCCGCCCAGGACAACCGAAATTACGACGCATCGGTCCAGGTACAGATATGCACGATCTGGCCCCCGCAAATCTCGGCTTCAGGTAGGCACGATCTGGCCCCCAAGATTCGCTCCCGCAAATCCAGCTTTAGGTACGCACGACCTGGCCCCCAAGATTCCAACTTCAGATATGTACAATCTGGCCCCCATAACCTTAGCACCACACTCCGGCGCACCCCTCGGGGAAAGGCCCAATCGACCCAAAAGACTAGTTTGTTAGGGGAAGGGTGGCTCTCCTCTTTAAGGTGGCTTCCTACTCCCAAGCTAAGCAATGTGGGATAATTCGGACGCGCACGGCTTCGCCGCCTACACTGTTGTGCGCCTGGCTCATGGGCCGCCTACATTGTCGCGCACCTACACTATCGTGCGCCTGACTAATCCGTACTCCCGTTGGACATGACTGCCGCCTACATTATCGTGCGCCTGGCCAAATCGTGCTCCATGACTGTCGCCTACACTGTCGTGTGCCTGGCCAAATCGTGCCCTGGGATGTCCTCATCAGAAGGGTGAGAAGAAAGAGGAAGAGAAACCTAGTTAGAACCCACAGCCAAAGCCAAAACAGGTCTGATTCCATTGTGAGTATTATGGGAGAGATGGTCACGTTGGTGAGTTTTGCTACAAAAGGAAGAGGGATGAGTGGTTGGCTAAGGAGTGGGCAAACAAGGACAGGTACCACCCTTCTCATGGTGTGCCTGAGCCTCGTATGCCACAACCTAGGGGAGAGGCTGTGGTGAGGTCCATACCAGCTTGGGGAGGTAGGAGAGTTGCTGATCAGGACTAGGGTGCTGCTAGGGAGGCACGAGTCAGACCGATCAGGGGCACCAGTCAGACCGGTGCACCCCAGAGAGGTGTTGAGTTTGGGTTTTGAGGCCGTGGTGTTGGTGGATTTGGTTCTAGTGGTCGTGGTACAGGTGGTATACAGTTTGAGTCTGGTCGTGGGTTGTTTGCTGGACGTTCTCCACCTCATGGTGGATATGAGGATGGGAGAGGTCGTCACAGCTTTGAGTCTCAGAGGAGGTACGGGCCATGCTCTTCCTTTCATGGTGATCGTGCTCCTCCAGCGAGATGTGAGGTGGTTTAGTTTGGTAGGGGTCATAGCTTTGGTAGACTGGATAGGATGGATGTTGCTAACTCCTCTTTTGAGCAAATGACTCGACACTGGTTTGACTCCTTTTGTACTAACCCCATTGTTGAGTCGCTTGCTCACTTTTGTCCTCGTTTTTGATTTGCAGGTGGGAGGCTTGAGGAACGTTTGGCTGTTGGACTCCGGTTGTTCACAACACATGATCGGAGATAGGGGGTGGTTCACAAGCCTCACCCCAGTGAGTACCAGGGAGTACATCACTTTTGAGGATAATGGTAAGGGACGAGTTCTTGGTGAAGGAATGGTGAAGGTAAGTAGGAAGGTGTCTCTGAGGCGTGTTGCTCTTGTCAACTTGTTGGGGTTCAATTTGCTTTCTGTGTCTCAGCTGCTTGGTGAGGGGTTTGAGGTTCAGTTTAAGTTGGGTGCGTCTCAGGTGCTTGATTCTCGAGGCGACATTGTTTGTATGGTCGTTCCCGAGGGTCATATCTTTCGAGCTGATTTCTCTCAGTCCAGCATGGTGTTTGGTGGCAGGTTCTTCTGATTTGTGGAAGTGGCATAGGCGGTTGGGACACTTGAACTTTGATTTGCTTTCCTGATTGAGTGGACTCGATTTGGTTCGAGGATTGCTGAAGTTGAGGTTAGAGAAGGAGTTGGTTTGTGCGCCTTGTAGGCATGGTAAGATGGTCGCTGCTTCTCATCCACCCCTGACTGCTGTCATGACAGAGCGTCCGACGGAGCTGTTGCATATGGACCTTGTTGGGCTAGCTCGAGTTCGCTCGGTGGGTGGGAAGTGGTATGTCATGGTTGTGGTGGAGGACTATTCTCGCTATGCCTGGGTGTTTTTCTTGGAGGATAAGAGTGAGACTTTTGGTTTTGTTCGAGACTTGATCGTGAAGTTGAAAAATGAGAGGCATGGGAACACTATTCGAGCAATCCGGAGTGATAATGGCTTTGAGTTCAGGAACTCTCGTTTTGATGCCTTTTGCTGTGATCTTGGTTGTTGGGGCGGTAGAAAACATCACCTCTCGGCCCTGGGGATTTGTTTCCAAAAACACTTGGCCTCGGCCTAATTTAGGAAGTTGATTGAAAGCTGGGCTTCGCACGTTCATATCAAGGAATAAATATACTTAGAAACATGCGAATTAACCCAAAGACAAGTCCTCTTTTTTGCAGGTTAAGAGTTGGGCTCGGGGATCTTTTATCATCGCCGGGCTACGGGGATGTCTTTCGCAAAAATATCCAGCTCCGACGGCCTTTTTAGGAAGAAACAGAGGAACCTGGGCTGCGCCATGTTGATCGAACATCCAGGAGTATAAATTAACCCGGATCGAGTCTTTTTCTTCACAGGGAAAGTTCGGGCTCCAGGAGTTTCTTCAGAACAGATGATGGATGAAAGCTTGGGCATCGCCGGGGGTTTCCCAGAAACCCGACGTCAAGAGGTCTCAAGGACGAACACCGAAGCCGAGGAGTCTTCGGGGAGAGTGGCACCGAAGACGACGAATCGTGAAGCCCAGAGTTCTTCAAGACCCCATTAGCATGGACTTGGTCAAAAGCTATTTCAACACGGAACCGTCATGTCTCCGTGTTTTGTGGCGCATCGCTCGCTCCGCTGTCTCCGGCGGGTCGCTCCGCTATCTTCGGCACTAAGTTCGCGTCATGTGCAAGTCCAAGTTTGCCCCCGTATATTCTTCATAGATGCTAGGGCTTTGGGGTAAACTTGGAATGTAATTTTGGTCCTTTGGTACTATAAAAGGAGTCCGCCTCCTCATCGTAAAGCGGACGATCTTTTGAGAATAAGAGAGTAATGTATTAAGGAAAGCTGTTGAATTGATATAACTAGAGAGAACGTGTTCATTGTGAGTGATTCGTCATTAAGCCACGTCTCTGTGTGGGGGTTTTGTGATCCCAACAGAGGCTCCCACCGTGTTCTTAGCCATCAAAGAACTCGCGATGCCACCCACGAAGAAAAAACCCACTGACCACAAGGAGCCAAGAGTGGCGGCCAAAGAAAAGAGAATCATAGTCGCTCCGGAGCCAAGGCCGGAGGACGAAGATTTAGCACGAACTCGTAGTAAGAAGAGAAAAGTGGCGGGGAAGATCGCGTAGGGTTCTAACCCGGAAACCAGCCTCATGAATGACCAAGAGGGCACAGCCGAAAAAGAGTTGGATTCGATCTTGAAGCAGATCGAAGCTATGAAGCGAGAGAAGGAGAGAATAGCCTTAGAACTTGAAACCTAAAAACAAGCTGATGAGAAAATCAAGAAACTAAAGGCAGTGAAGCTGCAGTTAGCTCAGATACAGGAAGAGCTGGATGAGTTGCATTCTCACCGGCGCACCCCGCCAAGTCCCATCCCAAACCACGAGGAAGATCCACCTCCGCAAAATGAAAACCCAATGTTCAATTTCCCAATCCACAACACGGCAGGAATGTCTGTGTGTGTCGACTCGACCTCACCTCTGTCTATAGGCTTGCAAACAGTGCCATGGCCCTTCACCTACAAAACAATCTCCCTTCCAAAGTACAATGGCTTGACAAATCCAAGACAGTTCATCATGAGCTACAAAGCTGCCGTGGCTTCGGCCGGTGGTGACGAAGTGGTTTTGGCTAAGTCATTCATCATAGCGTTCGAAGGCGCGACTTTGAACTAGTACTCACTATTGCCCCCGCACTCAGTCTACAGTTGGGTCTACCTAAAAGCCAAGCTTATCCAAAACTTCCAAGGCTTCCAAGCCGCAACCACAGATGAGGGAGATTTATTCTATTGTATCCAGAAAGACAAGGAGCCCCTGGCAAATTATGTGAGAAGATTCCTCTAGCTAAAATCCCAAACCACAGATGTATCAGAGAAAGTTGCCATAGCCGCCTGTATCAAGGGGCTAACCCCAGGGCAAACCGCTTCCCACCTCTCATGAAAAAAGCCAAAAACAATGCAGGCACTTTTGGTAGAGCTCGAAGAATACTGTAGATCCGATGAAGATCATAGGAGAAGAGTAGCCGAAAGAAATCGGTTAAGGCAAACCCAGAGAGAGCACGAACGGGTTCCTTTGCACCAGAGTGTGCAAAACAATAGGGCACTGTACCCCCAAACCGAGTACTCCCAATCGAAGCCGCGCCACATACCCAAAACCAGAACCAAAACCCACCACAAAGCCAAGCTCCGCAAACTCCCAACCTGGGAGGCCACAACCAGAGAGGAAGAGGAAGGGGCAACGGACCGTCCCCTCAAGACCAAAACTTTCGCCCTCGCTTGTTTTATTGCTCTTTCCACGGAAAGCAACCTCATCACTCCACATACAATTGTCCCGAAACCAAAAGAACTTTGGAAAGAATGGCCGAGGAAAAGAGGGCCGCTCAAACCCAACCTCAACCTGTTTCATCTCAACATATCAACCATACCTGGCCTCAGCAATCCTTCCAACAAAACCCATATCCCACTACGCCCCCACTACATCTGTACAACCAAGGAAACCCAACCTTCCAACCTAGCACATACAATCAACCGCAACCAGCCTGGCAAGCACCGCCACCGCACCAATACCAACCACAAAACCAACAAAACACCCAGCCCATGCAACAAATCTCGCCTCCGCCTCCCGGCATGCCAAACATGGTTCCAAAGGCGGAGCCAGCTAACCCAAGGAATGATCCTAAAGCTTTGCCAACCTTCGGCTCTATCATGACTATTTCTCAGACCGAAGCTCAGAACCAAGAAAGCTCCTATCGTCAGATGTTTCCTATCGTGGGTGGATCATCTCTCGAGTTCAAGAACAAAAAAATGAGAAGGAACTACTTTAGAGAGGTGCATACCATAGTCCAAGATGGACCACCAGTAAAGCTACCTTGGGCACATGTACCTATCACATTTATAGAAGAAGACTTCATGCTGAAAACGGCCGCACACAATGATGCCATGGTCATCAAAACCATTATCACAGGATGGGAAATTGGAGAGGTCCTAGTAGATAACGACAGCTCCGCGTACATTCTTTTCGCTAAGACTTCCAGAGAAATGAAGATAGACCCACACTTGTTGCAAGAAGCGGACATTCCGCTTCTGGGCTTCGGGGGGAAACCAGTCAGAGCACTAGGGAAAATTTCATTGCCTGTCTCTTTTTGAAATCTCGACAACTTGAGAACTGAGCTAATCACATTTGATGTGGTGGAAATGAATTATCCTTGTCTGGCCACCTTAGGCAGGGGATTCATCAACAAGTTCGATGCAGCATTCCGGCAGCGGTTCCTATGCATGAATATAACGGCGCTCAAAGGGGTCATCACTGTATTTGGTGACCAGCAAACCGCCAGGGATATCGAAAGGGGCATAGCACCAGGCCAGAGAAGCATCCATCATTTAACTCAAGACGAAGCTGACGAAGCCGAGGAAAAAGAAAAGAGGAAATTGTTCGCGGAGCCTAAAAGAGATAATGAAAAGGTAAACATTAGCACCAACAGCGAAACCAAGAGAGTTCAGTTAGATGCACACATGCCAGATAGGGCAGTGAAAATCGGAGCTGAGCTAACTGTGGACAATGGAAAACATCCAAAAATTCTTTTCGCAGAGTATAATTTGAAGATTTGGGGTTCCAAGGGAATTAACTGTGGACAATGGAAAATAGTTTGATTGCAATGACTTCAAAGAATTTTGCCTGACTATGGGGACTAAGTTAAAGTTCGCCTCCGTGTATCATCCACAGTCAAACGGTGCGGTTGAAAGAGCAAATGGGTTGAAATTCTCAAGCATAAAGAAATGTTTGTTCAATTAGAGAAAAAGGAAGTGGGTAGAGGAATTGCCGAAGGTAACTTGGTCTCATAACACAACTGTATCAAGAACCACCGGCTTTTCACCATTCAAGTTAATGTTCGGTTCTGAAGCCATGAATCCAGAGGAGATCAAAAATAAAAGTTTGCGAGTGTTGAAAGCGCAAGACACAGGCATCGAAGAAGCAGAGAAAGATCTGATCGAGGTAGATGTGCTCCGAGCCGCTGAGAACTTAGACAAGTACCAGCAAGAAACCAAAAGATGGAGGGACAAGAAAGTTGTGAGAAAGGAAATACAAGTAGGGGATTTGGTCACCAAGAAGAAAAAGAATTTTGACAACCTAAAAAAGTTGCAAGAGCCGTGGGAAGGCCCGTACATAGTGACCAAGAGTCTAAGACCAGGATCCTTTCACTTGGCAAATCAGTTGGGCAATGTGTTGCCGCACACATGGCACGCAGACAGCCTTCTCAAGTACTACCCTTAGAAATATATAGTGTAAAAACTCTGGCTTCGTGAACTTATAAACGAGGCCGGAGCCCAGCTATCTTATGTCTTTACTTTTTCAGCATTTTACATTTTCCAAGGACCGTACTCTTTTCCTTGCTAAAGGGGACTCCAAATCAGGAGGCAAGGTTTTTAATGAGGCAGATCCATGTATCAAATTTCAGTTCCAATGAAATTAATTTCCCCTTAACTATTTGTGTAGCACTTATCACTTTTTTATTATTCAGTAATTTACTTTCAGTCATTTACTTTTTGCAAGGGGGTTTCTGCCCAAGAGTAACAAAAAGCAACAAGCTTATATATGTTGTCTCACAAAAATCTTAGCATTCATGCCTAAGTACCAAAAATCCCACAAGGCAACAGACTAAGTTGCGGGATTAAGTTTCCGTTAATTTCAAAGCTTTCACAGTTCAAAATGGTTTTTTGACCAAGCAAAGGGTCGAAAAGCAACACGATTGCTAAATTCGACCACCAAATCAAAGGAAAATCTGCGAAACTCGGAACAAGTTTCGCTAGACTTTGGGTTTTGGGATAGGGAAAAACTATCCTACAAGACATCACGACTTCCACAAAAAGTCGCAAGCTTCGAGAAAAAAAGCAAAAATGGGGGGTGACGTTTTCTTCAAAAAACGAAACTTGTTTTTGCTCCTTTCTCGAAGCCAGAGAATTGGTTAAACAAAAAATAATAAAAAGAAACTGAAGCCAAGTTATATTACAGGAGTCGAGCCCAGAGTATTTTTACACCATCAAACATTGCCACGCAGGGCATTCCAAAAGCAATAAGTTTAAGCAAAGTAAAAAGATGTGGCAGCTTCACCATCCTTTTCTGCACCAGTACTCTTCTCGCTTGGGGCTCCGTCCTTAGCAGATCAATCTTCTGGGCTTGAGTCTTCAGACGAGCCGGTTTCCAATGCTTCCTTTTCCTTAGCTTATAAAGTGACAAAACCAACATCGTAGTAAGAAAAAAAGACAAGGGGGTTATTAAGAAAATTTCTTGCCTTCGCTAGATACCGGCGCGCCATGGCCTTGGCATGCTCCTGCCCAGACGCCTCCGAAAACAGGGTCAAGAAATTCTTCGTAACTACCTGTACGTTTTTTGACGGAATTTCACACTCCATATCTTCCGCCTTCGATAATTTATAACTTCTGGTGCCCAAGGCCAAGAAGTCTGGGCATCCATTCTTTTCCTGCAATTCCAGCAAGAATTCAACGCACATTGAAGCCGCGTAGTCACTGGCTCCGGTCATCATGCCGGGGAGATGATCAAATTCTTGCTCCATCCACTCAAAGATTTTCTTGGCCCCTTTGTCGTTATGGAAAAGCAGGGTCTCCGCGCCAAACTCCCGAAGAGCGCGATCATACTTCTCATATAGAGTCTGGAAGCGTTCTTTCAAAACTCCTTCGGCCGCATCTATAAATTTTTTCTGACACTTAACTTTTTTTCTAAGTTCTTCAATAATTGACTTTTGTTCATCATTCTCTTTCCTTAGAGAATCTATGACTTCAGTGTCGTCTTCTACTACTTTTTAAAATCTTCAGCCACTTTTTCCAGCCTCTCAGTATCCTTGGTCAGTTTTTCTGAAGCAGTTTTAAAAGTGTTGACGTTGTCCGTCAGAATAGAAATTTTCTCCGTCTGAAGATTGAACATTTTCTACAAAGTTGCATACTTTTCATGAAGCCTAATAACTTCACGACTCAGCTCAACATTTGCAGCTTCGACTGTCAAAAGTTTGTTTTCTTGAGAATGATACTTTTCAACCGCTAGCCTACTAAAAATCATTGACTTGTAACAGAGCTCGGCGGATAGTCCCGCCAAAAGGTCAGCTTCCATGTCCTCCAGAGATTTTCCGTAAGCTGCAAAGCATTTGAGAAATTTCACCTTCGTTAGTATAAAAACAACAGCACGAAAACAAAGTAAGAGCAGGAACAAACCTTGAGCATCAAAAGGCGCCGAAGGTCCGGCACTAGAACTGGTCCCTTGTTGCTTCACAATTATACAAGCTTGGGCTCTGGGAATTTCTCCATCTTCCAGTTCTTGACATTCGGGAGCTTTGCCCTCAGCTTGCGGGACGTCACCAGCCACCACGCCTGCAAGCCGAAAGGAATCCCTTAGCTCCCAAAGCACAAGCGACTCCACGATCCCTTTCTTCTTACAAAAAGGCATGCGAACAGATAATAGAGTTTTCAGATCTTTCATACCAACAGCTGCATTGTAAGAGAACGTCGAAGGATCGAAGGCGCGTTTCTCCTCAAGAACCAACTCCAGTGTGGGTTTCCTCCACAGCACCTGTCGTGCTCACTGTCTCCGCCAGAGACTTCATGAATTCAGGTGACGCCTTCGCGTCAACCAAAACCCGAGAAGTGTCACCAGGACAAGCAGCATCAGCAACCCCTTCTGAAGATTTTTCGGCTCCGGGAAGTTCAGAGCCAACAACAAGTTGTGCGGAGGGTGCCTCCGCGTTAGAAGCCTCCAAACCGTCACTACCCAGATTCGCGGGCTCCACTCCCTTTGAGGACGACACCACAGCCTTCTCAGTCTCTTGCTCGCTCAAACGGCTTCCGGTGTCACCCGCATCTGCCCCAAGGGATCTAGATAATCTAGGTCATCAACTGAGCCAATAATCTTCACTATGTGACACGCACGCCCCGGCTTGGAGCCGGATTTCTTACGACGAAGACCCAGCTTCGACGACTTCTCTGCAACAAACTTGAGGGTTGTTATCTTGTATCGCAGCCTGTTTTTTCTTAGCCTGCTCAAGTTGGCTCGTCTTCGAGGAAGACACCGGACCCACGACTTTTCACATCTCAATAGCTGTAGCATCATCAGCCGCTTCCGAGGAAGCTGCAGATTTTTTTCTTCTTCCTTGCAGCGTCAGTCGAGTCCTCTGTAACTTGAGTAGAATCACGTGTACGCTTAGAAGATGCCCTGGGCTTTGGCCGGGCATCAACCTCAATCCCAAGCATTGAAAAAATACGGTTAACTCTGCGACCGCCTATCGCTAACATGCATGGCGCCTGATATTCTGCGTCAATATAAGGACCTAGTATATCCACCGCTCGTCGCTCAATCTCCCCAACAAACTCATGAGCATTCTTACCCTCTGGCATCTTCAGCCCAAAGTGAGGAAAAGGAATTTCCTTGGCAAACCAGTCAACTGATAGCCATTTTATCTCTCGGGGGTTCCAGCCAGCAGCCAAAGGCCAAACTCCAGCTGTCAAAAATTCTTCAACTATATCCTGATCAGGAATAAACTGAGCAGCTAAGCAGAAAGCTTTTTCACAGTCCTTGAAACCCTTGATCTTCGCAAAGTCCAGCCTGGTTATATAATTTAACGACATCATGATAGGGATACTGAAAGGATAATATCCAGTCCCATCAGAGCCGCGGGGCATGTTGACCTTGACATAAAACCAGTAAGACAACCAATCATCGTCCCACTTATTCTTATGCGCAGGACTTAGCTCAATTCTCTCAATGTCCTTCTTTGTATTCTTCCGTCGAGTAGTGAAAGTTATGCAACCAAAATGATTCTCAAAGATAGTGGTGCCCCCTTCCAGCTGAAAACTTTCCTTCTACACATGAAGCTCATAGAAACAAGCAAAAGCTTCGGTATCCACTCGACCACCGCACGAACGCACCATAAAAAAGAACTTGGACAGCTGGATGAATGCATTTGGTGTCAACTAATGTAGTTTGACGCCATACCTGTCCAATATCTCAGGGAGAAAACGAGAGCAGGGGAACCTCAAGCCGGCGTTGAAGAAATCACGAAAAACCACAACTTCACCCTTTTCGGCTTCGGTGTTGTTTCTCCTTCTGAAGCCCGAGCAACACCTGCCGGAAAAAAACCCCTTTTCTTCATAGTACTTCAGCAGATTATCTGAGACCAGAGAAGTCCCGAAGACCATTGATGGAGTCTTAGGCTCTCGGGCCATTAGATCAGACGGTGAAGCCTCGACAGCGGAAAGATCCTCGCTGCAAGACGCGTCCTTGGCCTTCAACGACACCTCGTAGTCTACTATGTCACCAAGAGGTTCCACCGGAGCTTCGGGTGGAGCGTTGGTAGTAGCTATTTCTTCTTCTATCATCGGTCGAGCAGTTTTCTTGGTGCGAGCTAGAGCAGCAAAAACTCTGGGCTTCGCAAAAAAGCTACGACCAAAAACCACTCGACCAAGCGATTACGCAACGAGCATGAATCTAAAAGCAACCGAATGCGGGAAAACTAGTTCTACAGCTTCGGGGAGAGCGGGTCTTCAGGACCTCGCACCTCCTGCTTATATAGCCCGAAGAGAGAGAAGAAACACAACCGTCTGGGAATACGAACGGACGCCTCGGGAACCAGTGATTTTTGTCGCTCAACGGTCGGCTGTGCGAAGCCAAAACAAAAACTACACAAACTTCCCATCGCTGAAGGTGACGTTTTCTTCAAGTTGAGTTCATGAAAGAAGTCGAGGAGAAGGATAACCTTGTAGCTTAGCACTTCTCCTCGAGGGGCTACTGTTGGGGCAGTAGAAAACATCACCTCTCGGCCCCGGGGATTTGTTTCCAAAAAACACTTGGCCTCGGCCTAATTTAGGAAGTTGATTGAAAGCTGGGCTTCACACGTTCGGATCAAGGAATAAATATACATAGAAACATGCGAATTAACCCAAAGACAAGTCCTCTTTTTTGCAAGTTAAGAGTTGAGCTCCGGGATCTTTTATCATCGTCGGGCTCCGGGGACCTTTTTAGGAAGAAATAGAGGAACCTGGGCTGCGCTAGGTTGATCGAACATCAAGGAGTATAAATTAACCCAGATCAAGTCTTTTTCTTCACAGGGAAAGTTCGAGCTCCGGGAGTTTCTTCAGAACGGATGATGGATGAAAGCTTGGGCATCGCCGGGGGTTTCCCAGAAACCCGGCGTCAAGAGGTCTCAAGGACGAACACCGAAGCCGAGGAGTCTTCGGGGAGAGTGGAACGACGACGACGAATCGCGAAGCCCAGAGTTCTTCAAGACCCCATCAGCATGGACTTGGTCAAAAGCTGTTTCACCATGGAACTGTCATGTCTCCGTGTTTTGTGGCGCATCGCCCACTCCACTATCTCCGACGGGTTTTCCGCTCCGCTATCTTCAGCACTAAGTCTGCGTCATGTGCAAGTCCAAGTTTGCCCCCATATATTCTTCATAGATGCTAGGGCTTTGGGGTAAACTTGGAATGTAATTTTGGTCCTTTGGCACTATAAAAGGAGGCCCCTCCTCATTGCAAAGGGGACGATCTTTTGAGAAAGTAAGAGAGTAATGTATTAAGGAAAGCTGTTGATTTGATTTAACTAGAGGAGAACATGTTCATTGTGAGTGATTCGTCGTTAAGCCACGTCTCTGTGTGGGGGTTTTGTGATCCCAACATTGGTCTTGAGCATCAGTACTCGACTCCTTATGTGCCCCCTCAGAATGGAGTTGTGGAAAGAAAGAACGGGACATTGTGTGAGATAGGTAGGACGGTGCTTGATGAGCACCTGACTCCTAGGAGGTATCGGGCTGAGGCAATGAGCACCGCGTGCTATGTGTTGAACAGTTTGAGCGTTCAAGAACAGTTTGGATATGCAAACCATTTTAGAGCTTATAAGGCGCTTAATCTTGAGACTAACAAAATCATGGAGACTTGCGAGGTGACCTTCGATGAGACATTGCCATGTACCTCTGTTGGTTTTGATTGTGCGGGTGATGAGGAGATGGTTGAGACGCTCTTTGAGGAGGAAGAGGAAGATGGTGATGGAGATGGTGAGGATCGTGTACCTGCTGCGGATCATGTACCCACTACTTCCACGACAATGACTACAGTTGATGGCGGGCCTTCTACTTTGACTATGACGCATCAACATGTACCGCACGCAAGGGTGGAAGCTGCTGTGGAGGGAGAGGTAGTCTCCAGGCGAGAGGCTCCTAGGCATGTACAAGTGGATCATCCCCCTTCAAGGATCATAGGTGACATGAACGAGAGAACTACATGGTTGAGGTCACGAAATACTTCTCACTTTGCTCACTTTGCATTTGTTGCCTCTTTCGAGCCCATGGATATTGGACATGCACTTTCTGATGCAAACTAGGTGAATTCCATGTATGAAGAGTTGGAGAACTTTGAGAGAAACCAAGTCTAGGTGTTAGTCGATCCACCGCCAAATTGCCGTCCTATAGGTACCAAGTGGGTGTGGAAGAACAAGGAAGGTGAGAATGGGATGGTTGTGAGGAATAAATCGAGGTTGGTGGCTCAAGGATTCAACCAAAAAGAGGGTATAGATTATGAGGAGACATTTGCTCCTGTGGGCCGTCTGGAGGCGATTAGGATCCTTCTAGCCTTTCCTGTGGCTAAAGGGTTCAAGTTGTTCCAGATGGATGTGAAGAGTGCTTTCTCGAATGGGGTAATAGAGGAAGAAGTGTATGTGAAGCAACAACCGTGGTTTGAGATTGAGAGACACCCACATCGTGTGTACAAACTCTAGAGAGTGCTTGATGGATTGAAGCAGGCACCGAGGGCTTGGTATGGTAAGTTGAGAGGGTTTTTGATGAGTAAGCGGTTTGTGATGGGCACAGTTGATAAGACCCTGTTTCTCCTTAAGCATGGAAATGACCTGTTGATTGTACAGATTTACGCGAATGACATAACCTTTGGTGGTTCTTCTCACGATCTTGTTGCCAAGTCTGCAAATGACATGAGCAGGGAATTTGAGATGTCTATGATGGGCAAGCTACAGTTTTTCTTAGGGCTCCAGATCAAGCAAGTCAAGGATGGGACCTTGGTGCACCAGATCAAGTACACCAAGGACATGCTGAGAAAGTTCAACATGAGTGATGCGAAGCCCATGTCAACACCGATGAGTACGACTACAGCTTTGGATGCGGACGAGGATGGTGAACTAGTGGACTAGAAGGAGTACCAGAGCATGATCGGCTCCCTCCTCTACTTGACGGTGACGAGGCCGGACATGCAGTTCAATGTGTGTCTGTGCGCTCATTTTCAGGCTTCCCCGAGGACTTCACATCGGCAGGCTGTCAAGTGGATTTTCAGGTATTTGCAGTACGCTCCTAAGTTTGGTCTTTGGTATTCTACCTCCTCGACACTCACACTTCACGGATTTTCTGATGCTGACTTTGTTGGGTGTCATGTGGAGCGCAAGTCTACCTCTAGTTCTTGCCAGTTTCTTGGTTCCTCTTTGGTCTCTTGGTCTTCTTGAAAACAGTCGAGTGTAGCTCAGTCTACCACAGAAGCCAAGTATGTTTCAGCCGCTAGTTGTTGTTCCCAGCTGCTTTGGATTTCCTATACCATGAGAGACTTTGGTGAGGAGTGCACTCAAATCCCACTTCTTTGTGATAGTACCAGTGCCATAAGAGTTGCCAAAAACCCAGTGCTCCATTCCAAAACAGAACACATCGAAGTGAGGTACCACTTTCTGAGGGACAATGTTGAGAAGGGAACCATAGTGTTGAGCCATGAACCTACCCAAGACCAAAAAGCCGATAGATTCACATGACCACTTGACCAAGCTACCTTTGCTCGTTTACGGGGAGAGCTTAATGTGTGTTGTCTTTTTTGGGTTGGTCTTTGGGAGCTCACTTTGTAGCATATGTATCATACATATTTACTTTGATGTATAGCATGCATGTTTAATTTCATAGGATAGCCATCTTTGTATCTTGATGTATAGTTTTGCATCTTTGTAAGGTAAGCATGTTGCATTTGTATCATATGCATTTGGTTAGGAATGGCTTCTCCTATGTACATTGATCCCTATGATATGCAATGTTTGAGCATGTGGATATGCTTGATTGATATTTGGGATGATAAGCTATGCTCTTGATAGTTTGGTTGTATATTCATGGTGAGATAGCTTACTTTTTTCAAAAATGCTAGATAGTCTCTCTCTTGTGAGTTTAACACTTAGCATGATCTTAGTGTGCTTTGGTGGTTTATATCATGCTTAATTCAATGTTGGATATCATATGCTTTTCACTTGGGGGCAAAGACCCATTTGTCATTATGAATGTTTAGCCCATGTGATACCTTGTGGGGGAGCATAAACTTCTTTTTGCCGCAAAGGCACTTCATGTACCATTATGCTTAAATGTGAAAAATGAAATTGGTATGGAATGCTTAAGCTTGAAGTTATGCTCTCATTTGTTCCATGTCATAAATGCTTTAAATCTGAATTTATATGGGTGCTAAACCGTTGCATGATATCTACCATAAGAAGTCTCATTTTAAGAAGTATGGGTGTTTGTAATGATCTTGTGATGAGGATATGTGACCTAGCATGAAGTTTGTGTGATCTAGATTCACTTTGATATGCTTTGCTCATGTTTAGGACTTTAGCTCAAGAGAGGCAAATTTTTCGCAAAAATGCTAATTTTAACCATGGCTTGAACTTGTGTGTATGCAACTGAGCATTCTTGATTGGCTATGCTATTTTGAACCTTTGTCAAGTCTAAGTAGTTCACTTGCTTGTTCCTAGCACATTTTATGGCTCTATGTTCATTTGAGAAGCCTCTAGTTGAATTTTTTGTAGAAATGCCTTGATTCATGCATTGTCAACAAGGGGGAGAAGTTTGTGTTTGGAAAAGTTTTCTGGGGCATTTAGAAGGTTTTCATGCATTTCTCAGTTGCATTGGAGCATTTTTTTCTGACAGGCAAAACCGGCCTGGAGACCGGCCTGACCGGTTTGGTAGATGGGGTCAAAACCGGCCTGGCCGGTTTGGAAACCGGCTTGACCAGTTTCGGTGCTGCTGCAGGGTAAGTTTTGCACGCATTGGTTCAGGGGGAGTTGCATTTGCTCAGGGGGAGCAGCATGTGTTCAGGGGGAGCTCCTTGTGTCGTCTGAGTTCTTGCTTTGGTTGGTTTCCTCCGTTTGAGCTTTGGTTTGCTCTTTGAGAGCTTTGGTGGTTGTCTCGGTTGTGTTGAGCCGTTGCCCTTGCCTTAGGGGACCGAGACTTTAGATTGCAAGTGATCAAGTGTTTGTGTTGTTTGGTTTTTGGATCACTTGTTTGGGTTATTTAGTTTGTCTTTTGTTTTTACTTTTCCTTATGTATCGATTATGTGGTGTGTTGTCAATGCACTCGTCAAGGGGGAGATTGAGGACCAGAGTGTCCGACGGCTAGTGGTTGGCCACTCCTTAGTGATAAGTGATTGACAACGTTGTGTGGACTAATGTTGTGCTCTGTCTTGTGGATGTAGGCTGCGGCTTGATTTGTGTTGGTGTAGGTGAAGAACAAGCGCGAAAGGTCTTAGCCTTGCAGGACCTCCAAGGAGTGGAGGGACAAGTAGGCTTGGCTCGATGGACCCTGCGGCCAGATGGGATCAAGTGCGAGTCACAAGGTGCGAGAAGAGCAAGTCGAAGTTAGATGATAGTGGGTTTATTGGTTGATCTGAAAGCCAACATCAAGCCGGGGCGAACATGGCGGCCAAGTCGAGGAGCTCGGCGTAGAGGCTGCACTAAGCTCGCGGGGTTTCCAGCGGTTCACCACAAAATCGCTGGTTTCTTCGGTTGCTTCAGAAAGTCGACCCGAGGTTCCAGTGCGGCCAAGGCACCAGAACTGGCCTGACCGGTTTGGAGAACCGGCCTGGCCGGTTTGGGTGTGGCGTGGCCGGAAGTCGTCAAAGCGGAGGACACGCGTCAGGATCGCAGGCTTGACGTCGAGGCTACACGAGGTGCGGTTGCCGGGCGTCCGTCCGATGGAAAGGCTGTCAAGTTTCCAAATTTGCCCTTCGAGAGGTTGTATCGCCTAGAGAGCATCTTAGTCATTTACCCCCACTGGAGGACCTCATATATAAACTTGGTGGAAGGGTTGTGGCAGCTATCTCTCGGGTTTTAGGGTTTTCATTTGCTCTAGGCAATTTCTCTTTTTAGCTACCTATTTTCTCCTTAGGCTAGCATGAGTGCCGTGGGTTTTCAAACACACAGGCTAAGAGCAGCGGTGTGATCGCACGGCTTCCAGCGCGGTCGATTGTCCGACAGGGACCCCCCAAGGCCGGCTCAGCGCGCGGCGGTGGCGCGGCGAGGTGCATTGCAGCGTGCGGTGCGGCGGTGGAGCGCGGAGACGTGTGCGCGGCCAAACAAGGAAAGAAAACGCGAGCGCCTACTGCAGCCTAGCGCATGGGTGCGCTCGGCTTGGCGAGTACGTGAGCGCGTAGGGTTATTCCCCAACGCGACACGCCCGGTCGGCGCGCGGGCATCCGGTGTCCCGGAGCCGCGGCGTTCGACGCGGCGCAGCGATGCAGTGGCGATGTACCTGCAAGGGATTCCACGGCTCGAAGGCCGGACCATAGGCAGGAACTGAACAATGACGAGACGACGATCATGGCAAAACGGGACGGCAAGAACTGGCGAGGCGCTGGGGTGCGTCACGGCGGTGGGCTCGCGGGATACGCACGACGCGAAGGCCGGCGTGGCGTGACGCAGGGGCACGCTCCCAACACAAGGAGGAAAGGGGGCGGGTCACTGGCTCCCCGAGAGGCGATGGTGTAGACGTAGCAGTGTCGACCGCGGTGGTGAAGATCGCGGCGGCGACGGCGTGATGAAGACGACGGTGCGGCGTGCTCCTCTGCTTTGGTCCCAGGGCGCTCGTGGACAGCTTCACTCTCGGCTCGTCCGGCTCCGGCTTCGCTTCTTCCGACTCCGGTTGGTTGACGCGGTGGTGATGCTCCTCCGACTCCCCCTCTTCCCTCTCTTCTCCTCCACTTTCCCCTTCTCTCCTCTCACCGCGGCGGAGCAGGGAATGGGGAAAAGAGCCCCAACTGGCGACGAGGCCAAATTGGAGAAGGGAGCCGGGGTTTTGTGTGAGCGCAGGGTCAAGGAGACCGGGGGACAGCGTGGGGCAGGGCTTGTTCCCTCTCCTTTGCCTTGACGGCAAAGGCGCAGCGCGCGGCCAGGAGATTGCTTGGCGTGCAAGTTGCCCAGGGGCAATTGAGTGATTACTCGAGGGGAAAAGCGTGTGGGTCCGCCTCGGTGTGCGAGCCAAACCCCTCGACGTGTGTGCCAGCGAGGCTGGGCAGCGCGGCCCGACGCAAGGGCGTGAGGCGCGGTGCAGTGTGGTGCGGCGGTGCGGCTCGGCGCGGCCGGTCAAAACAGCTTAGGGGAGAAGACGACCGGCGCGGCGTGCGCGGTCCCACCCGTCGGTGAGACAGAGCTGGCAGGGTGCGAGGTGAAGAGAAGGTGGGCCGTGTTGGGCTGACTTTGGCTGTGAAGAAAGATGGCCGGGGGTTGGTTGGTTCACGGGCGGGGAGTTGAAGGTGGTTGGTTGGACTTCACCATGAGTTAGCATGCTTAAGATAGGATAGGGTTTGAAATTAGCTTTGAATTTAGGTTTAAACTATAGGTTTGAATTTGAATAGTTTCAAATTCAAAACACACTCAATAAAAACCAAAAGAAATCCATAAAATCCAAATCACTAACTTTACCATATTTTGAATTTATATTTTTATATTTTTGGTATTTATTTATATGGAATTAAGGGAAGATGCTAGAAAGGGTTTAAATATAGGTGGCACATCATCAATAAATAAAAGTTCAAATTTCCTCACATTTTCATAACTTAAATTTCTGGGTTGTTACATTCTCCCACACCACCGGGAGTCTCGTCCTCGAGATTTAAGCTCCATCCTCTCCCTCGAACAAGTGAGGAAACTCTCTCCTGAGGTCGGCTTCTTTCTCCTAGGTTGCCTCTCGCTCCGTGTGGTGACTCCACAGCACCTTGCAGTAAGGAATGGTGGTCCTTCTGGTTTCCTTTGTTGCTCTGTCCAAGATCTTCTCGGGGTATTCCGCATACTCTAGGGTGTTCTGCAGGTCTAGTATCTCAACCGGTACTTGCTTTGCTTCCACTTCCTTCTCACTCTTCTTCAACTGTGACACGTGGAACACGGGGTGTACAGCAGACATCTCCTCTGGAAGTGCGAGTCTGTAAGCAAGCTTCCCATCTCTCTGAGTGATCCGGTACGGTCCCACGTACCTCGGGGCAAGTTTTCCCTTCACAACAAACCTCTTGGTTCCTCTCATTGGGGACACTTTCAGGTAGACGAAGTCACCCACCTCGAACGACAAGTCCCTCCTGTGTCGGTCGGCATAGCTCTTCTGTCTGGTCTGGGCAATCTTGAGGTTGTCTCGAACCTTCTCCAGTTTCTCCTCAGCTTCCTAGATAGCATCTGCTCCAAAGACCATCCTCTCACCTACCTCTAACCACATCAAAGGTGTCCTGCACTTCCTCCCGTAGAGTGCCTCGAAAGGTGCCATCTTGAGACTTGCTTGGAAGCTGTTGTTGTACGAGAACTCTGCATAGGCCAAACTGCTCTCCCAATCTGTGCCGTAGGTCAAAGCGCAAGCTCTCAGCATATCCTCCAACACTTGGTTTACTCCCTCTGTCTGCCCGTTAGTCTGAGGGTGAAAAGCTGTGCTGTAGCTGAGTGTAGTCCAAATCCTATCGTGAAAGCTCTGCCAGAACCTTGCTATGAACTGAGAACCTCTGTTGGACACTATGCTCCTCGGTGCCCCGTGTAACCTGAGTATGTGGTCCACGTACAAGTCTGCCAACTGGTCTGTCGTGTAGCGGACTTTTACCAGTACAAAGTGAGCAACCTTTGTCAGCCGATCCACTATGACCCAAACAAAATCGTTGCCTTTCTGTGTCTTGGGTAGTCCCACCACAAAGTCCATGGAGATGTCATCCCACTTCCACTGAGGAATTTCCAACAGCTTCAGCAGTCCTGCCGGTTTCTAGTGCTCAATCTTCACTCTGCTGCAGGTGTCACAACAAGCCACGTAGTATGCTATGTCCTTCTTCATATCCTTCCACCAGAACCTCTGTTTCAAATCTTGGTACATCTTTGTGCTTCCTGGGTGAATGGAGTACCTTGAATCATGGGCTTCTTTCAGAATTTGTTCCCGAATCTCTTTGTTCTTCGGCACACAGATCCGATCTTTCAGCCACACCGTGCCCTGCTCGTCCACATGGTAATCCTCAGCTCTTCCTTTCTCCATCAACTCCTTGAGCTCCCAAACCCCGAAACAACCTTTCTGTGCTTCCCGAATCCTGCCTTCCAAGTCGTAGGTCACTTGCAGTGTGTTGAGTTGTCCCTGCTCCATAATCTCAACCTGAAGCTGCTCTAGCTCATCGTGAAGTGCTGGCTGCTCCTGTCTCACCATCAAGTTGTTGCAATAGGACTTTCTGCTCAGTGCATCTGCCACAACATTTGACTTGCCAGGGTGGTAGTGAATCTCCAGGTCGTAGTCCTTGATCAGCTCTAACCACCTCCTCTACCTCATGTTCAACTCCAACTGAGTAAAGAAGTACTTCAGACTCTTGTGATCGGTGTACAGCTCACACTTGTTACTGATCAAGTAGTGCCTCCAAATCTTCAGAGCGTGAACAATTGCTGCTAGCTCCAAGTCGTGAGTGGGGTAGTTCTCTTCGTGCTTCTTGAGCTGCCTCGACGCATAGGCAACAACTTTGCCCTCTTGCATCAGCACACATCCCAATCCTTACTTCGAGGCATCACAGTACACCACGAAATCCTTCTTGATATCTGGCAGGGTAAGAATCGGAGCTGTCGTGAGTCTGTTCTTCAACTCCTGGAAACTCTTCTCACAAGCCTCTGGTAACACAAACTTCTTGTTGTTCTTCAGTAGCTCTGTCATTGGCTTTGCTATCTTGGAGAAGTTTTCTATGAACCTCCTATAGTAACCTGCCAACCCAAGAAAGCTCCGAATATCTGTCACTGTGAGTGGCTGCTCCCACTTGGTAACTGCTTCCACCTTCGAAGGGTCGACTGCAACTCCCTCAGCTGACAACACGTGTCCCAAGAAAGCAACTTCCTCCATCCAAAACTCACACTTGCTGAACTTTGCGTACAACATCTGCTGTCTCAGCCTCTCCATCACAATTCGAAGGTGCTCCTCGTGCTCTTCTGCTGTCTCAAAGAAGATCAGAATGTCATGTATGAACACCACCACAAACTTGTCCAGCTCTTCCATGAAGACCTTGTTCATCATGTTCATGAAGTAGGCAGGGGCGTTGGTCAGTCCAAACGAAACCACTACGAACTCGTACAGGCCGTACCGAGTCATGAAAGCTGTCTTCGGGATATCCTGGTCTCGAATCTTCATCTGGTAGTTGCCTGACCTCAAGTCGATCTTGGAAAAGAACTTTGCCTTCCGCAGTCTGTTTAGCAAGTCGTCGATCCTGGGCAAAGGATACCTGTTCTTGATTGTCATCGAGTTGAGAGTCCGGTAATCCACACACATCCCCTTAGTGCCATCTTTCTTGTCCACAAACAGAACTAGCGAACCCCAAGGTGAGGCACTCGTTCGAATAAATCCTTGCTCTTGCAGTTTCTTGAGTTTCTTCTTCAGCTCATCGAGTTCATCCGCGGACATCCTGTACGGGCTCTTGGCCACTGGTCCAGCTCCTGGCATCAGCTCAATCACGAACTCAATATCTCTGTCTGGTGGTAGCTCAGTCAACTCCTCTGGAAACACGTCGGGGTACTCCCTCATCACCGGAATCTCCTCCAAACTCTTTCCTTTCATGTTGCACAACATCGGCGTTGCCCTCTGGCCCTGTGGCTTGATCAACACTCTGGCTCCGTTGGGGTGCTCCAACTGTTCGTACACTGGGTTGCAATTCACCAATCCTTTGTGCTGAGCTAACCACTCCATCCCAAGTATCACGTCGATCCCGGTAGACTCCAGAACTGTCAGGTCTGCCACAAACAACTGCTTCTTGAACACCATGTTCACTCCTCTACACTCTTGCGTACTCCGCTTCTCACCAAGCGGAGAACTAGTAACTATAGACCGTGGTCTAGGCTTAGTTGGTAATGACCTTTCCTTTACGAACTTGGTAGAAATGTACGAAAACTGAGCACCGGTGTCAAACAGAATGGAAGCCATAACTGAATCGACTAAAAACTCATCGAGAGCCACGTCTGGTGATGCGGCTGCCTCCTCTGCGGTCAAGTGGTTCAGTCTGCCTCGAGTGGGTGGTGGAGCGCTCTTCTGCTGGTTCTGCTGGGGATGTCCTCATGGAACTGGTGCCTTTGCCGGTGTCTGGTACTGATTGTTCCTGCTCTGACCACCCTGTTGAAGCTTCTGGAGGCACACGTTGGACTTGTGGCCTAGCTGACGGTAGTGGTAGCAAGTGATCTGTGAGTTGTCGTAAGCTGGCAGCTGCTGCGGCCTGGGCTTCCACGGACTCGAACCTCCACTACCTCCAGGGTGACCTCTGCCCTGCTGAGTGAACTGAGTCTGCTGTTGCTGCGGGTATGGACGCTGTCTCTGCGGTGGGTACTGTGGCGGAGCTGACCTCTGTCGCTGGTGTGAACCCGAGTACCCTGCACGGTCTGCATGCTGCCTCTTCTCTCCTCGGACCTCCACGTAGTCCAACCTCGACTTCTCCACTACCAGAGCCTTGCCCACCAGGGCGTGAAGAGTAGCACAGTCGTGAGCAGCCAGGTGGTGTGCCATCCCTCTGTGGAGTCCCTTGCGGTACCAGTACATCTTCTTCTTTTCGGTGTTGGAGTCGTCTGGGGCGTACCGCATCAGCTCCTGGAAGCGGTTCGTGTACTCCTGCACCGACATCTGCCCCATCTTCAAGTGCCTGAACTCGTCTACCTTCCTATCCATCACTACCTCTGGGATGTGGAACTCCCTACAAGCCTCCACAAACTCCTCCCACGTGATGTGGGTCGGGTCCGTGTGCGAGTCACAGTAGCTGTCCCACCAAGCTTCTGCAGTGCCGACTAGCTGGTGCGTGGCAACTAACACACACTCCTCCTCTGTAAGGTCTGTAAGCTCCAACTTCTTCTCGATCTCCCTCAACCAGTTGTCGGCCACAAGCGGGTCTGGAGAGTTGTCAAAAGTCGGTGGGTGCAGCTTGGAGAAACCCTCCACCTTCTTCTGCAAGCTCTCCAGCTGGTTCCTGACGTTCCTCCGGTTGTTGTTCTGAACCACAGCATTGGCGATCGTCTGCATCAGCTCGGTCTGAAGTGCCATCACTGCTGCTAGGTTGGGCGGTGGTGCTGGCTGCTCCGGTGCCTGCTCCGGCTCGGGCTCAGCCTCCTCCTCGGGCTCCTCGACCTCCTCTGGGTCAACTAGTGCTCGGCCTCCTCGGCCTCCTCGACCTCCTCGCCCACCGCGGTGTCCACCATGGTGTCCGCCACGTGGGGCACGGCCTCCACAGCTGCCACGACCTCGACCTCCAGTGTGGAGAGGGACGTCCTCCTGCTCGGTGTCCTCCCTAGCAGCCTCCTCGAAACGGCGTAGGAGTTGTCTCGACTGTCTCACCCCCGACATCTGTTTCAAGAAGTTGAGATCGTGAGAAACGAGTTGTCGGAATTTAACTGTAAGATACATAAACATTTAAGGAGTATCTAGCTAACAACAAGCAATTTCACACAAGCATATAAGAAGCATAAACTCTGGCAAAAAGATCGATAACTCCAATCACTCAAGCATGATCACCATACAAAAGGTGTGTATCTCGAGGCCTACTCCACAACCTTCGAGATTACACAGAAGCATGAGAACTACTACGAGATACATAAAGGGTGGTCAACTAAACATGGACATCATGAAGAACTCTACTCTATCTGACTACAGGATCATCCCCTCAAGGTGCCTGCCCCTGAACTGCAGCTGGTGAGCACGGTGGTGACACGGTCTTCGGACTGGGTGGAACTGAGTAGAACGGCGGGTCGTTCACTCCCGGGTAGTCTGGTATCTCAATCTCTGGTAGGTCGAAGTAGGCTGCCAAGCTCCTCAAGGCTCTGTTCATCTCAGGTGTGTCGGTACTGCCTCTCGGGTAGGGTGGCTGTGCTGGAAGCTGAGTAGGGGGTAGCTCGAACGTCTCTGTCCTCAACTTGGGCCTCTTCTGTAGTGGTATCTTCTCTGTCAACTCCCTAAACTTTGTCACCCGTCTCAGGTCAGAGTCTCTCCACGCTGAGCTGGTCCGGCTGGCTGTGTCATGTGCCTCGTACACTCTGCCTCCCAAGTACCAGAGGTGGTTGTAGTTCTGCGTTAGCCTCTCCTCGTGTCCCCACAACCTCAACTGGTAGTCTCAACCTCTCCTCTCTGGATGTTGCCTCCGACTCTCTCAGAGTAGTCTATGTCTCCTCCAGTCTTCCTCTCAAGGTAGCGATCTCCAGGGCATTCCTCTCTGTACTAGCTCTGGCAGCTGCGAGTTCCCACTCTGTGATCTGGATGTTCCTCCTGTGTGCCTCGTTGAGAAAGAACTCCAAGTGGCTGTTCTCTCTCTCTAGCTGAGCGTTCCGTCCCAAGGTGTCGTCCCACTTCTATCGCAGAAACACTATCTCTAAATCGACCCAGTAGAGTGCGTGGTCCTGAGCTTGAATGAACTTGCTGGACAACTGGTCCTTCTCATCCTTGCCCTCTATGCTCTCCTCGGTGTAAGCTGTCTCCTTGTGCCACCTGCTGTGGTCGTACACTGCTGTCGGTAGGACTCCAAAGGGTGTATCCTTCAACCTCTGCTCTAACTGCCGACACACTTTCTTCAACACGAGCCTGGCACAACACTGGTGAGCCTCCAAGGTAGAGTTGTCGAAACACATGACCCTGACCTCCTTGAACTCTGGCACACGGGGGTCTGCTGGTATCTTCAGGGTCAGCTCTGTCGGTGACTGGTCCACGGCTGCAGTGGTGCGTCCCTCGTAGAGTACCTCGCTGGTCTCCACTCCAGCTGTCTCCAAGCAGTCCTTAAGGATCTTGCAGAACCCTCCGGCCCACTGGCCGTCGGTCTTGAGGGGGATCCACGTCAACTGGTCCATCTGCACATTGTTAGGGAAGTTAGTAAGAGTTAGTAATGTCAATCAAGGTAGTATATAATAAAGATCAAGGTACTCATATAAAATTTCATGGATTGTATATAAAGCACAAGGTGTTTTGGCTTTCCTATACTATCATCCGTTCCTAGGCTCGTCCTACAGTCAAGTACGGCTCTGATACCAACTGAAACGAACCGGGTTTCCAAAGAAGGGAACCCGATCCCTGCACCTCGGTGATAGTCCCAGGAGGCTATAACGTGCAAATCCCTGTCTCAGAAAGTAAAGAAAAATCGTACAACAAAAGGAAATACATGAAGGTCCACATAATATTATAATAATTAAGCATCTAAGTACATCATTACGGCACATGTCGGGTACAAGTCCAACGGGACTGAATCAAACAGAGTAAACATCTACGCAGCGGCTCTCATGTAGTGAAGTAGACTCTATATCCGCAGGCAACTCGAGTGTAGGGCGAGCCTCAATCCTCCCATCCATCGTGCTCAAAGTCTTAGTCCGGCTCCTGGTTTGAAAACCCGTCATCTACTCGATAAGCGAGTAGGTCATGTCAGCTTCCCAACAAAGAGCATAAGCAAAAGAGAATAATTCTAATATGCGTGATTAATCCTATTTATGGCTGTAGAAGGTTATGCAAGCAGCGGTAGCAACATCAAGGTAAGCAGAAAAGCTGAGAGGTCTCCATCTCCGAGGAGATCCACACCTCCGAGGACAACGCCTCCGGGGTCAACACCCCAACAAGGAAAGAACACCCAACACTGGATCTCAACCGATTCACAGCATCCCACTCTCATCTGCGACATGGGGTCACCAACTCCTATCCCCACGTCTCAACGGCACCAAGCCGGGCTCACCAACACACAGGGGAGAGGAAGCAGCACAAGAAGAATACTAGCCAGGTGAAAGATCGAAAGGGCTGTCCATACAAGTGGACACAGACTATAGCTATAGGTTTAACACTCTACAGAGGTTGTACAACTGAACCCGCCGGATAGGGTAGAAACGGATGCCTCCGATCCACATCCCTACCTTGAGAGCCAGGTGTGGTTCGAGGACCGGTGGATGGTCGCTTCCTGGTGTGATGAGTGATTGACAACGTGGTGTGGACTGATTCTTGGCTAAGTATTGCAGGTGCAGGTTGCGGCTTGACTGGTGCAGGTGCAGGTGAAGAACAAGCGTGAAAGGTCGTTGCCGGTGAGGCCTCCAGGTGTGGAGAAGACAAGTAGGCTTGGTTCGAGGGACCCGGTGGCCAGCGGGGTCAAGTGCGGGCCGCATGGTGGCAAGAACGGCAAGATGAAGTCATGGACGGTTTCTTGGTTGAGCCTCAAAACCAAGGTCGAGCCGGGACTACGTGGGAGCCGAGTCATGAGTGGTGATTGGCGGAGGCTACACCGAGTTCGCGGGGTTTCCGGTGGTTCACCAGAAAACCACTGGGTTCCTTGGTTGATCCACAAAGCCAAGACCGAAGAACCGAAGATGGAGGTGCAGCAGCTCCAGACCGGTCTGACCGGTGGGTCTGACCGGTCTGACCGGTGGGTACCGGTCTGACCGGTGAGGAGAACCGGTCTGACCGGTGTGCGACGACGCAGTCCGGAATCTTCGAAGCGGAGGACACGCGTCGGGATCGCAAGGCTTGCGTCGAGGCTAAGCAAGTTTGCGGTCGCTGGGCATCCGTCCGATGGTGCGAAGACAAAGACTTCCAATTTCGCCCTCGAGGGGCATGTATCCCGAGTTAGCTAGTAAGGGTATTTTAGTCTTTCGGTTGCCTCCATATAACCCAAGGGGTGAGAGGATGGCAGCCATCTCTTGGAACCCTAGCTCATTTGGTTTTCCTATTTTCCTTCCTATTTTCTTAGGATTTTCGTAGGACTAGCTTGAGAGCTTCATGGTGAGATCTTGTGAGAGGGAAGGATGATCGGGCGGCAAGCTAGACCTTGTATGAACCTCTTTGGTATGTATAGATGATTCGGCGTGGTTCCTCAAGGCTTGGATGTGTCTTTCCCGTTTCTCCTTTTTGGTGATTTTCGGAGCCCTTTCTTGGCGATTTTCTTGGAGCGATTTCGAGGCCTTTCTCTTTGGGATTTGGTGGGGGATGTATGCATGAACCCTTCGTGGTTCTTTTCCCTTTGATTCCCCTTCCAAATCCGTGAGCAAAGGGGCTCGATTTTGGGGTTTTCGTGGCTCTAGGGTTAGAGGCGTTCTTGGTGGGATTTCTTCGATTCCTCTTGATTTGACAAGTTTTGGTGGACCAAATCTTGGCTATGGAGTACCCATGAGGTGTTCCTACTATCCCCAAAGTCTTGTGCAAAACCGTGGAGCGAATCGGGAGATCGGGAGTTGGATTTGGAGGAGTTGACTCGCGGGCGCTGTTCTTCCCGAGCTGCCCAGGCACGACCGGTCTGACCGGTGCTCTTGACCGGTCTGACCGGTGCTAGCCCTTGGTGGGTTTTTGTCTCGGGGAACAGCCTTGTCCGTGTGGTTTTGTCCCGTGGTCCTGCTGTTCAGTTCTTGGAGTGTTTGGAGTTGTTTTGCTAGGATTTGTGAGGGGTTCTTCTTCCTCACAGGTTGTGTTTCGTGGTGGTTTTTGTTCCAGGGCCTAGAGGATTCACTGAGGCTTCCTGGAACGTTTGCTGTGTGGCTGCTGTAGCCACCGGCCTGACCGGCTCTGTCCACCGGTCTGACCGGTGTCACCGGTCTGACCGGCGCAGGCCATCGGTCTGACCGGTGTAGCACAGGCAGCAAGCCGTGCAAGTTTCCGCTGTGTGTTTTGGTGAGTTTTGGCTAGGAAGGTTGAGTGTTGGTTCCTAGGACCAGTAGCACTCTAGTGGCTGCGTGGTCTTGACCAACTTGGGTAGTTGGGTCGGAGACGTGAGTTGGAAGCCGTGTTCGTCTTGTTGGAGTTCCCATCTCCTTCGAGAAGAATTTTTATCGGCTCCCATTCACTCCCCCCCTCTCTGGTTCGCCTAATCGGTCCTTCAATTGGTATCAGAGCCGGTTCGGGTCTTTATTGACTCTTACCAGTCTAAGATCCAAAGATGGCGTACCAGGAACGGGGTTCGGGTCCTCCGCACTTCGATGGGAAGAACTACCAGATGTGGCAAAGGCGGATGGCGGCGTTCCTCCGCGGAAAGGGTCAGATCCTTTGGGATGTCACGGTGAACACAGCTTATGTTCATCCGATGAACTTCCTTGCTCCAGGATCGAGGGATATGTTCGAAGCCAACAACAAGGCTGTCGACTACTTGTTTCGTGCCCTGTGTCCACCTGAATTCGATCGGGTTCAGACAGAGGACTTAGCTTGTAGGATTTGGGAGCAGTTGAAGGATGCTCATGCTGGGAATGCTCAGGTTCAGGCTCGGATGTACGCGACTTACCGGAGAGAGTACGAGAACTTCACTCATCTCCCCGGCGAGTCCGTCGATGCCCTTTTCCAGCGATTTACGGTCGTTGTGAACAACATGAGAGCCAATGTGGACGTCCTCCCATACAATGATCATGATAGAGCCGTGAAGCTCTTGCACTCGTTGGATCGTACCGTATGGGACGGGAAGTTTGAGGCTATTGTTGAGTCCGAGAAGTATGACACCTTGACGGTGAACGAGCTGTTCTCGAAGCTCAAGTCGGCTGAGTTGGACCGTGGTATGACAGCCAAGATCGAGAGCCCGACTGATTCTCATAGTCTCGCTCTCGTTAGTGGCAAAGGAGCCAAGTCTAATGCTAACGCATCCTCCAGGATGTACTCTTTGTCTTCTTTGATGTCTTTGCCAGACGAGGAGTTCGACGTGCTTGGAGAGGACGAGCTGGCGTTGCTGACCAGGCGGTTCGAGAGGCTGCACGAGAACCGGGTGAACTCAAGGAGGAACTCGAGAGCGTGTTTCAAGTGCGGCAAGACCGGACACTTTTTCGCCGAGTGTCCGAAGGTGAACAACCACGACAAGCACAAGTCCAAGGACAAAGGAAGAAGATCCAAGAAGAAGGAACATGAACATGGGAGGAAGACACGGACCCGAGAAAAGATCAAGAGATCGAGCGACATCGACTCCGACTCTGAGGATGTGTCATCAAGCTCGAGTGAAGAAGAAGAAGAAGAGGACAGCAAGAGGAAGCACAGAAAGAAGAAGAAGGACTTCGGCAAGTACTTGAACGGCCTTTGCTGTACCGCAAGCAAGACTTCGAGAGGCTGCAACAAGAAGGATGGGCTATGCGGCATGGCACGCAGCTCCGGCAGCAAGAGAAGCCAGAAGAACGCCTCGGAATCAGACTCCGACTCCGAGGATGAGGTATGTGATGAGCTCTCTTCTTTACGCAAGGAGAATGAGGAGTTGGTTGACTTGCTTGATAATCGCGATCACATGCTTAGAGAGGCTAAGAAGCTTAGGAAGGAGCTTAGAGCTTTGCTTGAAGATGCTAGGACTAGAGTGGCTGAGCTAGAAACACAGGTTCTTGATGGCAAGCTTGAAATTGATTCGCTTAAGGCTAGCCCTGTGGTTTCTGATGAGATTGATTGTGCTGATTGCTCTGTTTTCCTAGCTGATTTGACTGCTCTTAGGGAAAAGCATGCCTCCAAGTGTGAGGAACTAGATGTGCTTAGGGTTGAGTTGGCTGAGCTGCAATCTAGACCCACTTTGCTTGGTGCATGTACTTCTTGCCCTGGTTTGCATGAAAAAATTGCTGAGCTTCGTTCTCGCATTGTTTCGCTTGAGGCTGATTTGAAAGTGCCTATTCCTACTGCTTGCTCTACCTGTGAATTACATGCTGTGAAGAATTTGGAACTTGCAAAATGTGTTGATCATTTGCAGGATGAGAACAGTAAGGTGCGTGAGGTGTTGAGTTGGGTGTCCAGTCATGAGCCTCAGCTGGGTGTGTTAATTGGCAGTTGTAAGCGCTTTGATGGTTGGGCTTTGGGATCTGATAAGTTTGGTGAGAGCAGTGGTGTGAGAGAAGGGAAATTTGGGAATACTCCAGTTCCACCACAACCAACACCCAAAGACAAGTTTGCACCCAAGCCAAACCAGTTGCTTAAATCGAGAGAAAAACCAAGTGAGAAGCCTAGTGAGAAACCTAGTGAGAAGCCTTGTGAAGAGCCACACCCGAAACCTAAGCCAAGACCAATTCGTTTCCATTGTGAGTTTTGTGGAAAGGATGGTCATAAGAGAGAGTTTTGCTTTAAGAAAAGAAGAGAGGCGAGATTGGCTAAGGAGTGGGCGAACAAGGACAGGTACCACCCTTCTCATGGTGTGCCTGAGCCTCGTATGCCACTACCTAAGGGAAAGGGTGTTGTGCATATGGTTCCAGCATGGAGAGATAGGAGAGCTTCAGGTGGAGGCAGGTTTGCTGGCCGAGGACCACCGGCCAGACCGGTCAGAGTGACCGGTCAGACCGGTGCTAGGCAGAGTGCTGGACAGTTTGGTTTCCGGGATTGTGAAGCTAGAGGGTTCAGCCTGTTTGGTCGTGGAACAGGTGGTAGGCGCTTTGAGTCTGGTGGTGTTGAGTTTGCTGGACGTTCTCCACCTCGTGATCAATACGAGTTTGGGAGAGGTCGCAGCTTTGAGTCTCAGAGGGGCTACGGACCACGGTTTCCCTTTCGTGGTACTCGTACTCCTCCAGTGAGACGGGAGTGGTTTTCCCATGGTGGTTCCAGGTTTGATAGGTTAGACGGGATGGATCGCAGTTTTGATAGGCCCGGTAGGATGGATGTTGCTAACCCTACTTTTGAGGAAATGGCCCGGCACTGGTTTGACACCTTTGGTACTAACCCCAGTGTTGAGTCGTTTGCTCGCTCTCGCTCTTGGTTTTGAGTTGCAGGTGGGAGGCCCGGAGAACATTTGGTTGATATCGGGGGAGGTTCTCCGGCCTCATACCCCGGTGATGATATGGAGGTACATCACTTTCGGGGACGGTGGACAAGGATGGGTGACTTCTGAAGAAATGATCAAGGTAAGTATTTTTGTGATCTTCAAATGTGTGGCCTTGGTCAAGCCACTTGGTTCGTTTTGCTCCTTGCCCTATCTCATGTATGTAAGGTGAGCTTTGTATGCTTTTTGACCTTAATGCATGAGTTTAGGGGGAGCCTGTGTGCTTAGTGTGCTCTTTGCTCTATCATGTGTACTAAGGGTGAGCTTTGTATGCTCTTTGGCCCTAGTGCATGTGTTTAGACGGAGCTTGTGAGTTTTGTTCTCCTTTGCTCTTTTGCCGGTGGTGTCGAGCCCTTTTTGCCTCCCCTCGAGGAGCCGGTCGTTTGTGAGCTTTGTGTGTGCGAGCTCCTTTGTAGCATATGTATAGCTTTCCTTTGTGCATTTCTTGCATTTGGCATAGCATATGTAGCATGATGTATAGGCATCTTTGTATCTTAGGTTGCATGCATTTTGTATCATATGCATTGTTTAGGAAAGGCTTCTCCTATACACATTGTTCACCATGGAATGACATATATGTCTTTGTGAGCTAATTTGGTAAGCTATGGTTAGTTTGGCTTAGCTCTTGATAATCTTGGTTTGTATCCATGGTTGATGGCTATGTTTTTGAAAAATTTCATATATATGCTCTCTTGTGAGTAAATGCCTTTACATGATCTTGACATGTTTTAGTGGCTTGGCTATGCTTAATTTGTGGTTGGATAGCTTATTTTGATCATATGGGGCCAAAGGCTCATTTGCCATCATGAATGTTTAGCCCCCATGCTTCATCTTGTGGAGGGGCATAAGTTCCTTTTTGTCGCAAAGACATTTCATGTACCAATTATAAATCTGAAAATGAAATGTAAATTGCTTGAAAAATGTGCTCCCATGTCATATGTGCTAATTTTAATTTGCTTTGGGTGCTAAATCGTTGCATGATGCCTACCAATGAGAAGTCTCATATATAGAAGTAGGCACATGGCTCGGTGGCTTTGACATGACATGAGGTGCTTGTGGGTGTTTATGATGGTCTTATGCTTAGAATGGTTGTCCTAGCATGAAGTTTGTGTGGCTTTGCCATTTTGACATGTTTTGCTCATGTTTAGGACTTTGCTCATGAGAGGGTGATTTTTCGCAAAATTGCTAAATTCTATCTTAGCTTCGCCCAATGGTTGTGAAACTTGGTGATCATGAAGTTTATGTCTTTACGAAGCTATAGAGTATCTAACTTGCTCGTTTGGACATGTGTAGCATCCTATGTTGAATTTTGTCTATTTGAGAAGCTCTAGGTTGCATTTTTTTTGCATTTTTGGCTTGATTCATGCATTGTCAACAAGGGGGAGAAGTTTGAGCATGTTTTGGCCTACTGAATGCATTTGGAAGGTTTTCAGGTGGTTTCGAGCTATTTTTGGGCTCTGTTGTGCACCGGTCTGACCGGTTGAGGTCACCGGTCTGACCGGTCAGAGTGCTGGTCCTGTTCACATGTTGCCCACCGGTCTGACCGGTGGTGTCGACCGGTCTGACCGGTCAGAGCTGAGCTGTTGCAGCTGCTCTGTTTTGTGAAGTGGTTCGCATGCATTTGTCCAGGGGGAGTTGCATCGGTTCAGGGGGAGCTTGCATGTGTGCAGGGGGAGCTCTTTGTGGTTTTCGAGCTTTGGTTTGATGGTTTGTGCTCTTTGCTTGAGCATGTTTTGTCTCGGATGTGTCGAGCCGTTGCCCTTGCCTAAGGGGTCCGAGACTTGTCTTCTTCAAGTGATCTTGCTCTTTGCCTTTTCTTTGGCTTTCGATCGCTTGTTGGAGTTTCTTTTAGTCGTTTCTTTTCTTTTCCTTTTCTCTTGGTTACCAAAACGTGTGTGTTGTCAATGCACTCATCAAGGGGGAGATTGAGAGCCAGGTGTGGTTCGAGGACCGGTGGATGGTCGCTTCCTGGTGTGATGAGTGATTGACAACGTGGTGTGGACTGATTCTTGGCTAAGTATTGCAGGTGCAGGTTGCGGCTTGACTGGTGCAGGTGCAGGTGAAGAACAAGCGTGAAAGGTCGTTGCCGGTGAGGCCTCCAGGTGTGGAGAAGACAAGTAGGCTTGGTTCGAGGGACCCGGTGGCCAGCGGGGTCAAGTGCGGGCCGCATGGTGGCAAGAACGGCAAGATGAAGTCATGGACGGTTTCTTGGTTGAGCCTCAAAACCAAGGTCGAGCCGGGACTACGTGGGAGCCGAGTCATGAGTGGTGATTGGCGGAGGCTACACCGAGTTCGCGGGGTTTCCGGTGGTTCACCAGAAAACCACTGGGTTCCTTGGTTGATCCACAAAGCCAAGACCGAAGAACCGAAGACGGAGGTGCAGCAGCTCCAGACCGGTCTGACCGGTGGGTCTGACCGGTCTGACCGGTGGGTACCGGTCTGACCGGTGAGGAGAACCGGTCTGACCGGTGTGCGACGACGCAGTCCGGAATCTTCGAAGCGGAGGACACGCGTCGGGATCGCAAGGCTTGCGTCGAGGCTAAGCAAGTTTGCGGTCGCTGGGCATCCGTCCGATGGTGCGAAGACAAAGACTTCCAATTTCGCCCTCGAGGGGCATGTATCCCTAGTTAGCTAGTAAGGGTATTTTAGTCTTTCGGTTGCCTCCATATAACCCAAGGGGTGAGAGGATGGCAGCCATCTCTTGGAACCCTAGCTCATTTGGTTTTCCTATTTTCCTTCCTATTTTCTTAGGATTTTCGTAGGACTAGCTTGAGAGCTTCATGGTGAGATCTTGTGAGAGGGAAGGATGATCGGGCGGCAAGCTAGACCTTGTATGAACCTCTTTGGTATGTATAGATGATTCGGCGTGGTTCCTCAAGGCTTGGATGTGTCTTTCCCGTTTCTCCTTTTTGGTGATTTTCGGAGCCCTTTCTTGGCGATTTTCTTGGAGCGATTTCGAGGCCTTTCTCTTTGGGATTTGGTGGGGGATGTATGCATGAACCCTTCGTGGTTCTTTTCCCTTTGATTCCCCTTCCAAATCCGTGAGCAAAGGGGCTCGATTTTGGGGTTTTCGTGGCTCTAGGGTTAGAGGCGTTCTTGGTGGGATTTCTTCGATTCCTCTTGATTTGACAAGTTTTGGTGGACCAAATCTTGGCTATGGAGTACCCATGAGGTGTTCCTACTATCCCCAAAGTCTTGTGCAAAACCGTGGAGCGAATCGGGAGATCGGGAGTTGGATTTGGAGGAGTTGACTCGCGGGCGCTGTTCTTCCCGAGCTGCCCAGGCACGACCGGTCTGACCGGTGCTCTTGACCGGTCTGACCGGTGCTAGCCCTTGGTGGGTTTTTGTCTCGGGGAACAGCCTTGTCCGTGTGGTTTTGTCCCGTGGTCCTGCTGTTCAGTTCTTGGAGTGTTTGGAGTTGTTTTGCTAGGATTTGTGAGGGGTTCTTCTTCCTCACAGGTTGTGTTTCGTGGTGGTTTTTGTTCCAGGGCCTAGAGGATTCACTGAGGCTTCCTGGAACGTTTGCTGTGTGGCTGCTGTAGCCACCGGCCTGACCGGCTCTGTCCACCGGTCTGACCGGTGTCACCGGTCTGACCGGCGCAGGCCATCGGTCTGACCGGTGTAGCACAGGCAGCAAGCCGTGCAAGTTTCCGCTGTGTGTTTTGGTGAGTTTTGGCTAGGAAGGTTGAGTGTTGGTTCCTAGGACCAGTAGCACTCTAGTGGCTGCGTGGTCTTGACCAACTTGGGTAGTTGGGTCGGAGACGTGAGTTGGAAGCCGTGTTCGTCTTGTTGGAGTTCCCATCTCCTTCGAGAAGAATTTTTATCGGCTCCCATTCACTCCCCCCCTCTCTGGTTCGCCTAATCGGTCCTTCATACCTAACGGCTGGAGACCTAGCAGTGAGTGGCACTCTCCTGCCTCTCCAAGCCTGACTCGTCCTGAACTGGGGCGCGAAACTTGCCAGCAGGGCCTTGGAGCTGTGAGACCATCCCCGGAGAAGCCGGGGTGACGTCTACTCGGGGGGTATGACCCGTCCCCCTCACACGACCACACCAGTCTGCCAACAAGCTGAGTGCCAACCACCAACTAGTTCTCGGACCAAACCCGCCCATACGTGAGCGAACGGTTTGTATGAAAAATAGCCCAAAGATCAAGGTCACACAGTCGATCGGTCCTTAATTGCAAGAGCGAGCACTCACCAACTCCAACCGTCCGACACGCTGCTAGGGCGAGAGGCCAGGTCGCATCTCCCCTAGACAGGTGTTCACAAGTAACCAAAGCGGCTCGCTCCCGCGGTAACACATCAAGGATACACACTCACCCAAAACACACGCAAGAGTTCCGAGGTATCCCAACCTCGGTCCAAACTTGAGATCCATCCATAACTAAGGGTAAAATATATGGATGAGTAGTGCCGGGGAACTAGCTAGGGGTCTGTAGCTAGTTCCAAAAGTAGGTATTCCAAGGATAGGGTTAACAATTCCAAGGCATGGCTAATCAATTGTCTATGCAATTTAAAATCATGCATCAAAAGTAATTAAGCACTAGCAACTAAAGCATGCATAGGATCTAAATGGTTGGGAGTGACATGACACCTGGCTGGTGTCCGTAGTCCTAGTCTGGGTCGAAGTCGGGGTCGTAAGCCTCCTCCTGGTTGTAGCTCGGGTCTGTGCAGCACGAGATACGAGACACTAAGTTACCGGCAAACTACTAAGCATAAATCCAAAGAAACCCAATTTTAAAAGATCCAAACAGAACCAAACTACCTACAAACAGCACCGTCTCATTTTTAGAAAAATATAGAAATTGGTTTCATATTTTTTGGAGTTATAAATAATTAGTTATGAATTTTCAAAGGTTAATGGATTTATAAATTAATTTCCAAATTCATTTATAAAACAGAAAAGGATTTTTAATTTTGAAATAGCTGATGACGCCAGTATGACGTCATCGTGACGTCAGCGTCACAGTTGGTGGGCTGTTAAAGGGCCGAAACAGATTGTGGGCCAAAAAACAGCCCGATGGGCTCTGCCCCATGGGCCAAAAGGGGCGAAGTCCAAAAGAGGTCTCTAAATTAAATTCCGAGCCCATCTGATAAAAAGGAAAAGGGTTGCGTTGGGCTCGAACAGGCCGGTCGGCCCACTACCTCCGCGGACTTACACCGGAGAAGTTCGGTGGAGGTCCTTGGGGTTCTCTGGGATGCAGGGCATCCCCTCATCTTCCTCGCGCCGCCCGGCGCGCTCCGACACGAATCCGGCGGTGACGGCGGCTCAAACGCTCAAGCGAGCACACCGGCGTCTCATCGAGCCCATCTTGTGACGAGCTTGACGCGGCCACAGCCCTGGAGTTGGGCCAGTGCGGGCGGCGTGCTGCGCGACATGGAGGAGCACTCGGCTCGACGCGGAGTGCGGTGGCGACGACGCGACGTGCAGCGAGCATCAGTGGTAGTGCCGTGGGTTTTCAAACACACAGGCTAAGAGTAGCAGTGTGATCGCACGGCTTCACAGCGCGGTCGGGTGTCCGGCAGGGACCCCCCAAGGCCGGCTCAGTGCGCGACGGTGGCACGGCGAGGTGCATTGCAGCGTGCGGTGCGGCGGTGGAGCGCGGAGACGTGTGCGCGGCCAAACAAGGAAAGCAAACGCGAGCGCCTACTGCAGCCTAGTGCATGGTTGCGCTCAGCTTGGCGAGTACGTGAGCACGCAGGGTTATTCCCCAACGTGACACGCCCGGTCGGCGCGCAGGCATCCGGTGTCCTGGAGCCGCGGCGTTCGACGCGGCGCAGCGACGCAGCGGTGACGTACCTGCAAGGGATTCCACGGCTCAAAGGCCGGACCACAGGCAGGAACTGAACAACGACGCGACGACGATCATGGCAAAACGAGACGGCGAGAACCGGTGCGGCGCTGGGGTGCTTCACGGCGGTGGGCTCGTGGGATGCGCACGGCGAGAAGGCCGGCGTGGCGTGACGCAGGGGCACGCTCCCAACACAAGGAGGAAAGGGGGGGTCACTGGCTCACCGAGAGGCGATGGTGTACACGTAGCAGTGTCGACCGCGGTGGTGAAGATTGCGGCGGCGACGGCGTGATGAAGACGATGGTGCGGCGTTCTCCTCTGCTTTGGTTCCAGGGCGCTCATGGACAGCTCCCTCTCGGCTCGTCCGGCTCCGGCTTCGCTTCTTCCGACTCCGGCTGGTCGACGTGCTGGTGATGCGCCTCCGACTCCCCCTCTTCCCTCTATTCTCCTCCACTTTCCCCTTCTCTCCTCTCATGGCGGCGGAGCAGGGAATGGGGAAAATAGCCCCAACTGGCGACGAGGCCAAATTGGAAAATGGCGCTGGGGATTTGTGTGAGCGCAGGGTCAAGGAGACCGGCGGACAGCGTGGGGCAGGGCTTGTTCCCTCTCCTTTGCCTTGGCGGCGAAGGCGCAGCGCGCGGCCAGGAGATTGCTTGGCGCGCAAGTTGCCCAGGGGCAATTGAGTGATTACTCGAGGGGAAAAGCGTGTGGGTCCGCCTCGGCGTGCGAGCCAAACCCCTCGACGTGCGTGCCAGCGAGGCTGGGCAGCACGGCCCGACGCAAGGGCGCGAGGCGCGGTGCAGTGTGGTGCGGCGGTGCGGCTCAGCGCGGCCGGTCAAAACAGCTTAGGGGAGAAGACGACCGGCGCGGCGTGCGCGGTCCCACCCGTCGGTGAGACAGAGCCGGCAGGGTGCGAGGTGAAGAGAAGGTGGGCCGTGTTGGGCTGACTTTGGCTGTGAAGAAAGATGGCCGGGGGTTGGTTGGTTCACGGGCCGGGAGTTGAAGGTGGTTGGTTGGACTTCACCATGAGTTAGCATGCTTAAGATAGGATAGGGTTTGAAATTAGCTTTGAATTTAGGTTTAAACTATATGTTTGAATTTGAATAATTTCAAATTCAAAACACACTCAATAAAAACCAAAAGAAATCCATAAAATCCAAATCACTAACTTTACCATATTTTGAATTTATATTTTTGTATTTTTGGTATTTATTTATATGGAATTAAGGGAAGATGCTAGAAAGGGTTTAAATATAGGAGGCACATCATCAATAAATAAAAGTTCAAATTTCCTCAAATTTTCATAACTTAAATTTCTGGGTTGTTACAACCGGGTTCGCGAGCCACTCCATATGCACGACTTCCCAGATCACCTTGGCTTCGAGCAACTTCCGCACCTCTTCTTGGGAAGCCTCCTTTCTCTCCGTGGACATCTTCCAGACCTTTTGCTTGTGCGGTTTCTTCTGGGGGTCGATGCAGAGGTGGTGCTCGATCAGGTCCCAGCTTACCCCTTGCAAGTATGATGGGCTCAAAGCCAGCACATCCTCATACTCCCGGAGGAGGGCTAGGAGGGCTTCTTCTAGTTCCGGTGGGAGATCTTTGGCGACGTGGATGGTTCGGCCGGGGATTCCCTCCCGCCGGGCTACATCCTTGATGTCTTCCCCCAGGCGCACCTTCGGGACATAGCGAGTGGTGGACGGGACGTCTTCCCGAGAGTCCTCTGGGAGCAACGCGTTAACCTCCCGTTGCCCCGGGGCCCTGCCGATGTCGATCAACCAGGATACCTTCTGGACTCCCAGCACCTTGATGATCCCACGGGGGCCCGACATTTTCATGCACAAAAAACTGTGCTGTGACACCGTGTAGAAGGTGTCCAGCAGCCGCCTTCCGAAGATGGTGTTGTACTAATACGGGGTGTCCACGATATCAAAAATGATGTCCTCCGTCTGGGCATAGCCTCCGTGCCCGAATGACACCGGCAACATGATTTGCCCCAGTGTTTCCGTTGTTCCCCCACCATATCCCCGCAGCGTAGTTCCAGCGCAGACCAGTTCTGATCTCGGCAGCTCCATCTCATCGAATGCGTGGCTGAAGAGGATGTCGGCTGAGCTGACGCCGTCGATGAGGATCCGGCGGAGTTCCACCCCGTTGATGTTGGCGGAGATCACGAACATGTCTTGATCTGGGTATGAGGACCAGAGTGTCCGACGACTAGTGATTTGTAACACTCAAGTTTGCAATTTGGCTTCGATTTTAAAATTTCAATAAAATTTGTTAGACTTTAAATAGAGAGTGTGTATAATTAGTTCAAAATAAATAATATTTTCTAAATACAAATTTAATGAATATAGGTTATAAATTTTTGTTTGTTGTATTCATGCCGATTGCATTATGTTTTGTGTGTTAAAATGATTTAAAGTATTTCCAAACACACCTAGGTTCCGATCCGATATCAACCTCCCTAATCTCAAATCCAATTCCTAGGAACTCTAAATCTTTTGGTAAAGAATTCTTCACTTGGAAACCTTACTCCATCAAGCCAAGTCACATTTTACTTTCCCAACTACTTCATATCTAGGGCAAATGTTACTCTCAACTCGTACAATACCCTTCTCACTTCTCTCTATCATCAGATCAATATATTGTTTCTTATATCCCAACCAAGACCTCTATTCTCCATGACTTCAAATCAATTCCAATCCAGCCTAAGTTCATCCCATGATGTTCTCATCTCCCATCCTTTGTGTGGCACCCCCGGAAGTCTATCGTCTACGCTAATGGGCTGAACATCAATCTCATCCGCACTTCTCTCAACCTCGACCCAAGGCCCAACTCTCGCACAGCTCCCCGGCTGACCCTCTCCCCCTCCTCCTTCCCACATGTCACCCTTTCCCCCTCCACGTCGCCCCTTCCTGTCTCTCGATAGAAACACAATGCATCAAGGGCTCTGTCGGAGGTTTAGTTCTGCACAGTCCACATGGGCATCAACCCCGGTGGTTTAGATTCGGATGGGGGCTATCTAGAGCTAAGTGCTTGATGGTTATGCAAAAGCACACGGAACACGACGAGTTTATACTGGTTCAGGACTCTGGAGAGTAAAACCCTACGTCTAGTTGTTGGTGTAGATTGCTTGAGCATTGCGTGGTTACAAGGGGGTCGCCCTTCCCGTCTTATATTGGCCAGCAGACAAGGTCGGTGCCCAGAGTCCTGGTCAGTTAAGGCCAGGAGACCTATGTCTTAGTTGATTACAACTATTTCCATATTCCCCGGACTGCCTGTCGAATCTGCCGCCGTCTTGTCGTGCACTCCAAATCTTGTAGTCATTCGGGATAAGGTCTTCAAGAGGTCGTGTGGGCCATAAATTTGGTCTGTTGGGCCCACAACCAGGTCGGTTGGTCTGCTGGTGGGTCGGACCCACTTGTCGGGGACGGCCGTGAGACTGGTCGGTGGGGACCTAGGGGTACCCATGTCACAAGCCCGCAAGCGATGTGTAGGCGCGTCGAACTGGATGGAGTCATGACGAAGTCGTGGAGCTATCGACACGCCGATAAGCATGCACGTCGGTCCAAAAAAGAAAGAATCTTTAATAGGCGAACAGTTTGTAGAATCCTGAGCATAGCGAGGTTAAGTGACGACCTAAAGGAACTAGACTTCTAATAGGTTGAAGCGACGATGAAAAAACAGAGAGCGTTTGAAAAACACACTTGTATAGTAGTCCCCGAGCATTGAAGTAGGCACCAAGACTGCTTCGATGATCCAAAAAAAGGAGGAGAAGAAGAAGAAATCAGCTCAAGAGCCAACTTGAAGAGAAACAAGGTTTCCCAGAAGGTCAAAATGACGAGGAAAACTAGAGGGCGTTTGAAAAACGCTCTCGTATAGTAGTCCCCGAGCATTGAAGTTGGCAGTAAGACTGCTTTGATGATCGAAAAAGAAAGAATAATCCTGATCATGGTCGTGAAGAAGCAATTTTTGTTGTAGTCATGGAGAATCAGTTGTAGAGACACCCAGATATCTTGCGTGGTTGCAAAGATTCTGGCAGAGCCACTCGAGGCATGCTGACCTCAAGAAGGTCTCACGCTAAAAGCGCCCAAGCTCCAGAGACACTTGGCAGGGATAGTTTGGAACGCACCCTATAGAGAGGCCTTCAGTCCTTGAAGTAATCATTCCAATGGTGTCCAGAACGGGCTAGTAGGGCTAAAAGCACACACCGACCTGCGGGAGGTCATGCATCCAGGGCGCCCAACTAGGTTGGCAGGGCCAAAACAACACCAAGGTATTGAAAGACCATGGAACTATGGCACGCCGACCTCCGGGAAGGCCATTTTGGTAACCAGACGATCAACATAGCTGCCAATTGCTCAGCGGGGGCATGATACCGAGGTATTGCCAACCAAGGTGTCAGGCACACCGACCTTCAGGAGGCCTGTCAAATATCATAGAATATCGTAGCGTGTGAAGGACCGAATAGGCGACCAGAGAGGGGGGGGAGTGAATGGGAGCCGATAGAAATTCTTCCCGAAGGATGAACTCGGCCTATCCCCAGATTGCCACTCGGATCACTCGCACACACCAAAGAACCTCTAGACTAGGCACATACAAGCCTACAAGTCCTAGAGATAAGACACGAAACAAAGAGCGGAAGCACTAAGCAAGAATCAAAGCATTTAGCCAAATCTGCGAGGCTTGGTGCGGACTGTCCGTGCAGTACGGGCGGACCGTTCGCAACACCTGGGTGGACTGTCCGGACCAACTACGCGGACTGTCCAAAAACTCCAACAGAACCACCAGAGACGCACCGAGAAATTCGGACTGTTCGTCCTAGGCACGCGGACCGTCCGCTAGTGTCGCGGAGTATCCGTGAGAAGCCTGCGGACCGTCCGGCCAAAACTCCAGAACCACTTCGCTCAAACTTGCCCACGCGGACCGTCCGTCATTGACCGACGGACTGTCCGCAAAACCTCTTGCAACAAAACCCTACGGACTCTACGGATCGAAACACGAACTCACACGAACACATGAGGAACAGCGACGAACACGAGTCGTGCGGACAATCCGCAAGCCTCCTGCGGACAGTCCGCAAGGCACGGACAGAACATAAAATGCCCGACCTCGCGAAGTCAACTCCTCCTATCCATCACCGGATCTCCCAAATCGCTTGAGCTCTTGAGACAAGATTTGGGGGAGATGAGAAGCGTCACTAGGTGAAGTTATGCCCCAAAAATCTCGACCTCTAACTCACTAAATCAACGGGAATCGCGGATCACACATACCACCTCCAAGAACTCATGTTCTTCCAAGAACTCGCGAATCGAAGGGATTTCCCAAAGTTTGAGGGGTCAAGACAGACCCAAAGATGCACAAGCCATCCACCCATGATCCCCTGAAAGAAATCCGAGAGAAAACGCCCTCAAATAAACGAATCGAGCGAAGAACAAAACACCCAAAAATAGCTCCGAAAATGACAAGAAAATCACAAGGAACTAGGAGAGGAAAATCATCACAACGCAGAATGCTTCGATACATCCAGAGGTCAGAGTCTATACAAGAATCTATCCTAAGGAAAAACTAGGAAAAGAAGCAGTCCAGAGCGATCTACCGGGGGAGGAAACCCTAGAACAAGAGAGAGAGAGAGATGCCATCCACCTCTCCGCTATATATATGAAGTCCACCGGAGGAGGGAAATGACCATGCTGCCCCTACAACTTAAACTTAAGATACAACCCCTCATGGGCATTTTGGTCAAGTCTTCGGATATTCCCATCGAGCGGACACACTACCACCGCGGACTTGCTTAGCCTCGACGCAAGCCCTGTGATAACGCCACGTGCCCCCCGCCTTGAAGGTTCCCGACGCTCCTAGATCACCATCATCGTCGCATAGAGCCTCCGGACTTGGTTTTAAGGCCCAAACCAAGAAACCGTCCACCGATGGTTTTGTGGGCAAACCACCAAACCCCGCGTGGAAGTTTCGGCCTCGAACCGCCACCTTGCACCAGCCCATGTCCATGACTTCAACTTGCTAGTCTTGCACCGCACGGCTCGCACTTGAACCCATCGGCCACCGGGTCCATCGAACCAAGCCTACTTGCCTCTCCGTCACCCGGAGGCCACCACGGCTAAGGCCTTTCGCGCTTGTTCTTCACCTGCACCAACACGAGTCAAGCCGCAACCTGTACCTGCACACTGAGTCAAGCATCAGTCCACACAACGTTGTCAATCACTCATCACTAAGGAGCGACCCTCCACTTGTCCTCGGACACACCTTGTCCTCAATCGCCCCATTGATGAGTGCGTTGACAACACCCATAGTAACCATCATAGAGAAAAAGGAAAAGAAAATAACCACGAACACAAACCTCCAAGCAAGTGATCCAAAGCCAAAGAACAAGCGAGAAACAATATCACTTGCCAGACCAAGTCTCGCCCCCTAAGGCAAGGGCAACGGCTCAACACAGCCGAGACAAACAAAGCTCTAGAAAGAGCACACCACAAAGCACAAAACTCAAGCAAACCAAAGTAGCTCCCCTGCACATATGCAAACTCCCCCTGAGCAAATGCAATCTTTTCTCAAAATTTTTCTCCCCACATGCACAATCTCACAAATTTCTCTCCCTTGCATACAAATTCTCCCCCCTGTTGATAATGCATGAATCGAGCTATCATGAAAGTGCACAAATGCATGTCAAAGCATAAACAATCTACTAAGCTTCTCAGATATACAAAGAGCACAACAAAATGCTACAAATGAGACATAGAGCAAGCAAAGTAGACATGGTGTAGTTAGCACATTGCCATCAAGAAAGTAGAGACATAGATACATGTGACATGGCCAAAAGCAATTTGAAGCAATTTTTACAAACAAAAACCATCTCATGAGCAAAGCCCTATACATGGTCAATTTGAACAAAAATGAACTAGATCACACAAAGCTCATACAAGATCACAAGTTCTTATCACAAGATCATAGCAAACACCCATAAGCTACTAAATGTCATGTCAAAGCCACCGAGCCATGTGTCTACTTCTTAAAATGAGACTTCTCATGGTAGACATCATGCAATGGTTTAGCACCCAAGATATGTACATGAAGGCACAAAGACATAATTATGAGCACATTTTTCAAGCATAAGGCAATTCATACACCAAATTCATTTTCAAATTTAAGCATGGTACATGAAATGCCTTTGCGGCAAAAAGAATTTTATGCTTCTCCACAAGTGACCATATGGGCTAAACATTTACCATGACAAATGGGTCTTTGACCCCAAGCGAAAAGAGCATGATACTCAAGCACAAACTAAGCATGATATAGGCATTTGAGCACAAATTGAGCATGAAAAAGAATCTACTCATGAGTGAAGCATTTTTAGCATTTTTCACAAAAAGGAAGCTATCTCATCATGAACATATGATAGTACCATCAAGAGCATAACATTCACATCACCATTCCCAAAGCATACACATATCTCACATATAGCACATCATAGTGATCAAAGTATATAAGAGAAGCTCATCCTACCACAAATGATCCAAAGATGGCTATCCTACCATGTTTTGTACAAAAAGTAAAATGCATGCATGGAATGCAACAAATGATACATACATCACATGTATACAAGAGAAGCTCCAAGATCCAGCTAAAAAGGGAAACACACTCCAAGTTCACCTCGCAAGTGTGTGAAGGTAACTTGGTCAAGTGGTTTAGTGAATATGTCGGCTAGCTGATCTTGGGTAGGTACATAGGACAAAGAAATGATCCCTTTCTCAACATTGTCCCTCAGAAAATGATATCTCGCTTCGATGTGTTTAGTCTTGGAGTGAAGGACTGGGTTTTTTGCTACACTTATGGTACTAGTGCTGTCACAAAAGAGTGGAACCTGGGAGCACTCCTCACCAAAATCGCTCATAGTGTAGGTCATCCATAGGAGCAGGGAACAACAACTGGCTGCAGCTACATACTCGACCTCTGTAGTGGACTGGGCTACACTGGATTGCTTGCAAGATGACCAAGAGACCTAAGAAGAACCAAGAAACTGGCAACAACCCAAGGTAGACTTGCGGTCCAAACGACACCCAGCAAAATCAGCATCGGAGAATCTGTGAAGTCTGAGTGTAGAGGAGGCAGAATACCAAAGACCAAACTCAGGAGTGTAGTTCAAGTACCTAAAAATCCTCTTGACGGCCTGCCGATGTGAAGTCTTCGATGAAGCCTGAAAATGAGTGCACAAACACACACTGAACTGTATGTCCGGCCTCGTTGCCATCAAGTAGAGGAGGGAGCCGATCATGCTCAGGTACTCCTTCTAGTCCACGGGTTCACCATCCTCATCCGCATCCAAAGGTGTAGTGGTACAAATTGATGTAGTCAGCAGCTTGGAGTCGTTCATGCCAAACTTCTTCACCATGTCCTTGGTGTACTTCGCCTGATGTACAAACGTCCCGTCCTTGCACTACTTGATCTGCAGCCCTAGGAAAAACTGCAGCTCGCCCACCATAGACATCTCAAATTCCCTGCTCATGTCATCTGCAAATCTGGCAACAAGATCATGAGAAGAGCCACCAAAGATTATGTCATCCACGTAAATCTGAACAATCAAAAGGTCATTTCCATGCTTAAGGAAAAACAGGGTCTTATCAACTATGCCCATCACAAACCCCTTACTCAGCAAAAAGCATCTCAACCTACCATACCAAGCCCTCGGTGCCTGTTTCAACCCGTAAAGCGCTCTCTGGAGTTTGGATACACGGTGTGGGTATTTCTCACTCTCAAACCCCCAGGGTTACCTAACATACACTTCTTCCTCTATCACCCCATTCAAGAAAGCACTCTTCACGTCCATCTGGAACAACTTAAAACCTTTAGCCACGGCAAAGGCTAGAAGGATCCTAATCGCCTCCAGACGGGCCACAGGAGCAAATGTCTCCTCATAATCTATGCCCTCTTTCTAGTTGAACCCCTGAGCCACCAACCTCGACTTGTTTCTCACAACCATCCCATTCTCACCTTCGTTGTTCTTCCACACCCACTTGGTACCTATAGGACAGCAATTTGGTGGTGGATCAACTAACACCCAAACTTGGTTTCTCTCAAAATTCTCCAACTCCTCATGCATGGAATTCACCCAGTTCGCATCAAACAAAGCATGTCGAATATCTTTGGGCTCAAACGAGGCAACACATGCAGAGTGAGCAAAGTGAGAAGTATTCCTTGACCTCGACCGTGTAGTGCGTTCATGAAGGTCACCTGTGATCGTAGAAGGGGGGGTGGTCTACCTATACACGCCGGGGAGCCTCTCGCCTGGACACAATCTCCCCCTCAGCAGCAGCCTCCACTCGAAGAGCCCCAATCATAGTGGGTGTAGGGGATGGACCATCCTCGATCATCGTCATCATAGTGAGTAGCGGGTACACGATCAGCCACTGGAGCATCACCACCGTCATCATCCTCGTCCCCATCTCCAGCTTTCTCATCCTCGAAAATCTTCTCACCAATTTCCTTGTCACCTGCACACTCAAAGCAGAAGAGCTACATGGCTGTGTCTCGTCGAAGGTTACCCTTGCAAGTCTCCATGATTCGGTTAGTGTCAAGATATAGCACACGATATGCTCTAGAGTGAATCGCATAATCGAGAAAGATACCATCCGAACATATAGCCTCAAACTTATCCAACTTGTCCTTCTTCAGAACAAAGCACTTGCAACTGAAAGCTTAAAGTGACTCACCTTGGGTTTCCGCCCATGCATAAGCTCATATGAAGTCCTCTTCTTGAAAGCACGAAGGAAAATGTGATTCGACACATAGCAAGCGGTATTGACCGCCTCGACCCAAAAATGCCTAGGAGTCCTATGCTCGTCAAGCATCATCCTGACCATCTCACAAAGGGTCCGGTTCTTTCTCTCCACTACGCCAATCTTGCAAGCGATGTATGGAGAAGAGTACTGATGACCGAGACCAAGATCACTGCAAAAGGCATCAAAATGAGAGTTCCTAAACTCCGTGCCATTGTCACTACGTATAGTTCGAATGGCATCACCATGTCTCTTATTCTTCAACCTCAAGATCAAGTCCCGAACAAAGCCAAATTTCTCGCTTTTATCCTCCAAAACGAAAACCCAAGAGTACCTCGAAAAATCATCTACCACAACCAACACATACCACTTCCAACCCACAAAGCGAACATGAGCTGGCCCAACCAAATCCATGTGCAACAGCTCACAAGGTCGCTCGGTCATGACCACAGTCAGAGAGGCGTGAGAAGCAGCAACCATCTTTCCATGCCGACATGAAGCACAAACCAAATCCTTCTCGAATTTCAACTTCGGCAATCCTCGGACAAGGTCTAGGCCACTCAAGTGGGAAAGCAACTCAAAGCTCAAGTGTCCTAGCCTCCTATGCCACTTAGTCCCTCTGAGAACTAAAACTGCGATCGTGCCTCCCAAACTCGTAACGGTCACGAGTAGGAGCACGTTTGAGGACCAGGTGTGTCCGAGGACTAGTGGAGGGTCACTCCTTAGTGATGAGTGATTGACAACGTTGTGTGGACTGATACTTGGCTAAGTGTGCAAGTACAAGTTGTGGCTTGACTCATGTTGGTGCAGGTGAAGAACAAGCGCGAAAGGCCTTAGCCGTGGTGGCCTCCGGGTGATGGAGAGGCAAATCGGCTTGGTTCGGTGGACCCGGTGGCCCCTCGGTCAAGTACGAGCCGTGCAGTGCAAGACTAGCAAGTTGAAGTCGTGAACATGCACCGGTGTAAGGTAGCGGATCGGGCCCGAAGCTTGCACGTGGGGTTTGGTGGTTTGCCCACAAAACCATTGGTGGACGGTTTCTTGGTTTGGGTCGCAAAACCAAGTCGGAGGCCCGATGCGACAGAGACGGTGATCCGGGAGCGTCGGGAAGCTTCGAGGCGGGGGGCATGGGGCGTGATCGCGGGGCTTGCATCGAGGCTAAGCAAGTCCGCGGTGGAAGCGTGTCCACTCGATGAAGACTTAACCATATTGCCCCTGAGGGGTGTGTATCTTTTATTTGAGTTGTAGGGGTAGTGTGGTCTTTGCCTCCTCTGGTGGACCTCCTATAAATAGCAGAGAGGTGGATGGCATCTCTCTCTCTCTTGGACTCTAGGGTTTCCTCCCCCGCTAGATAGCTCTAGACTGCTTTTTTTTCCTCTGCTTTCTTTAGGCTAGATTCTTGTATAGACTCTGACCTCTAGATGTATGGAAGCATTCAGCGTTGTGGTGATCTCCTAGCTCTTTGGGATTTTCGTGTCATTTTCGAGGCTATTTTTGGGGAGTTTCATTCTTCGCTCGATTCGTGGATTTGAGGGCGTTTTCTCACGGATTTCTTTGAGGGGATCATGGGTGGATGTCTTTCGCATCTTTGTGTGTGATCTTGACCCCACAAACACCGGGAAACACCTTCGATTCGTGAGTTTTTGGTCGGAGTCCGAGTTCTTGGTGGTGGTTCGTGTGATCCGCGATTCCCGGTGATTTAGTGAGTTAGAGGTTGAGATTTGTAGGGCATAGCTTCATCTAGTGATGCTTCACTTCTCCCCAAAATCTTGTCTCAAGAGCTCTAGCTGTTTGGGAGATCCGGTGATGGAAAGGGGGAGTTGACCTCGCGGGTCAGGCTGTTATATGCTCTGTTCACGCTGTGTGGACAGTACGCCTGCCCGTTGCAGACAGTCTGTGGGCCTCGAAATAGTTCAGGTGTTCTTTGTGTTCTTCCAAGTTCGTGTTTTGATCCGGTGCCACAAGTGGTTTTGGTTGCACGGAGTTTGCGGACGGTCCGGACTTGAGTGTCGGACAGTCCGTGAAGGTGCGGACAGTCCGCAGTGCTTGCTCGGACAGTCTGATTTTTTGGGGTGCATCTCTGGTCGCTCTGTCCGCTTTAGCGGACAGTCCGCAAGGTCCTTGCGGACAGTCCGCCCAGGCCTCACGGACAGTCCGCCCATACACCACGGACTGTCCGCCAGGTCTGTTGCAGACTTGCTTCCTTTGGTTCGATTCTTTTCTTGTGCTTCCGCGTTTTGATTGAAGGCTTGTCGCTAGGACTAGTAGGCTTGTGTGTGCCTAGTCTAGAGCTTCTTTGGTGTGTGCAAGCGATCGGAGTGGCAATCGGGGTATAGGCCGAGTTCGTCCTTCGGGAAGAATTTTTATCGGCTCCCATTCACTCCCCCCCTCTCTGGTCGCCTATTCGGTCCTTCAATTGGTATCAGAGCCGGTTACGGTTCTTCGTGATTCTAACCAGTCTAAGATCCAAAGATGGACGACTATGGCAAGGGGTGACTATGGCAAGGGGTCGGGTTCTCCGCACTTCGATGGCAAGAATTACCCGATGTGGGAGAGGTGCATGAGCGCGTTTTTGCGTGGGAAAGGGACTCTGATCTGGGATGTCACTCAAAATCCTCATTAAGTCATTCCAGATAGTTTTCTGCTTCTAGGATCGCGAGACATGTGTGAGGCCAACAACAAGGCTGTTGATTACGTATTCCGTGCTCTCTGTGCCTCGGAGTTTGAACTAGTGTATGGAGAGAATGTGGCCGGAATGATATGGCTCAAGCTTAGGAATGCTCATGTTGGCAATGCCCAGGTGTAAGCTCATTTGTTTTCCACTTACCGGAGAGAGTACGAGAACTTCACTCATCTCCCTAGTGAATCGACCGATGCTATGTTCCAACGCTTCACCAGCATAGTCAACAACATGAGGGCCAATGTGACAGTGCTCCCATACACGGATCATGATCAAGCTATCAAGCTTTTGCATGCCCTGGATAGGTCTGTGTGGAGTGCCAAGGTCGAGGCCATTGAGGAGTCGAGCGTGTATGATACTCTGTCACTTGATGAGCTGTTCTCCAAGCTTAGGTCTTCAGAGGTTGATCGTGGCTTGAGAGCCAAGAGCGAGAGCCCCACTGATCCTCATAGTTTGGCTCTTGTCTCAGGATCGAGGACTAATGCTAACTCTATTGGTTTTTCTTTGTCCTGTCTTGTGTCCTTGGCAAATGAGGACTTTGAGGTGCTAAGCGAGGATGATCTCGCCTTGTTGAGTGAGAGGTTTGGGCGGATGTACGAGAACAGCAAGAATGCGAGGAGAAGCTCGAGGATGTGCTATCGGTGCGGGAAGCATGTGCACTTCATCGTCAAATGCCCTGAAGCCATGGAGATCAAGAATGATTACAAGGGCAAGCCCAAGCACGACTACAAACAAGCACCGCTCCCGGAACGACTACAAGGACAAGCGCAAGGACAAGGGAGAGAGAAGGCCCAAGAAGAGTAGCGGGTACAAGAAGAAGACGGCTCGAGCAATGGTGGCCGGAGCGAGCGACATGGACTCTACTTCCAGCGACTCTTCTTCCAGTTCGAGCAACGATGAAGAGCAACATCGGCGCAAGGACAAGCGGCACACGGGCAAGAAATTCACCGGCCTCCGCTTCGTCGCACAAGGTGGATTTTGCGGCATGGCGCACTCCAAGAAGGGTGGGAAGCACAGCTCAGATTCGAACTCCGACTCCGAGGAAGAGGTACGACATGATCCCAACTTCTTGCTAGAGGAGAATGCTAGGCTGAATGAGTTGCTTGATAACCGTGATGATGTGCTTAGGAAGACCAACAAGGAGAAGAGAGAGTTTAGGTCCTTCCTAGGTGATGCTAAGGACAAGATAGTTGAGATTGAGTCTTTGCTTGTTGATGCTAGAACTGAGATAGACTCTTTGAAAACTGCTCCTGTTGTTTCTGATGAGGTTGATTGTGGTGATTGCAATGTTTTTCTGGCTGACTTGATTGCTCTCAAGGAGAAGCATGCCTCAACTCTTGAGGAACTAGATGTGCTTAGGATTGAGTGTGATGAGTTGAAATCTTGACCTGCTTTGTTAGGTGCTTGCACTTCTTGTCCTGTGTTGCATGCTAGGCTAGATGAGTCTCACACCAGGATAGTTTCTCTTGAGGCTACATTGAAAGCTCCCATTCCTACATCATGCTCTACCTATGAAATGCATGCTTTGAAAAATATGGAACTTGCACACTATGTTGACCGTTTGAGGGATGAGAATGATGAGCTAAGGAAATTGATGAGTTGGTTGTGTGGGAATGAACCACAGTTGAGTTCGATGTTGGCTGAGTTCAAGAGGTTTGAGGGTCAGGCGTTGGGGGCTGGCAAGAGTGGTGAAAAGAGTGGTGAGGGAGAAGAGATAGTTGGAGAGATTCCTATTCCACCACACACCATACCCATGAACAAATATGCACCCAAGCCAAACCACCTCAGAAATAAGCTTGATACAACCCCAGACCCACCAATGTTCCCCCACAAAACAGAAAATTACCAGAAACCCATCAAGTTTGTGAGCACCCAGGTTAATGTCTTTGATGGGAAGTCAGGAGAGAAAGCTGTTGAGAAGCCCATAGAGAAACCCCAGCCTAAGCCACATCCGATTCACTTCCATTGTGAGTATTGTGGGAGGGATGGGCATAAGGATGAGTTCTGTTTCAGGAGGAAGAGAGATGAGAGGTTTGCTAGGGAGATGGCGAACAAGGACATGTACCACCTTCGTCATGGTGTGCCTGAGCCTCGTAGAGGGCCTCTACCTAGGGGTGAGGTATTTGTGCGTACAGTTCCCACTCATGGTGGTGGAGGTGTGTTTCCTTAGAGAGATAGGCGTGTTGGGTTTGGGCATGGTGAATTGGCTGGACGTGCTCCTGCTCATGACCGTTACGAGTTTGGGAGACGCGGTTGGAGCTTTGGGTCTCAGATGGACTACGGGCCACGTTTTCCCCCTCGTGGTGCGCGTACTCCTCTAGTGAGACGTGACAGGTTCTTCGGTGGTAGGCGTGAGAGGGCTCCGCCTAGAGGTTTTGATAGGATGGATTTTGCTAACCCTTCTTTTGAGCAAATGGCTCGACACTGGTTTGACTCTTTTGGTACTAGCCCTAGTGTTGAGTCGCTTGCTCCTTGTCGTCCTCATTTTTTATTGCAGGTGGGAGGTTTGGAGGACTTTTGGTTGATCAACTCCGGTTGTTCACATCACATGACTAGTGATCGTCGGTGGTTCTCCAGCCTCACCCCGGTGAGTACGAGGGAGTACATCACTTTCGGGGACAATAGGAGAGGACGAGTGCTTGCTGAAGGTATGGTGAAGGTGAGTAGCAAGGTGACCCTGAAGAGTGTGTCTTTGGTCAAGTCACTTTGTTTTAAACTATTGTCAGTATCCCAGTTGCTTGATGAAGGTTTTGAGGTTTGTTTTAAGCTGGGCGCTTCTCATGTGCTTGATTCTCAAGGCGATCTCGTCTGTACGATCGTCCCCCAGGGTCAAATCTTTCGTGCCGATTTTTCCCAGTCTGTTGGTCCTTCTCGATGCTTTGTTGCTGGCGTTTCGGCCAAGCTTTGGAAATGGCATAGGAGATTAGGACACTTGAGCTTTGAGTTGCTTTCCCGCTTGAGTGGTCTTGATCTTGTCAGAGGATTGCCTAAGTTGAAATTCGAGAAGGATTTGGTTTGTGCTTCTTGTCGGCATGGAAAGATGGTTGCTGCTTCTCACGCCCCTCTGACTGCGGTCATGACCGAGCGACCTTGTGAGCTGTTGAACATGGATTTGGTTGGGCCAGCTCGTGTTCACTCTGCGTGTGGGAAGTGGTATGTTTTTGTTGTGGTTGATGATTTTTTGAGGTACTCTTGGATTTTCTTTTTGGAGGATAAGAGTGAGACATTTGGCTTTGTTCGGGACTTGATCTTGAGGTTGAAGAATGAGAGACATGGTGATTGCATTCGAGCTATACGCAGTGACAGTGGCACGGAATTCAAGAACTCTCATTTTGATGCCTTTTGCAGTGATCTTGGTCTTGATCATCAGTACTCTTCTCCATACGTCGCTTGCCAGAATGGCGTAGTGGAGAAAAAGAACCGGACCCTTTGTGAGATGGCCAGGACGATGCTCGATGAGCATAGGACTCCTAGGCATTTCTGGACCAAGGCTGTCAATACCGCTTGCTATGTCTCGAATCGCATCTTCCTTCGTGCTTTCAAGAAGGAGACCTCTTCTGAGCTGATGCATGGGCGACAACCCAAGGTGAGTCACTTTAGAGCTTTTGGTTGCAAATGTTTCATTCTGAAGAAGGGCAAGTTGGATAAGTTTGAGTCTAGATGTTCAGATGGTATTTTCCTCGGTTATGCGATTCACTCTAGAGCATATCGTGTGCTCAACCTTGACACTAACCGAATCATGGAGACTTGCGAGGTAACCTTCGACGAGACACAACCATGTAGCTCTTCTGATTTCGAGTGTGCAGGTGACGAGGATATTGGAGCGAGGATCTTTGAGGATGAGAAGGACGGAGATGGAGACGACGACGATGATGGTGGTGATGCTCCCGTGGCTGATCGTGTACACGCTACTTCCACTACGACAACGACGATTGAGGATGGTCCATCCCCTACACCCACTAAGACTGAGGCTATTCGAGTGGAGGCTGATGCTGAGGGGGAGATTGTGTCCAGGCGAGAGGCTCCCCGGTTTGTACAGGTGGATCACCCACCGACGACGATCATAGGTGACCTTCATGAACGCACTACACAGTCGAGGTCAAGGAACACTTCTCATTTCGCTCACTCTGCTTTTGTTGTTTCGTTTGAGCCCAAAGATATTCGACACGCTTTGTCTAACGAGAATTGGGTGAATTCCATGCATGAGGAGTTGGAGAATTTTGTGAGAAACCTAGTTTGGGTGTTAGTCGATCCACCACCAAATTGTCGTCCCATAGGTACCAAGTGGGTGTCGAAGAACAAGGAAGGTGAGAATGGGATGGTTGTTAGAAACATGTCGAGGTTGGTGGCTCAGGGGTTCAACCAGAAAGAGGGTATAGATTATTGTTGATGGTCAAATATGACACCCCTAAGGAACTTGTTACACTTTGGTTTCGGCTTTGATTTGGAACTAACTCGCAACTAGGCATACTAATGATGTAACAAGTTCGACACGAGCATGTGTTTTTGGAGTTGTATGTTTATGCAAGAAATAACAAGCTTAATGGATAAGTTCGCATCAAGTTCGGAAGGTGTTAAGCAAGAGGATCAAGGAGCAACGTTCGTGTGCGAATACAAGATCAACTTACTTCCAAAGGTGGCAAGGACCAAGATGCCACACAAGATATTCCCGAGGACCAAGACAAGAAGACTGGAGGTCATACGACAAGACCCCCTATCTATTCACAAGGATAAAGAAACCAAAAGGCCATACATCCTAAAGGGCAAAAGGTCAAAATTGCAAGAGAAGCTCGCTCGCGAAAGATGGGCTCGAACCAGGCCAAAATGGGCCTAGGCCAGCCGGCCCATGCCGACCGGCCTAGGGCCTTTTTATGGCGGTTCGGCTTCCCCTTTCTCGTGCGTGATGTTCATCGAACCCTAAGTCTATGCCTCTGCCGCCATTCGCCAAAAAGACCGATAAAAGCCCCCGAGGTCGACCACATCAAGGCATCCAACTTTCAAAGATTCAACCAAGGGAGAGAGCTACATAGAGGAGAGAGGAGGATGCCCGGAAACCCTAGCACGGTCCCTCCGGCGCCACCACAAGATCAAGAGCAGGGAGGAGATTGGATCTTCAAGGGAGAAAGCAAGGCGGAGAGTATCTTCCTCGTCGATCTTCATCTACTTCGGAGGATTCTACACCATGAACCGTGCTTCAATGTGTAACATTATGGGGTAAATTCCTTGTTTGTCCTTGGGGTTGAAGGGAGAGCTTGAGTTGTAATCATCGAACCTATGTTTTGGATCTATTTGCTATCATATTCATGTTGACGGTGCTTCACTCTTAATGGCCGGCTGGCTTGCTTTGGGGATGCATTGCTCGTAGCCTCACGTATCGTGTTCCTTATTTGATCACCATCGTGTAGTGATAGTATGCAGGAGGGAAAGGATATTGAACTAGGTTCACACCCTTAGCCTTGCATCCCTAGTTTACATCAACTTCTTGTGCACCTATCGTTCGATCACGAATTACCCTCGTGTAGTGACTAGTATGCGAGAGGGAAAGGATCGAGCTCAGTGCACCCTTACCTTTGATAGTTTAGATCAGATGTTCTTGCTCGATGGTTACATCTCTAAGTGATCCTAGATCCCTTGGACAAGCACTCTTAATATCTTGCGCTCTCTATACAATTGCTCTTTACGTTGATCTCTTTAACTTAGTTTAGACTAGTTCTTTACTCATACACACTTCACTCGATAAAGAGCTTTGAATTCAACGAGATTAGTGCTTAGTTGAGCGTAGCAATCCTCTTGTTCCACGGATTGATAAACCTTGGGGGACACTCTAAGGGAAAAGCTACAACTGACCCGTGCGCTTGCGGATCGTAATTTGGCGCGTTATCTACCGTCAACAAGCTTTTCTGGCGCCGTTGCCGGGGAACAAGCTAGTTTGCTACGTTTAACTTGGTATTAATTTTGTTGATCACTAACACTAAATTTTCATCTAGAAAAACCTTTGTTTTTGTTTTTGTTGTCTAGATGGCTCTTGTCAGTCACGCCATGGAGGAAGAAGAAAAAACACTAATGGAGTATGCTATCCCGCGATTGGAGGATATTAAAGTGCAAAAATCAGATTCGATACCCAAGGCTATCGAGTACAAGATCAAGCCTCGAATGATCAATACGGTAGCATCAAACCCATTTAGAGGGCTAGAGACGGACAATCCACATAGGCACATTGAGCGTTTCACGAGGCTATGCAACATGGTACAACAAGAAGGAGTTCCGGCCGATTGGTACAAATGGAATCTTTTTCCGTACTCACTTGCGGATGGAGCGAAAAGATGGCACTCATTTGCATCCTTCGAGGAGGAAGGAAATTGGAGTTGATTGGTGAAGAAATTCTTTCAAATATTCTTTCCGATAACCAAAGTTCAAAACGTGAGGAGGCAAGTGATAAATTTTGCGCAAGGAAAAGAGGAAGGAATAGATCAAGCTTGGGAAAGATTCAATGAATTAATCAAATAAGGGCCAAAGCTTGGGTTCTTCGGTGATGTACTCTTGCTTACTTTCTATTTTTGTCTAACCCCCGAATGCATGCGGTATGTTCAAATGTGTGCAGGCGGAAATATCATGGAGAAAACACTCACAGAAGCCACCAAACTACTAGAAAAAATAAGCAAAGGAGTGGCCGAGCAAAGAGATTGGGGAGAACATATTCCGGGAAGCGTTGAGCAAGAAACATGTGTGGAGGTACTTGCTGGAATTTCTAGAAAAGAAGCCCCGGAAGTGATGGAAGAAGAAGCAAAACAAGAAGAGATTGAAGGAGCAACCCACAATGGAGGAAGACCAATCCAAGGCAACAAAATTTGCAAGCTAGAAGAGGAAAAAGGAAGAAGTTTAGCGAAGGCAAAGCCGCTAAAAGAGTTCGAACAAATGGATTGGATCCCAATTGACTTCGAAGAAATATACAACAAGAGGAGACCATACCCGAACTAAAAAGAATCTGCGAGAGCCATCGTGTTGAACTTTCCAAAGGAGAGACACTTGAGGTACGAGCTAGACAAAGAATCGGCCGGAGAAATTATTCAAAGACTTTTCAATGAGGAAGAAGAGGTAGATCCGGATCACATTGCCGAAGTAAAGAAGATTATGGGAGTGAAGCCGGAGGCCTCGCCATATGAACACCTAGCCGAGGTGTACGCGATAGGAGCCGATCATGTCGAAGGTACTTCTCTACTAACATCTCACATAAGTTGCACCATTAATGGGGAGAAAATTTGCAAAGCTTTATGTGACATCGGAGCCCATGTAAGTGTCATGTCTTCCAAGATTTATTATGAGCTTTTTAGTAAGATTTTAAATCTAGCTCCAACACAAAACAAATTGATCATGGGAGATGGTAGAACAACAAGACCTTTGGGTGTGCTTAGAGATTTAGATGTTGCTATCTCGAAAAAAATTATTCCAACTGACTTTTTTGTAATTGATGCTTGCCATGATGAACATGATGATATAATCCTTGGTAGGCCTTTTTTTAAGTTGGTCAATGCCGTTCTTGATGCCGGAAAGGGTAGAGTTACTATTGATCTAGATGGAACTAAACTCACCTATGATTTTCTACCCGCTTTTCGTATTGCTTTACCTCTACCTCTTGATAACGAAGAGGTAGAGGACCTTCATTTTGTTGATACTTTCAGGGATCCTCTCCAACGAGCAATGGAGAATGATGCTATTTATGATGATCAAGACAAGGAACTAGCGGAAGCAACTGAGGAATTGAAGGCACAAGAAGGAAGCTTGGAGGAAGAAAGTTTTGAAGATATTGGAAATTTGGAACAACAAGAACCCAAAGCACCCGATATTGAGTTAAAGCCACTTCCCAAGGGATTAAAGTATGAATTTTTGGGAGCTGATAAGACGTACCCGGTCATTGTGAGCAATGAATTGAGTTCGGAAGAGATGGACAAGTTGCTAAAATTATTAAGAAGACATATGAAGGTGATTGGGTATGCAATAAGTGACTTGAAGGGTATTAGTCCAGCCTTTTGCACCCACCGCATACCACTTGAAGAACAATGCAAGCCCATTGTTGAGCATCAAAGAAGGTTGAGCCATGCCATGCGTGAGGTGGTGAAGGAGGTGATCAAATTGTTGGATGCCGGGATAATATACCCCGTGCCATATAGTGAATGGGTGAGCCCGGTGCATTGTGTACCAAAGAAGGGAGGAATAACGGTTGTGAAGAATGAGAAAGAAGATTGATACCGCAACGGATCGTGACCGGATGGAGAATGTGCATCGACTATAGGAAGTTGAACAAGGCATCAAGGAAGCATCACTTTCCGCTACCATTTATCGATGAGATGCTTGAAAGGTTAGCCAAACATTCCCACTTTTGTTTCCTTGATGGATACTCGGGGTTCATGCAAATTCCTATCCACCCAGATGATCAACACAAGACAACCTTCACATGTCCGTATGGAACTTTTGCATATAGAAGGATGCCATTTGGTTTATGTAATGCACCGACCACCTTTCAAAGATGTATGACGGCTATATTCTCAGATTTTATTGAAGAAATAATGGAGGTATTCATGGATGACTTGTCGGTGCATGGTACGTGTTTTAAAAGTTGCTTGGAAAATTTAGAAAAAGTCCTTAAAAGGTGTGGAGAAATTGACTTGGTGCTTAATTGGGAGAAGTGTCACTTTATGGTGAAACAAGGGATAGTCTTAGGACATGTCATCTCCGAGAGAGGAATAGAGGTAGACAAGGCTAAGATTGAAACGGTTGAAAAGTTACCACCCCCGACAAATATCAAATCGTTAAGAAGCTTGCTCGGGCATGCCAGATTTTATAGGAGATTTATAAAGGATTTCTCGAAGATCTCCAAGCCATTGACATGACTTCTCCAAAAAGATGTGGAATACGACTTTGATGAAGAATGCTTGCATGCCTTTCGGACGTTGAAGCAATCTCTCATAAGCGCACCAATTATGCAACCACCCGATTGGAATCTACCATTTGAGATAAAGTGCGACGCAAGTGATTATGCCGTTGGAGCCGTTCTTGTACAAAGGAAGGATGCAAAGGTACACACAATTTATTATGCAAGCGAAACACTAAATGAAGCTCAAGTGAATTATGCAACTACGGAGAAGGAATTGCTTGTCGTGGTGTTCGCATTTGAAAAATTCAGATCCTATATTGTGAACTCAAAGGTGATCGTGTATACCGACCATGCTGCAATCAAGTACCTTTTGTCCAAGAAAGAGGCCAAGCCACATTTGATTAGATGGATTCTACTATTACAAGAGTTTGATATGGAAATTAGAGACAAGAAAGGGTCGGATAATGTTGTAGCCGACCACCTATCAAGGTTGCATCATGGAGATGATGGTGAAGGACCGAATAGGTGACTTGAGAATGGGGGGGAGTGAATGGGAGCTGATAAAAAATTCTTCTCCAAAGAGAGAACTCAGCATTTACCCCGATTGCCACTCCGTGTTCTCGCACACAGCAAAGAATCTCAAGACGAGGCACAAACAAGCCCACAAGATCAAGAGACACCACTAGAAGCAAACCGCGGAAGCACAAGACAAGAACCAAAGCACTTGGCAAATTCTGGAAACGCCAGGCGCGGACTGTCCGGCTGGTACGGGCGGACTGTCTGCTAGTGTACGACGGACTGTCTGCCAGTCATCCCCGGACTGTCTGAAATAAGCAACAGAACCACAAGAGACGCACCGAGAAATTTGGACTGTCCGGCTGAGCCACGCGGACTGTCCGCCAGTGTCGCGGACTGTCCGTGAAGGCAGCGCGGACCGTCCGTCCACCTCGCTGGAAACCCCAGACAAACCACTAGCCACCCCAAACAAAAACTCGGCCACGCGGACTGTCCGTGAGGGACACGCGGACTGTCCGCAAACTGCTTGCAACAAAACTCCGGGCCAGAAACAGATCGAAACGCGGACGCGCAAGAACACGTGACGAACTGCGACGAACAAACGTCCTGCGGACTGTCCGTCCCAGCCCCGCGGACTGTCCGCGGCTCACGAACAGAGCAGGAACAGCACGACCCCACGAAGTCAACCCTCCAAATCCATCACCGGATCTCCCAAACGGCAAAAGCTCTTGAGACAAGATTTGGGGAAGATGATAAGCAACACAGAGGAAGCTATGCCCCAAGAATCTCGACCTCTAAGCCACTAAATCACCGGGAATCGCAGATCACACGAACCTCCACCAAGAACTCGAACTCCGGCCAAAAACTCACAAATCGAAGGCCTTCCCTGGTGTTTGAGGGGTCAAGATCACACACAAAGATGCGCGAGGCATCCACCCATGATCCCCTCAAAGAAATCCGAAGGAAAACACCCTCAAATCCCGAATCGAGCGAACAACAAAACTCCCCAAAAATAGCCCCGAAAATGACATGAAAATCACAGAGGACTAGGAGATCACCGCAACGCCGAATGCTTCCATACATCCAGAGGTCAGAGTCTATACAAAAATATAGCCTAAGGAATACAGAGGGAAAAGAAACATTTCAGAGCAATCTACCGGGGGAGGAAACCCTAGAGTCCAAGAGAGAGAGATGCCATTCACCTCTCCGCTATTTATATGAAGTCCATCGGAGGGAGGTAAATGACCACGCTACCCCTACAACTTGAAATGAAGATACAACCCCTCAGGGGCATTTTGGTCAAGTCTTCATCGAGCGGACACACTTCCACTGCGGCCTTGCTTAGCATCGACGCAAGCCCCGCGATCACGCCATGTGCCCCCACCTCGAAGCTTCCCGAAGCTCCCGGATCACTGTCTCCGTCACCTCGGGCCTCCGGACTTGGTTTTGCGGCTCAAACCAAGAAACCGTCCACCGATGGTTTTGTGGGCAAACCAACAAACCCCGCGCGCAAGCTTCGGGCTCCATCCGCTACCTTGCACCGGCCCATGTTCGCGACTTCAGCCTGCCAGTCTTGCACCGCACGGCTCGCACTTGACCCCATCGGCCACCGGGTGCATCAAACCAAGCCTACTTGCCTCTCCATCACCCGGAGGCCGTCACGGCTAAGGCCTTTCGCACATGTTCTTCACTTGCACCGACACGAGTCAAGCCACAACCTGTACCTGCACACTTAGCCAAGCACCAGTCCACACAACGTTGTCAATCACTCATCACTAAGGAGCGACCCTCCACTGGTCCTCGGACACACCTGGTCCTCAATCTCCCCCTTGATGAGTGCATTGACAACACCCATAGTAACCACATAGAGAAAAAGAAAAGAAAACAACCACGAAAACCAACCTCCAAAGCAAGTGATCCAAAGCCAAAGAACAAGCGAAAACAAGACCACTCGCCAGACCAAGTCTCGGCCCCCTAAGACAAGGGCAACGGCTCGACACAGCCGAGACAAAACAAAGCTCACAAAGAGCACATCACAAAGCACAAAACTCAGGCACAAATCAAAGGAGCTTCCCCTGCACATATGCAAACTCCCCCTGAGCAAATGCAACCTCTTCTTCTCAATTTTTCTCCTCACACGCAACATCTCATAAAAGCATACCAAATTTTCACAAAATCTCCCAAAATGCATAAACTTCTCCACTTATCATACACATTCTCCCCCTTGTTGACAATGCATGAATCAAGGTATATGAAACTTCTTCCCTTTGTTTTCATGAAAAAATGCATGTCAAAGCATATATAAAATCTACCAAGCTTCTCAAATATACAAAGAGCACAAGAAAATGCTACAAATGAGACATAGAGCAAGCAAAGTAGATATGGTGTAGTTAGCACATTGCCATCAAGAAGGTAGAGACAAATAAGCATGTGACATGGCTAAAAGCAATTTTAAGCAATTTTCTCAAAGAAACATTCATCTCATGAGCAAGATCCTATCCATGGCAATTTGAGCACAAATCCACTAGATCATCCAAAGTTTATGCAAGATCACAAATTCTCATCACAAGATCATTATAAACGCCCACAAGCTACTCAAGTCATGTTAAAGCCACCGAGCCATATGTCTACTTCTTAAAATGAGACTTCTCATGGTAGACAACATGCTATGGTTTAGCACCCAAAATGTGATTATCAAAACATAAATACATGACTTAAAGCTCATTTTTCAAGCACAAGGCAATTCGTACACCAATTTCATTTTCAAGTTAAAACATGGTACATGAAGTGCCTTTGCGGCAAAAAGAAGCTTATGCTCCTCCCCAAGTAAGCAAAAGGGCTAAACATTTACAATGACAAAAGGTCTTTGACCCCAAGCAAAGAGAACATGATACTCAAGCACAAACTAAACATGATATAGGCATTTGAGCACAAATTGAGCATCGACAAGCATCTACTCATGAGAGAGGCAATTTTATCATTTTCACAAACATGAAGCTATCTCAACATAAATATATGGTAAAACCATCAAGAGCATAGCATTCACATCACCATTTACCAAACATGCACAAATCTCACATATAGCTCCTCAGTGATCAATGTATATAGGAGAAGCTCATTCCTAGCACAAGTGATCCAAAGATGGCTATCCTACCAGGTTTTGGATAGAAAATAAAATGCATGAATGGAATGCAACAAAATGAAACATATGACACATATATACATGAGAAGCTCCAAGACCCAGCTAGAAAGGAAAGCACACCCCAAGTTCACCCCGCAAGCGAGTGAAAGTGACTTGATCAAGCGGTTTGGTGAATATGTCGGCTAGCTGGTCTTGGGTAGGGACATAGGACAAAGATATGTTTGCCTTCTCAACATTGTCCCTCAGAAAGTGGTATCTCACTTCTATGCGTTTTGTTTTGGAGTGGAGGACAAGATTTTTGGCTACACTTATGGCACTGGTGCTGTCACAGAAAAGTGGAACATGGGAGCATTCCTCGCCAAAATCACTCATAGTGTAAGTCATCCAAAGCAGCTGGGAACAACAACTAGCAACAGCTACATATTCGGCCTCTGAAGTGGACTAGGCTACACTGGATTGCTTGCGAGATGGCCAAGAGACCAAAGAAGAACCAAGGAACTGACAAAACCCAGAGGTAGACTTGCTATCCAATTGACACCCAGCAAAATCAGCATCGGAGTACCCGTGAAGTCTGAGTGTCGAGGAGGCAGAATACCAAAGACCAAACTAAGGAGTGTAGTTCAAGTACCTGAAAATCCGCTTGACGGCCTGCTGATGTGAAGTCCTCGGTGAAGCCTGAAAACGAGCGTACAGACACACACTGAACTGTATGTCCGGCCTCGTCGTCATCAAGTAGAGGAGGGAGCCGATCATGCTCCGGTACTCCTTCTGGTCCACTGGTTCGCCATCCTCATCCGCGTCCAAAGCCGTAGTGGTACCCATCGGTGTAGTCAGCGGCTTGGAGTCGTTCATGCCAAACTTCTTCACCATGTCCCTGGTGTACTTCGCCTGATGTACAAACGTCCCGTCCATGCACTGCTTGATCCGGAGTCCTAAGAAAAACTGCAGCTCACCCATCACGGACATCTCAAATTCCCTACTCATGTCATCTGCAAATCTGGAAACAAGATCATGAGAAAAGCCACCAACGATTATGTCATCCATGTATATCTGAACAATCAAAAGGTAATTCCCATGCTTAAGGAGGAATAGGGTCTTATCAACTGTGGTCATCACGAAACCCTTACTCAGCATAAACCCTCTCAACCTGCCATACCAAGATCTAGGTTCCTGTTTCAACCCATAGAGCACTCTCGGGAGTTTGTATACACGGTGTGGGCATTTCTCGCTCTCAAACCCCGGGGGTTGCCTCACATACACTTCTTCCTCTATCACCCCATTCAAGAAAGCACTCTTGACATCCATTTGGTACAACTTGAACCATTTAGCCACGGCAAAGGCTAGAAGGATCCTAATTGTCTCCAAACGGGCCACAGGAGCAAATGTCTCCTCATAGTCTATGCCCTCTTTCTGGTTGAACCCTTGAGCTACCAACCTCGACTTGTTTCTCACAACCATCCCATTCTCACCCTCTTTATTCTTCCACACCCACTTGGTACCTATGGGACGGCAATTTGGCGGTGGATCGACTAACACCCAGACCTAGTTTCTCTCAAAATTCTCCAACTCCTCATGCATGGAATTCACCCAATTCTCGTCAGACAAACGTGTCGAATACCTTTGGGCTCAAAGGAAGCGACAAAAGCAGAGTGAGCGAAGTGAGAAGTATTCCTTGACCTCGACCGTGTAGTGCGTTCATGAAGGTCACCAATGATCGTCGTCGGTGGGTGATCAACCTGTACACGCCGGGGAGCCTCTCGCCTGGACACAACCTCCCCCTTAGCAGCAGCCTCCACTCGAACAGCCTCAGTCGTAGTGGGTGTAGGGGATGGTCCATCCTCGATCGTCGTCGTAGTAGTGGAAGTAGCATGTAAACGATCAGCCACGGGAGCATCACCACCATCATCGTCTTCATCTCCATCTCCATCCTTCTCATCCTCAAAGATCCTCGCTCCAATCTCCTCATCACCTGCACACTCAAAAGTAGAAGAGCTACATGGCTGTGTCTCGTCGAAGGTAACCTCGCAAGTCTCCATGATTCAGTTAGTGTCAAGGTTGAGCACACGATATGCTCTAGAGTGAATCGCATAACCAAGGAAAATACCATCCAAACATCTAGACTCGAACTTATCCAACTTGCCCTTCTTCAGAATGAAACACTTGCAACCAAAAGCTCTAAAGTGACTCACCTTGGGTTGTCGTCCATGCATCAGCTCATAAGAGGTCTTCTTCTTGAAAGCACGAAGGAAGATGCTATTTGAGACATAGCAAGCGGTATTGACCGCCTCGGCCCAGAAACACCTAGGAGTCCTGTGCTCATCGAGCATCGTCCTAGCCATCTCACAAAGGGTCCGGTTCTTCCTCTCCACTACGCCATTCTGGCAAGCGACGTATGGAGAAGAGTACTGATGATCAAGACCAAGATCACTACAAAAGGTATCGAAATGAGAGTTTTCAAATTCCGTGCCATTGTCACTGCGTATAGCTTGAATGGCATCACCATGTCTCTCATTCTTCAACCTCAAGATCAAGTCCCAAACAAAGTCAAATGTCTCGCTCTTATCATCCAAAAAGAAAACCCAAGAGTACCTCAAAAAATCATCAACAACCACAAGATCATACCACTTCCCACCAGCAGAGCGAACACGAGCTGGCCCAACCAAATCCATGTGCAATAGCTCACAAGGTTGCTCGGTCATGACCGCAGTCAGAGGGGCGCGGGAAGCAGCAACCATCTTTCCATGCCGACAAGAAGCACAAACCAAATCCTTCTCGAATTTCAACTTAGGCAATCCTCGGACAAGATCAAGACCACTCAAGTGGGAAAGCAACTCAAAGCTCAAGTGTCCCAACCTCCTATGCCATTTCCAAAGCTCAGCCGAAACGCCAGCAACAAAGCATCGAGGAGGACCAACAGACTGGGAAAAATCGGCACGAAAGATTTGACCCTCGGGGACGATCGTACAGACAAGATCGCCTCAAGAATCAAGCACACAAGAAGCGCCCGACTTAAAACAAACCTCAAAACCTTCGTCCAGTAACTGAGATACTGACAACAGGTTAAAACCAAGTGACTTGACCAGGGCCACACTTCTTAAGGTCACTTTGCTACTCACCTTCACCATACCTTCAGCAAGCACTCGTCCTCTCCCATTGTCCCCGAAAGTGATGTACTCCCTTGTACTCACTAGGGTAAGGCTGGAGAACCACCCACGATCTCTGGTCATGTGTCGTGAGAAACCGGAGTCGATCAACCAAAAATCCTCCAAGCCTCCCACCTGCAATCAAAAGCGAGAACGAGAATGAGCAAGCGACTCAACACTGGGGTTAGTACCAAAGGAGTCAAACCAGTGTCGAGCCATTTGCTCAAAAGATGGGTTAGCAAAATCCATCCTACCAAAACCTCTAGGCGAAGCCCTCTCACGCCTACCACCAAAGGACCTGTCACGTCTCACTGGAGGAGTACACGCACCACGAGGGGAAAACGTGGCTCGTAGTCCATCTAAGACCCAAAGCTCCGATCGTGCCTCCCAAACTCGTAATGGTCATGAGAAGGAGCTCATCGAGCCAACTCACCACGCCCAAACCCAACACGCCTATCTTTCTGAGGAAAACCACCTCCACCTCCACGAGTGGGAACAGTACGCACATACACCTCTCCCCTAGGTAGAGGCCCTCTACGAGGCTCAGGCACACCACGAGAAAGGTGGTACCTATCCTTATTTGCCATCTCCCTAGCAAACCTCTCATCTCTGTTCCTCCTGAAACAGAACTCATCCTTATGCCCATCCCTCCCACAATACTCACAATGGAAGCGGATCTGTTGTGGCTTAGGCAGTGGCTTTTCTATGGGCTTCTCAACCTCTTTCTCTCCTGACTTCCTCTCAAAGACATTACCCAGGTTGCTCACAAACTTGATGGGTTTCTGGTAGTTTTCTGTTTTCTGGGGGAACACTGGTGGGTCTGGAGTTGTATCAAGCTTGTTTCTGAGGTGGTTTGGCTTGGGTGCATATTTGTTCATGGGTATGGTGTGTGGTGGAGTAGGAGTCTCTCCGGCTTTCTCTTCTCCCTCACCACTCTTCTCACCACTCTTGTCAGCCCCCAACGCCTGACCATCAAACCTCTTGAACTGAGCCACCATCAAACTCAATTGTGGCTCATGCCCAGACAACCAACTCATCAATTTCCTAAGCTCATCATTTTCATCCTGCAAACGGTCAACATAGTGTGCAAGTTCCATGTTTTCCAAGCATGCATTTCACAGGTTGAACATGATGTAGGAAGAGGAGCTTTCAATGCCGCCTTAAGAGAAACTATTCTAGTGTGAAATTCATCTAGCCTAGCATGCAACATAGGACATGAGGTACAAGCACCTAACAAAGCTGGCCTAGACTTCAATTCATCACACTCAATCCTAATCACATCTAGTTCCTCAAGGGTAGAGGCATGCTTCCCTTGAGAGCAGTCAAACCAGCAAGAAAAATTGAGCAATCACCACAGTCAATCTCATCAGACACCACAGGAGCAGATTTCAAAGATCCTATCTCATTTCTAGCATCCACAAGCAAGGATTCAAGCTCAGCTATCTTATCTTTAGCATCACCCAATAAAGACCTAAATTCCCTCTTCTCCTTGTTGGTCTTTCTAAGCACATCATCACGGTTATCAAGAAGTTTGGATCCTGTCGTACCTCTTCTTCGGAATCGAAATTCGAATCCAAGCTCTGCCTCCCACCCTTCTTGGAGTGCGCCATGCCGCAAAATCCACCTTGTGCGACGAAGCTCAGGCCGGTGAAGTTCTTGCTCGTGTGCCGCTTGTCCTTGCACCTTTCTTGCTCTTCCTCGCTGCTCGAGTCAGAAGAAGCATCACTTGATGTGGAGTCGATGTCGCTCGCTCCGGCCACCATCGCTCGAGCCGTCTTCTTCTTGTGGACGCCACTCTTCTTGTGCCTTCTCTCACCCTTGTCCTTGTAGTCGTTCCGGGAGCGGTGATTGTTGTAATCATGCTTGGGCTTGTCTTTGTAGTCGTTCTTGATTTCCATGGCTTCAGGGCATTCGGCGATGAAGTACCTGTGCTTCCCACACTGGTAGCACATCCCCGAGCTCCGTCTTGCATTCTTGCGGTTCTCGTACATCCGCCCAAACCTCTTGCTCAACAAAACGAGATCGTCCTTGCTCAACACCTCAAAGTCCACATCTGGCAAAGACACAAGACAAGACAAAGAGAAACCACCAGAGTTAGCGTCAGACTTTGATCCTGAGACAAGAGCCAAACTATGAGGATCAGTGGGGCTCTCGCTCTTGGCTCTCAAGCCATGATCAACCTCCGAAGACCTAAGCTTGGAAAATAGCTCATCTAGTGTCAGCGTATCATACATGCTCGACTCCTCAATGGCCTCGACCTTGGCACTCCACACAGACCTGAGGACCAGGTGTGTCCGAAGACCAGTGGAGGGTCGCTCCTTAGTGATGAGTGATTGACAACATTGTGTGGACTGATGCTTGGCTAAGTGTGCAGGTACAGGTTGCGGCTTGACTCGTGTCAGTGCAGGTGAAGAACAAGCGCGAAAGGCCTTAGCCGTGGCGGCCTTCGGGTGATGGAGTAGCAAATAGGCTTGGATCGATGGACCCGGTGGCCGATGGGGTCAAGTGCGAGCCGTGCGGTGCAAGACTGGCGGGCTGAAGTCGTGAACCTGGGCCGGTGCAAGGTAGCGGTTGAAGCCCGAAGCTTGCACGCGGGGTTTGGTGGTTTACCCACTAAACCATCGGTGGACGGTTTCTTGTTTTCGGCCTCAAAACCAAGCCCGGAGGCCCAAGGCGACGGAGATGGTGATCCGGGAGCTTCGGGAAGCTTCGAGGCGGAGGGCACGTGGCGTGATCGCGGGGTTTGCGTCGAGGTGAAGCGAAGCCGCGGTGGAAGCGTGTCCGTCCGATGAAGACTTGACCAAAATGCCTCTGAGGGGTTGTATCTTCATTTAAGCAGTAGGGGTAGCATGGTCATTTACCTCCCTCCGATGGACTTCGTATAAATAGCGGAGAGGTGGATGGCATCTCTCTCTCTCTCTTGGACTCTAGCTCTAGCTCTCTCTCCCTCAGATGATTTGCTTCCATTTTCTTCGATCCATAGGCTAGACAATTTCTTGTATATAATCTGACCTCTAGATGTATGGAAGAATTCGGCATTGTGATGATTTCCCTCTCCTAGCTCTTTGTGATTTTCGTGTCATTTTCGAAGCTATTTTTGGGTGTTTTTGTTCGTCGCTCGATTCGTCGATTTGAGGCCGTTTCTCTCCGGATTTCTTTGAGGGGATCATGGGTGAGTGCCTTGTGCCTCTTTGTGGATGATCTTGACCCCTCAAAAGCCGGGAATCGGTCTCGATTTGAAGGTTTTGGGATGAACTCGAGTTCTTAGTGGAAGTTCCTTTGATTCGCGGTTACTCATGATTGGAGGTGTTTGGGGACAAGTTCTTTGAGATAGATCCTCCTCTAGTGGTGCTACTACATTCCCCAAACTTTCTCTTCAATCTGTTGGGTGAATCGGGAGATCAGGTGATGGGAACTTGGGGTTGACTTCGCGGGTGTCTCGAGCTGTTGAAAGCCCGGAGTTTCTGGACTTTTGTCCGGAGTTTCTGGAAAACCCGGAGTTTCCGGACTTTGGCCCGGAGTTTCTGGACATCGAAGTTTCCGGACTTTGGCCCAGAGTTTCCGGACTTTTGGAAACCTGGAGTATCCGGACTTTGGCTCTGAGTTTCCGGACTTTTGGAAACCTGGAGTATCTGGACTTTGGCTCTGAATTTTCGGATTTTGGCCAGGAGTTTCCGGACTTCCCAGTGGGTTTCGCTAGACTTGTTTACTTGTGCTTCTAGTTTGTTTCTAGGCTTGTCCTAACTTGTTCCTAGGGTCAGTAGGTCCGTTGTGACTACGTGATCTTGGCAAGGTTGTGCGGGATTCTTTGGAAGTGATTTTGGGGTTTAGGCCGAGTTCTTGAGAAGTTTTTTTATCGGCTCCCATTCACTCCCCCCCTCTCTGGTCGCCAATTCGGTCCTTCAAGACCTATCCAGGGCATGCAAAAGCTTGATAGCTTGATCATGATCTGTGCATGGGAGCACTGTCACATTGGCCCTCATGTTGTTTACTATGCTAGTGAAGCGCTAAAACATAGCATAGGTCGACTCACTAGGGAGATGAGTGAAGTTCTCGTACTCTCTCCAGTAAGTGGAAAACAAACGGGCTTGCACTTGGGCATTGCCAACATGAGCATTTCTCAACTTGAGCCAAATCTTTCCAATCACATTCTCTCCGTACACTCGCTCGAACTCCGAGGCACAGAGAGCACGGAACAAGTAATCAACGGCCTTACTGTTGGCCTCACACATGTCCCGCGATCCTGGAAGCAGAAAACTGTCTAGGATGACATAATGAGGATTCTAAGTGACCTCCCACTCCCACATCGGGTAATTCTTTCCATCAAAGTGCGGAGGACGCGACCCCTTGCCATAATCGCCCATCTTTGGATCTTAGACTGGTTAGAATCAAGATGATCCGTAACCGGCTCTGATACCAATTGAAGGACCGAATAGGCGACTAGAGAGGGGGGGAGTGAATGGGAGCTGATAAAAAATTCATCTTCAAAGAGAGAACTCAGCCTATACCCCCATTGCCACTCCGTGTTCTCGCACACACCAAAGAATGTCAAGACGAGGCACAAACAAGCCCACAAGATCAAGAGACACCACTAGAAGCAAACCGCGGAAGCACAAGACAAGAACCAAAGCACTTGGTAAATTCTGGAAACGCCAGGCGCAGACTGTCCGGCTGGTACGGGCAGACTGTCCGCTAGTGTACGGCGGACTGTCCGCCAGTCATCCCCGGACTGTTCAAAATAAGCAGCAGAACCACCAGAGACGCACCGAGAAATTCGAAGTGTCCGGCGGAGCCACGTGGACTGTCCACCAGTGTCGCGGACCGTCCGTGAAGGCAGCACGGACCGTCCGTCCACCTCGCTGGAAACCCCAGACAAATCTCTAGCCACCCCAGACAAAAACTCAGCCAGCGGACTGTCCATGAGGGACACGCGGACTGTCCGCAAACTGCTTGTAACAAAACTCCGGGCCAGAAACGGATCGAAATGTGAACGCGCAAGAACACGTGACAAACTGCGATGAACAAACGTCCTGCGGACTGTCCGCCCCAGCCTCGCGGACTGTCCGTGGCTCACGAACAGAGCAGGAACAGCACAACCCCGCGAAGTCAACCCTCCAAATCCATCACCGGATCTCCCAAACGGCAAAAGCTCTTGAGACAAGATTTGGGGGAGATGATAAGCAACACAAGAGGAAGCTATGCCCAAAGAATCTAGACCTCTAAGCCACTAAATCGCCGGGAATCACGGATCACACGAACCTCCACCAAGAACTCGAACTCCGGCCAAAAAACTCACGAATCGAAGGCCTTCCCCGGCGTTTGAGGGGTCAAGATCACACACAAAGATGCGCAAGGCATCCACCCATGATCCCCTCAAAGAAATCTGAAGGAAAATGCCCTCAAATCCCCGAATCGATCGAAGAACGAAACTCCCCAAAAATAGCCCCAAAAATGACACGAAAATCACAGAGGACTAGGAGATCACCGCAACGCCGAATGCTTCCATACATCCAGAGGTCAGAGTCTATACAAAAATATAGCCTAAGGAATACAGAGGGAAAAGAAGCAGCTCAGAGCAATCTACCAGGGGAGGAAACCCTAGAGTCCAAGAGAGAGAGATGCCGTCCACCTCTCTGCTATTTATACGAAGTCCGTCGGAGGGAGGTAAATGACCATGCTACCCCTACAACTTGAAATGAAGATACAACCCCTCAGGGGCATTTTGGTAAAGTCTTCATCGAGCGGACACGCTTCCACCGCGGCCTTGCTTAGCATCGATGCAAGCCTCGCGATCACACCACGTGCCCCCCGCCTCGAAGCTTCCCGAAGCTCCCGGATCACCGTCTCCGTCACCTCGGTCCTCCGGACTTGGTTTTGCGGCCCAAACCAAGAAACTGTCCACCGATGGTTTTGTGGGCAAACCAACAAACCCCACGTGCAAGCTTCGGGCTCCATCCACTACCTTGCACCGGCCCATGTTCATGACTTCCGCCCACCAGTCTTGCACCGCACGGCTCACACTTTACCCCATCGACCACCGGGTCCATCGAACCAAGCCTACTTGCCTCTCCATCACCCAGAGGCCGCCACGGCTAAGGCCTTTCGCGTTTGTTCTTCACCTGCACCGACACGAGTCAAGCCACAACCTGTACCTGCACACTTAGCCAAGCACCGGTCCACACAACGTTGTCAATCACTCATCACTAAGGAGCGACCCTCCACTGGTCCTCGGACACACCTGGTCCTCAGATGGGATGGAGCTAATTGAAGATAGAATGAGAGATGACCATCTATATCGGGTACTTTATAGGAGAGGATGGATGAATGATATTATAAGGTGCTTACGGAAGATGCCATTAGATCACTTGGATAGAAAATCTAAAAGAAGGGTAATTGTCGAGAGCAGAAAATTTTATTGGGATCCACCATACCTATATAGATTGGGAGATGATGGAGTGCTAAGAAGATGCGTACCGCGGGAAGAAAGAGAAGAAATTCTATGAAAATGCCACTCATCAGAATATGGAGGACATTATGGACACTTTAGAACGCAAGCAAAGGTACGGGCAAGTGGATTCTATTGGCCTGAGATGCACGAGGATGCTAAAAGGTTTGTTACAACTTGCTCGGAATGCCAAAGGAGTGGAAATATATCACAAAGGAATGCAATGCCGCTGAATTATAATTTTCAAATTGATCTATTTGATGTTTGGGGCATCGACTTTATGGGACCTTTCATGAACTCGCATGGATATGAACACATCTTGGTCATAGTTGATTATGTATCAAAATGGGTCGAAGCGATTCCATGTAAGAAAGCATCTATGGAAGAAGCTATTCAAATGATCAAGATGGTGATATTTCCTCGATATGGTGTTCCTAGAATTTTGATAAGTGATGGTGGATCACACTTTATTGGCAAAGATTTCAAAAGATGCTTGGCAAAGTTGGGAATCGAGCATAGGGTCTCCACGGCCTATTATCCACAAACAAATGGCCAAGCGGAAACATCGAACAAGCAACTCAAAGACATCCTCAAGAAGACGGTGACTAAAGGAAGAAAAGATTGGTCAAAGAAGCTAGACGGAGCATTGTTGGCATACCGGACTGAGCATAAAACACCGATAGGTATGACCCCTTATCAATTTGTCTATGAAAAAACATGTCATTTGCCGGTAGAACTAGAGCACAATTCTTATTCGGCAATAAAGGAGATGAATCTTGATATTGATGCGGCACGAATAAAGAGGAGGATTCAAATAAGTGAAATTGAAGAGCTAAGATTGAAGGCATATCACAGTGCTAGCATCTGTAAAGAAAGGATGAAGAGATGGTACGATAAAAGATTGCATAAGAAGGAATTCAAGGAAGGAGACAAGGTCCTACTATACAATTCTCGATACAAGGTCTTCGGCAAGGTAAAATTGCAAAGCAAATGGGATGGACCATACGTTGTACACTCGGTGTCACCATCGGGAGCGGTAACAATCCTGGACGTCAAGGGAGATCAATATGTTGTGCATGGACAGCGACTCAAGGTATTCCTAGAGCCCGACATTGTACCCATTAAATACATTGACGTCTACACCTTGGATGGTGACCCAGATCGTCAAGACTAGTGATGAAAACAAGGTAAGTTTGTAAATATTTTTTATTTTTTTGTGAGCATCCCACCTTTGCCCCTTATTTATTTTATGATGAGGACATCGTATGTTTTAAGTGTGGGGGGGAAGTGTGATCTCTTGTTTTTTTAGTTGAGTTGTTTCCTTTTAAAAAAAAATTAGTTCGATGGTGTGATTTAAATTAGTGTGGAGTCAATAAAAACAACATCCTTGTGCAAGTTTTTCTTTTCCTCTACTTGTTGGTATGTTCTTTACCTTTATTATTTGAGCATGAGTAATGAGCATTAATTTTACCATGGTGCTTAGTGGAAGTTTGCCTATAAAGTACCCATACTCTACTTTAATCTAGAACCTCACTTTGACTTTGCTATGAGTAAGACTAAAATTGGAGGCCTTTTATTTCTGAAAATTTATGAAAAACCCTTGCAATAAAGGTTAGCATCTTCTTTTTCCAAGTCGAGAGACAAGCTTATCCTATACAAGGCCTATATTATATATACTCCACCATAAGTGTTGTTAGCATGATGAATTGGGTTAGGACATTTCTCTCTTGGGAGATCTAATTTCGAGCAATGATCATGTCCTTGATATTATATCTTTTATTGCTAGCCTCGTCATACATTCAGTAATGGGAACTTCACATTGAATGCCCCGTATATCACCGGATTCCATACCCAAACCATATACATCTTTTTATCATCTTATTCCTTGAACACAACCCATGTCCGAAGATTCATTCCATTTTTATGCAAGGATTTATTTAAAATGCAGATTGTGATTCATGTCAAAGAGATGAGCGAAAGGCTTCGGAAAGAGATCAAGATGTCAAGAAAAGAGAATAGAAAAAAAACATGCGTGTGTGCGCATAAAAAAAGAGAAGAAAAAAAGGAAGAAAGGAGAAACAGGAGGAATTCAAGGCAAAGCAAGGAAGATATATTGAGGGATGATGAATCAAATGAAGATCAAGAGGAGTTCAAGGAAGGATGCGTCAATGTTGAGAACGAATCTTCAATATTCCAACCATGTGCAATCCAACATCGAGGACATCATTAGTGCCTTGAAGTCATTATTCTTTTTCCGTTTGCACATGTCCACCATTATAAATCTTCTCATCCTTGATACCCTTACATTATGGTTTAATTCTCATGATCATTGGCTCGGAAGGTGAACGACCACTAGAGGATTTTCTTAGCTTGATAATACTTGTGTTAACTTCACTAGCCATACCCATAGCCCCACCATGAATTATAAATAAGAGACTTATGGGAGGTGAGAGTTTATGAATTATTTAGGATAGCCACTTCAAATGAGCGACATGTGAGGACTTGGAGAAAGACATTGTCTAACACTTGTTGCAGGAGTTCTATTTTAAACTCGTGGAAAACCCTCCAATGGAAGTAAGAAAGTAAGTATGGTTGAATTTGAGGATCTCTAGTAAAAGGAATGAGTTGTGAGGTAAGTCTTGAATTGGCAATATTTTTAAATGCCCATGTTTATGTCATGATCATTGCTTTCATGTTTCTTATACTAAAGATGAAGGTTTAACTAACTTGTAAGGAAAGGTGAGACAAAGCACATTTCATCTCCATGGATGAATGACCTTTGCAAGCAACTTGCTCGAGGATGAGCAAGATCTAAGTGTGGGGGAGTTGTTGGTGGTCAAATATGACACCCCTAAGAAACTTGTTACACTTTGGTTTCGGCTTTAATTTGGAACTAACTCACCACTAGGCATACTAATGATGTAACAAGCTCGACACGAGCATGTGTTTTTGGAGTTGTATGTTTATGCAGGAAATAACAAGCTTAATGGATAAGTTCGCATCAAGTTCGGAAGGTGTTAAGCAAGAGGATCAAGGAGCTCCGTTCGTGTGCGAATACAAGATGAACTTACTTCCAAAGGTGGCAAGGACCAATATGCAACATAAGATATTGCCGAGGACCAAAACGAGAAGACCGGAGTTCATACGACAAGACCCCCTATCTATTCACAAGGATAAAGACACCAAAAGGCCATACCTCCTAAAGGGCAAAAGGTCAAAATTGCAAAAGAGAAGCTCGCTCGTGAAAGATGGGCTCGAACCGGGCCAAAATGGGCCTGGGCCTGCCGGCCCATGCCGACAGGCCTAGGGCCTTTTTGTGGCGGTTCGGCTTCCCCTTCGTCATGCGTGATGTTCATCGAACCCTAAGTCTATGCCTCCGCCGCCATTCACCAAAAAGACCGATAAAAGCCCCCGAGGTCGACCACATCAAGGCATCCAACTTTCAGAGATTCAACCAATGGGGAGAGCTACATAGAGGAGAGAGGAGGACACCCGGAAACTGTAGCAAGGTCCCTCCGGCGCCGCCACAAGATCAAGCGCAAGGAGGAGATTGGATCTTCAAGGGAGAAAGCAAGGCGGAGAGCATCTTCCTCGTCGATCTTCATCTACTTCGGAGGATTCTACACCATGAACCGCGCTTCAATGCATAACATTATGGGGTAAAGTCCTTGTTTGTCCTTGGGGTTGAAGGGAGAGCTTGAGTTGTAATCATCGAACCTATGTTTTGGATCTATTTGCTATCATATTCATGTTGATGGTGCTTCAATCTTAATAGCCGGCTGGCTTGCTTTGGGATGCATCGCTCGTAGCCTCACGTATCGTGTTCCTTTTGTTCCTTATTTGATTACCGTCGTGTAGTGATAGTACACGGGAGGGAAAGGTTATTGAACTAGGTTCACACCCTTAGCCTTGCATCCCTAGTTTACATCAACTTCTTGTGCACCTATCGTTCAATCACGGATTACCCTCATGTAGTGACTACTATGCGAGAGGGAAAGGATCGAGCTCGGTGCACCCTTACCTTTGATAGTTTAGATCGGATGTTCTTGCTCGATGGTTACATCTCTAAGTGATCCTAGATCCCTTGGAGAAGCACTCTTAATATCTTGCGCTCTCTATACAATTGCTCTTTACGTTGATCTCTTTAACTTATTTTAGACTAGTTCTTTACTCATACACACTTGACTCGATAAAGAGCTTTGAATTCAACGAGATTAGTGCTTAGTTGAGCGTAGCAATCCTCTTGTCCCACGGATTGATAAACCTTGGTGGACACTCTAAGGGAAAAGCTACAACTGACCCGTGCGCTTGCGGATTGTAATTTGGCGCGTTATCTACCATCAACAATTATGAGGAGACATTTGCTCGTGTGGCCTGTTTGGAGGCAACTAGGATCCTTCTAGCCTTTGCCGTGACTAAAGGGTTCAAGTTGTACCAAATGGACGTGAAGAATGCTTTCTTGAATGGGGTGATAGAGGAAGAAGTGTATGTGAGGCAACCCCCGGGGTTTGAGAGTGAGAGATACCCACACAGTGTATACAAACTCCAGAGAGCGCTTTATGGGTTGAAACAAGCACCGAGAGCTTGGTATGGCAGGTTGAGAGGCTTTTTGCTAAGTAAGGGGTTTGTGATGGGCACAGTTGATAAGACCCTGTTTCTCCTTAAGCATGGAAATGACCTTTTGATTATTCAGACTTACGTGGATGACATAATCTTTGGTGGCTCTTCTCATGATCTTGTTGCCAGATTTGCAGATGACATGAGCAGGGAGTTTGAGATGTCTATGATGGGTGAGCTACAGTTTTTCATAGGACTCCAGATCAAGCAATGCAAGGACAGGATGTTTGTACATCAGGCGAAGTACACTAGGTACATCGTGAAGAAGTTTGGCATGAACAACTCCAAGCCGCTGACTACACCGATGGGTACCACTACGGCTTTGGACGAGGATGAAGATGGCGAACCTGTGGACCAGAAGGAGTACCAGAGCATGATCGTCTCCCTCCTCTACTTGACGGCGACGACGCCGGACATACAGTTCAGTGTGTGTCTGTACGCTCGTTTTCAGGCTTCACCGAGGACTTCACATCAGCTGGCCGTCATGCAGATTTTTAGGTACTTGATCTACACTCCTGAGTTTGGTCTTTGGTATTCTGCCTCCTCGACTCTCAGACTTCACGGGTACTTCGATGCTGATTTTGTTGGGTGTCGATTGGACCGCAAGTCTACCTCTGGGTGTTGTTAGTTTCTTGGTTCTTCTTTGGTGTCTTGGTCATCTCGCAAGCAATCCAGTGTAGCCCAGTCCACTACAGAAGCTGAGTATGTTGCTGCCGCTAGTTGTTGTTCTCAGCTTTTATGGATGACCTACACTATGAGCGATTTTGGTGAGGAGTGCTCCCAGGTTCCACTCTTTTGTGACAGCACTAGTGCCATAAGTGTAGCCAAAAACCCAGTCCTTCACTCCAAGACTAAACACATCGAAGTGAGATACCACTTTCTGAGGGACAATGTTGAGAAAGGGAACATTTCCTTGTCCTATGTACCTACCCAAGATCAGCTAGCCGACATATTCACTAAACCATTTGACCAAGTTACCTTCACACGCTTGCGAGGTGAACTTGGAGTGTGCTTTCCTTTCTAGCTGGGTCTTGGAGCATCTCAAGTATTTATGTGATATATGTATCATCTTGTTGCATTCCATGCATGCATTTTACTTTCTGTACAAAACCTGGTAGGATAGCCATCTTTCGATCATTTGTGCTAGGATGAGCTTCTCTTATATACTTTGATCACTATGATGTGCTATATGTGAGATATGTGTATGCTCTGTAATGGTGATGTGAATGCTATGCTCTTGATGGTATTGTCATATATTCATGTTGAGATAGCTTCCTTTTTGTGAAAATGCTAAAAATGCTTCACTCATGAGTAGATACTTATCTATTCTCAATTTGTGCTCAAATGCCTATATCATGTTTAGTTTGTGCTTGAGTATCATGCTCTCTTTGCTTGGGGTCAAAGACCCATTTGTCATGATAAATGTTTAGCCTGTATGTTCACTTGTGGAGGAGCATAAGCTTCTTTTTGCCGAAAAGGCATTTCATGTACCGTGTTTAAATTTGAAAATGAAATTGGTGTATGAATTGCCTTATGCTTGAAAAATGAGCTCTTAATCATGTCTTTTTGTTTTGATATTCATATCCTGGGTGCTAAACTGTTGCATGTTGTCTACCGTGAGAAGTCTCATTTTAAGAATTAGACACATGGCTCGGTGGCTTTGACATGACATTTAGTAGCTTATGGGCGTTTACCATGATCTTGTGATGAGAACTTGTGATCTTGTATGAGCTATGTATGATCTAGTTTATTTTTTCTCAAATTTCCATGGATAGGGTCTTGCTCATGAGATGAATATTTCTTTGTGAAAATTGCTTAAAATTGCTTTTGGCCATGTCACATGCTTATATGTCTCTACTTTCTTGAAGGCAATGCGCTAACTACACCATGTCTACTTTGCTTGCTCTATGTCTCATGTGTAGCATTTTGTTGTGCTCTTTGTATATCTGAGAAACTTAGTAGATTGTATATGCTTTGACATGCATTTTTCATGAAAACAAGGGGGAGAGCTTCATTTTATCTTGATTCATGCATTGACAACAAGGGGGAGAATTTGTATGATAAGGGGAAAATTTTGTGGAGATTTGTGAGATTTTTGCATGTGAGGAGAAAAATTGAGAAGAAGAGGTTGCATTTGCTCAGGGGGAGTTTGCATATGTGCAGGGGGAGCTCATTTGGTTTGCCAGAGTTTTGTGCTTTGTAGTGTGCTCTTTGTGAGCTTTGTTTGTCTCGGTTGTGTTGCGCCATTGCCCTTGCCTTAGGGGGACGAGACTTGGTCTGGCGAGTGATCGTGTTTTCGCTTGTTCTTTGGCTTTGGATCACTTATTGGAGGTTTGTATTCGTGGTTGTTTTCTTTTCTTTTTCTCTATGATGGTTACTATGGGTGTTGTCAATGCACTCATCAAGGGGGAGATTGAGGACCAGGTGTGTCCGAGGACCAGTGGAGGGTCGCTTCTTAGTGATGAGTGATTGACAACGTTGTGTGGACTGATACTTGGCTAAGTGTGTAGGTACAGGTTGCGGCTTGAGTCGTGTTGGTACAAGTGAAGAACAAGCGTGAAAGGCCTTAGCCGTGGTGGCCTCCGGTTAATGGAGAGGCAAGTCGGCTTGGTTCGGTGGACCCGGTGGCCGATGGGGTCAAGTGCGACCCGTGCAGTGCATGACTAGCAAGTTGAAGTTGTGAACATGGGCCGGTGCAAGGTAGCGGATCGGGCCCGAAGCTTGAACGCGGGGTTTGGTGGTTTGCCCACAAAACCATCGGAGGACGGTTTCTTGGTTTGGGCCGCAAAACCAAGTCGGAGGCCCGATGCGACAGAGACGGTGATCCGAGAGCGTCGGGAAGCTTCGAGTCGGGGGGCACGTGGCGTAATCGCGGGGCTTGCATCGAGGCTAAGCAAGTCCGCGGTGGAAGCATGTCCGCTCGATGAAGACTTGACCATATTGCCCCTGAGTGGTGTGTATCGTCTATTTGAGTTGTAGGGGTAGCGTGGTCATTTGCCTCCTCCGGTGGACGTCATATAAATAGCGGAGAGGTGGATGGCATCTCTCTCTTGGACTCTAGGTTTTCCTCCCCCGGTATCACTCTGGATTGCTTCTTTTTCCTCTGCTGTCCTTAGGCTAGATTCTTGTATAGACTATGACCTCTTGATGTATGGAAGCATTCGGCGTTGCGGTGATCTCCTAGCTCTTTGTGATTTTCGTGTCATTTTCGGGGCTTTTTTTGGGGAGTTTCGTTCTTCGCTCGATTCGTGGATTTGAGGGCGTTTTCTCTCGGATTTCTTTGAGGGGATCATGGGTGGATGCCTTGCGCATCATTGTGTGTGATCTTGACCTGACAAATGTCAGGAAACACCTTCGATTCGTGAGTTTTTGGTCGGAGCCTGAGTTCTTGGTGTTGGTTCATGTGATCCGCGATTCCCGGTGGTGTAGTGAGTTAGCGGTCGAGATTTTTGGGGCATAGCTTCATCTAGTGACGCTTCACTTCTCCCCAAAATCTTGTCTCAAGAGCTCTAGCCGTTTGGGAGATCCGTTGATGGAAAGGGGGAGTTGACCTCGTGGGTCGGGCTGTTTTCTGCTCTGTTCGCTAGTACACCACGGACTGTCGCCAGGTCTGTTGCAGACTTGCTTCCTTTGGTTCGATTCTTATCTTGTGCTTCCGCATTTTGATTCAAGGCTTGTCTCTAGGACTAGTAGGCTTGTGTGTGCCTAGTCTAGAGCTTCTTTGGTGTGTGCGAGTGATCAGAGTGGCAATCGGGGTGGCCGAGTTCGTCCTTCGGGAAGAATTTTTATCGGCTCCTATTCACTCCCCCCTCCCTCTCTGGTCGCCTATTCGGTCCTTCAATGTCCTGCAAACTCATCACGGTCAAACCCAACACGCCTTTCTCTCTCAGGAAAACCACCACCATCACGAGTGGGAACCGTACGCACAAACCCATCACCTCGACGTAGAGGCCCTCTACGAGGCTCAGGCACACCATGAGAAGGGTGGTACCTGTCCTTATTTGCCATCTGCCTAGCAAACCTCTCACCCCTTCTCCTCCTGAAACAGAACTCATCCTTGTGACCATCCCTCCCACAATACTCACAATGGAAGCGGATTGGTTGTGGCTTAGGTTGTGGCTTCTCTGTGTGCTTCTCAACAGCTTTCTCTCCTAGCTTCTCCCCGAAAACATTCCCCTAGGTGCTCACAAACTTGATGGGTTTCTAGTAGTTTTTTGTCTTGTGGGGGAACACTGGGGGATCTGGGGTTGTGTCTAGCTTGTTTCTTAGGTGGTTTGGCTTGGGTGCAAATTTGTTCATGGGTGTAGTGTGTGGTGGAATAGGAATCTCTCCAACTTTCTCTTCTCCCTCACCACTCTTCTCACCACTCTTCCCAGCCCCCAACACCTGACCATGAAACCTCTTAAACTCAGCCAACATGAAACTCAACTGTGGCTCAAGCCGAGACAACTAACCCATCAATTTCCTCAACTCATCATTCTCATCCTGCAAACAGTCAACATAATGCGCAAGTTCCATGTTTTTCAAAGCATGCATTTCATAGGTAGAGCTTGATGTAGGAATAGGAGCTTTCAATGCAGCCTCAAGAGAAACTATCTTAGTATGAGATTCATCTAGTCTAGCATGCAACACAGGACAAGAAGTGCAAGCACTTAACAAAGAAGGTCTAGATTTCAACTCATCACGCTTGATCCTAAGCACATCTAGTTCCTCAAGAGTTGAGGCATGCTTCTCCTTGAGAGTAGTCAAGTCAGCCAGGAAAACATTGCAATCACCACAATCAACCTCATCAGAAACAACAGGAGCAGCTTTCAAAGATTCTATCTCAGTTTTAGCATCAACAAGCAAAGACTCAAGCTCAACTATCTTGTCCTTAGCATCACCTAGCAAAGACCGAAACTCTCTCTTCTCCTTGTTGGTCTTCCTAAACACATCATCACAGTTATCAAGCAACTCATTTAGCCTAGCATTCTCCTCTAGCAAGAAGTTGGGATCATGTCGTACCTCTTCTTCGGAGTCGGAGTTCGAATCCGAGCTGTGCTTCCCACCCTTCTTGGAGTGCGCCATGCCGCAAAAGCCACCTTGTGCGACGAAGCTGAGGCCGGTGAAGTTCTTGCCCGTGTGGCACTTGTCCTTGTGCCGACCTTGCTCTTCATCGCTGCTCGAACCGGAAGATGAGTCACTTGAAGTGGAGTTGATGTCGCTTGCTCCGGCAACCATCACTCAAGCCGTCTTCTTCTTATACCCGTTGCTCTTCTTTGGCCTTCTCTCCCCCTTGTCCTTGCACTTGTCCTTGTAGTCGTTTCGGGAGTGGTGCTTGTTGTAGTCGTACTTGGGCTTGCCCTTGTAGTCGTTCTTGATCTCCATGGCTTCAGGGCATTCGGCGATGAAGTGCCCGTGCTTCCCGCACCGATAGCACATCCCCGAGCTTCTCCTCGCGTTCTTGCGGCTCTCGTACATCCGCCGAAACCTCTTGCTCAACAAGGCGAGATCCTCCTCGCCCAGCACCTCAATGTCATCATCTGGCATGGACACATGACAAGACAAAGAGAACTGCCTGGCAGCATGGTTAGCAGTTGTCCTCGATCCTGAGACAAGAGCCAAACTATGAAGATCAGTGGGGCTCTCGCTCTTGGCTCTCAGGCCACGATTAACCTCCAAAGACTTGAGCTTAGAAAATAGCTCATCCAGCATCAAGGTATCATACACGCTCGACTCCTCAATGGCCTCGACCTTGGCACTCCAGACGGATCTATCTAGTGCATGCAAGAGCTTGATAGCTTGATCATGATCTATGTATGGGAGCACTGTCACATTGGCCCTCATGTTGTTCACAATACTAGTGAAGCGCTGAAACATCACACCGGGGAGATGAGTGAAGTTCTCGTACTCTCTCCGGTGAGTGGCAACAAACGATCTTGCACCTGGGCATTGCCAACATGAGCATTCTTAAGCTCAAGCCATATCTTTCTAGCCACATCCTCTCCGTACACTCGATCGAACTCTGAGGCACAGAGAGCACGGAACAAGTAATCAACAACCTTGCTGTTGGCCTCAAACATGTCCCGCGATCCTTGAAGAAGGAAACTATCGGGAATGACATAATGTGGATTTTGAGTCACTTCCCATATTAGTGTCCCCTTCCCACGTAAAAACACGCCCATGCGCCTCTCCCACATCTGGTAATTCTTGCCATCGAAGTGCGGAGGACCCGACCCATTACCATAGTCGCCCATCTTTGGATCTTAGACTGGTTAGAATCACGAAGATCCGTAACCGGCTCTGATACCAATTGAGGACCGAATAGGCAACCAGAGAGGGGGGGAGTGAATGGGAGCCGATAAAAATTCTTCCTGAAGGATGAACTCAGCCTATCCCCTGATTGCCACTCGGATCACTCGCACACACCAAAGAAGCTCTAAACTAGGCACACACAAGCCTACAAGTCCTAGAGACAAGCCACGAAACAATGACCGGAAGCACTAAGCAAGAACCAAAGCACTTAGCCAAATATGCGAGGCTAGGTGCGGACTGTCCGTGCAGTACGGGAGGACTGTCCGCAACACCTGGGCAGACTGTCCGGACCGACTACGCAGACTGTCCCAAAACTCCAATAGAACCACCAGAGATGCATCGAGAAATTTAGACTATCCGTCCTAGGCACGCGGACCATCCGCCAGTGTCGCGGACTGTCCGTGAGAAGCCTGCGGACCATCCGGCCAAAACTCCAGAACCACTTCGCTCAAACTTACCCACATGGACCGTCCATCATTGACCGGTGGACTGTCCGCAAAACCTCTTGCAACAAAACCCTAGGGACTCTATGGATCGAAACACGAACTCGCACGAGCACACGACGAACAGCGACGAACACGAGTCGCACGGAGAGTCCGCAAGCCACCTGCGAACAGTCCACAAGGCATGGACAGAACAGAAAATGCCCGACCTCGCGAAGTCAACTGCACCTATCCATCACCGGATCTCCCAAACCACTTGAGCTCTTGAGAGAAGATTTGGGGGAGATGAGAAGCGTCACTAAGTGAAGCTATGCCCCAAAAATCTGGACCTCTAACTCACTAAATCACCGGGAATCGCGGATCACACGAACCACCTCCAAGAACTCATGTTCTTCCAATAACTCGCGAATCGAAGGGATTTCACGTCGTTTGAGGGGTCAAGATCACACCCAAAGATGCACAAGGCATCCACCCATGATCCCCTCAAAGAAATCCGAGAGAAAACGCCCTCAAATCAATGAATCGAGCGAAGAACAAAACACCCAAAAATAGCTCCAAAAATGACACGAAAATCACAAGGAACTAGGAGAGGGAAATCATCACAACGCCGAATGCTTTCATACATCCAGAGGTCAGAGTCTATACAAGAATCTACCCTAAGGAAAAACTGGGAAAAGAAGCAGTCCACAATGATCTACCGGGGGAGGAAACCCTAGAGCCAGAGAAAGAGAGAGAGATGCCATCCACCTCTCCGCTATATATATGAAGTCCACCGGAGGAGGCAAGTGACCACGCTACCCCTACAACTTAAAATAAAGATACACAACCCTCAGGGACAATTTGGTCAAGTCTTCGGATATTCCCATCGAGCGGACACGCTTCCACTGCGGACTTGCTTAGCCTCGACGCAAGCCCTGCGATCATGCCACGTGCCCCCCGCCTCGAAGCTTCCCGACACTCCCGGATCACCGTCTCCGTCGCATCGGGCCTCCGGACTTGGTTTTGTGGCCCACACCAAGAAACCATCCACCGATGGTTTTGTGGGCAAACCTCCAAACCCCGCATGCAAGCTTCGGCCTCGAACCGCCACCTTATACCGGCCCATGTCCAGGACTTCAACTTGCTAGTCTTGCACCGCACGGCTCGCACTTGACCCCATCGGCCACCGGGTCCATCGAACGAAGCCTACTTGCCTCTCCATCACCCGGAGGCCACCACGGCTAAGGCCTTTCGCACTTGTTCTTCACCTGCACCAACACGAGTCAAGCCACAACCTGTACCTACACACCGAGCCAAGCATCAGTCCACACAATGTTGTCAATCACTCATCACTAAGGAGCGACCCTCCACTGGTCCTCGGACACACCTTGTCCTCAACGTGGTTGATTTTGGATTCCAGGCGCCCAGACGAATCTGGCAGAGCAGCGAAGCACGCCTACCTCAGAAGGTTTTCAATCGAACCTACGACCATTCTGCTCGGGAGACAGAAATATAGGCTAATTAGTACAAGGTCTGTTTACGTGCAGAGCCGTAGCGGGTGCACCAGGACGCAGAGCCACAGGGGGTGCAAATAAGACGCAGAGTCGTAGTGCATGCGAATGTTGTCAGATGAGGTCGTAAGAGGTCGTAGAGTCGAAGAGGTCGTACAACTAGTAGGTACAAGACCATGTGGCAGCTGGGTCGTCTAACGCGGAGTCAGGCTAGTTCGGTAGGTGAATTGTAGGTCCACGGGGGCAATAGTGTAATGGAGCATGAAGTCGCCAGCCGTCTCACTCAGCACAAATTGACAAAAAATTGCATCTGACACAGGTATTGTCACGAACTGTGCAAAGACACATACTGTGCAAGTCACGAACTGTGAAACTGGTGGGAGCTTCACATGCAAACAATTCACATTGCACTAGGTGCAGGACACCCAGTAGCAGTAGAAGATGCTAAGGGCACCATGTGAGTCTAACGGACAGGTCCGCCGACTTAAAGCAGGCAGCGACGAGGTTGTCGAGAGGTCTAGTGACCAGACGAAGGCGACGACGGAGGTGCCGAGAGGTCTAGTGACCTAACGAAGGCGACGACATAGCCGCAGGGAGGTCTAGCGACCTGACGAAGGCGACGACAGAGCCGCAGGAAGGTCTAACGACCTGACAAAGACGACGACAGAGCTACAAGGAGGTCTAACGACCTGAAGAAGACGACGACGGAGCCACAGGGAGGTCTAGCGACCTGATGAAGGTGACGATGGCGGCGCTGGGAGGTCTAGCGACCTGATGAAGGTCACGATGGAGCCAGCGGGAGGTCTAGCGACCTGAGGAAGGCGATGACGTAGCCACCGGGAGGTCTAGCGACCTGATGAAGACGACAACAAAGCCACCGAGAGGTCTAGCGACCTGATGAAGACGACGATAGAGGCACCGGGAGGTCTAGCGACCTGACGAAGGCGACGATAGAGCCGCAGGGAGGTCTAGCGACCTGACAAAGGCGACGACGGAGCCGCAGGAAGGTCTAACGACATGACGAAGACGACGATGGAGCTGCGGGAAGGTCTAACGACCTGAAGAAGGCGACGACGGAGCCGCAGGGAGGTCTAGCGACCTGATGAAGGTGACGACGGCGGCGCTGGGAGGTCTAGCAACCTAATGAAGGCGGTGATGGAGCTACAGGAATGTATAACGACCTGACGAAGACGACGACGGAGCTACAAGGAGGTCTAACGACAAAAAGAAGACGACGTCGAAGCCGCAGGGAGGTCTAGCGACCTAATGAAGACGCCAATCAAGGGGCCGAACCTGTTAAATAAAATAGATGCCAAGTCGGTGTATCAATCTGTAAATATAAGATGAAGACCTAGCCTGAGCTAAGATATTTCCATGCTGATGTGTAACGCTACCTGGAAGTAAACATTCTTGTGCTATGTTTCGTTTGAAAAAGCATTCCCCTTCATCATGCAAGGCACACATTATGCGAACTCAAAACCTCTGAAGCTGCAAAGTGTTTCACCCCTCTACAATGTTCAGCAGGGAGACTTAGATGTAGCCGACGCGCGGGGTGGGGCCTAGGACCCAGGTTTTGCAACTACACAACAATGAATACTCATAACGAGAGCGAGACATTTAAAGGAAGAACACATAGAGGAGGGGTAGGATCCCTCAGGTCTAGCGACCCTAAGATTGTCAAGGCCAAGGCCCTGAGCATGTCGAGGGGGAGGGGAACATAGCACAAGAGAGAAAAAAATTGAGCCCTCAGGTCTATCGACCTGCATGTTGGCAAAGCCAAGCCTCCGAGCATGTCGAGGGGGAGGGAGTCGGAAGAGAAGACAAAAGCATGTAGAGCAGGTCTACGAAAGAAATTAAACCGTAAAAATATTTAAGTGAAAATAACACTTAGCTTGTGGGACGAGCCGAGGTCATTGCCGAGCTGTCGAACTCGAGATGTCGATGCCGAAGAGGTCGGCGGTGCAGAGTTGAAGAGGTCGGCGATAAGCCACTGGAGGTTGACGGTGCTTTGGTGCAGCAGGTCGGGGTATTTGGCGCACAATAGTACACCCGATCCAGGTTGTTGAAGGTGCCAGCGATGAATACGATGCCAACCCACGCAATCCTCGAGATGCCTGGCACGTGACCATTGATGGAAGACCTCCCATGCATCATTTAGATGCATGAGATGAGAATTAGAAGAAATCTAGTTAGCCAAATAAAAGAAATCAGATAATTAATAAAGAAATAAAATTGTGGAGGAATATTCCTGATCACGTTGATCTTATAGATTAATTTTGCCATGGTCACATGCATGTGCCGGACACAGAGTCAAACACACGCGGACACTAAAGGCCGCCGCTGATCTTGATCGTACATCGTCGTAGTTGTATTTTTTTGATCTGTAGATGGATGTGGAGTTCACACCAGGGGGCACGGATGCAAAGTCTGGCCGACTGTATGGCGCATGCGCTTGGGTGGCCGGCACGGGACGGAGTCCTAGTGCTCCACGCGTGGCGGGCTGGTGGTTGTCGTTGACGAAGTACACGTCGGGCGGTGCCTGATCTGAAATGACGTAAGGTTGCCGTAGAACACATCTGTTGACCCGCGATGAGATCACGAGGGCGAGCCTTCCGTACGTGGAGCCAGAGCGATTCATGTGTTGTCCACTTGCATCGAGGGCACCGTGCCTGGAGGCCAGCGATGGTGGATTGAATCCCGCCGTGTTGCAGGATCACGTCGTAGGGTGTGGGTGGGTGGGTCGTTGCCGAAAATCTTTCATGACGTCGAGGAAGATGATCGCCGGAGCGGATTGCCATCGAAGTCGCACGGAGAACTCTGGATCTGCCAGAACCTGACGCGCCAACTGTCGGAGGTTTAGTTCCGCACGGTCCACAGGGGGATCAACCCCGATGGTTTAGATTCGGATGGGGGCGATCTAGAGCAGCACTTGATGGTTATGCGAAAGCACACGAAACACGGTGAGTTTATACTGGTTTAGGCCTCCAGAGAGTAAAACCTTACGTCCAGTTATTGGTGTAGATTGCTTGAGGATTGCATGGTTACAAGAGGGCGCCCTGCCTGCCTTATAATGGCCAGCGGACAAGGTCGGCGCCAGTGTCTTGGTTGGTTAAGACCAGAAGACCTAAGTCTTAGTTGATTACAACTATTTCTGTTGACGGTCGATTTCCGTCAACCAAGAGCACTTGTTACACTTTGGTTTAAGCTTTGAATTATAACTAACCTGCCACTAGGCATACTAATGATGTAACAAGTTCACACTTACATGTGGTTTTGGAGTATGTTGTTTCACTACTAGAAAAGGGGGCTTCCGTCCTGGACATTAGTGCCGGGTTTTTTGCCCCCCGGTACTGATGTCAACATCTGTACCGGGTGGGAAGGGAGGGCCCCGATGCGCCCCCAGAGAGCCACATCAGTACCGGTACGTGGCTGGAGCTGGTACTGATGTGGTGCATCAGTGCCGGGCAATGGCCAGCCCCGGCACTAATGTGGAGCTGACACATCAGTATCGGCTCCAGCCACGGACCGGTACCGATGTGGGCCACATCAGTACCGGCGCCAGGCACGGACCGGTACTGATGTGGAGCGGCTCACATTAGTACCAGCGCCAGCCACGGCCCGGTACTAAGATCCCCGCATATGAAACTCCCAGTCTTCTTCTTCCTCTGCCCGAGCCACTCACTCACTCTTGCCAACTCGAGCTTCCCCATCTCCATGGCGCCCTAGAGGAGGTTTTGCCGGATTTACGATGATTCCTCGACGATTTCACCTATTGAAGTGGTGTAGAGGTTAGTTACTTCATCCTCCCTCGATATATGCAACTTATTTCGAGTTTTAATGGTTGAAATAGGAGTATTTTGTGATATTTAAAATGAGTTAAAGATGGGGATTTTTCTTATTTCCATGCATTAATGTCTATATTCTATGAGATGTTGTATGTGATGATAGAATTTTTTTAGTTTTATCTATTTGAACATATGATTTACTTTTTCAAATTAAACTAGCATTAAATAATATTTTAGAAATGATAGTTAAATTAATTCTTCTATTATATAATATTTTAGAAATGATACTTATAGAAATACTAGAAATGCTAGAGTTAGTTTAGAAATATTAGAAATTTGTCTACAGTTACTCTTCTGGAAATATGAAACATCGATTAATTAGCATAGATTTTAATTAATTTTTCATATATATGTCACACTTTAAATTTCTGTAAGGCGGTCATTTAAGTTTGTCGTATTGTGTATTGTGGGTTGGATATGAACACTTTAAGATTTTTTGGTGATACTTTGTAGATGAATCGGCAATGGATGTACTCCGACAAGAGAATCTCCATGGAATAAATTAATGGGTTGCGTGAATTTCTAGATGTGGCGGAAGCAAACAAGCCCCCGTCTGGTTTCATTATTTGTCCATGCAAAAAGTGCAATAATCTGAAGGATTACTCATCGATAAAGAGTCTTCACGACCACCTATACAAATGGGGATTCATGTCAAATTATTTTGTTTGGACAAAGCATGGGGAAAGGGGTGTCATAATGGAAGACGATGAAGAAGAAGATGATCAGATTCCAGATTGGACTCAAGAAGGTGCCTTTCCAGATGATCCAATGGCAGAGGATTACTTGGGCAACACTCAAGGAGCTGCTCCGGCCGATGAGCCTCTCGAAGAACTCGGTGAGATGTTACGCGGTGAAAAGGAAGATTGCGAAAATGTGAAGGAGTCCAAGAAGTTTGAGCGTATGTTGGAAGATCACAAGAAACCGTTGTACCCAGGTTGCAAGGAAGGGCAGAAGAAGTTGGATAGCACACTAGAAATGCTGCAATGGAAGGCTAGACATGGACTTTCAGACAAGGGCTTCGATGATTTGATGCAGATCGTAAAGGATATGCTTCCTGAGGGAAACGAATTGCCAGCGTCAACGTACGAAGCTAAAAGGGTTGTTTGTCCTCTGGGTTTGGAGGTACAAAAGATACATGCATGCCCTAATGATTGTATCCTCTACCGAGGTGACGATTATGAGAAATTAGAGGCTTGTCCTGTGTGCGAAGCGAAGCGTTATAAGATCCCACGCAATGAGGGTGATGAAGTTGAGGGGGGTAAGAAGAAGAAAATTCCTACGAAGGTAATGTGGTATTTTCTAGTGATACCATGACAGAATCGTTTATTCAGGTGTGCGGCCAATGCAAAGTTGATGAGTTGGCACAAAAAAGAACGCAAAGCAGATGCAAAGATCAGGCACCTCGCTGACGGGTCACAGTGGAGATTAATTGACAAAGAATTTAAAGGCTTTGCAGGGGAAGCAAGGAACAGCCGATTCGGTTTAAGTATGGATGGATTCAATCCATTCGGTGAGTTTAGTAGCGGTCATAGCACTTGGCCTGTGACCTTATGCATGTTCAACCTTCCGAGTTGGTTGTGCCTGAAGCGGAAGTTCATTATGATGCCAATAATCATCCAAGGTCCAAAGCAGTCAGGCAATGACATCGATGTGTACCTAATACCGTTGATTGAAGATGTGCAAAAGTTGTGGAAGAAAGAAGGTGTACCAGTTTGGGACGAGGACAAAAAGAAGGTCTTCAATCTACGAGCATTGCTGTTTGTAACCATCAATGATTAGCCAGCACTTGGTAATCTATCAGGACAAACAAATAAGGGATAACGAGCATGCACCCAGTGTTTAGATGATACTTGCAGCATGTATCTAAAACACAGTAAAAAGATCGTGTATTTGGGCCATCGTCGATTTCTTCCTCCTAAGCACCCGTTAAGAGAAGAAGGAAAGCATTTTGAAGGTGTTGGAGAAAAACGTAAGAAGCCCTTGCACCGTGCTGGTAAAATTGTATTTTCTATGGTGAAAGATTTGAAGGTAGTGTTTGGCAAGGGTTCTGGTAGCCAACATGTACCAAACGGCGCTGACGGACATGCACCCATGTGGCAGAAGAAGTTGATATTTTCGGAGCTACCTTATTGGGAAGTACTTGAGGTTCGCAATGCAATTGATGTGATGCACGTGATGAAGAATTTTTGCGTGAACTTACTTGGCCACCTAGGTGTATATGGAAAGGCAAAAGATACAATTGAAGCACGTAGGGACCTGAAAGATATGAAGCAACGAGAAAGCCTACATCCCGAGAAGAGAGATAAAGGAAATTACGTGGCTCCTGCTAGTTACACCCTAAGCAAGGGAGAGAAGTAGAGAATGTTTGATTGCTTCAACAGCATGAAGGTCCCAATGGGCTACTCCTCAAATATACAACGAATAATAAATTTTAAATAGAAAAATTCATAAATCTGAAGGCTCACGACTGCCACGTGTTGATGACACAACTCCTGCCTGTTGCACTAAGGGGTATTCTACCAGAGAATGTGAGACTAGCGATCGTTAAGGCGTGTGCATTCCTCAACCAGATCTCTCAGAAGGCAATCTATCCACGCAATCTAGTGAAGCTACAGAATGATGTCGTGGAGTGCCTCGTTAGCTTTGAGATGATCTTTCCACCTTCGTTCTTTAATATCATGACCCACCTTTTGGTCCATCTAGTTGAAGAGATTTTTATCCTCGGACCTGTATATATGCACAACATGTTCCCTTTTGAGAGGTTGATGTCTGTTTTTAAGAAGTATGTCCATAATCGCGCCCATCCTGAAGGAAGCATCGCAAAGGGATATGCTACGGAGGAGGTGATAGAGTTTTGTTTCGACTTTATTGATGACATGTCTCCGATTGGACTGCCTGTATCACGCCATGAGGGGAGACTCAGAGGAAAGGGCACACTAGGGAAGAAAGCTCGGATGGACATGGATGCAGAGTTATACGATAAAGCACATTACACTGTCCTGAAACAATCATCCCTTGTGTCTCCATACTTGGAGGAGGACAAGTCCATTGTTCGGGCCTCAAATATGGGGAAGAGAGAAGCTTGGATGACACGTAAGCACATTGATACTTTCGCGTCTTGATTTTGGCAGAAAATAAGGGGTGATAAAACTGTTCATGAGCAACTACGATGGTTGGCTAGGAGCCCATCTATCTTAGTAGATACATTTCAAGGATACCAGATAAATGGGTACACATTCTACACGAGAGCCCAAGACCAAAGGAGCACAAACCAAAACAACGGTGTCTGTATAGATGCAATAATAGACAACGAAGGGAACACAGAAACATACTTCGGTGTCATTGAGGAGATATGGGAATTGGACTACGGACCTCTAAAAATCTCTCTTTTCAAGTGCCAGTGGGTCAACAATAAAGGAGGTTTAACGACAGACAACTTTGGAATGAGAATAGTGGATCTCAACAAGATTGGGTACAAAGCCGAACCATTCGTCTTAGCCAATGATGTGAGTCAAGTTTTCTACGTTAAAGACATGTCAAGCAAACTACCGATAAAGATGGGTGCCGATAATAAGTCGAATGCTGATGAGCCGAAGCGTCACATTGTTCTACCAGGAAAAAGAAAAATCATTGGAGTTGAGGACAAGATTGACATTTCAGAAGACTATGATCAGTTCGGTGATGATCTTCCTCCTTTTTTAGTCAAGGTTGACCCAAGCCTTCTCTTAGCCCAAGAGGACGCTCCGTACTTACGTCGCGATCACAACCAAGGAACATTGGTGAAGAGGAAGGTTACGCACGTTCTGTTAGATGATGACGTGTAACAAGTTTTTTTTAAATTTATGGTCATGTAATAAGTAATGTAATATGTACCTATGATTCAGTAATAAGAACTTGTATTTCTCTAGATCAAAATTAATTATTTTAATTTTCTATGCATCGTCGTGTATAAAATAAATAATTTAACGTAAAAATATACACGAGCAAGACTAAATTGAGATATACATGTTAATAACACGACAAGTCTTACGAATGTAAAATTTTGCATGGCAGAAAAATATACAAGTTCGATTTTTAAAGTGAACATAAGAGTTTTGACCAAAATAACTTATTACTAAGTTAAATTAATAGATTTGACAAGTTTGAGATGTAAGTTCACATTCCACAGTATATATCTAAGTTAAGCACAATAGGATTTAATCTGCCATTTCACCGTATTCAATATGATTTATAATAAATTTAAGAGCAAATTCAAATAGATTTGGGAATTTAAAAGGAAAAGAAAAGCAAAACGAAAACGAAAATAAACAAAAGAACATCAGTACCGGTCCTAGTTTGGCCCCGGTACTAATGTGCTTCTCCATTTGGCGCGAAATGAAAAGGCACATTAGTACCGGGGCTCATCTAGGCCCAGTAATAATGCCCACATTAGTACCGGGGCTCAACTAGCCCCGGTACTAATGTCCACATTAGTACCGGGCTAGTTGAGCACCGGTACTAATGTGGGGAGGTATATAGCCGCGGCCCTCCCCCAACACTTAGCAGTTCTCTGCCTCCTCCCCCTTTCTTCTCCCTTACGACGCGCCGCGCCGCCTCAGCCGAGCCGCCGCCGTCGCGCCGTTGTCGCCGCCGTCGTCGTCGCCACCGGCCGTCCCCGCCACCGCCGACGCGCCGTCGTCCCCGGCGGCCCGCCACCACCGTCGCGCCGTCGTCCCCGGCCGGCCTGTCCCCGCCACCACCGTGCACGCCGTCGTCCCCGGCCGCCGTCATCCCCGCCACCGCCGTCGTCCCCGACCGCTGTTGTCCCCGCCACCGCCGTCGTCCCCGGCCCTCTGCCGACCCCGCCAACCCTGCCCGCGTGCCATCCCCAGCCCTCCGCCGCGCGCCGTCGATCCCGGCCGTCCGCCCTCCGCCGCGCAGAGCGCTCTCCAGCCGTGCGACGCAGTCGATCCCGGCCCGCCCTCCGTCACGCGCCGTCCCCGGCCCTCCGCCGCGCGCCGTCGATCCCGGCCCACCCTTCGGCGCGCAGCGCTCCCCGGCCGCGCGTCGCCGTCGTGTATGTGTGCCGCGCTGTCGTCCCCTGTTTTGGAGGCTGACGTCAGCCCGCTAGTGGCTGACGTCAGCCCCCTTTTTTTAAGAATTATATTTAGATTTAGACTAATTATTTCATTTAGATTAATAAATAGATTTAGATTAATAAATAGATTTCTAATTAGTTTTTAGATTTATATTTAGATTTAGAATTGAATTTAGATTTATAATTAGATTTAGATTAATAAATAGATTTCTAATTAGTTTTAGATTTATATTTAAATTTAGAATTGAATTTAGATTTATAATTAGACTTAGAATTGAATTTAGATTTATAATTAGATTTAGAATTGAATTTAGATTTATAATTGAATTAGATTTATAATTTAGATTTATATGTGGATGAAAATGTTATATATAATTGTGTATTTATGGACATTTATGAACATTTAAATGTGTATTTATGGACATTTATGGACATTTAAATGTGTATTTATGGACATTTATGGACATTTAAATTTGTATTTATGGACATTTATGGATATTTAAATTTGTATTTATGGACATTTGAATTTAGATTTGAATTTAGGTAGCTGACACGCTCCCGCCCAACACGCTTCCGCCCGACACGCTCCCGCCCGACTCGCTCGCTTGCACGACATGCTCTCGCCTGACTCGCTCGCACGACTCGCTCCCGACATGCTTCCGCCTGACTCGCTCGCTCGCACGACATGCTCCCGCCCGACACGCTCCCGCCACACTCCCACCCGACTCGCTCTCGACTCGCTCGCTCGCACGACTCGCTCCCGACACGCTCCCGCCCGACACGCTCGCGCGATTGACTCGCTCCCATTATTTGTAGTCATTATTTCATGTAACATTTATTCTTGTCTAATTATTTGTAGTCATTATTTCATGTCACATTTATTCTTGTCTAATTATTATAGTTACGAAATGAATCTAAATGAGGATGAGTTCGAAAAATAGGAATGAATTTTAATGTATATGATAGCTCAAAATGAAAACAATGACGAGACCGCTCGAAGGGAGGCTGATAGCTTCCTCAACATCCCCGCGGGTGATGTGGAACAAGAGCAAGAAGCAGATCAGCAACCAGTTGTCCATGAAAGCAACAAGATGCAACAAGAGGAGGTATAATATGGATGATGACTTTCAGGATTTGACATCGTTCACGACTTCTCAAATATTAATAATAGTTTATCCATTTTCCAGGTTCCTTCTTCAAGCAAGAGCAGTAAAAAGTCTCAAAGGAAACGCGGCCCAAAGAAGAAGCTAGAGGGTCGTTTCATCATCATAGAAGTCGCTGAATCAGGGAGACCACTTGCTCCAGAAGAAAATGTGACGAAATTGGTCAACCACATTGGTTTTATTGTCAGGGATAACATCCCAATAAGCATTCCATATTGGAGAGCTTCTGATGCTCCCGATTACGGAGATGGGGATGATGAGGCACCAGAGGTGCGGGGAGATTTGGTTGCGGACACAGACAAGGACATGATATGGGAGCAGATCATAGAACACTTTACATTCCCAAATGAAGCAAACTTGGCTAACATCAGATATTAGGCGATGCAAAAGGCTGCAAATGCCTTTCAGTCGTAAAAGAAGCGTCTGACCGCAGAGTACATCAAGACTGGGCTTACACCAGACTTCACGAAGAAGGGATTGGCCAAGTTAAGAGATCACTAGGATGCCTTTGTGCAACACAAGGAATCGACAGAGGCCAAGAAGTTGACAGAAACCAACACCGCCAACGCCAGGAAGAAGAAAGAATTTCACAAGCTCGGACCGGGAGGTTACAAGAAGGCCATTCCCAAATGGGATCAGAATGAACAAGATATAATGGCTAAAGGAATCATACCGGCAACTCTAGATTGGCCCGAGCAAGCAAAGCATTACTATTTTGCACATGGTGGCAAACTGAATCCAGAAGATGGAACATTACTGCCGAGCGATCAAATAAGAGAGACAACTAGAAGGCTTGTTGATTTAATAAGGCGTACAGCGGAAGGATCTTTCGTGCCTGATCGAGAGAATGATGAGCTTACTATGGCACTAGGTACCAAAGAACACGGTGGACGTTGCAGAGGCAAGGGTGTCATACCATGGAAAGAAGCATTCCTGCAGCACATTGATTCGTATAGAAGTTGCAAAAGAACTAAGGACCAACAAGCACGTGAGATACGAGATCTGCAATAGCACGTCAGTATGCACGAGGCGAAAATGGCGGAAGTCATCGATCAACATGTGGTGCTCTCTCTTAGCAAGCACTCAACAAGTCAGCAAGCACCTGCAGCATCAGGGCCTCATGATGAAATGAGCCCATCTAGTAAGCGTAAGAGCAGCGTCACTTCCACGGAAGTAGCCCCAGCGGCCACGGATGTAGGTGCCCCTGCTGTCGAGGAGCGACGACCCCACTACCCTATGGATGACATCACTGTGAGGTCCACATGTGAACTTCTGACTAAAGTAAGAAACAAGATGCTGAGGTACCGACACGAGGGGAAACATTTATGGAGTACCCCCTTTTGAGTATAACTGCCGATTTAGCCAAAGTCTTTGTGGACCCAGTGGTTGACTCTTGGGATGACTTAGAACTGGAACCAAAAGGACCTGATGGGGAAGAGACCCTAGGAGAAGTGGTGCGCCGTTGCATTTTGTGGCCCAAGGATCACATAAGGATAACACAACAGCTCGTGGAAGCATCATCTCCTGCACGATCCGCCGTGTCGGGAGCACAAGACTCGCCAGATAGAAGGGAACGCAGCAGCAGTCCCGAACATCTAGCAGGTGACAAGGATCCAAGCGTGAGTCCAACTCCTCCTCCAAAGACTAAGGGTTCCAAACAAAGACCTCCTCCTCCTCCACGTCCAAAGAAGCAGAAGATAGTCAAGACTCCAGAGAAAAAATCTTACGAGAAGACTTCAGAGGAACTGGATGAGATAGTGGCCAAACAAGTGCATGATCATTTTCATGGCCCGAAGCCTCCACCTGAGAAAAAACTGACATGGTTAAATTTAAGTGTTTCCTGGCAGGCAAGGAGAAAGAGAAATTGAGAGTGCTAGTGCCTCCTCCGTTGTCTGACTACGATCGCGCGGCAGTCAAGATCAACAAGAAGAAACACGAAGTTGGGTCAACTGTTGCACAACTAGGAACCCAATCGAAGTAATTTGTCTCGCCCCTCAAAGTTATTTCAAGCAAGGACCAGGAATTGCTTGTATTTGGTGCAGATGCTGGACTCACACCGGGTCAAATTCTAGGGACTGAAGAGTTAGAAATTCATCCAGGGGCACAAAGACATCGATATGTGCATGGTGAGCCACTTCTGTGGGAGCGATTGTTGGTCGATCTTCCAACTAGAATGTATGAGTTCCACAATTGGTACATGGAAGAGTCAAGGAACAACGGGACCCGTATGCTCGAAGTTAGAATTGGAGAGGAACATTTTTTCCAAGGTACAAGCACTTTCCTTGTGCCTATCGAAGAGTTCCATATGCTATTCAATCAAGATGCACTCGACTACACATTAATGACTTGTTGGACGTTGTAAGTCTTTATTTTACTATAAGCTTAAAATCACCGCTATAGCCTTACTACCGTATGTCTAATCTTCTAATTTGTATCATACAGCATGGAGATGCAATCTTGCCGGAAACAAGGAATCATGGACGTCGGCTTCATGGATCCTATGGAGATAAATGAGGCAAATGTGGATGATCAGGCAACAGATACAGTGGTTCATTTGTATAATTTCTCGATAAGCAACAGGACAAGACTATGATACTTTTGCTGTACAACTGCCAGTGAGCAACCTGTTTCACATATCTATTTATTTATTTTCCGAATTACACTCAATATTACAATATACTTATATACTTGTATATGTAATGGCAGCTTCCACTAGATTCTCTTTGTTATCTATCCAAAGACGGGCCACGTCTGGGTCTATGACTCTATTGGCAGATATAAAGACTGGTATATTTCTCTCCTTGAACAGTTGAACCTAGCATGGGATATGCTCTTCATATAGTACAAAGGGAAATTCAAAAGAAACTTACTTACCTCCATGACGTCGAGGTACGTCTTTTTGTTCGTCGATCTCATGTCACTTCTTCTCTGAATACAACAAAACATATTTATTAACTTTGTTTTCACATATGTGCAGTGCATGAAGCAGCCGAAGGGTACCAATCTATGCCCATACTACGTATGTGAGTTCATGCATACCTTTGCAAGTAACTACTTGGGTGGAAGCCGCCAGCGATCAGTGCGTACTTATCCCTAGTTCTTAATTTTTATATACTTCGTTCTACCAATAATACTTATGCAATTAATAACTTCTTCTCTAGATTGAGCGCATAAAGAAAGGATTTCTCAAGATGGAAAAAATCCGGCTAATTCAAGAACAATTGTGCGGATTTCTTCTAGACGAGGTGATCAATCCAGGGGGAGAGTTTTTTTCCGGTGCATCAAGGTTCACAAGGACCACTGATGCCACTTCAGGTCCTAGCATTGAAACCGGTCAGAAAAACAATGAGGAGGAGAAGGAGAAGGAGAAGGCTGACAATGAGAAGGAGAAGGAGAAGGAGAAGGAGAAGGCTGACAATGAGAAGGAGGAGGAGAAGGACAAGGAGAAGGACAAGGACAAGGAGAAGGAGAAGGAGAAAGCCGAAAATGACAAGGATAAGGAGAAGGACAAAGACAAGGAGAAGGTGAAGAGAAGCCGAAGGAAATTCCTTCTAGGGTTAGTACTAGGAGTCAGCAACGACGAGAAGGATCTTCAAGCAAACGGGCTCAGAAGGATTCAAACTTTAATCTTCTCTGACAATTGATTTGTTGTAAATATTTATCGTATTTGCATATGCACAATATGCTTATATATATGTATTATATGTTGTATATGTTGTATGCAATCTATACGCTTCGCATTAGGATTAGTATACGTATACCAAACACATACGATAAGCATATAGTATACGTATACCAAACAAATACGATTGGGATTAGAAATAAAGAAACTGAATAGAAAAAAAAAATTAGTACTGGGCTGTGTTAGCAACCGGTACAGATGTGAGCCCACATCTGTACCGGCTGGTAACACGGTCCGGCACTAATGTGGGCGGCCACATTAGTACCGGGTCACACGTCCCGGCACTAATGTGGCCGCCCACATTAGTGCCGCCTTAGGTGTACCGGGTGACCACCCGGCACTAATGTGGGTTGCCACCCGGTACAGAAGGTCGGATTTCTAGCAGTGTTTACGCAGGATTTAAGCTCCTAAATGAGGACTTCCGGGTAGAGTTCATCGAGCACTTTATGAGAAGATCACGAAGCCTGGCACAAGCCAAGACACGAAGTGAACATGACTCCAAATGACCCGAGGACCAAAGCATGAAGCCGTGAAACTCCGAGGACCTAAACAGAAGATGCGGGAGTTCGTGCGCCAAGTACCCTTATCCAAACTGCGGGGAAAACGACGTCAAGGACCCACATGGAGTTCGGCAAATATTCAAGAAAGTGCAAGAAGCATCGTGGAGGAAGATGGGCCCGAACTGGGCTGAAAAGGGCCTGGGCCGGCCGGCCCATGCCGACCGGCCTAGTGTGTTTCGGGCCCGGTTCGGCCTCCCCTTTGACCTACTGTCTCGTCGGCTTATTTATATCAGCTGCCTCCGACGGCTGCCACATCCATTCACCAGAACTCGGTGAAACCTAGAAGTGAGCACCAGAGGGAGGCGACGGCGGCGGAGTCCTCGAAGTTGTCTAGGGGATGGCCTAGGCCAACCCTAGCCGCCATGGCCGCCCTGCGTGGTTGTGCCATGGTGGAGTTCCGGAGCTAGTTGAGGTCATCAATGATATGTACTCGGTGGTGATGATCCAAACACATCTATTATTATGTGAGCAATGATAATCATGTTTTCCGATCTTCTAGCGATTCTATGTCTCCGTTTATGCTTTTTACCTATCGTGAATGTGATTTGATCCCTAGTCTAATGCATTGGTTAGGCTATATAGTATGTGTTGACGGCTGTTAAGTACCATATTTATAGCCATCAACTCCTGCATTTTGACACAAGAAATATGCATCCACAGTAGAATAGGGGCTTATACTGACAAATTCCACAAGTGAAAATGTATATTTGAATGCAGGCAATGAGCACAAGAAATAGAGCAAAAGTACACCTTATCCATCCACCTCATCAATCCAAGCCTCTCCACCTCAGCCAATGAGGGGCTGCTATGGAAAGTGCCACGGATTGGTGATGTCACCAATCCAAGGGAGGAAGTCTCGGCGAATCAGAAGTCGCCACGCGTATATCACATGGATCCCATGGCCCACCAGAGCGCCTAAACCACCTCAAAACCACGTGGACACCTGGAACCGCCATAAGGACAGACCTGACAGCCACCACGAGAAAGCACAAGGCAGGTGGGGCCCACAAGGGGTCGGCCGACCCCACAGGTCGGTCGAACCGACCTTGTGGCGCCCAATCCTGGCCTTCCACGTGATGGTCCCTGGTTGGCTCCTGACTTCATTCCCGGGGTGTTTGGGGTGCCTCCACGCTGGTGCTCAGGCCTATAAATAGAAGGAGAGGGGGTAGAGAATAGGACACACACTTCTTCTCCTCCTTCTCACTTTTGCCTTTTGGCTTCTCTAATTAGGAGAGGAGAGCTCTATTCATAGGATTAGTGCTGGCTTGCTAGTGCTTTAGAGATTAGAAGGAAGGTGGGGTGGTGTCTTGGGGTTGTGCCATGGTGTTTGGCACATTTGCTCAAGAACGATCCTCTACGGATGTTTCTGTTCTTCATTTAGAATAAAGTGAGTATTTCGACATTCTTAATTAGAGTAAAGTGGCATTCATACTGTGTTCTTGTGTTCTTCGTTCGTTCATCATTTAGAGGCTCGTGTTCTTCACGAACAAGCTTCCTCGATCTAGTTGACGAGCGAGTTTCTCATACTTTTGTGTTTATTCATAAGTTAGAGGCCCGTGTTCTTCATGAACACGACCCTTGATCTTCTGTTATAAACACCTAAGTTTGTATCCTGTTTGTATGCCTGCTAGTTTAATCAGAGTTAAGCGGATGCTCCTATATCCTAATCTAGATCAAGTTCATCTGTGATCCCTTGCATAGGATAGCATATATCTGGGTGAGTTCGGGTCTCTCCCTTGTGGGTTCGTCGATCCGTATTTATACGGAGTGCTATAGTGTTCCTACGGGATATCAGACGTAGTCGTGCTATAGTAGTAATCGGTGGTGTAGACGTGCTGTCTAGACGACGGGTTATCCTTCGAATGCCCTGTATCCCACGGTTTGTCTTGGGGTACGCCGCGGTAGTGACAGCCGTTGGACCCTCTGAAATCCCCCATGTTCGGATACAGTGTGAAGGCAACCATTTGCCGTGAACCAACTGTTATAGCTAGGAGGGGCGGGTGTCCAAAACAAGAGTTCCTAATCGAGAGGTTGTTCTCAACTCTGCACGCTATCAGCAAGATCCTTTCCATCTTCATCTCATCCTTTAGAGTTGTGTCCTTGGATCATCAGTCTAGGATAGAAGGTAGTGCACATCGTTCCTTGGATTCGATACCCTTTGAATACTCCTAAGGTGAAGTGCTACAACGGTATTTCCTTGCGCTTGCGGATTCTTTCGTACCCGTCGGTATACCCAGGTGGATCTTACGCTCCCGCTAGGTGCGCAACTAGTGGTGACGTTAAGAAATACCAGCAGTATGTAATCGTGGTGATTAGGTTTAGCATGTCGACCCTTCATGGTTCGTAGACACGTTCATGTTTGAGCGTGCCCCTAGATTCCCCGCTTCTTTAAGGGTGCATCATGACAGGATGATTACCCCCTAAAGAGCGGATGTCTTTGGGAGGTAGGCCGGAGGTAGGAGTTTAAGGATGCTAGTAGATGAGATGCTCGATTCATTGCTCGTTTGCCGGAGCTTCAACTAGAAGGCACTAGGCCTAGTTACCCCTTCGGTGGAGCTTTACCTTAGCCGTTGTTCTTGGATGTGATCAACCTATATGCCATCACTCATATCTATTAGGTTTACCTCTTTTATGCAAGCAATGCTTCATGTTAGGTTAGTTTGGCTAGACAAGGTAGAGAACCATAGCGGTTTGCTTCTGATCCTTGGATTGACAAACCTTGGGAACCCTCCTTGGTGAAAAAGGCACCAAGTCACCCGTACGCTTGCGGTGAACTTCAACACGGTTTTGAACCGTCAACAAGCCCTTTTTCTGGCGCTGTTGCCGGGGATCGGCAACTCGAACCCTAGGGTGATCTACCTTTCTATTTGACTAACCCTAATTTTTATTATTGCATATACGCTTGTTTTCTTCTTTGTGTCCTTGAAAGTAGGTGAAAAGCTAGACACAAGATGTTCGAAGAGTTCTCTACACACACATTCCAACAAATTTGAAGATTCACTCTTTAGTGGTAGCTGCTAACTTTTGTTAGTAGCCCATCATCCACTGTTGAGCCCACACCCTACACAAGAGATAATAAACAAGGTAAGTCGATGTGTCAATTAAAATTTTAATCTAATGCCTTGTGGAGATTTGTTTGATCAAGCAATAGGTATTGGAAGCAATCACGATGCCCCCAAGATCACAAGATCAAGCTCGTCAACATCTTCGAAGTTTCTGTCCGCATCAACTTTTGCACAGCCTTATGGGAAGAACAACAGAATATCTTTGGATATCTATAAGCCCCACGAAGTTATGCTGCCAACGAGTCAAGAATCAAGTCAATCGGAGGTTCCTACAAGCGGATATGGCCGAATCGCCGATGGTTGCACGTCCTGAAAATTTCTGGACAGCAAGCAAAACTGAAGTGAAACAGCCATAACTCCCTCATATGAACTCCAATTAAGATGAATGAGTACCATTGGAAAGGTAATTTCATAAACCCTTCAATAGAATTATATTTTGGTATACGTTCTGTCATGTATACAGGGAAAAATCCACAAAGAAGAGGCAGCAGTAACACGATGAGAAAAAGAGAGTGGGGATGACGACGACGACAACAAAGAGGAGCTTGGGCAATGCTTCCATTATACCACACATAAAGAAATTTAGAGACTTGGAACAAAACAAAGACCCTTGGAGCATTAGAAAATAAAGACACAAGTTGGCAACATCCGGCGCACGGAGATGTTTGAAGGAGACGAGGAAGGTTTACATACAAAGGACGACATCCAATGGCGTGAATACTTTGGGTTCTGACACGAAGGATCATGGAGCTACATGAAGACATTTGAGAGATGTGTGAGCCCACGAATGAAGAGTGATCCTACTCAAAGCAATCTTGACGACATGTGGCACAAAGGGAGAAATTGAGAAAAATCTACGTGAGCCACCTCCGATCATCAAGTATTGTTCGCTTTCAACTCCAGAGGATCACTCACGATGAAAAGCTCTAAGGCTAAGGTACACATTAAACTCTCAAGGTACTTTTGGATATGATATCTTTCTTTTGATATATTCATGTTCTTATCCAATAGTATGTTTTGATTCTATGCCTTGCACCTTTGATGATCATGATAGGCTAGAATTTCTTGAGAATAATAAAGAAGCTTTGATGTGCTTAATCTTTATTAATTCCTTGCCTAATGAACCTTTGCCTAATGAGAGCTTTAGCGCTGAGCAAGAAACTTATGCTACCTTTAATCACATTTTGTTCATCCAAATTAAATTGTGGTTGTGTATGCATATGTTTTCTTTACTTTTTACGAAACTTGGACTTACTTTGTGCTTGGTCAAGATAGTAACCTTCAAAGAGCGTGTGTCGGGAGAAAACCCGAGTTTCACTAACCATGCAGGTCATTAAACCTTAATAAAGAAGAGAGAAGCCATGCCCCAAAGGAATTGCAAGCTCGTGCATCGCCTTCCCCGAATCTCGAGCATGGACGTTGCTGTTTTCATCCATTTTGAGCACCTGATCAGATATGTAGAAGAAGGCAAAAATTGAAAATCAGAAGCTCCATCAAGTACCAATTCCAACGCCTCCAAGATCGATGAATTTGAAGATCCGTACAAGGAGATATGACAAAAACATTAGGCGCTACGCAGTCTGAAATCAGATTTGGACAGATTGCAGTGTTGGAGTAAAACGGGCATAACTCACTCGTTCGGAGTCCGTTGGGGGTGAATAAACACTTGATGGAAAGACAATTTCATGCGCCACGCATTGGAGAAGTTCTTTGTTAGATGGTGTGATCTGGATAGAGAGGAAAATTTGTGAAAGGAGAGGCAGCGACGAAGAGCAAAGGAGAAGGAGGGGATGATGATGCAAGAGACGATCGGGCAAGCCGCTCATCAAGTAAAATGATCGTGTCAAGCATGGAGAGTGGATCAAAGCTGCATGAACATCTTCAAATCTTACATGAAGGACCATGGCTTTGCGACCACGAGGAGGTACGTAAGAAAGTCGAGCTCTATAACTTTAAATGAAGCGCTTTACGGGAGCCAACCCGTTTCCTTTTGTTTATATATATAATATGACCATATATGTTGTGAACTTAAACTGAACCATCAAGTAACATTGTACCACTGCTCTAATATATACCACAACACTATATTGTATGATCTAATTTTTATTGAGGGAGCACTTTGTTCTTGATCTTGGAAAACTTGTAGACCCTTTTTGTGTGCCTATTAGTGTTTAGAGTCTTTTTCTTTTGTGTCTTTTTAGAGAGAAAAATGAAGTTGGCACCATCATTTAATTGTAACCTTGTGGCTAGTTAATTTAGGCTAACTCTTGCATTTGTTTTAGACAACCACCATATCATGTAATTTTGTTCATCCATGTCACATTGCATTACATTGCATGTTTTGTGTTGAGCTAAATTTTTGTCCAACCAACCTAAGCCTTCCCAGAGCCCCCACCAAAAACCATAGCAAACAAGGGTAGGGATGACTTGTGTCAATTGGCTTGCACCATTCCGGTTGGCCAAGCCCACCTCTATCCCTTGTTCTAACTAAAAACTTTGACTAGCCCTCCTATGGGAAAACCTCTCCTATCCTTAGGCCTCCTAAAACCATAGGTTTGTTTTTCATAAAAAGATTTTTGGCACCACCTTAGATAGAATTTCTATACTTGACTCCCTCTCTTCAAAATTCTTGTTTGAGCCAAAACTATAGGATACCCATAACCTACCCTTTAAACCTTGTTAGTTTGGTTGATTGATTCTTTTCGATGGGTGATTTTCTTGTTGACAATGCTTACTTCGTAAAGTTGAGGCTAAGCTTTGTCCTTTGCTTATTGTGGACCATATCGGAAATCTTTCAAACCTTGCTAATGTTTGTTTATGCTAATTCTTTGCATTTGAATTTTGTATCCCCCTCATTGTCATCATCAACTTTATGTTAGCTTTGGTCTTCGTGAAACTTTATGAGGAATGCTTTAATATGTATGCTTCGCGAGCATTTTAATTTTACAATCTTGTGTAAACATGGTGTTTAGACATGATTGGAGACCACCATCATTCAGTTTTATATACCTTGCTATCATATTGCATTGGTTGGTTTATAAACTTTGCAATACGCCCTACTTATCTTACACCATAAAGAATTGTTAATTTTGGGATAAGCATGGTGTTTTGACCTTGATTAATAAATCTTTATGGCGATTGAGAAGTTTGGCAACCAATTTGTAAGCATGGAGCTTAGAATTTGGTGTAAACATTATTTTGTTTTTATACCATCCTATCATTTGCATGCACCCTTGCACACACGTACACCCTTTAGGTTCTTAACTTTTCTTTCACTAGATTAACTATGCCACAAGTTAATATCTTAGGGGATGTCTTTAGTTTGTTGGCATAGAGTGAGTATTTCCGACCATCACCTCGGGGGTACTTTGCGCTTTAGAGTTGTTTTGCAGGCATGGCAAGTCACTCCCATGAGTTTGTGATAAAATATGAAATTAGGATCGTCAACACCTCCAAAATCCCGAAAGATACACCGCTGTCTTCATCAAGATTAAGCACATGTTCAGAGATGTACAAAAGAGGAAATTGGATATTCAGGAGCTCCACTAAGTCTTCTTTCCAATGCATTGAGATTAAACATTTTAGGAGACCTGTGCAAGGAGTTACAACCAAATCATTGGGTGTCACACGTTCTGAAATCAGCCCGGGATAGTTTGCATTGATGGAGTAAAAAGGGCGTAGCTCTCTTGTTTGGAGTCCGATTGGGGTGAATGACCACTCGTTGGAAAGATAATTTCAATGAATTCTCAATGGACTGATGGTTCAGTACATATTCTGTCCTGGAAGTTGAAGAAAAATTCGTGGAAGTTGAAGCAGGGATAAAGGACAACATGGAAGGAGGTGAAGACGAGTTGAGAAACGATTGGGATTAAGGCTTGTGACAAAGGGTGGTGGACGTTGAAGGACGATCAAGGTAACAAATGTGAAGAGTACGATGATGATCTCCACACATGGCGGTAGGACTTCAATAATTACAAGATGATTCATCATCTTCCATGCCTAGCAACATGCTAAGCATGGGGGAGGACTTGGTGGACATAAGAAGACCGCGTGGAGTATAAGGATCACAATTGCCATGGGATGCTCATTTTCTTCTTCCATGTTAAGCACAATGCTTAAGCATGGGGGAGGCCACGCTACACTTCAAGCATCAAAGGACGGTAACAATTCCTCAACCCTCACTACGTGAAAACCTCACATAGGTCACGCAGCATTTGTAACGAGCCCTTAACACCCGTTACATGGACCCCATCTGTAACGGTTGTTGTTTGGCGCCCGTTACGCATAAGCGCGGCAGGCTCGACCATAACCTCGCCCTGACCTCGCCACCATAACGCCCGTTACCAATGAGGACTTCTGGTAACGGACTTCTTAAACGCCCATTACATGTTTTCTTTGTAACGGACGTTAACATGCGTCCGTTACGAAAGTAAAACCTATCAGTAACGGGCTCTTTAAGTCCGTTACCGATGACTTTCCTATTGGAGACGCGTTGTTTTTAGGATGCGTCTCATTTTATGATGACCCAATTGGCGACGCTTGTTTGGAGCTAGCATCTCCTTTGTTTTCTCACAATAGAGACGCGTGTTGTTATTACGCGTCGTTGTTTTTGCGTTTCGACCACTCTGCTATCTCGGACAACTACACTCGCTCTATCTCCTCTGAGGGCCCCACTCGCTCTCTCCCCGCCGTTGCTGCAGCAGCATTTTCACGCGCTTTCTGAAGGCCCCACTCGCTGCGCGCGCGCTCTCTCTCTCCTCAGAAAGCTGGCGCTGCAGCAGGCCAGCTAGCCGCGTGCGTGACGGCGAAAGGTGCCGGCAGACGTTGACCGCGGCGCGGCGTCCCTCCACGCCGTACGTCATCCAAAGCAGTAGCTTATCCTCCTCCTCGAGCTCGGCGCCGTCCTCCTCGTCGTCGTCGTCGCCGTCCTCCGCGTCGTCGCCGTTGCCGTCGCCGCATCCGTGATGCCTCGTCCTCCTCCTCGGAAGCGCTCGCCTCATAGACAGTCCTCGTCAAGGTGGAAATTGCCCCCTTTAATTTTATTGAACTTCGCTGTCCTTATCCTCTTACTCATCGGTTTTGGTGATGCATTATGCTCATTTGATGTATGAAAATTGCAGATGGCTGCTGCTGCTCGGGCTTAGAGTATTGGCCGCTTTTGGATGTGCGTCATTCGATTGATAACATGCACGTCAAGAAGAATGTGTGTGAAGCTACTTTGGGAACATTGCTACAACAGAAGTCGAAAGGAAAAGATCATAAAAAATGCAAGGGATGATCTTAAAGAAATGGGCATTAGGCCGGAGCTCTATGCAGAGGAAACAGATACGGGGATGGACCTTCTCGTTGCTGCAACCACCTTGTCAAAGGCAGAGAGACAAGAATTCTGTGAGTTTTTGCATGGTTTGAAAGTACCTTCAGGCTACTCATCAAACTTCAAGAGGCTAGTGTCGGTGAAGGACATGAAAATGAATTTCAACTTGATGAAATCTCATGATTGCCATGTGTTGATGACATCTATTCTTCCTGTCGCACTAAGAGGTATCAAGATAGAACTGGTTCGCGACGCGGTCACGAGCTTTTGTTTATTCTTCAATGAAATAGAACAGAAGGTGATTGATGAGGAAAAACTATTGGCCTTAGAGAGGAGGCATTTCGAGACCCTATGCCTGCTTGAAGCTACCTTCCCACCATCATTCTTTGATCTCATGCTGCATCTAACAACACACCTCGCGAGGGAGATCTGGTACCTTGGCCCATCTTACCTTCATCAGATGTTTCCATATGAGAGGTACTTTGGATTCCTCAAATCATTGGTACATAACAGGTCATTTCCGGAGGGAGCCATTGTTCGTGGCTATGAGATCATTGAAGCAGTGGAGTGGGCCATGGGTTATATGGACCCCCAAAACCCCATTGGTGTGCCTCGTTCACGGCATTAACGTAGGCTTTCAAGTGTTGGGACCCTATGGAAAAAGTGAATCACTCCGCACCCAGAGGACTTCAAGAAGGCTCATTTCACCGTGATAGAATAGAGCGTAGAGGTTACACCATTTGGCAATGAGCACAAGCAACAACTATGTGAGCAAAACCCTAGCTGTACTGAGGATTGGGTTCCAAAGAGGCACATGCAATGCTTCAACAGGTGGCTCCGAGATTATGTCCAGCAGAGTGGCAGCGCTGATATAACCGACTATCTAAGAAAACTAGCAGTAGGGCCATTATTCACTGTTACAACATATTAAGCAATGGATATCAATGGATACGCGTTCTACACCATGGCCCAGGATGCCAAGAGCATCTATCAAAATAGTGGTGTGCGTGTACGGGCCGTCAACAATAAGAAGAACACAGCCACATATTATGGTCAAATAGAGGAAATTTGGGAGCTTGATTATGTAGGATTCAAGGTAGCCTTGTTTCGGTGTAGATGGGTCACCAATGCGAAGAGAGCTATGATCAAGGACAAATTTGGTTATGTTAGTGCTAATCTCCGGGTCTTTGGTTACAAAACCGAACCGTTTGTCTTCGTCAAGGATGTTCAGCAAGTGTTCTATGTACTTGACCTTGCAAAGAATAACTGGAGTGTGGTTTTGCTTGGAAAAAAAAGGATTGTTGGGGTTGAAAATGTTGTTGAGGAGGAGGAATACAACCAGTTTGACGAAAGTCCATCCTTTCACACTTCATACATGCCCCGAGTCTTGGGAGCTGACAAAACACCATACTTGCGAAGCGACCATCGTGAAAAGATCCATATACAAAAATCAAAGAAGAAAAAGAAGCAAGATTGATTTCTGCTGAATCCGATCGTTTTTGTAAAATGCAGGGATGTCTATTGCTGGAAATGGAATCCTTTTTGTAATATATATATATATATATATATATATATATATATATATATATATATATATATATATATATATATATATATATATATATATATATAGGATGTGTATTGGTGGAATTTGAATCTCCTTTCTGTAATATATGATGCCTATATATTCTGCCTAAGATACTGCATAAGATGCCTATAAGCGAGATGTGCAATTAGTCTCGCTCATCGGAGACGCGTCTCCTATATCTTCTCTCCAAAATAAATAATCGTTGCCCCAACCCCTTCTTCTACTCGCGAAAACACCACAACCCCTTCATCTACCCGCAAGAAAACCACAACTGCCTACACTCCTCGTCGTGCCCCTCCGCCGTACTCATGGCATCAAGGGAGCACCCGCGGTCTCTCGCGGAACTCTCGGCGGAGGTGCTGGCGATCATCATTGGCCGAGTCGGTGCGACATCTAATCGGCCTATGGAGGACCTCTGCAGCCTATGGGCAACCTGCAAGGACATCCTCCGCCCCTGCCGTGACAGAGACGTTGGTAGGCGCCTGGCACTGGATCGGGTTCCAGTCGAGCAGATGCAGAACAACGACCCCGTCGGCTGCGACGTCTTCCTTCGTAGCCTGGCTGCACCCGGCAACTCGGTGGCCTGCTTCCTCACCGGGATGGACGACATCTTCGGCAAGAACTGCAGCCCTCAGCCTCCCCTCGATGAGCTCCAACGCGCTGCCAAAGACGGGCACAGAGGGGCGGCCTATGTGGCTGCCGTCTTCCTCTACAGAGCCAACAGCGGGGCCGACGCCAATGCCACTGCAATTGTGTACATGAAACAGGTTGAGGGCGAGGAGCAAGGGCAGTGGCATCCGCATTTGATCAGCAATGTGCAATCCCTAGATTTCCGGGATCGTGGGGTCAATCTGGCTTGGCAAATTAGGAGTGTCGCCCTCCGCCGGCCGACGCTGCCAACGGCGGCGGCGCGAGGCAACATTCAACATTGCGCAGGCAAAGTATTCTGCGGTACGGCGCCGAGCCGGAGGGGGTTTTGCATGTATTTCTATAGTGATGAATGAAGGCTTCGTTACGAATGTAATGTCTTCTTTTATCGTGTAAAGTATCGTCCAATCGGTTATTGATAGACAAGATTTGATTTCTCACATTTCTGAGTCAAATCCAAGGTTGCGGTGCCCTCTGCTTCCTCCTCTGTTCTATTGGAATGAAGAACAGTTTGTGTGGGAAAATGAGACGAGGATTAACCATCCCGCGTCTCTAATAGGAGTGGGGCCCAGTTCTATTGGAACGAAGAACAGTTCTCATTTCTCCTTTTAATCTGCAGTCAAATTTTGTAACATGTATTTCTCCGTCGTGCTTAGTCCAAATTTGATGATTTTTTTCCTAGTTTTTTCTAAAATCCCCATCTTTTCATTTATTTCATTGTTTAGTGTATATTCCGTTTCGTGAATAATGTTTATATGCCTTATCTTGTTCTTTGTAAGTACAACATAGAAATAATATTTGTTTTCCACAACCATTAGTAATGAAACTTTGCATTTCATGATCTTAAGGTGAACACATGCTTGTGTTAAAATTTCAAATGCGTACGAGATCGAACATGTTGCAAAGTGTGGAAAACTTCAATGCTCAAGCAACATTCTAGGAAACTATGCGAGAGATGTAGCCATCTGTACACAAGTATATTCTTCCTTTATCGAAACCATTTGAATTTTTTATGACAAGTTTAGGTACCCAAATTATATTTCCACGTAAATTTGTAGAATTTTTGGAGCAAACTAAGATGTTATTAGAATTATTATATCACAAGCATGAGATGTATATTCGAATTATAAGAATGTTAGGTATACAAGTGTGACTGTTGATATTTTATTAAAATACTAAATGTCCAAATATGAATTGATGTTATTTTTAATGAATTTTTAGGCGCTGTTTTACCGGCTCTAATATTTGATGGATGCGAGTTTCAGTTCTAAAAAATAGTGTCGGGCCCACGCGTCAGTGTCAGCAGCCTATATAAAGAAGATAACCACCTGGACCTACCTGCCAACGAGGCGACGCAATTTTTCTAACCAGCGTCGGCGATGAGTATCCATTGTCTCCACGATTGAGTTCATCACAGGAGGAACAGATACTGTAGGCGACGCGGATGGATCTGCCCCCGTCTCTTAGATCGAGTTCATGACATATATACAAAATCCAACAACCAAACTAACCAGTTCATGATGACAAACAAACTAAGCAATTCATTATCGACAAACTAAGCAGCCCAACAACCTGACGAACAAACTGACAAACACATAATAATCACAAACACATTATTAATGGTACAGGAGTGGATCAATTAGTCGGTCGCCGCTGTCGGAGTCCCGCCGTCGGAGCCGCCGTCGCCGCCGTCAGAGCCGTCGTCACCGAGCAGACACCCTTGGACCACGGGGGGCTTCTCAAGCTTTTCAGCCAACACGTGGATCCTGAAGGCGAGACCCATGACGCTGCCATCGTTGTTATGGTCAGGCACCTCGATCTTGAATGCTTGGCCAACATCTCGGAGCTTCATGAACGCGCCCTGGAGCAGTTCGACGGCGAAGCTGATGTCGGCGGCCTCATTCTTCTCCTTCTCCTTGGGCGCCACCGGATCCTTCCCCTTCTCCTTGATGGTCAACTTCCTCCGATGGCGGCTTTCGTCGTCGTCATCCTCTCTTCGTCCCTACTTCGCTGACGGGTCACTCGACGCCATGCTCTTCTCGCTCCTTGTTGGTGTGATCTCTCGTTGACCGGAGGTTGTGGTTTTTTGATGGTGAGGGGGAAGAAGATGAAGCGAAAGAAATGATATGATTACGGAGCAATCAGCAGTCGGGGATTTATGATGACAAGACATGAACCGTCAGGGCGCCTTCCTCCCCATGCCCCACGTCCCCCTACGCCTCGGGAACCATTTTTTGGGAGCAAAACCGTCCAAAAACACGCGTCGCATTTCAATTTTACGGGAAGGTGGAGGGGCAGGGGCAGTTGTCGGGACCACGCGTCAGCAGCCAAACCGCGTCGCATTTCAAGTTCCATATTATTAGTAATGGGTTTTAATAAATGGCCGCGTCGCATTTCAATTTCCAAACCCCGTCGCATTTCAGTTTCCAGATCCCGTTGCCTTTCCATTTCCTTCCCTTCTCCATCATGGCCGTGGTGTGCTTCATGGAGCTACTGCCAAATGAACTGGTCACCCAGATCATCCTCCGCTGCATCAAGGGTGACCCCGTCATTGGTTTCCTGATCCTTCGTAATCGGGTCTGCGGCACCTTCCGGTGCATCTGCGACTCGGATGAGGTACTCCTGCAGGTGTCGCTGCGTGAGCTTTGTCAAGAGTGCAAGAATCGCTACATCAGGTCCTTGTTGGAGGAGCGCTTCTGCCTCGCCAATCATCCGGAGGGATTATGCTTTGAGGGGATGGAGAGGTTGATGAGGCGGCGGAATCCCGATGAGGGTCTAGAGCTCGTCAGAAAGGCCGCTGCCAAAGATGCCGGTGCGAAGTACTTCTTAGCGATGCTGAAGTACCATCGCAACCCTGCGGACCCCGAAGTGATGGCACTGCTCCACGAAATTAGCAGCGGGCCGTCGCCCCTTGACGGGCGCTAGAAAAACCACAACCTGCACCGGTTGCGCTACCTCGTCCGCTGGGATCTCCATAATATTGTGTGGTGGTACTGGCTTCATGACGGTGACGATGACATTCCATTGCTGCCCGTCCAGAATCCCCACGTCTGCATTTGGGCAGCAGGATGTAGGCGCTACGGGCCAGAGACCCCAGGGATCATCCACTATTGCAGCGCCGAGTGTCGCATCCGTCATGAGTTCGACCTCTGGACGCGTGGATTCAGCGTTGCGGTGGAGTACGCCGTCAGCAGGATGAACATCGGGATGTAGGTGGAAGCATCAATAAAAATTATGTATCTTGAATGTAAATTATTACATATTCTGTGTCGCATCCACAAGATTTGATTTGTCATGTTTCTGAGTCAAATTGAAGGTTGCGGTGGTCTCATTTGCCGCATTAGAGGCCTAGGGTGCCCTCTTGCATGTCAAAGCGGGCACGGCGGTGGCGGCGGTGGCCTCTGCTAGTCTGCTTCCTCCTCTGTTCTATCGGGTGGGCGTAAGAGACGAGGATTGGAGGGGCAAATGAGACGCGGGTTAACCACCCCCTCTGTTCTATTAGAATGAAGAACAGTTCTCATTTCTCCTTTTAATCTACAGTCAAATTTTGTAACATGTATTTCTCCGTCGTGCTTAGTCCAAATTTGATGATTTTTTTCCTAGTTTTTTCTTAAATCTCCATCTTTTCATTAATTTCATTATTTAGTGTATATTCCGTTTCGTGAATAATGTTTATATGCCTTTATCTTGTTCTTTGTAAGTACAACATAGAAATAATATTTATTTTCCACAACCATTAGTAATGAAACATTGCATTTCGTAATCTTAAGGTGAACACAAGTTTGTGTTAAAATTTCAAATGCGTACGAGATCGAACATGTTGCAAAGTGTGGAAAACTTCAATGTTCAAGCAAGGAAACTATGTGAGAGACGTAGTCATTTGTACACAAGTATATTATTCCTTTATCGAAACCATTTGAATTTTTTATGACAAGTTTAGGTACCCAAATTATGTTTCCACGTAAATTTGTAGAATTTTTGAAGCAAACTAAGATGTTATTAGAATTATTATATCACAAGCATGAGATGTATATTCGAGTTATAAGAATGTTAGGTACACAAGTGTGACTATTGATATTTTATTAAAATACTAAATGTCCAAATATGAATTGATGTTATTTTTGATGAATTTTTAGGCGTTGTTTTACTGGCTCTAATATTTGATGGATGCGAGTTTCATTTCTAAAAAATAGTGTCGGGCCCACGCGTCAGTGTCAGCAGCCTATATAAAGAAGATGCCTGCCGACAAAGCCGACACGGGTTTACTAACCAGCGTCGGTGATGACTATCCATTGTCAGCGTCAGCAGGCAAACCTTGCACGTGCTGTTCAAAAATTCTCACCTATATTGACTATAATGCCCATGGAATTCCAATTCCACCAGAGAGCCGTTCAAGGGCATGCTAGTAATTTCTGTGAACATAGTAACACGCGCGCAGTGGACATATACTCGGGAGTCTAATTCAGACAGATCCACCACACCCGCACTCTCCCCGCCGCCGCCCTGCTCCTTCTCCAGCCCTAGCCCGCCGCCGCCGCTCTCCCCGCCGCAGCCCTGCTCTTCTCCAGCCCCACCGTTCCCGGCGTGACGTCGGCGAAGCGGCTCCAGCTGTGACGACGGTGACGAGGACGTAGTTACTGGGGTGCGGTTGGCGTCCCAGCCAACCTAGAGACGGTGACGCGGATCCGGCATCCCCGGCCACGACGACGAGCCGGCCACCTCAGGCAACGTGGCGACGCGGATCAGGCCTCTCCTACCACCACGAGAACAACTACTTCATTCGTGACAGAGGTTAGTGTTGCTTGAACCCCCAACACCCTCTCTGTGCTCGGCCACCCAATCTGCTATTCCTGTCAAGGTGGATTAGGGAGACATGCTACTTTACGGTTGTTCACATAGGATTATTCTCCTGGAATCGCCTGCATTAGTACAACATGCCTTAATAGTTCATTTTTAATTGATTGGTTGTGGATTTGACAGATGAATTTTGTTGCTCCAAGTCTGTTTGAATAAATTGTTGCTAACAGATGAACTTATATGAACTGTTGAAATTCTGTTATGCTTCGAATGTACCAGATCGACAGTTATGTTTTGGACCTGTTAGCATACTTTAATTCTAATTGCTTTGTCCTCTTGTTGCATGTACACATGGAACACACAATTCATTGCTGCTGAAGTTGGACAAGGAAGCAGTTGAAGGAATTTAGTCTCTGCTTTGATATATAAGCATATTGCTTCACCCTGTCAAAATGGTTAGCACCTATCCCCAACCTGTATGCTAATATCAACTATTTTTGCTGTCAGAGAATAAGAATTTATCTTATTTTGTTTAGGTTTTCAGTCTAGCTTATGTTGCTCTACTGATGACCTGACAGATCATCTATGTAGTCTCCCACAACACCAAACTCCTCTACCTCCAGTGCACCATCACAGCCCATCGATGGTGAACCTTGTTCACAGCCTATCAACGGTGATCCTTCTTCACAGGGTCACTCAGCACATACTGCTGCGAGTAGTACTCGATCGCGCGGGTCAAGGACACAAACCAAATGGCCAGAAGACAAGTTGACCACAACTAGACTTGATAACAATTATTGGCCTACCCCAGATGCTACGAGGGATAGATTTGTATTGGTCTGTGGCCTCATTGCTCGAGAGAGGGTGTCAATCAACAAGGCAGTTGAAGATCTCTCAGCAATTGAGAAGGAAGAGCTGTTCACAGTTTTAGAGGAAAAGCTAGATTACCCAGCTAATCTGGCTGAATCTGTTCGCAAGAAGCCAGTTAAGGCAGCTATGTCAGAGATTGGAACCTTGCAACGGCGGTTCAAGACCCATTTAAGAAAAAAATTTGTGAGCTAAGAGGAGACTCCCTTTGTGAAGCATGCCTTTTTGCAGCCAGAAGACTAGACCGTGTTTGTGCAGGAAACCAATTCTCCTAGATTTCAGCGACTGAGCCAGGGGATGAAAGAAAAGAGAGCATTGCATGATAAGTCACACAGGACGGGCAGAAAAGGTTATGTTCGTAAAAGGAAAGAGTGGGAGGAGGTGGATGCAAAGCTAGCTGAAGAAGGAAAACAGAACCCTTGGGACCAATTTCCTGGACGTTCGAGGCCTTATCTGCGGGCAAGGGTAGGGAAGAGGAAGACCACTAGTGAAGGAAGTAGGGACATAACATTCAGTAACCCTACGGTGGTGGGGGTAGCAACTAGGGTGAAAACACTTGCAGCTCAGGCTAGCGATGGTTCTTTCGGTGTTAGGGAGAATGATATCCTCACCGCAGCACTTGAGACTCCAGAGCATCTAGGTCGGGTCCGAGGCATGTCTAGTTCACTTGGCTGGGGTAAAGGGTTTGGTGAAGAGTTTGCTGGAATGTACAGGAAGAAGAGGAACAAGAAGGCTGTACCGCAGATGGAAGACCTAGTTGGTGAAGCAGTCACCAAAATTGTCTCCATTCTAGCAGAATCAGGCTTTGATATACGAAAAAATATACTTCATCGTCCTCCCCAATCACCACCTGTCAGTAGCAGCGAGGAAGAAGATGTGCATGGCCTCGAGGAAGAAGATGTGCATGGCAGCGAGGAAGAAGAAGCACGTGGCAGAGAGGAAGACCATTGGCATGTCAGCGAGGACGAAGGTAGTCAACATCACATTGATAGTTGATCACCTATGCTGGACACAATAGATAAGCCGATAGAGCCAACCAAGTGCAGCCTTTTGGATGGCTCCGGGAATAAAGTGGAGCTCGCACTAGCCACTGTCTTTCCATTGCAAAAGACTCTCCATATAGTACCAGTGCAGGATGGTTATGCTGTGGTGCAACCTAGTTATGTGTGGGGCAATACGGGTCACTACCCTCTGCCTGTACCAATTGGGGGGATGAAGTAACAACCCTAGCTGAGGCTCTCTGTCAAAGGATCCAATGGTCAAAGAACAGGATCCATGTACCACCCATTACGAGAAATACCACCCCTGCTCCCACATAAGGTAGCAGGGGTACAGCATCAGATGGAGGTACTGCAGCTCAGCGTCAGCAAGAGAAAGCTCAATAGTAGCAGCAGCAGCAGCAGCAGATCAGCAAAACTATGCAGCAGGAGCATCGACAACAGCAGGAGGAGGACAGGCAATCTCCGCCTAAGAAGCAGCAACAGATCAGCAAAACTACGCAGCAGGAGCATCGACTACAGCAGGAGGAACCCAGACAATCTCCACCTAAGCAGCAGCAGCAGCGACAGGCGGAGGACAGGCAATCTCCGCCTGAGCAGCAGCCACCGTAGAAGAAGGGGGCCAGGAAACCTCTGCCTAGAGATGAGCTTCTTAACTGTTTTTGGACAAAACAGGATCCAAAATACAAGCCTGCTGTGCCTATGTTGTCAGAAGCGGACTTACAGGCTGCTGGACCGAATTGTGCCAGGTTGCATGCTTACGCCATGGAACACAGTAAGGATAAACTTAGTTTTCCAGCAACGTTGCCTGAAGACTCCTTTCATGGTGCTGGTGATTTAATGTTAAACATTGCATTCAGTCACGTGTATGACCTTATAACCCTGGTTGCTCTGGATGAGACCTTCTTGAGGTTGTGGACATTGTAAGTGCCTTAAAACCAAAATAGACATTTCTTTAATTTTCACCACAAAGTTCATGCATGCTAACATTTGGATTTTTTGTAGGAAAATGAAGGACAAGGCAGCGGAGATGAAGATCAGTGTTGGGTTTTTGGATCCACAGGTTCTCACGACCACAAAGATTCATAAGGAGTCTAACCTTGTAATAAAAGCATTGAGAAATGCAATGATGAATGACTACGTGGTGGGTGCCTTCGGCACCGGTGGTCACTATGCCACACTGATCATCTGTATGAAGTTCAAAGAGGTTTGGTATCTAAATTCTGCTAAACATCATCCCGCGCGAAAGTTCGAAGACCTCCGAGCGCTTGTGACTTGGTCCGTACCTTGTAGGTTTTGTTCACAAAATTCAATCTCTTAGTGTTTCTAATCGGTATTGCTGATCATGCAGGGCCTCTGAAGATATATGCCAAAAGGACAAAGGGATGAAAGGAAAGAAGACAAAGCTAAAATCCAATCAGACATTCAAGCACAAGCCAAATACCACTGTAAGACCGAGGTTTTTTTATGGTCCCTTCATACCAATTTGGAACTGCATTAACTTGTCATTTTGGTACCTCGATGCACAGTGTGCTCAGCAGCCATCAGGGTCCTTTTTGCATGGATTCCATGTGGCATTCAATATGTTCAAACTACTCGAAGACATACCCCACATCAAGAAGGCTGCTGTAAGTAGATAACGCTCACCCTTGTCTCTGCTCATATTCTCCATTTGATTTTAGAAACTGATTTGTACTTGTATTCTCATAATTATTTTATTTTGCAGGATTTCAAACCTGCCCTAAATGTTTCTACAGAAGATCTAAAGCCAGTCCGGGAGATGCTGTGCGAGTACATTGTTAAGGAGATCCTTGACCGAAACGGCAACCTCTATAATGGTGCACCGTGAGTTCATTGTACTGCCTGACAGACTTGAAACTTGCTGCATTCAGGCTTGTTTAGTACTGCCTGAGAAACCTGCTTGGCTGGGGTCAGATGTTGCCTGGTTTAGGCAGTTTTCATTGGACTCCATCCAAACAAAGCACCGATGACGAACTTGAAACTTTAGCATGCATGTCGATCTGATGAGGAACTTGATGTGATCTCGCATTATTGTGTATATATATGTGATCTTGCTTGTGTATATATGTGATGGGAATGTGTTTGTGATGTCTCCTAGCATTGTTGTGGTGGCTGCCAAATCCTGGTTGTTTCCAGGATGCAGCCCCTGATCTGGTGGCTGCCAAATCCTGGCTGGTTCCGGGATGCAGCCAGGAAACGGGCAGGTTACTGTAGGTGCCCTACGTATCGGTCACGGGTGTTAAGTAAGGCACGTTACAAAAACAGATCCGTGAGTAACAGGCTTCACTTGGAACGCCCGTTACAAGTATGACAACACTGTAACGGGCCGCATAAAGACCCGTTACTAATACTGACCGGTGGGCCCTAGAAGTTGATGCTTTCATCGAGACAGAGGAGACGCGCTTCCAGAGCACGCGTCTCCTGTCGTTGAGACAGACGTGACGCGCGTCCAGAGCACACATCTCCTTTCGTGGAGATAGGCGAGACACGCGTCCGGAGCACGCGTCTCCTGACATGCAGACAGAGAAGACGCGCGTACAAAAAATGCGTCTCCTTACGTCCAGACGCGTGTCCACAACAAATGTCTCCGATATTGAGTTCATGTAACATGCTAGGTTTCTGTGCTCGTTACCAAAGGTCCATGTGGGCCCAGAGAAACAGACATTTCAGGTGACCGGTAACTAGTTTCGGTAACGACCTTTGTTAAACGCCCGTTACAATTACGTGTTATCAGTAACGGGCATCCGCCCGTTACCTTTCTTGGCTTATTTGTAACGCTTGATCGGTAACGGGCGTTTTGCCCATTACCAATGGCTATCCGCGCCCGTTACCAATGTCTGTTTTTCACGTAGTGCCTCTTATTGTCCTTGTCTTTCTATATGTCTCTTCATATGTATATGCTTTTCAAAACCTTAGATGCAACCTTTGTATATCTCTCTATATAATAATGTTGGGAATCAGCTAAAAAATCGCCACCCTCAGAATCTTCCAAGAAGACACGCGTCATCAGAATAATCAGCAAACAGGAAGTTCCAAGAAGTTCCGGAGTTTCACGGATCTTTGAATATAACAAGGATCGTTGTTTTTTATGATTAAAGAAAGATTTCCTACAAGTAAAGTAATCTGATAAGATGGTTTTTTATATATACACATGATACTGACCCTCGGAATTCCTAAGAAACTAGGATTCCTTTCATTCCTATGTACTTTGTGTAATGTTCAGGAAACAGGGAGTTCCGGGGAAACTTCTCTACTCCGAAGTTGTCATGAAAAAGCAACAGAATGGCATGAGAGGACAGAGTCCCTTTCCGAGGCTGATGATTGAAGATTCCTGAAGATCATAAGGATATTCAGGAAAGCCGAAGCTGACTCAGTCAATGGCGTATTTGAGAAGACACAAAGAAATGTGAGAAGCTTGGCTACGCAAGAAGAAAGAAGCTGGAACACGCTAGGGTATGTTTGTAATTTAGATAAGATCTCCGTGATTTCCGCAGACGAATGTACCCTCAGGATTTCCTTCTATATACATCATTGTTAAGGGTAGAATTGGAATGTAAAAGTGACCCTCAGGCACTATAAAAGGAGCCCCCAAGCCTCCATGTAAAGCAGTCACCTTTTTCAGAGAGAGACACCGTTTGGCAGTTCTACTTTCACTTTACTGTCTAGGGATTTCGGAATTCCCAACATTGGCGCCCACCGTGTTCTTAGCCGTTAGAAACCGACGATGGCACCACCAAAGAAAAACAAGAAACCCACTACGCAAGATCCTGAGAGCGAAGACAACCAAGAAAACACAGAGCAAGGTCTTGACCTTCACCCCAAGGCCAACACCACACAGGATCCAGAGAAAGTCCAAGACTTGCAAAGCAACAGAAACGAGAAAGCCAAAGAACCAGAAGAAATACCGGAAGCTAGCAATGAGAACAATGAACACGAAGTACCAGATGAAGAGCTAGAGGTCGTGTTGAAACAGGTCCAAACTCTGAAAAGACGGAAAGAAAAGTTAGCCATGCAGCTCAAGGCAAAAAAGCAAGCCACCGAGAAACTGCAGAAGCTAGAACAAGCGAAAAGAGAGATAATGCAGCTACAGAAAGAGCTTGACGACATGGCCGAGACAAAGAACAATTCTTTATGGCGAATCACACCAGATACAAATTCTGCAACCAAAAACCAGCCAATCAAGCAAAACTTCATCTTTACAGAAAACCTAGAGCACACAAACAATGGGATTGCCCAGTTCAACGACTTAAACTCTCCGCTCTCCGTAGGCCTCCAAACAGCTCCATGGCTATCAAAGTACAAGCCAGTCTCACTTCCAAAATTCAATGGTTTGGGCAACTCTAAACAATTCCTCATGAGTTATGAAGCTGCGGTAGCTTCGGCAGGAGGAGATGATGTAGCTGTGGCAAAATCTTTCATCATCGCATGCGAAGGCCCGGTACTGAATTGGTACTCACTTTTACCACCTCACTCGGTGTACAGCTGGCTAGACCTAAAAGCCAAATTCCTGCAAGTTTTCCAAGCTTTTCATCATACTACCACAAAAATAGCACATCTATATCAATATAAACAAAGAGACAAGGAACCACTTGCAGAATTCGTAAGAAGATTCATGCAATTGAAGTCTCAAACTCCAGATGCTGATGACAAAGCAACAATCTCTGCTCTCATAAGTGGTTTGACTTCGGGGCAAACAGCCGGTCACTTCTCTAGGTTGGATCCTAAATCCATGGATGAGTTGTTTGAAGAATTGGAAAAATATTACAAATCCGATGAAGATCTCAGAAGAAGAGTGGCCGAAAGATATCAACAAAGGCAATCCCAGAAAGGCAACAACTGGACTAGACATCAACCCATCATGAATGTGCAAGATAACACACCAAATAACACAACTCAAACCCAGGATTATCACAACCAAAACAGCTAACGAGGTGGCCATTCCTCAAGAGGAAGAGGAAGAGGGCGAGGTAGAGCACCTCCGAAGCTACAAAACCCTGACAGCAGAGATCCACACTTCCAATGTGTATATCATGGCAGGGGTCATAGCACCGAGGCATGCCCAGAAACCAAAAAGAATTTCCAAAGAATTCAAGACCAGCAGCGCGTAGCCCAGATAACGGCCGTGCAACCCAAGCCAGTACAGCATACCTTTGGGCATCACCAACCTTTCCCTCAAACCCAGTCTTTCATCCAACCACAACAAATAGGCTGGCAACCTTCACCACAATTTTATCCACAAACCCAATTTTCACAGCCGCAACCATCGCAGCAATTTTTCCACCAATCCAAAATTCCCCAAAGCCAGGCTTCACAGCAAGTCTTTCCGCAAACTCAAGCCATACAAGTCATTGAGCAAGTTCAGCCACTTCAAGTAAAAGAAGCCTTACCACCACCACCACCAGCCCAAACACCAAAGATCGAAGCAAGTAACTCCCAAAACAGCTCAAGAGCTTTGCCCAGCTTCGGGATGATCATGCTAATAACTGGAGGATCGTCCATGGAATTTGATACCAAGAGAGAAAGAAATGACTGTTTCAGACAAATCAATGTAATCATTGATGATGATCGAGTAGCAAGGCCAGAATGGGCAAAAGTCCCAATAACTTTCACTGAGGAAGTTTCAAGTTGAAATCCACTTGCCACAATGATGCGATGGTCATTGATGTCAACATTGCCAGATGGATCATAGGAAAAGTCTTGATATACAATGGAAGTTCAGTGGACATCATTTTCACCAGCACCTTTCAACGAATCAACCTCGCCCCTCACATGCTAGCACCACCAGAAAAGCCACTACTTGGTTTTGGAGGGTAACCAGTCAGATCCAACGGAAAGATCTCCTTACCAGTATCATTTGGAAACTTGGATAATGCAAGAACAGAGCACATCATGTTCGACATTGTCGACATGTACTATCCATACAATGCTATCTTCCAGAGAGGATTCATCAATAAGTTCGATGCTGTATTCAGACAACTTTTTCTATGTATGAAAATCCCAGCTCCTTATGGCATGATCACAATTTTCAGTGACCAGAACGAGGCAAGAAGAATCGAAGGAGGTAACACACCTGGACAAAAGAATGTTCATCATCTGGCAAATGAGGAAGAAAAGGAACAACCCTACACCGAAGCCAAAAGAGATAAGGAAAAGGTCGAAATAAGTGCAGATGGGGAAACAAAGAAAGTGTTCTTGGATGGCATGCCAGACAGAGTGTTGACGGTGGAAATTCACCATTTCCAACCCTCAATATTCTCACATAAGTGGAGGCATATGCATTATTTACTAGCATTTAGGTTTGAATAATGTAGTTCCACTTGTCCTTGGAGATTATTTGTATGTAGGTGATTTACCCCTTAAAAGAGATGGAAACTCCACTCCTATCAAGAAACCATGCCAACTCAGCTGAGGAGGTGGCTGCCACCAAAGGAAACATGGCAAGACACGTCATCGATCCAGGGGAGGCACTCACCGACGAATCAGAGGACGCCACATGGACTTCACATGGATCAAAGGGCCCACCTCAGATACCAAATTAAGCCATGCACCGGGGATGGATCAGAGGGCCCACAAGGCAGTCAACCAGAGGAAGAACACCAGGTGGGGCCGCCCTAGGGGGTCGGCCGATCCTAGGATCGGACGAACCGCCTTAGTGGTGTCCCATCTTCGCCTTCCACGTGGTTGCTCCTCATTGGTCACTTGCTGCAGTCCCGGGTGTTTAGGGGCCATTTGGGCGTCCGAGCAAGCCTTGTCCTCCCCTATAAATAGGAGGGGAGGGGCTCCCATTTCTCACACACCACTCTCTCATTCTCCTCTCACTTTTAGTTTCCAAGGCTAGGGGGTAGGCTAGAGTAGCTCTTCATTAGGTTCCAAGTCCTCTTGGAAGTTTAGGTATGAGTTTTCTTTTATCTTTATTTCTTTGTATGACTTTGATCTACTTCAGTTATTCAGCTATTTCATATAAAGTCATGGTAGATCATATTCTTGATGTGTTCTTAAGTTCATCCTCTGTTCATCATTTAGAGGCTTGTGTTCTTCATGAACACTACCTTTTGATCCACTTGAAGGATGATAAACTCCTTCCTTCTGTGTTTGTTCATAAGTTAGAGGCTCGTGTTCTTCACGAACACGACCCTTTGATCTTGTTGATTAGACATAAGAGAGTTCATATCTGCTCGTATGTCTAGCCTTAGTTGATCTTGTTAGATAGCATGAGAGTGTTGCATGGGGTCTGTGTTCAAGCTACGGTACTCGGTCTAGTTGACCAGTCTTCTGGTGGCTCTCACCGTGGGTCACAATAGCCCGGGCCGGGTGAAGTCTAGCAGCAACGTAGGCATGGTGCCTGGGTTGTTTGGCTACAATAGTTATGAGCATACCCCCCGTAATGAGAGGTCGGTCCTCAGGTGGTGACAGCCCTGTTGGATCCTAGGGCAACCTCCGCGTTGGGGTACCTGCTGTAGGAGTCTAAAGTCTAGTTTCGCAGAGTGCTGGTCGTCGTGGGCTAGCTCCCCATTTGTACTTGGGTGCTGAACCATGTTTCCCTCATGCAATACTCATGCCTATCTCTTGTATATTCTAGCTTTGTATGTTTAGTACATTAGAACCTAGAGCTAACTCGTATGTTCCCCCTAAGCCGTAGTGTGCTAGAGTAGAGGTAGATTTGAGGTGTGTGTGTCACACTACCCCTATTATCTTTTATCTTACCCCTGCCTTTGAGTGTGTTTTCCCTATATCTATCTCTTGGTTTACATTCAGAGCAAAAGCATAAGTCTAAGATATCCGCCATTGCCTTCCTTGGATTCGATACCCTTGGAATACTCTCTTTCCTTGGGGAAATGCTACAATGGTTTATCTGTGCACTTGCGGATTCGTTTATGATCGTTTAGATTAACCTATGGCAAGTCTCGATGTTCGCGCTAACTGCGCCATTAGTTGTGACATTGGGAAATGCCAACAAGCATTTCTAGCGCTGATGCTAAGGATGGATTTCCAATCTGTTCTTAAGTGATCGACGTTTAGAAATGTCAACAAGCATTTCTGGCGCCGTTGCCGGGGAAGGCACAGGATTATCATGACTATGCTTTGCATCTGTTTATAAACTCTGAGTAGGTTAGGACAACCCTCAATGCAGGCTAACCTTGATTGTCTTCTTTTATCTTTGGATAATGAAGATAGGTAGTGTATGACTGGTTTCGACCTACCGGGGAATTTTACTGAAGATCCCGAGTCACTTGTGAGGAAAGCTCGAATTCATTTCGGGTCACCTCATCGTACTCGTCCGGAGGACGAACCAGCTTCCTTCGTACCATCCACGTCCAACGCTATGGCCCAGAAGACACTTCGTGAGTACTCAGCTCCTTCTGCTGACCAGGTGCTGCAAGGCCCTGAGGTGGCAATGGGGACTGAAAATTTCGAGATCAAGACTGGTTTAATCACGATGGTACAGGCTAGCCCATTCTGTGGCAAGCCAAATGAGGATGCCAATGCTCATCTGTAGCAATTCCTAGAGCTGTGCAGCACTTTCGTCATCAGGGGTGCAAATATGGATGCTGTTCGTTTACGGTTATTTCCATTCTCCCTCTTGGGAAAGGCTAAGCAATGGTTCTACGCGAACCGGGAATCTATTGACACTTGGAGCAAGTGTTCATAGGCATTTCTCAAGAAGTTCTTCCCATTGGGTAAAACTAATGCTCTTCGTGGAAGGATTTTTGGTTTTTAGCAAGCAGCAAGTGAATCTATTACAGAGGCTTGGGAGAGGCTTCAAGAGTGTGTCCTGGCCTGTCCTCATCATGGGATGGAAGATTGGCTCATTCTTCAAAGTTTCTATAATGGGTTGATTCCGACAGCCCGAGGCCATATTGATGCTGCTGCTCAAGGAGCATTCTTCTCACTCACTGTTGATAATGCTAAATTACTCATGGAGAAGATGGTCTCCAACCAAGGGTGGAGTGATGAAAGACTCCAACCACAACCGAGGGGTACTCATACTGTCAAGGAAGCAGACATGATTACTGCCAAGATAGATCTTATTATGAAGAGATTGGATGACTACACCACGAGAAGGCTGCCATGGCCACTACTTCTTTGCCTATGGACTCTCACATGACCTGTGAAGTCTGTGGCAACACTGGGCACTCAGGCAACTATTGTCCGGAGACTCAGGAGGAAGTGATGTACATGAATGGCAATAACAATGGTTATCGTCCATCTCAATAAGGAGGCCAATCGTGGAATCAACAACGCCCTTACTATCAAGGAGGTAACCATGGTAATTCTTACAATCCTAACCAACCTTCCTTTAGAGGTCTTGTTTTTGGGCAAGCTAAGATTAATGAAGGTATTAACAAGAAGCTAGCTGCCCTTGATAAAACTGTGGAAAGCCTCAATGTTAAGCTTGATAGTTTTTCTTCTGCCCAGAAGAGTCAACTGAGTTTCAACAAAATGTTAGAAACCCAGTTGGCTCAACTGGCTGCTTTGGTTCCATCTCCTGATAACTGGAGGATCCTGGGGCAACCCGTATCTTCTTGTGAAAATGTTAGTGTAGTGTCAACCAGGTGGGGTAAGCCACCTAGGAAGACACGTGCCTCTGACGATGCAGCAAAGCCCATTCAACAAATTCTTGATCCCTGGGAGGAATCAGCAGTGGTGCACAAGAAAGATCCAGGCTACCCAACTATCACGTGCACAATCTATTACAAAAAGATCAGGCACGCTCTTTGTGACCTTGGTGCGAGTGTTAATCTCATGTCCAAGGCCATGTTCGAGCAACTGGGACATCCAGCTCTCTCTCCAACAACACGGACTATCCAACTCGCCGATTCAACGATCTGATACCCAGAAGGAATTGCTGAGAGTTTATTGGTTAAGGTCAAGAGCTCTTATGTCTTCGCGGATTTCGTGGTCCTTGACATGGATGACGAGGGAGGAATGCCGCTCATCCTTGGGCGACCATTTCTCAATGATGTCCGAGCTAGAATCAATGTGGGTTCCGGTATCATCCATTTCCGCATTGGGGAGAGGAACTTGAAGTTCAAGTTTCAGGACAGGGAAGAGCAATGCTATTTGGTGCAAGATAGTGTTGAGCAGTTTGGGGGAAGGACGGAGCCTTCACCCCCAAGGAAGAAATCTCCGTCAAAGAGGTTAAGGAAAATTCGGAAAGAATGGCGGAAGATTGAGATGGCACCAACCTCTACTTCTCAGGAGTGGGGTGCTGAATGGCACTAATCACTGAGAAGAGTCCAACTCGTCGGACTAAAAATGATGGGTCCTTTCTACCAAAAAGGTTAAAGCTGGTATTTAACTCATATTTCCCTTTCAAAAATTTTATTTCCAAAATTGCATATTTGATTTTCCGAAACTCTGCATTTGCATGCTAGATTTATCTAGCCCTTTTCCCTTTTCCAAATAAAATTTCTGAAAATAATTTCTGAGTTTGAAAACCATAGAAAATTCATTTGGGAAATTTCTGGAGTAAACTTTGGCTGGTGCACCTTGGCATATCTTCATAGAGCCGTTGGTGGCACACCTGCAAAAGGGGACCAACACCGGGCCCACCACCGGGCCGACCGAACCAGGGTTCGGCCGAACCCTCGTAACGGTCATGTGGGCCCAGCTTTGGCCAACGGCTCCTCGCTGTTGCCCAACGGCTATCCCGCGGTGTGCTGCCCCTTTGCTCTATAAATTGGACCCGAGAGGGGGTGTTCTTCACCCATGCAACTCATTTCATTCACACTCCCCTCTCTACTCCTTGCTCTCTTGGTTTTCTTGGATTTCTTGCTCAAGATTGGATCATCAAGTGGTCTCTCTAGTGTGTTGCTGAAAATATTGTTGTTGGTGGAGCAAACTCGGTAAGAACTTCATTCGATTTTACTAACCCATCACCGAGTTGCTCTTGTTATTGTTGTGCTAGCATGAATTGGGCGGCGAACACTCTCCGGAGGGTGACACACTCACGCTCCCGTTCGCGAGCAAGCACGAGTGCATCCACCCCCGTCGAGCCGATGGATTATGAAGAAGAGCAAGAAGAGCAAGCCGAGCCACAAGTCGCGGAGGAGGTCGTCGACGACACCCCCTACCTCAGCTTGCGGGGCGCTCGAGAGGAGCAAGCCTATGCTCTCCTGAAGGACCGAGTCTTCGGCCACACCAGGGACTTTGACCCGACTCTCATGGAGAAGACAGGTATGAATCTCGAGTTCGTTTCCATTTGGCATGCTCTTGGTTGGGAGGAGTTTGCGCCAGTTACAGAGCTTGGCTCTCAGCCCCTCACCATCCAGTTTCTTTGCTCTCTTACCGAGACCCCGGATGGTGTTGAGTTTCGTCTTTTCGGGACAGATTATCGTCTTTCTTGGAAGGATCTTAGTCGTCTTCTTGGTTTTAGTCCTCGTTGTGCTGTCTCTTTGAAGCGAGCTTGTGAGGGTTATGTTCGGGAATCTTTCTGGGCAGATATCTCTGGTCTTGTTTACAGTGGCAAGTTTGTACCTTGGTGCAACGATATTGTGCATCCCACTCTCCGCCTGTGGCACAAGTGGCTCGCCATTACTCTCTTTCCATGAGAGGATGTTCGGCCCGTGCGCAGCGATGAGATGATGCTATTATACGCCGCTGTCAACCAGATCACGGTCTCTCCCGTTAAAGCAATGATTCGGCAGTGGATGACGAATTTTAAGATGATAGGTCCTATTGAGTGTACGGCTTTGGTGACTCGTATTGCTCTCAAACTCGGGGTTCTTAGCGGGAATCCCGTACCCTTCATCGGGACGCCCCGAGTTCTCATTGATGAGGCATACTTGATCCAGGGGCATATACTCAAGAGGGGCCCAAATGATTCTTTGACTTTCTTTTTTCGGGGCTATGCAAACCAAATCCCGTTACCTAACCCGGGGTTTGGATTGTATAACTCGGAGTCACTAACCATTCCCCTTGTTACACAAGAGGAAAGCCGTCGTGCTAGTGTTTCGGGTAGGTCCACCAGGAGTGCGGCGAAGAGAGCACACATGCAGCAGCAGCAGTCACAGCCGACACCACCACCACAACCTCAGCCATAGCCTGTTACACCACCGGTGGCAGGAGGGGCCCCTGCGGGGTACATGTCCGGGGTTACCCCTGGATATGCACTTGGTTGGGACCAGCCCACCTACCAGCCGAGTGCGAGTGGCACGGCTTGGGCGGACGCGACCAGAGCTCAGTGGGCCACACCCGCTAGTTCCAGCTCCGGTGGTCCACCTCCGTCTTCATCCTTCCGACGACACTCTTCAGCCTCTGCACGCGATGCTCAGCTCGCACAGCAGATGGGAGAGCTCACCGTCCAGGTCACGGGATTGGAGGAGACGCTGAACACCCACGTCGAGTCTACCTCTGCGTGGCAGCGTCAGGCTGGTGAGAGGATAGCAGCCATGCAGCAAGATCAGCGGCAGTACATGGATGCGCAGAGGGCTTATTACGTGAGTTAGGGTTTCTTCTACCCTCCTCCGCAGTGAGCCTGAAGCTAGCTTGGGGGAGGACCCCCATCCTGAGGTAGCTTGTATCTTCCTGCATTTACAGAATATCCTATAAATGAAAATCCAAAAAAAAATCTGCAAAATAAAAAGACCAAAAATATTTATTTGCTTTCATCATTTGCTTAGTTTGGTTTGATATGCTTAGTAAGAATGCTTTGCCTCTATGGTTGAAATGATGAATAGTTGCTCTGTTTATTCTCCTCGTATGTCTTGCTTACAACTTTGTATCCTATCTAAGTTTTGAGTTTGTTGGCTTGTATGTTCAAACCTTAGCTTGAAAACTGTGGGTAGCAGAAAGCATGATCCTTGCCTAAGTTGTTGTGAGACATGATATGGTATAATAGAGTGCTATGATCTTGTGCTTAGTGATGCTTGACATCCGGAGTTTTTCCTTTTTGAAAAAAATCAAAACATGATGAGTTCGTCAATGATGAGAATTTCCCATCCAAGGCCATATGTAGATTCTAGTTCTTAACCTCCACATATGCAGCTTGTTCTCTCATTGAGTTTTGTCAAATTGTTGTGACCTTTGTTAGAACTCATACTCCCCTGATCAAGATCACGTACACGTTCATACTAAACTTCTATACTGGAAGTTAAGCATTCATCATTTACTCCATACTGCTTATGCATTCTTCCGCAAATAAAACTCTACGTATCTTTGCATCATTCATCCCTCTCCAAATATCTCTAGTAGAGACAAAGGTCTAGCTAAAAAAAAGAGAGAAAAGCATGCTCAAAAGCATGGCAAAAATAAATAAAGAGAGCTAGCCTAAGTCTCGGAAAAATTTCAAAGGAGAAAAAGGGATTGATATGTGCAAGAAAAAGAGTTCCACCATATAGATGGTAATAACTAGTACCTACTCCGGGGCTAGTGTCCACCTTACCATCAATCCCTCATTTCCTCATATAAAACATGGCAATATCTAGCACCCATTTCCGGGCCTAGTATCCACCTTGCCGTGCTCATATCCATCACACGGATATGCACATCTTGATCAGGATGTATGTTTGTTTCTTCCAAGGATCCGGTTTTTGACTTAGCAAAACATGAGAGACAAGTATGCCACATCTTCCCTACCTACAGCTCCACATAAAGCCTATTAGGAGTAGGATGTGAAGAAAGGCAACATTGATGCCTTGGTGAGGAATCATAAACCTTTGAGCGATCCGAGAGTATCATTTGAGGAACTCTGATTTTTTCTTTTGAAAAATTTGCAAAATCTCCGGATTGTTAAGCTGATCAAGGTATGAGTGATTATGCGTTCTCTATATAACCATTCTGTCTCTCAACTGCCCAAGGCAGGTGAAGCTATATGTCCCACGTATCAGGCGAAAGGTAAGAACATTGTCAACTTGTTCAACTCTTGGAAGAGTACTTTGCTGTATGTTTGCCATAAGTTGAGAATACAACATTGTAGCAACTCCTGATCAACCAACCTAAGTCTCTAATGTCTTGCTTCGAGACGAGCAAGAGGTTAGCTTGGGGGAGTTTGTTGACGGTGGAAATTCACCATTTCCAACCCTCAATATTCTCACATAAATGGAGGCATATGCATTATTTACTAGCATTTAGGTTTGAATAATGTAGTTCCACTTGTCCTTGGAGATTATTTGTATGTAGGTGATTTACCCCTTAAAAGAGATGGAAACTCCACTCCTATGAAGAAACCATGCCAACTCAGCTGAGGAGATGGTGCCTGGGTTGTTTGGCTACGATAGTTATGAGAATACCCCCCGTAACGAGAGGTCGGTCCTCAGGTGGTGACAGCCCTGTTGGATCCTAGGGCAACCTCCGCGTTGGGGTACCTGTTGTAGGAGTCTAAAGTCTAGTTTCGCAGAGTGCTGGTCGTCACGGGCTAGCTCCCCGTTTGTACCTGGGTGCTGAACCATGTTTCCCTCATGTAATACTCATGCCTATCTCTTGTATCTTCTAGCTTTGTATGTTTAGTACATTAGAACCTAGAGCTAACTCGTATGTTCCCCCTAAGCCGTAGTGTGCTAGAGTAGAGGTAGATTTGAGGTGTGTGTGTCACACTACCCCTATTATCTTTTATCTTACCCCTGCCTTTGAGTGTGTTTTCCCTATATCTATCTCTTGGTTTACATTCAGAGCAAAAGCATAAGTCTAAGATATCCGGCATTGCCTTCCTTGGATTCGATACCCTTGGAATACGCTCTTTCCTTGGGGAAATGCTACAATGGTTTATCTGTGCGCTTGCGGATTCGTTCATGATCGTTTAGATTAACCTATGGCAAGTCTCGATGTTCACGCTAACTGCGCCATTAGTTGTGACATTGGGAAATGCCAACAAGCATTTCTAGCACTGACGCTAAGGATGGATTTCCAATCTATTCTTAAGTGATCGACGTTTAGAAATGTCAACACAGAGCAGTAAGAATTGGGGCAGATCTCAGTTCTCAAGAAAAAGAAGAGCTGATTTGTTTCTTGAACCAAAAAGAGGATGTCTTCGCCTGGTCAGTGAAGGATCTCTAGGGTGTTGATAGGGATATCATCGAGCACATACTTGACACAGATGATAGAATCCATCCGAAGAAACAAAAACTCAGGAAAATGTCTTAGGAAAAGGTAAAAGTTGTCGAGGCAGAAGTCCAAAGACTACAAGATGCCAAAGTCATCAGAGAGGTAATCTACCCAGTATGGTTAGCCAACACGGTGCCAGTCAAGAAAAAGAATGGAAGATGGAGAATGTGTGTAGATTTCACAGCCTGTAAGAAAGATGATTACCCACTAGAAAGGGTAGATAGAGTAGTGGACGACGCTGCAAACAATGAAATGCTATCACTCCTGGATATGTTTTCCGGATATCACCAAGTCAGGGTGAGAAGAAGATGAGGAGAAAACCAGCTTCGTAACTCCATTCGGAACATATTGTTTTGTGAGAATGCCAGAGGGGCTCAAAAATGCAGGATCTACATTCTCGAGGATGATAGCAATCGTGCTACATTATCAACTTCGGAGAAACATCTTAGCATATGTCGATGACATCATCATTAAAAGCATAAGAAGATGTGATCACATCAGAGATCTAGCTGAAACTTTCGCAAACCTAAGAGCAGCAAATCTCAAACTGAATCCAAAGAAATGTGTGTTTGGTATTCAGAAAGGAAAGGTATTAGGATGTCTTGTGTCAACAAAACGCATCAAAGCCAATCCTGACAAAATCAAAGCAATCATAGAAATGCAAGAACCAGCTTCGGTCAAAGATATACAAAAATTGACAAGAAGAGTGGCAGCATTAAACAGATTCATTCCCAGGGCGGTAGAAAGAAGCTTGCCATTTTTTCAACTTCTCTGAAGTTCCAAAAACTTCTAGTTGAGCGAAGCTCAGAGTCAAGCATTCAAGGATCTTAAGGAATATCTGACAAACATGAGAAAACTATGCCCGCCAGAGCCAAAGTCACCTCTCCTATTATACCTGGCAGCTTCTGACTCAGCTGTAAGCGTTGTCCTCGTTCAGGAGAAAGAAGAAAACAGGAAATTAAGGCAAGTTCCAGTCTACTTCGCCTCTGAAGCTCTCTTGGGATCAAAATTGTTCTACTCAGAACTAGAGAAAATTGCCTATGCAGTTGTCATGGCAGCAAGAAAACTCAGGCACTACTTCGAAGGGCATCAAATCCGTGTTATTACGAATCAGCCACTAAATGATCTTTTCACAAACAAAGATGCAACCGGGAGAATTGCGAAATGGGCCGCGGAGTTGTCCGGATATGTAGTGGATTTCGAAAGAAGGAGTGCAATAAAATCTCAAGTCCTAGCTGATTTTGTTGTGGACTGGACTTCACCAACAATGGAAAGCAACAGCTGTGAACAAGTACCATGAATAATCTACTATGACGGGGCATGGTGCGGAAAAGGTGTGGGAATTTCAGCAATAGTTACATCACCCTCGGGTATAAAAAAAGATACGCAGCAAGACTATACTTTCCAGATGAAGCTATTTCCACCAACAACACCACAGAATACGAAGCCTTGTTGCTGGTACTCAAAAAAATGAAGGCTCTAGGTCAGCAGACATTCATCATCAGATCAGATTCCAAAGTGGTCCAAGAACATGTCGAGAAAGAAAGTGAAGCAAGAAATCCGGAACTTATCAAGTATCTGAAAAAAGTCAGAGAAATGGAGAAATATTTCAAGGGATACACTGTGCAACACATCCCAAGGGCTGAAAATGACGAGGCAGACAAGTAAGCAAAAGCCGCAGCTCAGAACCAGCCTCTACCTCCAGATGTTTTCTTCGAAATCATCACCTCCCCTTCAGTAAAAGAGCAAGAGGAGAGAATGGTGAATATCATAAAGCCATTCGATTGGAGAGCATAGATCATGGCATTCCTAAGAAATCATTATGAACCCACCGATGAAATCGAATTGAACATACTCAAACAAAGGGCAAGGGGCTACGCTATAGGAGACGGAGAGTTGTACAAATCAGGGGTTTCCGAACCATGGCTAAGGTGCATCACTTCCGAGAAAGGGAAAGAACTTCTTGCAAAAATTCATAGTGGATTCTGCAGAGCCCATATTGGCACAAGGGCGCTTGCAGGAAAAGCAATAAAGTAAGGATTCTACTGGCCATCCATGATTGTGGATGCAAAAAAGCTGGTTCAAGAATGTGAAGCATGTCAAAAAACCACCAGACAGCAGAAAACACCTTCGCTTCCAATTCAACTCATTTCACCATCATGGCCATTACAAAGATGGGGAATGGATCTAGTAGGACCATTACCCACAGCACAAGGCAATTGCAAATTCGCAGCAGTTGCTATCGACTATTTCACCAAATGGGTTGAGGCAAAGCCATTAGCAAACATCACTCCTGCAACCGTACAGAAATTCTTCTGGCAAAACATAATCTGTAGATTTGGAGTTCCAAGAGAACTCACCGTAGACAATGGGAAGCAATTTGACTGCTACACCTTCAAGGAATTTTGCAGAACCATAGGCACTCATGTCAAGTTTTCATCAGTTTACCACCCTCAATCAAACGGAGCAGTAGAAAGGGCAAACAGAATCATATTCACAGGTGTCAAGAAGTGCTTGTTTGATCAAAAGAAGGGCAAGTGGGTAGATGAATTACCAAGGGTCATCTAGTCTCACAATACAACTACTTCAAGAGCCACGGGGTTCTCGCCTTTTCGCTTATTATATGGAACCGAAGCCATGACACCAGATGAAATAAAAAATGGAAGTCTGAGAGCCATCAGAAAATCCGAAGATTCTGAGGAAACTGAAAAATTAGAGAAAGATATGATCGAACTAGATATTCTTGAAGCCGCTCAGAACTTGGAAAAATATCAGCAAGAAACTAGGAAGTGGAAATACAAGAAAATTGTAAGGAATGAAATCAAGGTCGGGGACCTGGTTATCAAAAGAAAGAAGGATTGGGAAAATCTGGGAAAATTACAAGAAACTTGGGAAGGCCCATACATAGTGAAAGAGAGCAACAGGTCGGGTTCTTTCTGCTTAACTGATGAGCTGGGAATGGAGCAGCCACATTCATGGAATGTGGACAGCTTAAAAAGGTACTACCCGTAAGAAAAGATAGAACTAGGAGTTTAGTCAAATCTTAGGATAAGTTAAGAAAAATGTAAAAAAACCTCGGCCTGTGAGTCAATAAACAGCGTCGAGGGAAAAAAGAACTTTACTTTTCCTGCATTTTTACTTTTACCTAAAGGGACCGTACTCTTTTCCTTGCAAGGGGAACTCCATCATGGAGGCAAGGTTTTTAATGAGGCGGGTCTCGTGTAAATTTTTTTTCTGTCATTAATGAAAGAGAAGTTTCCCCTAAATATTTTTCTCATGTCGTCACTCTCGCAAAATCAAAACAACCGAAGGCCGAGGGCAACTGAAGGTTGCGGCCATATTCCAAAAAGTGTGATTAACCATGAAAATCACGAAGGCCGAGGGTAACTAAAGGTTGCGGCCATATTCCAGAAAGTGTGATTAACCATGAAAATCATGAAGGCCGAGGGCAACTGAAGGTTGCGGCCATGTTCCAGAAAGTATGATTAACCATGAAAATCACGAAGGCCGAGGGCAACTGAAGGTTGCGGCCATATTCCAGAAAGTGTGATTAACCATGAAAATCACGAAGGCCGAGGGCAACTGAAGGTTGTGGCCATGTTCCAGAAAGTGTGATTAACCTTGAAAATCACGAAGGCCAAGGGCAACTGAAGGTTGTGGCCATGTTCCAGAAAAGTGATTAACCACCAAAATCACAAGGGCCCAAGATAACAAAGGGTGCGGCCCTATTACAGACTATCATTTCTAGTTTTTACTGAAAGGCTATGGAATATATTCCACCTTTCACAAATCTTCATTACAGCACACTCCTATGCAATTCACATTCATAAAGAATTTCTCATTATAGAAACACACTTCACAGCACGCGTTGAAGGCAACCAAGAGTTGCCATATCAACATCGATTTCGATTAAAAATACTTAAGTCCATAAAACTCGGAGAATGTTTTATCGACTTATAGTCCCTTTTTCAAAAAAGTTTGCTGAAATCTCTGAAGCAAGCTACAAAGACACAGGATCTTCCAATGAAAATGATGCGTTCTCACGCTACAAAATGCAAGCTAGGGAGGGTGACATTTTTTGCAAAAACAGTTTTTCGAATTGCTTTTTCATACCGCGAGGGGCATCATTTCATTACAACAGGTTCATACAATAACAAATATCAAAGTAAATTACAAAGGAAGCTCAAGCACATGACCAAGCTTAGAGCCTCGCTGTTCAGCAATATCACAAACATACGCAAAGTAATCTTCCATGGCTAAGGGGCTCCGTCTTCACGGAACATACAACATCTGCGTCCACCCTCGATATAGCGAAGTCATCTCGTGAGGAAAAAAACCAACCCAAAGGAAAGATGTGCATCAAAAAGTATTCACAACAAAAGATCCAAAAATCTCTGAAAGAGCTTTCAGGATGAGCTTCTTTATACAAACGCCAAGAAGCACCACTGGCCATGACTCGTTCATGATACATACGGATCGGAATAACATCCTGCGCAGGCCCCGCTTCAAGGACCTGCGCAGGAATAATGTGTCACATGTTTTTATCTACACCACAAATGTTTAAAGTTAATTCTAACACATCTCAATCCTAAACCTGATCTCCACTAGTCGGCACCTCGCTAGGTTCAGCAACACCTTCGCCTTCCGCCTTCTCCACACCAGTCTCTTCAGCACCATCCTTGGGATCAATCTCCAATTCCACCCGCAGTTCCTCTTGCGCTTCATCTTCCAAAATCTAAAAAAAAGGGAGGAGAGGAACTTTAGTAACCAAGACATGGCATGCACAAAGAAAAAGAGCTAAACAGCATGCGAGGTTGACAAAAAGAGAAGTTACCTTAGCAAGCTTCGCGCGAGCTATTTCCTTAGCAAATTCCTTGCCCCCCAGCCATCTAGAACTTCCTGACAAGGATCTTCTTGATATTCTTCACGTCTTCATTTGCACGAATCAGTGACACGCTAGACGCATAATGAAACTCAAGTCCAGAAGAACAAAACTTTCCAAGATCAACGCAATCCTTAATCTCCAGAAGTTTCAGAAGACTATCAGAACAGAATGCAGCAGCAAAATCACTAGCGGAGCCAATCAACTCAGGAAGACTTTCAAAATCCTCTACAAGCCAGTTAATAATCACCTGAGAATCCTCCGTATCTGGAAAAGGACCGAGTTTAGCACCATATTCCCCAAGAGCTTCACTGTACTTCTCAAACAAAAAATCAAAGTTCTTTTTTATCTGCTTTGCTCCATCACTCATATGCTTAACCCTATCAGCAAGATCTTTTTCCAAGGAAATAATTCTAAGATCCTTCTCCCCATTAGCCTTAGCAAGATCAGCGTTCTGTTTCATGGCTTCGGCGTTCTTGGCTTTAAGATCCAAAATTTAGTTCGCATCGCGTTCAACAGTCCCGCGAAGTTCTTTAAGAATTTTCAAATAATTAGCATGAGACTGTTGAAGCTTCGCATACTCAATCTCCAGACCTTTGTAAGCATCATTAGCATGTTTCTTTCCTTCCTTAGCAATATCTACCATCTCTATCAAAGTTTTGTGCATGATCTCAAGTTCCTGAGAAACTTTCTTGGAAGAAGATAAATCTTGCTCGAGGTTAAGAATTTTGCCATGTAGCTCCAGAGCATAATTCTTGTCAGCTTGGGTTTTCTCAGAATAAATTTTCCTAGCAATCACATATTTCAAGCCAAGCGTTGTGCTGATCACTGACAAATCCCTCGCGGGAAGTTTTCGCAAAGCATCCTCAAAAACTATGAGCAACAAAAGGTATAGTCAGCAAAAACAAAGATCAAATAAAAAGAAAGCAAACAGAAGCCGAAGCCCACATACCTGCAGGATCAAAATAGTTTCCCACATCCTTATGCACTGATTTCACAATTGCATGAGCATCATCCTGAACAGTGTCCATCCGAGAATCTGGAATTTTCTCTAGATCCTGACTAGAGAACGAGGGTTTCTTCAGAGCCTCGCCCCCAGATGAGCTTGCGAAGGCAGCAAGTGATCCTGGAGTATGCCATAGCATATCAAAGCTATAAGGATCATCATCCCGCCCAATCCCAGCACCACCAACAAAGGGCAACTTACCCTTCAGACTTGTCCCAAAAGTTTGGTAATATCTGTAGGTTTCAGGAGGAACACCCTCGCTCACAGGAACATCTTGCCGACCTTGAATGAGAAGTGGAAAGTCAAAAGGAGGACCTCGCTGCACGGTTTTTTCAAGATCAGCGATGAATTTAGGAGAAGCATCGTCATCACCAGTCTTATCTTCCAAGAGCACGATCTCCTTTTCCAAAGTCTTGGAGACCTCAGAAGTCTTGGATTCACCAATCTTTTCAACGACATTAGGGCTCCTTATCTGAAAGAGAATCGACATCAACAAAGGTATTTTCCGAAGAAGGAGAACACATGACACGGCATGGAACCACTTCAAAACAGAACAAGGCACCACCTGAATTTCGGTTGTCATCTTCCTCATCATTAGATAGAGCAGACGCAATAAAAGTGCGAGGCTTAGAAGAAATCACCTTCACGCTACCTCTCTTCTTCTTCAGATCCGCTAAACCAGCTGCAGTAGTCTTCTCAGCCTCAGAAATCTGGGAAGGCGAGGAGGAGTTCCCAGAGGTCAACTTCCTCTTCTTCGAAATTTCCAAAGTTCTGGTTTTCCCAGAAACTTTGCTCGATCCAGAAGTCTTGTCTGAAGCCTTTTCAGAAACTGCCAAGGCTTTGCAGCTTTTCCTCTTCCGAGACTTCGCAGGAGCTCCAATGGCAACAGACCAGGTAACACCTGGTGCTTGCATCAACTTCTTAGGACCAGGAGGCCTCAGGCACAAAGCCAGCTCCGCGCCAAGTTCCGAGAAAACACGGTTCACCCGTCTTTTATGTTTCACAATGTTCTTGAATTGCTAGTACTCAGTCGAATAACATTTCCCAACCCTGTCAACAACCAATTCTTCAACAAGATAGATAAAGTCCTTCAGAGATTGACCCTTAGGAAGGCGAAGATCAAATCTCAGAAAAGGAACCTTGCACGGCGCCCAATCCACCGAAAGATATATAATTTTCTTAGGTTTCCATCCGAAAGATAACGACCACACGCTGGCAGCAACATATTCCTCGATCATGTCCCGACCATCGAGGATGGTACAAGCAAAGAAGAACATATCTTCGTCCTTCTTGAAGTCTTGAGACTTGCAATTGAAGGAAACCGTCGACACAACAGTCATTTGTCCAATGGGTGTGTAAAAAGGATTCAAAGGACCAGCAAGGCCCATCTCCTTTGCCATATCAACCTTCACATAGAACCAGAACCTCTGCCAGTCATCGGCCCATTTATCATTGCTGCAGGGAGCAAGCTGAATTCTCTCAATCTTTTGACTTGCATTCTTTCTGCGGGTATTGAAAGCGCTACAACCATAATGAGCTTCATAGAATTTTTCGTCATCAAGCTTAATAATCTTCCGCTGAATATGAAGCTCAAAGAGCCTCGCAAAGATATCAGCACTTATGTGACCTTCGAAAATCTTCTGAATCCAGAAGAATTTTGAAAGTTCTAGGAAGGAGTTGGGTGTAAGCTGATGCATCTTCACTTGAAATCGATCCAGGATCGACAGAAGATGTTTGTCACACGGAAACCTGAGACCAGCAGTAAAGAAATCCCTGAAAACCACAACCTCATCGGGCTGCGACTGCGGAATCTCTTCATCTGTCGGCGCCCGGCCGCAACCAGCGGGGAATAAATTTGCTTCTTCAAAATCCATAATCAAGGCGGGAGTCACTAGAGACTTCCCAAAAACAAACACAGGCGGGTACGCCACCTTCGGAGGCATCAGTTCCTCCATGTCAACCTCAACCTGAGAAATATCCTCCTCAGTTCCAGAATCCTCCCCTGAATTCACCTCCCCTTCCTCAATAGAAGTAGTATCTTCAGGATTCTGGAGCGAAGGAGCAGCGCTTGAAGAAGGCGTTTCAAAGGACTTCGGGATGTCAGAACCCGAAGCGGTAGCGGCCTGAGCAATCTCCTCTTCCATCATTGGCCTAGCAGTACTCTTGACATGAGCCACCTACAAATAGCAAAAACCAAAAAGAATGGAACTACAGAATCAAAAAACCAATCCTATCACCAATGAATAAAGTAAAAGTAAGGAAAAAGCAATCACGTTACCTTCGGAGAAGCAAGGAAAGGAATCTACAAAGCCGGAAGCTCGGAAATCCTAAGAGCTTGGAAAAACTTTTCAGAAGATCCAAAAGCTAAGAGACGGTGAAAGCGAAAGTCATCGCGACCCCTCTATTTATAGGAACGGACAGACGCATTGAGAAGGCACCTCGAGAAACGAAATGACATTCAATGAAATGATGACGCGTGTCTCCTCTGACACCTGAGGGTGACGTTTTTACCTAATCCTTGGAATTTTCATGTGGAAACGAGTCCTCAGAGTCAACCCTCTTCCCCGAGGGGCTACTATTGGGAATCAGCTAAAAAATCACCACCCTCAGAATCTTCTAAGAAGACACACGTCATCGGAATAATCAGCAAACAGGAAGTTCCACGAAGTTCTAGAGTTTCACAGATCTTTGAATATAACAAGGATCGCTGTTTTTTATGATTAAAGAAAGATTTCCTACAAGTAAAGTAATCTTATAAGATGGTTTTTTATATATACACATGATACTGACCCTCAAAATTCCTAAGAAACCAGGATTCCTTTCATTCCTATGTACTTTGTGTAATGTTTAGGAAACAAGGAGTTCCGGGGAAACTTCTCTACTCCGAAGTTGTCATGAAAAAGCAACAGAACGGCATGAGAGGATAGAGTCCCTTTCCAAGGCTGATGATTGAAGATTCCTGAAGATCATAAGGATATTCAGGAAAGTCGAAGCTGACTCAGTCAATGGCGTATTTGAGAAGACACAAAGAAACGTGAGAAGCTTGGCTACGCAAGAAGAAAGAAGCTGGAACACGCTAGGGCATGTACGTAATTTAGATAAGATCTCCGTGATTTCTACGGACGAATGTACCCTCAGGATTTCCTTCTATATGCATCATTGTTAAGGGTAGAATGGAATGTAAAAGTGACCCTCGGGCACTATAAAAGGAGCCCCTAAGCCTCCGTGTAAAGCGATCACCTTTTTCAGAGAGAGACACCTTTTGGCAGTTCTACTTTCACTTTACTATCTGGGGATTTCGGAATTCCTAACAAATAACATGGCTACTAGGAGTACAACCTAGATTTGTTTTTATTTTCAAATAATAATCACCGTTACCTTGTGCTCACCATGATGATATCTCGTATGCTCTTGCTTATGGATATATGATGATCGTTGCCGCTTTCCTTATTCTTGTGCTTGGTTTGTATATGATTATGCTAGTGCTCTCTTAAATATGATCTGAAAATTTAATAAATGCTAGCCTAATATTTTGTGAAGGTTATGATAACTTGAGACCCATAGTATTTTTCGTTGCTCTCATTCTTGAATGAATCAAAGATCATTTATTTTTCTTCTTAAAAGATATGATAACCTTGTTTTTAATACCACTTGCATTTTGATCCACCTATCCAAAGCCTTATATTCATTGAGTGCAAAAACCTTAGTTTACAAGATTTATTTTTGGGTGCATTGATTCAAGGCTTGATTTCTCTGGCTCGAGACTAAGAAGCTGATCATTTCGTTTTCGGGTATCTATCTTTATGCTAGCCTTTTCTATCTGTGCATTGTGAGTTTCCACATTGGGAATTTCGCAAACCTCGCCGGATATCCACCCACAAACCTAAAATATCTTTTTTGTGTTCACCTCCTTGACTACAACCCAATATATGAGTATGGATGAATATTTCGAGGAAGATTACAAGGAAGGTGCCGTCAAGTGAGCAAGACTTTGGGAGACTTCCAAAAGGATCCCTAGAAGATATTCGAGTATCTCTCTCCAAGAAAATATGAGAACTTCAATTTCTACCTTAGCATATTTATCACCTCTTTTGCCCGAGGACGAGCAAACGTCCAAGCATGGGGGGGGGTTGCCAAGGAAGTAATAGTATAGTCTAGAGTTCAAGGGGAGTAATAAAAAAAGTATGATGAAAAAAAAAGAAAAAAATGATGATAAAGAGGAAAAAGTATGATAAGAAAAAAAAGAGAAAGAAAGAAAGAAAATATATATAATAAATAAGCTCCCCGGTTCTCTAGCTATGTTTAGTGCTTTTTGAGTTTTCAAGAGGATTTCAAGATCAAGACCCATACTCATCTTTCCAACTATGTGCAATCCGATAACGAGGACTTCGTTTGTGCCTCGGGATCACTCTTTGCCATTTGCACATGTCCACCTATCTCAATGTGTGTGTATTTTTCTCTCCCCCTCCTTGAGAACATTATTTTTCCAATGACCTTTTTGACGAGTCTCGGTAAGTCCGTGAGAAGCTTGTCTCGTTTTGATAATATCTCGACTATAATATATTGGTAGGGCTAAACTTTCCCATAGCTCCATATAAAGCCTTCCACCAAATATTTGAGAGAGGAAAGGAGTAGAACAAGTAGGCTTGAGAGACAAGATTAGATGAGAGTTCGTGAGCAAGATGCATGGAGGTTTATTGTTGATCTTGGTAAAGCAATTTTTCTTCATCCCGCTCTTTATTTTCAAAATTTCTGGGATTTGTTTAAAATTTGAGAGCATGATTAATTACTTGTGGAAAGAGCTTAAATGATATCTACCCTCCATAGAGATGAAAGCTAGCTACATTATGGAAATTTAACAATGTAAACTTGGAAAGCGTTATGTTTTCTCATGTATAATCAAGTGCAGGGTATGGACATTGAAAGGCAATACTGACATCCATTAAAGGCTTACTCGAGGACGAGCAAGGTTTAAGCATGGGGGTATGTTGACGGTCGATTTCCATCAACCAAGAGCACTTGTTACACTTTGGTTTAAGCTCTGAATTATAACTAACCCGCCACTAGGCATACTAATGATGTAACAAGTTCACACTTGCATGTGGTTTTTGGAGTATGTTGTTTACACAGGATTTAAGCGCCTAAATGAAGACTTCCGGGTAGAGTTCATCGAGCACTTTATGAGAAGATCACGATGCCCGGCACAAGTCAAGACACGAAGTGAACATGACTCCAAATGACCCGAGGACCAAAGCATGAAGCCGTGAAACTCCGAGGACCTAAACAGAAGATGCGGGAGTTCGTGCGCCAAGTACCCTTATCCAAACCACGGGGAAAACGACGTCAAGGTCCCACATGGAGTTCGGCAAATACACAAGAAATTGCAAGAAGCATCGTGGAGAAAGATGTGCCCAAACCGGGCCGAAAAGGACCTGGGCCGGCTAGCCCATGCCGACCGGCCTAGGGTGTTTCGGGCCCGGTTCGGCCTCCCCTTTGACCTACCGCCTCATGTTAGGTTAGTTTGGCTAGACAAGGTAGAGAACCTTAGCGGTTTGGTTCCGATCCTTGGATTGACAAACCTTGGGGACCCTCCTTGGTGAAAAAGGCACCAAGTCACCCGTACACTTGCAGTGAACTTCAACACGGTTTTGAACCGTCAACAATTTCCATATTCATCGGACTACCTGTCGGATCCGCCGCCGTCTTGTCTTGCACTCCAAGTCTTGTAGTCATTCGGGATAAGGTCTTCAGGAGGTCGTGTGGGCGACAGATCAGGTCTGTTGGGCCCACAACTAGGTCAGTTGGTCTTCTGGTGGGCCGGACCCACTTGTCGGGGACAGCCGTGAGACTGGTCGGTGGGGACCCAGGGGTACCCATGTCCCACAGGCTCCCTTCCCTCTCTATGGTGCATGTGAACCTAGACATGACCCCCATACCCGTCCACACCAAAAACCAGCAAGTACTCGGCCCCACACCCCTAATTTGCGCCCCTCTCCCCTCTTGTGCTCCATCTCAATCTGATCACGAGGCCCCCATGGTCGTGCCCCCCTTCCTCCCGCTGTCCATGGCTGCCCTCCCCCCACATCCTCCTTCCTCCATCCTTCCTAACCACCACAACGGAGTGCCCTCGTCGACAAGATTCCAATATGTCACTGCACACCTCCCCTCACGCACAAGAGCAACAAATTGGAGGAGACCGTCGTCGTCGCCCTCTTCTGTCCTACGCAGGAAGCTCGTCTCCTCCCTGTTGGACGCGGCCCCCTCCTTCCCTTCATTGTTGCTGGTAAGGATTGGAGCTCGTCCACCTTTGATCCTCTCTTGTGGCACCCGCCTCTCTCTGATCTTCCCAAATCGTAGGCCCTCAAGGATGCCCTCTCAATCACTCATGTCACCGAGATGAAGCCACGCCGCTGCTGAATTGTGAGGAGGCTGCCGACTCCCACCTTCACCGGCACGTCCCCCTTGCATAGCGACTGCCGTCTCTCACCAGGTTGATGTGCCGCCTCTCCCCATCTTCTATGCCATCATCCCTTCCCTACCTCATCATCCTCTTATTTCAGGACACCATGGACCGCACCCTCGACATCAAGAAAATCAGGACAGAGGCGCCCTGGTCATTGACTCTGTGTGCCGCTGCCTGGACATCTACATCACGGACCACCCTACATGAACCAACAAAGTGAGAACTCCTACATGTCTTGTCTCTGTTTTGTGGTTCCTTACTATGATTCATGAACCATTCGTCGAATTCTAATAATTTCCAGTGAAGTTCCCTCTCCTATCTGGTAGCTGTCCTCGTGGCCAATCACCCTGCCTCTGGTTGGCAATGCATCCCTTGCTAATCCAATCACCCAATCGCTGAACCCTTTGTCCACGTCCTGTATCTCATAGCTGTACAAATTCATGCAACGTGGCTCAACCATATGTGCCACGAATTCTGAAATATTAATCGTGCTCCCCACTGATCTATTTGTGCAACCACCACACCTTTTGACCAGCATGTGTCCCATATACCCGCACATGTCTCCACAAAATGATTAGAACATAGGACTTGCAGATCTTCAAATAATAATCTCGCCATCCATGTTGCCTATACTGTCCACAGAGCCATGCCACCCTGCCTTGCTATCGTGTTCCCTGCTCATCCTATTCTTGGATGATCAAGCCCTTCGACCAAGGGTGACCTTTGTACTTGCACATGACCCAGAAAATCAGGTCAACCATATCTATCACGGTTCTTGGCATAGTGATTTTTGCCGTGCATCCTGCACCTGTTGTCCAGCCAGCAGCACCACCCTGATGGCATATGCGTTCCTTGCTGAATTTGTTATTCGATCGTCATGCCCTCTAGCCGTCCTGTGACCCTTACACCTGCATGCCCTCTTGCTATTCAGTTCAGTGACAGGACCTAGGAAGGAAGGGAAATCATGGTTGTCATGCTGAATGTCTCTGCTGTCCAAACAACAATACCACCAAGTTCTCATTCATGTTTCCCGGCAAACGGTTAGCCCAATATCTAAATCCTTTCTCTACCATGTGCCCCCAGAAGTTGCACACCATCACATGAGTTTTCCCTACCAGAGGACAAACATAGATCAAGGTTATGTTTGGTGCGGTCCACACTACTCTTGCCGTCATTTCGTCAAACTTGTTCAACATGCTGCATAACAAAATCCTTTCTGTTTGCTTTTAATATATCTTGTTTTGATACAATTCATTTACATGCATTACTTTTGCTCCCCTTGCTCAATGAAGTTTCGTATGTGAACTAATATAACTCTAGTATAATATTTCAACACTGGATTCATGTTGCTGCAGAAGCATGGATGTTAGATGTTAAAATAGTATATTAGATTATATGTGCATATACTAACATTCATCCTTCTTTCCCTAGCTGGAATCACTGCGAGTCTAATATATTACTTTCAATACTAAATTCATGTTTGCTGATCACAAACAGGGGTTTTAGTTATTGGAGTAATATGTGGAATTGCATGTACATGTACTAAAGTTCACCTAGCCATTGTTTGCTCATGCATCCACCTTTCAGAAATACCTCCAAATCTTGTGTTTATACCTCACATCCTTATGTCAATGATGTCATAGCCTTTTTTCCCTGATTAAATTAATCTCATCCTATATCTTCCTACCATCGTGCCTCTGAACTTTTACTTCTCATGTTTTCTCCATCATAGCTTTGTCTTAATCATTTCTTGCACTCCTGTGTTCGTACTAGTTAGAGTTAGCCACTAGTACGCTTTTCTAAAATCATTTTATTGTCTGGTGCATTGCTCTTAGTTGTACTATTGTGATTGTTTCATATGATTGTTGTACGCTGAGGAAACGATTCTGAGCAGTGGAGCATCGAGAAATGGGCAAGTGTCCTTGACATCTTGCTATTTTTGTACCTTTATCTTTTATATATCATATCACCTTTTTATTTATGCTTTCTACATTAGATGTCTAATTTGATTCGGGAATCCTATTAAGGGCAATTTACTAGATTTCCATGACATTCCTTGGTTACCCTTAGAGGTTATCTTTGATGGGTAGATATATGCTTAGCTTTGCTCAACTTGGGATGGTTGGTTCTTAATTAATTTTGATTAATTGAGATATGAAATATGGGATGGTAATCTTTTTAGAAACTTGGAACCCTAGGCGGCTCAGACAAGTGGGAAAGATGTTTGGTTTTTGAGGAATGTTGTGCTGGTGGTGTCTGAGCTGAGCTTAAGGTTTGATCTATGGAGTGACCACCCAATACTTATAGTATAATCACGAGGACCGGATGGGCAACAGTCTTGGCCATTTAAGTTGGGTAAATCGGGAAATCCAGCGGCCTGCGTTAAGCTGTTGGTTGCGGTGAGGGTGGCTTTGACCCCTAATAGTCCTGCTGGCACGACGAGGGGTACCTGAACCCTGAGTGGGTTAATGCACCGCTCGTGAACCTATGTAAAGGCCTCGTAGCGTCCCTATGCTATCATACCTAAGGAAGTGTGAATGTGCCTAACTAGCACATCATGGTTGGGTTTAAAGTTCTTTGAAACTTTTACGCGACTCGTGGTGAAAGTGTACAACCTCTGCAGAGTGTAAAACTATCATGATAGCCGTGCTCACGGTCAAGAGTGGCCTGGACCCTCACATGGTTAGTTGGTTTTGGTGGATCACAGAGTGGTATCTGTGGTTTGGGATAGTTATAAGTGGGTTAACCTTAAGTTTGTTTGGTTGGGAAGCCTTACATAATTAATATTTCTAGGTGCTTAATTAAAACTTGACCAACTAAAACTTGAGCTTTGCAGTCCACCAAATAAAGCCTTCCTTGCTCTAAGCTTGCATGTTTATGCATTTATTTTCCCTCCACTTGCAGAGTACACGCCTCCAGGTGTACTCACCATTTTCCCTTTTCAACCCCTGTTGTTCTCTACCCACTGCTGCTCAGATAGTCACAAACTAAAAGAAGAAGAAGTCAGATCGTGAAGACCTTGAAGACTTGGAGTTCTAGGTTGGCGTGCCCAGTCGATGTTCCTGTGGAAGATGGAGCCCTCCGCTATGATTAGTTTACGACTTGTGTAATCTTTTGTTTTAGACCCTTTGGTCATTTTGTAAAGGTTATAAACATTGTAATGATATATGTTGTGATATTCACTAATGATGTCACTTTATGCATGAATTTGATCCTGGGCATGCATAAAGGGTGCATTCAGTTTGCCCTTTAAAAACCGGGTGTCACATGGTTGGCCACTCCTTAGTGATGAGTGATTGACAACGTTGTGTGCACTGACGTTGTGCTCTATCTTGTGGATGTAGGCTGCGGCTTGATTTGCATTGGTGCAGGTGAAGAACAAGCGCGAAAGGTCTTAGCCTTGCGGGGCCTCCGAGGAGTGGAGGGACAAGTAGGCTTGGTTCGAGGGACCCGGTGGCCAGTCGGGATCAAGTGCGAGTCACATGGTGCGAGAAGAGCAAGTCGAAGTCAGATGATAGCGGGTTCGTTGGTTGATGCGAAAGCCAACATCGAGACGGAGCGGACATGGCAGTCAAGTCGAGGAGCTCGGCGCGAAGGCTGCACCAAGCTCACGGGGTTTGCAGTGGTTCACCACAAAACCACTAGGTTCTGTGGTTGATCCTCAAAGCCAAGTCTGAGTGGTCAGCGACTCAAGTCTGCACAGGACCGGTCTGACCGGTGGAGGTCGAGGAGCACCGGGTGGCTCGAAGCAGAGGACATGCGTCGGGATCGCAGGCTTGGCGTCGAGGCTACATGAGGTGTGATTGTTGAGCGTCCGTCCAATGGAAAGGTTGTCAAGTCTCCAAATTTACCCTTCGAGGGGCATTCTAGTCATTTACCCCCACCGGATGACCTCATATATAAACTTTGTGGAAGGGTTGTGCTAGCCATCTCTTGGGCTTTAGGGTTTTCATTTGCTCTTTGCATTTTCTCATTTTAGCTACCTATTTTCTCTTGGACTAGCTTGAGAGCTTCATGGTGAGATCTTTAGAGAGGGATGGATGCTAGGGAGGCAAGCTACACCTTGTATGAGTCTTTCCTTTGATGTATAGAAGGTTCGGCGTGATTTCTCTAGTGTTTGTGGTGGTGATTCCCATTTCTCTTTTTGTGGTACTTCGGAGCCTTTTCTTGGCGATTTTCTTGTGGTTGATTTGAGACCTTCCCTTTGTGGATTTGTTGCTGGATGCACACATGAGCCCCTTGTGGTTCTTTTCTTAGTGATCCCCCCTAAATCCATGGGTTTTGGTGCTCAATTTTGGGGTTTTCTTTGGGTTCCGGGAATAGGTGTTCTTGGTATTCATCATTCGATTCCTCTTGATTTAGTGGATCCTTGGGGACGATCTCTTAGGCATGGCTTGTCCATGAGGTGATACACCTATCCCCATAGTTTTACTTGAATCCGTGGAGCGAATCGGGAGATCGGGGCATCGGAAGGAGGGGTTGACTCGTGGGTGGAGTTCATCCCGAGCTGCCCAGGCGGGACCGGTCAGACCGGTGCCCTGAACCAGTCAGACTGGTGCGGCCTGTTGTGGATTTTCTCGGGGAGTTCTCCTCCATAGTGTTGATTAGGATCTTGGCTTGCTAATGTTTCATTCTCATGCAGTTTTGGCCTTTGGAGATCAAGCTTCTTGCAGTTGGGGTGTTTCTGAGCCAGACCCGTCAGACCGGTGCAGAGGACCAGTCAGACCGGTGTAGGGATTCCAGTGAGAAAACCCTTGTTGGTGTTATTGGTTGTGCAGCTTGTTCACAGAATGCTTCTAGTGCAAGTTTGGCTGAGGAGAGTTTTTAGTGTGCTCGAGTTTTGGTCTGTTTTCTCTTGCCAGGCAGACTTCTGGATTTCTCCCTATTGCTCCACATCCTAGAATTGTCATCTAGGTTTGCTGGGCAAGTTGAGAGAATTCAGAGCAGGTTGCTCTGGACCGGTCTGACCGATGCCAGGGACCGGTCTGACCAGTGGCAGTAGGTTGCTGCTCGAGGTTGTTTTCCGCTGCGTGTTCGAGTAGCTTGGGTGTGTGGCTAGTTCCTAGGTCTAGTAGCACTCCAGTGTCTACGTGGATTTGGCTAGCTGGGTGTCGAGGACTCTGTAGTTGCGTGTGGGACCATAGGTCGAGTTCGTCTCTTCGGAGAAGAATTTTTATCGGCTCCTATTCAATCCACTCTCTCTGGTCGCCATTATGGTCCTTCAATTGGTATCAGAGCTGGATATGGATCATTGAGACCTTGACCAGTTGAGATCAAAAGATGGCAGACTACAGGAAGGGTTCGGGTCCTCCCCACTTCGATGGGAAGAACTACCTGATGTGGAAGCCCGGATGGGCGCGTTCATGCGAGGAAAGGGTCAGTTGATTTGGGACATCACGGTTGACGAAAACTATGTCATATCAAAGTTGTTCATCTTGCCTGGGACTAGGGATATGTTCGATGCCAACAACAAGGCCGTGGACTATCGCTATCGTGCTCTTTGTGCATCCGAGTTCTGTAGGGTGTATGGAGAGATGTTGGTAACTCGAATATGGACCCAGCTGAGGAATGCCCATGGTGGGAATAGTCAGGTGAAGGTGCGTCGCTTTACGACCTACCGTAGAGAGTACGAGAATTTCACTCAACTCCCCGAAGAGTCTGTGGATGCCATGTTTGAGCGTTTCATGCTGATTGTGAACAACATGAGAGCCAACATCACTGAGCTTCCATACAATGATCATGATAGAGCTATCAAGCTCTTACACGCACTGGATCTTGATGTATGGGGAGCAAAGGTTGAGGCTATTCAGGAGTACAGTGTGTATGAGACCCTGACAGTGGATGAGCTGTTGTCTAAGCTCAAGTCGTCCGAGGTGGACCGTGACCTAAGAGCCAAGAAGGGCAAGGGCCCTACTCAGGATAGCCTTGCTACTGTTTGTGGACCGAGAACTAACTCTAATCACTCTTCTAGGATGTTCTCTCTGTCTATTCTTGCTTCTTTGCCAGATGAGGAGTTCGAGGCGTTGGATGATGAGGATCCTACTTTGCTGACCAAGCAGTTCGGGCGCCTGAACAAGAACAGGAAGAACTTCAGGAGGAACTCAGGGACATGCTACAACTGCGGGAAGCGCGAACACTTCATCACCGAATGTCCCGAGGGAGATGAGCACAAGATCGAGTACAAGAAGCCTGAGTACAAGCAGGATTATAAGCATCGCCCAAAGGACGAGTACAAGCAGACCGAGCACAAGCACCGATCCCGGAACTACCACTCCAAGCACAAGAGCTGGGACGAGTACAAGGGCAAGAAGAAGGGAGGCTACCATAAGAAGAAGTCCAGAGCGATGGAGGTCGGTGCGAGCGATAGGTTCACCTCTTATTCCTGCTACACCACGTCGAGCTCGAGCAGTGAAGATGAAGACCGTGGGAGGCACAAGAGCAAGAAGCACTCGAGCAAGAACTTCAACGGATTGAGCTTCATGGCGACGAGCGGCTTCTGTGGCATGGCACACAGTTTGGGTAGCATGAAGAGCAACAAGGAGGCCTTAGATTCTGACTTCGAGGATGAGGTACGATTCCGACTCCGAGGATGAGGTACTTCCCCCACCATTGACTCGTTGCTTGAGGAGAATGCTATATTGAATGAATTGCTAGACAATCGTGATAGTGTGCTTAGAGATGCTAAGAAGATGAGGAAAGTGCTTAGGGGCTCTCTAGAGGAAGTTAGGGAAAAAGTGGCTGAGTAAGAGGCTAGGCATCTTGATGATTTGCTTGCTTTGGATAGTTTGAAGTCTGCTCCTATTATTACTGATGAGGTTGATTGTAGTGATTGCTTTGTTTTCATGTTTGATTTGACTGCTCTAAAAGAGAAGCATGCCCTCACTGTTGAGGAACTAGATATGGCTAGGATTGAATTGGATGAGTTGAAAGCTAGATCTAGTTTGCTTGGTGCTTCCAAATCTTGTCTTATGTTGCATGCTAAATTAGATGATTCACATGCTAGGATTGTTTCTCTAGAGGTTGAGTTGAAAGCTCCCATTGCTAGTAGTTGTTCTACTTGTGAATTGCATGCCTTGAAGAATATGGAACTTGCACATTATATTGATCGCTAGTTGAGAAAAAAATGATGAGTTGGTTGTCTGATCACGAGCCTTAGTTAAGTGTGATGATGGTCGCGTTTAAGCGCTTTGATGGCCAGGCTTTGGGGTCGGAAAAGATTAGTGAGAGTAGTGGTGAGAGTGATGGGAAGACTGGAGATATCCCAGTGCCACCACAAACTACACCCGCAAACAAATTTACACCCGTGTTCCCCACCCGTGTTCCCCACAAAACAAACAATTTCCAAAAACTGGTGAGATTTGTGAGCAACATAGGGAATGTGTTTGAGGGGAAGGTAGAGAAGAAAGAGGAAGAGAAACCCATTGAAAACCCACAACCAAAGCCAAAACAGGTCTGATTCCATTGTGAGTATTATGGGAGAGATGGTCAAGTTGGTGAGTTTTGCTACAAGAGGAAGAGGGGTGAGAGGTTGGCTAAGGAGTGGGCAAACAACGACAGGTACCACCCTTCTCATGGTGTACTTGAGCCTCGTATGCCACTACCAAGGGGAGAGGCTCTGGTAAGATCCATACCAGCTTGGGGAGGTAGGAGAAGTACTGATCGGGACTGGGGTGCTGCCAAGGAGGCACCGGTCAGACCGGTGCACCCAAGAGAGGTGCTGAGTTCGGGTTTCGAGGCTGTGGTGTTGATAGATCTAGTTCTGGTGGTCGTGGTGTAGGTGGTAGGCAGTTTGAGTCTGGTTGTGGGATGTTTGCTGGACGCTCTCCATCTCATGGTCGATATGTGGTTGGGAGAGGTCGTTGCAGCTTTGAGTCTCAGAGGAGGTACGGGCCACGCTCTTCCTTTCGTGGTGATCGTACTCCTCGAGCGAGACGTGAGGTGGTTCAGTTTGGTAGGGGTCGTAGCTCTGGTGGACATAGTAGGATGGATGTTGCTAACCCCTCTTTTGAGCAAATGGCTCGACACTAGTTTGACTCCTTTTGTACTAAAGCCAGTGTTGAGTCGCTTGCTCTCTTTCATCCTTGTTTTTGATTTACAGGTGGGAGGCTTGCGGAACGTTTGGCTGTTAGACTTCGGTTGTTCTCGACACATAACCGGAGATAGGGGGTGGTTCACAAGCCTCACCCCAGTGAGTACCAAGGAGTACATCACTTTTGGGGATAATGGTATGGGATGAGTTCTTGGTGAAGGAATGGTGAAGGTAAGCAGGAAGGTGTCTCAGAGGCGTGCTGCTCTTGTCAATTCGCTGGGGTTCAATATGCTTTTTGTGTCTCAGCTGCTTTATGAGGGATTTGAGGTTCGGTTTAAGTTGGGTGCGTCTCAGGTGCTTCATTGTCGAAGAGACCTTGTTTGTACGGTCGTTCCCGAGGGTCAGATTTTTCGAGCTGATTTCTCTCAATCCGATGGTCCAGCATGGTGTTTGGTGGCAGGTTCTTCTGATTTGTGGAAATGGCATAGGCGGTTGGGACACTAGAGCTTTGATTTGCTTTCTCGCTTGAGTGGTCTGGATCTGGTCTGAGGATTGCGAGGTTGAGGTTTGAGAAGGAGTTAGTTTGTGCGCCTTGTAGGCATGGTAAGATGGTCGCTACTTCTCATCCACCCCTGACTGCTGTCATGACAGAGCGTCTGACAGAGTTGTTGCATATGGACCTTGTTGGGCCAGCTCGAGTTCGCTCGGTGGGTGGGAAGTGGTATGTCCTGGTTGTGGTGGACGACTATTCTTGCTATGCCTAGGTGTTTTTCCTGGAACATAAGAGTGGGACTTTCAGTTTTGTTCGAGACTTGATCGTGAGGTTGAAAAATGAGAGGCATGGGAACACTATTTGAGCAATCCGTAGTGATAATGGCTCTGAGCTCAGTAACTCTCGTTTTGATGCCTTTTGCTGTGATCTTGGTCTTGAGCATCACTACTTGACTCCTTATGTGCCCCCTCAAAATGGAGTTGTGGAAAGGAAGAACCGGACGTTGTGTGAGATGGCTAGGATGATGCTCGATGAGCACAGAACTCCTAGGAGGTATTGAGCTAAGGCGGTGAGCACCGCGTGCTATGTGTCGAACAGGATCTTCCTTTGAGCATTTAAGAAGAAAACAAGCTATGTGCTCATGCATGGTAGAGCTCCTAAGGAGAGTCACTTCCGAGTCTTTGGTTGCAAATGTTTCATTCTCAAGAAGGGAATGCTTGATAAGTTGGAGGCTAGATCTAGTGATGGCATTTTCTTTGGATATGCTAACCATTCTAGAGCTTATAGGGTGCTTAATCTTGAGACTAACAAAATCATGGAGACTTGCGAGGTGACCTTTGACGAGACATTGCCATGTACCTCTCTTTGTTTTGATTGTGCAGGTGATGAGGAGATGGCTGAGACGCTCTTTGAGGAGGAAGATTAAGATGGTGATGGTGATGGCGAGGATCGTGTACCTGCTGCAGATCGTGTACATACTACTTCCACGATGACGACTACAGTTGATGGCGAGCCTTCTACTTCGACTACAACGCATCAACATGTACCGCAAGTAAGGGTGGAAGCTGTTGTGGTGGGGGAGGTAGTCTCCAGGAGAGAGGCTCCAAGGCGTGTACAAGTGGATCACCCCCCTTCGAAGATCATTGGTGACATGAATGAGAGAACTACACGGTCGAGGTCACGAAATACTTCTCACTTTGCTCACTCCACATTTGTTGCCTTTTTCGATCCCAAGGATATTGGACACGCACTTCTGATGCAAACTGGGTGAATTCCATGCACGATGAGTTGGAGAATTCTGAGAGAAACCAAGTCTGGGTGTTAGTTGATCCACCGCCAAATTGTCGTCCTATAGGTAATAATTGGGTGTGGAAGAACAAGGAAGGTGAGAATGGGATGGTTGTGAGGAATAAGTCGAGGTTGGTGGCTCAGGGGTTCAACCAGAAAGAGGGTATAGATTATGAGGAGATATTTGCTCCTGTGGCCCGTCTGGAGGCGATTCGGATCCTTCTAGCTTTTGCCGTGGTTAAAAGGTTCAACTTGTTTTAGATGGATGTGAAGAGTGCCTTCTTGAATGGGGTGATAGAGGAAGAAGTGTATGTAAAGCGACCACTGGGGTTTGTGAGTGATAGATACCCACACCGCGTGTACAAACTCCAAAGAGCACTTTATGGGTTGAACCAGGCACCGAGGGCTTGGTATGGTAGTTTAGAGGGTTTTTGCTGAGTAAGGGGTTTGTGATGGGCACAATTGATAAGACCCTATTTCTCGTTAAGAATGGAAATGATCTGTTGATTGTACATATTTACGTGGATGACATAATCTTAGGTGGCTCTTCTCACGATCTTGTTGCCAAGTTTGCAGATGACATGAGCAGGGAATTTGAGATGTCTATGATGTGCGAGCTGCAGTTTTTCTTAGGGATCCAGATCAAGTAAGTCAAAGATGGGAATTTCGTACACCAGAGCAAGTACACCAAGGACATGCTGAGGAAGTTCAACATGAGTGATGCGAAGCCCATGTCAACACTGATGAGTATGACTACAACTTTGGATGCGGACGGGGATGGTGAACCAGTGGACCAGGAGTACCGGAGCACGATCGGCTCCCTCCTCTACTTGATAGCAACGAGGCCAGACATACAGTTTAGTGTGTGTTTGTACGCTTGTTTTCAGGCTTCCCCGAGGAGTTCACATCGGCAGACCGTCAAGAGAATTTTTAGGTATTTGCAGTACGCTCCTGAGTTTGGTCTTTGGTATTCTGCCTCCTCGACACTCACACTTCATGGATTTTCCGATGCTGACTTTGTTGGGTGTCATGTGGAGCGTAAGTCTACCTCTGATTCTTGTCAGTTTCTTGGTTCCTCTTTGGTCTCTTGGTCTTCCCGTAAACAGTAGAGTGTAGCTCAGTCTACCATAGAACCTGAGTATGTTGCAGTCGCTAGTTGTTGTTCCCAGCTGCTTTGGATTTCCTTTACCATGAGAGACTTTGGTGAGGAGTGCACTCAGATCCCACTTCTTTGTGATAGCACTAGTACCATAAGAATTGCCAAAAACCTAGTGCTCCATTCCAAAACAAAACACATCGAAATGAGGTACCACTTTCTGAGGGACAAAGTTGAGAAGGGAACCATAGTGTTGAGCCATGTACCCACTGTTGACGGCTGTTATCCACTCATTTTATACCCGTCAACATGTACATTTAAACATGAGAAATGGTCATCAACACTAGAATAGGGCTTAAACTAATCATTTCCACAAGTGTTGGTGTTTATCCGAATACAGGCAAATAGCACTAGAAAGGGGAGCAAAAGCACATGTCTTTGATCCAAGTACTTCAAGCTCAGCCAATGAGGGGTTGCCATATAGGATTCTCCTGGATCCATGACATCACCAATCCATGTGATACACTCTCAACGAATCACACGCTGCCACGTCAACTTCACATGGATTCAAGGGCCCACTTGCCACCCAAACCGCCAGGAAACTTGGCATGCACAGGGGAGTGCCCATGGGGCCCATCTGCCAGCCTCCTGGAGAAAGCACAACATGAGAGGAGGCCCAGGTGTTTCAGCCGACCCTAGGATTGGCCGAACCGCCTCTAGGTCCTCTGATCCCCACCTTCCATGTGTTGCTCCATGATTGGTCACTTGTTGCATTCCCGGGTGTTTTGGCGACATTTGGTGCCCGGAGCAAGCCACTCCCTTGCCTATAAATAGAAGGGGAGGGGCCTCATTCTTGGACACACACTTCTCCTCCTCCTCCTCATTTTGGCCTTGGAGCCTCTCTTTTTAGGAGAGGAGAGCTCTTTGTATAGGATTAGTGCTAGGAAGTGAGGGGGAATGCTTGGGGCCATGTCATGTTCATGACATCTGCCTCAAGAACGATCCTCAGCGGTGCCTTTGTTCTTCATTTAGACTAAAGTGAGTATTTCGATACTTTCTATTTAGACTAAAGTGGTATGCATGCATAGGTGAATTGTTCTTGTGTTCTTCGTTCGTTCTTGATTTAGAGGTTTGTGTTCTTCGAACATAACCCTTTCGATCTAGTAGAGCTGGATCATAAGTTTGCGTTCCGTTTGTATGTTAGCTTGTCTATTAGAATAAAGTTGATGCTCTGCATATCTCTAATTAGATCAAAGTGCATTCATGATCTTGCATGGGTGATCGAGTATACCTTGAGCTAGTGCCAGTATCTCCCTCGCGGATTCGTAGTGCCGTATTTATACGGAGTGCTATAGTAGGGCTACCGGGACGTCAGATGGTGTCAGACTATAGTAGTAGTCAGTGGTGTAGATGTGGTGTCTGGACCATAGGTTATCCTTCGAATACCAAGTGCATTCGCGTAACGACAGAGGTAGGCCGTAGTGGTGATAGCCTGTTAGACCCTTCGAAACCCTCCGCGCCTGTGTACCGAGTAGGGCCCCTTTGCTAGAACATATTCCTAGTCCTAAACAGGTAGGGTGGGTTGGCGCCCAAGGCAAGTGTTTATACCTGAGAGACTATGCTAGACTCTGCGCTCTGTCAAGCAAATCCTTTCTACCTATCCTATCATCTAGTGTTGTGTCCTTAGACCACAAGCTAGGGCAGAAACCGGAGCTTCTCCGTCCTAGGAACGAAACCCTTTGGGAATACATGTTCTCCGAGGGAGAAGTGCTACAATGGTGTATCCGTGCGCTTGCGGATTCGTTCGCACTCGTCAGTGTACCCGGAAGTTTCTTACACGCTCACGCTACCGCGGTGCCTAGTGGTGACGTTAAGAAATGCCAACAAGCATTTCTGGCACCGTTGCCGGGGATGATTGCTGTTACTATCTTCGAGCCTAGTGGTCTTCGTATCTTTTTATCTTTTCCTTTTTGTTCTACCTTTACCCCTGTTACCCTTTTGAGATGCCTTCCTGTCAAAGCATCTCTACCCCTAAGGGCGAGTTCGTCTTTGAGCAATCATCAACTTCCTCATCTTGCTGCAAGCTTCATCCCGGCTTTATAGCCATGGTTCGGAATCGACCTTTCTCTGGAGCGATCAGTGATGATCCTAATGTTCATTTAGAGGAGTTCGAGGACTTGTGTTCGTGCTTGGTAATTCCAGGCATGACACACGAAACATTGAGGTGGAAATTGTTCCCTTTCTCTCTCGTAGATAGAGCGGAGCAATGGTACACCCACACAGCAGAGCATGTGAATAATTAGGGAGAACTACAAGAAAACTTTTGTGACTCATTCTCCGTTTATGAACGCATAGAGCTCTTGCCGTGTGAACTCCTTGACTTTGAGCAATTAGAGGGTGAGTCCATAGGTGCAGCTTGGGCTAGGTTCCTACGTCTTATGATGTCTAGCCCAGACATGTTTATACCCGATGATATAGCGACATATACCTTTTATACTCGTATAGACATGGAATCTGCCCAAGAGCTCAACCTTTTAGTTGGAGGTTCGTTCGAAAACCAAACTCTAGTGGAAAGAAGAGAGATCCTAGAATTCTTCTTAGAAACCTCTTCTTCCCATATCGTTTACAACGAACCCCATCTGGAGTCTGAGTTGGTCCATGAGAGTCTCTCAATAGCCGAATCTGAGCTTTCATTCTCTGAATTCCTTGATTCCTCTGTTGAGCCCTCCCCCGAACCATGAACATCGAAGGAAGAACAAATTCAACCTTCGGAGTTCTCTTCCCGATTTGAGGATGATCCTTCTAGAAACATCAGAAAAACCTCAGATCACACTACGTAGTTTTGGGGATTTCGCGACCGATTTTTATGGTGACAGGTGGTTTTGGTCGCTATAAACTGGGTATAACATGACAATAGTCGATATTGGTCGCGATAAGGGTGTGTGTTGCGACCAATTGTGTAGTGTTGCATTTTTAATGGCAATTGTGACAACGTATGGGCCTCTGTTGCAATTGCGGCGTTGGTATTGTGACGCTTATTGGTAACAGTTGCAGTAGTTGCCCATATCACAACGACTATGACACGTCGCTATTAGTTGTGCCATGTGTTGCAAAAGAGTATTACTTTTAGTGACGAAAATGCACTCGTTGCGACTGAAATATTTTATATTGCAACATGCATTGAAATTGTTGCAAACTAGACAGGGGTATGGCGACACTAACACGTAATCGTCGCGCTAGAGAAGATGCTATTGCGACAAAAATATCCCCGTTGTGATCGAATGCACTATTAGTCGCAATTGATGCATTCATGTGTGTCTAGCCCAAGACCTGTTTCGTAAACCTTGCAAAAAACCGAGGCCCATCAATGAAATCAACATTTGCTCAACTCTAAACCACTAGCAAAATTGGAGGCCTAACGGACCCACACATGGGTCGGCCGAACCACTAGTTCGGCCGAAACACATGGGCCTGTTTGACGGCCTGTAGGCCTGGACCATGTCCTGCACACGACTATCTATCTTTGTACACCGAGTCCTAACCCAACTCTATTCGTTTCACCGTGTCCTAACCCAACTCTATGTCGTATCACCCATCGTAACCCAACAAAATATATCGACCTGTAATACGAGGAACGAAAAATACCCAAACAACACATCCTTGCTTGTTGTCGTCACGCAATCCGCCGGGGTGACGCTGCAAGCTCCGATCATCGGGAACCACGAGCGCAAGTACGATCACCTGCATCACGACGGGAAAAAGTCTGTTCTTTGGATCCATACCGCCAAGGTATAATCGATTATGAGATCCATGTGCATGGAATTTTATTTGTTTGTTAATTAGTTTGTATATACATCTAATTTTAATACAATAATATGTAATACTGATTGAGCACGCCCTTTGTCCTCACTGTTCTAGGAGATTAATATCTGCTGTAGTTTCTTTTCTTGCAATGGCAAGTGAAGAGGATTGCAGCTGGATGGAATTTCCGATTACAGATGATGTGTGGCAACGCAGCATCGAGAAGTTTATGGATGATCTGCTTGAAGTAGAACAGGATGGAGAGTCTCAGCAATGTCCGTGTTGTAAGTGTCGTCGCATGGCATATCATAACAGAGACACTATTGAAGGTCACTTGATTAGATCAGGGTTTGACAGGGATTTCATAAAAGAGCAAAAAAAATGTCATCATCTTGCTGCTGATGCTATCGTCTGTGTGGATGATTACGACGATCTTGACGATCGGGGGGCCACCAATAAATTGTTTACCTCGCTGATCAGTGGTGCCATACATGGTGGAATTAAAGGTGGTAAATGAAGAGGAGCCAAATGAGTCAGCACGCAAATTTTTTGATTTATTGGAACAAGCTAAGATAGAGTTATACCCTGGTTGCAAGGAGGCTTTAAAGGTTTATTTCATTGTCAAGCTATATCAGATCAAGGGCATGTGTGGTCTTAGCAACGCTGCAATGGAGCAAATAGTGTTATTATTCCATCTTGTGCTGCCTGAAGGGCATTGTCTCCCGGATTCCCTGGACAAAGTTCGAAAGGTGGTTCGAGACATTGGCTTGGACTACCAAAAGATTCATGCTTGTGTCAATGACTGTGTGTTATTCCGTGGAGTGTACGCAGACATGAACAACTGCCCAACTTGCAATGCCAGTAGGTGGAAATTTATAGATTCAGAACAGGGGACTGGCGTGGTCGTCACTGATGCAGCAAAAAAGAAGTGGTTACCTCGTAAAATACCGAGCTATTTTCCACTGATTCCTCGACTGCAAAGATTGTTTATGAACGAGGAAACAACGACATGTTACTTTGGACAATAAACGACTTTCTTGCTTTCGCGATGTTATCTGGCTGGAGCACCAAAGGGAGGTTTGCTTGTCCTTATTGTCACAAGGACACTGAGTGCATGTGGTTAAAATTCGGTTCGAAGCATTGCTACATGGGGCATCGGCGTTTTCTGCCTACAAACCACAAGTTGCGAAGGGTCAAGGCCAGCTTCAATAACTTGGTTGAGACGAGGGAGGCACCAGTGCAACTCAGCGGTGAACAAGTTCGGCAGTAGCACGCTACATTTGAGCTAGTCATCTATGGAGCCACTACCTCTAAGAAGAGGAAGCAGTGTGATGAAGATACTAGATGGCACAACTGGAGGAAGAAGAGTGTTTTCTTTGAACTTCCATATTGGGATTCATTACTCGTACGCCATAATCTAGATGTGATGCATATTGAGAAGAATATTTGTGAGAGCTTGCTTGGGACTTTGCTCGACATATCTGGTAAAAGTAAGGACAGTGAGAAGGCTCGACTTGATCTGCAAGAATTGGGTATAAGGAAGGATCAACATCCAGTTCTCAATGAGAAAGGTAAATACGAACTGCCACCAGTGTTGTACACATTAAGTCGTGATCAAAAACAAATCATGTGCAACTTTCTACAATGTGTTAAGATGCCCGATGGTTATGCCGCTAATATCAGGAGATGTGTTGATGTCGATGGGTGCAAGGTTTCTGGATTGAAAAGTCATGACTACCATGTTATCTTACAAAAACTCCTACCTTTTGTGGTACGTGAAATATTGCCTGAACAAGTAGCGCTCCCGTTGATCCAGCTCAGCAGGTTTTTTAATTGAGAATGTTACAATGTTTAATTGAGCAATCGCATTCAGTATATAGCATGAGAATTCTTAGTTACTAAACAAGATTATTGAGAATGAGAATTCTTACTAACAGTATATCGCAACCAGGATTATATAGCATGAGAATTCAGTATATAGCATGAGTATTTAGTTTTCTACTGCAGCTATTGAGAATGTTACTAAATATATAGCATGAGAATTCTTGTACATAAGATTGGAATTATTAGTAAAAAATTTAGTACTAATGCATGTTAAAATAATTCAGTATTAACTATACGTAGCATAATTTTTTTTTTCTAAATTTAGCACTAGAATTGTTTGAGGTTAATTTAGTTGTTGCATTCATGCATGTTTGAGATTCTAATACTACCTCTGATTTTTTGTTAATGAAGACTCCTGACCATGACTATGTCTTCGTGGTCAATGACAAGGTCTCAATTCATTGCACATTCTCGCATGACAGCGATGAAGAGACTGGAGATTGGCCAAAGCCGTCGAGGAGGGATGTCAGATATGGCACCCCTAGCTTAACAGTGCTAATTTTCGATTGTGATGTATATATATATATACACACATATATATATATATATATGCTAACTTCTTGCCCCTCTGTCAACTAACAGCTCAAGCGAAAGGGTGAGAATATTCGCGTCCTTCTGAAGCGGACGTATTTCGCTCCCTGAGTGCACGGATGGTGTGTGATTAGGCCGGCACTAATGCATGTAATCAGTGTAGTACTACTTTTGTGTGAAAGCCTGGTGCTTTCTAATGCTTTTGTTTATGGAAACCTTAAGCTTGTGCCTGATGGACATCTAATGTATGGTGTTTAATTAATTAGTGATGATTTTGTGTCCAAGACTTGTGCTTCTAACTGATAGACATCTAATATGCATGCAGAGTTTAATTATTACCACTTTTGTGTGCAAGCTTTGTGCTTGTACCATTTTGTGAGTGCAAGCTTTGTGTTTAGTACTGCTTTTCTTTGTTGAATGGTTGTGTTCTTGAGTGCCATATATTTGTCAGTATCTGTTTGTGTCAGTTGTTCTTGAGTGAAAATGCGTCAGGAGAAGGCAAATTATGTTGCATACTCTCCCCTCCTATTATTGTCCAGCACTCATAATCTCTCATCCCACCCACATTCATATGTTATTTCAATCAAGGATACTATAGACAACCTGGAATTTGAAATAAACACATGACAAAAATAGATTAGTTCAAAATATAATACAATGACATTAAAAGGGCAAGTTCTCGAAAATGAAAACAATTGAGCCTATGGGACCCACTGCATGTGGCAGGAGGGAAAAGTCAGCACGTTTTTTTGCCAAAAGAAATTTCACAGCCCGTCTGATTAACCCCCAAGTTAAATATCGCCTCCAAACGTTTTCTGCCAAAAAAATTTTCACATCCTGCCATTACCCCCCAGATTAAATATCGCATCCTCATCCCACGTCCCACTAAACCACGCACGGCGGCGGTGACCATAGTTACAAAATCTGGTCTTCTCGGGAAAGCGACGACGAGGGGAACATGGGTGGCCGGAGGGGCAGGACGGTTCCTCACAGCCCTAGCGTGCCGCGAGGCCATCCATGGCCAATAATGAAAAACCCGTGGCACAACGAAATAGGCACGATGTCATCGAAGTCGATATTGACATTAACGGTCTCAGGTGTGTATCGGCCGCCTCGCTCTACACCTTCTTGATGAGTTTCCTGGCTTTCAAGATAAAATTGTGTGTAGTAGTTACGTTGTTCCCTCCACGCAATCGATTTGATATACCTCTAATCCCATTTAGGGTTCTCACATCTCAATGTACCTCCCTTTGATGACAGTACAATCTCATTTGATTTATCCATTACAATTTACATTCCTATGAGGATGCATGTGCACATAATTTTATTTCTTTATTTTCAACATCCTTGTATTGTTTCGTCTTTTCCTTAATCAGAAATACATGTTCATAGTTATGTGCTCATGCAGGTCTATCTCTATCTAAAAAATTGTAACCAAAACTAATTGTTGTTGTGAAACTCGCTGAGTTGAATAGGCATTGTGCTATTTGACCACTACATATTTTTGTTTTCCACATACTTCCTACTAGTATATATATACATATATGCATACACCATTATTAGTACTACATCTAAATTTTTTCCATGCTGCCGTATTAATGTTTATGTGCACGTGTAGAGACTCCGATTTGACAGGTGATGTGTGGACTGTACTAGTCGAAATCCGTGGGGAAAATCTATGATACGTATCTTCTAAATTGGACAAGGGTAGTATAGACTTTAGTGCCCTGACAGATATTAAAGAAATGTTTGGATTTGAGCAGCAGGACTACATGTACTACATGAAGAGTATATCTGTACAGTGAGTAATATTGAAATTAAATCTAAGAAAGATATACTGCAAATGGTTCACTATGTGGAGTCAAGCAATGAGAGGAAATTAAGGTTGGTACTGTCAAAAACTGTTGTTGATGCAGGGGCGGTTAGTGTTACACCCCTGAAACTTCAGAGGCGGCCGCCTAATCCTGATGATGACCTTGATTCTGATGATGAAGACTACTATGGTGTTGATGAATACAAAATTTGGCTTGAAGAACAAGACGAGGACTGTGGTACGTATGTTGCTTGTTCTACACTAGCCACACACTACGTGAAAAACAGACAATGGTAATGAGCGCGGATGGCTATTGGTAACGGGCAAAACGCCTGTTACCTATCAAGCGTTACAAATAAGCCAACAAAGGTAACGGGCCGATGCCCGTTACTGATGACACATAATTGTAACGGGCGTCAAACAAAGACCGTTACCACAACTACTTACCGGTCACCTGAAATGGCTGTTTCCCCGGGCCCACCGAAGCCTTTGGTAACGAGCGTAGAAACTGAGCCTGTTACTCATAACACGTATTAGTAACAGGTGTCTAACCAAGACCGTTACCGAAACTAGTTACCGGTCACCTGAAATGTCTGTTTCTCTGGGCCCACATGGACCTTTGGTAACGGGTACAGAAACCGAGCCTGTTACATGAACTCAATATCGGAGACATTTGCTGTGGACACGCATCTGCACGTAAGGAGACACATTTTTTGTACGCGCGTCTTCTCTGTCTGGACGAAAGGAGATGCATGCTCTGGACACGCGTCTCGCCTGTCTCCACGAAAGGAGACGTGTGCTATGGACGCGTGTCACCTCTATCTCGACAACAGGAGACACGTGCTCTGGAAGCGCGTATCCTCTGTCTCGACAAAAACATCAACTTCTAGGGCCCACCGGTCAGTATTAGTAACGGGCCTTTATGCGGCCCGTTACAGTTTTGTCATACTTGTAACGGGCGTTCCAAGTGAAGCCCGTTACTCACAGATCATTTTTTGTAACGTGGCTTACTTAACGCCCATGACGGATACGTAGGGCACCTACAGTAACCTACCCGTTTTCTAGCTGCATCCCGGAACCAGCTAGGATTTGGCAGCCACCAGATCAGGGGCTGCATCCTGGAAACAGCCAGGATTCGGCAGCCACCATAACAATGCAAGGAGACATCACAAACACATTCTCATCACATATATACACAAGCAAGATCACATATATATACACAATGCGAGATCACATCAAGTTCCTCATCAGATCGACATGCATGCTAAAGTTTCAAGTTCGTCATCGGTGCTTTTTTTTTGGATGGAGTCCTGAGAAAACTGCCTAAACCAGGCAACATCTGACCCCAGCCAAGCAGGTTTCTCAGGCAGTACTAAACTAGCCTGAATGCAGCAAGTTTTAAGTTTGTCAGGCAGTACAATGAACTCACGGTGCACCATTATAGAGGTTGCCATTTCGGTCGAGGATCTCCTTAACAATGTACTCGCACAGCAGCTCCCGGACTGGCTTTAGATCTTCTGTAGAAACATTTAGGGCAGGTTTGAAATCCTGCAAAATAAAATAATTATGAGAATACAAGTACAAATCAGTTTCTAAAATCAAATGGAGAATATGAGCAGAGACAAGGGTGAGAGCATTATCTACTTATAGCAGCCTTCTTGATGTGAGGTATGTCTTCGAGTAGTTTGAACATATTGAATGCCACATGGAATCCATGCAAAAAGGACCCTGATGGTTGCTGAGCACAATGCACATCGAGGTACCAAAATGACAAGTTAATGCAGTACCAAATTGGTATGAAGGGACCATAAAAAAACCTGGGTCTTACAGTGGTATTTGGCTTGTGCTTGAATGTCAGATTGGATTTTAGCTTTTTCTTCTTTCCTTTCATCACTTCGTCCTTTGGGCAGGTATTTTCAGATGCCCTGCATGATCAGCAATACCGATTAGAAACACTAAGAGATTGAATTTTGTGAACAAAACCTACACGGTACGGACCATTGCACAAGCGCTCGGAGGTCTTCAAACTTTCACGCGGGATGAGGTTTTGCGGAATCTAGATACCAAACCTCTTTGAACTTCATACAGATGATCAGTGTTACATAGTGGCCACCAGTGCAGAAGGCACCCACCACGTAGTCATTCGTCATTGCATTTCTCAATGCTTTTATTACAAGGGTAGACTGCTTATCGATCTTTGTGGTTGTGAGAACCTGTGGATCCAAAAACCCAACACTTATCTTCATCTCCACTGCTTTGTCCATCATTTTCCTACAAAAAATCCAAATGTTAGCATGCATGAACTTTGTGGTCAGAATTATAAAAATATCTATTTTGGTTTTAAGGCACTTATAATGTCCACAACCTCAAGAAGGTCTCATCCAGAGCAACCAGGGTTATAAGATCATACACGTGACTGAATGCAATGTTTAACATTAAATCACCAGCAACATGAAAGGAGTCTTCACGCAACTTTGCTAGAAAACTAAGTTTATCCTTACTGTGTTCAATGGCGTAAGCATCCAACCTGGCACAAACTAAGTCCTCTTCTGACAACATAGGCACAACAGACTTGTATTTTGGATCCCATTTTGTCCAAAAACAGTTAAGAAGCTTATCTCTAGGCAGAGGTTTCCTGGCCCCCTTCTTCTGCGGTGGCTGCTGCTCAGGCGGAGATTGCCTGTCCTCCGCCTGTCACTGCTGCTGCTTAGGCGGAGATTGCCTGTCCTCCTCCTGCTGTTGTCGATGCTCCTGCTACGTAGTTTTGCTGATCAGCTGCTGCTTCTTAGGCGGAGATTGCGTGTCCTCCTCCTGTTGTTGTCGATGCTCCTCCTGCTGCGTAGTTTTGCTGATCTGTTGTTGCTTCTTAGGTGGAGATTGCCTGTCCTCCTGCTGTTGTCGATGCTCCTGCTGCGTAGTTTTGCTGATCTGCTGCTGCTACTGAGCTTTCTCTTGCTGACGCTGAGCTGTAGTACCTCCATCTGATGCTGTACCCCTGCTACCTGATGTGGGAGTAGGGTTGATATTTCTCGTAATGGGTGGTACATGTATCCTGTTCTTTGACCATTGGATCCTTAGATAGAGAGCCTCAGCTAGGGTTGTTACTTAATCACCCCCCAATTGGTACAGGCAGAGGGTAGTGACCCGTATTGCCCCACACATAACTAGGTTGCACCACAGCATACCCATCCTACACCGATACTGTATGGAGAGTCTTTTGCAATGGAAAGACAGAGGCTAGTGCGAGATCCACTTTATTCCCAGAGCCATCCAAAATGCTACACTTGGTTGGCTCTGTCAGCTTATCTATTGTGTCCAGCATAGGTGATCGACTATCAATGTGCTGTTGACTACCTTCGTCCTCGCTGACATGCCAATGGTCTTCCTCTCTGCCACGTGCTTCTTCTTCCTCACTGCCATGCACATCTTCTTCCTCGAGGCCATGCACATCTTCTTCCTCGAGGCTATGCACATCTTCTTCCTCGCTACTACTGACAGGTGGTGGTTGGGGAGGATGAAGTACATTTTTCCTTATATCAAAGCCTGATTCTGCTAGAATGGAGACAATTCTGGTGACTGCTTCACCAACTAGGTCTTCCATCTGCGGTCCAGCCTTATTGTTCCTCTTCTTCCTGTACATTCCAGCAAACTCTTCACCAAACCCTTTACCCCAACCAAGTGAACTAGACACACCTCGGACCCGACCTCGATGCTCTGGAGTCTCAAGTACTGCGGTGAGGATATCATTCTCCCTAACCCCGAAAGAACCATCGCTAGCCTGAGCTGCAAGTGTTTTCACCCTAGTTGCTACCCCCACCACCACAAGGTTACTGAATGTTATGTCCCCGCTTCCTTCACTAGTGGTCTTCCTCTTCCCTACCCTTGCCCGCAGATAAGGCCTCGAACGTCCAGGAAATTGGTCCCAAGGGTTCTATTTTCCTTCTTCAGCTAGCTTTGCATCCTCCTCCTCCCACTCTTTCCTTTTACGAACATAACCTTTTTGCCCGTCCTATGTGGCTTATCATGCAATGCTCTCTTTTCTTTCATCCCCTGGCTCAATTGCTAAAATCTAGGAGAATTGGTTTCCTGCACAAACACGGTCCAGTCTTCTGGCTGCAAAAAGGCATGCTTCACAAAGGGAGTCTCCTCTTGGCTCACAAATTTTTTTCTTAAATGGGTCTTGAACCGCTGTTGCAAGGTTGCAATCTCTGACATAGCTGCCTTCTTGCGAACAGATTCAACCAGAATGGCTGGGTAATCTAGCTTTTCCTCTAAAACTGTGAACAACTCTTCCTTCTCAATTGGTGAGAGATCTTCAACTGCCTTATTGATTGACACCCTCTCTCGAGCAATGAGGCTGCAGACTAATACAAATCTATCCCTCACAGCATCTAGGGTAGGCCAATAATTGTTATCAAGTCCAGTTGCGGTCAACTTGTCTTCTGGCCATTTGGTTTGTGTCCTTGACCCGCGGGATCGAGTACTACTCGCAGCAGTATGTGTTGACTGACCCTGTGAAGAAGGATCACCGTCGATAGGCTGTGAACAAGGTTCACCGTCGATGGGCTGTGATGGTGCACTGGAGGTAGAGGAGTTTGGTGTTGTGGGAGACTATATAGATGATATGTCAGGTCGTCAGTAGATCAACATAAGCTAGACTGAAAACCTAAACAAAATAAGATAAATTCTTATTCTCTGACAGGAAAAATAGTTGATATTAGCATACAGGTTGGGGATAGGTGCTAACCATTTTGACAGGGTGAAACAATATGCTTATATATCAAAGCAGAGACTAAATTCCTTCAACTGCTTCCTTGTCCAACTTCAGCAGCAATGAATTGTGTGTTCCATGTGTACATGCAACAAGAGGACAAAGCAATTAGAATTAAAGTACGCTAACAGGTCCAAAGCATAACTGTCGATCTGGTACATTCGAAGCATAACAAAATTTCAACGGTTCATATAAGTTCATCTGTTAGCAACAATTTATTCAAACAGACTTGGAGCAACAAAATTCATCCGTCAAATCCACAGCCAATCAATTAAAAATGAACTATTAAGGCATGCTGTACTAATGCAGGCAATTCCAGGAGAATAATCCTATGTGAACAACCATAAAGTAGCATGTCTCCCTAATCCACCTTGACATGAATAGCAGATTGGGTGGCTGAGCACAGAGAGGGTGTTGGGGGTTCAAGCAGCACTAACCTCTGTCGCGAATGAAGTAGTTGTTCTCGTGGTGGTCGGAGAGGCCCGATCCGCATCGCCTCGTTTCCTGAGGTGGCCGGCTCGTCGTCGTGGCCGGGGATGCCGGATCCGCATCACCGTCTCTAGATTGGCCGGGACGCCGTCCACACGGCAGTAACCACATCCTCGTCACCGTCGTCACGGCTGGAGCCGCTTTGCCGATGCCACGCCGGGAACGGTAGGGCTGGAGAAGAGCAGGGCTGCGGCGGGGAGAGCGGCGGCGGCGGGCTAGGGCTGGAGAAGGAGTAGGGTGGCGGCGGGGAGAGTGCGGGCGTGGTGGATCTGTCTGAATTAGACTCCCGCGTATATGTCCCCTGCGTGTGTTACTATTTTCACAGAAATTACTGGCGTGCACTTGAACGGCTCTCTGGTGGAATTGGAATTCCATGGGCATTATAGTCAATATAGGTGGAAATTTTTGAACAGTGCGCGCAAGGTTTGCCTGCGGACGCTAACAATGGATAGTCATCACCGACGCTGGTTAGTAAACCCGCGTCGGCTTCATCGGCAGGTATCTTCTTTATATAAGCTGCTGACACTGACGCGTGGGCCCGACACTATTTTTTAGAAATGAAACTCGTATCCATCAAATATTAGAGCCGGTAAAACAGCACCTAAAAATTCATTAAAAATAACATCAATTCATATTTGGATATTTAGTATTTTAATAAAATATCAACAGTCACACTTGTGTAACCGACATTCTTATAATTCGAATATACATCTCATGCTTGTGATATAATAATTCTAATAACATCTTAGTGTGCTCCAAAAATTCTACAAATTGACGTGGCAACATAAATTGGGCACCAAAACTTGTCATAAAAAATTCAAATGGTTTCGATAAATGAAGAATATACTTGTGTACAAATGGCTACATCTCTCACATAGTTTCTTAGAATGTTGCTTGAACATTGAAGTTTTCCACACTTTGCAATATGTTCGATCTCGTACGCATTTGAAATTTTTACACAAGCTTGTGTTCACCTTAAGATTACGAAATGCAAAGTTTCATTACTAATGGTTGTGGAAAACAAATATTATTTCTATGTTGTACTTACAAAGAACAAGATAAAGGCATATAAACATTATTAACGAAACGGAATATACACTAAACAATGAAATTAATGAAAATATGGGGATTTTAGAAAAACAATAGGAAAAAAATCATCAAATTTGGACTAAGTACGACGGAGAAATACATGTTACAAAATTTGACTGCAGATTAAAAGGAGAAATGAGAACTGTTCTTCATTCTAATAGAACAGAGGGGTGGTTAACCCGCATCTCATTTGCCCATCCAATCCTCGTCTCGTACGCCCACCCAATAGAACAGAGGAGGAAGCAGACTAGCAGAGGCCACCGCCGCTGCCGCCGTGCCCGCTTTGACATCCAAGAGGGCACCCTAGGCCTCTAATGCGGCAAATGAGACCACTGCAACCTTCGATTTGACTCAGAAATGTGACAAATCAAATCTTGTGGATGCGACACAGAATATGTAATAATTTAAATTCAAGATACATAATTTTTATTGATGCTTCCGCCTACATCCCGATGTTCATCCTGCTGACGGCGTACTCCACCGCGACGCTAAATCCACGCGTCCAGAGGTCAAACTCATGACGGATGCGACACTCGGCGCTGCAGTAGTGGATGATCCCTGGGGTCTCCGGCCCGTAGCGCCTACATCCCGCTGCCCAAATGCAGATGTGGGGATTCTGGACGGGCAGCAATGGAATGTCATCGTCGCCGTCACGAAGATCCCGGTGGACGAGGTAGCGCAGCCGGTGCAGGTTCTGGTTCTTCCACCGCCTGTTAGGGGGCGACGGCCCGCCGCTGATTTCGTGGAGTAGTGCCATCGCTTCGGGGTCCGCAGGGTTGCGACAGTACTTCAGCATCGCTAAGAAGTACTTCGCACCGGCGTCTTTGGCAGCGGCCTTTCCGACGAGCTCCAGACCCTCATCGGGATTCTGCCGCCTCATCAACCTCTCCATCCCCTAGAAGCATAATGCCTCCGGATGTTTGGCGAGGCGGAACCGCTCCTCCAACAAGGACCTGACGTAGCAATTCTTGCACTCTTGACGAAGCTCACGCAGCGACACCTGTAGGAGTACCTCATCCAAGTCGCAGATGCGCCGGAAGGGCCGCAGACCCAATTACGAAGGATCAGGAAACGAATGATGAGCTCACCCTTGATGCAGCGGAGGATGATCTGGGTGACCAGTTCATTTGGCAGAAGCTCCATGAAGCACACCACGGCCATGAAGGAGAAGGGGAAGGAAATGGAAAGGCGACGGGATCTGGAAATTGAAAGGCGACGGGGTTTGGAAATTGAAATGCGACGCGACCATTTATAAAAACCCGTTAATAATAATATGGAACTTGAAATGCGACGCGGTTTGGCTACTGACGAGTGGACCCGACGACTGCCCTTGCCACTCCACCTTCCCACGAAATTGAAATGCAACACGTGTTTTTGGACGGTTTTGCTGCCAAAAAACGGTTCCCGAGGCGTCGGGGGACGTGGGGCGTGGGGAGGAAGGCGCCCTGACGGTTCACGTCTTGTCATCATAAATCCCCGACTGCTGGTTGCTCCATAATCATATCATTTCTTTCGCTTCATCTTCTTCCCCCTCACCATCAAAAAACCACAAACTCCGGTCAACAAGAGATCACACCAACAATGAGCGAGCATGGCGTCGAGTGACCCGTCGGCGAAGCGAGGACGAAGAGAGGATGACGACGACGAAAGCCGCCATCGGAGGAAGTTGACCATCTAGGAGAAGGGAAAGGAGCCGACGGCGCCCAAGAAGAAGAAGGAGAAGAATTCGGAGGCCACCGACATCAGCTTCGCCATCGAACTGCTCCAGGGTGCGTTCATGAAGCTCCGAGATGTTGGCGCAACGTTCAAGATCGAGGAGCATGACGATTACAAGGATCGCAGCCTCAAGGGTCTCGCCTTCAGGATCCACGTGTTGGCTGAAAAGTTTGAGAAGCTCCCCGTGGTCCAGCAGTCTCTCCTCGGTGACGACGACGGCTCCGACGGCGGCGACGACGGCTCCGACGGTGGCTCCGACGGCTTCGACGGCGGGACTCCGACAGCGGCGACCGACTAATTGATCCACTCCTGTACCATTAATAATGTGTTTGTGATTATTGTGTGTTCGTCAGTTTGTTCGTCAGGTTGTTGGAATGCTTAGTTTGTCGATCATGAACTGCTTAGTTTGTTTGTCGATCATGAACTAGTTAGTTTGGCTGTTGGATTTTGTATACATGTTGCGTGAACTCGATCTAAGAGACGCAGGCAAATCCATCAGCGTCACCTACAGTATTTGTTCCTCCTGTGATGAACTCAATCTTGGAGACAATGGATAGTCATCGCCGATGCTGGTTAGTAAAGTCTCGTCGCCTTCATTGGCAGGTAGGTCCGGGAGGTTATCTTCTTTATATAGGCTGCTGACACTGACGCGTGGGCCTGACACTATTTTTTAGAAATGAAACTCGCATCCATCAAATATTAGAGCCGGTAAAACAGCGCCTAAAAATTCATTAAAAACAACATCAATTCATATTTGGACATTTAGTATTTTAATTAAATATCAACAGTCACACTTGTATACCTAACATTCTTATAATTCGAATATACATCTCATGCTTGTGATATAATAATTCTAATAACATCTTAGTTTGCTCCAAAAATTCTACAAATTTACGTGGAAACATAATTTGGGTACCTAAACTTGTCATAAAAAATTCAAATGGTTTCGATAAAGGAAGAATATACTTATGTACAAATGGCTACATCTCTCACATAGTTTCCTAGAATGTTGCTTGAACATTGAAGTTTTCCACACTTTGCAACATGTTCGATCTCGTACGCATTTGAAATTTTAACACAAGCATGTGTTCACCTTAAGATCACGAAATGTAAAGTTTCATTACTAATGGTTATGGAAAACAAATATTATTTTTATGTTGGACTTACAAAGAACAAGATAAGGCATATAAACATTATTCACGAAACAGAATATACACTAAACAATGAAATTAATGAAAAGATGGGGATTTTAGAAAAAAACTAGAAAAAAATCATCAAATTTGGACTAAGCATGACGGAGAAATACGTGTTACAAAATTTGACTGCAGATTAAAAGGAGAAATGAGAACTGTTCTATGTTCCAATAGAACTGAGCCCCACCCTAATTAGAGACACGGGATGGTTAATCCTCGTCTCATTTTCCCACACAAACTGTTCTTCATTCCAATAGAACAGAGGAGGAAGTAGAGGGCGCCGCAACCTTGGATTTGACTCAGAAATATGAGAAATCAAATCTTGTCTATCAATAACTGATTGGACGATACTTTACACGATAGAAGAAGACATTACATTCGTAACGAAGCCTACATTCATCACTACAGAAATACATGCAAAACCCCCTCCACCTCGGTGCTGTACCGCAGAATGCTTTGCCTGCACAATGTTGAATGTTACCTCGCGCCACCGCCGTTGGCAGCGTCGGCCGGCAGAGGCCACGACGGAGGGCGACACTCCTAATTTCCCAAGCCAGATTGATCCCACGATGCCAGAAATCTAGGGATTGCACATTGCTGATCAAATGTGGACGCCACTGCCCTTGCTCCTCGCCCTCAACCTGTTTCATGTACGCAATTGCAGTGGCGTCGGCGTCGGCCCCGCTGTTGGCTCTGTAGAGGAAGACGGCGGCCACATAGGCCGCCCCTCTGTGCCCGTCCTTGGTAGCGCGGTGGAGCTTGTCGAGGGGAGGCTGAGGGCTGCGGTTCTTGCCGAAGATGTCGTCCATCCCGGTGAGGAAGCAGGCCACCGGGTTGCCGGCTACAGCCAAGCTACGAAGGAAGATGTCGTAGCTGATGGGGTCGTTGTTCTGCATCTGCTCGACTGGAAACCGATCCAGTGCCAGGCGCCTACCGACGCCTCTGTCGCGGCAGGGGCGGAGCATGTTCTTGTAGGTTGCCCGTAGGCTGCAGAGGTCCTCCATAGGACGATTCGATGTCGCACCGACTCGGCCAACGATGATCACCAGCACCTCCGCCGAGAGTTCCGCAAGCGAACGCGGGTGCTCGCTCGATGCCATGAGTGCCGGCGTGGAAGGGAAGTCGCTTGGCGTGGAGCGGTGGAGGCACGACGAGGAGTGTAGGCAGTTGTGGTTTTCTCGCGGGTAGATGAAGGGGTTGTGGTGGTTTCGCGGGTAGAAGAAGGGGTTGGGGCAATAGTTATTTATTTTGGAGAGAAGATACGGGAGACGCGTCTCCGATGAGTGGATACTACTAATTGCACATCTCGCTTATCGAGGAGTCAAACTCTTTGAAGTTTGACGAAATGTAGACAAAATAATATCAATACTCTCAGATGAGTGGTACTACTAATTGCACATCTTGCTTATAGGCATCTTAGGCAGTATCTTAGGCATCTTAGGCAGTATCTTAGGCAGAATATATAGGCATCTTAGGCAGTATCTTAGGCATCATATATTACAGAAAGGAGATTCATTCAAATTCCACCATTACACATCCTATATATATTACAAAAAGGATTCCATTTCCAGCAATAGACATCCCTGCATTTTACAAAAAGGATCGGATTCAGCAGAAATCAATCTTGCTTCTTTTTCTTCTTTGATTTTTGTATATGGATCTTTTCACGATGGTCACTTCGCAAGTATGGTGTTTTGTCAGCTCCCAAGACTCGGGGCATGTATGAAGTGTGAAAGGATGGACTTTCGTCAAACTGGTTGTATTCCTCCTCCTCAACAACATTTTCAACCCCAACAATACTTTTTTTTCAGGCAAAACCACACTCCAGTTATTCTTTGCAAGGTCAGGTACATAAAACACTTGCTCAACATCCTTGGCGAAGACAAACGGTTCGGTTTTGTAACCAAAGACCCGGAGATCAACACTACCATAACCAAATTTGTCCTTGATCATAGCTCTGTTCGCATTGGTGACCCATCTACACCGAAACAAGGCTACCTTGAATCCTACATAATCAAGCTCCTAAATTTCCTCTATTTGACCATAATATGTGTCTGTGTTCTTCTTATTGTCGACGGCCCGTACACGCACACCACTATTTTGATAGACGCTCTTGGCATCCTGGGCCATGGTGTAGAACGTGTATCCATTGATATCCATTGCTTGATATGTTGTAACAGTGAATAATGGCCCTGCTACTAGTTTTCTTAGATCATCGGTTATAGCAGCACTGCCACTCTGCTGGACATAATCTCGGAGCCACCTGTTGAAGCATTGCATGTGCCTCTTTGCAACCCAATCCTCAGTACAACCAGGGTTTTGTTCACGTAGTTGTTGCTTGTGCTCATTGCCAAATGGTGTAACCTCTACGCTCTGTTCTATCACGGTGAAATGAGCCTTCCTGAAGTCCTCTGGGTGCGGAGTGATTGACTTTTTCCCCAGGGTCCCAACACCTGAAAGCCTACCTTCATGCCGTGAACGAGGCACACCAATGGGGTTTTGGGGGTCCATATAACCCATGGCCCACTCCACTGCTTCGATGGTCTCATAGCCACGAACAATGGCTCCCTCTGGAAATGACCTGTTATGTACCAATGATTTGAGGAATCCAAAGTACCTCTCATATGGAAACATCTGACGAAGGTAAGATGGGCCAAGGTACCAGATCTCCCTCGTGAGGTGTGTTGTTAGATGCAGCATGAGAGCAAAGAATGATGGTGGGAAGGTAGCTTCAAGCACGTATAGGGTCTCGAAATGCCTCCTCTCTAAGGCCAATAGTTTTTCCTCATCAATCACCTTCTGTTCTATTTCATTGAAGAATAAACACAAGCTCGTGACCGCGTCGCGAACAAGTTCTGTCTTGATACCTCTTAGTGCAATAGGAAGAATAGATGTCATCAACACATGGCAATCATGAGATTTCATCAAGTTGAAATTCATTTTCATGTCCTTCACCGACACTAGCCTCTTGAAGTTCGATGAGTAGCCTGAAGGTACTTTCAAACCATGCAAAAACTCACAAAATTCTTTTCTCTCTGCCTTTGACAAGGTGGTTGCATCAACAGGAAGGTCCATCCCCGTGTCTGTTTCCTCTGCATAGAGCTCCGGCCTAATGCCCATTTCTTTAAGATCATCCCTTGCATTTTTATGATCTTTTCCTTTCGACTTCTGTTGTAGCAATGTTCCCAAAGTAGCTTCACACACATTCTTCTTGACGTGCATGTTGTCAATCGAATGACGCACATCCAAAAGCGGCCAATACTCTAGCTCTCATAGAATTGAATTCTTGTTCCACATTCCTCGCCCATCTTCTTCTTCTTCACCATCTCGCTTCTTTCTTTTGCGAAGTTTCTTTTCAGACAATTTGGGTAACTCCTCGATAGTTTCGACATCCTTGACTTGCAAGTGGAGCAGATCTCTAGTCACATGCATTGGCGCCTGTCGATTCTCCTTTTACCCATTAAACTGACAATCCATGTCCCGGTAGGCATGTTTCTTGCTGAGGAAACGACGGTGCCCCATAAATGAGAATTTCTTTGAATTTCTTAGCCACACTGCACAAGTTTCTTCCAAGCAGTGTGGGCAAGCTGCACCTTTCCTTTTACTCTGGCCAGAAAGGTTGCGATGAGCCGGGTTGTCGTTGATGGTGGTGAACAACATGGCATGCAATGTGAACTCCTCACGGCCGAACTCATCCCAAACCTCCTTCACACCAGGCTTCCAAAGTATCTTCAAGTCATCAACTAGTGGCCTCAAGTAGACATCAATACGGTCGCCAGGTTGCTTTGGCCCAGAGACCAATAATGTCAGCATCATGTATTTCTGTTTCTTGCATAGCCAGGGTGGAAGGTTGTACATTGACAGCACGACAGGCCAGGTGCTATGTGTTGAGCTCTGGTTACCGAATGGGTTCACGCCATCTGTGCTCATAGCGAACCGAATGTTCCTGCTTTCACCGGCAAATTCCTTAAAGTGGGAATCAATGTTTTGCCATTGTTGGCCATCTGCGGGGTGTTTAATCTTTCCAACTTCCTTCGTTCGTGTCTTATGCCAACGCAAGAATTGGGCCTCCTTTCGTGTGGTGAACCATCTTCTCAACCGAGGAATGATGCAAAAATACCATGCTACCCTCACAGGAGCCCCTTTAACCTTCTTCTTCTTCTTCTTGCCTGTGATCTCCACGGGCTCATTCTCATCATCATCAGCATTGTTATCATCACCACCATCTTTTTTCCTCTTGTACCGATCGAACCCACACTTGGGGCACTTGTCAAGGTCAGCATAATCTCCACGGAACAATACACAATTGTTCTTGCAAGCATGAATTTTTTCAACCTCTATTCCCAGAGGACAAATTATCTTCTTTGCCTCATAGACAGACTCGGCTATTTGGTTTCCCTCAGGTAGCATGTCCTTAAGGAGATCCAATAGTTGTTTGAAACTTTTGTTGCTCCAACCATGATCTGCATTAAGCTGCAGAAGTTTTAGATCACCAGAATGATGAGAGTACTTCTTGCAACCAGGATAGAGGGATTTCTTTGAATCTTCAACGAACTGCTTCAGCCTCGCTAATTCAGAAGCTGTATACACTCCTTGAAACTCAACATCTTGCAACATTTGATCAACATTGTGCACACGTTGCAACAACTCACCATCATTGAAGCCCGTAACTTCTTGATCAGTGATATTATCAGGCCTCATCACAATTGGTGGGAATGGTTCATTTTCCTCATCAAAAACTCCACCTTCATCAAGCTCTTCATCATGGCATAGCGCCGCTGCCGCTTCATTATTAAGGCCTGTAGCATGGTGTCGCGCTTCACCTTCATTTAGGCATCCTACTTCGACTTCATTAAGCCCTTCCTCACCATGTTTATTCCAACACGTGTAATTTTCTTTGAAACCACGTGTGATCAAATGATGAAAAATGTTATCCCGTTGTCCGAACTTCTTCTCGTTGAGACAATCTATACAGGGGCAAAGCATTACCTGAACACCACGGTTTCTCATATCCGCCTCTGCTTGATCTAGAAAACCCCATTAAGAAACTGGCCCGATCTCGGGACTTACTACTGTACATCCAAGCCTGAGCAGCAGCAGCCATCTGCAATTTTCATACATCAAATGAGCATAATGCATCACCAAAACCGATGAGTAAGAGGATTAGGACAGCGAAGTTCAATAAAAGGGGGCAATTTCCACCTTGACGAGGACTGTCTACGAGGCGAGCGCTTTCGAGGAGGAGGACGAGGTGTCGCGGCCGCGGCGACGGCGACGATGACGGCGCGAAGGACGGCGACGGCGACGGCGACGGCGCGGAGGACGGCGTCGAGCCCGAGGAAGAGGATAAGCTGCTACTTTGGATGACGTACAGCGCGGAGGGACACTGCGCCGCGGTCGACGTCCGCCGGCACCTTTCGCCGTCACGCATGTGGCCGGCCGGCCTGCTGCAGCGCCGGCTTTCTGAGGAGAGAGAGAGCGCGAGCATAGCGAGTGGGGCCTTCAGAGAGCGCGCGAAAATGCTGTTGCAGCAACAGCGGGGAGAGAGCAAGTGGGGGCCTCAGAGGAGAGAGAGCGAGTGGGGCCCTCAGAGGAGAGAGAGCGAGTGTAGTTGTCCGAGATACCAGAGTGGTCGGAACGCAAAAACAACGACACGTAATAACAACACGCGTCTCTATTGTGAGAAAACAAAGGAGATGCTAGCTCCAAACAAGCGTCGCCAATTGAGTCGTCATAAAATGAGACGCGTCCTAAAAACAACATGTCTCCAATAGGAAAGTCATCGGTAACAGACTTAAAGAGCCCGTTATCCCTAGGTTTTACTTTCATAACGGACGCATGTTAACGTCCGTTACAAAGAAAACATGTAACGGGCGTTTAAGAAGTCCGTTACCAGAAGTCATCATTGGTAATGGGCGTTATGGTGGTGAGGTCAAGGCGAGGTTGTGGTCGAGCCTGCCGCACTTATGCGTAATGGGCGCCAAACAACAACCGTTACAGATGGGGTCTATGTACCGGGTGTTAAAGGCCCGTTACAAATGCTGCGTGACCTATGTGAGGTTTTCACGTAGTGACATGTAGCCTTTCCTGCACATTATACTCATACTAGTGTTTCTAATTAATTTGCAGACCTTCACGATGACTTCAGGGAAGTTACAGTTAAAGCGTATACTAAATGGTTATTTAGTGTCATATCTCTCAAAGAAATTAGTAAATCCTTTTCCCTTGTCGACTGCAGCTTATTTGTGATGAAAAATGCGAACCTTCTAAGTGCATGTGTTTTCCATTTTTTCAGAGGCATATGATAAATTTCAAGCTAAACCTACATAAGTAGTCATACTCCAACACGATGATAGCAATGACAGCAGCCCGATGCTGCCACCAGAAATGATGCCGCCACCACAACTTCCATCGCATGCTAGGAGACCAAGGAAGACAAAAGGTTAGTAAAGCTCTACACCTCGAGAAACTTCACTCTTTATTTTTCATTGGTTTCTGCAACTGATATTGTTCAGCAGTGAATGTTATTTTCTCTAGTGTGAATGCAAGTAGGTGGCAAGAATGTTGGCTGTGGAACCCTGAAAGGGTTATCTATAGTTGCTAAGAGATCAAGATCTGGCTGCTAAAAGTTGAAAATCCAATTTTCATCAAAGTTGGGTGGTCCCTATGGAGAAAACAGATGTACTTTGTTGATGAGATTGTTGTACATACTAGGCAGAGGGCTATACTAATTGGAGTCCGATATTGGAGTGAAGTGCTTCTAGTAGTCAAGAAAGAGATCGTAAAAGCTGTAATGGTAAGTCACTGTCCACCGCATGCACCTTGTTAATTTAATATAGCAGATGCGTTCCCTCTATTTTGTTCGTATCCAGTTTTATGATTGAATCATGCATGAATAACAAGGTTCCATCCCACCAGGAAGGATGGGATTTTGAGGGCATTCAAAATCCAGAGGAAAAGATATCGAAGATTGCCCACGAACACTACAAAGGTTGGCGAGGCGACTTGAGTGCTACATACAAGGCGTACAACAGTTATGCGAAAAGAATGAGGCACAAGCCTGCTGACCTAAACATTGTGGAGTGGCACTATTTGTGCCACTACTTTGGAACAAAAACATTCAAGGTACAATTTTTTCTACTAAATTAAAGAATAATATTGTGAGTTATATAGAAGATGAGATCAACCTTTCATTACTTAACAGCACTGGTTCACTCTCACAGCACCCAGAACTCCAATCGTGGCCGTCCGGTTAGCAACCATTCGGCAGGTTCGAAACCTTACTCTCAGTGGAGTTGGGAAAAGGTAAAGATTGGTTACAATATTCTCATCTTTCACTATCTACATAAGAAAATCATATATTGATGTCGTGTAATGATGCAATCACAGTGAGATCCCGAAACTGGTGCTGAGCCATGCCAGTTGGAACTTTGGAAGGTTACTCACTCTAGGGATGGAAAATGGAGAAATGAGGTGGCTGAGACTATTTATGTGAGTAGAAATTTTATTGTAACCTTGCGTGCACATAACACTTGTTTAATTTTGAATCAAACCATCGGCACGGTTTTATATCTTACAAATTTTTCTTGCCCACAACATTGTACAGTCAAGAAATTAGCTCTACTAGCAAATGCAGATGAGGGGGGTGAAGAAACAAGTTCTACTCCTCGAGATGAAGAGGAAGAGAAATTTTGCCAGGAAACATATAGGGAAAGAACACATGTCAAATCCTCCGTGTCACGTGGCCATGGTTACATGTCCACTCCAAGAAGCAACAAAGTGTATCAGGAGAGGTTGTTACATGAGAAACTCGATAAGGTCGAAGCACAAGAATGTCATCTGGAAGAAATACTCAAGATGTATGAAGCTGACATGGAACGCGAGAAAGAAAAATTAAAGAAAATGATGGAAAAGCAAATGCAGGAACAATTTGCAAAGATGATCAGGCCTATCAAACACTTGCTACCATGTTCAGAGGTAACCAGATGATTGTACCTGTTGTGTTCATAACTTGGCTAATGCAGCTAATACCTTACCTTCCATCATTTCAAATAAGCAGAATACACCTCAATCCAACAACAGTACAGGTCAAGTTGACCCTAGGGTCGATGAGGATGGCATTGCTGCAAGAACATTAGTGCAGAGTCAAGAAACAATGAACATGGTAATGACTATACTTAGTTGTGATTGAGAAAATGCATATTTATGCCACTTATCTCTCACCTCCCTCTTTCACATTATGCAGACTCCCTCTGAAACCATCAACAATAGTTCTAATGAAGTTGTACATACGAGGCTGGAGGAAAACATTCCTGCAACACTAGTAGTGCAGGATCATGTAACAACAACCCAGGTAATGACACCGAACAAGCTTTGCAATCATGATGCATGGTGTTGTGCTTTTAATCACAACTGATATAGTTCTGATATAAAACTATACATTCCAGATGCATCTATCAAGCACCGTGACAAAAGACAAAGAAAATGTGCCACCTAACATCAGTCATACAAGTGCCAACATTACCAAGACACTATTTGCTGAGAAACATGATAATCATGCTCCACCTTCTGCATCTTCTTCTGCACCTACAAGATATATCACTACAAACACGCTGGTGAATCATTCTAAGACGCGATCAGGAAAGAAGAGAGCACAAGATCAGGTACTAACTGAACTGTCCTTTCTTAATGCCATTTATATTTTTCTACTTCCAATCCATATGATGCTGCATATTCTCATTCCAAGACAAATTGGGTTCAGATGATGTAATTCTCTAATTTCTTTACATTCAGAATGGCATGCAAAGAGAAGCTCTGGAGCCGAGAAAAGACTCAAGATCGGCCAACAAAATCCCTTCGGCATCAAACAAGAAGCTCAAGCCTCCAAGCAAACCTCAGCTCCAGAAATGATGAAGATCTTCAACAATACTGGGTGGGAGTGATGCTAGGCTCTTTACAAACTTTGTTACTATTAATTCTAGTGATGGACAAGAGTGCAAAATTTAATATGGTGAATTTTATTCTGTTATATTAATAATTGTGGTCTTGAATGACATGAATGTACATTGGTTGCATCAATCTATGTTTCGAATATTTTTGTTGCATTAAAGAATCCGAAATTGGGGACGGTGGGCATCCAGCGTGTATCCTATGGCGACCAATATTTTGTTGTGATTTCCTCTATGCCAATAGCGATGAGCCATAGTTCGTAGTGATATAGTACATGCATATGGCGACCAAAATTCATCTGATGCGTTATCACTAGAGCATATAGCATCGACACATGCTTCGTTGTGATACCCCTACTCATATAGCGACGGTACTCATCGTTGGGATTTGGTTAAAGAACATGGCAACGACCAATCTTTGGTTGCGTGACCATCTACGCGTATAGCGACGCAAATCAGCATTGTGATTTTGTTCAAGCATCTAGCGACGACCCATCATCGGTTGCATGATCAGCAATGTGTATAGCGACGATAACTAGCATTGCTATTTTGTTCAAGCATATGGCGACGACCAATAGTTGGTTGCGTCACCATCTATGTGTATAACGACGGTAATTATCGTTGCGAATTGTTTCAATCTTATGGTGATGATGCATAGTTGGTTGCGTGAATCCCTTCGTGTATGGTGACGACACTTAGTTTTGCAATTTCGTTGGATCATATGGCGACGAACCATATTTGTTGCATGACCCTCTTTGTGTATGTCGACGACAATTAGCGTCGTGATTTGCTTCAAGCATAATGCGACGACCCATAGTTGGTTGCATGAACCTTCTGCTGTATAGCGACGGTAATTAGTTGCATTTTGGTTCAAGCATATGGTGACGGATTACGACTTCATTGTGATAGCCTACATAAAAACTACAATGGCATGTATCACATTGCGACACAATTCTTTCATTGTAATAGAGCTTGTTTGCAACCGAGCAAAGTGGTCGCAAAAACCACTATCGCAACGACGCCTTTCATTGCAATAACCTATGTTGCAACACCACTGGTCGTCGCTACTTGACCTAATTGCGATGCCACACACTGTCAAAACACTTGCTTTTTATTGTGACACCGTTTTGGAACCATCGCAACAACATATTGCGACGGACAAAATTGCGACACCTGGCGACAGAATGAATCTGTCGTAATCTCTATGTATCACGACCAAAAACCCCATATAGCGACCACTTGGAGGCGTCGCGAACAACACCAATCGCTATAGTGTCACTCTTGGCACGAGAAGCCTACGGCATCACTGGACCTTTATGAGGTCCCCCGATGAAGTTTGGAATCATGGGACGATAGTGGATTGGTCACCTCAGACATTAAAGCATACATCCGAAGCAATTCGAGTTAGCTCGACTTCCACGATCATCCACTATTCCATGAGAGGAAACACCGTAGATGTTGTCCATGACCCTACTGTTGGGGCTTGCATCATATCAGAGTATCTTTTGGATACTCTGGTGGGTGACATGCTGCTGACCCCGACTGATAGACTTTTCCATAGTACCAGGTGGTGCTGTGTTTTTCCATGTCGGGGGATTGCTAGGGACGTGCCGATTACCATTGATGACATAGAAGTCCGATTAGATTTCCACATCTATGACATCATGGATTTTGATCTTCTCCTAGGTTTCCCCTTAGAAAAACTTTTTGATAAATTTCAAGGAAACCCAAAAGAAGAGCATAGGGAAATCATTTCTGTCCATGCTGGATCATCAAGACATCCTTTGATAGAACCTTTCCCTAGACCTACGGTATCTCCTTTGCCTCCCGATCCTCCCGACGGTGCATATCTTGAGGAGGCCATGAAAGAGTAGTGGTTAGATGGAGCGATATATTCTTCCGAAGCACTTTGGAATAGTTTCCCTTCTCTGATCATTCATTGTTCTATTAGAGGGATTACCGTAGAGGCCCACTGTAACCCCATCATGGAGGTTAACATTTTGCCATGGCACTTAGCAGAAACTCTTTTGGGCAAAGTTTCACTAGCCCCATCCGACATGCTCCTCAAGACTTGTCCCTTTGGACATGTTCTTGAATGTCGGGGGATCGCAAGTGTCGTGCCGCTCACCATAGACAGGATCGAAGCTAGCTTAGACTTTCACATCTTCGATGTCCTCGATCTTGATCTTCTCCTAGGCTCCCCATTAGAGCAACTCTTTGATACATCCTTAGGGAGCCTAGATGGTAAGTTTAGGGAAGCTGTTTCCGCCACTACTACCCCTTGTCTGGGATATCCTATGGCGAAGCCTCTTCTCTAGCAAAACCCGCTCGAGAAAATGACACATTCATCTTCGTTCGTGTCATCCAAGCCCATTCTCATTGAGGGTGTAGAATTCTCTATTCCTCATGAGTACGACTCGGAAGACCCTCTTCACCGTTGTGAAGACGAATAACCGTCACCATTCTCGATCGAGTTTGAGCCTCTTCCCAGTGACCCATACTATGTTGCTTTCGATCACGATCGAGAGTCTACAGTGAGCTTCCATGATGAATCTCTTGAGATAGAGATTTCCTGGGCCATGGAACTGTGTGAAGCACTGACTCTGGAGTCTAGAGGAAAGGATTCCACATATGAGCATGGTAGTTTCACTCTTGATATACTATACGAACCAAGTTCGCATCATGGCTCTCTAGAGTCAGCCATGATTAGTGCGCTGAGCACTTACGAGGGCAACAACCACCTTCTGGTCCTCTTTTGCAAAACGTTTGGAAGGTTGATTGTAAATGCATATGTTTACCATAAGCATTGCAGATTTCGTGTGTGCACTATGGCACTAACCTTGGAGCTAAAGCTTCACTGATACATCAAAGATTGGTGGTGAATCGGGAATGACACCACCAATGATAGCTGCGAGATGAAGTTCCCATGGTCGAGCTTATGACCTTAAATAAACAAAGCACTACCAGGAGATAGCCTGGATTAGCATAGGTTTTATTTCCCTTTTGAATAAAAGCAAATGCATGTTTTTAGGATAAGTTGTCCTTCAGGTATTTCTGGTCACTAACCTTTCAGGTGGAGACTCAAAAAGAACGAAGGATAGGTGATGCCTAAGAACATGTGAGCTACATCACCTACAACACCTTGATAAGCTCTGATGAGGGAACATTTACAAAAGGAAGCTTGATCTCCACACACTTGAGTTTTGTTGCCTAGCAATGCAAACTTCAAGTGTGGGGGAGGTATGTGAGCATCACAAGTAAAGTTCCTCCTCTACCAAATCTTATCCTGGTGTGGAGATGCTATTAGCTCTTGCATCTTGCCCAACTACCTAGGTAAGTTCTGCTTTTGACATTAAACAAAGCCCTTCAGGGAGGTTCCCCGAGGTTCACCGTCATATGCTCATGTTTATGTTCCTTTTGGTAATAGCTTGATCATGCTTTCATGCTTCCTTTATCTTTGTTCTTGTGCTCTGGTTTGAATGTATGTTGCAACATACCTTCATAGGCTGTTTTAAATTAAGCATGGTGCTTAGGTTAAAATCTGCCTTCTTCAGTCAAAACAAGACATGGTGTCATATTTTGATTGATGAACCTTAGAGTTATATTCTCATAGATCTTAGTTGCATATATGCTGACTAACCCCTGCAGAAGATTGTCAAATTTGAATGGGTAAGTCATTGAGTTAAATTCAAATGGGAAGGTAAGTTGAGGTGTCAGATTCATGTTGCACAACATGCAAAGGTGGTACATATGACCTCTAAAAGGTCCAAGGTAAGTATATTCCCCTTTGTGTATAAAGTGTAACCTTGATCTAACCCTTCTTGAGTAAATGACATGGTGACAATAAAATAAAATAAAAATAACAAAAACATTTGAATTCGAATAAAGGCTCTATGGTTCTGTAGAGTCCACGTTTTGTTTCCAACATTGTTTGAAGAATAACACCAGGCACAAACACTAGTGTGGGGGAGTTCTCTCGAGCTCATCATCGACATATCCACTCAAGAACTCCCACACAGAAGTTGCATAGCATCGACTACGCCTTCATGACAAGGACAAGGTAAGCTAGAGTGAGCCGGCTACCCTACGGGTCAGCCGAATCACCGCTGGTCTTCCTTGTTTCCTATGTCCTTCAGGAGTGATGGTATGTGCACCCTCTATCTCACTCTCCTTTATCGATGAGGTTGATTGAATTTCAATTCCTATCCTTCATATCAAACTCAAAGTATTGTGCTTCTCTTGCTCTACATGATTCCTGTGGTTGGCTTGCATATGCTTTATTCCTTACTTATCATCTTGATGCTTGTGAACAAATATCATTATAGGGAACTCATGCACATCTAAGTTGTTGGCGTTTGAGATATGGTTTGATGATATGATCTTCGCTCTAAATGTTCGAGTGCTTGGGAATTTTATTTGAAAACCTGAAAATCCTTTGCAAAGGTCCTCTTTGATATGCCACTGTCCTGCCAAAGCCATATGATGTTTTTAGTTGAAAACCTTATACTCATATGCTGCTTGTTATTGCATTGAGCTTTGTCAAATTATGTGACCCTTGTGAGAATTCTTTTCATTACTCTCATGATCAAGATTCATGTGCACACCACCATTTCCCCCTTGCTATGCTTCTACATTGGAAGTTAGCATTGTACCATTCATCCATTCCACCAAATAAAGCTCCATGCATTCTTCCACAATTTATCCCTCTCCAAATATCTCCAAAAGAGACTGGGCTATATAAAAAGAAAAAAGAGAAAAGACATGCTCCAAAAGCATGATGAAAAAAATAAAAAAAAAGAAAAAGAAAGAGAGATAGCCCATGTCTCGGTAATTCAAAAAGGAGAGAGGAGAAAATCATGCAAAAAGGAGTCCCATAACTTAGATGGTAATAACTAGTACCTATTCTGGGGCAAGTGTCCACCTTACCATCACTCAGCTCTCATCATATATGGTAATATCTAGCACCCATTCCGGGCCTATTATCCACCTTACCATACTCATCATATTCATACTCGTGCATATCTTGATCTGATTATGTGATTTGATTTTCTCTATGGATTTAGTCTTTGACTTTGCAATACATGTGATGCAAGTATGCCTTATCATTCATATCCTACCTTGAGCTCCACATAAGCCATCATTAGAAGTAGGATGAATAAAGGCAATCTAATGCCTTGGTGAGGATACATACACATTGAGCGATCTGAGAGAATCAAATTAGGAGCTAAGCAAGGTCTGTTTTGAAAACTTATTGCAAAACCCCAAGTTGCTTGACATGATGAGCAGGAGTGATTTGATTCATGACTGTTCCATTCCTCAACTACCCAAGATGGCATGATAGACACTTCACAGAGTTCACAGGGACAAGGTATGGTTTGGAATATCTCTTATGCTTGCTTCATATCTTTGGACATCATGTCTTACCTTGATCTTGTTCTTCCCTTCACTCGGGACGAGCAAAGGTCGAGTGTGGGGGTATTTGTTGACGGTTGTTATCCACTCATTTTATACCCATCGACATGTACATTTTAACATGAGAAATGGTCATCAACACTAGAATAGGGCTTAAACTAATCATTTCCACAAGTGTCGGTGTTTATCTTAATACAGGCAAATAGCACTAGAAAGGGGAGCAAAAGCACATGTCTTTGATCCAAGTACTTCAAGCTCAGCCAATGAGGGGTTGCCACACAGGATTCCCCTGGATCAATGACATCACCAATCCATGTGATACACTCTCAACGAATCACGCGCTACCACGTCAACTTCACATGGATTGAAGGGCCCACTTGCTACCCAAACCGCTAGGAAACATGGCATGCACGGGGGAGTGACCATGGGGCCCATCTGCCAGCCTCCTGGAGAAAGCACAACACGAGGGGAGGCCCAGGGGTTTCGGCCGACTCTAGGATCAGCCGAACCGCCTCTGGGTCCTCTGATCCCCACCTTCCACGTGTTGCTCCATGATTGGTCACTTGTTGCAATCCCGGGTGTTTTGGCGACATTTGGTGCCTGGAGAAAGCCACTCCCTTGCCTATAGATAGAAGGGGAGGGGCCTCATTCTTGAACACACACTTCTCCTCCTCCTCTTCATTTTGGCCTTGGAGCCTCTCTTTTTAGGAGAGGAGAGCTCTTTGTATAGAATTAGTGCTAGGAAGTGAGGGCGAATGCTTGGGGCCATGTCATGTTCATGACATCTTCCTCAAGAATGATCCTCAGCGGTACCTTTGTTCTTCATTTAGACTAAAGTGAGGATTTTGACATTTTCTATTTAGCCTAAAGTCATATGCATGCATAGGTGAATTGTTCTTGTGTTCTTCGTTCGTTCTTGATTTAGAGGCTTGTTTTCTTCAAACACAACCCTTTCGATCTAGTAGAGCTGGATCATAAGTTTGCATTCCGTTTGTATGTTAGCTTGTCTATTAGAATAAAGTTGATGCTCTGCATATCTCTAATTAGATCAAAGTGCATTCGTGATCTTGCATGAGTGATAGAGTGTACCTTGAGCTTGTGCCAGTATCTCCCTCACGGATTCGTAGTTCCGTATTTATACAGAGTGATGTAGTAGGGCTACCGGGATGTCAGATGGTGTCAGGCTATAGTAGTAGTCAGTGGTGTAGACGTGGTGTCTGGACCATAGGTTATCCTTTGAATACCAAGTGCATTCGCGTAATGATAGAGGTAGGCCGCAGTGGTGCCAGCCTATTGGACCCTTCGAACCCCTCCGCGCCTGTGTACCGAGTAGGGCCCCTTTGCCAGAACATATTCCTAGTCCTAAACAGCTAGGGTGGGTTGGCGCCCAAGGCGAGTGTTTATACTTGAGAGACCGTGCTAGACTCTACGCTCTGTCAAGCAGATCCTTTCTACCTATCCTATTATCCAGTGTTGTGTCCTTAAACCACCAGCTAGGCCAGAAACCAGAGCTCCTCCGTCCTAGGAACGAAACCCTTTGGGAATACTCATTCTCCGAGGGAGAAGTGCTACAACGTGTATCAGTGCGCTTGCGGATTCGTTCGCACTCGTCAGTGTACCCGGGAGTTTCTTACATGCTCACGCTACCGCAGCGCCTAGTGGTGACGTTACGAAACGCCAACACCCACCCAAGACCAAAAAGCTGATATATTCACTAAACCACTTGACCAAGCTATCTTTTCTCGGTTACGAGGAGAGCTTGGTGTGTGTTGTCTTTTTTGAGTTGGTCTTTGGGAGCTTACTTTTTAGCATATGTATCATACATGCTTATTTTGATGTACAACATGCATGTTTAAATTCATAGGGTAGCCATCTTTGTATCTTGATGTATAGGTTTGCATCTTTGTAAGATATGCTTTGCATTGCATTTGTATCATAAGCATTTAGTAGGAATGGCTTCTCCTTTGTACATTGATCCCTATGATATGCTATGTTTGAGCTTGTGGATGTGCTTGATTGATATTTGGGATTATAAGCTATACTCTTGATAGTTTGGTTGTATATTCATGATGAGATAGCTTACTGTTGTCAAAAATGCTAGATAGGCTCTCTTGTGAGTTTAAGGCCTTGGATTATCTTGGTGTGCTTTGGTGGTTTATATCATGCTTAATTCATGTTTGGATATCATGTGCTTTTCACCTGGGGTCAAAGACCCATTTGTCGTTATGAATGTTTAGCCCATGTGATACCTTGTGGGGGATCATAAGCTTCTTTTTGCCGCAAAGGCACTTCATGTACCATTTTGTGCTTAAATGTGAAAAATAAAATAGGTATGAAATGCTTAAGCTTGAAGTTATGCTCTCATTTGTTCCATGTCCTAAATGCTTTAAATCTGAATTTATATGGGTGCTAAACCGTTGCATGTTGTGTACCATGAGAAGTCTCATTTTAAGAAGTAGACACATGGCTCGGTGGCTTTAACATGACATGAGATGCTTATGGGTGTTTTTAATGATCTTGTGATGAGGATATGTGACCTAGCATGAAGGTTGTGTGGTCTAGATTCACTTTGGTATGCTTTGCTCATGTTTAGGTCTTTAGCTCCTGAGAGGGAATTTTTTCGCAAAAATGCTAATTTCTACCATGGCTTCAACTTGTGTGTATGCAACTGACCATTCTTGATGGCTATGCTATTTTGAACCTTTGTCAAGTCTAAGTGGTTCATTTGCTTGTTCCTAGCACATTTTATGGCTCTATGTCCATTTGAGAAGCCTAGAAGTGATATTTTTTGTAGAAATGCCTTAATTCATGCATTGTCAACAAGGGGAGAAGATTGAGCATGGAATAGCTTGCTGCATGCATTTAGAGAGTTTTGGTGGAATTCTGGACGAATTTTGTGCATGTACATTTCCCAGGTGGCCACCGGTCTGTCCGGTGTGTGGTACTGGTCGGACCGGTCAAAAGGTTGGCAGCAGTTGTTGCAACCGGTCTGACCGGTGCAGAGGGCCGGTCTGATCAGTGTGGAGCTGAGAGCTCAGTTCTTCCAGGTAAGTGGAGAAGTTGCATGGTTTGGTTCAGGGGGAGTTGCATTTGCTCGGGGGGAGTTGCATATGTTCAGGGGGAGCTCCTTGTGTCGTCTGAGTTCTTGCTTTGGTTGGTATGCTTTGTCTCAGCTTTGCTTTGCTCTTTGAGAGCTGTTGTGGTTTTGTCTCGGTTGTGTTGAGTCGTTGCCCTTGCCTTAGGGGACCGAGACTTTGGATTGCAAGTGATCAGGGTTTGTGTTGTTTGGCTAGGTTAGTTTGTCTTTTGTTTTACTTTTCTTTATGTATCGATTATGTGGTGTGTTGTCAATGCACTCATCAAGGGTGAGATTGAGGGCTAGAGTGTCCGACAGCTAATGGTTGGCCACCCATTAGTGATGAGTGATTGACAACGTTGTGTGGACTGACGTTGTGCTCTATCTTGTGGATGTATGCTGCGGCTTGATTTGCGTTGTGCAGGTGAAGAACAAGCGTGAAGGTCTTAGCCTTGCGGGGCCTCCGAGGAGTGGAGGGACAAGTAGGCTTGGTTCGAGGGACCCTGTGGCCAGACAGGATCAAGTGCGAATCACATGGTGCGAGAAGAGCAAGTCGAAGTCAGAAGTTAACGGGTTCGTTGGTTGATCCGAAAGCCAACATTGAGCCAGAGCAGACATGGCAGCCAAGTCGAGGAGCTCGGCGTGAAGGCTGCACCAAGCTCGTGGGTTTTCAGTGGTTCACCACAAAACCATTGGGTTCCATGGTTGATTCTCAAAGCCAAGTCCGAGTGGTCGGCAACTCGAGTCTGCATGGGACCGGTCTGACTGGTGAGCCGGACCGGTCTGACCGGTGGAGGTCGAGGAGCGCCGGGTGGCTCGAAGTGGAGGACACGCGTTGGGATCATAGGCTTGGCATCGAGGCTACGCGAGGTGCGGTTGCTGGGGGTCTGTCCGATGGAAAGGCTATCAAGTTTCCGAATTTGCCCTTCGAGGGGTTGTATCGCCTAGAGGGCATTATAGTCATTTACCAACACCGGAGGACCTCATATATAAACTTGGTGGAAGGGTTGTGGCAGCCATCTCTTGGGCTTTAGGGTTTTCATTTGCTCTTTGCATTTTCTCTTTTTAGCTACCTATTTTCTCTAGGACTAGCTTGAGAGCTTCATGGTGAGATCTTTAGAGAGGGATGGATGCTAGGGAGGAAAGCTAGACCTTGTATGAATCTTTCCTTTGATGTATGGAAGGTTCGGCGTGATTCCTCTAGTGTTTGTGGTGCTCATTCATGTTTCTCTTTTTGTGGTTTTTCAGAGCCTTTTCTTGGTGATTTTCTTTGGTTGATTTGAGGCCTTCCCTTTGTGGATTTGTTGCGGGATGCGCACATGAGCCCCTTGTGGTTCTTTTCTTGGTGACCCCCCTCTAAATCCCTAGGTTTGGGTGCTCAATTTTGGGGTTTTCTTTGGGTTTTGAGAATAGGTGCTTGGGGACATGTGTGGTCCGAGGATCGCTGGATGGTCGCTCCTTAGTGATGAGTGATTGAAAACTTTCTGTGGACTGACTCTTGCCCTAGTATTGCAGATGCATGTTGTGGCTTGATTCACGTGGTAAAGGTTAAGATCAAGTGCGAAAGGTCTATGTCTGTGTGACCTCCCAGGAGAGGAGAGACAAGTAGGCTTCGATCTTGGTACCCGGTGGCTGACGGGATCAAGTGCGGGTCGTATGCTGGCAAGAAGAGCAAGACGACGTCAAGAGGATGGAGCCGGTGCAAGGTGGTAGCTGACGACTGAAGCTTGCACGCGGGGTTTGCAGTCGTTTGGCCAGAAAGCCACTGGGTTACTTGGCTGAGCCACAAAGACAAGGTCGGAGTTCGGAGCACGGCAGTTCTGCACCGGACCGGTCTGACCGGTGAGGAGGACCGGTCTGACCGGTGGGTCCCGTGGGCGTCTGGAAGCTTCGAAGCAGAGGACACACGGCGGGATCGCAAGGCTTGCATGGGGTTGAAGCGGCTTGCACTCTGCGGGCATCCGTCCGATGGAGATATCGACCAAAGTTCCCAAAGTTCCCATGGTGGGCATGTATCTTAAGTTAAGTAAGTAGGGGTAGTTTGGTCATTGGGCACCCTCCATATATACTCACTTGAGTGGGAGATGGCAGCGAACATTTGGAACCCTAGACCATTTGCTCTTTTCTTTTTCCTAGTTTTTCTTAGGCTAGCTTGAGAGCTTCATGTTGCATCTAGAGAGAGGGATGGATGATCGGGCGGCTTGCTAGACCTTGTATGAACCTTTCATGGTATGTGATGTACATGAATGGCAATAACAATGGTTATCGTCCATAAGGAGGCCAAACGTGGAATCAACAACGCCGTAATTATCAAGGAGGCAACCAAGGTAGTTCGTACAATTCTAACCAGTTTTTCTTGAGAGATCTTGTGTTTGGGCAGGCTAAAATTAATGAAGGAGTTACGAAGAAGTTAGCTGCCCTAGATAAATCTTTGGAAAGTCTCAACGTCAAGATTGACAACTTTTCTTCTACACAAAAGAGCCAGCTAAGTTTTAATAAAATGTTAGAAACTCAGTTAGCTCAATTAGTTGCTTTGGTTCCACCTGCAAATAATGGGAGGATCCCGGGGCAACCCGTGACCTCTTGTGAAAATGTTAGTGTAGTGTCGACTTGGTGGGGTAAGACACCTACACCGACATATGCTCCTAACTATGCAGGAAAGCCCATACATCAAATTCAAGATCCATGGGAGGAATCAGCAGTACTGCACAGAAGGGATCCTGGCTATCCGACTATCACATGCACTATTTATTATAAGACGATCAGGCATGCCCTGTGTGATCTTGGTGCGAGTATTAATCTTATGTCCAAGGCCATGTTCGAGCAACTAGGATATCCAGCCCTCTCTCCAACAACACTGACTGTCCAACTCGCCGATTCATCGATACGATATCGAGAAGGAATTATTGAGAGTTTATTAGTCAAGGTCAAGAACTCTTATGTCTTTGCAGATTTAGTGGTTCTTGATATGTGTTGGGTATTTTAGCGTCACACGAAATAAATCCGCAAGCGCACGGATACCATTGTAGCTTTCACCTCAGAGTATTCTAAGGGTATCGAATCCAAGGGAACGTGTGTGCACTAACTTCGTACTAGTCGGGCCAAGGACACACCTAGATAAGAGGCAAGGATAGAGAGGATTCCTAAAGATAGCACTATAAAACTTGGCATAGGGTACCGCTAGCCCTGACTTAACAGGCGACTCCGGCACGCGGATCTATGTGGAACAGAGCTCTGACTATATCCAGCTGCGGAGGATCAATGAGGTCCAGACAGGCTGTCACCACCACCTAGACTGCCCCTACCTAACCTTGGGATAAGCCGAATGAATGATAACCGGTAGCAGGACACAACGTCTACGCTGTGGTTACTGCCGTAGCCGATGGACTACAGCACTCTGTACTTATAGAACTACGACCACGGAAGAGAACTGATCTCACTCACTATAGGCACAACTAGCTTATACTAAAGGCATACGAGAGAGCACTCGGTCCCGTACTACGCTTCCAACGTATACGAACAACTTGCAGCAGACGAATGCATAAACCAGGATCTACACACTAACAGAGGAAAAAGTCCACTCATGCAACCAGGCATAAACTATTAGAAAGGAATCACGAACACACTTTATTCTAATCAGAGCATGCAGGCATATCCACTTTATTCTAAAAGACTAATCACAAACGGGATACAAACTTGTGCACCTAATCAACTAGATCGAGGGGGCATGTTCGTGAAGAACACGTGCCTCTAAATGATGAACAGGCGAAGAACACAAGAACATATCAATCAAGTATGAATAACACTTTAGTCTAAATAGAAAATGCAGAAATACTCACTTTACTCTAATTGAAGAACGAAGCATCCATGGACATACAAGTCACTCTCTCACTCTCCTACTCTCTAATCTGCCAAGGAGAGTCCTCTCCTTTGAAGGGAAGCTCTCATCCTTGGGTGAAGTGGTGTCTCATTTCCTACCCCTTCCCCTTCTATTTATAGGCAAGGGAGTGGCTTGCTCGGAGTGCCAAACGACTCCAAAACACCCCGGGATGCCTTGAGGAACCAATGGAGAGCTGCCACGCGTCGGCTGGGGACGAGGGGACCTCCGAAGGGTTCGGCCGAACTGGGGTTCGGCTGACCCCCAGGTGGGTCTGTTTCCACTGCCTTTTGTCCAGGTGACTGCCAGGTGGGTCCTCAAGTGTGTATGGGTGTGTATGCGGTGTTTTTAGCTTGTTTTCGTGGGGATGTGGGGCCTTGAATCCGTGTACTGGCTCCTGATTGGTCGAAGGTGTGTTTCCTTGGATTGGTGATGTGTCATGGAATCATTGCATCCAACGTGGCAACACGTCGCCACGTGGTCTGGTGTGGGTCCCACCGGGCTCACATATCAATATGGTGATCTTGTCTTGTGCATATCTCTTTCATCCGGACTTAGAAGTAGACAAATGATATATCCATTTCGATCGTCTCAATGAGCCCGTCGTAATGGTGCAGTCCAAATCAGCATTTGAGGTTGTTATGGATGACGTCCTATATAAGCCATTGGATCACTTGCTCTCAATTGCATCATTTATCACGTATTCCGGTGCATCCTGCAACAAAAGCTAGAAACACCAACACTTGTGGAACTTGTCAGTATAAATCCCTATTCTAATATTGATGATCATATTTCATGTATATAATGCAGGAGTTGACGGCATAAAAGTGGTATTTAACAGCCGTCAACAATATGGACGATGAGGGTAGAATGCCGCTCATCCTTGGGCGACCATTCCTCAGTGATGTCAGAGATAGAATCAATGTGGGAGCCGAAGTAATCTGTTTCCGCATTGGAAAGAGGAACTTGATGTTCAGGTTTCAAGACAAGGAGGAGCAATGCTACCTAGTGCAAGATAATGTTGAGTAGCTTGGGGGAAGGACAGAGCCTTCATCCTCATCAAAGAAACCTCCGCCCACACGAAGGCAAAAGAAAATTCGGTAAGAATGGCAGAGAGTTGAGAAGGCATCACCCTCTACTTCTCAGGAGTGGGATGCCGAGTGGTATTGACCGCTGAGAAGAGTCCTGCTCGTCGGACTAAAAATGATAAGTCCTTTCTACCAAAAAGGTTAAAGATGGTATTTATATCATATTCCCCTTTCCAAAATTTTATTTGATTTCTAAAATGCATATTTGATTTTTCCGAACCTTGCATCTGCATGCTAGATTTATCTAGCCAATTTTCCCTTTTGAATAAAATTTCTTAAAATAATTTCTGAGTTTGAAAATTTTGGAAAAATCATTTGGGCAATTTCTAGAGCAAAATTTGGCTGGTGCATCATGGTATATCATCACATAGCCGTTGGGAGCACAACTGCAAAAGGGGGCTAGCACCGGGCCCACAGCCTGGTCGGCCGACCCAGGGTTCGGCCCAACCCTCGCAACGGTAAAGTCGGCCCAGCTTTTGCTAACGGCTCCTAGCCGTTGAGCAACGGCTATCCCGTGGTGTGCTGCCCCTTTGCTCTATAAATTGGACCCGAGAGGGAGTGCTCTTCACCCATTCAACTCATTTCACTCACACTCCCCTCTCTACTCCTTGCTCTCTTGCCGTGTGTTTGGTTGAGGGTTGGGTGGGTTGGGTTGGATCCAACCCAATTTTTTGGGTTGGGTTGAACCCATTTCATTGTTTGGTTATACTTCCGATTTTGGGGACGGAGTGAACCCATCCCATGTTTGGTTGAAGTATTAGAAATATGTATTGGATGGTAAGTTAACACCGTGAGTGAGGGACTTTTCATCAGGAACCCCGGAATTTTTAGAAATCAATCAAACTTAGATTCATAAAATCTTCTCTCTAACACTTTTACATCAGGAACCCTACAATAGAAGCAAAATTGATTTTTAGCCCTTCTCCTTCTTCCTTCGTACAGCGGGGGCGTGGAGACCTCGGCTGATCTCGCCAAGGGGCGCGGACGGATGCGTGCGGCTCTGCTTGCCCAACGGATGCGCGCGGTTCTGCTTGCCCGATGCTACTACTACTACGCACGGCTGCGAGCTCCGCCGCATCGGGCGAACCTGCATCGAGTGCGAGCCGCGGGCGAGACGCTGCCGCCACGAGTTCCGCCCTGGCGTGAGCCGCCGCGAGCTCTGCCGCCGTCACTGTGGCCTGCTGCGCCGCTGTCGCTGTGGCTGCTCGCCCCTCGATGCTTGCCTGCTCCTCCTTCGTTTCTCTTCCGTTTTCGAGCGCGACGGAACCCGGGTGAGTCGGCTCCGTCCGCCAGATTTCAGCGGATGGAGCGAACCCTCATCTGCATCGAATATTCCCCTTCCGAGTTCGCTCCATCCCCTGCTTCTTCCATCCAAACAATCCAAAAGAAGGTCGGACCCATCCGGGTTGGACTTGTTCCTCCAACCGAACACACGGTTGGTTTTCTTAGATTTCTTGCTCAAGATTGGGATCATCACGTATTCTCTCTATTGTGTTGCTGCAAGTATCGATATTGGTGAAGCAGGCTTGGTAAGAATCACATTTCATTTTGCTAATCTATCGCCGAGTTGCTCTTGTTGTCCCTTTGTTCTGCAAGCATGAGTTGGGCGACAAACGCTTTTCAGAGGGTGACGTGCTCCAGTTCACGAGTTAGTGCAAGATCATCCATCCCCTCAGAGCCGACACCGAGCCCTTCGACGATGGATTATGAAGAAGAGCAAGAAGAACAAGCCGAACCGCAAGCAGTGGAGGAGGTCATCGACAACACCACCTACCTCAGCTTGTGAGGTGCTCGAGAGGAGCAGGCCTATGATCTCCTAAAGGACTGAGTCTTTGCCCAGACCCGGGACTTCAACCCGGACCTCCTGGAGAAAACAAGTTTGGACTCCGAGTTCGCTTCCATTTGGCATGCTCTTGGTTGGGAGGAGTTTGCGCCGGTCATAGACCAAGGCTCTTGGCCCCTCACCATCCAGTTTCTTTGCTCTCTTACCGAGGTGCCGAACAGTATTCAGTTTTGTCTTTTTGGGTCCGATCACCAAGTTTCATGGAAAGATCTCAGTCGTCTCCTTCGTTTTAGTCATGGTTGTGCTCTTTCTTTGAAGAGGTCTTGTGAAGGTTACGTTCGGGATTCTTTTTGGGGAGAAATTTCTGGCCGAGTTGGCGGTGGTAGAGGTACACCTAGGTGCAATGATATCATGCATCCTACTCTTCGGTTGTGGCACAAGTGGATCACCATTACTCTCTTTCCACGAGAGGATGTTCGGCCCCTGCGCGTCGACAAGATGATGCTTTTATATGCCGCCACCAAAAGGATTAAGGTCTCCCCCGTTAAAGCTATGATTCGGCAGTGGTTGACGAATTTTAAGATGATAGGTCCTGTTGAGTGTACGTCTTTGGTGACTCAGGATTTTAGGCGGTAACCCGGTCCCCTTCATTGGGACTCCCCGAGCTCTCATTGACGAGGCATACTTGATCCAAGGGCATATACTTAAGAGGGGCCCAAATGATTCTTTGACTTTCTTCATTCTAGGCTATACAAATGAGATACCGTTACCTAACTCGGGGTTTCAATTGTATAACTCGCAGTCGTTAACCATTCCCCTTGTTACACAAGAGGAAGCCCGTCGTGCTAGTGTTTCTGACAGGCCTACCAGGAGCACTTCGAGGAGAGTACATATGCAGCAGCAGCCGCCGCAGCCACCACAGCCACAGCCCACTACACCACCTATGGCAGGAGGGCCCTCTGTGGTGCACATGGCCGGGGTAACCCCTGGGTATGCACCGGCTGGGATCAGCCCATCTACCATCAGGGTGCGAGTAGTACGGCTTGGGCTAGCACGAGCAGTGACCTGTGGGTCGCCACCACTAGTTCTAGCTCCGGTGGTCCGCCTTCGTCTTCATCCTACAGACATCACTCTTCGGCCTCTGCATGAGAGGCTCAGCTCGCGCAGCAGCTGGGAGAGCACACCGTCCAGGTCACATGAGTGGAGGAGACGCTAAACACCCACATTGAGTCCAACTCAGCGTGGCAGCGACAGGCCGGTGAGAGGATTGACGCCATGCAGCAGGTGCAGTAGCGACAGATAGAGGAGCAGAGGGCTTACTTTGCAAGTCAGGGGCTTTTCTACCCTCCACCACAGTGAGCCTGAAGCTAGCTTGGGGGAGGTCCCCCATCTTGAGGTAACTTGTATCTCCTTTCATTTTCAAAATCTCTTATGATGAAAATCCATAAAAATCTGCAAAAATAATAAAACCAAAAATATTTATTTGCTTTCATCATTTAGTTTGCTTTAGTTTGCTTTGATATGCATAGTAAGAATACTTTGCCTCTATGGTTGAAATGATGAATAGTTGCTCTGTTTATTCTTGTCATATGTCTTGCTTACAGCTTAGTATCCTGCCTAAGTTTTGAGTTTGTTGGCTTGCATGTTCAAACCATAGCTTAAGATCTGTGGGTAGCAAAAAGCATGATCCTTGCCTAAGTTGTTGTGAGACATGATATGGTATAATAGAGTGCTATGATATTGTACCAAGTGATGCTTGATATTTGGAGTTTTTCCTTTTTGAAAAAAAAAATATAAACATGATGAGTTCCTCAATGATGATCATTTCCTATCCAAGGCATATGTAGATTCTAGCTCGTGTTAGCCTCCACATATGCAACTTGTTCTCTCATTGAGCTTTGTCAAATTGTTGTGACCCTTGTTTAGAACTCATACTCCCCTGATCAAGAGCACGTACACGTTCATGTTAAAACTTCTACACCAGAAGTCGGCATTCATCATTCGTTCCATTCATCTTAGCATTCTTCCACACATAAAGACTCTATGCATCTTTTGTTTCATTCATCCCTCTCCAAATATCTCCACGAAGAGACAAAGGGCTAGCTAATAAAAAGAGATGGAGAAAAGAAAAGCATGCTCAAAAGCATGGCAAAAATAAAATAAAGAGAGCTAGCCCAAGTCTCAGAAAATTTCTAAAGGAGAAAGGGGTTGAATTGTGCAAAGAAGAGAAAGACTTCCACCATATAGATGGTAATAACTAGTACCTACTCCGGGGCTAGTGTCCACCTTACCGTCAACCCCTCAATCTTCATATAAAGTGTGGTAACATCTAGCACCCATTTCCGGGCCTAGTATACACCTTACCATACTCACTACCATCACACACTATTGCACATCTTGATCAGGATGTATGTTTGTTTCTTCCAAGGATCCGGTCTTTGATTTAGTAAAATATGAGAGACAAGTATGCCACATTTCTTCCCTACCTACAGCTCCACATAAGCCTATTAGGAGTAGGATGTGAAGAAAGGCAACCTAAAGCCTTAGTGTGGAACCATACACTTTGAGCGATCCGAGAGTATCATTTGAGGAACTATGATTTTCTTTTGAGAAATTTGCAAAACCTCCGGATTGACAGCTGATCAAGGTATGAGTGATTATGTATTCTCTATATAACCATTCTGTCTTTCAACCGCCCAAGGCAGGTGAAGCTACATGCCCCACATCATCAAGCGAATGGTAAGAACATTGCCAACTTGTTCAACTCTTGGTAGAGTACTTTGCTATATGCCTATATGTTTTCCATAAGTTGAGGATACAACATCGTAGCAACTCCTAATCAACCAACCTAAGTCCCTAATGTCTTGCTTCGAGACGAGCAAAAGGTTAGCTTGGGGGAGTTTGTCGACGGCTGTTAAGTACTACTTTTAACTGTCGATATCTGTGGGACATGGGTACCCCTGGATCCCCGTGGACGAGTCTTCCGGCCGTCCCCGGCAAGTGGGTCCGGCCCACCAGAAGACCAGCCGACCTGTCAGTAGGCCTGCCCGACCTGACATGTGGGCCTAAAGACGAGAAGGCAACTTGGCATGCAAGCCAAGGCAGTCTAGACGATTTCAGGCAGCTCGGATAAGCCTTCCATGTTGTAACTGACTAGAGATAGGTTTCCCTGTTGTAACCAACTTGGACTCTGGTCCACCGACCTTGTCCGTCAGCCAATATAAGGCGGCCAAGGGCATCCCTCCGAGGGGAGGGACAACCTTTGAGCAATACTACACCGACATATGGATGTAGGGTCTTACTCTCCGGAGGCCTAAACCAGTATAAATCGTCGTGTCTCTCATGTCCCGTTGTGTTCTGTGTGCTACGCTAGCATAACCATCGTGTTCTTAGTTCCGGATCGCCCCCATCTGCAGTAGTGTGGTGCATGTGTGAAGCTGGGCGGCGTGTCTCTCCGTGACCAGCAAGCCCTGTACCAAAGACTGTAGAAATGGATCCTGGATCGAGGATGGTTGGGAACCGCCTGGTTGGTGCATACCCTGCCCCTGTTGGTTTCTAGTTGGCTAATTTTTGGGGGTGTGCATTCTCCCATGTGTTTAGGTTTCCCGTGCAAGTTTATTAATCGATCGATTGTCGGCCTCTCACCGTTACCCGAGATTGCTTAACCATACACTCTATGTCCCCGTTAATGATGGAATTGAGATTCAATTTAGATATATGCTTAATTGTTTGCACAACTTATGCTTGCAATAGTTGCTTACTTAGTAATGGATAGTCAACTAGAATTTTGAGCTAAAACTTGAAAGTAAGGACATACTCTTTGTTACTTTTCAGCAAAACTACCCACTAGCCAAAAAGCCTGGCATGTCTAGAGAGTTGTTGATTTCCCTAAGGATGATCAGGGAACTATATGGTTTAGGAACAGGATTTGTGTGCCTGATGTGGGAGATTTGCATGAGAACATCTTGCAGAAAGCCCATGATTCTGCTTACTGCATCCATCCAGGCAGCACTAAGATGTATCAGGATATTAAGCATTGTGTGACACCTGTCATCGAGTTAAAGCTGAACACCAGAGGCCAGCCGAATTGCTTCAGCCACTGAAGGTGCCAGAATGGAACTGGGAAGAGATCAGTATGGATTTCATTGTTGGGTTACCTCGTACTCGGGATGATTATGATTCTATATGTGTTATTGTGGATCGGTTGACTAAAGTAGCGCACTTTATACCAGTAAGGACCACTTATACGAGAGCAAAGCTAGCAGGGTTGTATATGTCCATAATTGTGTATGCATGGTGTGCCTAAGAAGATAGTGTCTGATAGAGGTACTCAGTTCACGTCTCATTTTTGGGAGAAGCTTCATGAGTCTATGGATACAGTGTTGAATTTTAGCTCAGCTTATCATTCGCAGACAGATGGGCAGACCGAAAGGACTAATCAGATTCTTGAGGACATGTTGAGAGCCTGTGCTCTTAAGCATGGAGGTAGCTGGGATAAGAGTTTGCCATACGCAGAGTTCTCTTACAACAACACCTATCAGGCTAGTCTTAAGATGGCACCCTTTGAAGCTTTGTATGGGAGGAAGTGCAGAACCCCGCTGTATTGGAGTGAGACAGGAGAGAGTCGATTGTTTGGGATTGATGTTATTAAGGAGGCAGAAAGGCAGGTTCAGATCATCAGGGACAACTTGAGAGCTGCACAGTCTAGGCAGAAGAAGTATGTTGACACAAAGAGGAGAGACGTGGTGTTTCACGAAGGAGATTATGTGTATCTCAAAGTGTCACCGATCAGAGGTTCACGCAGGTTCAAGGTTATAGGGAAGCTGTCACCTCACTTCATTGGACCCTTTAGGATTTCTGAGAGAGTGGGAGAGGTAGCTTACAGATTGGAGTTGCCAAATCAGCTTTCAGATGTGCATGATCTGCTCCGTATCTCTCTGTTGAAAAAGGGATTCCAGCCGCACGATAAGGAGCCATTGCCTATGGATGGGTTGGAAGTTAAGGAAGATCTCACCTATACTGAACATCCTATCAAGATCTTAGATACTCTTGCATGCATTACGAGGAATCGGGTGATCCGAATGTGCAAAGTACAGTGGAGTAATCAGTCAGAAGACGAGGCAACATGGGAAAGAGAGGAGGATTTAAAGGAGCACTATCCACAACTCTTTGCTGATCCATCCGAATCTCGAGGACGAGATTCTTCTTAAGGCGGGTAGGATTTGTAACACCCTAATTTTCAATTTATGGTTTTTATAAAATTTTGTTAGCAACTTGTGCCTATGCTTAAGGATTTTAAGGTTGTATTCAATTTTCTAGGCATTTAAATAATTTTATTTAGTACAATAAATAAACTATAGGGGTTGAATGTTGCATACATGCTGGTGCATTGTTTTTGAGTGTTTGAATTCAAATTTTAGTTGAATTCAAATTTGTTTGTGGTTTCAAAAGAATTCGAAAATGTTTTCTTTTCTCCTTCCTTCTCTTCTCCTATTTTTGCTGCAGCCCGTTTTTAGCTAAGTCCGGTGCACCTCCCTCTACTCCCCGGCCCGGTTCGCACGTTTGCCCTTCCTTAACGTAGCAGCGCGCAGCCCAGCTGGAGTTCCAGCCCAGCTTGCGGCCCAGCCTCGCCCGTCCGCGCCCTACGTCGTCTCTGCCGCTGACCGGTGGGCCCCAGGGGTCATCCCCCACCTCGCGTCCGACTGGGGACGGACGCGCGTCCGAGTCCGTACACAGGCGCCACCTCGTGTTTGAGACGCCCTCCTGCGTGGCCCGCACGCCAAGGGAATCCTCCCGGCCTATATAAGCTCCGCCGCCGCAGCTCCTGACTCCCCACGACACCCGAGCCCTAACCCTAGGTCCTCCGCAACGCCGCCACCAACCCTAGCCGCGCCGCCGCCATTGGACCTCGCCTTCACCACTTCCCTGTTGACGAGGAGGAGCCCCGGAGAACCGCGAAGCCACGAGGAAGCTTCCGGTACCGCTCGTTCGTGTCGCCGTGCCGCTCGACGCCTGTGGAACCTCGCAGGAGTTTCACCGTCGCCGCCGTCAACCCCTTCGAGCTGCATGCCGTCTCCGTTGAGCCTAAGGTCGCCCCGATGCTCCTGTTTAGTTTGCTTTGTCGCGCTTCACGTTTTGGTGCAATCCCCGTTCGAAATCGAGCACCCCAGCTCAATCTAGGGATCCCGCCGGCGAGCCCGCCACCGCGCGCCGCTGCTCGCCATCGCATCCCGCCGCTGCTCGCGCCTGCGCATCACCAGAGCTGCCGGATCGCAAACGAATGATCCAGATTAGATCCAACCACGGGTCAAACCAGACGCATACCGGTCAACCCCACTGAGTCCCCGTCGTTTTGCAAAAGTGCCCCTGATGTTTTTAGTTTCACAAGCTGGTCCTCCCACCGTTATAGATCGTTATGAATAGGTCCTTTTCTTTATGTTTTAACCCTGAGTTGTTTAGTTTTAGCGCCCGTGGTCCTATCATTAGTGTTATGCACCGCAGCACCTCTGTTTATACGTTTAATTATGTTTGTCCTCGGTTTTTAGCAGATAGGCCCCTAGAACCTTAGTTTTCTCACAGTTTAGCCCTTATACCTTGTTTTAGCTATATCTTCTTCGTTATAGCTCCGTTTTTAGCATTCTTTATGTCCAAACGATCGTATCGAAGAGTAGAATAGCGTTACGCCTCTGTTTTGCTCTGTTAAAACTGTTTGATGCTTGTTTCTTATTTTATTCTATTGTTTCCCTGTATGTGAATGATGTGGTGCGTAGAGGACGATCGTTACTTGGACTACGCTGCTATTGAAGAATTTGAAGATCTTGAGCAGCCACCCGAATTTGTCGAAGGCAAGTCCTTGATGCATGCCCTTTTTCCTATACAACTACATTTTAATTACATTGTTTACTTTATTGCTTTGCATTAATATGATGGGACCCTGTGATTAAGTTGCGACTAGTTTTGTTTACCATGTCCTTGATAATCTGGGGAATCTTGTTTATGTTGGGTAGCACATGCTTAGCCGCTAACTACGGGTTGTGGGTGGTTTATAATGGTCACAAAGTGAATTTGATTTATTTTATGCTCTAGCATCATTAAACAAGACTACTCTTATTAATCGGAATATGGAGAACCACCTAGGACAACAGTGCAACCACAAGACAAATGGCTCTGTCTTGGCTAATTAATTAGAAACCTTAGTGTGTGGTATGCTTTACCTGATAAGGGCGAGGGGGTGGCGGTAGATGATGTATAGCCTGGCCCTCAACCTGATCTGCTCTGTGGTAGCTTCGCAGTTTGAGAGAGGGTTATGCGTTGCACTGACCATGTAACCTAGCGAGCAGCCCATACTAAGGAATCTTTATAAAGGCCTCGTAGTGAATCCCTAGTCACTCACCAAAGGTAGTGTTTAAGGGCTTTGCAAACCCGGGTGACATGGGAAACACGAATTGTGGATAAAGATGTGCCACCTCTGCAGAGTGTATAAACTGATCGATCAGCTGTGCTCACGGTCACGAGCGGCCTGGACCCTCACATGAGTAACTTATAAAATATTAACTTAATTTTGTGCATCGCATATTATTAATGTTGCATTTATTAATCTTTGGGTTGGTATACACTTACATTGCTAGTAATCAGTTGCTTAATAAAATCTGACCAACTAAAATTGCTTACCGCTTAAACCGTGTCAGCCATCCACCCAAAGAGCCTTGCATGCTGTTATAGTTATATTCCCTTGTTGAGTACGACATGTGCTCACGCTTGTTGATTATTATTCTTGCAACTACACTACTCGGACCGCTGCTCAGACGGACGCTTTGAAGACTTCCCAGAAGACTTTGATGAGTTCTAGGCGTGTTCTCCGGTCGACTGCCTGTGGTGGACGACTTCGTTTACTTTCCGCTGTTAGCTACTCGTATGGTGTGTTAGACTATTGGACATTCGGTCTGTAATAATATTAACGCTGTGACACTGCGATTTGGTACTACACTATGTCGTTTGCATGTGTGAACATGATCCTGGACACATGTATATTTATGATCTGGTTTTGCTTCCAAAACTGGGTGTGACAAAGGGGTACCAGAGCCGTGTTGACTATTGGACGTTAGCCTAGTTAGTAGTGGTCGAAATTAAGGATTATTATTAGAAGCCACACTAATGCTTTCTTTATTAAAAATCTATTTCTAACTGCTTACTTTTAATTTTTATCTCATCCTTGTTTATCCATTTGCTGTCTTAACTCTATTTTGATATCTATAGCTTTTGTTTCTTTCTTGCACTGTCTTCTCTACCTCTAGATGGTTCATCGACTGAAGACCACTCGTACAGGCTCCTTCCAGTTCCCACGCCACTTGGAGGATCAAAACTACTACTACTATCCAATGGAGAGATCAGAGCACGAGGGGGACACTGATTAAGAAATAGAGATGGAGTCACCGCCTGCAGCACAGACCCTAGCGCCTGCTCCAGTGATCATCCAAGTGTCTGATGATGAAGAGCCCACTGAAGAGCCAGAGGAGGAACCAGCTGAGGAGCCCGCTACAGAGCTTGAAGAACTAGAAGGAGAGCCAGAGGAAGCACAGGCAGAGCAAGCTGAAGTGGATGAACAAGAGTGTGACTCTAGTGATCCTTCTTACTCAGGGGAATTAGACTCAGGAGATTCAGACTCAGATGGTTCAGATCTAGAGGATCCAGATCCAGAGGAGGAGATGCCAGAGGAGGTACCAGTTGCTGTGCCAGAGAAGTGGCAAGTCATCACTCGGCACAGTGATGGAGGACAAGCTCGCTTTCCAACACTGCTCAGGAGGTTCTTTCAACACCTCAACTATGATGTGAAGATTGACTACCTGGGATTGTGGAGGACTCATCCAAGGTATCCGGACCAGTGGGATGTGTCTGTGCACATTATGCACACTCATCCTTACTTCGGGGAGTATGAGCTTGGAGTTCATCTTGCTTTGGCCATGAGGGATACTTTCGTTGCTGGGATTGACGATGCTGCTAGGCGAGCCCTCTCCGCGTGATGCTACAAGAAAGCTCACTACATCAGCAACACCTCGTGGAAGCACTTCCCTCGCCGGCCTTTTGGAGCAGTGGGCAGCATTATTCCTGAAGTGTACATGGATATGAACCCCCAGCACTTGGCCCAAGTAGGACTGATTGCAGAGCTGAACACCATGTTGGATGCCACCAATATGGAGCTGCGAGGTCTTCGTGTCTAGCAAATGGAAGACAAAGAGGAGAGCAAGAGCCTCCGAGCTATCATCGCTGGGCAAGGGCCAGCAGAGGAAGAAGGAGAGGAGTGGCCTATACAGTCACCAAGGCCAAAAAGAGCTAGATATGGAGCACCAAGCACCAGTACCTGCGTCATCCTGGATTAGAGTTTAGGAGTGTTTCAGTTTAAGTTTGGTGTCTATGTAAGTGTTAGTATCAAACGTCGTTTATGAGTGTTTGGTTGCTTGTACTTATGACAATTGCTTGATTTGGATCTTTGTTTGAGTGCAATGTGTTGTGGAGTGATGACCACAATGACATTGATTTAGTAATAAAGTTGAGTTAGTTGGGGTTAATTTCTGTCTCAATCAATCTTATATTATCATTATCTCTATCCCTTCATTATTAATCCATGAGCCGGATCAGTTGGTACCAAATCTGTTCACGTAGCCCTCTGATACAGAAGCACTATTTTATTGTTATCTCGAGCTACAGAAATCCATTTGATGCAAATCTAGGTGGGTTAGTTCAGAAATTTTGTATATGATTTTCTATCGAACATTCAGAATTTGTGGATATATATTCTGGGAGTTATGCACGAAGTATTGAAGCTATCTGAATCTGTAAATTTCTGCTGACACAGTCACCTTATTTATTTTATATCTCGGGCTACAGACATCCAATTGAGTTGATTCTAGTTGGGTTGGTTCCGTAGTTATGTATACTTTATCACCGAATATTTGAGCAATTTTTGGCTGTTCACACAGAGAGTTACAAATAGTTCTTTGAGATCAACAGAATCTGTCTTAATCTGGAAATCTGCATTGCATTAACTTTTAAACTTTTCTCTTGATTCAGTCATCTAAAACTGTGTCCCTAACACTCAGATGGTGGAAACCAGGTCAGAATCAGGATTTGATCAACCACCAGTGATCCGTCCAAGGAGAGGCAGTAGTTCCTGCAGTATACCTCGGCAACCACAGATGGATCCAGCCATGTAGCAGTTTTTGGAGGCTCAGACTCAGCTCCTCCAGAACCTGACCAACACAGTGGCCAATCTGCAGGCTCAAGTCAACAACCCACCCCATGCTCAGTAGCAAGCCCCAGTGAACAGGCACAGGGTGTTCATGAGCCACCAGCCTCTGGTTTTCTCTCATGCAGCTGATCCGTTGGAAGCTGAGGATTGGTTGAAGACTATTGAGAAGATGCTCACTATAGCTCAATGTGATCACAGAGAGAAAGTCCTCTATGCTTCTGGGCGACTTCAGGGATCAGCTTCAGCATGGTGGGATGCGTTTGTCGCTACTCATGCCAATCAGAATGCTATCACTTGGCAGGAGTTTACTACTAACTTCAGAAGCCACGACATCTGTGCCTGTCTCATGAAGCTGAAGAAGAAGGAGTTCCTTGCTCTCAAGCAGGGAGGGATGTCTGTGACAGAGTTTAGGGACAAATTCATTGAATTGTCACGCTGTGCTCCTGAGGATACTGATGAGGACAGGAAGAAGCAAGATCTGTTCATGGAAGGGCTAGCTGGACCGCTTCAGTACCAGCTTATGTCCCACACTTTCCCTACCTTCGAGGATCTAATTGATAAGGCCATAGGCTTGGAGTACAAGCACAGGGAGTTGGGTGACTTGAAGAGAAAGGCCACCAACTCTGGGCAATCTGGAAGCATCACTCGTCCCCGCTTCAACCCACACCAGGGAGCACCGTTCCGCTATGGAGGTCAGAATGGGAACTTTGGGAGCAGCAGTTCCAGCGCCCCATGCAGCAGTAGTATCAGCGCCCTACACAGCAGTTCCGGCATCCTACTCAGCAGAATCAGCGTACTGGACAGCAGACACCTGACATTGCTTTCCAGCAGAACCAGCAGAGGACTCCCGTTGGCACTCCAGTGAGGCCTGGCACACCCCACACCCCTGCAGGCAACACTTGCTTCAAGTGTGGTAAAGTCGGTCACTACTCCAACAACTGCCCCAAGAGGACTACTCCAAGTACCCCCCGTGCAGAATCAGCAGATGTAGCAGATGAGGAATGGGAACTAGACCCCGCAAGGCAACAAGGGACAATAGAGCTATGCACGTGGCAGGGTGAACCACGTGAGTGTGGAGTCAGCTCAGGAGAACCCAGAGGTGGTGCTCGGTATGTTTCTTGTCGACTCAACCCCCGCCTTAGTCTTATTTGATTCTGGAGCCTCTCATTCTTTTATTTCTGCTCAATTTGTGGCTAAGCACAACATTCCCATGCATCCCATGAAACAACCCTTGATAGTTAACTCACCCCGGTGGAGATGAAAGCTTTACACATGTGTCCTAGAGTTAATCTTAAGATCCGAGGGGTAGATTTCTGGGCACAGTTGATAGTTCTGGATTCAAAAGACCTCGATATCATTCTGGGTATGGACTGGTTGGGTATGACCGATGCTACCATTCAGTGTGCCAAGAGGACAGTTCATCTCATAGGTCCTAAGGGAGAAAAGGTTGAGCTAGTGTGTACTCCACCGTCAGTAGTAGAGGGTTCAGTGAATCAGTTGGATGGTAAATCTCTAGAGGATATCAAGGTGGTGTGTGATTATCCAGATATGTTCCCTGATGAGCTACCAGGTATGCCACCTGACCGAGATGTTAAGTTTGTTATTGATCTTTTACCTGGTACTGCTCCTATTTCCAAGCGTCCTTATAGAATGTCTAGTGATCAACTGTTTGAGCTTAAGAAACAAATTAGTGAATTGTTAGAGAAGGGTTTCATTCGTCCTAGTTCATCACCTTGGGGGCACCTGTTATCTTTGTGGAGAAGAAGGATGGTACTCAGAGGATGTGTGTGCATTATCGGTCGCTTAATGATGTTACTATCAAGAACAAGTATCCTTTACCCCGCATTGAAGATTTGTTTGATCAGATGAGAGGTGCCAAGGTATTCTCTAAGATTGATTTGCGTTCTGGTTATCATCAGATGATGATCAGATTGTCAAATATTCCTAAGACTACATTAACCACTAGGTATGTACTTTGAGTACACAGTCATGTCTTTTGGGTTGACTAATGCACCTGCCTACTTTATGTATCTGATGAACAAAGTCTTTATGGAGTACCTGGATAAGTTTGTTGTGGTGTTCATCAATGATATCTTGATCTACTCCAAGGATGAAACAGAGCATGAGGAGCATCTAAGACTTGTGTTGCAGAAGTTGAGATAGCATCAGTTGTATGAAAAGTTCAGCAAGTGCGAGTTCTGGCTTAAGGAAATTGCTTTTCTTGGTCACATCATCACTGATGGAGGTATTGCAGTCGATCCTAGCAAGGTTAGAGATGTGTTGCAGTGGGAGCCACCTCGGACAGTCAAGGAGATCAGAAGCTTTCTCGGTCTTGCAGGGTACTATCGCCGGTTCATTGAAGGGTTCTCTAAGATAGTGAAGCCTCTCACATCACTACTTGAGAAGGATAAGGAGTTCGAGTGGACCGAAGCATGTCAGGCTAGCTTCGAGGAGCTAAAGAAGAGGATCCCAGTACTAGTGATGCCAGATCTGCAGAAGAGCTTTGATATCTACTGTGATGCGTCTCAACAGGGTCTTGGTTGTGTTCTTATGCAGGAAGGACATGTTATAGCTTATGCATCGAGACAGTTGAGGAAACATGAACAGAATTACCCTACTCATGATCTGGAATTGGCAGTTGTGGTTCATGCTTTGAGGATTTGGAGGCATTACATAATGGGGACTAAGTGCCAGATCTACACAGATCATAAGAGTCTGAAGTACATTTTCACTCAGAAGGACTTGAATTTGAGACAGCATAGATGGTTGGAGCTGATCAAGGATTATGATCTGGAGATACACTATCATCCTAGGAAGGCTAATCTAGTTGCAGATGCTTTGAGTCAGAAGGGACAGGCCAATATGGTACTCGCATTCTAGTTGCCTGAAGAGCTGATGAAGGAGTTTAAGAAGCTCAACTTGGGGATAGTTGCACAGACTCAGGGAGTTACCTTGTAGGTAGAATCTACGTTGGAGCAGGAGATTCGTCAGGCACAGCTTGAGGATGCTGAGATTAGGGAGATCAGAGTAACCATGGAGAAAGGCAAGGCCCCAGATTTCACAGAGGATGATCAGGGAACTATATGGTTTAGGAACAGGATTTGTGTGCTCGATGTGGGAGATTTGCATGAGAACATCTTGAATGAAGCCCATGATTCTGCTTACTCCATCCATCCAGGCAGCACTAAGATGTATTAGGATCTTAAGCAGAGGTATTAGTGCTATGGGATGAAGAGGGATGTGGCCTCTCACGTGGCATTGTGTGACACCTGTCATCGAGTTAAAGCTGAACACTAGAGGCCAGCCGGATTGCTTCAGCCACTAAAGGTACCAGAATGGAAGTGGGAAGAGATCAGTATGGATTTCATTGTTGGGTTACCTCGTACTCGAGATGGTTATGATTCTATATGGGTTATTGTGGATCGGTTGACTAAAGTAGCGCACTTTATACCAGTAAGGACCACTTATACGGGAGCAAAGCTAGCAGAGTTGTATATGTCCAGAATTGTGTGTCTGCATGGTGTGCCAAAGAAGATAGTGTCTGATAGAGGTACTCAGTTCACGTCTCATTTTTGGGTGAAGCTTCATGAGTCTATGGATACAGTGTTGAATTTCAGCTCAGCTTATCATCCACGGACAGATGGACAGACTGAAAGGACTAATCAGATTCTTGACGACATGTTGAGAGCCTGTGCTCTTAAGCATGGAGGTAGCTGGGATAAGAGTTTGCCATACGCAGAGTTCTCTTACAACAATAGCTATCAGGCTAGTCTTAAGATGGCACCCTTCGAGGCTTCGTATGGGAGGAAGTGTAGAACCTTGTTGTATTGGAGTGAGACAGGATAGAGTCGATTGTTTGGGACTGATGTTATTAAGGAGGTAGAAAGGCAGGTTCAGATCATCAGGGACAACTTGAGAGATGCACAGTCTAGGCAGAAGAAGTATGTTGACATGAAGAGGAGACACGTGGTGTTTCATGAAGGCGATTATGTGTATCTCAAAGTGTCACCGATCAGAGGTTTACGCAGGTTCAAGGTTAAAGGGAAGCTGTCACCTCGCTTCATCGGACCCTTTAGGATTTCTGAGAGAGTGGGAGAGGAAGCTTACATATTGGAGTTGCCAAATCAGCTTTCAGATGTGCATGATGTGTTCCATGTCTCTCAGTTGAAAAAGGGATTCCAGCCGCACGATAAGGAGCCATTGCCTATGGATGGGTTGGATGTTAAGGAAGATCTCACCTATACTGAACATCCTATCAAGATCTTAGATAGTCTCGCACACGTTGCGAGGAATTGGGTGCTCAGAATGTGCAAAGTACAGTGGAGTAATCATACAGAAGACGAGGCAACATGGGAAAGAGAGGAGGATTTAAAGGAGGACTATCCACATCTCTTTGCTGATCCATCCGAATCTCGAGGACGAGATTGTTCTTAAGGGGGGTAGGATTTGTAACACCCTAATTTTCAATTTATGGTTTTTATAAACTTTTTTAGCAACTTGTGCCTATGCTTAAGGATTTTAAGGTTGTATTCAATTTTCTAGGCATTTAAATAATTTTCTTTAGTAAAATAAATAAACTATAGGGGTTGAATGTTGCATACATGCTGGTGCATTGTTTTTGAGTGTTTGAATTCAAATTTGAGTTGAATTCAAATTTGTTTGTGGTTTCAAAAGAATTCAAAAAAGGTTTTCTTTTCTCCTTCCTTCTCTTCTCCTGTTTTTGCTGCAGCCCATTTTTAGCTAAGTCCGGTGCACCTCCCTCTACTCCCCGTCCCGGTGCGCGTGTTTCCCCTTTTTTTCCGCAGCAGCGCGCAGACCAGCTGGAGTTCCGGCCCAGCTTGCGGCCCAGCCTCGCCTGTTCGCTCCTCGCTTCGTCTCTACCGCTGACTGATGGGCCCAAGGGGTCATCCCCCACCTCACGTCTGACTCGGGACAGACGCACGTCCGAGTCCGTATGCTGGTGCCACCCCGTGTCCGAGCCGCCCTCCTGCGTGGCCCGCACGCCAAGGGAACCCTCCCGGCCTATATAAGCCCCGCTGCCGCAGCTCCTGACTCCCCACGACACCCAAGCCCTAACCCTAGGTCCTCCGCAGTGCCGGCGCCAACCCTAGCCGTGCCACCGCCGTTGGACCTCGCCTTCACCGCTTCCCCGTCGACGAGGAGGAACCCCGAAGAACCGCAAAGCCACGAGGAAGCTTCAGGTGCCGCTCGTTCGCGTCGCCGTGCCCCGCAGCGCCTGTGGAACCTGAATGGAGTTTCGCCGTCGCCACCGTCCGCCCCTTCGAGCTGCACGCCGTCTCCGTCGAGCCTAAGGTCGCCCCGATGCTCCTGTTTAGTTTACTTTGTCGCGCTTTATGTTTTGGTGCAATCCCCGTTCGAAATCGAGCACCCTAGCTCAATCTAGGGATCCCGCTGGCGCATCCCGCCGCCGCTCGCGCTTGCGCGTCACCAGAGCCGCCGGATCGCAAATGAGTGATCTAGATTAGATCCAACCGCGGGTCAAACCAGCCGCATACGGGTCCACCCCGCTGAGTCGCCGTTGTTTTGCAAAAGAGCCCCTGACGTTTTTAGTTTCACAAGCTGATCCTCCCACCGTTTAAAGATCGTTATGGATAGGTCCTTTTCTTTATGATTCTAACCCTAAGTTGTTTAGTTATAGCGCCCGAGGTCCTATCCTTAGTGTTTTGCACCGTAGCCCCTCTGTTTATACGTTTAATTATGTTTTAGTCCTCGGTTTTTAGCAGATAGGCCCCTAGAACCTTAGTTTTCTCGCAGTTTAGCCCTTATACCTTGTTTTAGCTATATCTTCTTCGTTATAGCTCCGTTTTTAGTGTTCTTTATGTCTAAAAGATCGTATCGAAGAGTAGAATAGCGTTACGCCTCTGTTTTGCTCTGTTAAAACTGTTTGATGCTTGTTTCTTATTTTATTTTATTGTTTGCCTGTATGTGAATGATGTGGTGCGTAGAGGACGATAGTTACTTGGACTACGCTGCTGTTGAAGAATTTGAAGATCTTGAGAAGCCACCCGAGTTTGTGGAAGGAAAGTCCTTGCTGCATGCCCTTTTTCCTATACAACTGCATTTTAATTACATTGTTTACTTTATTGCTTTACATTAATATGATGGGACCCTGTGATTAAGGTGCGACTAGTTTTGTTTACCATGTCCTTGATAACCTGGGTATCTTATTTATGTTGGGTAGCACATGCTTAGCCGCTAACTACGGGTTGTGGGTGGTTTATAATGTCACAAATTGAATTTGATTTATTTTATGCTCCAACATCATTAAACAAGACTACTCTTATTAATCGGAACATGGAGAACCACCCAAGACAACAGTGCAACCACAAGACAAATGGCTCTGTCTTGGCTAATTAATTAGAAACCTTAGTGTGTGGTATGCTTTACCTGATAAGTGCGAGGGGGTGGCAGTAGATGATGTATAGCCCGACCCTCAACCTGATCTGCTCTGTGGTAGTTTCGCAGTTTGAGAGAGGGTTATGCGTTGCACTGACCATATAACCTAGCGAGCAGCCCATACTAGGGAATCTTTGTAATGGCCTCATAGTGAATCCCTAGCCACTCACCAAAGGCAGTGTTTAATGGCTTTGCAAACCCGGGCGACATGGGAAACACGACTTGTGGGTAAAGATGTGCCACCTCTGCAGAGTGTATAAACTGATCGATCAGCCGTGCTCACGGTCACCAGCGGCCTGGACCCTCACATGAGTAACTTATGGAATATGAACTTAATTTTGTGCATCGCATATTATTAGTGTTGCATTTATTAATCTTTGGGTTGGTATACACTTACATTGCTAGTAATCAGTTGCTTAATAAAATCTGACCAACTAAAATTGCTTACCGCTTTAACCATGTCAGCCATCCACCCAAAGAGCCTTGCATGTTGTTATAGTTATATTCGCTTGTTGACTACGACATGTGCTCACGCTTGTTGATTTTTATTCTTGCAACTACACTACTCGGACCGGTGCTTAGACGGACGCTTTGAAGACTTCCCAGAAGACTTTGAAGAGTTCTAGGCGCGTTCTCCGGTGGACTACCTGTGGTGGACGACTTTGTTTACTTTGAAGGACCAAAAAGGGCAACCAGAGAGGGGGGGAGTGAATTGGAGCCGATAAAAATTCTTCCCGAAGGTCGAACTCAGCCTATACCCTGATTGCCACTCCGAGTTCTCACACACACCAAAGAATCTCAAGACAAGACACAAACAAGCCCACAAGATCAAGAGACACCCCTAGAAGCACCCCGCGGAAGCACAAGACAAGAATCAAAGCACTTGGCAAATTCTGGAAACGCCAGGCGCAGACTGTCCGTGCAGTACGGGCGGACCGTCCGCTAGGGTAGAGCGGACTGTCCGCGGGTACAGCTCGGACTGTCCGAAATAAGCAACAGAACCACCAAAGATGCAAGCCAAAATTCGGACTGTCCGCCTAGGCCACGTGGACTGTCCGCCAGTGTCGCGGACTGTCCGTGAAGGCAGAGCGGACCGTCCGTCCTCCTCGCTGGAAACCTCAGACAAACCTCGAGCCACCCCAGACAAAAATTCGGCCACGCGGACTGTCCGTGAAGGACTCGTGGACTGTCCGCCAAACCTCTCGCAACAAAACCCTAGGGCCGAAACGGATCGAAACGAAGACACGCAAGAACATGAAGAACACGTGCACTGTTCCAGGCCACGCAGACTGTCCGCACTAGGCACGCGGACTGTCCGCAAGACATGAACAGAGCAGAAAACAGCCGGACCCGCGAAGTCAACCCTCCAAATCCATCACCGGATCTCCCAAACGCCAAAAGCTCTTGAGACAAGATTTGGGGGAGATGATAAGCAACCTAAGAGTAAGCTATGCCCCAAAAATCTCGACCTCTAAGCCACTAAATCACCGGGAATCGCGGATCACACGAACCACCAACAAGAACTCGAACTCCGGCCAAAAACTCACAAATCGAAGGCCTTCCTCGGCATTTGAGGGGTCAAGATCACACACAAAGATGCGCAAGGCATCCACCCATGATCCCCTCAAAGAAATCCGAAGGAAAACGCCCTCAAATCCCCGAATCGAGCGAAGAACGAAACTCCCCAAAAATAGCCCTAAAAATGACACGAAAATCACAGAGGGCTAGGAGATCACCGCAACGCCGAATGCTTCCATACATCTAGAGGTCAGAGTCTATACAAGAATCTAGCCTAAGGAATAGAGAGGGAAAAGAAGCAGTTCAGAGCAATCTACCGAGGGAGGAAACCATAGAGTCTAAGAGAGAGAGATGCCATCCACCTCTCCGCTATTTATACGAAGTCCATCGGAGGGAGGTAAATGACCACGCTACCCCTACTGCTTGAAATGAAGATACAACCCCTCAAGGGCATTTTGGTCAAGTCTTCATCGGACGGACACGCTTCCACCGCGACTTCGCTTCACATCGACGCAAACCCCGCGATCACGCCACGTGCCCTCCGCCTCGAAGCTTCCCGAAGCTCCCGGATCACCATCTCCGTCGCCTCGGGCCTCCGGGATTGGTTTTGAGGCCCAAACTAAGAAACCGTCCACCGATGGTTTTGTAGGCAAACCAACAAACCCCGCGTGCAAGCTTCGGGCTCCATCTGCTACCTTGCACCGGCCCATGTTCACGACTTTAGCCCGCCAGTCTTGCACCGCACGGCTCGCACTTGACCCCATCGGCCACCGGGTCCATCGAACCAAGCCTACTTGCCACTCCATCACCCGGAGGCCGCCACGGCTAAGGCCTTTCGCACTTGTTCTTCACCTGCACCGACACGAGTCAAGCCGCAACCTGTACCTGCACACTTAGCCAAGCATCAGTCCACACAACATTGTCAATCACTCTTCACTAAGGAGCTACCCTCCACTGGTCCTCGGACACACCCGGTCCTCAATCTCCCCCTTGATGAGTGCATTGACAACACCCATAGTAACCACATAGAGAAAAAGAAAAGAAAAACAACCACGAACACAAACCTCCAAAGCAAGTGATCCAAAGCCAAAGAACAAGCGAAAACAAGATCACCCGCCAAACCAAGTCTCGGCCCCTAAGACAAGGGCAACGGCTCGACACAGCCGAGACAAAACAAAGCTCAGAAAGAGCACACCTCAAAGCACAAAACTAGAGCAAATCCAAAGGAGCTCCCCCTGCACATATGCAAACTCCCCCTGAGCAAATGCAACCTCTTCTTCTCAAAATTTTCTTCTCACATGCAACATGCATACCAATTTTCCACAAAATCTCCCCTTATCATACACATTCTCCCGCTACATGCATAACTTCTCCCCCTTGTTGACAATGCATGAATCAAGGTATATGAACCTCTTCCCCTTGTTTTCATGAAAAATGCATGTCAAAGCATATAAATAATCTACCAAGCTTCTCAAATATACAAAGAGCACAACAAAATGCCACACATGAGACATAGAGCAAGCAAAGTAGACATGGTGTAGTTAGCACATTGCCATCAAGAAGGTAGAGACATATAAGCATGTGACATGGCTAAAAGTAATTTTAAGCAATTTTCACAAAGAAACATTCATCTCATGAGCAAGATCCTATCCATGACATTTTGAGCACAAATACACTAGATCATCCAAAGTTTATGCAAGATCACAAATTCTCATCACAAGATCATTATAAACGCCCACAGGCTACTCAAGTCATGTTAAAGCGACCGAGCCATGTGTCTACTTCTTAAAATGAGACTTCTCATGGTAGACAACATGCTACGGTTTAGCACCCAAGATATGAATATCAAAATCATAAAAACATGATGAGGAGCTCATTTTTAAAGCACAAGGCAATTCATACACCAATTTCATTTTCAAGTTTAAACATGGTACATGAAGTGCCTTTGCAGCAAAAAGAAGCTTATGCTCCTCCCCAAGAAAGCAAAAGGGCTAAACATTTACAATGACAAAAAGGCCTTTGACCCCAAGCAAAGAGAACATGATACTTAAGCACAAACCAAACATGATATAGGCATTTAAGCACAAATTGAGCATCGACAAGCATCTACTCATGAGAGACACAAAATTTAGCATTTTCATCAAAAAGAAAGCTATCTCATCATAAGTGTATGGCAAAACCATCACGAGCATAGCATTCACATCCACAATTTACCAAACATGCACATATCACACATATAGCACATCGGTGATCAAAGTATATAAGAGAAGCTTTTCCTAGCACAAGTGATCCAAAGATGGCTATCCTACCAGGTTTTGTACAGAAAGTAAAATGCATGTATGCAATGCAATAAAATGAACTTATGACACATATATACATGAGAAGCTCCAAGACTCAGCTAGAAAGGAAAGCACACACCAAGTTCACCCCGCAAGCGAGTGAAAGTGACTTGATCAAGCGGTTTGGTGAATATGTTGGCTAGCTGATCTTGGGTAGGGACATAGGACAAAGATATGTTCCCCTTCTCAACATTGTCCCTCAGAAAGTGGTACCTCACTTCTATGTGTTTCGTTTTGGAGTGGAGGACAGGATTTTTGGCTATACTTATGGCACTGGTGCTGTCACAGAAAAGTGGAACCTGGGAGCACTCCTCACCAAAATCACTCATGGTGTAGGTCATCCAAAGCAGCTGGGAACAACAACTAGCAGCAGCTACATACTCGACCTCTGTAGTGGACTGGGCTACACTGGATTGCTTGCGAGATGACCAAGAGACCAAAGAAGAACCAAGGAACTGACAACACCCAGAGGTAGACTTGCGGTCCAATCGACACCCAGCGAAATCAGCATCGGAGTACCCGTGAAGTCTGAGTGTCGAGGAGGCAGAATACCAAAGACCAAACTCAGGAGTGTAGTTCAAGTACCTGAAAATTCGCTTGATGGCCTGCCGATGTAAAGTCCTCGGTGAAGCCTGAAAATGAGCGCACAAACACACACTAAACTGTATGTCCGGCCTCGTCGTCGTCAAGTAGAGGAGGGAGCCGATCATGCTCCGGTACTCCTTCTGGTCCACGGGTTCGCCATCCTCGTCCGCGTCCAAAGCCATAGTGGTACTCATCGGTGTAGTCAGCGGCTTGGAGTCGTTCATGCCAAACTTCTTCACCATGTCCCTGGTGTACTTCGCCTGATGTACAAACGTCCCGTCCTTGCACTGCTTGATCTGGAGACCCAAGAAAAACTGCAGCTCGCCCATCATGGACATCTCAAATTCCCTGCTCATGTCATCTGCAAATCTAGCAACAAGATCATGAGACGAGCCACCAAAGATTATGTCATGCACGTATATCTGAACAATCAAAAGGTCATTCCCATGCTTAAGGAGAAACAGGGTCTTAACAATAGTGCCCATCACAATCCCTTACTCAGCAAAAACCCTCTCAACCTGCCATACCAAGCTCTAGGTGCCTGTTTCAACCCATAGAGCGCTCTCTGGAGTTTGTATACACGGTGTGGGTATTTCTCGCTCTCAAACCCCGGGGGTTGCCTCACATACACTTCTTCCTCTATCACCCCATTCAAGAAAGCACTCTTGACATCCATTTGGTACAATTTGAACCCTTTAGCCACGGCAAATGCTAGAAGGATCCTAATTGCCTCCAAACGGGCCACAAGAGCAATTGTCTCCTCATAGTCTATCCCCTCCTTCTGGTTGAACCCCTGCGCCACCAACCTCGACTTGTTTCTCACAACCATCCCATTCTCACCCTCTTTGTTCTTCCACACCCACTTGGTACTTATGGGACGGCAATTTGGTGGTGGATCGACTAACACCCAGGCTTGGTTTCTCTCAAAATTCTCCAACTCCTCATGCATGGAATTCACCCAATTCTCGTCAGACAAAGCGTGTCGAATATCTTTGGGCTCAAACAACACAACAAAAGCAGAGTGAGCGAAATGAGAAGTGTTCCTTGACCTCGACCGTGTAGTGCGTTCATGAAGGTCACCTATGATCGTCGTTGGTGGGTGATCCACTTGTACACGCCGGTGAGCCTCTTGCCTGGACCCAATCTCCCACTTAGCAGCAGCCTCCACTCGAACAGCCTCAGTCGTAGTGGGTGTAGGGATGGTCCATCCTCGATCGTCGTCGTAGTCGTGGAAGTAGCGTGTACATGATCAGCCACGGGAGCACCACCATCATCATCGTCGTCGTCTCCATCTCCATCCTTCTCATCCTCAAAGATCCTAGCTCCAATCTCCTCGTCACCTGCACACTCAAAAGCAGAAGAGCTACATGGCTGTGTCTCGTCGAAGGTTACCTCGCAAGTCTCCATGATTCGGTTAGTGTCAAGGTTGAGCACACGATATGCTCTAGAGTGAATCGCATACCCGAGAAAGATACCATCCGAACATCTAGACTCAAACTTATCCAACTTGCCCTTCTTCAGTATGAAACACTTGCATCCAAAAGCTCTAAAGTGACTCACCTTGGGTTGTTGCCCATGCATCAGCTCATAAGAGGTCTTCTTCTTGAAAGCATGAAGGAAGATGCGATTTGAGATATAGCAAGCGGTATTGACCGCCTCGGCCCAGAAATGCTTAGGAGTCCTATGCTCATCGAGCATCGTCCTGGCCATCTCACAAAGGGTCCGGTTCTTCCTCTCCGCTACGCCATTCTGGCAAGCAACATATGGAGAAGAGTACTGATGATAGAGACCAAGATCACTGCAAAAGGCATCAAAATGAGAGTTCTTAAATTCTGTGCCATTGCCACTGCGTATAGCTCGAATGGCATCACCATGTCTCTCATTCTTCAACCTCAAGATCAATTCCCGAACAAAGCCAAATGTCTCGCTCTTATCCTCCAAAAAGAAAACCCAAGAGTACCTCGAAAAATCATCAACAACCACAAGAACATACCACTTCCCACCCGCAGAGCAAACACGAGCTAGCCCAACCAAATCCATGTGCAACAGCTCACAAGGTCGCTCGGTCATGACCGCAGTCAGAGGGACGTGAGAAGCAGCAACCATCTTTCCATGCCGACAAGAAGCACAAACCAAATCCTTCTCGAATTTCAACTTAGGCAATCCTCGAACAAGATCAAGACCACTCAAGCGGGAAAGCAACTCAATGCTCAAGTGTCCCAACCTCCTATGCCATTTCCAAAGCTCGGCCGACACGCCAGCAACAAAGCATCGAGGAGGACCAACAGACTGGGAAAAATTGGCACGCAAGATTTGACCCTCGGGGACGATCGTACAGACAAGATCGCCTCGAGAATCAAGCACACGAGAAGCACCCGAATTAAAACAAACCTCAAAACCTTCGTCCAGTAACTGAGATACTGACAACAGGTTAAAACCAAGTGACTTGACCAGGGCCACACTTCTTAAGGTCATCTTGCTACTCACCTTCACCATACCTTCAGCAAGCACTCGTCCTCTCACATTGTCCCCGAAAGTGATGTACTCCCTCGTACTCATCGGGGTGAGGCTGGAGAACCACCCACGATCTCCGGTCATGTGTCGTGAGCAACCGGAGTCGATCAACCAAAAGTTCTCCAAGCCTCTCACCTGCAATAAAAAATGAGAACGAGAATGAGCAAGCGACTCAACTCTGGGGTTAGTACCAAAAGAGTCAAACCAGTGTCGAGCTATTTGCTCAAAAGAAGGGTAAGCAAAGTCCATCCTACCGAAACCTCTAGGCAGAGCCCTATCACGCCTACTACCAAAGGACCTGTCACGTCTCACTGGAGGAGTACACGCACCACGAGGGGGAAAACATAGCCCGTAGTCCATCTGAGACCCAAAGCTCCGATCATGTCTCCCAAACTCGTAACGGTCAAGAGAAGGAGCACGTCGAGCCAACTCACCACGCCCAAACCCAACACGCCTATCTCTCTGAGGAAACGCACCTCCACCTCCACCTCTACGAGTGGGAACTGTATGCACATACACCTCACCCCTAGGTAGAGGCCCTCTACGAGGCTCAGGCACACCACGAGCAAGGTGGTACTTGTCCTTGTTTGCCATCTCCCTAGCAAACCTCTCATCTCTCTTCCTCCTGAAACAGAACTCATCCTTATGCCCATCCCTCCCACAATACTCACAATGGAAGCGGATCGGCTGTGGCTTAGGCTGTGGCTTCTCTACAAGCTTCTCTCCAGCTATCTCTCCTGACTTCCCATCAAAGACACTCCCCTGGGTGCTCACAAACTTGATGGGTTTTTGGTAGTTCTCAGCTTTGTGGGGGAACACTGGTGGATCTGGTGTTGTGTCTAGCTTGTTTCTGAGGTGGTTTGGCTTGGGTGCAAATTTGTTCATTGGTGTGGTATGTGGTGGAATGGTAATCTCTCCAGCTTTCTCTTCTCCCCCACCACTCTTCTCACCACACTTGTCAGCCCCCAACGCCTGACCATCAAACCTCTTAAACTGAGCCAACATCAAACTCAATTGTGGCTCATGCCCAGACAACCACCCCATCATTTTTCTCAATTCATCATTTTCATCCTGCAGACGATGTACATAGTGTGCAAGTTCCATGTTTTTCAAAGCATGCATTTCACAGGTTGAACATGATGTAGGAAGAGGAGCTTTCAGTGCCGCCTTAAGAGAAACTATTCTAGTGTGAGATTCATCTAGCCTAGCATGGAAGACAGGACATGAGGTACAAGCACCTAGTAAAGCTGGCCTAGATTTCAATTCATCACACTCAATCCTAACCACATCTAGTTCCTCCAAAGTAGAGGCATGCTTCTCCTTGAGGGCAGTCAAATCAGCAAGAAAAACTGAACAATCACCACAGTCTATCTCATCAGACACAACAGGAGCAGATTTCAGAGATCCTATCTCATTTCTAGCATCCACAAGCAAGGATTCAAGCTCGGCTATCTTATCCTTAGCATCATCCAACAAAGACCTAAATTCCCTCTTCTCCTTGTTGGTCTTTCTAAGCACATCATCACGGTTATCAAGCAACTCGTTGAGCCTAGCATTCTCCTCTAGCAAGAAGTTGGGATCCTGTCGTACCTCTTCCTCGGAGTCGGAGTTCGAATCCGAGCTGTGCTTCCCACCCTTCTTGCAGTGCGCCATGCCGCAAAAGCCTCCTTGTGCGACGAAGCATAGGCCGATGAAGTTCTTGCCCGTGTGTCGCTTGTCCTTGCACTTCTATTGCTCTTCCTCGCTGCTCGAGTCGGAAGGAACATCGCTTGATGTCGAGTAGATGTCGCTCGCTCCGGCCACCATCGCTCGAGCGGTCTTCTTCTTGTACCCACTACTCTTCTTGTGCCTCCTCTCGCCCTTGTCCTTGTGCTTGTCCTTGTAGTCGTTCCGGGAGCGGTGCTTGTTGTAGTCGTGCTTGGGCTTGCCCTTGTAGTCGTTCTTGATCTCCATGGCTTCAGGGCATTCGGTGATGAAGTGCTCGTGCTTCCCGCACTGATAGCACATCCCCGAGCTCCGCCTTGCATTCTTGCGGTTCTCATACATCCGCCCAAACCTCTTGCTCAACAAAGCGAGATCATCCTCGCTCAGCACCTCAAAGTCCTCATCTGGCAAGGACACAAGACAAGACAAAGTGAAACCACCAGAGTTAGCGTTAGACCTTGATCCTGAGACAAGAGCCAAACTATGAGGATTAGTGGGGCTCTCGTTCTTGGCTCTCAAGTCACGATCAACCTATGAAGACCTGAGCTTGGAAAATAGCTCATCCAGCGTCAGCGTATCATACACGCTCGACTCCTCAATGGCCTCGACCTTGGCACTCCACACAGACCTATCCAGGGCATGCAAAAGCTTGATAGGTTGATCATGATCCGTGTATGGGAGCACTATCACATTAGCCCTCATGTTGTTGACTATGCTAGTGAAGCGCTGAAACATAGCATCGGTCGACTCACCGGGGAGATGAGTGAAGTTCTCGTACTCTCTCCGGTAAGTGGAAAACAAACGGGCTTGCACTTGGGCATTGCCAACATGAGCATTTCTCAACTTGAGCCAAATCTTTCCGGCCACATTCTCTCCATACACTCGCTCGAACTCCGAGGCACAGAGAGCACGGAACAAGTAATCAATGGCCTTGCTGTTGGCCTCACACATGTCCCGCGATCTGGGAAGCAGAAAACTATCTGGGATGACATAATGAGGATTCTGAGTGACCTCCCAGATAAGAGTTCCCTTCCCTCGCAAAAACGCGCCCATGCACCTTTTCCACATCGGGTAATTCTTGCCATCAAAGTGCAAAGGACCCGACCCCTTGCCATAATCGCCCATCTTTGGATCTTAGATTGGTTAGAATCAAGAAGATCCATAACCAGCTCTGATACCAATTGAAGGACCGAAAAGGGTGACCAGAGAGGGGGGCAGTGAATGGGAGCCGATAAAAATTCTTTCCGAAGGTCGAACTCAGCCTATACCCCGATTGCCACTCCGAGTTCTCACACACACCAAAGAATCTCAAGACAAGGCACAAACAAGCCCACAAGATCAACAGACACCCCTAGAAGCATACCACGGAAGCACAAGACAAGAATCAAAGCACTTGGCAAATTCTAGAAACGCCAGGCGCGGACTGTCCTTTCAGTACGGGCGGACCGTCCGCTAGGGTACGGCGGACTATCCACAGGTACGGCTCGGATTGTCCGAAATAAGTAACAGAACCACCAGAGATGCAAGCCGAAATTCGGACTGTCGGCCTAGGCCATGCGGACTGTCCGCCAGTGTCGCGGACTGTCCGTGAAGGCAGAGCGGACCGTCCGTCCTCCTCGCTGGAAACCTCAGACAAACCTCGAGCCACCCCAGACAAAAATTCAGCCACGCGGACTGTCCGTGAAGGACTCGCGGACTGTCCGCCAAACCACTCGCAACAAAACCATAGGGCCGAAACGGATCGGAACGAAGACACGCAAGAACACGAAGAACAAGTGCACTGTTCCAGGCCACGCGAACTGTCCGCACTTGGCACGCGGACTGTCCGCAAGGCACGAACAGAGCAGAAAACAGCCCGACCCGCGAAGTCAACCCTCCAAATCCAACACCGGATCTCCCAAATGCCAAAAGCTCTTGAGACAAGATTTGGGGGAGATGATAAGCAACCTAAGAGGATGCTATGCCCCAAAAATCTTGACCTCTAAGCCACTAAATCGTCGGGAATCGCGGATCACACGAACCACCAACAAGAACTCGAACTTCGGCCAAAAACACACAAATTGAAGGCCTTCCCCGGCATTTGAGGGGTTAAGATCACACACAAAGATGCACAAGGCATCCACCCATGATCCCCTCAAAGAAATCCGAAGGAAAACGCCCTCAAATCCCCGAATCGAGCGAAGAACAAAACTCCCCAAAAATAGCCCCGAAAATGACACGAAAATCACAGAGGACTAGGAGATCACCGCAACGCCGAATGCTTCCATACATCCAGAGGTCAGAGTCTATACAAGAATCTAGCCTAAGGAATAGAGAGGGAAAAGAAGCAGTTTAGAGCAATCTACCGGGGGATGAAACCCTAGAGTCCAAGAGAGAGAGAGATGCCAGCCACCTCTCCACTATTTATACGAGGTCCATCGGAGTGAGGTAAATGACCACGCTACCCCTACTGCTTGAAATGAAGATACAACCCCTCAGGGGCATTTTGGTCAAGTCTTCATCGGACAGACACGCTTCCACCGCGGCTTCGCTTCACATCGACGCAAAACCCGCGATCACGCCACGTGCCCTCCGCCTTGAAGCTTCCCGAAGCTCCCGGATCACCGTCTCTGTCGCCTCGGGCCTCCGTGCTTGGTTTTGAGGCCCAAACCAAGAAACCGTCCACCGATGGTTTCGTGGGCAAACCAACAAACCCCGCGTGCAAGCTTCGGGCTCCATCCACTACCTTGCACCGGCCCATGTTCATGACTTCAGCCCGCCAGTCTTGCACCGCACGGCTCGCACTTGACCCCATCGGCCACCGGGTCCATCGAACCAAGCCTACTTGCCACTCCATCACCCGGAGGCTGCCACGGCTAAGGCCTTTCGTGCTTGTTCTTCACCTGCACCGACACGAGTCAAGCCGCAACCTGTACCTGCACACTTAGCCAAGCATCAGTCCACACAACGTTGTCAATCACTAATCACTAAGGAGCGACCCTCCACTGGTCCTCGGACACACCCGGTCCTCATACTTTCCGATGTTAGCTATTCGTATGGTGTGTTAGACTATTGGACATTCGGTCTGTAATAATATTAATGCTGTGACACTGCGATTTGGTACTACACTATGTCGTTTGCATGTGTGAACATGATCCTAGACACATGTAAATTTATGATCTAGTTTTGCTTCCAAAACTGGGTGTGACAGGATGCAGCAAGTGGCCAATGGAAGAGTGACACGTGCAAGGCCGAGATGAACCGACCCTAGGTCGGTTCGGCCGATCCTAGGGTCGGTCAAACCCCTAGGGTGGCCATCTCGACTGTGCTTTCTCCAGGTGGCTGACCAGTGGGCCCTTTGATCCTTCCCTGGTGCAGGCTTGATTTGGTATCCGAGGTGAGCCCTTTGATCCATGTGAAGTCCATGTGGCGCTCTCTGATTCGTTGGTGAGTGCCTCCCTTGGATCAGTGACGTGGAATGCGATATGTTTCCTTGGTGGCAGCCACCTCCTCAGCTGAGTTGGCATGGTTCTTCCATAGAAGGTGGATTTCCATCTCTTTTAATGGGTATTTCACCTACATACAAATAATCTCCAAGGACAAGTGGAACTACATTATATAAACCAAAATGCAAGTAAATAATGCTTATGCCTCCATTTATGTGAGAATATTGATGGCTGAAAGTAGTACTTAACAGCCGTCAACAGAGACCCTGATGGTGGACGAGCTGTTCTCTAAGCTCAAGTCGTCTGAGGTGGACCGTGACCTAAGAGCCAAGAAGGGCAAGGGCCCTGCTCATGATAGCCTTGCTCTTGTTTCTGGACCGAGAACTAACTCTAATCACTCTTCTAGGATGTTCTCTCTGTCTGTTCTTGCTTCTTTGCCAGATGAGGAGTTCGAGGTGTTGGATGATGAGGATCTTGCTTTGCTAACTAAGTAGTTCGGGCGCCAGAACGAGAATAGGAAGAACTTTAGGAGGAACTCAGGGACGTGCTACAAGTGCGGGAAGCGCAGGCACTTCATCGCTGAGTGTCTCGAGGGAGATGAGCACAAGATCGAGTACAAGAAGCCCGAGTACAAGCTGGAGTATAAGCATTGCCCGAAGGACGAGTACAAGCAGACCGAGCACAAACACCGATCCCAGAACTACCACCCCAAGCAAAAGAGCCAGGACGAGTACATGGGCAAGATGAAGGGAGGCTACCATAAGAAGAACACCAGAGCGATGGTGGCCGGTGCGAGCGACGTGGACACCTCTTCTTCCTTCTACACCACGTCAAGCTCGAGTAGTGAAGATGAAGATCGTGGGAGGCACTAGAGCAAGAAGCACTCGAGCAAGAACTTCAACGGGTTGAGCTTCATGGCGGCGAGCGGCTTCTGCGGCATGGCACATAGTTCGGGTAGCAAGAAGAGCAACAAGGAGGCCTCGGATTCTGACTCCAAGGATGAGGTACTTCCCCCCACCATTAACTCATTGCTTGAGGAGAATGCTACATTGAGTGAGGGGAAGATTGGAGATATCCTAGTGCCACCACAAACTACACCCACAAGCAAATATGCACCCAAGCCAAATCACCTACAGAACAAACTTGACACCACTCCAGATCCACCCGTGTTCCCCAAAAACAAACAATTTCCAAAAACTGGTGAGATTTGTGAGCAACATGGGGAATGTGTTTGAGGGGAAGGTAGAGAAGAAAGAGGAAGAGAAACCCATTGAAAACCCACAAGCAAAGCCAAAACAAGTCCGATTCTATTGTGAGTATTGTGGGAGAGATGGCCACATTGGTGAGTATTGTGCCCTGGACCAGTCAGACTGGTGTGTCCTGTTGTGGCTTTTCTCGGGGAGTTCTCCTCCAGAGTGTTGATTAGGATCTTGGCTTGCTGTTGTTTCATTCTCGTGCAGTTTTGGCCTTTGGAGATCGAGCTTCTTGCAGTTGGGGTGTTTTTGAGGCAGACCGGTGCAGGGCTTCCAGTGGGAAAACTCTTGTTGCTGTTGTTGGTTGTGCTGCTTGTTCACAGAGTGCTTCTGGTGCAAGTTTGTTTGAGGAGAATTTTCGGTGTGCTCGAGTTTTGGTGTGTTTTCTCTTACCAGGCAGACTTCTAGATTCCTCCCTGTTGCTCCACATCCTAGAATTGGCATCTAGGTTTGCTTGGCAAGTTTGAGAGAATTCAGAGCAGGTTGCTCTGGACCGGTCTGACCGGTGCCAGGGATCGGTCTAACCAGTGGTAGTAGGTTGCTGCTAGAGGTTGTTTTCCGCTGCGTGTTCGAGTATTTTGGGTGTGTGGCTAGTTCATAGGTCCAGTAGCACTCCAGTGGCTATGTGGATTTGTCTAGCTCGGTGTCGAGGACTCCGGAGTTGCGTGTGGGACCATAGGCCGAGTTCATCTCTTTGGAGAAGAATTTTATCAGCTCCCATTCACTCCCCCTCCCCCTCTCTGGTCGCCATTCTGGTCCTTCAAGGTAGAAGGGGGCGTTGCAATCCTCCGCATGGAAGGTGATGCGCATCATGGCATAGGTAGGGAGCTGTGGTGGCACGATGGCGAGGATGTGATGCACCTCCCGGATGTATCCCAACCTCTGTTGCTTCGACTCCAGGGGCTGAGAAGATCCCCCAGAGATTTGGAGGACGTCACGGTGGGACGCCACGACGTGCCGCATGTCTCGCGCATCGGTTTCCACCTTCGGAGGGCCCGGGATCATTCTGCCTCCGGGAACCCTGAAGGACCGAATAGGCGACTAGAGAGGGGGAGTGAATGGGAGCCGATAAAAATTCTTCCCGAAGGATGAACTCGGTCTATACCCAGATTGCCACTCCGATCACTCGCACACACCAAAGAAGCTCTAGACTAGGCACACACAAGCCTACAAGTCTTAGAGACAAGCCTCGAATCAAAGAGCGAAAGCACAAGACAAGAATCGAAACACTTAGCCAAATCTGGAATAGCCAAGCGCGGACCGTCCGGCAGGTCCAGGCGGACTGTCCGCCAGGCAGGGGCAGATTATCTGCACGGATGCCGCGGACTGTCTGAAAAACACCTGAGGCAACGGATCGAAACACGGGCACACAAGAACTCGCGAAGAACACGACGAATAGCAGTGCTGTCAGGTAGCTCGCGGACTGTCCGCCAGTGACGTGCGGACTGTCGCCAGTTGCGGACAGAAGCATAAAAGAGCTGCTCGCGAAGTCAACTCCTCCAAGCCATCACCGGATCTCTCAAACCACTTGAGCTCTTGAGACAAGATTTGGGGGAGACGAGAAGCGTCACTAGGTGAAGCTATACCCCAAAAATCCCGATCTCTAACTCACTAAATCATCGGGAATCACGAATCACGTGAACAACCTCCAACAACTCAGGTTCCTCCAAGAACTCGCAAATTGAAGCGATTTCCCGGCATTTGAGGGGTCAAGATCACACCCAAAGATGCAGAAGGCATCCACCCATGATCCCCTTGAAGAAATCCGAGGAAAAACGCCCTCAAATCAACAAATCAAGTGAAGAATGAAAACACCCGAAAATAGCTCCGAAAATGACACGAAAATCACAAAGAGCTAAGAGAGGGATCGAACCACAACGCCGAATGCTTCCATACATCTAGAGGTCAGAGTCTATACAAGAATCTAGCCTAAGGAAATACTGGGAAAAGAAGCAGTTCAGAGCGAGTCCTGAGCTAGCGAGAGAGATGCCATCCACCTCTCTACTATATATATGAAGTCCACCAGAGGAGGCAAATGACCACGCTACCCCTACAACTTAAAACTAAGATACACACCCCTCAGGTGTATTTTGGTCAAGTCTTCGGATATTCCCATCGAGCGGATATGCTTCCACCGCGGACTCGCTTAGCCTTGACGCAAGCCCTGCGATCACGCCACGTGCCCCCCGCCTCGAAGCTTCCTGACGCTCCCGGATCACCATCTCTGTCGCGTTGGGCCACTGGCCTTGGTTTTGAGGCCCAAACCAAGAAACCCTCCACCAATAGTTTTGTGGGCAAACCACCAAACCTCGCGTGAAAGCTTCATCCTCAAACTGCTACCTTGCACTGGCCCGTGTCCATGACTTGAACTTGCTCCTCTTGCACCGCACGGCTCGCACTTGACCCCATCAGCCATCGGGTCCATCGAACCAAGCCTACTTGCCTCGCCATCACCCGGAGGCCTCCACGGCATAGGCCCTTCACGCTTGTTCTTCACCTGCACCAACATGAGTCAAGCCACAACCTATACCTGCACATTTAGCCAAGCATTAGTCCACACAACGTTGTCAATCACTCATCACTAAGGAGCGACCCTCCACTGGTCTTCGGACACACCTGGTCCTCAATCTCCCCCTTGATGAGTGCATTGACAACACCCATAGTAACCAACATAGAGAAAAAGAAAAAGAAAACAACCACGAACACAAAACCTCCAACAAGTGATCCAAAGCCAAAGAATAAGCGAAAAACAAGATCATTCGCGAGACCAAGTCTCGGCCCCCTAAGGCAAGGGCAACGGCTCAACACAGCCGAGACAAACAAAGCTCACAAAGAGCACACCGCAAAGCACGAAAACCCAGGCAAACCAAAGCAGCTCCCCCTGCACATATGCAAACTCCCCCTGAGCAAATGCAATCTTTTCTCAAATTTTCTCCTCATATGCAAAACATACCATTTTCTCCACACAAATTCACCAAATTCTCCCCCTTGTTGACAATGCATGAATCAAGGTACCATGAAAGTGCACAAATGCATGTCAAAGCATATACAATCTACCAAGCTTCTCAAATATACAAAGAGCACAACAAAATGCTACAAATGAGACATAGAGCAAGCAAAGTAGACATGGTGTTGTTAGCGCATTGCCATCAAGAAAGTAGAGACATAGATACATGTGACATGGCCAAAAGCATTTTGTAAGCAATTTCCACAAAGAAACATTCATGAGCAAAGCCCTATCCATGGCAATTTGAGCAAAAATGAACTAGATCACACAAAGCTCATACAAGATCACAAGTTCTCATCACAAGTTCTCATCACAAGATCATAGCAAACACCTATAAGCTACTATATGTCATGTCAAAGCCCCCGAGCCATGTGTCTACTTCTTAAAATGAGACTTCTCATGGTAGACATCATGCAACAGTTTAGCACCCAAGATATGTACATAAAAACATAAAGACATGATTATGAGCACATTTTCAAGCATAAGGCAATTCATAGACCAAATTTCATTTGCAAATTTAAGCATGGTACATGAAATGCCTTTGCGGAAAAAATAAGCTTATGCTCCTCCACAAGTGAATATATGGGCTAAACATTTACCATAACAAATGGGTCTTTGACCCCAAGCGAAAAGAACATGATACTCAAGCACAAACTAAGCATGATATAGACATTTGAGCACAAATTGAGCATAAAAAAGTATCTACTCATGAGTGAAGCATTTTTTAGCATTTTCCCAAAAAGGAAGCTATATCATCATGAACATATGATAGTATTATCAAGAGCATAGCATTCACATCACCGTTCCCAAAGCATACACATATCTCACATATAACACATCTGTTAACGGCTGTTAAGTACTACTTTCAGCCATCAATATTCTCACATAAATGGAGTCAGATGCATTATTTACTTGCATTTTGGTTTGAATAATGTAGTTCCACTTGTCCTTGGAGATTATCTATATGTAGGTGAAATAAGCATGAAAAGAGATTGAAACTCACCTTCTATGGAAGATCCATGCCAAGTCAGCTAAGGAGATGGCTGCCACCAAGGAAACATGTGGCAATCCACGTCACTGATCCAAGGGAGGCACTCACCGACGAATCAGAGAGCGACACATGGACTTCACAAGGATCCATGGGCCCACCTAGGATTCCAAAACAAGGCATGCACGGGGGAGTGGTCAAAGGGCCCACCAGGAGGCCACCCAGCGGAAGGACACCTTGAGAGGAGGGCCGAGGGGGCCGGCCAATCCTAGGATCGGCCGAACCGCCTTAGTAACCTCTCATGTCGGCCTTCCACGTGGTTGCTCCTCATTGGTCCATTGTTGCATCCCCAGGTGATTTGAGGCACATTGAGCTCCGAAGGAAGCCTCCTCCTTGCCTAAAAATAGAAGGGGAGGGGCTCCATTTCTCACACACCACTCTCTTCATTCACCTCTCACTTTTAGTTTCCAAGGCTAGGGGGTAGGCTAGAGTAGCTCTTATTCAGGTTCCAAGTCTACTTTGGAGTCTAGGTATGAGTTCTCTTGTATCTTTATTTCTTTGTATGACTTTGATCTACTTCAGTTATTCAGCTATTTCATATAAAGTTGTGGTAGATCATATGATTGATATGTTCTTGAGTTCATCCATTGTTCATCATTTAGAGGCTCGTGTTCTTTGTGAACACTACCTTTCACTAGTTGAAGGATGATTTAGTCATTCCTTATGTGTTTGTTCATAAGTTAGAGGCTCGTGCTCTTCACGAACACGACACTTTGATCTTGTTGACTAGACATAAGAGAGTTCGTATCCGTTTGTATGACTAGCCCTAGTTTGATCTTGTTAGATAGCATTTTTGTGTTGCATGAAGTTTGTGTTCAAGCTACGGTACTCGGTCTAAGTTGACCAGTCTTCTGGTGGCTCTCACCCTGGGTCACAATAGCCCGGGACGGGTGAAGTATAGCAGCAACGCAGACATGGTGCCTCGATTGTGTGGCTATGTTAGTTATGAGCTTGCCCCCCGTAACGATTGAGGTAGGCTGCAGTGGTGACAGCTGTTGGACCCTTTGAAACCCCTCGCGCTGGGGTTTTGCTGTAGGAGTCTAAATGATAGTTTCGCAGAGTGCTGGTCATCATGGGCTATCTCCGCGTTTGTACCTGGGTGCTGAACCTTACCTTTCATGCAATGCTTTATGCTTATCTCTTGTATCATCTAACTTTGTATGTTTAGTACCTTAGAACCTAGAGCTAACTTCGTATGTCCCCCCTAAGCCGTAGTGTACTAGAGTAGAGGTATATCTGAGTGTGTGTCACACTACCCTTATCATAACATTTACCTTACCCCTGTCTTTGAGTTGTTTTTTTCTATATCTATCTCTTGGTTTACATTCAGTGCATAAGCATTATTCTTAATATCCGCCTTTGCCTTCCACGGATATGATACCCTTGGAACACTCACTTCCCTAGGGAAATACTACAATGGTTTATCTGTGCACTTGCGGATTCATTCATGATCGTTAGATTTACCTATTGCAAGTCTTGATGCTCACGCTAACTCGGCGTCGTTAGTAGTGACGTTAAGAAGCGCCAACAAGCATTTCTGGCGCCTTTGCCGAGGATGGATTCTAAATCCGTTCTTAGGTGATCGCGTTAAGAAATGTCAACAAGCATTTCTGGCACCGTTGCCGGGGAAGGCACAGGATTATCATGACTATGATTTGCATCTGTTTATAAATCATGAGTAGGTTTGGGCAACTCTCAATGTAGGCTAACCTTGATCGTCTTCTTTTATCTTTGGATGATGAAGACAGGTAGTGTATGACTGGTTTTGACTTACCGGAGAATTTCACAAGAAGATCCCGAGTCACTAGTGAGGAAAGCTCGAATTCTTTTTGACTCACCTCGTCATACTCGTTCAGAAGGCGATCCAGCTTCCTTTGTACCATCCACGTCAAACGCTATGGCCCAGAAGATGCTTCGTGAGTACTCAGCTCCTTCTGCTGACCAGGTGCTGCAAGGCCTTGTGGTGGCAATGGGGATTGAAAACTTTGAGATCAAGATGGGTCTAATCATGATGGTACAGGCTAGTCCATTTTGTGGCAAGCCAAACGAGGATGCTAATGCCCATCTACAACAATTCCTAGAGCTATGCAACACTTTCATCACCAGGGGTGCAAATATGGATGTTGTTCGTCTTCGACTATTTCCTTTTTCTCTTCTGGGGAAAGCCAAGCAATGGTTCTGTGCGAATCGTGAGGCTATCAATACTTGGGACAAGTGTTCAGAAGCATTCCTCAAGAAGTTCTTCCCATTGGGTAAAACCAATGCTCTTCGTGGAAGTATTTCTAGTTTTCAGCAAGCAACAAGTGAATCTATTCCAGAGGCTTGAGAAAGGCTTCAGGAGTACGTCCTGGCCTGTCCTCACCATGGGATGGAGGATTGGCTAATCCTTCAAAGCTTCTATAATGGGCTGACTCCGACAGCCCGAGGCCATATTGATGTTGCTGCTTAGGGAGCATTCTTCTCACTCACTGTTGATAATGCCAAATCACTTATCGAGAAGATGGTATCCAACCAAGGGTGGAGCGATAGACGACTCCAACCACATCAGAGGGGTACTCATACTGTCAAGGAAGCAGATGTGATTACTGCCAAGCTGGACATTCTTATGAAAAGATTGGATGACTACACCAGTGAGAAGGCTGCCATGGCCACCACTACTCTGCCTATGGATTCTCATATGACTTGTGAAGTCTGTGATAACACTGGGCGTTCAGGAAATTATTGTCCTGAAACTCAGGAGGAAGTGATGTACATGAACAACAATAACAATGGTTATCGTCCCCAACAACAAGGAGGCCAAACGTGGAATCAACAACGCCCTTATTATCAAGGAGGTAACCAAGGTAATACTTACAACTCTAGCCAATCCTCCTTGAGAGATCTTGTTTTCGGGTAGGCTAAAATTAATGAAGGTGTTAATAAAAAGTTAGCTGCCCTTGATAAAACCTTGGAAAGTCTCAACGTTGAGCTTGAAAGTTTTCTTCTGCTCAGAGGAGCCAGCTAAGTTTTAACAAAATGTTAGAAACTCAGTTAGCTCAGTTAGCTGCTTTGGTTCCGTCTGCTGATAACAGGAGGATCCCGGGGCAACCCGTGTCCTCTTGTGAAAATGTTAGTGTAGTGTCGACTAGGTGGGGTAAGCCACCTAGGAAGACGTATGCTCCTAACTATGCAGGAAAGCCCACACAGCAAATTCTAGATCCACAGGAGGAATCAGCAGTTTTGCACAGAAGAGATCCTGGCTATCCAGCTATCACATACACAATTTATTACAAGACGATCAAGCATGCCCTTTGTGACCTTGGTGCAAGTGTCAATCTCATGTCCAAGGCCATGTTCGAGCAACTAGGATATCCAGCTCTCTCTCCAACAGCAAGGACTATCCAACTCGCCGATTCAACGATACGATATCCAGAAGGAATTGTTGAGAGTCTATTGGTCATGGTCAAGAACTCTTATGTCTTTACGGATTCCGTGGTCCTTAATATGGACAATGAGGGAGGAATGCCACTCATCCTTGGGTGACCATTTCTCAGTGATGTCCGAGCTAGAATCAATGTGGGGGCCGGAGTGATCCAGTTCAGCATTGGGACGAGGAACTTGATGTTCAAGTTTCAAGATAAAGAGGAGCAATGCTATTTGGTACAAGATAGTGTTGAGCAGCTTGGGGGAAGGACGGAGCCTTCACCCCCAACAAAGAAATCTCCGTCAACATTGAAGCAAAAGAAAATTCGTAAAGAGTGGTGGAAGATTGAAAATGCATCACCCTCTACTTCTCAGGAGTGGGATGCTGAGTGGTATTAACCGCTGAGAAGAGTCCAACTCGTCAGACTAAAAAGGATGAGTCCTTTCTACCAAAAAGGTTAAAGATGATATTTATCTCATATTTCCCTTTCCAAAATTTTATTTGATTTTCCAAACTGCATATTTGATTTTTCCGACCCTTGCATCTGCATGCTAGATTTATCTAGCCCTTTTTCCCTTTCGAATAAAATTTTTGAAAATAATTTCTGAGTTTGAAAATTCTAGAAAAATCAATTGAAAAATATTTTGGGAAAATTTGGACCGAGGCACTCAGGCAGGCTCCCAGCTAGCTGTTGGAGAGCCACTGGCCAAAGCAGGGGGCAGGTGGGCCCGACCAGGAGTCAGACGACCCCAGGTTCGGCCGAAGCAGCCCAACAGCTGCTGTGCCCCACCTTGCTCCAACGGCTCCTAACCGTTGCCCAACGGCCATGTCTGGATGCCCGGCGCATTTGCCTATAAATAGCAGGGGGAGAGGGGGTGTTCTTCACCCATTCAACTCATTTCACTCACACTCCCCTCTCTACTCCTTGCTCTCTTGGTTTTCTCGGATTTCTTGCTCAAGTTGGGATTCATCAGGTACTCTCTCTATTGTGTTGCTGCAAGAATTGCTATTGGTGGAGCATGCTCGGTAAGAATTTCATTCAATTTCACTAATCCATCACCGAGTTGCTCTTGTTGTCCCGTTGTTGTGCTAGCATGAGTTGGGCGGCGAACACTCTCCGGAGGGTGACACGCTCCCGTTCACGGGCAAGCGCAAGTTCATCCATCCCCGCCGAGCTGAGCCCGAGCTCATCAATGATGGACTATGAAGAAGAGCAAGAAGAACAAGCTGAACCACAAGCAGAGGAGGAGGTCGTCGATGACACCCCCTACCTCAGCTTGCGGGGTGCTCGAGAGGAGCAAGCCTACGCTCTCCTGAAGGACTGAGCCTTCGCCCACACCCGGGACTTTGACCCAGCACTTATGGAGAAGACAGGTATGGACATCGAGTTTGCTTCCATTTGGTATGCTCTTGGTTGAGAGGAGTTTGCGCCGGTTACAAAGCTTGGCTCTCGGCCCCTCACCATCCAGTTTCTTTGCTCTCTTACCGAGGTGCCCGATGGTATTCAGTTTCGTCTTTTCGGGACCGATTACTGAGTTTCATGGAAAGATCTTAGTCATCTCCTTGGTTTTAACCATCGTTGTGTTCTCTCTTTGAAAAAGGCTTGTGAGGGTTTTGTTCGAGATTCTTTCTAGGGAGATATTTCCGGTCTAGTTTATAGCAGTAAATTTGTGCCTCGGTGCAATGATATTTTGCATCCCACTCTTCGATTGTGGCACAAGTGGCTCGCCATTACTCTCTTTCCACGAGAGGATGTTCGGCCCGTGCGCAACAACGAGTTGATGCATCTATATGCCGCTACTAAATGGATCAAGGTCTCCCCCTTTAAAGCTATGATTCGGTAGTGGTTGACGAATTTTAAGATGATAGGTCCGATTGAGTGTACATCTTTGGTGACTCGTATTGCTCTCAAACTTGGGGTTCTAAGAGGGAATCCCGTACCCTTCATTGGGACGCCACGAGTTCTCATTGATGAGGCGTACTTGATCCAAGGGCATACACTTAATAGAGGCCCAAATGATTCTTTGACTTTCTTTTTCTTGGGTTATACAAATCAAATCCCGTTACCTAACCCGGGGTTTCAGTTGTATAACTCGGAGTCGTTAACCATTCCTCTTGTTACACAAGAGGAAGGCCGCCGTGCTAGTGTTTCGGGTAGGTCCACTAGAAGCGCGGCAAAGAGAGCACGCATGCAGCAGCAGCAGTCACAGCCACCACAACAGCCACAGCCTACTACACCACCGGTGGTAGGAGGGGCCCCTGCAGGGTACATGTTCGTGGTTACCCTTGGATATGCACCTGGTTGGGACCAGCCCGCCTATCAGCCGAGTGCGAGTGGCATAGCTTGGGTGAGTGCGAGCAGTGCTCAGTGGGCTGCACCCACTAGTTCTAGCTCCGGTGGTCCACCTCTGTCTTCGTCCTTCAGACGGCACTCTTCGGCCTCTGCACGAGCTGCTCAGCTTGCACAGTAGCTGGAGAGCTCACCGTCCAGGTCACGGGATTGGAGGAGACGCTGAACACACACGTTGAGGCCAACTCGGCGTGGCAGCGTCAGGCTGGCGAGAGGATTGACGCCATGCAGCAGGCGCAGCAGCGACAGATAGAGGAGCAGAGGGCTTTCTATGCGAGTCAGGGTTTCTTCTACCCTCCACCGCAGTGAGCCTGAAGCTAGCTTGGGGGAGGACCCCCATCCTAAGGTAACTTGTATCTTCCTTTGTTTTCAGAATATCTATTAATGAAAATCCGTAAAAAACTGCAAAAATAAAAAGACCAAAAAGATTTATTTGCTTTCATCATAAGTTTGCTTTAGTTTGCTTTGGCATGCATAGTAAGAATGCTTTGCATCTATGGTTGAAATGAAGAATAGTTGCTCTGTTTATTCATGCATAGTAAGAATGCTTTGCCTCTATGGTTGAAATGATGAATAGTTGCTCTGTTTATTCTTCTCATATGTCTTGGTTACAGCTTTGTATCCTACCTAAGTTTTGAGTTTGTTGGCTTGCATGTTCGAACCTTAGCTTGAAAACTATGGGTAGCAAAAAGCATGATCCATGCCTAAGTTGTTGTGAGACATGATATGGTATAATAGAGTGCTATGATCTTGTATCTAGTGATGCTTAACATCCAGAATTTTCCTTTTTGAAAAAAATCTAAACATCATAAGTTCCTCAATGATGAGCATTTCCTATCCAAGGCCATATGTAGATTCTAGCTCTTGTTAGCCTCCACATATGCAGCTTGTTCTCTCATTGAGCTTTGTCAAATTATTGTCACCCTTGTTAGAACTCATACTCCCCTGATCAAGATCACATACACGTTCATGCTACAACTTCTACACTGGAAGTTAGCATTAATCATTTGTTCCATTTGCTTACGCATTTTTCCACAAAAAAGAGAGAAGCATGCTCAAAAGCATGGCGAAATAAAATAAAGAGAGCTAGTCCAAGTCTCGAAAATTTCCAAAAGGAGAAAAATGGATTGATATGTGCAAGAAAAAGAGTTCCACCATATAGATGGTAATAACTAGTACCTACTCCGGGGCTAGTATCCACCTTACCATCAATCCCTCATTTTTCATATAAAGTATGGTAATATCTAGCACCCATTTCCGGGCCTAGTATACACCTTACCATGCTCATATTCATCACACACATATGCACATCTTGATCAGGATGTATGTTTGTTTCTTCCAAGGATCCATTTTTTGACATAGCAAAATATGAGAGACAAGTATGCCACATTTCTTCCCTACCTACAGCTCCACATAAGCCTATTAGGAGTAGGATGTGAAGAAAGGCAGCTTAATGCCTTGGTGAGGAACCATACACTTTGAGCGATCCGAGAGTATCATTTGAAGAACTCTGATTTTCTTTTTGAAAAATTTGCAAAACCTTCGGATTAATAGTTGATCAAGGTATGAGTGATTATGCATTTACTATATAACCATTTTGTCTCTCAACTGCCCAAGGCAGGTAAAGCTATATGCCCCATGTCATCGAGCAAATGGTAAGAACATTGCCAACTTGTTCAACTCTTGGTAGAGTACTTTGTTGTACGTTTGCCATAAGTTAAGGATACGACATTGTAGCAACTCCTGATCAACCAACCTAGGTCCCTAATGTCTTGCTTCGAGACGAGCAAGATGTTAGCTTGGGGGAGTTTGTTGACGGTTGTTAAGTAATACTTTCAGCCATTAATATTCTCACATAAATAGATGCATATGCATTATTTACTTGCATTTTGGTTTGAATAATGTAGTTCCACTTGTCCTTGGAGATTATTTGTATGTAGGTGAAATATAAGCATGAAAAGAGATGGAAACTCACCTTCTATGGAACATCCATGCCAACTCAGCTGAGGAGATGGCTGCCACCTAGGAAACATGTGGCAATCCACGTCACTGATCCAAGGGAGGCACTCACCGATGAATCAGAGAGCGACACAAGGACTTCACAAGGATCCATGGGCCCACCAAGGATTACAAAACAAGGCATGCATGGGGGAGTGATCAGAGGGCCCACCTGGAGGCCACCCAGAGGAAGGACACCCCGAGAGGAGGGCCGAGGGGGCCGACCGATCCTAGGATCAGCCGAACCGCCTTAGTGCCCTCTCATCTCGGCCTTCCACGTGGTTGCTCCTCATTGGTCCATTGCTGCATCCCCGGGTGATTTGAGGCACTTTGAGCTCCGAAGCAAGCCTCCTCCTTGCCTATAAATAGAAGGGGAGGGGCTCCATTTCTCACACACCACTCTCTTCATTCGCCTCTCACTTTTAGTTTCCAAGGCTAGGGGGTAGGCTAGAGTAGCTCTTATTCAGGTTCCAAGTCTACTTTGGAGTCTAGGTATGAGTTCTCTTGTATCCTTATTTCTTTGTATGACTTTGATCTACTTCAGTTATTCAGCTATTTCATATAAAGTTGTGGTAGATCATATGATTGATATGTTCTTGAGTTCATCCATTGTTCATCATTTAGAGGCTCGTTTTCTTCGTGAACACTACATTTCGGTCCATTTGAAGGATGATTTAGTCATTCCTTATGTGTTTGTTGATAAGTTAGAGGCTCGTGTTCTTCACGAACACGACCCTTTGATCTTGTTGACTAGACATAAGAGAGTTCATATCTGTTCGTATGACTAGCCCTAGTTTGATCTTGTTAGATAGCATGTTTGTGTTGCATGAAGTTTGTGTTCAAGCTACGGTACTGAGTCTAAGTTGACCAGTCTTCTGGTGGCTCTCACCCTGGGTCACAATAGCTCGGGTCGGGTGAAGTCTAGCAGCAACGCAGGCATGGTGCCTGGGTTGTGTGGCTACGTTAGTTTTGAGCTTGCCTCCCGTAACGATTGAGGTAGGCTGCAGTGGTGACAGCTGTTGGACCCTTTGAAACCCTCCGTGCTAGGGTATTGCTGTAGGAGTCTCAAGGATAGTTTCGCAGAGTGCTAGTCGTCGCGGGCTATCTCCCCGTTTGTATCCGGGTGCTGAACCTTACCTTTCATGCAATGCTTTATGCTTATCTCTTGTATCATCTAACTTTGTATGTTTAGTACCTTGGAACCTAGAGCTAACTTCTATGTCCCCACTAAGCCGTAGTGTACTAGAGTAGAGGTAGATCTGAGTGTGTGTCACACTACCCTTATAATATCATTTATCTTGCCCCTGTCTTTGAGTTGTTGTTTTCTATATCTATCTCTTGGTTTACATTTAGTGCAAAAGCGTAAGTCTTGATATCCGCCATTGTCTTCCACAGATACGATGCCCTTGGAACACTCACTTATCTGGGGAAATTCTACAATAGTTTATCTATGTGCTTGCGGATGCGTTCATGATCGTTAGATTTACCTATGGCAAGTCTTGATGCTCATGCTAACTCGGTGTCGTTAGTAGTGACGTTAAGAAGCGCCAACAAGCATTTCTGGCGCCTTTGCCGAGGATGGTTTCTATATCCGTTCTTAGGTGATCGCGTTAAGAAATGTCAACAACATCATAGTGATCAAAGTATATAAGAGAAGCTCATCCTACCACAAATGATACAAAGATGGCTATCCTACCATGTTTTGTAGAAAATGAAAATGCATGCATTGAATGCAACAAATGATACATATATCACATATATACATGAGAAGCTCCAAGATCCAGCTAAAAAGGGAAACACACTACAAGTTCACCTCGCAAGCGTGTGAAGGTAACTTGGTCAAGTGGTTTAGTGAATATGTCGGCTAGCTGATCTTGGGTAGGTACATAGGACAAAGAAATGTTCCCTTTCTCAACATTGTCCCTCAGAAAATGATATCTCACTTTGATGTGTTTAGTCTTGGATTGAAGGACTGGGTTTTAGGTTACACTTATGGCACTGGTGCTGTCACAAAAGAGTGGAACCTGTGAGTACTTCTCACCAAAGTCGCTCATAGTGTAGGTCATCCATAGGAGCTGGGAACAACAACTGGCTGCAACAACATACTCGGCCTCTGTTGTGGACTGGGCTACACTGGATTGCTTGCGAGACGACCAAGAGACCAAAGAAGAACCAAGAAACTGGCAACAACATGAGGTAGACTTGCGATCCAAACAACACCCAGCAAAATCAGCATAGGAGTAACTGTGAAGTATGAGTGTCGAGGAGCCAGAATACCAAAGACCAAACTCAGGAGTGTAGTTCAAGTACCGTAAAATCCTCTTGACGGCCCACCGATGTGAAGTCCTCGGTGAGGCCTAAAAACGAGCACACAGACACACACTGAACTGTATGTCCGGCCTCGTCGCCGTCAAGTAGAGGAGGGAGCCAATCCTGCTCCTGTGCTCCTTCTGGTCCACGGGTTCGCTATCTTCATCTGCATCCGAAGCTGTAGTGGTACTCATCGGTGTAGTCAGCGGCTTGGAGTCGTTCATGCCAAACTTCTTCACCATGTCCTTGGTGTACTTCACCTGATGTACAAACGTCCCGTCCTTGCACTGCTTGATCTGGAGTCCTAGGAAAAACTGCAGCTCGCCCATCGTAGACATCTCAAATTCCCTTCTTATGTCATCTGCAAATCTGGCAACAAGATCATGAGAAGAGCCACCAAAGATTATGTCATCCATGTAAATCTGAACAATCAACAGGTCATTTCCATGCTTAAGGAGAAACAGGGTCTTATCAACTATGCCCATCACAAACCCCTTACTCAGCAAAAAACCTCTCAACCTGCCATACCAAGCCCTCGGTGCCTGTTTCAACCCATAAAGTGCTCTCTGGAGTTTGTATACACGGTGTGGGTATTTTTCACTCTCAAACCCCGGGGGTTGCCTCACATACACTTCTTCCTCTATCACCCCATTCAAGAACGCACTCTTCACATCCATCTGAAGGAACTTGAACCCTTTAGCCACGACAAAGGCTAGAAGGATCCTAATTGCCTCCAGACGGGCCACATGAGCAAATGTCTCCTCATAATCTATACCCTCTTTCTGGTTGAACCCCTGAGCCACCAACCTCAACTTGTTCCTAACAACCATCCTATTTCCACACCCACTTGTTACCTATAGGATGGCAATTCGGCGGTGGATCGACTAACACCCAAACTTGGTTTCTCTCAAAGTTCTCCAACTCCTCATGCATGGAATTCACCTAGTTTGCATCAGAAAGTGCGTGTCGAGTACCATTGGGCTCAAACGAGGCAACAAATACAGAGTGAACAAAGTGAGATATATTTCATGACCTCGACCGTGTAGTGTGTTCATGAAGGTCACCTATGATCGTCGATGGTGGGTGATCCACCTGTACACACCGGGGAGCCTCTCGCTTGGACACAATCTCCCCCTCAGCAGCAGCCTCCACTCAAACAGCCTAAGTCATAGTAGGCGTAGGGGATGGACCATCCTTGATCATCGTCGTAGTAGTGAAAGTAGCGTGTACACGATCAGCCGCGGGAGCATCACCACCATCATCTTCTTCTTCTACATCTCCATCCTTCTCATCCTCAAAGATCTTCTCACCAACTTCATGGTCACCTGCACACACAAAGACAGAAGAGCTACATGGTTGTGTCTCGCCGAAGGTTACCTCGCAAGTCTCCATGATTCGGTTAGTGTCAATATTGAGCACACAATATGCTCTAGAGTGAATAGCATAACCGAGAAAAATACCATCTGAACATCTAGACTCAAACTTATCTAGCTTGCCCTTCTTCAGAATAAAGCACTTGCAACCGAAAGCACGAAAGTGACTCACCTTGGGTTTTCGCTGATGCATCAGCTCCTATGAAGTCCTCTTCTTGAAAGCATGAAGGAAAATGCGATTCGACACATAGCAAGCGGTATTGACTGCCTCGGCCTAGAAACGCATAGGAGTCCTATGCTCATCAAACATCGTCCTAGCCATCTCACAAAGGGTCCAGTTCTTCCTCTCCACTACTCCATTCTGGCAAGCAATGTATGGAGAAGAGTACTGATGATCGAGACCAAGATCACTGCAAAAGGCATCAAAATGAGAGTTCCAGAATTACGTGCCATTGTCACTGTGTATAGCTCAAATGGCATCCCCATGTCTCTCATTCTTCAACCTCAAGATCAAGTCCCGAACAAAGCTAAATGTCTCGCTCTTATCCTCCAAAAAGAAAACCCAAGAGTACCGCGAGAAATCATCAACCACTACCAACACATACCACTTCCCACCCACAGAGCGAACACGAGCTGGCCCAACCAAATCCATGTGCAACAGCTCACAAGGTCGCTAGTTCATGATCGTAGTCAGGGGAGCGTGAGAAGCAGCAACCATCTTTCTGTGCCAACACGGAGCACAAACCAAATCCTTCTCGAATTTCAACTTTGGCAATCCTCGGACTAGGTCTAGGCCACTCAAGCAGGAAACCAACTCAAAGCTCAAGTGTCCTAGCCTCCTATGCCACTTTCAAAGCTCAGACTGGGAAAAATCGGCACGAAACATTTGACCCTTGGGGACGATCGTACAGACAAGATCACCTCGAGAATCAAGCACACGAGAAGCGCCCAACTTAAAACGAACCTCAAAACCCTCATCAAGTAACTGGGATACTGAGAATAGGTTAAAACCAAGTGACTTGACCAAAGCCACACACTTTAAGGTCACCTTGCTACTCACCTTCACCATACCTTCAGCAAGCACTCGTCCTCTCCCATTGTCCCCGAAACTGATGCACTCCCTCGTACTCACCGGGGTGAGGCTGGAGAACCACCCACGATCTCCGGTCATGTGACGCAAACAACCAGAGTCGATCAACCAAAAGTTCTCCATGACTCCCACCTACAAATCAAAAACGAGGACGAGAATGAGCAAGCGACTCAACACTGGGGTTAGTACAGAAAGAGTCAAACCAGTGTCGAGCCATTTGCTCAAAAGAAGAGTTAGCAAAATCCATCCTATCAAAACCTCTAGACGGAGCCCTCTCACGCCTACGACCAAAGAACCTGTCACGTCTCACTGGAGGAGAACGTGTACCACAAGGTGGAAAACGTGCCCTGTAGTCCCTCTGAGAACCAAAACTGCGATCGTGCCTCCCAAACTCGTTAAGTTCACGAGCAGGAGAACGTCCAGCAAACTCACCACGCCCAAACCCAACACCCTATCTCTCTGAGGGAAACCACCACCACCACGAGTGGGAACCGTATGCACAAACCCATCACCTCAAAGTAGAGGCCCTCTACAAGGCTCAGGCACACCATGAGAAGGGTGGTACCTGTCCTTGTTTGCCATCTCCCTAGCAAACCTCTCATCCCTTCTCCTCCTGAAACAGAACTCATCCTTATGACCATCCCTCCCACAATACTCAAAATGGAAGTGGATTGGCTGTGGCTTAGGCTGTTGTTTCTCTGTGGGTTTCTCAAAAGCTTTCTCTCCTGGATTCCCCCAAACACATTTCCCTGGGTGCTCACAAACTTCACTGGTTTCTGGTAGTTTTCTGTTTTGTGGGGGAACACTGGTGGATCTGGGGTTGTGTCTAGCTTGTTTCTGAGGTGGTTTGCCTTGGGTGCATATTTGTTGATGGTTGTGGTGTCTGATGGGATAGGGATCTCTCCACCTTTCTCTTCTCTGTCACCACTCTTCTCACCACTCTTCCCAGCCCCCAATGCTTGACCATCAAACCTCTTAAACTCAGCCAACATCAAATTCAGTTGAGGCTCATGCCCAGACAACCAACTCATCAATTTCCTCAACTCATCATTCTCATCCTGCAAACGGTCAACATAACGCACAAGTTCCATATTTTTCAAAGCATGCATTTCATAGGTAGAGCATGATGTAGGAATAGGAGCTTTCAATGCAACCTCAAGAGAAACTATCCTATCCTGAGAATCATCTAGCCTAGCATGCAACACAGGACAAGAAGTGCAAGCACCTAACAAAGTAGGTCTAGATTTTATCTCCTCAAGCTCAATCCTAAGCATTTCTAGATCCTCAACCTTGGAGGCATGCTTCTCCTTGAGAGCAGTCAAGTCAGCCAGGAAAACATTGCAATCACCATAATCAACCTCATTAGAAACAACAGGAGCAGCTTTCAAAGAGTCTATTTCAGTTCTAGCATCAACAAGCAAAGACTCAAGCTCAACTATCTTGTCCTTAGCATCACCTAGCAAAGACCGAAACCTTCTCTTGCTGGTCTTCCTAAGCACATCATCACGGTTATCAAGCAACTCATTCAGCATAGCATTCTCCTCTAGCAAGAAGTTGGGATCTTGATGTACCTCATCCTCGGAGTCGGAGTTTGAATCCGAGCTATGCTTCCCACCCTTCTTGGAGTTGTGTGCCAAGCCGCAGAAACCACCTTGTGCGACGAAGCTAAGGTCGGTGAAGTTCTTGCCCGTGTGCCGCTTGTTCTTGCGCCGTTCTTGCTCTTCCTCGCTGCTCGAACCGGTTGAGGAGTCGCTTGAAGTGGAATCGATGTCGCTCGCTCCGGCAACCATTACTCGAGCTATCTTCTTCTTGTAGCCACTGCTCTTCATTGGCCTTCTCTCGCCCTTGTCCTTGCGCTTATCCTAGTAGTCGTTCCGGGAGCGGTTGTGACAACCCCATCCGAGATAAGTGCGTACTATCACTTAGACCGATCCACTTTGGTCATTAAGCGATAATAAAGAATTATCCCGTTGAGTGTTGCCGTGTCATAGCCCGGTAAATCACTTGTAAACCACACAGATGATCAAAACACATACATTAAAACTCCCACGAAGGAGAGTCCAAAGTACCTTACAATTTAATACTAATCTTCCCCGTAGGGTCAACTATTACAAATCATAGTTCATAAAATAATAAACCATGGTTCAGAGTTTTCAAAAGACAGCGGAATTAAACTAACAATACCTTGACATCATGGGAGGCCACCCATAATACCATTATTCATCGTCATCCACCCATTCCAGCTCCCAGCCGGGTGGGATTTCTCCAGGTCAAACAATTTCACCTGAAAACAACATGTATAGCAAGGCTGAGTATACTAATACTCAGCCAAGCTTACCCGTCTAAAATAAAAGACTTAACCTCTAATCATGCAAGGCTTTTGGCTAGTGGGTTTGTTTTGCCAAAAATCTACTAAGGAGTGAATCCTTAATTTCAATATTTTAGCTCAATTTCTAGTGGATTTAATCATTACTAAATAAGCGACTATTGCAAGCATGAGTTGTGCAAACAATTAATCAAACATCAGGTTTATTAACATTTCATCATAGAGGGATCACAAAGGCTAGAGGGTTAAGCAATCTCAGATAATGGTGAGAGGCCGACGATCGATCGATTAATAATCTTGCAAGGTGGACCTAAACACACGGAAGAATGCATACCCCCAGGGTACACACCAACCAGGCGGTTCCTGTCAATCTTCAGTTCGGGAGCAGAACCTACATCCCTTGATACAAGGATTACTGGATCGCCCATCCACGAACGTCCAGGCTCTCCCGATACCACACTGTTGCAAGCAGGGGGACACGTATGCCCCAGGGTAGTAGGGAAAGGTTCCCTGGCCGTGTCAACTCGGGTACTAGGCTTACTGTGCCCATTTCCGACAAGTGTTTAGTACGTTCAAATGCTTAATCTCTTAACCACTAGACCGGAGCCCAGAATCCCATGCTCTTACCACGTGAGCGAACCAATTTATCAAATCTTATGATTCCAACATAAGAACCTATTCTCGCGAGTGAAGTGCATCACTCGACTTGTACCGGGTCCTTAGTGCATAGCAACTAGCGTCCTAGCATACTAGTAAAAGATCATAGGTACTTAAGGATCATGTAACTAGGGTTTCCATTCAACTCCTGAACGTAAATGCACATAGATAAGCAATCATAATTTCAAAAGTTAAAAAGAAAACACATAGGTAAATGATAAACCGGGGCTTGCCTTCACTAGCAATGTTAGTAGGAAATTCTTCTGAACTTTGGTTCGGGTCTTGCTGCGCTTCCACGTAGTTCACTTCTCCCTCGAACGGTTCGTAACCTCGATCTGAGACAAGCTCGCTGCTACCGTCAGAAGGTTCTACACAGAGATGCACATGCAAGAATTAAATGGGTGAATTTATTTTATTTTAATTATTTACAAAACAACACATGACCATCATAGACGGCATGGTTGACCACATTCATCTAGATAAACATACATTCAACATACTTTTCCAAAGAAAAGGAAAAAGGCAAACAATCATTTATTACTATTCCTTTGATGGTGATTGTGTGCACATTTATGTAAACAAAATAAAATCACTTCACAACAGCAAATAAACTTTCACACTTCACTGAAATTAATTGACACACTATTGAAATACATACATCAATATTAAATATGCATATAACACAAAAATCAAGCATTTTATAAATATTCAAACTACCAATAAGCATATAAAAATAAATATAGCTCCTCTGGTCCTAATTTTTCCCATACAACAAGATTACCACAAAACATGTTCTCACACCAAAAATCATACACAGGAAAAAACTAGATTAAATCTAACAAAAATAACAAAACTAGCATAGCAATTAGAACACAATTTATTCTAGGCAAACTACTCCTGCAAATGATTTCAACTTTTCACCAGAGGACAACATCAACATAACAAGGGACTACACCAAGGCTCAAGTCCTAAATCTATTCATAACTTCAAATATACACATAGGCTCCTCTAGCATGCATTAACAAAAACCTATTTTAGTAGAGTCAAACCATCATGCAAAAATTACCAGAGGCTCCAATCATCATACACAGCTCAAGGTGCAAAAAGTAGCCAGAGAGTAAACCTATACAGTGCTAGTCAAAAAGATGAATCTACTACTAGCATAAAGGCTAAATTAATCATAACTCAAAATCTACTCCGTAACTTTATGCCAATTTTTGTCCAGAGCTCATGAACATCATATTGCACAACATATCCAAATTTCAAGTCAAACTCACATCTAGAAATTAAACTACAACAAAAAAAGTTCAAACTGAGTTTTCAAACTGAGTTTTCAAACTTATTCAAAAACTATTTAGAAAAACTATATACAACTTTTCTAGGGAATGTAGTGCTCTTCACAAGGATTTCAAAAAGTCCTTATTTGCATTTTTCAGATTTTTCTACTATTTTCTATGGATTTTAGAAGGTGCATGACTGAGTTGTGAAGAAACCTAGATAAGAATCCTTACAGATATGTCCCTCCTTCACATATATACCCTCGGACATAATTTGGGCTTCACACATATGCCCTTGGCTGAAGGACCGAATAGGCGACCAGAGAGGGGGGAGTGAATGGGAGCCGATAAAAATTCTTCCTGAAGGTCGAACTCAGCCTATACCCCGATTGCCACTCCGAGTATCCGCACACACCAAAGAAGCACTCAACAAGGCACACACAAGCTCTCAAGATCAAGAGACAAGCCTTGAAGCAAACCGCGGAAGCACACAACAAGAATCAAAGCACTTGGCAAATTCTGGAAACTCTAGGCGCGGACTGTCCGGCTGGTACGGGCGGACTGTCCGGCTGGTACCGGCGGACTGTCCACTAATGTACGGTGGACTGTCTGCCAGTCATCCCCGGACTGTCCGAAATAGACAACAGAACCACCAGAGATGCACCCCGAAATTCGGACTGTCCGGCTAGGCCACGCGGACTGTCCGCCAGTGTCGCAGACTATCCGTGAAGGCAGCGCGGACCGTCCGTCCACCTCGCTGGAAACCCCAGCCAAACTCAGCTCCACCCCAGACAAAATTTCGGCCACGCGGACTGTCCGCCAAACCTCTCGCAACAAAACCCTAGGGCCAAAATGGATCGAAACGCAGACGTGCAAGAACACGAAGAACACGAGCATTGTTCAGTCGCGCGTGGACTGTCCGCCAAGGTGCCGCGGACTGTCCGTGTGTTGCGAACAGAGCTGATAACTGCCCGACCCGCGGGGTCAACTCCCCAAATCCATCACCGGATCTCCCAAATGCCAAAAGCTCTTGAGACAAGATTTAGGAGAGATGATAAGCAACACAAAAGGAAGCTATGCCCCAAAAATCTCGACCTCTAAGCCACTAAATCGCCGGGAATCACAGATCACACGAACTATCACCAAGATCTCGAACTCCGGCCAAAAACTCACGAATTGAAGGCTTTCCCCGGCGTTTGAGGGGTCAAGATCATACACAAAGATGCGCAAGGCATCCACCCATGATCCCCTCAAAGAAATCCGACGGAAAACACCCTCAAATTCCCGAATTGAGCGAAGAACGAAACTCCCCAAAAATAGCCCTGAAAATGACACGAAAATCACATAGGACTAGGAGATCACCGCAACGCCGAATACTTCCATACATCCAGAGGTCAGAGTCTATACAAGAATCTAGCCTAAGGAATACAGAGGGAAAAGAAGCAATTCAGAGCAATCTACACGGGAGGAAAACCTAGAGTCCAAGAGAGAGATGCCATCCACCTCTCCGCTATTTATACGAAGTCCATCGGAGGGAGGTAAATGACCACGCTACCCCTACAACTTGAAATGAAGATACAACCCCTCAGGGGCATTTTGGTCAAGTCTTCATCGGACGGACACGCTTCCACCGCGGCTTTGCTTCACATCGACGCAAACCCCACAATCACGCCACGTGCCCCCGCCTCGAAGCTTCCCGACGCTCCCGGATCCCCGTCTCCATCGTATCGGGCCTCCGAACTTGGTTTTGAGGCCCAAACCAAGAAACCGTCCACCGATGGTTTTGTGGGCAAACCAACAAACCCCGCGTGCAAGCTTTGGGCTCGATCCGCTACCTTGCACCGGCCCATGTTAACGACTTCAGCCCGCCAGTCTTGCAGCGCACGGCTCGCACTTGACCCATCGGCCACCGGGTCCATCGAACCAAGCTTACTTGCCTCTCCATCACCCGGAGGCTGCCACGGCTAAGGCCTTTCGCGCTTGTTCTTCACCTGCACCGACATGAGTCAAGCCACAACCTGTACCTGCACACTTAGCCAAGCATCAGTCCACACAACGTTGTCAATCACTCATCACTAAGGAGCGACCCTCCACTGGTCCTCGGACACACCTGGTCCTCATTGGCGCCGCCAGCGGCGGAAACCGCCGGATTCCGGCGAGGAGGGTGCTCGGCCTGGGCAACATGCGAAGGGGAAATGGTCTGGGACATCCTGGGACTCGATTCTAGTGCTTGGCGAGGCTGGGGAACACGCCTGCGAGGTGGCACGGCAGAGCTCTGCGGCAGCGCCCGCTGCGGGCTGAATGCCGACGAGCAGGGGCTCGGTCAGGGAAAATTGGCGGCCGGAGGAGTCTCAGGGGATGCTGAGGAAAGTGTAGAAGTGTTTGGACAGCTAGTTCAGGGACGAGAAGGAGGAGCGCGTCGTGGCACCAATGGCGGGCGGTGGCGGAAGCAGAGCACGGCAGTGGCGCGCGTGCAAGCGAGGAGCTCAGGGGCTTTTAAAGGAGCGCGGCGACGACTCGACGACCTCAAAGTCTTGGAGGACAAGTCGCGAGGGGTGCACATGGGCGTGCTCTCTGCGCGGGCGTACGACACACACGGGAGTGGCCGGGCAGCACGGTTGGGCGGCGCGGCGCACCAATGGTGGCGCGACACCTATTGGCCGGGGAGAGGGTGCGAAAGGGCGGTTTGTAGCACGGGGTCCATGCACGCGCATGGGGAGGCACGTGCCTCAGCTTGCGGTCCCGGCAACGGTGCCTGCGCGGGGCCTGTGCGCGCGGCCCGGCGCCGACGGCGCGACGTCATGCGCGTTCTGCGCTCTAGAGCACCGCTGCCATTCCGACTAGCCCTGTTTGACCACGTTTTTCTCCAGATTTTGCAACAGAAGTGCACCAAGTGATGTATACCAAAGTTGAAGATCCAAGTACCCTCTACAACTTCCACAAAAGCACATAGGTGTTTTGATCAATGGATCTTTCACAAAAATGCTTGCCAACTTGAAGTTCTTCTCGGCGCCAGTCACAAGGGGTTCCTGACGTTGACCACAAATTCAACCAATTTCCACTCCAAATTTGCAATGCCAACCAACATGAAAGATGTGTCCCTCAACAAGATGAACAACTTTTATGTTGGTGGAATTTTGAGTGTTTAGGCAAAATTTGGAGAACGCGGCAAAAGTTCCGGACAAAGTGTTGATGTCAAAGGGTTTGACTAGATCTTTGACCAAGTATTTAGGAACTAATGATCATGACTTGATTAGGAATGTAATTAGCACTAATGAGCACTAATTAAAAACACAGGGTGTTACAGCCTACCCCCCTTAAAAGGAATCTCGTCCCGAGATTCGAATTTAAAAGATCGGTGGTAAAAAGGTTACGTACGATGTTGGCTTTGAAGAAACCCGGGTACTTGGTGTTGAGAAACTGCTCGGTTTCCCACGTGGCTTCTTCCTTAGTGTGGTGACTCCATTGTATCTTGTACATCTTCACTGTTTGTCTTCTTGTTTGTCTTTCTTTTTGATCTAGCACTCTCATTGGATATTCCACTCGTGATAGGTCAAGTTCTATCTCTGCATTGGTCTCGGTGATGATTTGCGCTTCCGGTATTTGATTACACTTCTTCAACTGTGAGACGTGAAACGCATCATGTACTGCAGAGAGTCTGTCTGGAAGTCTAATACGATATGCAGCCGTACCGAACTTCTCAGTGACTTCATAAGGCCTGATGTAGCGTGGAGCTAACTTCCCTTTTACTCCGAATCTTTGTACACCTTTGGTTGGCGACACCTTTAAGTACACATAATCACCAACTTCAAATTCTCTGGGTGCCTTCACCTTGTCATGATAGCTCTTTTGTCTCATTTGAGCGGCTCTCAAATTTTCTCTAATTACTTCCACTCTCTCTTCGGCTTCTTGTACTAGCTTAGGACCAAATAATGTTCTCTCCCCCGCTTGTGACCAATTCAAGGGGGTGCGACATCTTCGTCCATACAAGGCTTCAAAAGGAGCGATTTTCAAACTAGCTTGGTAGCTATTGTTATAAGCAAACTCTGCCAAAGCTAAGCATTTGTCCCAAGTTTTGTCAAAATGAATGACACAAGCCCTCAACATATCTTCCACTATTTGATTTACTCTTTCGGTCTGACCATCGGTCTGGGGATGATAGCTAGAGCTATGGATCAACGTGGTACCCAAGGATTCATGCATTTGTGCCCAAAAGCGAGCAAGGAATTGGGTGCCTCTATCGGATAGGATAGTTTTTGGAACACCGTGCAAATGCACAATGAGGTCAACATAGATCTCTGCATAACGCTCAGCTGAATAGGTAGTGTGGACAGCGATGAAATGAGCGGTCTTGGTGAGTCGGTCCACTATAACCCAGATGGAATCATGCTTCTTGGGAGTGAGTGGTAAACCTACAATAAAATCCATACTGATGTCATCCCACTTCCAAGCAGGTATAGACAAGGGTTGCAATTGACCTGCGGTCTTCAAGTGACTAGCCTTGATCCTTTGACAAGTATCACATCCAGACACATACTTGGCTATTTCACATTTCATTTTTGACCACCAGAAGTTCTCTCTAAGGTCTCTGTACATCTTGGTACTACCAGGGTGAATGGTGAATTTAGAGAGGTGAGCCTCATCTAAAATTTCCTTCCTTATTTCCGGATCCTGGGGAACGACCAATCTCTGATCAAACCATATCACTCCTTTTTCATCTTTCCGAAAACAATTATACTTGTGGTCTCCCTCAGATAATTTCTGTTTGATTGTCTGGACACCTTCATCATTGAGTTGAGCTAAGGCAATTCTCTCATGGAGAGGAGATTCTGTGGAGATGACATATAGATTTCCGTGCTCGACCACTTCTAGGTTAAGCTTTCTCATCTCTTCACATAAAGTCTCATTATACGGCTCTACCGTCATGTTGTTGCAATGCTTGCGGCTAAGCGCATCTACAAGCGCGTTGGCTTTGCCAGGATGATATTGGACTTCTAAATCATAATCCTTTATCAATTCCAACCACCATCTTTGCCTGATATTCAGATCCGATTGAGTGAAACTATACTTAAGGCTCTTGTGATCGGTGAAAATATTGCAGCGATTTCCCATCAAATAATACCGCCAAATTTTTAAGGCATGTACGACCGCTGCTAGCTCAAGATCATGGGTGGGATAATTCTTCTCATGAGGTCGAAGTGCTCGTGAGGCATAGGCAATAACCCTATTGTCTTGCATAAGTACACAACCAAGGCCAGTGCCAGAAGCGTCACAAAACACATCAAACGGTTTCATCATATCTGGCTGCGCTAGCACTGGTGCTAATGTGAAATGTTCCCTTAAGGTGTGAAAGGCCTTATCACAAGCTTCATCCCACACATACTTGACACCTTTCTTCAATAATTCAGTCATAGGTTTAGCTTTTCTGGAGAAATTCAGAATAAATCAACGATAATAGCCAGCTAGACTCAGAAATCTGCAAATCTGATGCACAGACTTGGGTGGCTTCCAATCCATGACCTCCTGGACTTTACTAGGATCCACAGAGATACCATCTTTGGAAATAGTGTGACCCAAGAATTTCACACTATCCAGCCAGAATTCACATTTGGAGAATTTAGCATAAAGCTTATGATCTCTCAAACGTTGTAAAACAATCCGAAGATGTTTTTCATGTTCTTCTTCATTCTTGGAATAAATCAGAATATCATCAATGAAGACCACTACGAACTTGACCAATTCATTCATGAAGACGGAGTTCATAAGGTACATGAAATATGCGGGTGCATTTGTGAGACCAAAGGACATCACCAGAAATTCATAAAGACCATATCTGATGGAGAAAGCTGTCTTTGGAATATCACTTGGTCGAATCTTGATTTGATGATAACCAGATCGAAGGTGGATCTTAGAAAAGACTTTGGCACTAGCCAATTGATCGAAGAGAACATCAATGCGGGGTAAAGGATATTTATTATTGATTGTCACCGCATTGAGAGGACGATAGTCCACGCACATCCGTAGACTACCATCTTTCTTCTTCACAAAAAGGGCGGGGCTTCCCCAAGGAGATGAACTTGGGCGAATATACCCCTTATCAAGCAATTCTTGCAATTGAGTTTTCATCTGGGCTAACTCTTTGGGTGGCATACGGTAAGGTCTTTTTGAGATAGGTGCAGTGCCAGGTTGAAGTTCTATCACAAACTTGATGTCCCTGTCTGGTGGCATGCCAGGCAAGTCATCGGGAAAAACATCCGGGTACTCCCGTACCACGGGAATCTCTTCCAAAAGGTTGATAATTGTCACATACGAACACGGGTGTACACCTTCCTTACTAGGTAAGTACAAGGTGGTGTGACCAATGGTTGGGGAGCGGATCTCTATTACCCTTTCAGAAATATCCAGGATAACTTTATGTCGTTCCATCCAATCCATCCCTAGGATTACATCCATGCCTTCCAAACCCAGAATGATAAGGTCCGTGTTAACTATTCTGCTGCCTAATTCCAACGGTACTCCTCTGGTCACCAGCTCAGAAGAAATTTTTCCTCCAGCCGTCTTGATCATAAATGCTTATTGGTGTTGCAAGACTTTAGTCCCAAATTGCTTAGTGTCTTCTCATTCAGAAAACTATGTGTAGCACTAGAATCAAACAAGATCTTGATAGGTTTGCCTCGAACAGAGAATGTACCCATCAACACTGGTGCTCCTTCTGGAATATCCACCACAGAAATGAAATTGAGTCTGCTCTGCTTGACTTGGGCAATCTGCTTCTTGTCCTTGTTGTTAGGTTTGGAATCTTGTCTCTGGTTCAGCTGATTTGGCTTGTTATGCTTATGGTTCTGGCGAAGGTGTGGACATCTCTTCGCAAAGTGTTCTGTACTACCACACTTGAAACAACTACGCCCATTGCTAACACTGTGAGGTGTAGGTATAGCAGGCTTTGGGAACTGCTGCTGGGGATTTGGGAAAGGAAACTTCTCCTGAAGTCGATCCTGGGATTGCTTAACCACCCACCTTTCCGACTGTGAAGACAACCGGAAATCTGGTGAGGGCTTCTGCATCATGCAAAACTTTCTAATCTGTGCATTATTGGGCGTGAAGTTAGTCTTCCTCTTCATGGCATCTTCTTGCGAGATAGCCTTATTCACCATCTCAGGATAGCTGTCGAGCTCTACTAGATTCAGCCATTCATACAAATCACTATTCAGGCCATCACGGAAAAGCTCCATCTTCTTCGCATTGGTATCCACATGATGTCCTCCATATTGGCACAGGTTGCTGAACTTCTATGCATATTGGTACACGGTATCTGACCCTTGCTTGAGAGCCAGCAACTCTCTCATTTTCCTGTCTGCGAGTGCTTTTGGGATATGATGGTCTCTAAATGCCTTTTTGAACTCAGACCAGGTGATTTCATGCCCGGACTGCTGCATGGACTTGTAGTGTTCCCACCACATCAAGGCAGGACCACGCAGCTGCAATGCCGCAAAGCTAGCCTTGCGTTCTTCGGAGCATGGTAAAGTGAACACCATGAACATGGCTTCAGTGGCCCGGACCCAAGCATCCGCATCAAGGGGTTCTTCCGCCTTAGCGAACTATGGTGGCTTCATGGTCCGAAAGTGCTCGTACGTTGCCACTTGATTTGGTGCATCATTATGATTCACCTGGGGCTGCTGTTGCTGCTGTAGATATAGAAGAATCTGGCGCAACAACTCAGCGGGAGTAGCAACGGACGTCTCCGAAAGGTTTATGTTCGGTGGTGTTGGGGGTTGATTACCGCCACAAGAATCACCGAAACCACCAGGAGTACTGCGGGTTGAGCCTACCATCTGAAAAAGGGTTGAGCTTTCATTAAATGCATATTCACAAGCTTTTTCATACGAAGGTAAACAAGTAGAACATGCACGACGAAAACTCAAACAGCCGAATTTCCAGAATATGATCATGACTCAAGAACCACAGCAATTTGGAAACTAGAGCTGGACTTTGCCGGTTGCAAACAAAAATTCACAACTCAAAAACTAGAGCCTCAAAAATTACCAAATTTTTACAGCAACTCAGTGAAATATTTATGCACATCTTTGGTATTCAAAGGTAGGTCTAGATCAGATAGGAACATGCTTGAAAAATCTAGCTTCAAGTGAGGTTAACCAGGAAAAACAGCAAGACAGAGGTTCACTATTTTGAGCATAACTCTAGATTAAGAATTCCTAAAATTGTGAACAATTCACAGTAGATGCTTGACTTGATGAGGAACAACTTGTGTAAAAGTTTCCTAGTCACAAACATCTTGGATTTGGCTCAAGAAAATCATGAGCTGACTGCAGAAAATTTTGGTAGGAAACTACTTATGATCAAAGTGAGAGGTAGAACCCTTTCTAAGAGCAAGCAACATATTTAGAAGCATAACACAAGAGTAGAACAGCAAATTTTTAGGTTCAACAAAATTTTATGATGCATGCACACGTCTTAAACGACCTCACAAACCATGGATCTTAAAAGACGTAGTTAGTGCCGGTGGCAAGGCTTATAAGCGACTCTCCCTATATTAACTAGTCGGAGCTACAGGTCGTTCACATACGATCGCGATAACGTGATTAGTGTACCTGCAGAAAAGAACCTTTCGTGCCAACACGTCACGGGAGCGTCCACATACATTACCATTCACTATAGAAATGGTATCCATGTGTTTAACACTGCATGGACAGCGTCCAACCTGAGACACGCCCCTTTTGAATGGAGGGTGTCCCCCTTCGCATGTTCGTAATGCGGAATCTTGCACACGTATAGCAAAACGTGGCGACATCACAACCCATGACATGTTCATCTTGAATAGAACATGCCATCCTTCGTATGACTTGCATACGGTAGCACACGTATGAAACACGTGCACATCCAACCGAGAAGATAGGATCCGTGGAATGGATTGCCCTATCGACCCTCGCGTACTCGTGATGCGGTATCACACACGTATGAGACACGTGGTTTAAGAAGTGCTAGAAGTTAGTATAAATACACCATAATTACTTAGCCACCTTAAAAGAAGCCAAAAAATCCCTCTAGGGCCTCGCGACCTAAGCATTCCTTAACGATCCAACGTATTTTCAAAATTCAATCAAACTTGGCAAGTTTTAATTGTAAATCATTGTGATTAGTTATTAAACTAATTACTCTAGTGTATACAAATGCTCTGGTACCAACTGTGACAACCCCATCCGAGATAAGTCCGTACTATCACTTAGAACAATCCACTTTGGTCATTAAGCGATAATAAAGAATTATCCCGTTGAGTGTTGCCGGGTCATAGCCTGGTAAATCACTTGTAAACCACATAGAGGATCGAAACACATACATTAAAACTCCCACGAAGGAGAGTCCAAAGTACTTTACAATTTAATACTAATATTCCCCGTAGGGTCAATTATTACAAATCATAGTTCATAAAATAGTAAACCATGGTTCAGAGTTTTCAAAAGATAGCGGAATTAAACTAACGATAACTTGACATCATGGGAGGCCACCCATAATACCATTATTCATCGTCATCCACCCATTCCAGCTCTGAGCCGGGTGGGATTTCTCTAGGCCAAACAATTTCACCTGAAAACAACATATATAGCAAGGCTGAGTATACTAATACTCAGCAAGGCTTACTCGTCTAAAATAAAAGACTTAACCTCTAATCATGCAATTCTTTTGGCTAGTGGGTTTGTTTTGCCAAAAAGATACTAAGGAGTGAATCCTTAATTTCAATATTTTAGCTCAATTTCTAGTGGATTTAATCATTACTAAATAAGCGACTATTGCAAGCATGAGTTGTGCAAACAATTAATCAAACATCAGGTTTATCAACATTTCATCATAGAGGGATCACAATGGCTAGAGGGTTAAGCAATCTCAGATAACGGTGAGAGGCCGACGATCAATCGATTAATAACCTTGCAAGGTGGACCTAAACACAAGGAAGAATGCATACCCCCAGGGTACACACCAACCAGGTGGTTCCCGTCAATCTTCAGTTCGGGAGCAGAACCTACATCCCTTGATACAAGGATTACTGGATCACCCATCCACGAACGTCCAGGCTCTCCCGATACCACACTGTTGCAAGAAAGGGGACACGTATGCCCCAGGGTAGTAGGGAAAGGTTCCCTGGCCGTGTCAATCAGGTACTAGGCTTACCGTACCCATTTCCGACAAGTGTTTAGTACGTTCAAACGCTTAATCTCTTAACCACTGGACCGGAGCCCAGAATCCCATGCTCTTACCACGTGAGCGAACCAATTTATCAAATCTTATGATTCCAACATAAGAACCTATTCTCGCGAGTGAAGTACATCACTCGACTTGTACCGGGTCCTTAGTGCATAGCAACTAGCGACCTAGTATACTAGTAAAAGATCATAGGTACTTAAGGATCATGTAACTAGGGTTTCCATTCAACACCTGAACGTAAATGCACATAGATAAGCAATCATAATTTCAGAAGTTAAAAAGAAAACACATAGGTAAATGATAAACCGGGGCTTGCCTTCACTAGCAATGTTAGTAGGAAATTCTTCTGAACTTTGATTCGGGTCTTGCTGCGCTTCCACGTAGTTCACTTTCCTCGAACGGTTCGTCACCTCGTTCCGAGACAAGCTCGCTACTACCGTCAGAAGGTTCTACACAGAGGTGCACATGCAAGAATTAAATGGGTGAATTTATTTTATTTTAATTATTTACAAAACAACACATGACCATCATAGAGGGCATGGTTGATCACATTCATCTAGATAAACATATATTCAACATACTTTTCCAAAGAAAAGGAAAAAGGCAAACAATCATTTATTATTATTCCTCTGATGGTGATTGTGTGCACATTTATGTAAACAAAATAAAAATCACTTCACAACAGTAAATAAACTGTGACACTTAACTGAAATTAATTGACACACTATTGAAATACATACATCAATATTAAATATGCATATAACACACAAATCAAGCATTTTATAAATATTCAAACTACCAATAGGCATATAAAAATAAATATAGCTCCTCTAGTCCTAATTTTTCTCATACAGCAAGATTACCACAAAACATGTTCTCACACCAAAAATCATACACAGGAAAAATCTAGATTAAATCTAACAAAAATAACAACCAACATAGCAATTAGAACACAATTTATTCTAGGCAAACTACTCCTGCAAATAATTTCAACTTTTCACCAGAGGACAGCATCAACATAACAAGGGACTACACCAAGGCTCAAGTCCTAAATCTATTCATAACTTCAAATATACACATAGGCTCCTCTAGCATGCATAAATCAAAAACCTATTTGATAGAGTCCAACCATCATGCAAAAATTACCAGAGGCTCCAATCATCATACACAGCTCAAGGTGCAAAAAGTAGCCAGAGAGTAAACCTATACAGTGCTAGGCAAAAAGATGAATCTACTACTAGCATAAAGGCTAAATAAATCATAACTCAAAATCTACTTCGTAACTTTATGCCAATTTCTATCCAGAGCTGATGAACATCATATTGCACAGCATATCCAAATTTCAAGTGAAACTCACATTTAGAAAATAAACTACAGCAAAAACAGTTCAAACTGAGTTTTCAAACTTATTCAAAAACTATTTAGAAAAACTATATACAACTTTTCTAGGGAATGTAGTGCTCTTCACAAGGATTCCAAAAAGTCCTTATTTGTATTTTTCTGATTTTCTACGATTTGCTATGAATTTTAGAAGGTGCAGGACTGAGTTGTGAAGAAACCTAGATAAGAATACTTACAGATATGCCCCTCCTTCACAGATATACCCTCGGACAGAAATTGGGCTTCACACATATGCCCTTGGCGCGGCCAACGGCGGAAACCGCCGGATTCCGGTGAGGGGGGTGCTCGGCCTGGGCAACACGCGAGGGGGAAATGTCTTGGACGTCATGGGACTCGATTCTAGTGCTTGGCGGGGCTGGGGAACACACCGGCGAGGTGGCGCGGCGGAGCTCTGCGGCGGCGGCCGCTGCGGGCTGAATGCCGGTGAGCAGGGGCTCGGCCAGGGAAAAGTGGCGGCCGGAGGAGTCTCAGGGGATGCGGGGAAAAGTGTAGAAGTGCTTGGACAGCTAGTTCAGGGACGAGAAGGAGGAGCGCGTCGTGGCACCAATGGCGGGCGGCGGCGGAAGCAGAGCACGGCGGTGGCGCGCGTGCAAGCGAGGAGCTCAGGGGCTTTTAAAGGAGCACGTAGATGACTTGACGACCTCAAAGTCTTGGAGGACAAGTCGCGAGGGGGGCACATGGGTGTGCTCTATGCGCGAGCGTACGGCGCGCGCAGGAGTGGTCGGGCGGCGCGGTTGGGCGGCGCGGCGCACCGATGGTGGCGCGACACATGTTGGCTGGGGAGAGGGTGCGGAAGGACGGTTTGTAGAGCGGGGTACACACACGTGCATGGGGAAGCGCGTGCCTCGGCGTGCGAGCCTGACGATGGCGCATGCGCGCGGCGCGTGTGCGCGGCTTGGCGCCGACCGCGCGACGTCGTACGCGTTCCGCGCTCTTGAGCGCCGCTGCCATTCCGACTAGCCCTGTTTGACCACGTTTTTCTCCAGATTTTGCAACAGAAGTGCACCAAGTGATCTATACCAAAGTTGAAGATCCAAGTACCCTCTACAACTTCCACAAAAGCACATAGGTGTTTTGATCAATGGATCTTGCACAAAAATGCTTGCCAACTTGAAGTTTTTCTCAGCGCTAGTCACAAGGGGTTCCTGACGTTGACCACAAATTCAACCAATTTCCACTCCAAATTCTCAATGCCAACCAACATGCAAGATATGTCCCTCAACAAGATGAACAACTTTTATATTGGTGGAATTTTGAGTGTTTAGGCAAAATTTGGAGAATGCGGCAAAAGTTCCGGACAAAGTGTTGATGTCAAAGGGTTTGACTAGGTGTTAGACTAGATCTTTGACCAAGTGTTTAGGAACTAATGATCATGACTTGATTAGGAAGGTAATTAGCACTAATGAGCACTAATTAAAAACACGGGGTGTTACAGTGGTGTTTGTTGTAGTCGTGCTTGGGCTTGCCCTTGTAGTCATTCTTGATCTCCATGGCTTCCGGACACTCGGCGATGAAATGCCCGTGCTTCCCGCACCGATAGCACAACCCCAAGCTCCTCCTCGCATTCTTGCGGTTCTCGTATAGCTGCCCAAACTTCTTTCTCAACAAGGCGAGATCCTCCTCGCTCAGCACCTCAATGTCCTCATCTGGCATGGACACAAGACAAGACAAAGAAAACTGCATGACAACAGGGTTAGCGTTAGTCCTCGATCCTGAGACAAGAGCCAAACTATGTAGATCAGTGGGGCTCTCGCTCTTGGCTCTCAGGCCACGATCAACCTCCAAAGACATGAGCTTAGAAAATAGCTCGTCCACTATCAGGGTCACATACACACCCGACTCCAAGATGGCCGCGACCTTGGCACTCCACATGGATCTGTCAAGTGAGTGCAAGAGCTTGATAGCTCTATCATGATTCGTGTATGGGATCATGGCCACATTGGCTCTCATGTTATTCACGATGCAAGTGAAGTGCTGGAACATCACATCAATTGACTCACCGGGAAGATGAGTGAAGTTCTCTTACTCTCTCCGGTGAGTGGCAAACAAACGAGCCTGCACATGAGCATTCCCAACATGAGCATTCTTAAGCTTCAGCCAAATCTTTCTGGCAACATCCTCTTCGTACACTTGATCAAACTCTGAGGCACAAAGAGCACGGAACAAGTAATCCGCGGCCTTGCTGTTGGCCTCAAACATGCCCCGCGATCCTGGAAGAAGAAAACTATCAGGAATGACATAATGAGGATTTTGAGTCACTTCCCAGATCAGTGTCCCCTTCCCACGCAAAAACGTGCCCATGCGCCTCTCCCACATATGGTAATTCTTGCCATCAAAGTGCATAGGACCCGACCCCTTACCATAGTCGCCCATCTTTGGACCTTAGACTGGTTAGAATCATGAAGATCCGTAATCGGCTTTGATACCAATTGAAGGACCGAATAGGCGACCAGAGAGGGGAGAGTGAATAAGAGCTGATAAAAATTCTTCCCTAAGGATGAACTCAGCCTATACCCCGATTGCCACTCCAATCACTCGCACACACCAAAGAAGCTCTAGACTAGGCACACACAAGCCTACAAGTCTTAGAGACAAGCCTCGAATCAAAGAGCGGAAGCACAAGACAAGAATCGAAGCACTTAGCCAAATCGGGAATAGCCAAGAGCGGACCGTCCGGTAGGTTCAGGCGGACTGTCTGCCAGGTAGGGGTGGACTGTCTGCACAGACACCGCGGACTGTCTGAAAATAGCAGCAGAAGCTCTAGTAGCGCACCCTGAAAAATCAGACTGTCCGCGAGGGATCCGCGGACTATCCAGCTGTTCACGGACCGTCTGGCAGTCGAGTACGGACCGTACGCAAACTCCGTGCAACCAAAAACACCTGAGGCAACGGATCAAAACATGAGCACGCAAGAACTCACGAAGAACACGACGAATAGCAGCGCTGTCAGGCAGCTCGCGGACCGTCGGCCAGTGACGTGCGGACTATCCGCCAGTTGCGGACAGAAGCAGAAAACAGCTGCTCGCGAAGTCAACTCCTCCAAGCCATCACCGGATCTCCCAAACCACTTGACCTCTTAAGACAAGATTTGGGGAGATGAGAAGCATCACTAGGTGAAGATATACCCCAAAAATCTCGATCTCTAACTCACTAAATCACCGGGAATCACGGATCACATGAACAACCTCCAAGAACTCGCAAATCGAAGGGATTTCCTGGTGTTTGAGGGGTCAAGATCACACCCAAAGATGCACAAGGCATCCACCCATGACCGCCTCAAAGAAATCTAAGAAAAATGCCCTTAAATCAATGAATGAAGCGAAGAATGAAAACACCCAAAAATAACTCAGAAAATGACAACGAATCAAGAAAGGGATTGAACCACAACGCTAAATGCTTCCATACATCCAGAGGTCAGGGTCTATACAAGAATCTAGCATAAGGAAATACTGGGAAAAGAAGCAGTCCAGAGCGAGTCCAGGGCCAGAGAGAGAGATGCCATCCACCTATCCGCTATATATATGAAGTCCACCGAAGGAGGCAAATGACCATGCTACCCTACAACTTAAAACTAAGATACACACCCCTCGGGGGTATTTTGGTCAAGTCATTGGATATTCCCATTGAGCGGACATGCTTCCACCGTGGACTCGCTTAGCCTCGACGCAAGCCCCACGATCATGCCACGTGCCCCCTGCCTCGAAGCTTCCCGATGCTCCCGGATCACCATCTCCGTCACGTTGGGCCTCCGGCCTTGGTTTTGAGGCCCAAACCAAGAAACTCTCCACCCATGGTTTTGTGGGCAAACCACCAAACCCCGTGTGCAAGCTTCAGCCTCGAACTGCTACCTTGCACCGGCCCATGTCCATGACATCAACTTCCTCCTCTTGCACGGCACGGCTCGCACTTGACCCCATCGGCTACCGGGTCCATCGAACCAAGCCTACTTGCCTCTCCATCACCCGGAGGCCTCCACAGCATATACCTTTTGCACTTGTTCTTCACCTGCACCAACAGTCAAGCCACAACCTATACCTGCACACTGAGCCAAGTATTAGTCCACACAACATTGTCAATCACTCATCACTAAGGAGAGACCCTCCACTGGTCTTCGGACACACCTGGTCCTCAAACCCCTGTGGGGGCTAGAAGATATGCCGGGGGGTGTGCCCATGCCGGTGGCGGCGGCCCGGGAGGTGGTGCCCACACGGGGTCGTTCCCCCAGGCCCCTTCTGAGAGGTTGTTGCCGCCTGGGCAGCGGTTATGGCCGGGCATTCCCACGTGTAGTGCCTCCCATTCCCTTTGGATGATGCAGAATGACTTACACATTCCGTCCACAGGAGGGGGCCGCCCTCCGGGGGGCTTGAACCCTCCCGACGTCTTCTCCCTCTTCTGATCCTCTTGGCGCTCCTCCCGGCTGTCCTCCCGTCATCCCCCCCCCCGCCCTTTGGGGTGTCGACGTTATGGACCTCTCGGGTCAGTCGTGGTGGCAGGTCCCTCTTCCTGTGGGGCTCTTCTCGTTCGGAACGCCGCTCCTGCTACCGCTCCTTCGCCTTCCAGTCTTCCTGGTGGGAGCGATGCTCCCCGGGCTACTTCCTTTGTCTTTCCCGGAGCTCGTCATCCTACGCCCGCGTGTATTCTTGCATCTGCCTCATCAACTCAGACACCGTCTAGGGGGCCGCCGGGACAGGCGTGACCGGAGCGAGCCCTGAAGGAGCCCTTCCTGGGCCACATCGATGATGGTACGCTCACTCAGCCCACCGGCCTGGTACTTGACGTTCACAAAGCGACAGACAAAGCTCCGGAGGGTCTCATTCCTCCCCTGCCTTACTGCGAATAGATGCCCAGATGTGACCGGATTGTCGTGGTTCTCCAACATTAGCTCCTGGAGCTGCTCCCAGGAGCGGATCCTCCAGGCCTCCAAGGTGGTGTACCAGGTGCTCACGATCCCGGTAATAGCCATCACGAAGCTCTTGGCCATAGTGGATTCGTCCCCCCTACGGACTGGATGGCTACCTCAAAACTCATGAGGAATGTAGCTGGGTCGGTCTTGCCAACATAGGGGGCTATTTGGGGCATCTTGAAGCCCTTTGGCCAGCTAAGAGACTGGAGAACTAGGGCCAGAGGCGACTTGGGTTCGTGGATGCCTCCGCACTTCGGGGGTCTCTCTGTGCAATCGGGCTCCAAAGATCGGGGCAGCTCTCGGCTACTCCTCCCGGAATTTTACCGAAGTGTCTTCCTGGCCTCAAGTTCTTCAAGGAGCTTCTTCAGCTCCCGCGCCTTCTCCGGAGGTACTCTTCCTCCCTCCTACTTGCCTCTCGGTCGATGTCCTCCTAGGTTGTAGAGTCTTGTAGCTCGGCTTCCTTCCTCGCGCTCAGGATCTGGTCCTGGAGGTCTTCCACCTCCCTCTCCGCCCGGAGGGCCTCCAGCTTCTCCTCAGAGGTTATGTCACCTTCTTCCTGAACCGGAGGCGGGTCGCCGCCCCCCACTAGGTCTTCCTTTTCCTCCTCCCGGAGGACTTCCCGCTCGACTCCGTCGGGGTCCCGGGGTTCCTCCGAGGAACCCAGAAGAGGAGCTCCGGAGACATCACCCTCAACCGGAGGTTGCTCGTCTCGGGACTCTCCCGGAACTCCCTTCGCCTTCTTCTTTGTCGGAGCCATCGTGTCTTTTTTCAGTCACACATGTCCCCACGGATGGCGCCAACTGTTGGTGGTTACGAAGTCCAAACAGTAAGAGGTGGGGCTCTTGAACCGTACCGAACAGCTTAGGAGAGCAACTAGGGGACGGAGTGACTAGTAGAGCGAATACATTGTAACTAACTTAATACATAGGGCTGGCGCCCTTTGTATAGGCCTCAAGGGCGCCCTCCGGTACAATGCCCGTTCTACCCCCGGCACGATTCCGGTATGGACTCATGACCCTAGGCCCCTCATCAGGGGCATTATGGACTTTCCCTCCTATTACAGGACATGTGACCATGTGGTTCTACAGTGCTCTGGGGTCTCTCTACGTAGGCCCCCCAGGCTTTTCCCTGGTCCACCTCGCATTCTAGTGGTCTTCCGTTTCCATCTGGGCGGAACTTCTCTGCGCTCCGGCTGTTCTTCGGTGCGCCCTCCCCGGGTCCCTCCGGAGGTTCCGGCTCGCCTTCGGGGCCTTTTTCTTCGGGACCTTCGGGAAGGCTGCCTTCTCGTTGTTGTACGCGTCGTGGTCCTGACATGGGGGGCCCACCTCATTGGGCCAAGGGGTGGCCCACCCGGAGGCGGGGGCCCCTCCCCCAGATCTCCAATAGAGGTGATGTCCAACCTTCACAGACACATCTTCGGTGATGCCCAAAGGATAGGAATGGAATTGTCACCCAACTCCAAACACATTGTTGTACGCTCCAGCTCCGGTAGGTGTAGCTTCTCGAACACATCTCTTGGTATGACACTCACACTTGCTCCAAGGTCTCACAATGCCTTCTCGAATTTGAATGACCCAACAGAACATGGGATGGTCGGGCATCTGGGGTGTCCTTGCTTCTCTAGTCTGTTTGCAATAGTGGCGCTACATTGCTCAGACATCTTGACATGATCCACCCTGAGTGTCGCCATCTCATACTTGTTTGCATGTATATCTTGGAAGTAGCGAGAGTATGTAGGAACTTGGAAAGCGTCCAATAGCAGCATGTTGATGCTTAACCTGCGCACCACTTCCACAAACTTTTCAAAGTGATTATCAAGTTTACCTCCAAAGTAGCATGGCGTTAGTGGAGGCATCTTCGTGTATTCTCCCGGCATCTCAAACTCCGGTTCTTTAGTAACGATCTCGGTAACCTTCTCCTTAGCAAATTCCTCCGCCTCGGTAGATGATTTAGACTTTCTAGCTCCTGCTAGATGTTCGGGGTCCGCGGTCTCCTTCCCCGAACGAGTTTGAATGGCCTTCGCCATCTCAGGACCTAGGGGTTGTCCCGGCAATCTCTCTTCATTAGCGGTTAGGCGCGCGACAAGTTGTCCCACTTGTGTTTCTAGCATCTTCATCATGTTGAGCACTTGATGGTTGGAGCTTACGACCTCTGTCACCCTGACATCTATATTCTCCAACACTTTGTCCATAGCCTTGAACTTAGTGACGGTGTCCTTGTTGATCTGAGCTTGCTCGTCCATGAAATCCTTCAATAGTATGCGAAGGGGAACCAAATTTGGAATGGACGAACTTGCATTAAATTGAGGTCTACCTTGCCCGTAGCGGAATTTTGGCAAATCTCCCTTCTTCATGTAGTCGAGCATCTTGGCTTCCTCCGGACAATCCTTTTGGACATGGCCATACTCCCCACATTCCTCACATGTGGATCTTGCTTTGACGGCCTTTATAGATTCTTTCTTTTCTATCTCCATCCTTTCCAACCTCCTCATGAGTGAATCAATCTTGCCTTCAAGAAGTTCCTCTTTTTCCACCTGCAAAACACCCTTGACATTCTCGTGGGTTGAACCGTAAGTAAGAGTCCGAATGACGCCCATGTATCATTATCTGCGACCATCTTGGATAGAGTAACTGCCTCGGTTGGTGTGAGCTCAATGATAGATCCTCCCGCAGATGCGCGAATTTTGCACCATGTGGATGGTTGAGGTCTTGATCTCGAACGACCTCGCAATAATCTTGAGGGCGATGATCGGTAGATCGATGATGTGCGGGGTGCATAGCTCCCCGATCTTGCGCTCCGGCTACGGTTGTCCTCCCATGGGTGGCGGTTGAGGTTGATCTCCATTCGAACTTGGAGGTGGTGATTACTTCAGAGATTCCAACGATCCTTCGACCTCGGCTTTTGGATCTACAGCTTCCTATTTCTTAGCTTGTGCTTCACGTCTTCCGGCCTTGGCATTGAGGCTCAGCCAAGTAACCCAGTGGTTTTGTGGCCAAACCTTCTACAAAGCCCGCGTGCAAGCTTCAGTCGTCAGCTGCTACCTAGCACCGGCTCCATCCTTCTCGACATCGTCTTGCTCTTCTTGCCAGCGTACGGCCCGCACTTGATCCCGTCGGCCACCAGGTACCTCGATGGAAGCCTACTTGTCTCTCCGCTCCTGGGAAGTCATACAGACATAGACTTTTCGCACTTGATCTTCACCTGCACCACACGAATCAAGCCGCAACCTGCACCTGCAATACTAGGCCAAGAGTCAGTCCACACAACATTGTCAATCACTCATCACTAAGGAGCAACCATCCACCGATCCTCGGATCACACAGGTCCTCAATCTCCCCCTTGATGAGTGCATTGACAACACCCACACATAGTAACCATCATAGGAAGGAAAAGAAAACGAAACTAACACAAACCCAATCATGTGATCCCAAAAGCCAAACAAAACAACCCGTGATCACTTGAAGCCAAAGTCTCAGTCCCTAAGGTAAGAGCAACGGCTCAACACAACCGAGACAAAATCCAAAGCTCACAAAGAGCAAACCACCAAAGCAAGAACTCAGGCGACACAAGGAGCTCCCCTGAACACATGCAAGCTCCCCCTGAGCAAATGCACACTCCCCCTGAACATATGCATGCAATGCGTGCCATGCAAAAACAGAGCTGCTCAGCTCTGGCAATCACCGGTCAGACTGGTACCACCCATCGGTCAGACCGATGGGAAACAATCTCCAGAACGCTCTTCCTCACCGGTCAGACCGATGGCACACACTGGTCAGGCCGATGCACAACAGAGCCCAGAAAATGCTCGAAACCTCCTAAGAACTTTCTAAAGGTATTTCTACGAAAATTTCCACCTAGAGCTTCTCAAATAGACAATGAGCACAAAAAATGCTACAAGTGAGCAAATGAGCAAGCAAGACATTCCAAAGATTTGTATGAGCATTGCCATCAAGATAGTAAAGCTATATGAGCATATGAGCAAGCCATGATCAAAATACACAATTTTGCGAAAAATTTCCCTCTCATGAGCTAAAGACCAAAACATGAGCAAAGTCTACCAAAGTGAATTTAAATCACACAAACTTCATGCTAGGTCACATATCCTCAACACAAGATCATTACAAACACTCATAAGCATCTCATGTCATGTAAAAGTCACCGAGCCATGTGTCTACTTCTTAAAATGAGACTTCTCATGGTAGACATCATGCAACGGTTTAGCACCCATATAAACTCAATTTTAAAGCAATTATGACATCGAACAATTGAGACTACAACTTCAAGCAAGGCATTTCATACCAATTTGATTTTTCGCATTTAAGCTTAAAATGGTACATCAAGTGCCTTTGCGGCAAAAAGAAGCTTATGCTCCCCCACAAGGTAACACATGGGCTAAACATTCATAATGACAAATGGGTCTTTGACCCCAAGTGAAAAGCACATGATATCCAACCATGAATTGAGCATGATATAAGCCACCAAAGCACACTAAGATCAGGCAAAGCCTTAAACTCACAAGAGAGAGCCTATCTATCATTTTCCAAAAAAAATAGCCACCTCATCATGCAAATATAGCAAAACTATCAAGAGCAGAGCTATCCATCATCAAGTCATATCAAACATGCTCACAAGCTCACAACTAGCATGTCATAGCAATCAATGTATATAGCAGAAGTTCATCCTACTATGATACAAATGCAAAAACAACCTAAGATACAAAGATGACTATACATCATGCTACAAATGCAATGCCATGCAACAAAGTAAATATGATACATATGCTACAAAGGAGCTCCCACCACCAACTCAGGAAAGCAAAGACACATCGAGCTCACCCCGCAAGCGGGTGAAAGTGGCTTGGTCAAGTGGTTTGGTAAAGATATCGGCTAGTTGGTTTTGGGTGGGCACATGAATCAAAGCAATTTTTCCCTTCTCCACATTGTCTTTCAGGAAGTGGTACCTCGCCTCTATATGCTTGTGAAGGACCGAATAGGCGACCAGAGAGGGGGGAGTGAATGGGAGCCAATAAAAATTCTTCCCGAAGGTCGAACTCGGCCTATACCCCGATTGCCACTCCGAGTACTCGCACACACCAAAGAAGCTCTAGACAAGGCACACACAAGCCTACAAGTCCTAGAGACAAGCCTAAAAGCAAAGAGCAGAAGCACAAGACAAGAATCAAACACCTAGAGCAACTCTGCGAAAGCTCCTGGCGGACTGTCCGAGGGGACCAGGCGGACCGTCCCCGATGACTGCGCGGACCGTCCGTCAGGTCTCGGTGGACCGTCCGAAAAAGCAACCTGAACCTCCAGGGGCGCATCGGGGAAAAACGGACTGTCCGACGGTTCACTGCGGACCGTCCGACCGTCACAGACCGTCCGGGCCTACCTCGCGGACTGTCCGCCAAACTTGTTGCCACCGGACCAAAACAACTCAACGGATCGAAACTCGAGCGCTCAAGAACTCGTGAAGAACACGAAGAACATCAACGCTACCTAGGCCTCGCGGATCGTCCGCACAGGCCTCGCGGACCGTCCGCCAAGCGCGAAGAGAACAGAAAAATGCTCGAGCTCGGGAGTCAACTCCACTTTTCCATCACCGGATCTACCAAACGGCTAGAGCTCTTGAGATAATACATTCGGGAGATGAGAAGCGTCACATAAGGAAGCTATGCCCCAAAAATCTTGACCTCTAACTCCCTAAATCACCGGGAATCGCGGATCACACGAACCACCACCATGAACTCGGGTTCCAACCAAAAACACACGAATCGAAGGTGTTTCCCGGCGTTTGAGGGGTCAAGATCACACACAAAGATGCGCAAGGCATCCACCCATGATCCCCTCAAAGAAATCCGAGAAGAAACGCCCTCAAATCCATGAATCAAGCGAAGAACAAAACCCCCCAAAAAATAGCCCTGAAAATGACACGAAAATCACAAAGGACTATGAGATCACCGCAACGCCGAATGCTTCCATACATCCAGAGGTCAGAGTCTATACAAGAATCTAGCCTAAGGAAAGCAGGGGAAAAAGAAGCAGTTCAGAGCAATCTACCAGGGGAGGAAACCCTAGAGTCCAAGAGAGAGAGATGCCATCCACCTCTCCGCTATTTATACGAAGTCCAACGGAGGGAGGTAAATGACCACGCTACCCCTACAACTCAAATAGAAGATTCAACCCCTCAGGGGCATTTTGGTCAGGTCTTCATCGAGCGGACACGCTTCCACCGCGGCCTTGCTTAGCATCGACGCAAGCTTCGCGATCACGCCACGTGCCCCCCGCCTCGAAGCTTCCCGAAGCTCCCGGATCACCGTCTCCGTCGCCTCGGGCCTCGGGACTTGGTTTTGCAGCCCAAACCAAGAAACCGTCCACCGATGGTTTTGTGGGCAAACCAACAAACCCCGCGTGCAAGCTTCGAGCTCGATCCGCTACCTTGCACCGACCCATGTTCACGACTTCAGCTCGCCAGTCTTGCACCGCACGGCTCGCACTTTGCCCCATCAGCCACCGAGTCCATCGAACCAAGCCTACTTGCCTCTCCATCACCCGGAGGCCGCCACGACTAAGGCCTTTCGCGCTTGTCTTCACTTGCACCGACACGAGTCAAGCCGCAACCTGTACCTGCACACTTAGCGAACCATCGGTCCACACAATGTTGTCAATCACTCATCACTAAGGAGCGACCCTCCACTGGTCCTCGGACACACTTGGTCCTCAATCTCCCCCTTGATGAGTGCATTGACAACGCCCATAGTAACCATCATAGAGAAAAACAAAAGAAAACAACCACGAACACAAACCTCCAAAGCAAGTGATCCAGAGCCAAAGAACAAGCGAAAACAAGATCACTCGCCAAACTAAGTCTCGGACCCCTAAGACAAGGGCAACGGCTCGACACAACCGAGACAAAACAAAGGTCACAAAGAGCACACCACAAAGCACGAAACTCAGGAAAACCAAAGGAGCTCCCCCTGCACATATGCAAACTCCCCCTGAGCAAGTGCAAACTCTTTCTTCTCAATTTTTCTCCTCACATGCAACATCTCACAAATGCATACCAATTTTCCACAAAATCTCCCAATGCATGAAAATTCTCCCCCTGTCATACAAAACTCTCCCCAAATGTGCATAACTTCTCCACCTTGTTGACAATGCATGAATCAAGGTATATGAAATTCTTCCCTTTGTTTGCATGAAAAATGCATGTCAAAGCATATATACAATCTACCAAGCTTCTCAAATATACAAAGAGCACAACAAAATGCTACAAATGAGACATAGAGCAAGCAAAGTAGATATGGTGTAGTTAGCACATTGCCATCAAGAAGGTAGAGACACATAAGCATGTGACATGGCCAAAAGCAATTTTAAGCAATTTTTCACAAAGAAACATTCATCTCATGAGCAAAGTCCTATCCATGGCAATTTGAACACAAATACACTAGATCATCCAAAGTTTATACAAGATCACAAATTCTCATCACAAGATCATTATAAACGCCCACAAGCTACTCAAGTCATGTTAAAGCCACCGAGCCATGTGTCTACTTCTTAAAATGAGGCTTCTCATGGTAGACAACATGCTACGGTTTAGCACCCAAGATATGAATAAAAGCATAAAAAGATGATTAGGAGCTCATTTTTCAAGCATAAGGCAATTCATACACCAATTTCATTTTCAAGTTTAAACATGGTACATGAAGTGCTTTTGCGGCAAAAAGAAGCTTATGCTCCTCCCCAAGTAAGCAAACAGGCTAAACCTTTACAATGACAAAAGGTCTTTGACCCCAAGCAAAGAGAACATGATACTCAAGCACAAACTAAACATGATATAGGCATTTGAGTACAAAATGAGCATAGACAAGCATCTACTCATGATATATGGCAAAACCATCAAGAGCATAGCATTCACATCACCATTTACCAAACATGCACATATCTCACCCATAGCAAATCTGTGATCAAAGTATATAAGAGAAGCTTTTCCTAACACAAGTGATCCAAAGATGGCTATCCTACCAGGTTTTGTACAGAAGATAAAATGCATGCATGGAATGCAACAAAATGAAACATATGCAACAAAGTGAGCTCCCAAGGACAAAAGAGGCAGAAAGCAAGCAAAGCTAGCAAGCTCCCCCTAAACACATGCATAAGGGCCAAACAGCATACAAAGCTCACCCAAAGTACATGTCATAGGGCAAAGAATAAGCAAGCTCACAAGCTCCCCTAACCACATGCATTAGGACCAAAGAGCATACAAAGCTCATCCTAAACACATGCGATAGGGCAAAGCCTCAAACTAAAAAGGGCAACTCACAAAGACCCAAGGAAGCAACAAGAGCAACTAGCTCCAACACTTACCTGAAACACTCCTTCGGTCAACACTTGTCTATTTCCCCAAAAGTGATGTGCTCCAAAGACACCACAGGGATGAGGCTGGAGAACCATCCCCTAACTCCGGTCTTGAGACAAACAACCGGAGCCAATCTGCCAAATGTTCTCCAAACCTCCCATCTGCAAAATCAGAAATGAGATCGAGAGCGAGCAAACGTCTCAACACTGGGGTTAGCAAAGAAAGAGTCAAACCAGTGTCGAGCTATTTGCTCAAAAGTGGGGTTAGCACTATCACGCCTATCGCGTCCACCAAAGCTACGACCACCACGCTGAACTACTTCACGTCTCGCTGGAGGAGTACGATCACCACGATAGGTAAAACGTGGCCCATAGCCCCTCTGAGGCTCAAAGCTGCGACGGTCTCTCCCATCCTCATATCGACCAAGAGGTGGAGAACGTCCAGCAAACACACCATGCTCAAACCCAACACGCCTATCTCTCTGAAGAAACAAACCTCCACCACCATGTGTGGGGACTGTTGAAGGACCGAATAGGGCGACCAGAGGGGGGGAGTGAATGGGAGCCAATAAAATTCTTCTCCAAAGAGAGAACTCGGCCTACACCCCGATTGCCACTCCAAGTACTCGCGCAAACCAAAGAAGCTCCAAACAAGGCACACACAAGCCTACAAGATCAAGAGACAAGCCTAGGAGCAAAGAGCGGAAGCACAAGACAAGAATCAAAGCACTTGGTCAATTCTGGAAACGACCAGTGCGGACTGTCCGTGCAGTACGGGCGGACCGTCCGCTAGGGTACGGCGGACTGTCCACAGGTCTTGCTCGGACTGTCTGAAATAGGCAACAGAACCACCAGAGACGCACCCCAAAATTCGGACTGTCCGTGGAAGCCAAGCGGACTGTCTGCCAGTGTCGCGGACCATCCGTGAGGCCTTGGCGGACCGTCCGCCAACCACACTGGAAACCCCAGACAAACTCAGCTCCACCCCAGACAAAATTCCGGCCACGCGGACCGTCGGAGAGTGACACGCGGACTGTCCGCAAACCACTTGCAACAAAACCCTAGAGCCACGACGGATCAAAACGTGAGTTCGTAAGAACAGACGACGAACACGCGACGAACCCTTGGCGCGCGGACTGTCCGCGGGGTCCTTGCGGACTGTCCGCTAGCACCAAACAGAACAGCTCGAGCTCGAGCTCACGAAGTCAACCCTCCAAATCCATCACCGGATCTCCCAAATGTCAAAAGCTCTTCAGACAAGATTTGGGGGAGATGATAAGCAACACAAGAGGAAGCTATGCCCCAAAAATCTCGACCTCTAAGCCACTAAATCGACGGGAATCGCGGATCACACGAACCACTACCAAGAACTCGAACTCCAACCAAAAACTCACGAATCGAAGGCTTTCCCGGTGTTTGAGGGGTCAAGATCACACACAAAGATGCGTAAGGCATCCACCCATGATCCCCTCAAAGAAATCTGAAGGAAAACGCCCTCAAATCCCCGAATCGAGCGAAGAACGAAACTCCCCAAAAATAGCCCCGAAGATGACACGAAAATCACAAAGGACTAGGAGATCACCGCAACGCCGAATGCTTCTATACATCCAGAGGTCAGAGTCTATACAAGAATCTAGCCTAAGGAATACAGAGGGAAAAGAAGCAGTTCAGAGCAATCTACCGGGGGAGGAAAGCCTAGGGTCCAAGAGAGAGAGAGAAAGATGCCATCCACCTCTCCGCTATTTATACAAAGTCCATCGGAGGGAGGTAAATTACCACGCTACCCCTAAAACTTGAATTGAAGATACAACCCCTCAGGGGCATTTTGGTCAAGTCTTCATCGGGCGGACACGCTTCCACCGCGGCTTGGCTTCACATCGACGCAAACCCCGCGATCACGCCACGTGCCCCCCATCTCGAAGCTTCCCGAAGCTCCCGGATCACCGTCTCCGTCGCCTCGGGCCTCCGGGCTTGGTTTTGCGGCCCAAACCAAGAAACCGTCCACCGATGGTTTTGTGGGCAAACCAACAAACCCCTCGTGCAAGCTTCGGGCTCCATCCGCTACCTTGCACCAGCCCATGTTCATGACTTCAGCCCGCCAGTCTTGCACCGCACGGCTCGCACTTGACCCCATCGGCCACCGGGTCCATCGAACCAAGCCTACTTGCCTCTCCGTCACCTGGAGGCCACCACGGCTAAGGCCTTTCGCGCTTGTTCTTCACCTGCACCGACATGAGTCAAACCGTAACCTGTACCTACACATTTAGCCAAGCATCAGTCCACACAACGTTGTCAATCAGTCATCACTAAGGAGCGACCCTCCTCTGGTCTTCGGACACACCTGGTCCTCAACTGTACGCACAACCCCATCACCTCTAGGTAGAGGCCCTCCACGAGGCTCAGGCACACCACGAGAAGGGCGGTACCTGTCCTTGTTTGCCATCTCCCTAGCAAACCTCTCATCCCTTCTACTCCTGAAACTAAACTCTTATTTATGACAATCCTTCCCACAATAGTCATAATGGAATAGGATTGGCCTTGGCTTTGGGTTTCCTCTCGGCAGTGGGTTCTTCTCTTTCTCACACCGCTCACTCAGATGGTTGTTTTGTAGGATGGAGTTGTTTGGTATCTCTCGCTCTTTCTTACCACCATTCTCACCAACCTTCCCAAAACCCAAACCATGGCCATCCGCTCTCTTAAACTTAGCCACCAACTTCCCAAGTTGTGGCTCCTGTGACCTCAACCAACTCAACAACGTGCATAACCCATTATTCTCATTTTGTAGCCCATCAACCATTTGTGCAAGCTCTAGATTTTTCTCGGCATGCAAATCACATGTAGAATAAGAAGTAGCAACAGGAGCTTTCAAAGCAGCCTCAAGAGAAACAATTCTAGAATGAGACTCATCTAGTTTACCATGCAAAACAGGGCAAGAAGTGCAAGCACCTAGCAAAGAATTCCTACACTTCATCTCATCGAGTTCAGCCCTAAGAACATCTAGTTCCTCCAACTTAGAGGCATGCTTCTCCTTGAGCATAGTCAAATTAGGCAAGAAAGCATTGCAATCAGTGCAGTCTAACATAGGAGAAGCCTTAAGAGCATCCAAAGCTAGCATGTCATCTAGATGCCTAGCCTCTAACTCAGCTACCTTCTCTCTAGCTTCCTCTAGAGAGACTCTAAGTTCTCTCCTCTTCTTCTTAGCCTCTCTAAGCATCTCATGACGGTTATCCAGCAAATCATTCAACTCCGCATTCTCCTTAAGCAGGAAAGCAAGATCAGGAGTTACCTCTTCCCCAGAGTCGGAGTCGACGTCGGACTCATCCTTTCCACTCTTCTTGCTTGACTTTCTGCCGGTGCTGTGGCCCATCATACAAAGGCCGGTGAGGTTCTTGAAGGAACTCTTCTTCTTCTTCTTGCGCTCACCGTCTTCTTCTTCACTACTCGAGCTCGAAGATGTGTCCTCGGAGTCTGAGTCACTTAGCTCCTCAATCTTCACTCGAGCCCGTGCCTTCTTCTTGTCACCACCCTTCCTCGATCTCCGCTCGTCCTTGTCCTTGTACTTGTACTTGTGTTCACGCCTCGAGCGGTGCGTGTTCTCGATCCTCGGGCGGTGCTTGATCTCATTCTTGGGCTCAACCTCCTGTGGGCACTCGGCGATGTAGTGTCCCTTCTTGCCGCACCTGTAGCACGTCCGTGTGATCCTCCTCGTGTTCATGCGGTTCTCGTGTAGCTTCTCGAACTTCCTAGTCAGCAGCGCTAGTTCGTCCTCTCCAAGCTCATCAAAATCCTCATCTGGCAAGGACATAAGAGAAGACAAAGAATACATCCTGGAGGATGGGTTAGCGTTAGTCCTTGGTCCAGGTCCGGAGACTAGAGCATGACTACGGGAGAAAGTCTGTCTCTCATCCTTGGCTCTCAGGTCACGATCAACCTCCGAAGACCTGAGCTTGGAAAACAACTCATCAAGCGAAAATGTATCATACACGCTCGACTCCTCAATGGCCTCGACCTTGGCACTCCACACAGACCTATCCAGGGCATGCAAAAGCTTGATAGCTTGATCATGATCCGTGTATGGGAGCACTGTCACATTGGCCCTCATGTTGTTGACTATGCTAGTGAAGCACTGGAACATAGCATCGGTCGACTCACCAGGGAGATGAGTGAAGTTCTCGTACTCTCTTCGGTAAGTGGAAAACAAACGGGCTTGCACTTGGGCATTGCCAACATGAGCATTTCTCAACTTAAGCCAAATCTTTCCGGCCACATTCTCTCCGTACACTCGCTCGAACTCCGAGGCACAGAGAGCACGGAACAAGTAATCAACGGCCTTGTTGTTGGCCTCACACATGTCCCACGCGATCCTGGAAGCAGAAAACTGTCTGGGATGACATAATGAGGATTCTGAGTGACCTCCCATATCAGAGTTCCCTTCCCTCGTAAAAACGCGCCCATGCGCCTCTCGCACATCGGGTAATTCTTGCCATCAAAGTGCGGAGGACCCGACCCCTTGCCATAATCGCCCATCTTTGGATCTTAGACTGGTTAGAATCAAAAAGATCTGTAACCGGCTCTGATACCAATTGAAGGACTGAATAGGCGACCAGAGAGGGGGGGAGTGAATGGGAGCCAATAAAAATTCTTTCCAAAGGTCGAACTCGGCCTATACCCCGATTGCCACTCTGAGTACTCGCACACACCAAAGAAGCTCTAGACAAGGCACACACAAGCCTACAAGTCCTAGAGACAAGCCTAAAAGCAAAGAGCAGAAGCACAAGACAAGAATCAAACACCTAGAGCAACTCTGTGAAAGCTCCTGGCGGACTCTCCGAGGGGACCAGGCGGACCGTCCGTGATGACTGCGCGGACCGTCCGTCAGGTCTCGGCGGACCGTCTGAAAAAGCAACCCGAACCTCCAGGGGCGCATCAGGAAAAACGGACTGTCCGACGGTTCACTACGGACCGTCCAACCGTCACGGACCGTCCGGGCCTACCTCGCGGACTGTCCGCCAAACTTGTCGCCACCGGACCAAAATAACTCAACGGATCGAAACTCGAGCGCTCAAGAACTCGCGAAGAAAACGAAGAACATCAACGCTGCCTGGGCCTCGCGGACCGTCTGCCAAGCGCGAACAGAACAGAAAAATGCTCGAGCTCGGGAGTCAACTCCACTTTTCCATCACCGGATCTACCAAACGGCTAGAGCTCTTGAGACAAGACTTTGGGAAGATGAGAAGCGTCACACAATGAAGCTATTCCCCATAAATCTCGACCTCTAACTCCCTAAATCACCAGGAATCGCGGATCACACGAACCACCACCATGAACTCGGGTTCCAACCAAAAACACACGAATCGAAGGTGTTTCCTGGTGTTTGAGGGGTCAAGATCACACACAAAGATGCGCAAGGCATCCATCATTGATCCCCTCAAAGAAATCCGAGAAGAAACGCCCTCAAATCCATGAATCGAGCGAAGAACGAAACCCCCCAAAAATAGCCCTGAAAATGACACGAAAATCACAAAGGACTAGGAGATCATCGCAATGCCGAATGCTTCCATACATCCAGAGGTCAGAGTCTATACAAGAATTTAGCCTAAGGAAAGCACGGGAAAAAGAAGCAGTTCAGAGCAATCTACCGGGGGAGGAAACCCTAGAGTCCAAGAGAGAGAGAGATGCCATCCACCTCTCCGCGATTTATACGAAGTCCATCGGAGAGAGGTAAATGACCACGCTACCCCTGCAAGTCAAACAGAAGATACAACCCCTCAGGGGCATTTTGGTCAGGTCTTCATCGAGCGGACACTCTTCCACCGCGGCCTTGCTTAGCATCGACGCAAGCCCCGCGATCACGCCACGTGCCCCCCACCTCGAAGCTTCCCGAAGCTCCCGGATCACCATCTCCGTCGCCTCGGGCCTCCGGACTTGGTTTTGCGGCCCAAACCAAGAAACCGTCCACCGATGGTTTTGTGGGCAAACAAACAAACCCCGCGTGCAAGCTTCGGGCTCGATCCGCTACCTTGCACCGGCCCATGTTCACGACTTCAGCTCGCCAGTCTTGCACCGCACGACTCGCACTTGACCCCATCGGCCACCGGGTCCATCAGACCAAGCCTACTTGCCTCTCCATCACCCGGAGGCCACCATAGCTAAGGCCTTTCGCACTTGTTCTTCACCTGCACCAACACGAGTCAAGCCGCAACTTGTATCTACACACTTAGCCAACCATCAGTCCACACAACGTTGTCAATCACTCATCACTAAGGAGTGACCCTCCACTGGTCCTCGGACACACCTGGTCCACAGCTTGGTTTTGGAGTGGAGAACTAGGTTCTTGGCTACACTTATGGCACTGGTGCTATCACAAAAGAGTGGAACATGGGAACACTCTTCACCAAAGTCACTCATAGTGTAGGTGATCCATAGGAGCTGTGAACAACAACTGGCTGAAGCAACATACTCGGCCTCTGTAGTGGACTGGGCTACACTAGACTACTTGCGGGATGACCAAGAAACCAAAGAAGACCCAAGAAACTGACACCCGCCAGAGGTAGACTTACGATCCAAACGACACCCAACAAAGTCAGCGTCCGCAAACCCATGAAGGTTGAGTGTCGAGGCCGCAGAATACCAAAGACCAAACTCAAGGGTGTAGTTCAAGTACCTGAAAATCCTCTTGACATCCTACCGATGTGAAGTCCTCAGTGAAGCCTGAAAACGAGCGCACAAACACACACTGAATTGTATGTCCGGCCTCGTCGCTGTTAAGTAGAGGAGGGAGCCGATCATGCTCTGGTACTCCTTCTGGTCCACGGGCTCGCCATCTACATCTGTATCAAAAGTTGTAGTCGTACTCATCAGTGTAGCCATCGGCTTCGAGTCATCAATCTTGAATTTCTTCACTATGTCCTTGGTGTACTTGTCTTGATGCACAAATGTCATGTCCTTGAACTGCTTGATCTGAAGCCTGAAAAAGAACTGCAACTCACCCATCATGGACATCTCAAATTCCCTGCTCATGTCATCTGCAAACCTGGCAAACAAAGTGTGAGAGGAGCCACTAAAGGTTACGTCATCCACGTATACCTACACGATCAGAATATTAATGCCCTACCTAAGGAGAAAGAGAGTCTGATCTACTACCCCCATCACAAACCCCTTATTGAAAAGAAACTTCCTCAACCTGCCATACTACGCCTGGGTGCTTGTTGTAGACCATATAGTGCTTTTCTGAGTTTGTATACCCGATGGGGAAACCTCTCACTCTCAAAACCCGAGGGTTGCCTCACATACACTTCTTCCTCTAAAAAACCATTAAGAAGGCACTCTTCACATCCATTTGGTACAACTTGAACCCTTTAGCAACTAAAAATGCTAGAAGGATCCTAATTGCCTCCAAACGGGCCACCAGAGCAAATATCTCCTCATAGTCTATCCCCTCTTTCTAGCTAAACCCTGAGCAACCAGCCTCGCCTTGTTTCTCACAATCTCCCCATTTTCTCCCTCTTTGTTCTTCCACACCCATTTTGTCCTGATAGGTTTGCAATTTGGTGGAGGCTCAACCAACTACCACACCTGATTCCTCTTAAAATTCTCAAGCTCCTCATGCATAGCTGAAGGACCGAATTGGCGACTAGAGAGGGGGGAGTGAATGGGAGCCGATAAAAATTCTTCTCAAGGACTCGGCCTAAACCCCAATATCACTTTCAAAGAATCCCGCACAAACTTGCCAAGATCACGTAGTCACAACGGACCTACTGACCCCAGGAACAAGTTAGGCCAAGCCTAGAAACAAAGCGGAAGCAAGCTTAAAAGGAAACGAGAAAAAGAACAAGCTCAAACTGACCTACAACAGTTTTGTCAGAACTTCCGGCCAAGCATCGGAACTTCCGATAAAAGCTTTCTGTCTGTCAGAAACTCGTTATCAGAACTTCTGGCTCATTGTCGGAACTTCCGACCATTGGAACTTCCTGTGCCAGGTCAAAACTTCCGGCAGCCCCCAGAAAACAGAGAAAAACAACCCGCGAGAGAAGGGCTGAAAATGCAAAACTTGATCTAACAACCTCCAAAAATCATGAAACTTTAACCATAGCTTCTCAACAACACAAAGAAGCATTTCCCAAAAGATCTCCTCCAAAAGATCAAGGAATCACCACCAGAAAAAAATTTAGGCTATGAACCCTAGAGAGGAGACTTTTCCTCAAATCGATGGATCTCCAAAATGGCTAGAGCTCTTGAGACAAAATTTGGGGGAGATGAGAAGCGTCACTAGGTGAAGCTATGCCCCAAAAATCTCAACCACTAACTCACTAAATCACCAGGAATCGCGGATCACATGAATAACCTCCAAGAACTCGGGTTCCTTCAAGAACTCACAATTCGAAGAGGTTTCCCGACGTTTGAGGGGTCAAAATCACACACAAAGATGCACAAGGCATCCACCCATGAACCCCTCAAAGAAATCAGAGAGGAAACGCCCTCAAATCAACGAATCGAGCGAAGAACAAAAACAATCAAAAATAGCTTCGAAAATGACACAAAAATCACAAAGAGCTAGGAGGGGAAAATCATCACAACGCCGAATGCTTCCATACATCTAGAGGTCAGAGACTGTACAAGAATCTAGCCTAAGGAAATACAGGGAAAAGAAGCAGTCCAGAGCGATCTACTGGGTGAGGAAACCATAGAGCTGGAGAGGGAGATGGCATCCACCTCTCCGCTATATATATGAAGTCCACCGGAGGAGGCAAATGACCACGCTGCCCCTACAACTTAAACATAAGATACAACCCCTCATGGGCATTTTGGTCAAGTCTTCGGATATTCCCATCGAGCGGACACGCTTCCACCGCGGACTTGCTTCGCCTCGATGCAAGCCCCGCGATCACGCCACCTGCCTCCCACCTCGGAGCTTCCCGACACTCCTGGATCACCGTCTCCGTCGCATCGGGCCTCCGGACTTGGTTTTGCAACCCAAACCAAGAAACCGTCCACCGATGGTTTTGTGGGCAAACCACCAAACCCTGTGTGCAAGCTTCGGCCTCGAACCGCCACCTTGCACCGGCCCATGTACACAACTTCAACTTGCTAGTCTTGCACCGTACGGCTCGCACTTGACCCCATCGGCCACCGGGTCCATCGAACCAAGCCTACTTGCCTCTCAATCACCCGGAGGCCACCACGGCTAAGGCCTTTCGTGCTTGTTCTTCACCTGCACCAAGATGAGTCAAGCCGCAACCTGTACCTGCACACTGAGCCAAGCATTAGTCCACACAATGTTGTCAATTGCTCATCACTAAGGAGCGACCCTCCACTGGTCTTCGGACACACCTGGTCCTCAATAGTGTTTACCCAATCTAGATCGAAAAGTGTGTGTCCAATATCTTTGGGCTCAAAAGAAGCGACAAATGCAGAATGAGCGAAATGAGAATGCCTCTGTGACCTGGACCGTGTAGTGCGTTCATGAATGTCACCTATGATCGACGAAGGTGGGTGATCCACCTGAACACGCCGGGGAGCCTCACGTCTAGAGACCACCTCCCCCTCAGCAGCAGCATCCACTCGAACAGCCTCAGTCATCGTCGGTGTAGGGGATGGACCATCCTCGATCGTCGTCATAGTCGTGGAAGTAGTAGGTACACGGACAGTTGCGGGAGCACCCATCATCTTCTTCACCATCTTCCTGCACCTCCTCAAAGATCTCCTCGCCAAACTCCTCATCACCTGCACAATCAAAGACCAAAGAGCTACGCAACTGTGTCTCGTCGAAGGTAACCTCGCAAGTCTTCACGATTTGTTTAGTTTCCAAATTGAGAACACGATATGCATGAGAGTGAGTAGCATAACCAAAGAAAATACCATCAACAGACCTAGCCTCAAACTTATCCAACTTTCTACCTTTCTTAAGAATGAAACACTTGCAACTGAAGACATGAAAGTGACTCACCTTGGGTACTCGCTCATGCATTAGCTCATATCTGGTTTTGTTCTTGAAAGCTCAGAGGAGGATCCTGTTAGACACATAGCACGCGGTATTCACTACCTCAGCCCAATACCTCCTAGGAGTCTTGTGCCCATCGAGCATCGTCCTAGCCATCTCACACAGGGTCCAATTTTTCCTTTCCACAAAACCATTTTGAGGAGGGGTGTACGGATTCGAAACCTGATGCTCAAGACCAAGATCACGACAAAAGGTCTCAAAATGAGAGTTCCTGAATACCGTGCCATTGTCACTGCATATAGCTCTAATGGCATCCATATGTCTCTCGTTCTTCAACCTCAAGATCAGGTCTCGAACAAAACCGAACATCGCACCCTTATCCTCCAAGAAAAACAACCAGGCATAGCGAGAGTAGTTGTCCACAACCACAAGGACATACCACTTCCCACCCACCGAGAGAACTCGAGCTGGCCCAACAAGGTCCATATGCAACAGCTCTGTCAGACGCTCTGTCATGAGAGCAGTCAGTGTACATGGGGAGTGGCCAACATCTTGCCATGCCTACAAGGCACACAAACCAAATCATTCTCAAAATGCAACCTGGGAAATCCTCAGACAAGATTGAGCGCACTCAAGTGCGAAAGCAGCTCAAAGCTCAAGTACCCCAACCTCCTATGCCACCTCCACAACTCAGAAGAAGGACCAGCAACCAAACACCTCGGGGGACCAAAAGACTGTGAAAAATCAGCGTGGAAGATGTGTCCCTCAAGCACGATTGTACAAACAAGATCACTTCAAGAGTCAAGAACACAAGAAGCCCCCAACTTAAAACGCACCTCATAACCCTCGTCCAGTAACTGAGATACTGACAACAGGTTATACCCAAGCGACTTGACCAGAGCCACACACTTTAAGGTCACCAAGCTGCTCACCTTAACCTCACCTTTTCAAAGCACCCGTCCTCGTCCATTATCCTCGAAAGTGATGTACACCTTTCACACCACCGGGGTGAGGCTGGAGAACCACCTCTTGTCTCCGGTCATGTGTCGCGAGCAACCAAAGTCAATCAACCAAACATTCTCGATGCCTCCCACCTGCAATTCAAAAACGAGAACGAGAATGAGCAAGCGACTCAACACTAGGGTTAGCACAAAAGGAGTCAAACCAGTGTCGAGCCATTTACTCAAAAGTGGGGTTAGCAACATCCATCCTATCACGACCAAAACTACGACCACCATGCTGAACCACCTCACGTCTCGCTGGAGGAGAACGACCACCACGAAAGGGAAAGCGTGGCTCGTAGGCCCTCTGAGACCCAAAGCTGCGACGACCTCACCCATCTTCATATCGATCACGAGGTGGAGAACATCCAGCAAACACACCATCACTAGAAACAAACCCTCTACTACCTGTACGACCATAGGAACCACCATAATCACGAAACCCGAAACGGCCATCTCTCTGGGCTGCATTGGTCTGACCGGTGCCCCTGACCGGTCTGACCGGTGCACCCCAGCCAGCACTTCTGTCCCGTTTAGCAAAGCTCCTAGCACCCCAAGCTGGAACAGACCTCACCACAACCTCTCCTCTAGGTAGTGGCATATGAGGCTCAGGTATATCATGAGAAGGATGATACATGTCCTTGTTAGCCCACTCCTTAGCCATCCTATCACCCCTCTTCTTCTTATAGCAAAACTCTCCAAGGTGACCATCCCTCCCACAATACTCACAATGGAAGCAGACTGGTTTTGGCTTTGGCTATGGTTTCGCACTCAGTTTCTCCACAACTTTCTCTCCCGGCTTCCCCCTCCCCCCACCAAACACATTCCCAAGGGTGCTCAGAAACTTCACCGGTTTCTGGAAGTTACCTTTTTTGTGGGGAAACACTGGTGGATCTGGAGTGGTGCCTAGCTTGTTTCTCATGTGGTTGGGCTTGGGTGCAAATTTGTTTATGGGTGTAGTTTGTGGTGGAATAGGAATCTATCCAATTTTCTCTCCCCTCACCACTACTCTCACCGATTTTCCCAGAACCCAACACCTGACCATCGAATCTCTTAAACTCAGTCATCATCAAACTCAGCTGTGGCTCATGCCCAAACAACCAACTCATCAATTTTCTCAACTCATCATTCTCATTCTACAAGCGATCAACATAATGTGCAAGTTCCATATTCTTAACAAATGTAATTCACATGTAGAGCATGATGTAGAAATAGGAACTTTGAAAGCAGCCTCCAAAGAAACAATTCTATCATGAGATTCATTTAGCCTAGCATGCAACACAGGATAAGAAGTGCAAGCACCTAGTAAAGCAAACCTAGACTTCATCTCATCAAGCTCAGCCCTAAGAAAATCTAGTTCCTCCAACTTAGAGGCATGCTTTTCCTTAAGCACAGTCAAATCAGCCAAGAAAGCATTGCAGTCATCGCAATTAGTAGCATCAACAACAACAAGAGCAAACTTAAGGGAATCAATCTCAAGTCTAGCATCAAGGTTCACATATTCTAGCTCAGCTATCCTATCCCTAGCTTTTTCTAGCGAGGCCCTAAGTTCTTTCCTAAGCTTCTTGGCCTCTCTAAGCATGCTATCACGGTTGTCAAACAAAGCAACCAACTCAACATTCTCCTGGTGCAAGGAAGAGAGCTCATCACATACCTCATCCTCGGATTCAAATCCTGAGTCATCCTTCTGGCTCTTCTTGCTACTAGAGCTGTGGGCCATGCTGCAAAAACCGTCCTCTCGTGCAAAGCAATTCAGGCCGCTGAGGTTCTTGGAACCGTGCTTCTTGCTCTTGCGCTTGCCGTCGTCGTCGCTGTCGCTGGAACTCGACAAGGTGTAGGAGGAACTGGAGTCGTCATCGCTCACACCCACCATCACCCGAGCCTTCTTCTTCTTGTCATAGCCGCCCTTCCTCGACCTCCGCTCATCCTTTTCCTCGTACTTGTGCTTGTGCTCACACCTCGAGCGGTGCGTGTTCTCGATCCTTGGGTGGTGCTTGTACTCGTTCTTGGGCTCGATCTCCTGTGGGCACTCGGCGATGAAGTGTCCCTGCTTGCTGCACTGTAGCACGTTCGCGTGGTCCTTCTCATGTTCACGTGGTTCTTGTGCAGCCTCTCGAACTTCCGGGTGAGTACCTGTTGACGGTTGTTAAGTGCTACTTTTACATCGTCAATACCTGCATAAAATAAATGTAAAAGGATCATCAACACTAGAATAGGGCTTGATACTAATGATTTCCACAAGTGTTGGTGTTTCAAGCTTTTTTTGCAGGACGCACCAAAATACGTGTTAAATGACACAGTTGAGAGCAAGTGCACCAATGGCATTGATATGGCATCATCATAAACAATCACAAATGACAAATTGGTCTGCACCATTGCGACGGGCTCATCAAGACGATCGAAATGGATATATCATTTGTATACTTCGGAGTCCGGATGAAAGAGATATGCACAAGATAAGATCACACTATATCATGGACCCGGTGGGACCCACACAAGGCCACGTGGCGACGTGCTGGCACACAGGATGCCATGTGTCCATGGCACTTCATCAATCCAAGAGAAGCACTTCTCGACGAATCAGACACCGCCACGTGTCTAGCACAAGGATCCAAGGGCCCACAACCCGAGCAAACCGCCTCCAAACAACCCATACACCGGGAACCGTCATAAGGGCCCACATCCATGGGGTCGGCCGACCCGGGATTTCCTCCGTTCGCCCTCTTCTTCCACGTGGTGCTCCCTGATTGGATCCTTAAGCCAGTCCGGGGGTGTATGGGGTGTTCTCGTGCCGGTACCCAGGCCTATAAATAGAAGGAGAGGGGGTAGAGAATAGGACACACACTTCTTCTCCTCCTTCTCACTTTTGGCCTTACAGCCTCTCTCTTTAAGAGAGGAGAGCTCTTTGTATAGGATTAGTGTTAGGAAGTGAGGTGGGAGGCTTGGGTTCATGTCATGTTCATGACATCTTCCTCAAGAACGATCCTCAGCGGTGCCTTTGTTCTTCATTTAGACTAAAGTGAGTATTTCGACATTTTCTATTTAGACTAAAGTCGTATGCATACTTAGTTGCTTTATTCTTGTGTTCTTCGTTTGTTCTTGATTTAGAGGCTTGTGTTCTTCGATTCCTCTGTTGATCCCTCTCCCGAACCATGAACATCGAAGGAAGAAGAAATTCAACCTTCGGAGTTCCCTTCCCGATTTGAGGATGATCCTTCTCGAAACATCAGAAATACCTCAGATCACTCTTGGCATGAGAAGCCTACGGCATCGTTGGACCTTTATGAGGTCCTCGATGAAGTTTGGAATCATAGGACGATAGTGGATTGGTCACCTCAGAAGCATACATCCGAAGCAATTCGGGTTAGCTCGACTTCCACGATCATCCACTGTTCCATGAGAGGAAACACCGTAGATGCTGTCCATGACCCTACTGTTGGGGCTTGCATCATACCAGAGACCCTTTTGGATACTCTGGTGGGTGACATGCCCTTGATCCCGACTGATAGACTTTTCCATAGTCCCAGGTGGCGCTGTGTTTTTCCATGTCGGGGGATTGCTAGGGACGTGCCGATCACCATTGATGACATAGAGGTGCGATTAGATTTCCACATCTATGACATCGTGGATTTTGATCTTCTTCTAGGTTCCCCCTTAGAAAAACTTCTTGCTAAATCTCAAGGAAACCCAGAAGAAGAAGAGCTTAGGGAAACCATTTCTATCCATGCTGAACCATCTGGACATCCTCTGACAGAGCCATTCCCTAGACCTATGGTATCTCCTTCGCCTCCTGATCCTCCTGACGAAGCATTTCCTGAGGAGGCCATGAAGGAGGAATGGCCAGATGGAGCGATATGCTTTTCCGAAGCATTTTGGGATAGTACGCCCTCTCTGGTTATTCCTTCTTCTGTGAGAGGGACTGCCGTAGAGGCCCATTGTGACCCCATCATGGAGGTTAACATCATGCCATGGCACTTGGCGGAAACTCTTTTGGGCAAGGTTCCGCTAGCACCATCTGACATGCTCCTCGAGACTTGTCCCTTTGGGCACGTTCTTGAATGTCGGGGTTTGCAAGTGTCGTGCCACTCACCATAGATGGGATTGAGGCTAGCTTAGACTTTCACATCTTCGATGTCCTCGATCGTGATCTACTCCTAGGCTCCCCGCTAGAGAAATTCTTTGAGGAATCCATAGGGAGCCTAGATGGTAATCTTGGGGAAGCCACTTCCGCCACTACTACCCCTTGTTTGGGACACCATATGGCGAAGCCTCTTCCCCAGCAAAACCTTCTTGAGAAGACGACGTGTATACCTCCCTTCACGTCATTCGAGCCTATTCTCATTGAGGGTGTAGAACTTTCTACTCCTCATGAGTACGACTTGGAAGACCTTCCTCACCCTTGTGAAGGCGAACGGTCATCACCACTCTCGACCGAGTTTCAGCCTCTTTCCGCTGGCCCGTATCATGTTGCTTTCGATCATGATCGAGAGTCAACATTGAGCTTGCACGATAACTCTCTTGAGGTGGAGAATTCATGGGTCATGGAACCTATCGAGGCACTGACTCTGGAGTCCGGAGGGAAGGATTCCATGCATGAGCATGGTAGTATCATCATTGATCTACCACATAAACCATGCTCGCATCATGTCCCTCCAGAGTCAGACATGCTTAGTGCGCTGAGCACACATGAGGGTTGCAACCACCTTATGGTCCTCTTTTCTAGAAAGTTCAGAAGGTTGGTTGTAGATGTATATGTCTATCATAAGCATATTAGATTCCGTGTGCGTGCTATGGCACTAACCTTGCAGGTGAAGCTTCACTGATACATCAAGGATTGGTAGTGAGACGGGAACGACACCACCAACGATAGCTGCAAGATGAAGTTCCCATGGTCGAGCTTATGACCTTAAATAAACAAAGCACTCCCAGGAGATAGCCTGGATTAGGTTAGGTTTTATTTCCCTTTTCGAATAAAAGCAAGAACATGTTTTTAGGATAAGTTGTCCTTCGGGTATTTTTGGTCACTAACCTTTCAGGTGGAGATTGAGAAGAAAGATGGATGGGTGATGCCGACGAACATGTGAGCCACATCAGCTGCAACACCTATATAAGCTTTGGTGAGGGAACATTTACAAAAAGGAAGCTTGATCACCACACACTTGAGTTTTGTTGCCTAGCAATGCAAACTTCAAGTGTGGGGGAGATATGAGAGCAACCTGAGTAAAGTTCCTCCTCTACCAAATCTTATCTTAGTGTGAAAATGATGTCGGCTCTTGCATCTTACCCACTAGCTAGGTAAGTCCTGCTTTTGACATTAAACAAAGCCCTTCCGGGAGGTTCCCGAGGTTCACCGTCTTATGCTCATGCTTACGTTCCTTTTGATAATAGCTTGATCATGCTTTCATGTTTCCTTTATCTAAGTTCATATGCTCTAGTTTGAAAGTTCATGTGCATCTACATTCATAGGCTGTTTTAGATTAAGCATGGTGCTTAGGCTAAAAACTGCCTTCTTCAGTCAAAACAAGACATGGTGTCGACTTTTGACTGATGAACCTTAGAGTTATATCCTTATAGATTTTGGTTGCATGTATGTGGACTAACCCCTGCAGAAAATTGTCGAATTTGAATGGGTAAGTCATTGAGCTAAATTCAAATGGGAAGGTAAGTCGAGGTGTCAGATTCATGTTGCACATCATGCAAAGGTGGTACATATGACCTCTCAAAGGTCCAAGGTAAGTATATTCCCCTTTGTGTATGAAATGTAACCTTGGTCTAACCCTTTCAAGCAGATGACATGGTGACAATAAAATAAAATAAAATAAAAATAAAAAAAATATTTGAATTTGAATAAAGGCTCTATGGTTCTCGAACCAGTAGAGTCCCTCCTTTGTTTTTAGTTGTTATTTGAAGAACAACACCAGGTTCAACCGCTAGTGTGGGGGAGTTCTCTCAAGATCATCATCGACATATCCACTCGAGAACTCCCACACAGGCGCTGCACAACATCGACTACGCCTTCATGACAAGAGCAAGGTAAACTAGAGTGACCCGGTTGCCTTCTGGTTAGCCGAATCACCACTGGTCTCCCATGATCTCTTATCCTTCAGAAGCGATGGTATGTGCACCCTCTATCTCACTCTCCTTTATCCATGAGTTTGTTTGAATTTCAATTCCTATCCTTTATATCAACTCAGCAATTCGTGCTATGCTTGCTCTACATGGTTCCTATGGTTGGCTTGCATATGTTTTATTCCTTACTTATCATCTTGATGCTTGTGAACAAATATCATTAGGGAACTCATGCTTATCTAAGTAGTTGGCATTTGCGATATGGTTTGATGATATGATCTTCGCTCCGAATGTCTGAGTGCTTGGGAATTATATTTGAAAACATGAAAACCCTTTGCAAAGATCCTCTTTGATATGCCACCATCCTACTAGAGTCATATGATATTCATAGTTGAAAACCTTCTACTCATATGCTGCTTGTTATTGCATTGAGCTTTGTCAAATTCTGTGACCCTTGTGAGAATTCTTTTCATTACTTTCATGATCAAGGTTCATGTGCACACCATCGTATTCCCCTTGCTATGCTTCTACACTAGAAGTTAGCATTGTATCATTCACCCATTTCATAAAAATAAAGCTCCATATGTGGTGTGACATCTCTCTTCAAAAGTATCTTTCAAAAGAGACGTGGGCTATGAAAAAAAAGAAAAGAAAAGAGAGACACATGCTCAAGGCATGATGAAAAAAGAGAAGAAGAAAGAATAGCCCATGTCCAAAATAAAGGAGAAATAGGGGAGAGATGAGATCATGCAGAAAGGAGTTCCATAATTTTGATGGTTATAACTAGTGTCCATTCCGGGGCTAGTGTCCACCTTAACATCAACTTCAGCTTTCATCATATATGTATGGCAATATCTAGCACCCATTCCGGGCCTAGTATCCACCTTACCATACTCACCATATCCATACACGTGCACATCTTGATCTGATTGTGTGATTTGATTTTCTATGAGGATCCAGTCTTTGACTTTGCAATATATGTGATACAAGTATGCCTTATCCTTTATCCTACCCTGAGCTCCACATATATCCATCATTAGAAGTAGGATGAAGAAAGGCAATCTAATGCCTTGGTGAGGACATATACACATTGAGCGATCTGAGAGAATCAAATGAGGAGCTAAGCAAGGTTTGTTTTGAAAATTTATCGCAAAACCCCAAGTTACTTGACATGATAAGCAGGAGTGATTTTATTCATGACCGTTCCATTCCTCAACTACCCAAGATAGCATGATAGACACTTCAGAGTTCACAAGTACAAGGTATGGTTTGAAATATCTCTTATGCTCGCTTCATACCTTTGGATATCATGTCTCACCTTGATCTGACTCCCTTTACTCGGGACGAGCAAGGGTCAAGTGTGGGGGTGTTGTTGACGGCTGTTAAGTGCTACTTTTACACCATCAATACCTGCATACAATAAATGTAAAAGGATCATCAACACTAGAATAGGGCTTGATACTAATGATTTCCACAAGTGTTGGTGTTTCTAGCTTTTGTTGCAGGACGCACCAAAATACATGTTAAATGACACAGTTGAGAGCAAGTGCACCAATGGCATAGATATGGCATCATCATAAACAATCACAAATGACAAATTGGTCTATACCATTGCGACGGGCTCGTCAAGACGATCGAAATGGATATATCATTTGTATACTTCGGAGTCCGGATGAAAGAGATATGCACAAGATAAGATCACACTATATCATGGACCCGGTGGGACCCACAGCAGGCCACGTGGCGACGTGCTGGCACACAGGATGCCATGTGTCCATGACACTTCATCAATCCAAGAGAAGCACTTCCCGATGAACCAGACACCGCCACGTGTCCAGCACAAGGATCCAAGGGCCCACAACCTGAGCAAACCGCCTCCAAACAACCCATACACTGGGAACTGTCATAAGAGCCCACATACCAGTCACCCAGAGAAAGCACAAGGCAGAACGTGGTGGTCCCAGGTCGGCCGACCCCATGGATCGGCCGACCCGGGATTTCCTCTGTTCGCCCTCTGCTTCCACATGGTGCTCCCTGATTGGATCCTTAAGCTAGTACGGGGGTGTATGGGGTGTTCTCACGCCGGTACCCGGGCCTATAAATAGAAGGAGAGGGGGTAGAGAATAGGACACACACTTCTTCTCATCCTTCTCACTTTTGGCCTTAGAGCCTCTCTCTTTAGGAGAGGAGAGCTCTTTGTATAGGATTAGTGTTAGGAAGTGAGATGGGAGGCCTGGGGACATGTCATGTTCATGACATCTTCCTCAAGAACGATCCTCAGCGGTCTCTTTGTTCTTCATTTAGACTAAAGTGAGTATTTCGACATTTTCTATTTAGGCTAAAGTCGTATGCATGCTTAGTTGCTTCATTCTTGTGTTCTTCGTTTGTTCTTGATTTAGAGGCTTGTGTTCTTCGAACACAACCCTTTCGATCTAGTAGACTTAGATCATAAGTTTGCATCTAGTTTGCCAGCTTGTCTATTAGAGTAAAGTTGATGCTCCTGCATTTATCTAATTAGATCAAAGTGCATTCGTGATCTTGCATGAGTGATAGAGCATACCTTGAGCTAGTGCCAGTATCTCCCTCGCGGATTTGTAGTAGTAGTCAGTGGTGTAGACGTGGTGTCTGGACCATAGGCTACCCTTCGAAGACCACGTACGTTCGTAGCGTAGAGGTAGGCCGCAGTGGTGACAGCCTGTTAGACCCTTTGCAAACCCTCTGCGTCGTGTACTGAGTTGGACTCGTTGCCAGCACATTAGCCTCTCCCTAAAAAGTTAGGATGTGCCTGGCGCTCGAAGTGAGTGTTATACCTGAGAGACCGTATCTAGACTCTACGCTCGGTCGAGGCAGATCCTTTCTACCTATCCTATCAATCAGTGTTGTGTCCTTGGATCATCTATACTAGAGTAGGAGATTGTGCACATTGTTTCTTCGATTCGATACCCTTGGAATACTCTCCTTCCTTGGGGAAGTGCTACAGCGGTATTTACGTGCGCTTGTGGTATACCGGTTGCTCTTATACGCTCCCTCTAGGTGTACAACTAGTGGTGACGTTAAGAAACACCAACAGTACCATGTGTGTCCGAGGACCAGTGGAGTGTCGCTCCTCAGTGATGAGTGATTGACAATGTGGTGTGGACTGATGCTTGGCTCAGTGTGGAACAAGCGCGAAAGGCCTTAGCTGTGATGGAGAGGCAAGTAGGCTTGGTTCGATGGACCTGGTGGCCGATGGGGTCAAGTGTGAGCCGTGCAGTGCTAGACTAGCAAGTTGAAGTCATGGACACGAGCCAGTGCAAGGTGGCAGTTCGAGGCCAAAGGTTGCACGCGGGGTTTGGTGGTTTGCCCACAAAACCATCGGTGGACGGTTTCTTGGTTTGGGCCTCAAAATCAAGTCCGGAGGCCCAATGCAACGGAGACGATGATCCGGGAGCGTCGGGAAGCTTTGAGGCGGGGGCACGTGGCGTGATCACGAGGCTTGCGTCGAGGCTAAGCAAGTCCTCGGTGGAAGCGTGTCCGCCCCATGGGAATATCCGAAGACTTGACCAAAATGCCCCTGAGGGGTGTGTATCTTCATTTTAAGTTGTAGGGGTAGCGTGGTCATTTGCCTCCTCTAGTGGACTTCATATATATATATCTGAGAGGTGCATGGCATCTCTCTCACTCTGGCTCTAGGGTTTCCTCCCTCGGTAGATCGCTCTGGACTGCTTCTTTTCCCAGTATTTCCTTAGGCTAGATTCTTGTATAGACTCTGACCTCTGGTTGTATGGAAGCATTCGGCATTGTGATGATTTCCCTCTCTTAGTTCCTTGTGATATTCGTGTCATTTTCGGAGCTATTTTTGGGTGTTTAGTTCTTTGCTCGATTCATTGATTTGAGGGTGTTTTTCCTCAGATTTCTTTGAGTGGATCATGGGTGGATGCCTTCTGCATCTTTAGGTGTGATCTTGACCGCTTAAACGCCGGCAAATCCCTTTGATTCGCGAGTTCTTGGAGGTTGTTCATGTGATCCACGATTCCTGGTGATTTAGTGAGTTAGAGGTCGAGGTTTTTGGGGCATAGCTTCACCTAGTGATGCTTCTCATCTCCCCCAAATCTTGTCTCAAGAGCTCAAGTGGTTTGGGAGATCCGGTGATGGATTTGGAGAGTTGACCTCGCGGGGTCGAGCTGTTTCTGCTCTGTCCGCGCTATGCGGACTATGCGCCTGTGGCTCACGGACTGTCCGCGCGGCCTGTGTTCATCGTGTGTACGTCCGTGTTCATGCACGTCTGTGTTTTGATTCGTCGAGTTCGAAGTTTTCATTTGGGAGTGGTTTGGCAGACTGTCCGCTAGGTGGGGCCAGACTGTCCACGAGGCACAGACCGTCCGTGGTGCTTGCCCAGACTGTCTGAATTTCCTCGGTCTGCTACTAGAGGTTCAGTGCTCTTTTTAGGACTACCCACCTAGGGGTCACGAACCGTCCGCCCAGGCTCGTGGACTATCCGCCTGACTCCTGTGGACTGTCCGCCCTGGACCTCGCAGATTTGGTTAAGTTGTTTGATTCTTGTCTTGTGCTTCCGCTCTTTGATTTGTGGCTTGTCTCTAGGACTTGTTGGCTTGTGTGTGCCTAGTCTAGAGCTTCCTTGGTGTGTGTGAGTGATCGAAGTGGTAATCAGAGTATAGGCCGAGTTCATCCTTCGGGAAGAATTTTTATCAGCTCCCATTCAATCCCCCCTCTTTGGTCGCCTATTTGGTCCTTCAATTGGTATTAGAGCCGGTTACAGATCTTCGTGATTCTAACCAGTCTAAGATCCAAAGATGGGCGACTATGGTAAGGGGTCGGGTCCTCCGCACTTCGATGGCCATAATTACTAGATGTGGGAGAGGCACATGGATGCGTTTTTGTGTGGGAAGGGGACACTGATCTGGGAAGTACCTCAAAATCCACATTGTGTCATTCCCAATAGTTTCCTACTTCCAGGATCGCGGGACATGTTTGAGGCCAATAGCAAGGCCGTTGATTACTTGTTCCGTGCTCTTTGTGCCTCGGAGTTTGATCGAGTGTACGGAGATGATGTGGCTGGAAAGATTTGGCTTAAGCTTAAGAATGCTCATGTTGGCAATGCTCAGGTGCAAGCTCATTAGTTTGCCACTCACCATAGAGAGTAGGAGAACTTCACTCATCTCCCTGGTGAGTCGATTGATGTGATGTTTCGGCGCTTCACTAGTATCGTGAACAACATGAGGGCCAATGTGACAGTGCTCCCATACACAGATCATGATCGAGCTATCATGCTCTTGCATGCACTTGACAGATCCGTCTGGAGTGCCAAGGTCGAGGCCATTGAGGAGTCGAGTGTGTATGATACCTTGACTATTGATGAGCTGTTTTCGAAGCTCAAGTCTTCGGAGGTTGATCGTGGCTTGAGAGCCAAGAGCGAGAGCCCCACAGATCCACATAGTTTGGCTCTTGTTTCAAGATCGAGGACTAATGCTAACCCTACTGCCATGCAGTTTTCTTTGTCTTGTCTTGTGTCCATGCCAGATGAGGACTTTGAGGTGCTGAGCGAGGAGGATCTTGCCTTGTTGAGCAAGAGGTTTGGGCGGATGTACGAGAACTGCAAGAATGCAAGGAGGAGCTCGGGTATGTGTTATCAGTGTGGGAAGCACGAGCATTTCATCGCCGAGTGCCCTGAAGCAATGGAGATCAAGAACGACTACAAGGGCAAGCCCAAGTACGACTATAACAAGCACCGCTCCCAGAACGACTACAAGGACAAGCGCAAGGAAAATGGCGAGAGAAGGCTAAGGAAGAGCAGCGGGTACAAGAAGAAAACGGCTCGAGCGATGGTCGCCGGAGCAAGCGACATCGACTCCACTTCAAGTGACTCCTCCTCTAGTTTGAGCAGCGATGATGAGCAAGATCGGCGCAAGGACAAGCGGCACACGGGCAAGAACTTCACCGGCCTCAGCTTCGTCGCACAAGGTGGCTTTTGCGGCATGGCGCACTCCAAGAAGGGTGGGAAGCATAGCTCAGATTCGAACTCCGACTCCAAGGAAGAGGTACGACATGATCCCAACTTCTTGCTAAGGAGAATGCTAGGCTGAATGAGCTGCTTGATAACTGTGATGATGTGCTTACGAAGACCAACAAGGAGAAGAGAGAGTTTTGGTCTTTGCTAGGTGATGCTAAGGACAAGATAATTAAGCTTGAGTCTTTGCTTGTTGATGCAAGAACTGAGATAGATTCTTTGAAAGCTGCTCCTGTTGTTTCTGATGAGGTTGATTGTGGTGATTGCAATGTTTTCCTGGCTGACTTGACTGCTCTTAAGGAGAAGCATGCCTCAACTCTTGAGGAACTAGATGTGCTTAGGGTTGAGCTTGATGAGATGAAATCTAGACCTGCTTTGTTAGGTGCTTGCATGCTAGGCTAGATGAATCTCATAATAGGATAGTTTCTCTTGAGGCTGCATTGAAAGCTCTTATTCCTACATCATGCTCTACCTGTGAAATGCATGCTTTGAAAAGCATGGAACTTGCGCATTATGTTGACCGTTTGCAGGATGAGAATGATGAGTTGAGGATATTGATAGGTTGGTTGTTTGGGCATTAGCCTCAGTTGAGTTTGATTTTGGCTGAGTTTAAGAGGTTTGAAGGTCAGGTGTTGGGGGCTATGAAGAGTGGTGAGGGAGAAGAGAAAGTTGGAGACATTCCTATTCCACCACATACTACACCCATCAACAAATTTGCACCCAAGCCAAACCACCTTAGAAACAAGCTTGTTACAACCCCAGACCCACCAGTGTTCCCCCACAAGACAGAAAACTACCAGAAACCCATCAAGTTTGTGAGCACCCAGGGGAATCTTTTTGGAGAGAAGTCAGGAAAGAAAGCTGTTGAGAAGCCCATAGGGAAACCACAGCCTAAGCCACAACCAATCTGCTTCCATTGTGAGTATTGTGGGAGGGATGGTCATAAGGATGAGTTCTGTTTCAGGAGGAGAAGGGATGAGAGGTTTGCTTGGGAGATGGCAAATAAGAACAGGTACAACCCTTCTCATGGTGTGCCTAAGCCTCGTAGAGGGCCTCTACCTCGAGGTGATGGGTTTGTGCATATGATTCCCACTCAGGGTGGTGGAGGTGGTTTTCCTCAAGGAGATAGGCATGTTGGGTTTGGGCGTGGTGAGTTTGCTGGACGTGCTCCTGCTCATGACCGTTACGAGTTTGGGAGGCACGATCGTAGTTTTGGTTCTCATAGGGACTACAGGCCACGCTTTCCCCTTGTTGTGTGCGTTCCCCTCCAGTGAGACGTGACAGGTTCTTCGGTGTTAGGCGTGAGAGGGCCCCGCCTAGAGGCTTTGATAGGATGGATTTTGCTAACCCTTCTTTTGAGCAAATGGCTCAGCACTAGTTTAACTCTTTCGGTACTAACCCTAGTGTGGAGTCGCTTGCTCATTCTCGTTCTCATTTTTGATTTGCAGGTGGGAGGCTTGGAGGACTTTTGGTTGATCGACTCTGGTTGTTCGCGTTACATTACTGGAGATCGTAGGTGGTTCACCAGCCTCACCCCGGTGAGTACGAGGGAGTACATCACTTTCGGGGACAATGGGAGAGGACGAGTGCTTGCTGAACATATGGTGAAGGTGAGTAGCAAGGTGACCTTAAAGAGTGTTGCTTTGGTCAAGTCACTTGGTTTTAACCTGTTGTTAGTATCCCAGTTGCTCGACGAGGGTTTTGAGGTTCGTTTTAAGTTGGGCGCTTCTCGTGTGCTTGACTCTTGAGGCGATCTTGTCTGTATGATCATCCCCGAGGGTCAAATCTTTCGTGCCGATTTTTCCCAGTCTATTGGTACTCCACGATGCTTTGTTGCTGGTATTTCGGCCGAGCTTTGGAAGTGGCATAGGAGGCTAGGACACTTGAGCTTTGAGTTGCTTTCCCGCTTGAGTAGCCTAGACCTAGTCCGAGGATTGTTAAAGTTGAAATTCGAGAAGGATTTAGTTTGTGCTCCGTGTCAGCATGGAAAGATGGTTGTCGCTTCTCACGCCCCTCTGACTGCGGTCATGATCGAGCGACCTTGTGAGCTGTTGCACATGGATTTGGTTGAGCCAACTCGTGTTCGCTCAGTGGGTGGGAACTGGTATGTGTTGGTTGTGGTTGATGATTTCTCGAGGTACTCTTGGGTTTTCTTCTTGGAGTATAAGAGCAAGACATTTGGCTTTGTTCGAGACTTGATCTTGAGGTTGAAGAATGAGAGACCTGGGGATGCCATTAGAGCTATACTCAGTGACAATGGCACGGAGTTCAGGAACTCTCATTTTGATGCCTTTTGCAGTGATCTTGGTCTCAATCATCAGTACTCTTCTCCATATGTCGCTTGCTAGAATGGCGTAGTGGATAGGAAGAACCGGACCCTTTGTGAGATGGCCAGGACGATGCTTGATGAGCATAGGACTCCTAGGTGTTTCTGGGCTGAGGAGGTCAATACCACTTGCTATGTGTCGAATCACATTTTCCTTCGTGCTTTAAAGAAGAGGACTTCGTATGAGCTGATGCATAGGCGGAAACCCAAGGTGAGTCATTTTTGTGCTTTCGATTACAAATGCTTTATTCTGAAGAAGGGCAAGTTGGACAAGTTTGAGGCTAGATGTTCGGATGGTATTTTTCTCGGTTATGTGATTCACACTAGAGCATATCATGTGCTCAATCTTGACACTAACCGAATCATGGAGACTTGTGAAGTAACCTTCGACGAGACACAACCATGTAGTTCTTCTGCTTTTGAGTGTGCAGGTGATGATGAAGTTGGCAAGAAGATCTTTGAGGATGAGAAGGATGGAGATTGAGAACAGGACAATGATGGTGGTAATGCTCCCGTGGCTGACCGTGTACATGCTACTTCCACTACGACGACGACGATCGAGGATGGTCCGTCCCCTACACTTACGACGACAGAGGTTGTTTGAGTGGAGGCTCCTGCTGAGGGGGAGGTTGTGTTCATGCGAGAGGCTCCCTGGTGTGTACAGGTGGATCACCCACCGTCGACGATCATAGGTGACCTTCATGAATGCACTACATGGTCGAGGTCAAGGAATACTTCTCACTTTGCTCACTCTGCATTTGTTGCCTCATTTGAGCCCAAAGATATTCGACACACTTTGTCTGATGCGAACTGGGTGAATTCCATGCATTAGGAGTTGGAGAATTTTGAGAGAAACTAGGTCTGGGTGTTAGTTGATCCACCACCAAATTGTCGTCCTATAGGTACCAAGTGGGTGTGGAAGAATAAGGAAGGTGAGAATGGGATGGTTGTGAGAAATAAGTCGAGGTTGGTGGCTCAGGGGTTCAACCAGAAAGAGGGTATAGATTTTGAGGAGACATTTGCTCCTGTGGCCCGTCTGGAGGCAATTAGGATCCTTCTAGCCTTTGCCATGGATAAAGGGTTCAAGTTGTTCCAGATGGACGTGAAGAGTGCGTTCTTGAATGGGGTGATAGAGGAAGAAGTGTATGTGAGGCAACCCTCGGGGTTTGAGAGTGAAAAATACCTACACCATGTATACAAACTCCAGAGAGCGCTTTATGGGTTGAAACAGGCACCGAGGGCTTGGTATGGTAGGTTGAGAGGCTTTTTGCTGAGTAATGGGTTTGTGATGGGCACAGTTGATAAGACCATGTTTCTCCTTAAGCATGGAAATGACGTGTTGATTGTTCAGATTTACGTGGAAGACATAATCTTTGGTGGCTCTTCTCATGATCTTGTTGCCAGATTTGCAGATGACATGAGCAGGGAATTTGAGATGTCTACGATGGGCAAGCTGCAGTTTTTCCTAGAGCTCCAGATCAAGTAGTGCAAGGACGGGACGTTTGTACATCAGGCGAAGTACACCAAGGACATGGTGAAGAAGTTTGGCATGAACGACTCCAAGCCGCTGATTACACCGATGAGTACCACTACGGCTTTAGATGCAGATGAAGATGACGAACCCATGGACCAGAAGGAGTACCGGAGCATGATCGGCTCCCTCCTCTACTTGACAGCAGCGAGACCGGACATACAGTTCAGTGTGTGTCTGTGCGCTCGTTTTCAGGCTTCACCATGGACTTCACATCGGCAGAACGTCAAGAGGATCTTCAGGTACTTGAACTACACTCCTGAGTTTGGTCTTTGGTATTCTGCCTCCTCGACACTCAGACTTCACAGATTCTCTGATGCTGATTTTGTTGGGTGTCGTTTGGACCGCAAGTCTACCTCTTGGTGTTGCCAATTTCTTGGTTCTTCTTTGGTCTCTTGGTCATCTTGCAAGCAATCCAGTGTAGCCCAGTCCACTACAGAGGCCGATGTTGGGGAGAAACCCATCCCCGAAGTGGGGCCAACAGATGCAAATGACAAAGGAACTCAAACTCTCAAGCAAACCAAGGTGTGTCTTCAGGCAAGCAAAAACAAGCCTCCCCTCAGACCCCTCCCCCTCTTTCATTCCACTCGGGCTCGTTTAAATAGGCCCGTATCATTCACACTTTACATCCTTACCCTTGCCTTTTTACATCGTGCGAAGGATCTTTGAGGGCATTACAGTATTTTTACACCAACTCGCCCAACTACCACCCTTACAACTCAACACTTTACACCGTGACACCCATCACGTGGGCCCACACTCCCTCTTCCCCCTTCGGGGAATCGTTACAGCCCTAAGGACCCACGCCCGCTTCACACCGTGATCTGCGCTGCTACCTTCGCGCGCCTGCAGTCCTCCTCACCCCTTGAGCACCCTTGTGTCTCTTCCTGGTTATCTTCGGTCATCCTCCGAAGGTTTTCTGTATCTTCGTGTGATCAGCACCTTCGACCTCTTGGACTCCTGATGCCCTTCCAGATGAAGGTTCCTTGCGCCTTCGAGCGATCAGCACCTTCGACCTCCTGGACTCCCGATGCCCTTCCAGGCGAAGGTTCCTTACGCCTTCGAGCGATCAGCACCTTCGACCTCCTCGCTCTGCCGCGCCCGGAAGATGTCACTCTTCGGGCTCTGGCGACCTTCGATGCCTCGTTTCGCCATGTCCCGAAGATGTCGAACCTGCGTAATCACCAAAAAACAAAGGATGGCCGTTTCCCTTGACCCGAAAGCCTGCAGATGAAATGGATAACCTCAGGGGGTTAGGTGCGAAATGGATTTCCCCAACAGCCGAGTATGTTGCTGTAGCCAGTTGTTGTTCCCTGCTCCTATGGGTGACCTACACTATGAGCGATTTTGGTGTGGAGTGCTCCCAGGTTCCACTCTTTTGTGACAGCACCAGTGCCATAAGTGTAGCCAAAAACCCAGTCCTTCACTCCAAGACTAAACACATCGAAGTGAGATACCACTTTCTGAGGGACAATGTTGAGAAAGGGAACATTTCCTTGTCCTATGTGCCTACCCAAGATCAGCTAGCAGCCATATTCACTAAACCACTTGACCAAGTTACCTTCACACGCTTGCGAGGTGAACTTGGAGTGTGTTTTCCATTTTAGCTGGATTTTGGAGCCTCTCATGTATATATGTGATATATGTATCATTTGTTACATTCCAAGCATGCATTTTACTTTTTGTACAAAACATGGTAGGATAACCATCTTTGGATCATTTGTGGTAGGATGAGCTTCTCTTATATACTTTGATCACTATGATGTGCTATGTGTGTGATATGTGTATGCTTTGGGAATGGTGATGTGAATGCTATGCTCTTGATAGTATTGTCATATGTTCATGATGAGATAGCTTCTTTTTGTGAAAATGCTAAAAATGCTTCACTCATGAGTAGAGTCTTTTTCATGCTCAATTTGTGCTCAAATGCCTATATCATGCTTAGTTTGTGCTTGAGTATCATGCTCTTTTCACTTGGGGTCAAAGACCCATTTGTCATGGTGAATGTTTAGCCCATATGTTCACATGTGGAGGAGCATAAGCTTCTTTTTGCCGCAAAGGCATTTCATGTACCATGTTTAAATTTGAAAATGAAATTGGTCTATGAATTGCCTTATGCTTGAAAAATGTGCTCATAATCATGTCTTTATGCTTTTATGTATATATCTTGGATGCGTTGCATGATGTCTACCATGAGAAGTCTCATTTTAAGAAGTAGACACATGGCTCGGTGGCTTTGACATGACATGTAGTAGATTATGGGCGTTTGCTATGGTCTTGTGATAAGAACTTGTGATCTTGTATGAGCGTTGTGTGATCTAGTTCATTTTTGCTCAAATTGGCCATGGATAGGGATTTGCTCGTGAGATGAATTTTGTTTGTAAAAATGTGCTTAAAATTGCTTTTAGCCATGTCACATGTATCTATGTCTCTACTTTCTTGATGGCAATGTGCTAACTCCATCATGTCTACTTTGCTTGCTTTATGTCTCATTTGTAGCATTTTGTTGTGCTCTTTGTATATCTGAGAAGCTTGGTAGGTTGTATATGCCTTGACATGCATTTGTGCACTTTCATGGTAGCTTGATTCATGCATTGTCAATGAGGGGGAGAATATGTATGCAAGGGGGAGAAATTTGTGAGATTTTGTGCTTGTGGGGAGAAAATTTGAGAAAAGATTCATTTGCTCAGGAGGAGTGTGCATTTGTGCAGGGGGAGTGTGCATTTGTGCAGGGGGGCTCCTTTGGTTTGCCTGAGTTTTGTGCTTTGTGGTGTGCTCTTTGTGGAACTTGGTTTGTCTCGGCTGTGTTGAGCCATTGCCCTTGCCTTAGGGGCCAAGACTTGGTCTGGTGAGTGATCTTGTTTTCGCTTGTTCTTTGGCTTTGGATCACTTGCTTGGAGGTTTGTGTTCGAGGTTGTTTTCTTTTTCCTTTTCTCTGTGTTGGTTACTACGGGTGTTGTCAATGCACTCATCAAGGGGGAGAGTGAGGACCATGTGTGTCCGAGGACCAGTGGAGTGTCGCTCCTTAGTGATGAGTGATTGACAACATGGTGTGGACTGATTCTTGGCTCAGTGTGTAGGTACAAGTTGCGGCTTCACTCGTGTTGGTGTAGGTGAAGAACAAGCACGAAAGGCCTTAGTCGTGGTGGCCTCCGGGTGATCGAGAGGCAAGTAGGCTTGGTTTGATGGACCCGGTGGCCGATGGGGTCAAGTGCGACCCGTGCGGTGCAAGACTAGCAAGTTGAAGTCATGGACATGGGCCGGTGCAAGGTGGCGGTTCGAGGCCGAAGGTTGCACGCGGGGTTTGGTGGTTTGCCCACAAAACCATCGGTGGATGGTTTCTTGGTTTGGGTCTCAAAACCAAGTCTGGAGGACCGATGCGATGGAGACGGTGATCCGAGAGCATCGGGAAGCTTCGAGGCAGGGGGCACGTGGCGTGATCACGGGGCTTGCGTCGAGGCTAAGCAAGTCCGCATTGGAAGTGTGTCCGCCCGATGGGAATATCCGAAGACTTGACCAAAATGCCCCTGAGGGGTGTGTATCTTCATTTTAAGTTGTAGGGGTAGCGTGGTCATTTGCCTCCTCCGGTGGACTTCACATATATAGCGGAGAAGTGGATGACATCTCTCTCGCTCTGGCTCTAGGGTTTCCTCCCCCGGTAGATCTCTCTGGACTGCTTCTTTTCCCAGTATTTCCTTAGGCTAGATTCTTGCATAGACTCTGACCTCTGGATGTATGGAAGCATTCGGCGTTGTGATGATTTCCCTCTCTTAGTTCCTTGTGATTTTCGTGTCATTTTCTGAGCTATTTTGGGTGTTTTGTGCTTCGCTCGATTTGTTTATTTTAGGACATTTTTCCTCGGATTTCTTTGAGAGGATCATGGGTGGATGCCTTGTGCATCTTTGGGTGTGATCTTGACCCCTTTAACGCCGGGAAATCCCTTCGATTCGCGAGTTCTTGGTGGAACCCGAGTTCTTGGAGGTTGTTCATGTGATCTGCGATTCCCAGTGATTTAGTGAGTTAGAGGTCGAGATTTTTGGGGCATAGCTTCACCTAGTGATGCTTCTCATCTCCCCCAAATATTGTCTCAAGAGCTCAAGTGGTTTGGGAGATCCGGTGATGGATTTGGAGAGTTGACCTCGCGGGGTTGGGCTGTTTCTGCTCTGTCTGCACTTTGCGGACTGTCCACCTGTGGCACGCGGACTATCCGCGTGGCCTGTGTTCATCGCGTGTTCGTTCGTGTTCATGCATGTTCGTGTTTTGATTCGTCGAGTTCGAAGTTTTCGTTCGAAAGTGGTTTGGCGGACTGTCCGCTAGGTGGGGCCGGACTGTCCGCGAGGCACAGACCGTCCGCGGTGCTTGCCCGGACTGTCTGAATTTCCTCAGTGCGTTATTGGAGGTTCGGTGCTCTTTTTCAGACTGTCCGCCTAGGGGTCACAGACCGTCCGCCCAGGCTCACGGACTGTCCGCCTGACTCTTGCGTACTGTCCACCCTCGACCTTGCAGATTTGGTTAAGTTGTTTGATTCTTGTCTTGTGCTTCCGCTCTTTGATTTCTGGCTTGTCTCTAGGACTTGTTGGCTTGTGTGTGCCTAGTCTAGTGTTTCCTTGGTGTGTGCGAGTGATCAGAGTGGCAATCAGGGTATAGGCCGAGTTCATCCTTCGGGAAGAATTTTTATCGGCTCCCATTCACTCCCCCCCTCTTGGTCGCCTATTCGGTCCTTCACCGGGTCAGCAGGGCCAGCTCGTCCTCTCCAAGCTCGTCGAACTCCTCATCTGGCAAGGACACAAAGGAAGACAGAGAAAGCATCCTCGAAGAGGAGTTAGTATTAGTCCTTCCACCAGATCCGGACATGGGAGCAAGACTATGTGCCTCAGTCGGGCTCTCAGCCTTGGCTCTCAGGCCACGATCCACCTCTGACGACTTGAGCTTAGAGAACAGCTCATCCTCGGTCAATGTCTCATACACACCGGACTCCAAGATGGCCTCGACCTTGGCACTCCACACGGATCTGTCAAGTGAGTGCAAGAGCTTGATAACTCTATCATGATCCGTGTATGGGAGCACCATCACATTGGCCCTCATGTTGTTCACAATACAAGTGAAGCGCTAGAATAGGGCATCAATCGACTCACGGGGAAATGAGTGAAGTTCTCGTACTCTCTCTGGTGAGTGGCAAATAAGCAAGACTGCACCTGAGTGTTCCCAACATGAGCATCCCTCAGCTTCACCCAAATCTTGCTGGCCACATCCTCTCCGTACACGCGATTGAACTCCGCGACACAAAGAGCACGGAACAAGTATTCCACGGCCTTGCTATTGGCCTCAAACATGTCCCGAGCACCTGGAAGGATGAAACTGTCGGGAATGACATAGTTTGCATTTTGCGTCACTTCCCAAATCAGTTGTCCTTTCCCACGCAAAAATGCACCCATGCACCTCTCCGACATCTGGTAGTTCTTTCCATCAAAATGCGGAGGACCCAACCCTGTTCCATAGTCACCCATCTTTGGATCTTAGACTGGAAAGAATTAAGGAGATCCATAACCGGCTCTGATACCAATTGAAGGACCGGATTGGCGACTAGAGAGGGGGGAGTGAATGGGAGCCGATAAAAAATTCTTCCCAAGAAGAACCTCAGCCTATACCCCGATTTTACTTCTGGGCAATCCCACGCACACCTTGCCAAGACCACGTAGCCACTGGTGGTGCTGCTGATCCTAGGAGCAAGTATGTCCACCCAAATAAGCAACCAAAAACCGCAGCAGAAAATCTGTGCCGCCTGCCGTCTGTGCTACATCGGTCAGGCTAGTGAGGAGCACCAGTCAGACCGATGGCACCGGTCAGGCCGGTGAGCTGCACCGGTCAGGATGGTGTACACAGCAACACGCACAGAAACGTTGCATAGAGCCTCAACGAGATCTCTAGGCCCTAGAACAAAAACCACCTCAAACCAAGAAACCACCAGCGACAAGAAGCTACTCCAACCTAGCCAAGAAGGGGCAAATCAAGGAGAAACTCACCAAGAACAAGGCCTGGGAAACTACACGCGCAACTCCACTGAACCACACGTTCACCCGAGAAAAATACCCACTAGGAGGGCACCGGTCAGACCGGTCAGGCCTGGGCAGCTCAGGAAGAACTCCACCCGCGGGTCAACCCCTTGATTCCCTTTGCCCGATCTCCCGATTCGCTCCACGGATTCAAGAGAAACTTTGGGGAAGGTAGGAACACCTCATGGGTGATCTCTAGCTTGAAGCATATGCCCAAAATCTCTCTACAATAGGAGGAATCGCAAATCTCGTGCTCCAACCCCAAGAACACAAGGAACTCCGAAAACCCCAAAATCGAAGGCCTTTCCACGAATTCGGAGGGGACAAATCACCAACAAAAGAGGCACGACATCCTCATGAGTGAATCCACCAACAAATCCCATGGGAAAACACCCCCAAAATCTCACCACAAAAATCCAAAGAAAGGGCTCCGAAAATCACCAAAAAGGAAAAACGAGAGGATCAACTAGAGCACTTGAGGAACCACGCTGAAGCTTCTATACATATCATGAAAGGTTCATACAAGGTCTAGCAACCCGCCCGATCATCCATCCCTCTCTCTAGATGCAACATGAAGGTCTCAAGGTAGCCTAGGAAAAACTAGGAAAAAGAGAAGATCAAATGGTGTAGGGTTCCAAGAGTTGGCTGCCATCTCCCACTCGAGTGTGTATATATGGCGGGTGTCGAATGACCAAACTACCCCTACTTACTTAACTTAAGATACACACCCACAAAGGGCATTTTGGGAACTTTGGTCGATATCCCCATCGGACAGACGCCCGCAGACCACAAGCCGCTTCAACTCCACGCAAGCATTGTGATCCCGCCACATGTCCTCCGCTTTGAAGTTTCTGGACGCCCACAGGACCCACCGGTCAGGCCCACCAGTCAGACTGGTCCAGTGCAGAACCATCGCGCTCCGAACTCCGACCTTGGCTTTGTGGCTCAACCAAGTAACCCAGTGGTGTTGTGGCCAAACCACTACAAACCCCGCATGCAAGCTTCAGTCGTCAGCTGCTACCTTGCACTGGCTCTATCCTTCTCGACGTCGTCTTGCTCTTCTTGCCAGCGTACAGCCCGCACTTGATCCCGTCGGCCAGCGGGTACCTCGATTGAAGCCTATTTGTCTCTCCGCTCCTGGGAGGTCACCAGACCTAGACCTTTCACACTTGATCTTCACCTGCACCACACGAATCAAGCAGCAACCTGCACCTGCAATACTAAGCCAAGAGTCAGTCCACACAACGTTGTCAATCACTCATCACAAAGGAGCGAAAATCCACCGGTCCTCGGACCACACAGGTCCTCACTTTGGTATGCTTTTCTCATGTTTAGGTCTTTAGCTCATGAGAGGAAAAATTTTCGCAAATTTTTTTATTTTGATCATGGCTTGCTCATATGCTCTTATAGCTTTACTATCTTGATGGCAATGCTTATACGGAACTTTGGAATGTCTTGCTTGCTCATTTGCTCACTTGTAGCATTTTGTGGTGCTCATTGTCTATTTGAGAAGCTCTAGGTTGAATTTTTTGTGGAAATGCCTTGATTCATGCATTGTCAACAAGGGGGTGAAGTTTGGGCATGGAATTGCTTGTTGCATACATTTAGAGAGTTTTGGCGGAGTTTCGGATGAAAAATGGGCATGTGCATTTCTCAGGTGGTCAGTGGTCTAACCAGTTTGCTGTAGGTATTGCAACTGGTCTGACCGTTGGTGAGCACCGGTCTGACCGGTGTGGAGCTGAGAGCTCGGACCTTCCAGGTAAGGGGAGAAGTTTGCATGGTTTGGTTCAGGGGGAGTTGCACTTGCTTAGGGGGAGCTGCATGTGTCGTCTGAGTTTTTGCTTTAGTTGGTTTGCTCCGTGTGAGCTTTGCTTTGCTCTTTCTGAGCTTTTTGATGGCTTGTCTCGGTTGTGTTGAGTCGTTGCCCTTGCCTTAGGGGACCGAGACTTTGGATTGCAAGTGATCAGGGTTTGTGTTGTTTGGTTTTTGGATCACTTGTTTGGTTTGCTTAGTTTGTCTTTTGTTTTTATTTTTCTTTTTGTATCGATTATGTGGTGTGTTGTCAATGCACTCATCAAGGGGGAGATTGTGGACCAGAGTGTCCGACGACCGGTGGTTGGCCACTCCTTAGTGATGAGTGATTGACAATGTTGTGTGGACTGGTGTTGTGCTCTATCTTGTGGATGTAGGTTGCGGCTTGATTTGCGTTGGTGCAGGTGAAGAACAAGCGCGAAAGGTGTTAGCCTTACGAGGCCTCTGAGGAGTGGAGGGACAAGTAGGCTTGGTTCGATGGACCTAGTGGCCAGACGGGATCAAGTGCGAGTCACATGGTGTGAGAAGAGCAAGTCGAAGTCAGATAGCGGGTTCGTTGGTTGATCCGAAATCCAACATCGAGCCGGAGAAGACATGGCGGCCAAGTTGAGGAGCTCGGCGTGGAGGCTACACCAAGCTCGCGGGGTTTTGTTTACCATAAAACCACTAGGTTCCTTGGTTGATCCTCAAAGCCAAGTCCGAGTGGTCGACAGCTCCAGACTACACTAGACCGGTCTGACCGGTGGACCGGTCTGACTAGTGGCGAGCACCGGCCTGACCAGTGGTGGCCGTGGAGTGCCGGGTGACTCGAAGCGGAGGACACGTGTCAGAATCACAAGCTTGGCGTCGAGGCTACACGAGGTGCGGTTGCTGGGCGTTCGTCCGATGGAAGAGCTGTCAAGTTTCCTAATTTGCCCTTCAATGGGTTGTATCACCTAAAGGGCATTCTAGTCATTTACCCTCACCGGAGGACCTCATATATAAACTTGGTGGAAGGGTTGTGGCAGCCATCTCTTGGGCTTTAGGGTTTTCATTTGCTCTAGGAAATTTCTCTTTTTAGTTTCCTATTTTCTCTAGGACTAGCTTGAGAGCTTCATGGTGAGATCTTTGGAGAGGGTTGGATGCTACGGAGCCAAGCTAGACCTTGTATGAATCTTTCCTTCGATGTATAGAAGGTTCGGCATGATTCCTTAGTGTTTTTGGTTGTTTCTCCCGTTTTCCTTTTTGGTGATTTTCGGAGCCTTTTCTTGGCGATTTTCTCTCGGTGGATTTGAGGCCTTCCCTTTGTGGATTTGTTGCGGGATGCACACATGAGCCCCTTGTGGTTCTTTTCTTCGTGATCCCCCTTCTAAATCAGTGGGTTTGTGTGCTCAAATTTGGGGTTTTCTTTGTGTTCCGAGAAAAGGTGTTCTTGGTGTTCATCCTTCGATTCGTCTTGATTAAGTGGATCTTTGGGGACGATTTCTTTGGCATGGCTTGTCCATGAGGTGTTGCACCTATCCCCAAAGTTTTACTTGAATCCGTGGAGAAAATCGGGAGATCTGGGCATCAGAAGGAGGGAGTTGACTCGCGGGTGGAGTTCATCCTGAGCTGCCCAGGTGGGATCGATCAGACTGGTGCCTCGGACCGTTCAGACCGGTGGAAGCCTATTGTGGCTTTTCTCGGGGAGTTCTTCACTAGAGTGTTGGTTGTTCTCGTGGCTTGCTGCTATTTCAATCTCGTGCATTTTTGGCCCTTGGAGATCGAGTTCTTGGCGGTTGTGAGTTTCTGAGCCAGACCGGTCTAACCGGTGCAGGGGACCAGTCAGACTGGTATAGGGCTCCCAGGGGAAACTTGGTTGTTTCTTGGTTGGTTCTTACTACTTGCTCGCAAAGTTCTTCTAGTGCAAGTTTGGCTGTGGAGATTTTTTGGTGTGCGCGAGTTTTGGTGTGGTTTTCTCTAGCCTGGTCAGTTTTTGGATTTCTCCCTGTTGCTCCACATCCTAGAATTGCCATCTAGGTTTGCTGGACAAGTTTGAGAGAATTCAGAGCAGGTACACTACAAGGAATCTGCCGACTAGTGACACAAGAAAAGGGCGATTCTCATCATAAACTGCGATTAATGACGCCAGTTGTTACGGAAACGCTCTGTCATTAATCGAGCGTCACAAACTGCGATTAATGACGAGACCTTATTTCACGGCGTCATGAGTTTAATGACGCATATAAATTCGTAACACTTATCGTCATAAACCTGTTTCGGCGGTTGCACCACGTCGGACCGAGATCCATCGTGGCGCTGACGTGGCAGGGGGTTCTGACGATTTCGGTTCGTCACAAATTGAGGTGCGGTCCATGTAAGATCCTTTGTGAGTCTAATATTGTTGGACCAATTTTAGCCTGTTTTAGGTTTTCATGTTATTTTTTTGGCCATTCCCTAAATGTTTGTTGCATGCTATATTGGGCTGTTTTATTTTGGGCCCTAGTCCATCTAACGAACTTGGCCAATATTGCATTGTGTAGGGACATTTGATTTTGGGAAATTATCCCCAGGGCCTTTCCTGGGCCTCAGCCCATATTGCATTTCGCAGGGCACTGTTTACTATTCTGGCTGCTGATCGCCAGCACATAATCAGACAATAAAACAGAACATTTCCCACTTCCATATAATTCACACCACATTCAGGGAATAGTTCAACCAGTACAATTGTGCAACATACATCAAGTTAGCATCAAATCGCATCAACGTATAACAAGTCATCAACAACACAAGTTCACCAGGACCACACATCAGTTGAGAGGAGGATAAACCTGGCTGAAATTTATCAAGCCTTGGATCAGATTATGCATGTCATTTGTGCTCTTCTTCAAAGCTTCAAGCGCTTCTGTTTGAGACTTCAATGTTGTCTCCTGTTGTTGAGCCTTCAATCTCAGTTCGCTCATCTCGGCCTCCTATTCAACAATCTTCTGCCGTAGTTGTGCCCCCCTTGCTTCTCGTTGTCAAGTTCAGCTCGTATTTCCTGAACCTGAAGTGCAGTAGTAACCCTAGTCTTTTTCATGGAGGGCGGGTGAATGCCAGCAACCTCCCGAAAAGTCCTAGATGGGACAACTTCCGCCACTGCTTCAGCATCTATCTTTCCTGGTTGGTCGCCTTGAGGTTCAACTTCAATTTGTTCCATGCCAGCCCAAAATAGTTAATAAAATGAATGGTTTAAAATAAAATACTCACACATGTTTCTAGTATTGTTGCAATGAAGAATGCAAAAGCAAACAAGTACTTACAATGGCTGCCTGTACTGGAGCGGTGAAGCCATTCTTGCTGCAGTGGAAGGACTTAAAATAATCAAGTGGACTTATCCCTTCTCCTTCAGCAGAATACCTCTGCCTCTAAATATGTTTCAAAAATAGGCATAATTATTAAAGTGCTAGCATTTAAAAATGGTTCATGAAATGAACTATAGAGCAAAAACCTGACTTGTTCATCTGCTTACCACAAGATTAGCTTGAACAACGTAGCTTCGAGATCTCGTGCGCTGATGGTACTTGACCTTTCCGCAATTATAGGTGTTTGTAGTACACCTCAGCTTTACAATAATAAGAACTCGTGTAAGAAATAAGATTAAGAACAATATATCAGTACATGGAAATGTGGTAGTGGCAAGTTGAAGTTCTATCATACCCTGTGCTCAGGGGAAGACCACATGTTAACCAGTGCCTTCCACTGGGCGTCAGTCAGATTGGTCACAGGAGATTTAGTTGGGACTGCATTTGCTGGAACATCATTGAAGTACTTTTGCTTCAGGCGATACCTCACCTGTCTCTGTATCGACTTTAGCATGTCACTACACGCCGCCCTTACAGGCTCACTAGTGGTGTCCATGTCAAACTGCCCCTAGCACAATACAATTATCAGAAAATTGGATGACAAGAATGGATGCAAAGAACTATGGTAGTAGATGAGTGGACATATGCACACCGCTAGTTTGTCCATGTAGTTCTTGAGATGGTCTTCAGTCTTTTCACCATCTTGTTTGTTCTTCTTCGGCTGTAGTCCTTCCAGTTAGTAAGGATCGGTATGTGCCCATGCACTATGATCCCAGCTTCTGATGCAAACTTTGCAGCTTGCATTGGTGCCTCTGGTCGTTTGAGCCTTTCTTGAATGTGTATAGGGATCTTACCATTTAAGCCTCAGCTAATCCAGTCTAGATCTCTGCCCAATCTTCTTGAATCCCGCGGCCCCCATTGTGCTCTGGAAGGGCGTGCATCACCTAACAAGTTTGTTACAGCCATGCAAGTTAATAATTATTTGGTTGGTAATTAGGACATTCGAATATGAGATCAAATGACTTGCCTTCTGCAGTCGTCATGTCGATGATGTTCTCATCGTGGGTTGCTGTTGCTTGGCCTTCAGTGGGCAATTCTTGTGTATCAGGAGTTGTCCCACTCCCATCAGCTAAAGTCAATTCCCTTGCCTTGGTCCCAGTCAGTCTAGGAGGCATTTTGGTAGGGTCATCTGATGCCTGAGTTCTCTTGGCCCCTCTTCCAACACTGGCAGGTATGCTATGAGTGACCTGATTACACAAAATTCAATAAAAAAGAGAAGTTCAGAAGCAATCCTGCATAATTAATACATGAAACGAGTTCATGTTAAGATTACCTCTTGTTGACATGTCTCTTGGTCCGATTCATGTTCATCAGACGGGTTGTACTCCGGATCCGGATCTTGTATTCTAGTATCGTTGGTACCCTTTGTGCTTGGTCGGTCAGGTGGTAAAAGTGATTTAATTTTATCAAGGCCAAGCGTAGATAAGAATGTGTTATTCCTCAAGACATTAATGTCCCTCTGCCGCTCGTAATCGGTGCACACGTCTACTTCTGTTAGGAAAGGAGAGAAACTTCTGTAAGGTTGGCCTACCACTGTAAATAAAACTAGATCTAAAAATTTCTATAAGAACCAGTAGGATGTTCCTAGCCGAAACAAGATCCTAAAAAGGATGTTCCTAGTCAAAACAAGATCCTGCGAAGAACTAGTGTAGACATGGGATCTGTCAGATCTAAAAACTTCTATAAGAACAAGTAGGATGTTCCTAGCCAAACAAGATCCTAAAAGCATGTTCCTAGTCAAAACAAGATCCTAAGAAGACCAACTATAAACATGGGATCTACCTGATAAAAAAACAAGTGTACACATGGGATCTACCACATGGGAAAACACGCAAGTACGAATCCACCGGGAAGCTGAACCGAGGAGGAAAACATTGTACCTTGTTCTGGATATTTCCTTCATATGACCTTCCCTCCTAGTGCCATTGTGTCGTCACCGCTGGTTCTACAGAGGTAGATGGGAAAGGGGCTGAAGCTATGAGTGGTAGATTTAGGATGATGGAGGAGAGGAGGTGAAGATTTGGGGTGGCGGCGAGGAGGGAAGGGGAAATGGGGGCGGAAAGATTTGAGATGGCGAGGAGTACAAGGGAGGGAAGGGACGGGGGCGAGGGTAATTTATCCATTTCGGTGAAGTCAGATTACCAATATACCCTTTCATTATGGTGGTGGCTGAAACGGGGTGCTGCTGGGAAGGGGGAAGCAAGAAGGACATTTAACATCTGCTTTGCCCGGGCGTCCTAAATTCCGAATATTTGAATAGCACGCCAGTTTGTTCTGGGGACTGGTCAGGGCTATATACTGGCGGCAAAGAATGTTCCTCTTATTTAGATACTGGTACAAATGATATTCCTTTGTTAGGAACCACTCATTTCGTTTATGTACTTCTCCGCTTAAATTGATGTCCGTTGTTAAGTAGTAAAGAACGGGAGGGCGCACTTTGTATGGATTGTCAGATGATGAGCACGTTGCATACTGCTCGATCATGCCCACATTGGAGATCAACACATCCCTTCCTTCATCGATTCAATTCTCATACTACTAGATGATTATGAGCATGTTGCATATTGCTCAATCATGCCCACATTGGAGATCAACACATCCCTTCCTTCCTCGATTCGATTACCATACTACATGATTCTGAGCACATTGCATACTGCTCGATCATGCCAATATTGGAGATCAACACATCCCTTCCTTCCTCGATTCGATTAGCATACTACAAGATCATGAGCATGTTGCATACTACTCGATCATGCAAACATTGGAGATCAACACATCCCTTCCTTCCTCGATTCGATTACCATACTACAAGATCATGAGCATGTTGCGTACTGCTCGATCATGCCAACATTGAAGATCAACACATCCCTTCCTTCTTGATTCGATTAGCATACTACAAGATCATGAGCATAGTGCATACTACTCCATCATGCCCACGTTCGAGAGGATAAGAAGTGGATTTGTCCATACGCTCCCCAGTGGCAGCCTTAATCCGTAATCATGCATACTTGTGATTATATGGATATTATCTAATCTACCATTCACGTAGCCCATAATTAGAGGAGCCTTGCTAGCCTTTTCTGGCTTCTCCCCTTCATACACGACGTTCCATTGTTATATAATACAACGTACCGGATAAACCGGATAGTAGCCACCGATGGTAGGTTTAATATTCAGGAAAGTGCGACTTTAGCTACATATATAAAAATCATAAGGTCCACATGATTTCTGATTGGATCGACTTAAACATTAACTGATTTCACATCCTAGTCCTCATCACTTTCATCGGCAGCATTTTCATCTTCATCGACATATTGTCATAGAGTGTCGTCATCCTCATTTTCATAATTGACTTCATCCACATCAGACAGCTCCTGCTGGCGAATTGCGTCAACTTCAACGGCTGCAACCATAGTCTCCTCTTCCATTGCCGAAAAAAGTTTCCTAATTCCGCAATAGCTGTGTATATCTCTTTATCCACTAAACTGCGAAGACAAGACGGCAAAACCCTTTGGAGTACGATATGACAATCATGAGTTTTCAGTCTTTGTAGTTTGCATCCATCAGCAGCAATACACCTTGATCAACACATCCCTTCCTTCCTTGATTCGATTCGCTTATTACTACTAAAAGATTATGAGCACGTTGCATACTCCTCGTTCATGCCCACATTAGAGATCAACACATCCCTTCCTTCCTCGATTCGATTCGCATACTACTACATGATCATGAGCACGTTGCATACTACTCGATCATGACCACATTCGAGAGGATAAGAAGTGGATTTTTCCAAACGCTCCCCAGTGGCAGCCTTAATCCATAATCATGCATTGTTGTGATTGTATGGATATTATCTAATCTACCATTCACGTAGCCCACAATCGGAGCCTTGTTAGCTTTTTCTAGCTTCTCCCCTTCATACACGACGTTTGACATTCCTCTCATCAAACATCGGTACGGTGGCATGACTCAAGGATTACATCGCAAATTACAAAAAGAAGCATGCGTAGGGAGTGTTGGGTTTGTTTTATGCATAGGACAGACTCATGCATTGTTTGATGTCAAGGCCGTAGAACTCTCCGTTTTGGGTGTAGGAATCCCACATTAATCCAATCGGAGGATTCAATCGTATGGAAGTTGGAGTCATCAACGCCATGAGACAACTACATTGCTCTATTCTGAAAATGAAGTGATGATACCTCTATCTCATTCTGCAACCCGGTACAAGAGTATTGGGAGTCTTCCGACTCTGGTACAATTTCATCTTGGTTAGCAATTGTGAAGACCTAAGCACAAAGGCCAGGCAAAACGATTATTTATGGTTGGTTCGCACACGTGAAGAAAAATGTATTGTTCAACTCGAATACAATAACCAAATGGAATCAATGGCAATAAAAGGAATGTTTAACATTCTACCTCTTTTTCATCGGTGTTGCAAGGAGCCGATATAACAGGATTGTGAAGAGGGTCATGAGGAGCTGGAGCAGCAGCAGGAGTGCCTTCTGAGGTAGCAGGAGCAGGAACATGAGAGCTTTCTGAGGTAGTAGCAGTAGGAGCTGGAGAGCCTTCTGAGGTAGCAGGAGCAGGAGCAGGAGGAGGATCAGCTGCATGAGAGCATTCTGAGGTAGCTGTCGTAGGAGCAGGATCAGGTGCGGGAGGGCCTTCCGATGTAGCTGCAGCAGGATCAGCTGCAGGAGAGCCTTCTGAGGTAGCTGCAGTAGGATGTTCCAGAACTTGCAAAGTGGAGTGACCAGGATGTTCTGCACTACCACCGGCAGAGATAGCACGACCATCTGGATCATTTTTTGTTGCCGCCAAAGGATCTTCCTTGTTCTGGTCCCCTGCTGCAATATCAGATAGAATCTTGACTATTGATGCATTTGCTTCCTTTTCTTCTTTGAAATCCTTTTCTGTCATCCATTGTGAACCAATTGTTGAATTGTGAGGCAGCTCAGAGACTTCAGATGATTTACCCAAGTTACCAGGAGGCATGAGTTGCAAGGGGGTCTGACCAATAGGTGCGAGTAGAGCGGGCGGTGGTGGTAAGCCGTTAACTTGGTGAAGGTGACTGAGTGAAGCATTCGGAAAATTCTCCATAGTGTGCTGCTGCTGTGTTACCATTTGTACTATCTGCTCCGAGTACGTGCGATTTAACTCCTCCTACTGTGCCAGCCTCTTCTCCATCATTGACTGGAACTTGGTCTGCTTGCGCTGATTTTCAAGGATCAGTTTCAGAAGGAAGGAAGAGTCCATTGGCTCACTGGTTGTTGCTGGAGTGACTAGAACTGTTTCTGTTTTTGTAGTGGGTAGCGATGCAGCATCATGTACTCGGAGATATCTCACTAGAGATGCCTCATTGCTTTGCTGTCTGAGGAACAAATTTCATCAGGAGATGGCTCAATTGTAGCCCTTAGGCCACGACGTTTGTCTCCTGGTCTCGTAGGCCTGTATTCCTTGAAATGTGTCTTGGACTTCATGTACTCGGGACGCCAATCTTTGGGTCCAGTTCGCACCACTTCCCCATCTTCATCTACTCTGGTAACACGACTCAGGATGAAGGAGATCCAGTGAGCATACGGTATATGTTGGGCCACGGTCAACCCATCCAGGATAACTCTTCAATCTCACATAAAAAGAAGTCCACGATGTTGAAGGGCTGGCCAATCATGACGTGAAGGAGAAGCCACTGCTGAAGAATAGTGATGGACTCTGCATTGCCAATCTGTGGTAACATTATCTTCCGTAGTACCCAGTGAACCACATTTGCCTCAGGGGTAAGCATGTCAGGCGTGCGATATCCTCGCCTACCTGTGAATGAGTCAACAAAAAGTCCGACCATCTCCTCGTCGGACGGGAACAACCCACCAAGCAAACTACGCCGAGGTGGTTCACGATCCCCGTAGACAATACTATGTAGGGATGGCTTATCCTTGTACTTTTCTGGTTCACAAGCCATCAGTCCAAGAGTGGCAGCAATATGGTGTCAGAAAAGAGTATACTAGCGTCCCTGAAACATGAACATGATGTACTCCCTAGTCTCAGCAATGTACACAGTAGCATAAAAAACTCTCACCCAATCCTCAACATACTGATGATGCAATGAGACCAAATCAGCCAATCCAGGATGATCATTGAAGTATACCTTAATATCCACTCCTGCGGCCAAGTTCATATGATCCCAATTTATAACTTGTGCTAATACAGTTTCATAGGCAGGTATTTGTAGTTGTAATAGAAAGTTTGTTGAACGACATTCATAAATCTTAGTTCGACCCGTTTGTCCTTCGTTTTGTCCCACCATTGATTCTCAGGCACCCATCTAAGACCTTTAATCATTTGGTATGTGTGGTTGCGCAGGTCAATTATCCTAAGCGGCTTTTCTGGTGGAGGGTAAAGTTGTACCTTTTTCTGCTTCCTGGGATCTGGCGCAAGAAACTCCAAAGGGCGGGGCGAGCGACGGCCCGCGGTTGACCCACCTTATGTGCGGCGGGAAGGCACCAAGCTTGACCTAGCTCGTGTGTGGCAGGAAGGCGCCGAGGTTGACCCACCCCGTGTGCGGTGGGAAGGGGCAAAGGAAGAATCCCGTGCCGCAGGCCTACCCCTTTGCCTCGTCTGAGGACCAAACATGCCTGCAGAAGTCATCTACGACTTTCGTTGTCGCTTCGCCGGAGGAGGATCAAGCGCCTTTCCATCTCTTTTGCCACCATCTCAGCCCATCTGCAATATATTTCTCGAATTAGTTCCATTCCAAGAATTCGGCGGCGGATTGAGGTATCCCCTCGAGTCTGGAAGCGGATGCATACCTCTAATTTCGGAGACGGATTGCGGTATCTGGTGGAGGCTGCTGCAGGCGGCGGTGGCAGCGGAACCCTACCAAGGGGGTGCGTGGCAAGTGAGGAGGCAGTAAATGGGGGAATGGCGGGTCAGCACGAGTGACACGCCGTTGGATAAAGCCATAAAGGTGTGTGTAGTGCGTTGTGCGCACCCTGTGGCCAGGAAATGGGAAGCATCTTTCCTACCCGTAGATTACTAGGAAGTTCATCTGTTCCGAAGTATACCACACCAGATCATCATCCGGACGTATGTTGATAAGTTTGAAAGTCATCACAGGATAGTCATGTGTTGTATAATACAAAGAACCGGACATTACATTCGCATACTTAGTCGATCATGCCCACATTGGAGATCAACACATCCCTTCCTTCGTCAATTCGACTCACATACTACTAAAAGATTATGAGCCTGTTGCATACTCCTCGATCATGCCCACATTGGAGATCAACACATCCCTTCCTTCATCGATTCGACTCGCATACTACTAGAAGATTATGAGAATGTTGCATACTTCTCGATCATGCCCACATTAGAGATCAACACATCCCTTCCTTCCTCGATTTGATTTGCATACTACTACAAGATCATGAGCACATTCCATACTACTCGATCATGCCCACATTGGAGAGGATAAGAAGTGAATTTGTCCATACGCTCCCTAGCGGCAGCCTTAATCCATAATCTTGCATCTATAACAACTATATAGGTGAGACCCACTACAAGTCATGGATTATTTGGATATTATATAATCTACCATTCACGTAGCCCATAATCAGAGGAGCCTTGTTTCTTTGTACACTGGCTATTTTCTACGTTCTTCTTAGGCTTTCCTAGCTTCATCCCTTCATACAGGATGTTCCATTGTTATATAATACAATGTACTGGATAATCTGCCAGCCCCACGCACGATCGTATATTTTTTATAAGTTGCTACAGGAAGTTATGATGCTACATAATACAGCGAACCGGAGATAGTAGGCACCGATGGAAGGTTTAATATTCAGGAAAGTGCGACTTCAACTACATATAAATCATAAGGTCCGCATGATTTCAGATCAGATCAACTTAAACATTAACTGATTTCACAGCCTAGTCCTCGTCACCTTCATCGACAGCATTTTCATCTTCATCGACGTACTGCTATAGAGTGCCGTCGTCCTCATCTTCAGAATTGAATCCATCCACATCAGTCAGCTCCTGCTGATTGCGTCAACTTCAGCAGCTGCAACCAAAGTCTCCTCCTCGCCAGTAATAGGCACCGGAACCTCCGAACCATCACCGACACCATCATCACGTATAACATCATGCAAGGTTTGGTCAATTTCATCATCTTGATATGCAAGTACCATGCCAGTGGGAGTTATGTCCTCATCATTTTCATTCTAGCTCCACAAATGCCTGTGCTCAAATTTTTGCACCACTCTACATCAGTGTTGTAGCAGGGTGTTTGGCAAGTAAAAGACCTTCGTTGCTTGTTCAGCAAGAATGTAGGGATCATCTTTGTACCAGTAATCTCCAGTATTGACGCTTGTGAAGTACACTTCATTTTTAATCTTTGGTTCCTTCTTGGTCCCTTCCAGATCATACCAGTCAACATGGAATAAAACAACAGTCCAATCTCTAAGCCCCGTTGAGTTGTACCGCAGCTCAATAATGTCTCTTAGTGAACCATAAAACTCAATTTCTTCAATGTCTTTATGTGACCCTGTAGTCATAATTCCACTATTTTGTGTTTTCCTATTTGCTTCTCGGGCCTTTGTGTGGTACCGGACACCGCCCACAATACATGCTATATATGTTTTTGCTCGCAAGTCCGGTTCAGCTGATAATGCATATAGATTCTCGTTGCCCGTTGGATTGTTTGAAATCTGTACATAAGAGCCATAGTTTTTTAATATAGTCTTGTGTAAAGGTCCTCACCAGGTAATATAAACTAGTTACCAAACAAAAACAAAGAAAACTAACATGCGATTTAAACCACTTGTGAAATTCTGTAACAATTCGACGATCAATAGCCTCATCCGACACACCTTCCGCTTTTAATTCATTCTTGAACAATCTGCAAAGTAGTACCATCTCAAAGTTAGCATGAAATAATTGTAGTTCTATCATTGCAGTGGTGATTTACTTACTCGATATATGGCTTCACCTCTTCGCAATTGTTTAGCACATACCAAACCACCTTGTCGTACTTTGAACGAAGCCAATAAGTGGTCCCTGCTCAAAGTACTTGAACATTGTGATCGAAACAAGATGTTCCATCAAATGACAAATCAGCATTCTCTCTGTTCCTTCCAACCTGATTGAATCGTGTGGCCACATCATCATCCGCGAAGTACCTCGAGCAAAATGTCAAGGCCTCATTAGCAACATATGCTTCTGCAATGGATCCTTCAGGCCTAGCTTGGTTTCACACTGAATGCTTCAATGTGCATAGCCTTATTTCGATGGGATACATCCATCCATATTCTACTGGACCTCTCAGGATTGCTTCCTTAGGCAAATGGACACCAAGTGGACCATAACGTCAAAGAAGGCAAGAGGGAAAATTTTCTCAAGCTTGCACAGAATAATTGGGATATCTGTTTTCAGTTTTTGCAACACATCCAAGTTTACAGTTTTGCAACATAGTTGCTGAAAGAAGTTCCTAATTCCACAATAGCTGTGTATATCTCTTTATCTACTAAACCGCGAAGACAAGCCGACAAAACCCTTTGGAGTAGGATATGACAATCATGAGTTTTCAGTCTTTGTACTTTGCATCATCTACAGCAATACACCTTGATAAGCTTGAAGCATATCCATCTAGGAACTTCACTGAAGTTATAAAATCACAAAATAGCTTCTATTTCTTTTTGTTCAGTACATACGAAGCTTCTGGCATTTTACATGACTTACCATCCTCAGTTGCCACCATGTGTAGATATGATCTAACGCCCATCTCTTCCGAATCAACCCTAGCATTGATGGTGTCCTTTGTCTTCCCAGCAATTTTACGCAATGTTCCAATAAGGTTTTCGCATATGTTTTTCTCAATGTGCATCACATCAAGGTTATGTGGCAGCTTCAGAGATGACCAATATGGCAAGTCTCACAAACCAACCCTTCGGCTCCAGCACTGTCTGGATTCCCGCTTCCTTTTCTTACCTTGAGGTAGAGGGTGCTTTCCTGGTCTAACGTCTTTAACATTGTCTAGTTGCTGCATTAGCACCTCATGGGTAAACTGCCCTAGCTTTTCTCAGTTTTCAGCAGTACCACCAAAATCTGCTCTCTTTCTTCTGCATGGATGATCAGTTGGAAGGAAACGACGATGCCAAGTGTAACATATCTTGTTCTTCAATCTCCTTGAGCAAGGATCCTTGTCACAATGCACAGAAGCAAAATAGCCTCTCGTGACTCTCCCACACAACGTGCTCAATGCTGGATAATCATGTATGCACCAAAGAACCGCAGCACGCAATTTAAATTATTTACCACTAACAGCATCGATTGCATTGACACCAATCCAAAGTTCCTGCAGCTCTTCGACGAGAGATTCCATGAAGATATCAAAATCCTTTGATGGAGAACTCGGTCCAGGGATCAATAAGGCCATCATGAAGTTTGATTCTTCCATGCATACCCATGGTGGCATGTTATATGGCACAACAAATACTGGCCACATACTATATGAGTTGGTCATGTTGCCAAATGGATTGAAACCATTGGTTGCAAGACCAAGTCTAAGGTTCCTAGCACCTTTTACAAATTTTGGCCAAGTTTCATCGAAGTGTGTCCATGCCTCACCATCAGCTGGATGGCTAAGCTCATTCTTCACTGGTTTTCGCTTCGACTTGTGCCATCGTTCATCCTTTGCAGTTTTTGATGAAAGAAACATCCTTTATAGCCTTGAAATTAGTGGAAAATGCCTCAATACCTTTTGAGGAATGCGCTTGTTTGTGTCTGCATCCTTCCATCTTGAATCCGCTTCACAACATACTGGGCACGCATCAAGTTTGATAGACTTCTTCTTGTGAAACAATACACAATTATTTTTGCAAACATGGATTTTTTTCATAGTCGAGTCCCATGGAACGTATGTACTTCATTGCCTCATCGAAAGATTTTGGAAGACACGCTTCTGGGAATCCTTTTTGTAACAACTTCATCGTCACATTGAATGTGACGTTGCTCATCCGACTGTAAGACTTTATATGAAGTAACTTCACAACAAATGTAAATTGTGCATATGTAGATGTCGGTGACACCTTACAGTTTAGATGTTCCTTTACAAGTTCATACATTTTCTCACCGAGCACCTCACCCTTGCCCAAGTAAGCAATCAATTCAGAAATTCCATCATCTCCAGGGCCTTCATCCTCCTCCATACTCGATACGTATTCGTTTTCCCGCACTGTTTCCTGATCACCACCATCCCGTGGAGCTACATTATCCACATCCCCCTATGCATCCAGTAGAATTGCAATTTCCTCAACCCCATCATCTTGCAGAATTGCATTATCCTGAACATTTGCATCTTCGTCAACCATATCCTCCAAAGCTTCTCCATGATGGATCCACCTAGTGTACGTGGTTGCCATCCCACTCACAAGTAAGTGAACTCCAATTCGCTCTATAGTCCCTGTAGAGTTATTGAGGCATCGATGACACGGGCATAGTATTTCTTCATCATCCTCAGCGTATCTTGTCCGAAGAAATACAAAGAAATCCTAGACCCCTTTCTCATGATCAGTGGTAAAACAAGTACAACCGGTTATCCAGCGTCTATCCATCTAGAAAGTTTTTGGCGAATCCAACTCAAAATTACTGACCACAGAACGAATCAAAAAGAGAACATTCTGCAAAATGAAATTTTCCGGATTTAACACAAAATTACTTACCAGATTGACATGTCGCTGCAGCAAGTATCAAGAAGGTTGCACCCGTAGGAGTGAGCAGCCGTTGGAAGGCGCAAATCACTGTCGGAACGATCCGTTTTGATAGCCTACTCGCCTCTCTATTCTCCTTTTCCCCTTTCGGGGCACTGGGCTGCGAGAAAACTATTTTTGCCAACAGCGCGGGCTTTGCTCTCGCCAACTTACCAGCATCGCTCCGTGCTGTGGTTGGGGCTGACGTGTTCGGTGACCTGGCGCGGGCGGCTGACCATGTGGCATAGGCCGCAGCTGGTGTGGTGGTAGCAGCCGGCCACGTGGTGGTCGCGGCAAGGTGACTTGGCGCAGGCGGCTCGGTGAGCTAGCACGAGACCGCGGGAAAATATCTGATATATGAATAAAGTTTCCCAAAAAAGTCACAGAACTATGAGGTGGTGTACTGGAAAACAATGTTGTGTTGTTCCGGCAGATCTTCAGTTCGATCCCTCGGGATGGCGAATTATTTTTGCAACATTTCGATGGGGCGCTAGCGGTTGGGCTCCAGCTGTTTGAACTTACATGTGGGACCAAGGTTGGTTTATACTGCTGCTTCAACTTACATGTGGGACCAAAGTTGGTTTATGACGCTGTTGCAGAGCTTATGGCGTCAGAAAACTAGCTTGGAACAGGAAATGATCGGCTACAGTACCAACCGTTATGATGAAAGTTTTTTTGTCACCAAATTTGCTCGGAAGTGAAATTTAATGACGAGATCAGCCAGGAATGTCATAAATCAATGACGCTAAAATGTGGTTGCATCACTAGTCAACGATTTTCTTGTAGTGGTAGCTCTGGACTGGTCTGACCGGTGGCTGTAGTTGCTGCTCGAGTTTGTTTTTCCGCTACGTGTTCGAGTAGCTTGGGTGTGTGGCTAGTTCCTAGGTCCAGTAGTACTCCAGTGGCTACGTGGATTTGTCTAGCTAGCGAGGTGTCGAGGACTTCAGAATTGCAATTGGGATCATAGGCTGAGTTTGAATCTTCAGAGAACAATTTTTATCGGCTCCCATTCACTCCCCCCCCTCTCTGGTCACCATTCTGGTCCTTCACATGACCACTATCATCATTATCATCATCCTCATCCTCATCAATAGGATTATCATCCTCATCTTGCTCTCGGCCCCATGTGTCATCATCCTCACCTTCACTAATATATTCATCCTCAGCATTGACATCCATAGTAGTCGGCCCCTTGCCATGACGGCGACTCACCTCAAAGGCATCAGTATAGGTATGATCCTCGACATCATCATCATCACTGCTAGCCTCTGTGTCACCACCACCAATATCCTCATCTCTCCCTTGTGTTACACGTGGTCTCCAAATCCTGCCACTACCACTGCCACTGCCACTTTCCATAGTGCCACTGTGAGAACCAGGCAAACGGGAAAGTTGGTCCTCTTTTCCCTTTTTAGCACCTTCCTTGGCCCGTGGCATAGCTGCTGTCCTGGGTCACAAAAAATATGACAAGAGTGTGTAAGACACCAGGATATAGATTGAAGAGGATATGAAATCGAAATTTACAATTTGGATCAATTGGGTCTATTCTGGGCGCCACCAGTTAGACCGGTGCCAACCAGAACAGAGCCAATGGCACCAAATGCCAACCTCAACAGCTAGAAGGATATGATCTAACCAAAGATGTACAAGAGACATGCCTACACAGATACGAGTCGAATACATGAAGAAAATAAGTTTTAGGGTTGGACGAGCCACACCGGTCAGACCGGTGCGCCTCACCGGTCAGACCGGTGAAGGCCGTCCACCCCCAAATTTTGAATCCTCACAATGCGTCCACCAAAAGGTTATGGATCTATAGGTATGCCTTCTAGATGTTGCCAGGAGATGTTCTACCAAAGGAATACTTAAACTTTCAAAGGAGTAGAGAGATCGGGCAAAAGAAAGTTTTGGATACCTTTATAGAGAAGAACTCTATTTGAAACCAAAGAGCTGGCTTGTAGCCTTCCTCAGCAGCCCTAGGGGAGTCTTTTCCATGGAGGAGAAGTGGCTTTCCTTGGTTGAAACCCTAGGTCTCCATGGGAGCTATTGGGAGGTGGAAGAAGAGAGGAGAGAGGGAACCGCGGGGTGAAAGAGGAAGAGGGTAGGTGAAATGATAGAGGAGAAAGAAGATTGAGGGTAAAAGTAGATATTCTTTTACTATGGACTGACGGGTAGCTCTCGGGCACCACCGGTAAGACCGGTGGGGTGCACCGGTCAGACCGGTGCACCCTGGGGTAAAGGATTTGACCTGATTTTGCAAGATTTTGGTCCATAAATTTGCACAGAGATTGGATGTAAGATATTGACTTGATTTTGATCCAAAATTTCACAGATCTTAGAAGAATATAGGATTGTCCAAATTATTCAATAAATCTTGAATCTTCCAAGAGAGAGAGAGATAAAGAAAGATTTGTATGGACTTGAGAGAATCTGCTCATTTGTGACTAGCCATCAAGCAATCATGGAGAACCATAGTCACAAATAAGTCGATCGGGTTACAAAGACCAAGAACCAAATATTTTTCAAACTTTCACACTTTCTACACATGCTAGTTGATTTTTTTGAAAGTCTATCCTATGTCACAAAGTGCATGCATCCACTTCAAGTAAACAACAAAATTCACTTGAGGCAATTACATGCTAAGAGAGACACACTAGCATGGTATAATGGCCTAGATGCATTACAATGAATAAAAGAGTTTAAGAAAACATACATTTGCCTTAGGCCATTTCATTCGTGCATATTTTCTATTTTATAGAGGGTGCTAGCTCTTACTTGTTCTTTTGAGAAAAGTAATTATTAAGAGCTTGCATAAGGTGCACAAATACACGAGACTACAAGATCACTAGAAGAAATTGTTAGTCCCACAAATGAAACAAGTAATGAGATGAGCTCCCCCTTAATTAGTGCATAGAGATATTTGAATTTCTTGTTCGTGGCACATTATTCAATTAAGAATATGGAGTGGCTCATTAACATACTTGGTCATGACACATAAATGATAAAACTATTGAAATGTGTCAAGTTACTCATTGCCATTTACTAATGATCATCAAGAGGATGTCCTCCAACAATTTTCAAGGCATATTGTGCACACCGGTTAGACCGGTGCAAGCCACCGATCAGACCGGTGGATGCTGGTCCAACCTCGGTCGTGGGCTGGGTCATACAGACCTAGGGTCCGGGTCACCCGGTCCAAGACAGAGACGAAACGGGTCACCCAGGCCTTTGGGTCGGATCACCCGACTCCAGCTGGAACATGCCTGCACCGGTCAGACCGGTGATAGCTGTCCCAATTTCCCTTGATGATATTATTTGTCTTGCTTCGTAATTTTGTGAACATATCACATTTTTGGTACTTGTATATAAGGCAAGACATTGCTCTACTAGAGAGCCATTAAAAGCATCGAATGGAATGAGAGGGTAATTTTCATAAAATTGTCAAAGTCACTTCCTCATGCTTCACTAATCCAAGGCTTGTGACACATGAGTGTTCACAAAGAACTAAGAGTGACTTAGACATACAATTAAGCACAAGTTACTGAGATGCCATTGAATTTAGGAATTTAACTCTAAAGCTCTCCACATGGCCATATCATCAACTTATGATTTCTTTTCACCTAGCCAAGTGTTTAATGCATCTCTAAGTTCCTGCAGGCTCAACAAGCATTCTTTGGTACCCAAAACTTGTTGGGTCCTATAGGGTTGTTCTTGCTTACTTCTGAGCCTTGTTCTTGGAGAATGGGTGTAATTTGCCTTGTTGTACTGAGGTGGGGCTGACCTGGTCGCCACCGGTCTGACCGGTACTGCACACCGATCTGACCGGTCACAGCCAGATCCACTGCTAGTTGAAGCACTTGTGCAAGCTTCGGCCATATGTCCCTTCTCTCTGCATTTGTAGCACACTCTCCACTTGTTGGAGCTTCCTTGCTTCTTGGAGAGCGTATTTTGTGTCTTGTGCTTGGTTGGGCAATAGGAAGCAAAGTGTCCCGTCTTTGAGCTCTCAAGGCACTTGTTATGCCCAACCTTGCTCTTTTCTTTAATCTTGTTCTTGCTAGTCTTGATGTGTTGTTGAGGAGTTGAGCGAGTGACAGTTGATCTCTTCTCAAGCTTCTTCACCATGTTTTCACGGTTATCTTGAGAAGGTTACACTTGACTCTTCTCTTTCAACAAATACAAGTTTCTTTTAAGCTTTTCAACCTCTTGCTTGAGTTCATCATTTTCTTTGGCAATGAGGTCATCACAAGATTCTACAAGTACATGCTCAATACTAGATTGGCTTGCTTGAGAAATACAATCATTAGTGCAAGACAAATCAATTTTAACTTGTGAGCATGTGCATGTTTGTGAGAGAGGTTGCAATAATTTTACCGAAGTTACAACCTCATGAGCTATTTCTAGTGAAGCATAAAAGTCTACAAGCTTCTCATGAGAACACTCAAGTTCATAATGTTTTGCTTGTAGAGCCATATGCTCACCAGTTAGCTTTTCAATTTTAGTTTCAAGAATGTCATTGGCATTATCTATTTTCTTTACAAGAGAAATGGATTTGATAGCATAATCATGTAGTCCGGCCAATGACTCATACTTCCAAACCAAGGAGGCATGCTCAGATTTGAGCATTTGAAGTTCTTGAGCAAAAGTGGTAGAGTCTTCAATCTTTTGGCTCTTTGCTTCCTTGACCTTGTTCTTGTTCTTATTTTTCTTCTTTTCTTTCTTGGCCATCAAACATATCCTGCTCCACTACCGGCACTAGTCTGACCGGTCAAGGCCATCGGTCTGACCGGTCCCTGCAGGGCAGCAGGGCCTTCACTCTTTTGGCCTTTTCCTTGCTTGAGATGTGACACTTGAGGCTCAGTGATTGTTGTTGAAGACTTTGGACAATCCTCAAGTGTTCTCTTCTTCATTTGTTCTTGATCAATGCATTTGGGCTTTTCATACAAGTCTTGTAGCAATTTCCAAATGAGATGTGCCTCATACATGCATTTCTTGATAATCATTGCCTGCACACCATCACTCAAGATACTATACAAATAGTTAGTAACTCGAGAGCTGAGTTCCTAATATTCTTCATCCTCTTGTGATAGTGTTGACAAGTCAACATAAACAACTTTTAGATGAGGAGGAAGAATATTAGCAACTACAACTTGCTCAGCTTTTGGACCTAGGGTCCTAATATCATTAAGAGCATGAATTGACCAAGAAGTGTAGTTTGAGCCATCTAGAGCTAGTGGCTCAAACGGTACCTCACAAGTTGTCGACATCGTTAAATTCCAAGCAGTTAAGCTCGAATCGGAGCACTCAGCTCTGATACCAAATGAAAGGACATTGATGTCGCCTAGAGAGGGTGAATAGGCGAGACGACCGAATTAAATTTTTCTTCCCCGAAAACTTGAACTGCCAGGCGCCACTGGTCAGACCGGTGAGGCTGACCGGTCCTGGCTCTGCTTCACAGAAGAGCACCGGTCAGAACATTGCCCTGCACCGCTCAGACTGGTATAGCACAGAGCACCTACAAAAACAGCTTCAAGCTCCTCTTGACTTCTAGCACGAACCAAACTTGGTGAGTGGCCTTGGTAGATGATCACAAGCAGGGTAATGACCCCTGCACACACAAATAGCACACCCAACTAGATCAAAGAGGAAGCAAATCAAATATGCTAGAAAACAACTTACAGAGGCAAACCACAATGAGACGTAAGGATTTGTTTCCCGAAGTTCACCTCCCACTAAGAAAAGGCTACGCCTCCATTGAGAAACTTGTAAGGGATTCGAGTTCTCAACTAACTCTTCCAACCACAAGCCGGGTCTCTTTCAACCACTTTCCTCGATTCCACTAAGGCGATCTTTTTCATGAAGAGAAGATCACAGCCCTCACAAACTTGCCGTTGCTCACCACAACTTGGGAGCTAGCCGGCGACGCCTAGCCATCTAGGAGGCAAACTTCCAAGAGTAACAAATGCTTCAATGCTTGTAGACGTGGAACCAAAGTACTCAAGCTATGGGAATGCTCTTGTTAGCTCACAAAGGCTCTCCTGAGCTCACTCTCTCAACCCAACTCAAAGATATGGTTTGAATCCACAAATCTCAGAAAGAGAGGTTGGGGAGAGCCACTTAGGCTTTAGGCTTGCAATGAATGGCTTTGAAGCTCAGCAAGTTCACTAAGAACAACCCTCCTCCAAAGAAGAGGGCATGGGGTATTTATACCCCTCAAAGGAGAAAACTAGCTGTTAGCTGTCTGGTGGCACTGGTCAGACCGGTGTTTGAAAAACTAGTTGTTGGGCTGGCAACATCGGTCAGACCGGTCAGGCCCGAGACACCCCCAAAACCCTTTCTTTCACTCCAACACTTCACCAAAGAGGTGAAATGGCTCAGGTTAGGTTAGGAGGGGTTGTTAGCATATTCTAAGGCTTTCAAGTCTATTTCTCACAAGGGTTTTCTAAGAGCACTTGACTTGGTCATAAAGCAAAAGTTGCATCCCTCTTGATAGTACGGCATACCTATACTCAAGAATAAATAAAACACCATGTCAACCTATTGAGCTTGAATGTCTTCAGTCTTGCCATACTTGATCAATTTCCACTTGAGGGCTTTCAACTTAGCCAATGTCTTGAGCACATCCATACTGGAGCTAGTGTCTTAAGATCTTTCCATATAGCATAGGAATACACGCTTAGATCCTTAAGTCACTTCATATTGACAAACAAAACATATAGATGAGTTGCATCGCTTCCCTCGGTTAAGGCTTGGATATGATAATTCGAGACTCCACGGATACTAGTTACTTCACCCTAGCAAAACACTAATGGTAGCCACGCTAGACCATAAGATCGCTTAGTACCTCGCTCTGGTCATCTTGGTTGATCTCTTCATCACTTACCCAATCCACGTTGAGTTCGGCTTTGCTTCATCCATAATTAATCTTCATTTGAAATACCACTTCAAATGTTTGTTCTTCACTGAGAACGAATATGTAAGCTTCCAATTGAGGATCATCAAATATATATTCATCCTTGTATCCTTTTGCAATCTCCATATGAAGCCTTGCATTACTTATTTTGAAATACCATTTCTCATAAGATAATCCCTTTCATTTGTGTCCAAGTTGCACAAGGGATCAACACTTGCTTGCTTTCATTCATGTGAGCCATACAATACTCATCAAATATGGTGAACAACACTTACATCATGAATGATTTATTTAAAACATGCTCACATTCTTAAACAAACAAGTTAGTCATTTTGTCATTTTGTCATTCAATTCACCAAAATCCACTTAGGGGCCTAGATGCATTTTCAGATGGAAAGCCTCCTTCAAAGTTGAAGTTGCAGAACACCTCTTCAGAATCAAGAAAGAATTTCACCAATCGATACTATTGTGGCTAGAGTCCTTGTAGCTTCTATTCTTGTTTTTCATTTCTGTTCATAGCCGTTTCCTGTTGCTAGTTCTTGCTCATTCTTGCTTGCTTATTTTTTCTTATTCTGCCCAATCCCTGGCTGGGTGTTTCTAAGTTCCCTAAAACTGTTTTATTAATTTAAGTTCTCTGTTGCCGGGGGGCTCTGCCCCACGGTGTTTCGCTCAAAAAATAAGGCATAGAATTTAAACAATCATTCATACTATTGGTTGAACATGAGTATTTCAAAAGATTATCATTACTACCAAAAGCATCTTGAGATTTTAGTGTATACCTTAGCCTCAGAGCTTTCCCAACAAGAGCGATTTTTGGTTCATATTGTAGCAAGTCAATCTCATCAACAAGTGGAGATGTCTCTTTGTTGCCTTCTTACATCTCCTCCATCTCATCATGTGGAACATCTAATCCATTAGCAATTTTTGTGTTCATATCTTCTTTGAAGTCTTCATTATCATCCAAATCTTCATCTTCAAAATATTGTATGTTGCTTTCTTTATATTTCGTGTACCACATGTTGTCAAGATCGCTTATTGTTGAGTCGTCTTTTCTTCATCTTTGAGCACCTCCATATCTTGATTTGCTAGCATGTAGTCTTCAATAGCACAGAAGCTAAAATTTGTGGAGAGGAACCTTCTAAGTGTGTTTCCCTTGTGCCATCTTCCTCCCACTTATCTTCTAGCTTGAATCTTATTTTCTCCCATTTATTCTTCGAGTCACGAGCTCTTCTATTTATTTTTCTCATCTCCTTAGCAATAATCTTTTGCCCGTGATTGTATGGCAGTGACCAATCAATTTCAAAATCTTCTTCTTTTATGGGTGCGCATAATATTGTGGAGAGATAACTTTTAGACTCATCATGGTTGCACTCTTTTCTTCCTTCATCATCAATCTTTGAGATGTCAAATTGATCGACCCATCCTTCATCATCATCTTCTTCTTCTCTTTCTTCTCCAAATACTTTTGGATCGATTCTCCACTTATATCTTGATAAAAATGCCATCAACTCTTTTAGCGATGCGTCGGTGTTCTTCCTTCCTTTGGTAGTCGATTAGGGGGCCAAAATAAATTTCAACCAATTGAGTTGATCGAATTCCACCAATGGTTTAGCATTCCCCATACTCGGCCTACATTCATGTCAGTTTCAACATTTTTAACATGCGAAACGAATTCTATTACCTGGGGAAGTGGTTCTTCAATTTCTTGTATGGTCGTTTCATCTTCCTTGACCGTTCATCTTTTTTCTAAAATTTCAGCAAGCATCTCGAACTTGTTTTTGTCATTTTGTTCCTCCGACAACATCTTTTCCAATCTCGTTGCACTCTTTGTAAGATTTGTGCAACTTCACTAATTGTTTTATCCATTATATCACCACCTGCACACATAATTACAAAACGAGTTGAGTTAGGGGTTAGTAAAAATAAAAAGTATGTAACGTCATGTCACCGGAAAATCCCAAGTTCGGGCCTTTGCTCGAGTAGTTCATTAAATCAGTCCCATGCTTCATCAATTCCTTTATCCTCTCCTTACTTGAAATTGAACACTTTCCTCCTTAAATATCGGACCTTGCTTATGAGAATGAACTTTGAGCAAAATTTCTTCGATAACTCATCCCAATTTCCCTTCGGTTCAATGGATTATCTTTGAGAGAGAACGAAAAAAGATTCCACATGAACCAAGTGGCCGGAACTCCTTGTTGCACTGTGTTGCATGTCATCGTGAATCGCTCAATGTGTCTATACGGGTTGTCATCCTCCAATCCTCTAAAAGGGTTTGTCGCCACTAACTTGATGACTCTAGAATTCAATTAAGAGTGGGTTGTAGTGAGCATCAAATCTTACTTTTGCATCTCAAGATCCTCCAATGACAGCATTGTTAATTCCCTTAACGACACCTCTTCGTTTTTCCAATGGTGTGATGACCAAATCCATCTAGGCACTGAAAATAAAAAAAGAAAACAAAAAATTCTACACAAAAGTTAAGTGTTAGCAGATTAGCAAAACTAAAACAAAGTTCAAGACAATAAACTGACTTATTCGATTTCTAGCAATGACGCCAGAAAAGCTTGTTGACGGCTCAATAGCGTGTCAATTTTGATCCGCAAGCACACATGTCGGTTGTAGCTTTTCCATTAGAGTACTCCACCAAAGTTTATCAATCCGTGGAGCAAGTGGGATATTGGCCTTTACCGTGTACTAATCTTACTAACTAAGTGAATAGTGTAGAGAGACAAACTAAACTAGTTAATCGAATCTAAGTAACTAAGGTTGATACAAGAGAGAGATTAAGATAGATAAGCATTCCCTTCCTAGGATTTAGGATCTCATGAATATGCATCTACTACATGAAAATGGTGTTGCCTTTACTAGCATCATAGCAGTTATGTGGTCACTCGGTCTTTTCCCTCTTGCATACTATCACTATGCACGGTAATCAAACACCTCGCTAACACATCTACATCTAAGCATCCATAGATCACCATGATTACCACAAACCCTACTAAGACCACATGTTGTACACACATATGTAAATAAAACGTTGCAAAGACATAGACCATGAAGCATGGATAGGCATAAGGTTCATGTAGTGATTAAATATCAAGGATCCATCAAACCCTAGAGACGAACGAAGACATTACCCCATCATTTTACAAAGATCGAAGCACATAGGTGGTGATGGAGACTCTAGAGGACGTAGTCAATGAAGATGGCGGCAATGAAGCTTGGTAACACCCTTAGACCGACGGATTGGTGTCCTCTTGCTTCCTTCCCTCCGCCAACGTTGATCCTTGTGACGAACTCATATAAACTCTATCCCTTATTCTGTGGTGGTGGTTTCTAATGCCTTTGTTGCATTTGAAAGGTGAACCCTCCTAGGGCACCTTGGTGGTTGTATTTATACCCTTGGAGAGCGTTGGGCGTGCTCCATCTTGCTTTGCACGAGATCTTGCTTGGGAGTTAAGCAAACTTGGTTTCCATAATATCAGTCTTACTCAGATTTTCATGTTACGCAACCCTTCCTTGCCGATGTCATATTTACCATGTTCGGACTTCAAATAATACAAATTTCGTGTCTAGATTGTGTGGCACGGAATTATCTCAAACTTTGGTATTCCTTGCATTCTTTGGAAACGATGATAAGATCCCCAAAATAGTCTCAGAAGATAATTTGACTGATTTCGGACTTCTACACAGCAGGTATTTCGGGGGTCGTATCTCCTAGCTCTTTGATCCGAATTGGGCTTTCCATATATTCAAATGGAACCTCTTAACAAGGTCCACAACTTTGCTATTCAATGTGTTTCCATTAGAGGTCATTTAGGTCTCCCTTTTTTGCATCACAGTACAATAGAGACACTCACAACGTACGCACACTCATCCCTATGAACATACGCGTGCAAACACTACCTCTGTGAGCATCTTCGAGAACTGGGTCGACAAATCCTCATCATTGACGAAGTCACCACAGGCGCCTCGCTATCGACGGGAATGTCGCCTATCACTGAAACCATGTGTGAACTCTTGCAATGCATACCCTAGATAGGTTGTGAGCCACTCTGATTGTCTTTGCATCTCATACCTAATCCTTATTTCATTTGGCAAATACATTTTTCTTGCTACATACCAGGGAAGTTTGTTGTCACACCTGATTTTACAAGGAAAACCGAATGCATCTCATATGTGTGCTAGGATCACAATTTCACACATATGATAGACAAAACGAGTGTAATATCAGATACAATGCTCAAAACATACAAAAAGAGGTTTATTAACTTTATTACACTCATGGATAGACACAAAGGTCTTTACACGAACATTGATAACTATGATGACACAACTCCGTCTTTAGTTCCATAGGCATCTGACTGGGGGCAACACATGCCTCAGAACTCATCGTAGTCGCTGAAGTACACCTCCCCAGTGTTCTCCTCTGAACAGCGGGCAAGCAAGGGTGAGCACACTTATGGTTGGAGCTCAGCAAGTGGGGGGGGGAATGCAAGGCTATCAAGGATAGGCTAAGGTTTTGCAGCGATTAGCATTTTCAAGTTGGTCAAATTTATTAGCAAGTGCCTATTTACTAGGTGTATGTTTATTCCAACCCAAAATTAAGCATTTAGAAAAACATTATCTCAAAACCATATAAAACAATGATTTAATTCCATCTTCAAGTTCACTTATCATGTGAGGGTCCAGGCCGCTCTTGACCATGAGCACGGCTGATCGATCAGTTTTCACTCTGCAGAGGTTGTACATTTTACCCACAGCTCATGTTCCCCATGTCGCCCAGGTTGATCAGACCCTTAAACACTTCCAAGGTGAGTGGCTAGGGATCCACTACAAAGCCTTTATAAAGTTATGTAGAAGACCAACAGCCCACATAGTTACAGTAGCAGAGCGGACCATTACCCTCCCTAGTGGACAGCACCTTAGCAAAGGCTGCGGCCAAGAGGACCGGGCTATACCCCTTCAACTCTGACCCCCTTTGCTCCTTTCGGATAAGGCTATCGGATAATTCCACACACCTAATTTATTGGCTAAGCCAGAGCCATATGGACTGTGGTTGCACTATTTTCCCGGGTGGTTCTCCATGTTCTAATTAATTCATATGATCTTGTTATTATCCACATCTTCACCAAGCTTACCATTATCAACATTTTATAAAGATCCATTTCAACCATCCCAAGTTAAGCAACTAAGCATTATCTATCCCAAAACATATATTTAAAACTGGGTTGTTCAAGGTAATAGGGATAAAATTATAGTCATGTCCTTAAAAAGGTAATTTCCCATCAAATTTATGCAATACAATAGTAAGAGTAAACTTTAATTATCATGCAATTATATAGGACAAAAATAGGTTATGCAAGGGGAGAAGACCACTTGCCTTCCTTGCCTAAAAACTAAGATTCTTCTTCTTCAAAAAGTTGTCTTGATCCACGATCGGAAACTCAACACCAACTGGCACGATATCTACGAGCACACCAAAAATCATACAATGAATAAAAACAACACATCAAACATTCTAAAAGACTAAAACAAGCTTCTAAAACTAATAAGCACAAAGAGACGATCGCAAGGACACCAAAAAACCTAAAACGGATAAAAGACGCAAAAGATACACCCTATACAAGGTTCAGGGGCTAAACTACGAGACAACTAGACTTCCAGGGCTAAACCGTAAAAACCAGGGGCTAAAACCTAATTAAGTATATAAATTGGAGGTTTACGGTGCCAAAGAACAGGCCTAGGACGGTAGGCAGAAAAACCTAGAAACTTAGGGGACTAAACAAAAAGAAAAGGACTTGATTGAAAGGGTTTTATATAGGTGGAAGGGTATGGTTGTGAAACTAAGAACTATAGGGTTCTTTTTGCAAAATGGTGATGGCCGTCTGGGTTGACCGTTATGTCGCTGTTTGACCCGGGGAAACGGCGGTTCTGGGTCGCTGATCGTGCAACTGACGGCTGGCATCGGCTGCAGCATGCGGGCGGCGGCAGGACGGCGGCATGCGGCAGCGCTGGGCGGCAGCCTCGCCGGAGATGCTCGATCTCGAGCTCCCGGCCTTGGATTGCAACGCGGAAAAGCTCTACTTGGAGCTGGGGAGGAGGCGAACTCACCTAGGGGTTTGGAGAGACGAGTGAACCGACGGAGAAGGAGATCGACGCTGGCGGCTTGCGACGGCGCTCCGAGCTTCGGTGGGAGGAGGGCGCGCGGCTCTAGAGCGAGGGAGAGAGAGCGGAGAGGAGGTGCGAGGAGAGCAGGGCTCGGATGCCTTTTATAGGGCGGAGGGGGAAGAGGAGGAGCCGGCATGGTGGTGCTCAGTGGCCGGCCATGAATGGCCCGGTGGTGGAAGTGCGCCGGTGCATTTACTGCGGACGGTGGAGGGGAGAGGGAAGGACGGGAGCGCCGGGGTGGACCGTGGGTGCGACGGCCATGGTGGAGGAGCTGGTCGGCGGGAGGTGGGAGACGGAGCTTGCGGGTGGGGCCTGTCCGTCAGCGGGTGAGAGAGGGAGGGAAAGAGAGAGGAGAGGGAAAGCTGGGCCGGCGGATGTACTGGGCGGCGAAGGAAGATCGACTGTGACGAAAAAAGAAAAAGAGAGGAAAAAGAGAGCTGGGCCGGCGGGTGTTTAAACGGGCCGAGTGGGAAACTAGGCTGCGGGGTAAAAGAAAAAGAAAAGGAGGCCTGCTGGGCTCAAAGAGAGGGAGGAAGAGGTAGGGAGGGGAGTTTGAGGTGGGTTTGCAGACTTTGAACTTTTGATTTTGAAAACACACAACAACCAAACACCAATGCAAAGACATGAATGCATTCAAACACTTTGGTGATTCTAAATTATTTAAATATTATTTAATATTTAAAAGACAAATTTATTTGGTCAAATTATTTAATCCTTATAAAATAAAATCTAATCATGTTGCTAGCATTATTTTAATGTGATGGAATTTAAGGGTGTTACAAATCCTACCCCCTTAAAGGGAATCTCGTCCCGAGATTCAGAGAGATTGGAAAACAACTTGAGGAGATTCTAGTACAAGCTGATCTTGAAAGGTGTTGGTGGTACTCGCACACAACCTAAATATCGTCCACTGATCTTGATTCACTTTTCCTTCTGCTTTGGGCTGGTAGTAGCAACAAACTCAATCATATCTCCTTGCGGGCTGGTTAAGAGGACCGACTTCTTGGCACACAGAATAATTCCATCATATTTTCCTAACCAATCCATTCCAAGTATCACATCTATTCCACTAGACGTTAGAACTACTAAGTCAGCTTGAAAATCTATCTCTCTGATTTTAAGATTGACCCGTGGGCATACATGGGTGGCTTTCATTTCACCGTTTGGAGAACCAACTAGCAAATGTGTCTTCATACAACTCATGGGTACATCATGATTTCCCACGAATTGTTCAGTAATAAATGAATGCGATGCCCTAGAATCAAATAAAACTGTTGCAGGTACATAGTTGATAAAGAACGTACCAAGCACAACATCCTTAGCCCCTTGGGCTTGCTCAGCTGTCACGTGGTTCACTCTACCATGCATGTAGTTCTGTTGTCCTCTGTTACCTTGAGAATTTGGATTCCCAGAGCGTACTTGAGACGATGGTTGTCCGGGCCTCTGACCATTACCTTTCTGAGGTGTCTGCATATTGCGCTGGGGGCAAATACTGGCATAGTGTCCCAATTCTCCGCAGTTGAAACAACCATTAGGGTGAACTGGGGTGTTGTTCCTCAGTGGTGCACCTGAGCGATTCTGATGAGGATTTGGAGCACGTGGTGTCACTTGGTTGAAATCTTGGGGTTCCTGAAATGAGCGCTGAAACTGTTGATTCTCTTGATAACTTCTGCCTTGTTCACCAGAGTGGAAATGAGAACCTTGTGATGAGTTGAAACGGGGGCAAGTGTTGCGGCTAGATTGTCCCTGAGACTGAAACTTGCGCATGCGTTCGCCAAGCTCTGTACGTTTGTTTTCCAAACCTATGGCCTTCTCTAGCAAAGTCTGGAAGTTTGGGAAAGTGTGACTCTGGAGCTGGTAGTTAAGTGGCCCTATGAGACCATCTAAGAAACGTTCTTGCCTCTTTGGATCTGTGTCTACTTCATCTGGAGCATAACGAGACAGCTGGGTGAACTTATCTCGATACTCACTAACAGACATGTTGCCTTGCTTCAAAGCGAGAAACTCCTTCTGCTTGAGCTTTATCACACTAGTTGGGATGTGATGTGTACGAAAACCCTCCTGGAACTCCTGCCAGGTAACAGTGTTAGCAGCAGCATGTGCGACGGTATACGCATCCCACCAATCAGCTGTTGCGCCCTCCAGGCGTCCTGAAGCATACAAGACTTTCTCACAATCATTATATTGTACTATATCCAACTTCTTGCTAATAGTCTTAAGCCAATCATCATCATCGAGGGGTTCCACTGAATGGGAGTAAGTGGGTGAGTGGTGCCTCATAAACTCTCTATGTTTGTTTGCAGGTGGCGGAGGTGCTTGAGGTCCTGGTTGGTTCTGTTGAGCTTGCATGTTTTGAACAGTAGCTGTGAGTGTGTGCAACAACTGTGTCTGGGCTGCTAGGAATTGCTGCGTTGCAGGATCCATTGCTGGGTTATGTGGTGGAGGTAGTACTTGATTTCGCTGGTTAACGATGTGAGCACGAATCACAGGCAGAACGTCCTCCCCTCCTCCTGACCTGGTGTTTACCATCTGATTGTTAGGGAAAGGTACTTCAGATAAGAAGTTAAACTGATGAAGATAAATTGATAAGGGGGCAAAGATTTGAATTTAACTTAATTATTTTATTGATGCCCTTATGGCCATCACTACATAAAGCATTCCAATTATGACAAAGATTGAAGTCAAACATGTTTTCACCTAACAAGCATTATTACATCGCATACGTCCTCGCAGGAACGGATCTATCGATCATAACTCAAAAGGTAGGCATTCTACTCAAGAAGACCGGTGGTAGCGATGGACGAGTCGTAGCGGAGCCTCTTGTGGGGTGGTGACACCGCAATGCAAGGAATCTCGGCGGGCTGCTCTGGTGGCTCCCTGCCATCGCGCTCGGCCTCCAACTACGCGATCCTGGCATAGGTCTCCTTCAGCTTCCCGTGGGTCTAACCTCCTCGACTAGCTCAACCAACAGGGGCAGCTCCACTCTGTTGCTTCCGTTGACGTATGGCCGAGTCCCAGGCATCTGATAGAACAAAGCTAATCTCAGAGCAGAATAAACAAAAGGGTACAATTTTAACAAAGGACAAATAAGATAGATTTTAGGTGGAATTATGATTTATTTTGAAGAGATGACACAGCTTTCTAGAAAGTGAGTCCTTATTTCGGCCATTTCTATCTAAGGCTGCATCCTACAGTCAGCATAGCTCTGGTACCACTTTGTCACACCCGATTTTACAAGGAAAACCGAATGCATCTCATATGTGTGTCAGGCTCACAATTTCACACATACGATAGACATAACGAGTGTAATATCGGATACAGTGCTCAAAATATACAAAAAGAGGTTTATTAACTTTATTACACTCATGGATAGACACGAAGGTCTTTACATGAACATCGATAACTATGACGACGCAACTCCGTCTTCAGCTCCACAGGCATCTGACTGGGAGAAACGCATGCCTCAGAACTCATCGTAGTCGTCGAAGTACTCCTCCCAGTGTTCTCCTCTGAACAACGGGTAAGCAAGGGTGAGCACACGTATGGTTGGAGCTTAGCATGTGGGGGAAAATGCAAGGCTATCAAGGATAGGCTAAGGTTTTGCAACGATTAGCATTTTTAAGTTGGTCAAATTTTATTAGCAAGCGCCTATTTACTAGGTGTATGTTTATACCAACCCAAAATTAAGCATTTAGAAAAATATTATCTCAAAACCATATAAAACCATGATTTAATTCCATCTTCAAGTTCACTTATCATGTGAGGGTCTAGGCCGCTCTTGACCATGAGCACGACTGATCGATCAGTTTTCACACTGCAGAGGTTGTACACTTTACCCACAGCTCGTGTTCCCCATGTCGCCCGGGTGGATCAGACCCTTAAACACTTCCAAGGTGAGTGGCTAGGGGTCCACTATGAAGCCTTTATAAAGGTCCGCAGAAGACCAACAGCCCGCATAGTTACAGTAGCAGAGCGGACCATAACCCTCCCTTGTGGACAGCAACTTAGCAAAGGCTGCGGCCAAGACGACCGGGCTATACCCCTTCAACTCTGACCCCCTCTGCTCCTTTCGGATAAGGCTATCGGATAATTCCACACACCTAATTAATTGGCTAAGCCAGAGCCATATGGACTGTGGTTGCACTGTTTTTTTAGGTGGTTCTTCATGTTCCAATTAATTCATATAATCTTGTTATTATCCACATCTTCACCAAGGTTACTATGATCAACATTTTATAAAGATCCATTTCAACCATCCCATGTTAAGCAACTAAGCATTATCTATCTCAAAACATTTATTTAAAACCGGGTTGTTCAAGGTAATAGGGATAAAATTCTAGTCATGTCCTTAAAAAGGTAATTTCCCATCAAATTTATGCAATACAATAATAAGAGTGAAACTTAATTGTCATGCAATTATATAGGAAAAAACAGATTATGCGGGGGGAGAAGACCACTTGCCTTCCTTGCCTAAAAACTGAGATTCTTCTTCTTCAAAAAGTTGCTCTTGATCCACGATCAGAAACTCGACACCAACTGGCACGATATCTACGAGGACACCAAAATTCATACAATAAATAAATATAATACATCAAACATTCTAAAAGACTAAAACAATCTTCTAAAACTAACAAGCACGCAGAGACGATCGCAAGGACACCAAAAACGCCTAAAACGGATAAAAGACGTAAAAGATACACCCTATACAAGGTTCAGGGGCTAAACTGCGAGAAAAACTAGACTTCCAGGGCTAAACCGTAAAAACCAGGGGCTAAAACCTAATTATGTATATAAACCGGAGGTTTACGGTGCAAAAGAACAGTCCTAGGACGGCGAGCAGAAAAACCTAGAAACTTAGGGGCCTAAACAAAAAGAAAAGGACTTGATTGAAAGGGTTTTATATAGGTGGAAGGGTATGGTTGTGAAACTAAGAACTATAGGGTTCTTTTTTGCAAAACGGTGGCGGCTGGCTGGGTGAACCGTTATGTGGCTGTTTGACCATGGGAAAAGGCGGATCTAGGCCGCTGATCGTGCAACCGACGGCTGGCAGCGGCTGCGGCATGCGGGCGGCGGCGGGACGGCAGCACGCCAGAGATGCTCGATCTCGAGCTCCCAGCTTCGAATTGCAACGCGGAAAAGCTCTACTTGGAGCTGGGAAGGAGGCGAACTCACCTAGGGGCTTGGAAAGACGGGTGAAGCGGTGGAGAAGGAGATCAACGCTGGCAGCTTGCGGCGGCGCTCGGGCTTTGGCGAGAGGAGGGCGCGCGGCTCTAGAGTGAGGGAGAGAGAGCTTAGAGGAGGTGCAAGGAGAGCAGTGCTTGGATGCGCCTTTTATAGGGCGGAGGGGGAAGAGGAGGAGCCGGCATGGTGGTGCTCGGTGGCCGGCCATGAATGGCCCGGTGGTGGAGCCGTTTCGGGTGGGAGAGGAGGAGGCGGTGGCGGAAGTGCGCCGGTGCATTTACTGCGACCGATGGAGGGGAGAGGGAAGGACGGGAGCACCGGGGTGGACGGTGGGTGCGGCGGCCATGGTGGAGGAGCTGGCCGGCGATAGGTGGGAGACGAAGCTGACGGGTGGGGCCCGTCCGAGAGGGAGGGAGAGAGAGGAGAGGGAAAGTTGGGCCGGCGGATTTACTAGGCCGCGAAGGGAGATGGGCCGTGACGAAAAAAGAAAAAGAGAGGGAAAAGAGAGCTAGGCCGGCGGGTGTTTAAACGGACCGAGCGGAAAACTGGGTCGCGGGGTTAAAGAAAAAGAAAAGGAGGCCTGCTGGGCTGAAAGAGAGGGAGGAAGAGATAGGGACGGGAGTTTGAGGTGGGTTTGCAGACTTTGAACTTTTGATTTTGAAAACACACAACAACCAAGCACCAATGCAAAGACATGAATGCATTCAATGGTGATTCTAAATTATTTAAATATTATTTAATATTTAAAAGACAAATTTATTTGGTCAAATTATTTAATCCTTCGAAAATAAAATCTAATCACGTTGCTAGCATTATTTTAATGTGATGGAATTTTAGGGTGTTACATTTGCGCCCCTTTGTTGTTTGCTGTGATGTTTTGCTCATCCGTTATCAGTGTTGGGATAGGAAGCTTTGTCCCAGCCGCCACCGCTCTATCATTCAAGGTGTGCCATATAAAAACCCTCACTTGAGGTACCTTCTGTAAAATAAGCATACCTTTTCGCTGGATGCTCCATTTATGTTGAATTCTAAAAAAAGGTTAAAAATTCTGAAGATTGAGTTTTCAACCTCCTAAATTGTTTCAGAGTTTTCAGCGAACGTGCCTGAATTTTCCTAGACCATATTACACCTCTATTTAAAATGTTTTTCATTTCATTTTTGTTGATGACATACTTATTGAGAATGACAAACACTTAAACCAAGCCCCCCTCCCTCCCCTCGGGCATCCTCGCCAGCGGCGAGGAGGGCAGGGAGCCCCTCCCATCTATAGATCTATTAGTATTTTACCTTTCTAGTTGCTTAGGTGCCTTTATGGCTAGTGCCCTCTGTGGCTTATACTGCATTGGTCGCGCTGCCGGCATCGCCATGGTCGTCGTCCTCGGCTACCTCGTCGCCGGCTTCTTCGTAGTCTAGGTATGTCTAAATAAAGTATCATCTCCGCCGCCTCTGGAGTCTGTCTCCTCCAGATTGGGATCCCCTTTGGGCGGATCTGGTTCTTGTGACTACTTATCGATGGTTGTTCCGATGCTGTCGTCTCCATCTATTGTGGCGAGCTCATCGTCGTCAAACGCATTAATTTGCTCTAGTCTCCGCCTCCGCCTTCGGCATCAACCACTACCAAGAAACACCACTTTATTCGGCGTCGAGTCTACTCAACATCCTTCGCCATCGGTTCGGCAGCAAGCCTCCCACCGGCTCTGAGGACGACGACCATCTACCCGACAGCGACAGACACAACTTCATCCTTGGTTCGCCGGCAAAGCTTCTCCTTGGCGTCGTCCTCAACCACTTCAAGCCCACGCTCGGTGAGGCCCTTCCGCACCTCTAGCTTCATGTGTCTGCGATGCCTCTGCAGCCGTTCGTCGGCGACCTGCCCTTCGGCGGCGTTCTGGATCTGAGTCCTCTAGGGATCTCGATGTAATTGGCTCCTTTCTCAAGGGCCTAGTTGTAAGCATGCTGCTTTAATATAATATATGTGGTTTTTGTGAAAAAACACTTTTAACCAAGCTGCAAGCCGCCCGCACTACTCTCCGCCACCAATAGGGATGGAAACATGGAAATAAAATCCGAATTATCTGATAGCTGTATCCGCTAAAATATAAATATAGATATCTGTATCCGTATTCGAATTCAAATGTGGTAGTAAAGTAGATACATTCGAATTTGTTTTTGTCGATTTTTCTCTATCCGATTCCGTCTGTATTCGGTAATATCTGGCACTATCTGTATTCGATTATATAACACTGTAAGCTATCTCTATAACTAATGACAAATTATGTTCAATTGAATACTAAAAAAGATAGTGTATAATTGAAAAAAAAATATCCATAACTAATGATTATGACATTAATTTTAATATTAAAAATATTGCATCCATAAAACAATTTTAAAGTTATATTTAAATTTAATGACCAATATCATTAATTTTAATAATAAAAATAAATTAATATAAAATTTAATTTTAATTACTACAGTTTATTTATGTATTGATGAAAATATTTTTCATGTATTTTTATTATTTGTTTAATAAATGTATATATTAAAAGTATGTATTTATTAATAGTTTTATTTATTATATGATATATGGATGAATGTGATATTCTTATTGAGTGATCTCTATTATGTACTAATACTTTAGTCTTTATATGGTTTTTGTTGCCATTTCGTAACGCGATCACTTAAGAACGGATTTAGAATCCATCCCTAGCGACAGCACTAGAAATGCTTGTTGGCATTTCTTGACGTCACTACTAACGACGCCGAGTTAGCGTGAACATCAAGACTTGCCAAAGGTAAATCTAAACGATCATGAACGAATCCACAAGCACACAGATAAACCATTGTAACATTTCCCCAAGGAAGGAGAATATTCCAAGGGTATCGTATCCGTGGAAGGCAATGGTGGATATCAAGACTTTTGCTTTTGCACTGAATGTAAACCAAGAGATAGATATAGAAAACAACAACTCAAAGATAGGGGTAAGATAAAAGATATGATAGGGTAGTGTGACACACACTCAGATCTACCTATACTCTAGTACACTACGGCTTAGGGGGAACATATGAGTTAGCTCTAGGTTCTAATGTACTAAACATACAAAGCTAGAAGATACGAGAGATAAGCATGAAGCATTACATGAAAGGGTAAGGTTCAGCACCTAGGTACAAACGGGGAGATAGCCCGCGACGACCAGCACTCTGCGAAACTATACTTTAGACTCCTACAACAATACCCAGCGTGGAGGGTTTCTAAGGGTCCAATAGCTGTCACCACTGCGGCCTACCTCAATCGTTACGGGGGGCATGCTCATAACAAGATCAAAGGGTCGTGTTCGTGAAGAACACGAGCCTCTAACTTATGAACAAACACATAAGGAATGAGTAAATCATCCTTCAAGTGGATCAAAAGGTAGTGTTCACGAAGAACACAAGCCTCTAAATGATGAACAAGAGATGAACTCAAGAACATATCAATCATATGATCTACCACAACTTTATATGAAATAGCAGAATAACTGAAGTAGATGAAAGGCATACAAAGAAATAAAGATAAAAGAGAACTCATACCTAGACTCCCAAGTAGACTTGGTACCTGAATAAGAGCTACTCTAGCCTACCCCCTAGCCTTGGAAACTAAAAGTGAGAGGAGAATGAGTGAGTGGTGTGTGAGAAATGGGAGCCCCTCCCCTTCTATTTATAGGCAAGGAGGAGGCTTGCTTCGGGGCTCAAACTCCACCAAAACACCCAGGGATGCAGCAAGTGACCAAGAGGGAGCTGCCACGTGGAGGGCCAGGATGGACGGCCACTAGGTCGATTCGGCCGATCCTAGGATCGGCCGGCCACCTAGGGTCGCCTCCTGGCCTGTGTTTTCTCTAGGTGGCTGACATGTGGGCCCTTTGATCCTTCCCCCGTGCATGCCTCGTTTTGGAATCCTATGTGGACCCTTTGATCCATGTGAAGTCCATGTGTCGCGCTCTGATTTGTCGGTGAGTGCCTCCCTTGGATCAGTGACGTGGATTGCCACATGTTTCCTTGGTGGCAGCCACCTCCTCAGCTGAGTTGGCATGGTTCTTCCATAGAAGGTGGGTTTCCGTCTCTTTTCATGCTTATTTCACCTACATACAAATAATCTCCAAGGACAAGTGGAACTACATTATTCAAACTAAAATGCAAGTAAACAATGCATATGCCTCTATTTATGTGAGAATATTGATGGTTGAAAGTAGTACTTAACAGCAGTCAACAAACTCCCCCAAGCTAACCTCTTGCTCGTCTCGAAGCAAGACATTAAGGACTTAGGTTGGCTGATCAGGAGTTGCTACGATGCCATACTCTTAACTTATGACAAATATACAGCAAAGTACTCTACCAAGAGTTGAACAAGTGGCAATGTTCTTACCATTCACTTGATGACATGGGGCATATAACTTCACCTGCCTTAGGCGGTTGAGAGACAGAATGGTTTTATAGCAAATGCATAATCACTCATACCTTGATCAGCTATCAATCCTGAGGTTTTGCAAATTATTCAAAATAAAATCAGAGTTCCTCAAATGATACTCTCGGATCGCTCAAAGTGTATGGTTCCTCACCAAGGCATCAAGTTGCCTTTCTTCACATCCTACTCCTAATAGGCTTATGTGGAGCTGTAGGTAGGGAAGAAATGTGGCATACTTGTCTCTCATATTTTGCTAAGTCAAAAACCGGATCCTTGGAAGAAACAAACATACATCTTGATCAAGATGTGCATATGTGTGTGATCAGAATGAGCATGGTAAGGTGTATACTAGGCCTGGAAATGGGTGCTAGATATCACCGTGCTTTATATGGGAAATGAAGGATTGATGGTAAGGTGGACACTAGCCCTGGAGTAGGTACTAGTTATTACCATCTACATGGTGGAACTCTTTTTCTTGCACATATAAATCCCTTTTCTCCTTTTGAAATTTTTCGAGACTTGAGCTAGCTCTCTTTATTTTATTTTTCCCATGCTTTTGAGCATGCTTTTCTCTTCTTCCCTTTTTCATTCTTCTCTTTTTTTTTAGCTAGCCCTTTGTCCCTTTTGGAGATATTCGGAGAGGGATGAATGATACAAGGATGCATCGAGTTTTATTTGTGGAAGAATGCGTAAGCAAATGGAACAAATGATGAATGCTAACTTCCAGTGTAGAAGTTTTAGCATGAACGTGTACGTGATCTTGATCAGGGGAGTATGAGTTCTAACAAGGGTCACAACAATTTGACAAAGCTCAATGAGAGAACAAGGTACATATGTGGAGGCTAACAAGAGCTAGAATCTACATATGGCCTTGGATAGGAAATGCTCATCATTGAGGAACTCATCGTGTTTAGATTTTTCAAAAACAAAAACTCTGGATGTCAAGCTTCACTAGGTACAAGATCATAGCACTCTATTATACCATATCATGTCTCACAACAACTTAGGCATGGATCATGCTTTTTGCTACCCACAGTTTTTAAGCTAAGGTTTGAACATGCAAGCCAACAAACTCAAAACTTAGGTAGGATACAAAGCCATGTGCAAGACATATGAGAAGAATGAACAGAGCAACTATTCATCATTTCAACCATAGAGGCAAAGCATTCTTACTATGCATATCAAAGCAAACTAAGCAAACTTATGATGATAGCAAATAAATCTTTTTGGTCTTTTTAGTTTTGCAGATTTTTATGGATTTTCATTATAAGATATTCTGAAAATAAAGAAAGATACAAGTTACCTCAGGATGGGGGTCCTCCCCAAGCTAGCTTTAGGCTCATTGTGGAGGTGGGTAGAAGAAACCCTGACTCGCATAGTAAGCCCTCCGCTCCTCTACCTGTCGCTGCTGTGCCTGCTGCATGGCGTCAATCCTCTCGCCAGCCTGACGCTGCCACGCTGAGGTAGACTCAACGTGTGTGTTCAGTGTCTCCTCCAATCCTGTGACCTGGACAGTGAGCTCTCCCAGCTGCTGCGCGAGCTGAGCGTCCCGTACAGAGGCCGAAGAGTGCTGCCTGAAGGACGAAGACGGAGGTGGATCACCGAAGCTAGAACTAGCGGGTGTAGCCCACTGGTCCCTGCTCTCACTCTCCCAAGCCGTGCCACTCGCACTCGGATGGTAGGCGGGCTAGTCCCAACCAGGTGCATATCCAGGGGTAACCCCGAACATGTACCCTGCAGGGACCCCTCCTGCCACCGGTGGTGTAGTAGGCTGTGGCTGTGGCTGTGGTGGTGGCTGTGACTGCTGTTGCTACTGCATGTGTGCTCTCTTTGCCGCGCTTCTGGTGGACCTGCCTGAAACACTAGCATGACGGCTTTCCTCTTATGTAACAAGGGGAATGGTTAATGACTCCGAGCTATACAATCGAAATCCCGGGTTAGGTAACGGGATTTGATTTGCATAACCTGGGAAGAAGAAAGTCAAAGAATCATTTGGGCCTCTCATAAGTGTATGCCCTTGGATCAAGTATGCCTCATCAATGGGAACTCGAGGCATCCCAATGAAGGGTGTTGGCGTTTCTTAACCTCAACACTAGTTGTACACCTAGAGGGAGCGTATAAGAGCGACCTGGTATACCGACGGGTACGAACGAATCTGCAACGCACGGAAATACCGATGTAGCACTTCCCCGAGGAAGGAGAGTATTCCAAGGGTATCGAATCCAAGGAATGTGTGCACTATCTTCTACTCTAGTATATATGGTCCAAGGACACCAAACTCCAGCTGGGATAGATATGGGTTGAGAAGTAATTTCTTGAGGAGCTTAACTCTCGAGATGGATCTGCCCGCTATTAGTTCTCCCCGTGGGGCGCCAGCCCATCCTAACTTTTTAGGGAGAGGCCAATGTACTAGCAACGGGGCCCAACTCAGTACGCAGGCGTGGAGGGTTCCAAAGGGTCCAACAGGCTGTCACCACTGCAGCCTACCTCTATCGTTACGCGAACGCACGTGGTCTTCGTAGGATAACCAGAGTCCAGACACAACGTCTACACCCGATTACTACTATAATGCGGTTACGTTACGTCTGTCGACCAGCTAACAACACTACAGCAACTCATATAAATACGAGACTACGAACTAGAGAGAGAACGGTTCAGATCAATCTAATCATCAAGTTACGGGGAAACAAGAAAGCTTTTGGATGCAAACTAGATACAACAAACTTACTCAGCTAGACAGGATCTAAGCATGCAAACAGATACTTGAACTTATGCACCTACTCTAAAGGATCGAAGCCTTGTGTCATGAAGAACACAAGCCTCTAAACTATGAACAAGCCAAGAACACAAGAACATATCATTCATGCATGAAGTCCACTTTAATCTCAATAGGAAATGCTGAAATACTCACTTTGCTCTAATTGAAGAACAAGCATCCATGAGGACATCAACACACTCCTCACCCTATATCACCTAGCACTCTAATCTCACACATAACTCATGGGAGAGGGGAGAATTCACATCTCCAAGAGAGAATGAGAGGAGAGGGAGAAGGAATGTGTCTCAAATGGGAGCCCCTCTCCTCCTATTAATAGAGGAAGGGGTGGCTTGCTTTGGTGCTCCAAGTGCTCCATCTTGTGCAGCCTCTCTGGGCGCGGCCAATGGCGTGTGCACATGTGGCAGCCAAGAACCGGACTAGAACCAGAATATTCCTTAAAGAACTGGAGGATCTGAGGCTGTCTGGGGTGAAAACCAGTGCTAAAAAGGAAAAACCAGCGAACCGAGCTAATCCAGCCGAGCGGACCGCGGCGGACCAGCGCGCTCCTCCTTTCCACGTGCGACACGTGTACTGGCCGGCAGCATCCCGCGCACGGTGCGCAGCGCGCGCACAACCGCCTCCGCCCGCTCCTATACCATCGCGACACGTGGCCAGTTCAGGCGGCTTCCCGCGTCCGTGCGCGTTCGGGTCAGCGGGACTTCGGCCGGCCGCTCGGATGACTCCGCGTGGCAGGGCGGGGCGGTCCCCTGCGCGCCAGCGGAAGGATCCGCGTGAGCGGCTGGGGACCAGTGGCAGCCCGCCACGTGGCCCGACGCTCAGTCCCGCGTGAGCACGTCAGCGATCCGCAGGTGAGGACGGCAGCCGATCAAGTTTTTCCACGTGGCGCGCATGCGATCGATTCCCGCACGGACGTTGCATGATGCTGTAGTGTGGGTCCCACGATGACATCAGCATTGCATCATCTTTTGTCTTTTCTATATCTTTTGCATACGAACTCCGATGTAGGCATATAATATGTCCATTTCCATCGTCTCGACGAGCCCGTCGCAATGGTACAGTCCAAATTGGCATTTGAGGTTGTTTATGATGACGTCATTTCATAGCCATTGGACTACTTGCTCTTAACTGTACCATTTGGCACGTATTTTGGTGCATCCTGCAACAAAAGCTAGAAACACCAACACTTGTGGAAACTATCAGTATCAAGCCCTATTCTAGTGTTGATGATCCTTTTACATTTATTTTATACAGGTATTGACGGTGTAAAAGTAGCACTTAACAACCGTCAACAATACCCCCACACTTGACCTTTGCTCGTCCCGAGTAAAGGGAGTCAGATCAAGGTGAGACGTGATATCCAAAGGTATGAAGCGAGCATAAGAGATATTCCAAACCATACCTTGTACTTGTGAACTCTGTGAAGTGTCTATCATGCTATCTTGGGCAGTTGAGGAATGGAATAATCATGAATCAAATCACTCCTGCTCATCATGTCATGTAACTTGGGATTTTGCAATAAATTTTGAAAACAAACCTTTGCTTAGCTCCTCATTTGATTCTCTCAAATCGCTCAATGTGTATATGTCCTCACCAAGGTATTAGATTGCCTTTCTTCATCCTACTTCTAATGATGGCTATATGTGAAGCTCAGGATAGGATAAAGGATAAAGCATACTCGTATCACATGTATTGCAAAGTCAAAGACTGGATCCACAGAAAAAATCAAATCATACAATCAGATCAAGATGTGCATATGTATGGATATGGTGGCATATCAAAGAGGAGCTTTGTAAAGGGTTTTTATGATTTCTTCAAATAAAATTCCCAAGCACTCAGACATATAGAGTGAAGATCATATCATCAAACCATATCACAAAACACCAACTACTTAGATAAGCATGAGTTCCCTAATGATTTTTGTTCACAAGCATCAAGATGATAAGTAAGGAATAAAACATATGCAAGCCAACCACAGGAATCACGTAGAACAAGCATAGCACCAACCACTGAGTTTGATGTAAAGGATATGAATTGAAATTCAAACAAACTCATGGATAGGGTAGAGTGAGATAGAGGGTGCACATACCATCGCTTCTGAAGTATAAGAGATCAAGGAAGACCAGTGGTGATTTGGCTGACCAGAGGGCAGTCGGGTCACTCTAGTTTACCTTGCTCTTGTCATGAAGGCGTAGTCGATGTTGTGCAGCGCCTGTGTGGGAGTTCTCTAGTGGAAATGTCGATGATGAGCTTGAGAGAACTCCCCCACACTGGTGGTTGAACCTGGTGCTGTTCTTCAAACGACAAATGAAAACAAAGGATGGACTCTACTGGTTCGAGAACCATAGAGCCTTTATTCAAATTCAGATATTTTTGTTGTTTTTATTTTATTTTATTATCACTATGTCATTTGCTCAAAAGGGTTAGACCAAGATTACACTTTATATGCAAAGGGGAATATACTTACCTTGGACTTTTGAGAGGTCATATGTACCACCTTTGCATGTTGTGCAACATGAATGTGACACCTCAACTTACCTTCACCAATTGAGTTTAGCTCAGTGACTTACCCATTCAAATTTGACAATATTCTGCAGGGGTTAGTCAGCATATATGCCACCAAGATCTATGGAAATATAACTCTAAGGTTCATCAATCAAACTTGACACCATGTCTAGTTTGGTTGAAGAAGGCATTTTAACCTAAGCACCGTGCTTAATCTAAAACAACATATGAATGCGTGTGTACTCAAACATTCAAACCAGAGCATATGAGCATAAACGAAGGAACCATGAAAGCATGATCAAGCTATCATCAATGAAGGACATAAGCATGAGCATAAGACGGTGAACCTCGGGCAACCTCCCGGAAGGGCTTTGTTTAATGTCAAAAGCAGGACTTACCTAGCTAGTGGGCAAGATGCAAGAGCTGACATCATCTCCACACCATGATAAGATTTGGTAGAGGAGGAACTTTACTCAGGATGCTCACTTACCTCCCCCACACTTGAAGTTTGCATTGCTAGGCAACAAAACTCAAGCAACAAAACTCAAGTGTGTGGTGATCAAGATTCCTTTTTGTAAATGTTCCCTCACCAGAGCTTATCTAGGTGTTGCAGCTGATGTGGCTCACATGTTCATAGGCATCACCTGTCCATCTTTCTTTTCAATCTCCACCTGAAAGGTTAGTGACCAAAAATACCCGAAGGACAACTTATCCTAGAAACATGTTCTTGCTTTTATTCGAAAAAGGGAAATAAAACCTAACCTAATCCAGGCTATCCCTGGTAGTGCTTTGTTTATTTAAGATCATAAGCTTGACCATGGGAACTTCATCTTATAGTTATGTTGGTGGTGTCATTCCCATCTCACCACCAATCCTTGATGTATTAGTGAAGCTTTAGCTGCAAGGTTAGTGCCACAGTGCACACACAAAATCTGATATGCTTATGATAGACATATACATCTACAACCAACCTTCTGAACTTTCTACAAAAGAGGATCATGAGGTGATTGCAACCCTCATGTGTGCTCAGTGCACTAAGCATGTCTGACTCTAGAGGGACATGATGCGAGCATGATCTATGTGGTAGATCAGGAATGAAACTACCAGGCTCGTGCGTGGAATTTTTTCCTCCGGACTCCAGAGTCAGTGCCTCGAAAGGTTCCATGGCCCATGAATTCTCCATCTCAAGAGAGTCATCATGGAAGCTCGATGGTGACTCTCGACCATAATCGAAAGCAACATGATACGGGCCAGCGGGAAGAGGCTGAAACTCGGTCGAGAGTGGTGACGATCGTTCGCCCTCACAGCGGTGAAGAGAGTCTCCCGAGTCATCCTCATGAGGGGTAAAACATTCTACAACCTTAATGAGAACAGACTCGGACGATGCGAACGGAGATGTATGCGTCATCTTCTCGAGCGGGTTTTGCTGGGGAAAAGGCCTTGCCATAGGATGTCCCGGACAAGGGGTAGTAGTGGCAGAAGCGACTCCCCCAAGCTTATCATCTAGGCTCCCTAAAGATGTATCGAAGATCTGCTCTAAAGGGGAGCCTAGGAAAAGATCGAGATCAAGGACATCGAAGATGTGAAAGTCTAAACTAGCCTCGATCCCATCTATGATCAGCGGCACGGCACTTGCAGTCCCCCGACATTCAAGAACACGTCCAAACAGACAGGTCTTGAGGAGCATGTCGGATGATGCTAGCAGGACTCTGCCCAAAAGAGTTTCCCCTAATGCCATGGTAAAATGTTAACCTACATGATGGGGTTACAATGGGCCTCTACGGCAATGCCTCTAATAGAGCAAGGGACAACCAGAGAAGGTGAACTATTCCAAATTGCTTCGGAAAATTGTGTCACTCCCTCTGACCATTCCTCCCTCATGGGTCATGGCCTCCTCAAGATATGCTTCGTCAGGAGGATTAGGAGGCAAAGGAAATATCGTAGGTCTAGGAAAAGGTTCTGTCAAAGGATGTCTAGATGATCCAGCATGGACAGAAATGATTTCCCTAAGCTCTTCTTCTGGGTTTCCTTGAGATTTATCGAGAAGTTTTTCTAAGGGGAAACCTAGGAGAAGATCAAAATCTATGATGTCATAGACGTGGAAATCTAATCGCACCTCTATGTCATCAATGGCGATCGGCACGTCCCTAGCAATCCCCCGACATGGAAAAACACAGCGCCACCTAGGACTATGGAAAAGTCTATCAGTCGGGATCAAGGGCATGTCACCCACGAGAGTATCCAAAAGGGTCTCTAGGATGATGCAAGCCCGAACAGTAGGGTCATGGACAGCATCTACAGTGTTTCCTCTCATGGAACAGTGGATGATCGTGGAAGTCGAGCTAACCCGAATTGCTTCGGATGTATGCTTCTGAGATGACCAACCCACTATCGTCCTATGATTCCAAACTTCATCGAGGACCTCATAAAGGTCCAGCGATGCCGTAGGATTCTCGAGCCAAGAGTGATCTGAGGTATTGCTGATGTTTCTAGAAGGATTATCCTCAAATAGGGAGAAGAATTCCAAAGGTTCAATTTCTTATTCCTTCGATGTTCGTGATTCAAGAGAGGATTCAACAGAGGAATCAAGGGATTTGAAGAATGAAAGCTCAGATTCAGTTGTTGAGAGACTCTCATAGCTCGACTCGGATGCTTGGTAAGATTCGTCATAAAAGTCATGGGAAGAAGAGGTTTCTAAGAAGAATTATAGGATCTCTCTTCTTTCGTCTGGAGTTTGGGTTTCGAACGATCCTCCAGCTACGAGGTTGAGCTCTTGTGCAGATTCCAAGTCTATATGTGTGTAAAAGATGTTTGTTGAAATATCGTCGAATATAGACAAGTCTAAGCTAGATGTCAAGATACTTGAGAACTGTCACACCCGAATTTAAAGGCAAATTCGAATGCTCATATTATATGTGCGCCAGGATCAAAGTTCACACATATAACATCTCAGTGATAACCAAAACACAATGCCATAATGTAAAGAGAGTATTAAACTTTATTACAGACCAAAATGTCTCATAAATGAACTAATTATTAACGAGTAGCAACGCAGCGGATGGGGTTAACACCACAGGTAGTTGACTGGTGGCACGCCCGCCTAGAAGTCGTCGAAGTCTCCAGGGAAATCTTCAAATCTCTCCAAATCTGAACAGCATCCGGATAGTGTCGTTGCAATAAAAAAAACAAGCATGAGCACATGCCGTACTCAGCAAGCAGAAACATAACATAACATGCAAGGCTTTATAGTGAAGGCTAAAGGGTTTAAGCATTCAGCATTTTAGTTGGTCAAGTTTTATTAGCTGCGTAATTACTAGCAAGTGTAAGTTTACACCAAACCCACAATTAGCATAAGAGAATAAATAACATAAATAAAGATAGATGCATCAAGTTAATCATTGACTTCCATAGATTAATCATGTGAGGGTCCAGGCTGCTCTTGACTGTGAGCACGGCTAATAGATTAGTTTTACACTCTGCAGAGGTTGTACACTTTCACCACAAGTCGCGTAAAAGTTCTAAGAACTTTGAACCCAACCACGCGATGCCGGCCAAGCATCATACCACGCTGCCTAGGTGTGATTGCATAGGGACGCTACGAGGCCTTTACAAAGTTTCCCCAGTGTGAAGCAACCCGCGAAGGTTCCGAGTCGTTGCAGAGTATAAAGTCCCCTAGTAGGTACCGTGACTTAGCAAAGACCAACTCCCTACTAGAGCGAGTCTATACCCCACTGGCGCTCCCCCTTGCCATTATCAGGTAAGGCCACCCCAACACTAGAGTCACTAATTAATTAGCCAAGGCAGGGCCATATACCCTTGTGGTTGCACTGTTGTCCTGGGTGGTCGCTCCATGTTCCATTTAAACAAGGTGATCTTGTATTAATGAGGGTATAGCATAAATAAATCAAGTTTCATAAAGTTCATTAATACCATCCACCAAGTTAAGCATAGCGAAAGCTACCCAACAATAAAAGTAAATACCCAGGTTGATCAAGGTAAAGGGATGAAAATAATCTAGTCATGTCCTTAAAAAGGGTCCCATCAATTTAATGCAAGCAAAAGTAAGAACAGTGAATTAAATGCATGTTGTATAGGTAAACGGGTATGCAACAAGGTAGACTTGCCTTCAACAGATCCCTGTTGATGTTCAGATACTTGAGCTTCTTGGTCTTCAAATCCTTCAACCCAAACGTCCTCTACGCATCACATCAAGTGCATACAAGCAAACAATGGAATAAAATAAGAAACAATCACCAAACAGTATGATCAAAGCAAAACAGGGGTAAAAAGCTAATCTACTCTTCGATATGATCGTTTGGACATAAAGAACGCTAAAAACGGAGTTAAAACGGAAAAGATATGGCTAGAAGAAGGTGTAGGGGCATAACAGTGAAGATTCTAAGGTTCCAGGGGTCTAACTGCAAGAAACCGAGGGCTAAAGCGTAAACAAACTTAAAAATGGAAGGGTTTGGGTGAAAAACTAGAGTTTTGGACCTCGGGCACGATTTTTATAAAAACCGGGGGCTAAAACAAAAGAAAAAGGGCTAAACTGTAAGGATCTCTATATGGTGGAAGGACCGGCTTGGAATTTTTAAAAGGTCGGGGTTGTTTTTGCAAAACAGCGCAGTCAACTGGGGATTTAGACCTGTTGACCGGTACATTGACCCAGGTTAGATCCATCTGGGCCGCAGGATTTCGATCGGACGGACGAGGCGCTGCGCAAGCGGTGGACGGCGGCGCGAGCACCAGCGAGCGGCGGCGCAGGAGCTCAACTCCGGCGAGCTCAAGCAATTTCGAGCTAGAGTGCCCGATCTGCGTCGAGAAGCGGACAGGGAGGTAGCTGGGGTTATGGCGGATCGATCTAGGGCTTCGGGGAGGCGAGACGGCGCATGGCGACGACGCGGAGCTCGGAGAGGCGGGCGACGGCGGAAAGAGGACTCCGGCGAGCTTGTCTTCGCGCTGAGGGGCTCCTGGACACAAACGTATAGCACCCGCGTCTTCCTCACCTCCTTGCGGTCTTCCGGAGCAGCTTCTCGTCAAAGGAGCAGCGGCGTCTCGACGAGTCAACGATGGCGGCGGCACTAGGGTTTCGGCGGGGTGCGGCTGAAGCTCGAGGTGGCGGCGCACTGGATTAGGAGGAGGAGGCAGGGGCTCCGGGGTTTATAAAGGGCCGGCGGAGGTCCTGACGTGCACGGATTGGCCACTCGGAGGCGGGGAAGCCCCGGACTCGGGCACGGCGGCGCGGGCGAGGAGGAGTCCGGGCTGGATACGGCCGGAGGTAAGGGATGACCTGTGGGTCCCCTGTGTCAGCGACCGAAGGAGGAGGCTGCGTTCACGGGCCGGCACTGGTCCAGATTCGGCTGGGCCGAGGCAAGAAGCAGACGAGCGGATGGAGTACAGGGGGCTCGAGCAGACTTCTAGAACTAGGTTTAAACATAAACTGGGCCGGATAGGGAGATGAGGTTTAAGGATAAAAGAAGAACCTTTTGAAATTTTAAAAGGAACACAACCACATCAATTCAAATTCAAATTTGAATTCAACCAAACAAAAACAATGCTCCAGCATGTATGCAACATTAAACTCCTATATTTATTTATTTATTTTTCAAAAATATATTAAATGCCTAAAAATTTAAATACTCCCTTATATTCCTTAGACTCAAAGCATTGTTTCTATTCAAATTTTATTAAAACAATTTTTTGGTAAAATTAGGGTGTTACAAGAACCTAGCCCAGGCTGCACCTATGGACTCCATCTCCAATTGCTCAAAGTTGAAGAGGTCAAACGGTAGAGAGTTTATATGGGAGAACGAGTAACAAAAGTTATCTCGTAGTTCTTCCTAACTGTTCACACTACCCACCGTGAGAGTGTACCATTGTTCCGCCCTATCTACAAGAGAGAAAGGGAACAATTTCCACCTCAAAGTTTCCTGTGTCGTGCCCAACACAAGTAGGCCTAAACACAGTCCTTCGTACTCCTCCACATGAACATGAGGATTATCACTAATCGCTCCAGAGAAGGGTCAATTTCGAAGCATGGCTATAAAGCCAGGACCGAGTTCGCAGCAAGATGAAGAAGTTGATGGTTACTCTAAGACGAACTCGCCCCTAGGGGTAGAGAGGCTTTGACAAGAAGGCATCTCAAAAGGGTAACGGGGGTAAAGGTGGAATTCAAGAAAACGAAAAAGGTAACTACGAGGACCACTAGGTTCGAAGATAGATACAACAACCGTTCCCCGGTAACAGCGCCAGAAATGCTTGTTGGCGTTTCTTAACCTCAACACTAGTTGTACACCTAGAGGGAGCGAATAAGACCGACCGGGTATACCGACAGGTACTAACGAATCTGCAAGCGCACGGAAATACCGATGTAGCACTTCCCCGAGGAAGGAGAGTATTCCAAGGGTATCGAATCTAACGAACGTGTGCACTATCTTCTACTCTAGTATAGATGGTCCAAGGACACCAAACTCCAGCTGGGATAGATATGGGTTGAGAAGTACTTTCTTGAGGAGCTTAACTCTCGAGATGAATCTGTCTGCTATTAGTCCTCCCCGTGGGGTGCCAGCCCATCCTAACTTTTTAGGGAGAGACCAATGTACTGGCAACAGGGCCCAACTCGGTACGCAGACGCGGAGGGTTCTAAAGGGTCCAACAGGCTATCACCACTGCGGCCTACCTCTATGTTACGCGAACGCACGTGGTCTTCGTAGGATAACAAGAGTCCAGACACCACGTCTACACTACCGATTACTACTATAATGCGGTTACGTCTGTCGACCCGCTAACAACACTATAGCAACTCGTATAAATACGAGACTACGAACTAGAGAGAGAACGGTTCAGATCAATCTAATCATCAAGTTACGGAGCAACAAGAAAGCTTTTGGTTGCAAACTAGATACAACAAACTTACTCTGCTAGACAGGATCTAAGCATGCAAACAGATACTTGAACTTATGCACCTGCTCTAAAGGATCGAAGCCTTGTGTCACGAAGATCACAATCCTCTAAACTATGAACAATCCAAGAACACAAGAACATATCATTCATGCATGAAGTCCACTTTAGTCTAAATATGAAATGCTGAAATACTCACTTTGCACTAATTGAAGAACAAGCATCCACGAGGACATCAAGTCACTCCTCACCCTATATCACCTAGCACTCTAATCTCACACATAACTCATGGGAGAGGGGAGAATTCAACTCTCCAAGAGAGAATGTGAGGAGAGGGAGAAGTAATGTGTCTCAAATGGGAGCCCCTCCCCTCCTATTTATAGAGGAGGGGGTGGCTTGCTTTGGTGCTCCAAGTGCTCCATCTTGTGCAGCCTCCCTGGGCGCAGCCAATGGCGTGTGGACACGTGGTAGCCAAGAACCGGACCAGAACCAGAATATTCCTTGAAGAACCGGAGGGTGCGAGGCTGTCTAGGGCGAAAACTGGTGCTAAAAAGGAAAAACCAGCGAACCGAGCTAACCCAGCCGAGCGAACCACGGTGGACCAGCGCGCTCCTCCTTTCCCCGTGCGACATGTGTACTGGCCGGCCCGCGCACAGTGCATAGCGCGCGCACAACTACCTCCTCCCGCTCCTATACCGTCGCGACACGTGGCCGGTTCAGGCGGCTTCCCGCGTCCGCGCGCGTGCGGGACAGCGGGCCATCGGCCGGCCACTCGGATGCCTCCGCGTGGTAGGGCGGGGCGGTCCCCTGCGCACCAGCAGAAGGATCCGCGTGAGCGGCTGGGGACAAGTGGCAGCCCGCCATGTGGCCCGGCGCTCGGTCCTGTGTGAGCGCGTCAGCGATCCGCAGGTGAGGACGGCGGCCAATCAAGTTTTGCCACGTGGCTCGCATGCCATCGATTCCCGCACGGACGTTGCATGATGCTGTAGTGTGGGTCCCACGATGACATTAGCACTGCATCATCTTTTGTCTTTTCTATATCTTTTGCATAGGAACTCCGATGTAGGCATATAATATGTCCATTTCCGTTGTCTCGACAAGCCCGTTGCAATGATGCAGTCCAAATTAGCATTTGAGGTTGTCTATGATGACGTCCTTTAATAGCCATTGGACTACTTGCTCTCAACTGTACCATTTGGTACGTATTTCGGTGCATCCTACAACAAAAGCTAGAAACACCAACACTTGTGGAAACTATGAGTATCAAGCCCTATTCTAGTGTTGATGATCCTTTTACAGTTATTTTATGCAGGTATTGACGGTGTAAAAGTAGCACTTAACAACCGTCAACAAAGGGTACGGGATTCCCGCTGAGAACCCCGAGTCGAGAACAACCGTCAACCAAAGATGTACACTCAATAGGACCTATCATCTTAAAATTCATTAACCATTGCCGAATCATAGCTTTAACGGGGGAGACCTTAATCCGTTTAGTAGCGGCATATAGAAGCATCAACTCATCGTTGCGCATAGGCTGAACATCCTCTCCTGGAAAGAGAGTAATGGCGAGCCACTTATGCCACAATCGAAGAGTGGGATGCACGATATCATTGCACCGAGGTACAAATTTACCGCTATAAACTAGACCTGAAATGTCTTCCCAGAAAGAATCTCGAACAAAACTCTCACAAGCCTTCTTCAAAGAAAGAGCACAACGATGATTAAAACCAAGGAGAGACTAAGTTCTTTCCATGAAACTCGGTAATTGGCCCCGAAAAGACAAAGCTCAAGACCCTCGGGCACCTCGGTAAGAGATCAAAGAAACTGGATGGTGAGGGGCCGAGAGTGTGACAACCCCACCCGAGATAAGTCCGTACTATCACCTAAACCAGTCCACTTTGGTCATTACGTGATAATAAAGAATCATTCCGTTGAGTGTTGCTGAGTCAAAGCCTGATAAATCACTTGAATCAACACACAAAGGATCCAACACGCATAGATTAAAACTCCCACGAAGGAGAGTCCAGAGTACCTTACAATTTAAGACTAATCTTCCCCGTAGGGTCATTTATTACAAATCATAGTTCATAACATGATAAACCATGGTTCAGAGTTTTAAACAGCGGAAATAAACTAAGTAATGCGATCATCATCATAGGAGGCCATCCATGATGATTTTACACAGCGTCCGATACCCACTGCAGCTCCCAGCCGTGGGGTATCTCACCAGGTCAAACAACTTCGCCTGAAAACAACATATATAGCAAGGCTGAGTATACTAATACTCAGCAAGGCTTACCCGTCTAAAATAAAAGACTTAACCTCTAATCATGCAAGGCTTTTGGCTAGGGGGTTTGATTTGCCCAAAAGCTACTAAGGAGTGGATCCTTACTTTCAATATTTTAGCTCAAATTCTAGTGGATTTAATCATTACTAAATAAGCAACTATTGCAAGCATGAGTTGTTCAAACAATTAATCAAACATAAAGTTTACCAATATTCCATCATAAAGGGATCACCATGGCTAGAGGGTTAAGCAATCTCAGATAACGGTGAGAGGCCGACGATCGATCGATTAATAACCTTTCAAGGTGGACCTAAACACACGAAAGAATGCATATCCCAAGAAGATCAAATAAACAACAAAACGGGGTACACACCGACCAGGCGGTTCCCGTCAATCTTTAGTTCGGGAGCGGAACCTACATCCCTTGATACAAGGATTACTGGATCGCTCTCACACAAACGTCCAGGCTCACACAGGTACCACACTGTTGCAACAGGGGGACACAACACGTGCCCCGGGGTAGTAGGGAAAGGTTCCCTTGCCGCGTCAATCGGGTACAAGGCTTACCGTACCCATTTCCAACAAGAGTTTAGTACATTCAAACGCTTAATCTTTTAACCACTGGACCGGAGCCCAGAATCCCATGCTCTTACCACGTGAGCAATCCACTTTATCAAATCTTTTGATTCCAACATAAGAACATATTCTCGTGAGCGAAGTACATCACTAAACTTGTACTGGGTCCTTAGTGCATAGCAACTAGTGACCTAGCATACTAGTAAAAGAACATAGGTACTTAAGGGATCATGCAACTAGGGATTCAATTCAACTCCTGAACGTAAATAAATATAGATAATCAAACATAATTTCATAATTATAAAACAGAAACACATAGGTAAATGTTAAACCGGGGTTTGCCTTCACTAGCAAAGTTAGTAGGAAGGTCTTCCAAACTTTGCTTCGGGTCTTGCTGCACTTCCACGTAGTTCACTTCTCCCTCGAACAGTTCATCACCTCGTTCCGAGACAAGCTCGCTACTACCGTCAGAAAGTTCTGCATGTAGATGCACATGCAAGAATTAATTGGTGAAATTATTTTATTTTAATGACAACACATCACATGACAATCATGGAGGGCATGGTTGGTCACATTCACTTAATTAACATATATCCAACATACTCTTCCAAAGGAAGGGAAAAAGGCAAACGACCATTTATCAAGCATTCGTTTTGATGGTGATTGTGTATACATTTATACAAACAAGACAAAAACACTTCACAACAGTAAATATACTTTCACACATCCACTGAATTTTATTAACAAGCCATTGAATAAATATAGTAAGGGCAACATGTATATAGCACACATTATTAAGCACTTCTATAGCCATTCAAACTACTACTAGGCATATAAAAATAAACGTAGCTCCTCTGGTCCTTATTTTTCTCATATAGCAAGATGAACACAAAACATGCTCTCACACCAAAAATCATGCATAGGAAAAATCTAGATTAAATCTAACAAAAATCACAAAGCCATCCTAGTAAATAAAACACAATTTATTCTAGGCAAAACTACTCATGCAAAGGATTTCAACTTTTTACCAGAGGACCATATAAACATAACAAGGGCCTACACCAAGGCTCAAGTCCTAAATCTACACATAACTTCAAAAATACACATGGGTCCCTCTAGCATGCATAAATCAAAAACCTATTTTAACAGGGGACAACCAGCACACAAAAATTAACAAAGTCTTAGCACATCATAAATGGCTCAAGGTGTAATAAGTAGCCACAGAGCTCATGAACATCATGTTTCACAACATATCTATATTACAAGTCAAACTCACATCTAGAATTTAAACTATAGCAAAAACAGTTCAAACTAAGTTTTCAAAATTACTCAAAAACTATTCAGAAAAACCCTATACAACCTTTCTAGAAAACACAGTACTCCTCAAAAGGATTCCAAAAAGTCATCATATGCATTTTTCTGATTTTTCTGCAATTTTCTATGAATTTTGGAAGGTGCTGGACCTAGTTGAAAGGAGACTAAGACAGATTATTACAAACAGGCCCCTAGTTCGCATATCTGCCCCTGGAAAGAACTCATACATTGCAATGTGGTCCCTGGGCGCTGGCAGCGGCGGGGATCACCAGAATCCGGCCAAGGGAGGGCCGGGGTTGGCCGGGGAAGGGTGTGGAAGCGACAAGGGACTCACCCACGACCGATTTGAGGGGTTGGAGGCAGCGGAAAGTGCTCTGGCGAGGCGGCTCAGCGGTACCCGGCGGCAACGGCCGCTGCGGGCTGAACTCCAGCGAAGTGGGGGTCGGCCAGGGCAAGGCGGCAGTATGGGGAGCTTCAGTAGGTGCAGGTGGAGGCGGAGGATGGCTCAAGCGGTAGTGGTGAGGATCGGGAGGTGGAGCTCGCCGTGTGGCCTCCAATGGCGGACGGCGGCGGTCAGAATGCGACGACAACATGCCGTTCACGTGTGAGGGAAGCTCGGAAACCTTTATAGGCGCATGGGTGATGACTTGGAGTCCACGGCGGTCGTGGTATGGGCGGTGTACAACGGCATGGCGGGCGACGTAGGGTGACGTACGGCAGCATCCTAGTTCGTTGGGCGGCGCGGCGTGGCACGGGATTGGACGAGGGGGAGGAGTGGGGTCGGTCGGCACCGTCCAAAGGTTCCTGGCTCGCCACGTGGATGCGATGATTCTCGGTGTCCGGGCCCAGGGGACCCACGGCGGCCAGCGCGGACGCACGACGCCGGTGCGCGCTCTAGAGCGACGGGGTGCAGGAAACATTCAGGGTAGCCTGGTTTGACCGTCTTTTTCTCCAAAATTTGCAACTAAAGTGCACCAAGAGTTAAATACCAAAGTTGGAGATCTCATGACCCTTTACAACTTTTACAAAAGTGGATAGGTGTTTTGATCAACCAATTTTGCACAAACGGCATGCCAAGATGCAGATTTTCTCGGCCCCAAATACTGTTCACAGCAGCTTTGACCAAGTTTTTGAGCAACTTCCACTCAAAATTTGAATGTCCACCAATTATGAAAGTTGTGTTCCCGGAGATAACGAACAACTTTTGTATTGACCGATTTTGAAGTGTTTAAGTGAAATTCGGAGAACATGGCAAAAATTCTAGGTAGGGTGTTGGTGTTAAAGGGTTGACTAGGGGTTTGACTAGATCTTTGACCAAGAGCTTAACCACTAATGATGTTGACTTGATTAAGGTGATGATTAGCACTAATTAACACTGATTAAAAACACTGCGTGTTACAGCCTACCCCCTTAAAAGGAATCTCGTCCCGCGATTCGAATTTAAAAGATAGCTGGGGAAAGGTTACATACGATGTTGGCTTTGAAGAAAACCCGGATACTTGGTGTTGAGAAACTGCTCGGTTTCCCACGTGGCTTCTTCTTCAGTGTGGTGACTCCATTGTATCTTGTACATCTTCACCGTTTGTCTTCTTGTCTGTCTTTCTTTCTGATCTAGCACTCTCATGGGATGTTCCACTAGTGATAGGTCAGGCTCTATCTCTGCATTGGTCTCGGTGATTATTTGTGCTTCCAGTATTTGATTACACTTCTTCAACTGGGAGACGTGAAACACATCGTGTACCGCGGAGAGTCTGTCCGGAAGTTTAATACGATATGCAATCATACCGAACATCGCGGTGACTTCATAAGGGCCGATATAGCGCGGAGCTAACTTCCCTTTCACTCCGAATCTTTGTACACCTTTGGTTGGTGACACCTTTAAGTACACATAATCACGAACTTCAAATTCTCTGGGTGCCTTAGCCTTATCATGGTAGCTCTTCTCTCTCATTTGAGCGGCTCTCAAATTTTCTCTAATTACTTCCACCTTCTCTTCTGCTTCTTGTACTAGCTTAGGACCAAATAATGTCCTCTCACCCGCTTGTGACCAATTCAAGGGGGTGCGACATCTTCGTCCATATAAGGCTTCAAAAGGAGCCATTTTCAAACTAGCTTGGTAGCTATTATTATAAGCAAACTCTGCCAAAGCTAAGCATTTGTCCCAAGTCTTGTCAAAGTGAATAACACAAGCTCTCAACATATCCTCCACTATTTGATTTACTCTTTCTGTCTGACCATCAGTCAGGGGATGATAGCGAGAGCTATGGATCAATTTGGTACCCAGGGATTCATGCACTTGTGCCCAAAAGTGAGCAAGGAATTGAGTGCCTCTGTCGGATAGGATAGTCTTTGGGACACTGTGCAAGTGCACAATGAGATCAACATAGATCTCTGCATAACATTCAGCTGAATAGGTAGTGTGTACAGCGATGAAGTGAGCGGTCTTGGTAAGTCTGTCCACTATAACCCAAATAGAATCATGCTTTATGGGAGTAAGTGGTAAGCCTACAATGAAATCCATGCTTATGTCATCCCACTTCCATGCGGGTATAGATAAAGGTTGCATTTGACCTGCGGTCTTTAGGTGACTAGCCTTGATCCTTTGACATGTATCACATCGGACACATACTTGGCTATTTCACCCTTCATGTTTGACCACCATAAATTCTCTCTAAGGTCTCTGTACATCTTGGTACTACCAGGGTGAATGGTAAATTTAGAGAGGTGAGCCTCATCTAAAATCTCTTTCCTTATTTCCGGATCCTGGGGAACGACTAGTCTCTGATCGAACCATATCACTCCCTTCTCATCCTTCTGGAAACAAGTGTACTTGGGGTCTCCCTCAGATAATTTATGTTTGATTGTCTGGACACCTTCATCATTGAGTTGAGCTAGAGCAATTCTCTCATGGAGAGGAGATTCTGTGGAGATGGCATATAGATTTCCGTGCTCGACCATCTCTAGGTTAAGCTTTCTCATCTTTTCACATAAAGTCTCATTATACGGCTCTACCGTCATGCAGTTGCAATGCTTGCGGCTAAGCGCATCTGCCAACATGTTGGCTTTGCCGAGGTGATATTGAACTTCCAGATCATAATCCTTTATCAATTCCAACCACCTTCTTTGCCTCATATTCAGATCCGATTGGGTGAAAATATATTTAAGGCTCTTGTGATCGGTGAAGATATTGCAGCGATTTCCCATCAAATAATGCCGCCAAATCTTTAAGGCATGAACAACCACTGCTAGCTCAAGATCATGGGTAGGATAATTCTTCTCATGAGGTCGAAGTGCTCGTGAGGCATAGGCAATAACACGGTTTTCTTGCATAAGCACGCAACCAAGACCAGTGCCTGAAGCGTCACAATACACCTCAAACGGTTTCATCATATCTGGCTATGCTAGCACTGAGGCTGATGTTAAGTGTTCCCTCAAGGTGTGGAAGGCCTTGTCACAAGCTTCATCCCACACATACTTGACACCTTTCTTCAGCAGTTCAGTCATGGGTTTAGCTATTCTGGAGAAATCCGGAATAAATCGACGATAATAGCTCGCTAGACTCGGAAAACTGCGAATTTGATGCACACATGTTGACGGCTGTTAAGTACCTAATTTAGGGCTGTCAATCCCTGCATTTTATCATAAGAACTAAGCATCCACACTAGAATAGGGATTTAAACTGACAATTTCCATGAGTGGCTATGCTAAGTTGAATGCAGGTGTTTAGCATAAGAAATGAAGAGAAAAGACACCCTCACGATCCTAGCAAGTTAGGCTCAGCCAATGAGGGGCTGCATGCAAGCATCCCCTGGATCCATGACATCACCAATCCAAGGGAGGAAGCTTCGGCGAATCAGAAGCCGCCATGCAGGCATCACATGGATCCTATGGCCCACCAGAGCGCCTAAACCGCCTCCAAACCACGTGGACACCAGGAACCGACCTCAGGACCCACAGGACAGCCACCACGCGAAAGCACACCCCGAGTGGGGCCCACAGGGGGTCGGCTGACCCCACAGGTCGGCCGAACCGACCTTGTGGCGCCCACTCAGGGGCTTCCACGTGGTGCTTGCCCATTGGTCCTAGAAGCCATTCTCGGGGTGTTTGGGTGCTCTCACGCCGGTTGCACAAGCCTATAAATAGGAGGAGAGGGGGTAAGAAGAGGGTGGAAGCACACTTGAAGCCATTTCTCACCTTTGCCTCTTTCTCCCTCTCTCATTCTCTCTTGGTGGAGGTGAAACCTCATCCTACCATGAGTGTGTGTGTATGGAGGATCTAGACTAGGTGGTGCTTGGTAGAGAGGAGTGTGTGGATGAGTAGAGGTTAGGTGGTGATGATCCATTCATCATCCATCGTCCCCTTGTACCTCGTGAGCGATGTTGTTCTTCATTTAGACTAAAGTGAGTATTTCATTATTTCCTATTTAGACTAAAGTGGCTCTCATGCATGAATGAGTTGTTCTTGAGTTCTTCGTTCGTTCATCATTTAGAGGCTCGCGTTCTTCATGAATGTGTCTCCTTGATCTAGTTGACGAACAAGTAAATCATACTTTTAAGTTTGTTCATAAGTTAAAGGCTCGTGTTCTTCACGAACACGACCCTAGATCTTCTGTTATCATCGCATAAGTTTGCATCTCATTTGTGTGATTACCTGTCTATTAGAATATAGTGAGCTCATGCATATCTGATCTAGATCAAGTATCAATCATATCTCCTCACGCGAATCGATTCAATGACGAGTAAGGTCTAGCTAAACCTCGCGGGTTCGTCGCTTCGTATTTATACGGAGTGCTATAGTGTTTCTACGGGACGTCAGACGTAGCCGTGCTATAGTAGTAGTCGGCGGTGTAGACGTGGTGTCTAGACTGCTGGTTATCCTTCGAATGCCTTGTATCCCACGGTTTGTCTTGGTGTAGGCCGCGGTAGTGACAGCCGTTGGACCCTCTGAAATCCCCCACGTTCGGATACAGCGTGGAGGCAACCCTTTGCCGTGAACCAACTGTTATAGTCAGGAGGGGCCGGTGTCCCAAGCGAGATCTTATCCGAGCTTGTTCCTCTCTAGAGTCGAGAACCTACAGGAGACTTCACATCACTCACCTACCTCAGCAGGGATTGTGTACCCTTGGATAGTCACTCGTAGACTCCCCCATACCGTTCCTTGGATTCGATACCCTTGGGAATACTCCTGAGGTGAAGTGCTACAACGGTGTATCCGTGCGCTTGCAGATTCGTTCGCACCCGTCAGTATACCCGGGTGATTCTTACACGCTCACGCTATCCCGACGCCATAGTGGTGACGTTAAGAAATACCAACAAGCATTTCTGGCGCTGTTGCCGGGGAACGATTGTCGAGAATCTACGAACCCGACTGTCCTCGTATCTTTTGTTTTTCTTTTATTTCTACCTTTACCCCCGCTACCCCAGGAAGGTTATCCTTGTACACACCTTCCGCCCGTTATGAGTGAAACCATGGAATCAACTCTCTGGAGACAACCCGCTCTTCTAACACCTTGTATGGTTCACCCATCTCTCATGAAGCTAGTTGAGGAAAAACCCTTCTCTAGGATGAGTCATGAGAATCCCTATGATCACGTAAGAGACTTTGAGCAATTGTGTTCCACCTAGGGTAAAACCGGGGCAACACAAGATGTTCTTAAGAGGAACCTGTTTCTGTTCTCCCTCTCCGGGGAAGCGAAATCTTGGTACCATTGTTTTGGTTGCAACCACCTACGCTGGGAGGAATTAAGAGCATCTTTTTGCACTCGATTCTTTCCGCTACGGCGTATCGTTTCCTTAAGAATGGTGATCCTCAATTTCAAACAAAGAGAGAAGGAGACCTTAGGCATGGCATGGCATCGTTTTGCCTCTTTGGTTGAAACTTGCCCAATCCTTGGTCTGCCCGACCCAGTGCTTTTGCAGCATTTCCGGTTTGGTTTACGAAGAGATTGTGGCATGATGCTTGATGCCATTTTGGGAGGCACCTTTATGTTCTTAGAGCCAGAACAAGGACTGGAAATTCTAGGAGAAATCCGAGATTTCAGTTCCCTACCTGACACGAGTGACGAGGCAGCCAAACGAGAAAATGTTGAAATGCCTAACCCAATCCTCGAGAGAGCCCGAGCTAACATACCAAATTTCTCTATGCTCTGGTCGAAGATATCACTCTTCACTGGCAGGAATCTATGGGAAAGAGCACTTAGTGCAAATTCTGCCCCTAGATTCCCCTATCGTTTCTTCTCTTAAAACCTGGCCTTCGATACTTAGTCTCGAGGGAAGGAGGAGGGTAGTAGACGAGGAAGAAGAATCGTTCCTGGCGGGGACGATCACTTCAACCTTGCCCGCAACTCTCCAGGGGAGGTCACGATAGAAGTTTTCCGTGCTTCATGTCAAGGCTCAATCCAAAGTGCCGCCACACTAAGGGTTAAGCTAAGACACGAGCCCTGGCGCAGTAAAACTTCCATATCTTTGGCTTGCGGAAGCACGAACTTATATCCGGTCTAGCTGAGCAATCCATCTCATCATCTTAAGTTCAGCTAAGACCGTGCCGATCAAGTCAAGTGGATGTAAATTCTACTCTTCACTTCTTGACCTAATCGATGCCCTGCTGGAGTGTGGTTACACACCTATCCTTTACACTTCCATTGGAAGCTTGGGTTAACTTATGTGTCATCCCACTTAGGTGAGGGTGAGGTCCTTTGTCAACCCAAGGAGAGGATGAACTAGCAAGCCCGTCACTCTCGACCTTCAGCTCAAATGATCGTTCGACCCATAAACTTTCACTCACTCAATCTGGGGTCCGATCATCATTGAGTTCTAGAGGTGAAAGCTTCACTCTTAGAGCACTCTAGGCCTTAGGCCCGGATTTTGTGCTCAACTCCAGCACCTCTATCATCTCTCGTCCGTAGTGCTATAGCCTTGCTAGCTGCGCTCCCCTCCTAAGGCTACCCATCATAGTTCCCTTAGGATGGTTGTGAGGATCACCTCAGTTTCGCCATTTATACAGCTTGCATCGTACATATGCACTAACCATGAAGGAAAGAAAATACATCCTATCATAAAGAAACCTGCAAGGAGGACCACAGGGCAGGGTAAGAGGATATCATCAGGAGAAAATGGACGATATGAGCAAGAGGGCAACAATGACTCTTCATCTAGGTATGGGTTCAGGTAAAATCCCCAAGTTGAGCTATTAAGGTATAAAGTGGTTTAAGTAAAGTTGTTTGGGGTAGAAGGTAGTATTATGCCTGAAATTCCATTCTAGCCCTTGCTGAAGCCTCCGACCTTAGAATTGGTGGGCCACCTGACCCAGAGACCTTGAGCCCCGCCAGAGCCCACACGCCGAAGCAGAGGCCCAGTGGAGCCCAAATGGGCTCGGCCGACCCCCTAGGTCGGCCGACCCACTAGGGCCGCCGCCGCCTCTCGTTTTTCGCGTGCGCACTCTTTCGTCCTCCAGAAACCCTTTCCTTGCCGCGTGACGGAGTTTTGCGTCGCACAGAACCCCTGCCTCCCCTGCTCACCTCCCTCGCTCGCCGTCGCGGCAGTCCTCATGGCCGACAAAAGCCTTGTCCCCTTCGCCGCGGCACCCTCCTCCGGTGAACCCGTCGAGGGGGATGTCCCTGCCATTGTTGCATCCCCCACAGGGGTGGCACCTATGGAGGTCGCGTGCATCTTTGAGGTGCCGCCGCTCGCCTCCCGTCCGCCGGTTGGGAATCAAGGACCGAGCGCCACCATCGACGGAACTTTGGAGCTCAAGGGGATGGCTGTGCCGCCCTTCACACCCCCGGTTCCACGCACTTCCGGCCGATCTGCCTCACCCGGGAAAGCAAGGAAGCCACGGGGGCGTGCCAGCAGCCCCTACCAGAGGAAGGTGGAGGTCCGACCATGACCCACAGCAACTCCGCCACCTCTGGTGGTTCCACCGCCTCGGCTCAACGTTCCGGGAGCCTCCGGAGTGAGAGGCCGTTCGGCCCCTGCTGTGCCATCATCGCCTCCACTAGTCTCTCAGCCTGGGAAGCCTAGGTTCGCTAGCCCAGACAGCACCAGCAAGAAGAGCAGCCGTGCACCTCCGACTTTGAAGGAAACCAAAGAAGAATTTGAGTTGGGCAGCAGCTCCACACCACGGGCATCCAGGAAGTCGAGGGAGAGGACTCGGGCGCCCGAGCGATCTCCTAAGACTCCCACTGCAGCCAGGATGACCCCGCTAGTGGAGGAACTAGGTAGGGAGTGCGAGAAGCTGAATACCATCAGTGCAGAGCAGAAGGTGGATCTCGCTGAGCTTAGAGATGACCTCCGCGATCTTCGCCGTGGCCTGTGCACCAAGATGAGGCGCCTCTTCGTGGCCACGGGGCACGAGGACCTCTATGATGCTGAGTAGAGGGTCGTGCCCCACCTTTATTTTTCCCTTCATAGGCGCTTAGTTAGGTTTAATTTATTTCCCTTAATTTATTTCCCTTCCATTTATTTCTTTTATTCCCATCATTGGTGTAAGCGCCTATTTCTTTATTAGTGAACTTGAATGAATAAATCTTGGCTCCACCGGTCATGTAACCCGGTTGAGTCACTCATGTGTTAGCTATTTTTATTTTTGCTTTTTGTATCGAAGAACTACACCCAGGTACAAAACAGTGTGGGGGAGAGTTGCACTCTCCAAAAGCAAACACGACGGATCATTGCTGCACCCACACTATGCTCACACAGCTCTTACGATCGACCACGCTTAGAGAACCTGAACGAGATATGCATTCGTGCGCATCACAGGAATCCCCGTCTGGTCCACACAGAAACCAGCACTGGTTTGCATCTCTTCCTCATTTTGCCATGATTTCTGAGTTTGTACGCTCATGCTTGATAAATTCTCCATAAATCGACTTAAGAAATCTATGGAAATGCTTACTCCATGCCTAGGGTTGACATGCGTAAGTTTTATTCCTCGTTTATAACCTTGAGGCTTGTGAACAACATCATCATAAGGACAACATGCTTATCTAAGTAGTTGGCAAGTGAGATATGACTTGATGACATGATCTTAACTCTATTGGTTCTGACCCTTGGGATAATTTTGTTTTCGAAAAAAAAATTGCTCTTGCAAAGCTCCTCTTTGATGTACCTCTGTCCTACCAAAGCCATATGATGTTTTTAGTTGAAAACCTACTACTCATATGCTGCTTGTTATTGTATTGAGCTTTGTCAAATTCTGTGACCCTTGTGAGAATTCTTTTCATTACTCTCATGGTCAAGATTCATGTGCACGCCACTTTTCCCCCTTGCTATGCTTCTACCCTGGAAGTTAGCATTGTATTATTCATCCATTTCGTGAGAATAAAGCTGCATATGTGTTGATCTCCCCCTCCTAGTTTTTGCTACATAAGAGACATGGCTATTGAAAAAAAGAGAGAAAAAGAGAAAGTATAGAGATAGCCATGCTCTCATTAAAAAAAATCTTATACAAAAGGGAGAATCATGCAAAAAGGAGTTCCATAATCTAGATGGTGATAACTAGTATCCATTCCGGGGCTAGTGTCCACCTCACCATCAATCAACATTCATCATACATGTATGGTAATATCTAGCACCCATCTTGGGCCTAGTATCCACCTTACCATACTCCATACTCATACATGTGCACATCTTGATCTAATTGTATGATTTTATTTTCTCTGTGGATCCAGTTTTTGACTTTGCAATATATGTAATACAAGTATGCTTTACCTTTATCCTACCCTGAGCTCCAAATACAACCATTATTAGAAGTAGGGTGAAGAAAGGCAATCTAATGCCTTGGTGAGGACATATACACATTGAGCGATCCGAGAGAATCAAAGAAGGAGGGCAGAGCAGTTCTTTTTCTTTAAAAATTATCAGGAAAACCCCAAGTGCTGACCAATAGGTGCTTAAGAGACTCGATTCATGGTCATTCCTCTTATCAATTACCCAAGATGGCATTGTTGCCAATCCACAGAGTTCACAAGAGCAAGGTATGACCTGGAATAACTCCTATGTTTGTTTTATACCATTGGTTTAAACCCATGTGATCTTCCCTTTTGCTCGGGACGAGCAAAGGGCAAGTGTGGGGGAGTTGTTGACGGCTGTTAAGTACCTAATTTAGGGCTGTCAATCCCTGCATTTTATCATAAGAACTAAGCATCCACACTAGAATAGGGATTTAAACTGACAATTTCCACAAGTGGCTATGCTAAGTTGAATGCAGGTGTTTAGCATAAGAAATGAAGAGAAAAGACACCCTCATGATCCTAGCAAGTTAGGCTCAGCCAATGAGGGGATGCATGCAAACATCCCCTGGATCCATGACATCACCAATCCAAGAGAGGAAGCTTCGGCGAATCAGAAGCCGCCATGCAGGCATCACATGCATCCTATGGCCCACCAGAGCGCCTAAACCGCCTCCAAACCACGTGGACACCGGGAACCAACCTCAGGACCCACAGGACAGCCACCACGCGAAAGCACACCCCGAATGGGGCCCACAGGGGGTCGACCGACCCCATAGGTCGGCCGAACCGACCTTGTGGCGCCCACTCAGGGGCTTCCACGTGGTGCTTGCCCATTGGTCCTAGAAGCCATTCCCGGTGTGTTTGGGTGCTTTAACGCCAATTGCACAAGCCTATAAATAGGAGGAGAGGGGGGTAAGAAGAGGGTGGAAGCACACTTGAAGCCATTTCTCACCTTTGCCTCTTTCTCCCTCTCTCATTCTCTCTTGGTGGAGGTGAAACCTCATCCCACCATGAGTGTGTGTGTATGGAGGATCTAGACTAGGTGGTGCTAGGTAGAGAGGAGTGTGTGGATGAGTAGAGGTGAGGTGGTGATGATCCGTTCATCATCCATCGTCCCCTTGTACCTCGTGAGCGATGCTTTTCTTCATTTAGACTAAAGTGAGTATTTCATTATTTCCTATTTAGACTAAAGTGGCTCTCATGCATGAATGAGTTGTTCTTGAGTTCTTCGTTCATTCATCATTTAGAGGCTCACGTTCTTCATGAACGTGTCTCCTTGATCTAGTTGACGAACAAGTAAATCATACTTTTGTGTTTCTTCATAAGTTAGAGGCTCGTATTCTTCACGAACACGACCCTAGATCTTCTGTTATCATCGCATAAGTTTGCATCTCATTTGTGTGATTGCCTGTCTATTAGAATATAGTGAGCTCATGCATATCTGATCTAGATCAAGTATCAATCATGTCTCCTCGCGCGAATCGATTCAGTGACGAGTAAGGTCTAGCTCAACCTCGCGGGTTCGTCGCTTCGTATTTATACGGAGTGCTATAGTGTTTCTACGGGATGTCAAACGTAGCTGTGCTATAGTAGTAGCAGCGGTGTAGACGTGGTGTCTAAACTGCTGGTTATCCTTCGAATGCCCTGTATCCCATAGTTTGTCTTGGGGTAGGCCGCGGTAGTGACAGCCGTTGGACCCTTTGAAATCTCCCACGTTCGGATACAGCGTGTAGGCAACTCTTTGCCGTGAACCAGCTGTTATAGTCAGGAGGGGCCGGTGTCCGAAGCGAGATCTTATCCGAGCTTGTTCCTGTCTAGAGTCGAGAACCTACAGGAGACTTCACATCACTCACCTACCTCAGCAGGGATTGTGTACCCTTGGATAGTCACTCGTAGAGTCCCCCATACCGTTCCTTGGATTCGATACCCTTGGGAATACTCCTGAGGTGAAGTGCTATAACGGTGTATCCGTGCGCTTGCGGATTCGTTCGCACCCGTCAGTATACCCGGGTGATTCTTACACGCTCATGCTATCCCGGCGCCATAGTGGTGATGTTAAGAAATACCAACAACAGACTTGGGTGGCTTCCAATCCATGACCTCCTGCACTTTGCTAGGATCCACTGAGATACCATCCTTGGAAATAGTGTGACCCAAAAATTTCACACTATCCAACCAAAATTCACATTTGGAGAATTTAGGATAAAGCTTATGATCTCTCAAACGCTGTAAAACAATCCGAAGATGTTCTGCATGTTCTTCTTCATTCTTCGAATAAATCAGAATATCATCAATGAAAACCACTACGAACTTGTCCAATTCAGTCATGAAGATGGAGTTCATAAGGTACATGAAATATGCGGGTGCATTTGTGAGACCAAAGGACATCACCAGAAATTCATAAAGACCATATCTGGTGGAGAAGGCTGTCTTCGAAATATCACTTGGTCGAATCTTGATTTGATGATACCCAGACCGAAGATCGATCTTAGAAAAGACTTTAGTACCAGCCAATTGATCGAAGAGAACATCAATGTGGGGTAAATGATATTTATTCTTGATAGTCACCGCATTGAGCGGACGATAGTCCATGCACATCCGCAAACTACCATCTTTCTTCTTCACAAAAAGAGTGGGACTTCCCCAAGGAGAAGAACTTGGGCGAATATACCCCTTATAGCAATTCTTGCAATTGATCCTTCAACTCGGTTAACTCTTTGGGTGGCATACGGTAAGGTCTTTTTGAGATAGGTGCAGTGCCAGGCTGAAGATCTATCATGAATTCAATGTCCCTGTCTGGTGGCATGCCAGGCAAGTCATCGAGAAAAACATCTGGGTACTCCCGTACCACAGGAATCTCTCCCAAAAGGTTGATAACGGTCACATAAGAACACGGGTGTACACCTTCCTTACTAGATAAATATAAGGTGGTGTGACCAACGGTTGGGGAGCAGATCTCTATTACCCTTTCAGAAATATCCAGGATAACTTTATGTCGTTCCGTCCAATCCATCCCTAGGATGACATCCATGCCTTCCAAACCTAGAATGATAAGGTCTATGTTAACTGTTCTGCTGCCTAATTCCAATGGTACCCCTCTGGTCACCAGCTCGGAAGAAATTTTTCCTCCAGCCGTCTTTATCATAAATGCCTTATTGGTATTGCAAGGTTTTAGTCCCAATTTGCTTAGTGTCTTCCCATTCATGAAACTATGTGTAGCACCAGAATCAAAAAAGATCTTGATAGGTTTGCCTTGAATAGAGAATGTGCCCATCAACACTGGTGCTCCTTCTGGAATATCCACTACAGAAGTGAAGTTGAGTCTACTCTGCTTGACTTGGGCAATCTGCTTCTTGCCCTTGTTGCTAAGTTTGGAAACTTGTCTCTGGTTTGGCTGATTTGGCTTGTTATGTTTAAGGTTCTGGTGAAGGTGTGGGTATTTCTTAGAAAAGTGATCTGGACTACCACAATTGAAGCAACTACTGTCGACCATATACCCCTAGGTACCTATACATGGAAGAATACGAACTCATACCATAAATCCTTGTAATCCTACTAGGACTCGTACCATGTAATCCTACTAGGACTCCTATCTTGTAACCGATTAAGAACCTGCCCCCTGGACTATATAAAGGAGGGCCGGGTACCTAGGAGAAAAGGTAGATCCCCCAACCCCTCCGGGAACACCCAAGCGCAGGGCGCCATACATGATACTCCAAACAGGACGTAGGGTCCGCTACTTCGGCGGCCCGAACCTGTATAAATCTGTGTCCCGTGTCCTCGCGTGTACGAGTTCCAGGTCTGGTGATCCTCCACCGCACAATCTACTACCTCGGGTACCCCCTTGGTAGGCTCAGTGGCCAAAACACTGACAGCTGGTGCGCCAGGTAGGGGCGATCGTCAAGATCACCGAGCGAATTCGAAGGACCTCGTCACCAAGTTCAATCTACTCAACGCAGCGTGGTTTCTGTTCCGTATGGCAGCCCAATGCACTCCTCTGTCAATTCAAGACATCTGGGTTCTTGCGTGATGCTGCATGAATCTAAGTTGGTGACATCGAGAAAAATCAAGCTACCAGCGGCCTACGACAACTCGTCGAAACCTCGTCGCATACGAGTTCACGGCGAAATCTGACTTTGAAGCCGGCACTGAATTGCTGCTCCACGACAACTTTTGGTCTTCGTGTTCGAGATGGAATCGACTATGTCACTCCGTGATGCAAGACCCAAGCCAAATCCGAGCCTGCATCAGGATCGGCCACCGGGATTTGCACGCGGACCCAAGCAGCCACTCCAAATTTTTTTTCCAGCTCCAAATCAAGTCGTCAAGGCGGTAGCATGATTTCTACCCGAACTTATACTCGAGTCCGACACACAAGAGAGCATGATCTACTGCAGGCCTGCAGCATTCATCAACATTGCTGTGTTACAGACATGCAGTGCTGTTACTCACATCGTTCATCAAGAGAAGCATTCATCTTGGTTGGTGGCAATCAAGCAAACAGCCAGCTACCACTACTCTCGGTGTAAAAGCAGAATTATGGAGTTCCTCTACGTACACATGTCGTTGTACAAATCAAGGCCCCATGACTTCCGCTTGACGCACACAAGAGATGCACCAGGAAGTTCCAAGATCAATGCTTGATGCACACAAGCACAGTACCCGAGTACGATTACATCGACGCACTCACCGTCAATGACTTCAACTACTCGAGTACAACTACTCGTCGTCCGGTTGCACCGGCTCTACTGCGCCTATGCCGTGCATCCAGACGCATCGCCTCGCCGCTCGACTTCTCGTCGGTCGGTCGCACTGGTTCTCGCCGTGCGCCCGGTCACTCTGTCTCGCGGCTCGACTACTCATCGTCTGGTTGCACCGGCTCTACTGCGCATATGTCGTGCATCCGGACGCGTCGCCTTGTTGCTCGACTTCTCGTCGATCGGTCGCACTGGCTCTCGCCGTGCGCCCGGTCACTCTATCTCGCGGTTCGACTACTCATCAACTGGTTGCACGGGCTCTACTTCGACTACGCCGTGCACCACCTCGATATCGTCGTGCGGCCACACCAACTCATCATGGACAACTTCAGCTACTCTTCTCGGCTAGTTTTTACTAGAAAACTAATCGAGAACGGTTTCTACGCCCCCACAACTAGTCAGACCCGCCTCCGACTAGTCGACTTCGTCAACACTCGTCCACGAGTTCATTCAAAACCCGCTCCGGCGGTAGAAGCCGACTATGGTCGCATCTCCAGACCGCACCTGCGGTATCAGTAAGTCATTTATTTTAAATGATTACTTTTTTCTTCTTCTTTGGCTTGTTTTGCACATGCAGGACAGCACGCCAAGGATTACTTATTGGTGTACGCTTCTCAACAGAATTTTCCACAAGAGCTACACTATGCCGACTACTCTTGGGACATATCAACAAGTCACCACGAGCTCACTCCATCAACTCGGGGGCTTTCCCAAGGAGGCAACTTCTAAAGTCCGCTCCACGCGGCAATCTAAAGTCGACTTACCCAAGTCGCATCTCAAAGTCGACTTACTCAAGTCGCATTTACAAAGTCCATTCTAAATGGCATAAAGTCGACTTCTTCAGTCGCAACCTCAAAGTCCGCTCCGCGCGGCACAAAGTCAACTTACTCAAGTCGCATTCTTAAAGTCCACTCCGCGTGGCAATCTAAAGTCAACTCTGGTCGCACCTTCGCCCGCTCCGGTGGCATACTGCGTGTGTAAGCTTCGATGGAACCTAGCTGTAAGTGGCCCTCGCGTCCTAGCAACGATGGTACCTAGCTACACGCGGTCTTCACTCTTCGTGCCATGGGTCTGAAATGCATGGCCCTAAGTACTCTCGCTCTGCCCAACTTACCCTGGGTCTCCCTGTTATCGTGCCGATCCATACTCTAAGGCCTCCCTGTTACCATCCGATCCTTACTCCGGGTTCCTGCTTCTATGCCGATCCTAGGCTGTAAGTGATTCTCAGGTCCAGGCGATTACCTAGCTGTATCCGGTTTTCTGATCCAGGCGACTACTCAGCTGTAAGCAGCTTTTGGGTTTGAGCTATACTCTCTCCAGGTGGCTTCGGCTACGACTACTCGTAGGGGATCATGACAATCCTCTCCAGGCGACTTCGGCTGCGACAACTCGTAGGGGGTCACGATAACCCTCTCTAGACGACTCCGTGTCGTATATTTAATCAAGAGGCTGCAGCCTAGAGTAACACCCTTCATAGTAGGGTCTCAGTGGAACTCCAACACATTGAGTTCACCACACTGTCCCCTACAGTCTTACTCGTTCTTCGGAACATCCTTACGAATACTCTCTCACTAGGCTCATAGCCTCAGAGGTACTTAAGACATTGTAAACTCTGTACAATGTGTTCAGTAATAAGTTGTTATCTTGCATATCGACTATTACTGTCTTTTGCTTATTCACAACAAAGCCTTCTTTTACGCAACCATAGCTAAGGTGTTCAACTCATTGTGAATAAGTTCCTTTGGAGTACTCTCTCACTAGGCTCATAGCCTCAGAGGTACTTAAGACACTATTACTCAATAGTGTATCCAGACATTGTTCTCGGCGCAATGTGTTTTTTCCAGGCGGCTCCAGAGGCAAAACAATTCATTTTTCTGTTTTTTATTTCGCTTTTTTGCCTTCCGGAACGTGCTTTTTTGGCTTTTCAGCTTTGTGTTTCGGGTTTCATTCTTGGCTCAAAGTACTCAAAGTCCGCTCCGCGCAGCACAAAGTCGACTTACTCAAGTCGCATTCTAAAGTCTGCTCCGCGCAGCACAAAGTCGACTTCAGTCGCATTCTAAAGTCTGCTCCACGCAGCACAAAGTCGACTTCGGTTGCATTTCAAAGTCTGCTCCGCGCAGCACAAAGTCGACTTACTCAAGTCGCATTCTAAAGTCTGCTCCACGCAGCACAAAGTCGACTTCGGTCGCATTTCAAAGTCTGCTCCGCGTAGCACAAAGTCGACTTACTCAAGTCACATTCTAAAGTCTGCTCCGGGCAGCACAAAGTCCACTTACTCAAGTCGCATCTCTAAGTCGACTACTCTAGTCGCATCACAAAGACGACTAATCTAGTCGCATTCTAAAGTCCACTCCACGTGGCAATCTAAAAAGTCGACCCCGGTCGCATCTACAGTCCGCTCTGATGGCAACATTACCACTCGAAGACGACTCGAGTAGTCTATGCTACTTCTCAAGTACAACGGCTTCACGCCAAATTACTACTCAGAGACAACTTCAGCATGCTCCGTTCGTTCTTCAGCTCGGGGGCTCAACTCCAATTACTACTCGACGTGGCTCATATAGCTCACTTGGTTCGTAATCTCCGGGACTGGACGCTACAAGAGTACTCGGATGATGGCTTTTGCGAACTAAAGACCCTTGGATTGATCATCTAATCACTTCAAGGCTCGGGGGCTACTATGCTACAACCATCAACCTCTTTTTTCAAAGACGGAAGATGCAGATTCAAGATTGACCCTCAGCTTGATTCTTCGATTCAAACTCAGGCTCGGGGGCTACACTCCATATGGAGTGCGATTTTTGCAAATCGCACCTCCATGTAGATCAAAATTTCAAGACAAGATGGGTATTTTTTGGAGAGTTCCTGGGTTAGAACCCGGGGACGCCTGGGAACTACTCGGGGATGATTCAAAAGTACTCATAGATGAACTAGAGCACATTCCACTCTTTCGGAAATTCAAGTACTATTGAAGAATTCAGCTAGCAGTACTCGAGACGATCAGAAACTACTCGACGAAGCTTCAAGACTACTCGAATTCGCTGCTCAAGACTACAAAGTGCTCGGGGGCTTGTCGACCATATACCCCTAGGTACCTATACATAGAAGAATACGAACTCATACCATAAATCCTTGTAATCCTACTAGGACTCGTACCATGTAATCCTACTAGGACTCCTATCTTGTAACCGACTAAGAACCTGCCCCCTGGACTATATAAAGGAGGGCCGGGTACCTAGGAGAAAAGGTAGATCCCCCAACCCCTCCGGGGAACACCCAAGCGCAGGGCGCCATACATGATACTCCAAACAGGACGTAGGGTCCGCTATTCCGGCGGCCCGAACCTGTATAAATCTGTGTCCCGTGTCCTCGCGCGTACCTTCGAGTTCCAGGTCTGGCGATCCTCCACCGCACAATCTACTACCTCGGGTACCCCCTTGGTAGGCTCAGTGGCCAAAACACTAACAACTATGCCCATTGCTAACACTAGGAGGTGTAGGTATAGCAGGCTTTGGGACTGCTGTTGGGGATTTGGGAAAAGAAACTTCTTCTGAAGTCGATCCTGGGATTGCTTAACCACCCATCTTTCCGACTGTGAAGTTAGCCGGGAGTCTGGTGAGGGTTTCTGCATCATGCGAAACTTTCGAATCTACGCATTATTGGGCGTGAAGTTAGTCTTCCTCTTCCTCTCAGCTTGAGCCCTCTTCATGGCATCTTCCTGCGAGATAGCCTTATTCACCATCTCATGATAAGTGTCGAGCTCTACCAATTTCAGCCGTTCATACAAATCACTAGTCAGGCCATCACGGAAACGCTCCATCTTCTTCACATCAGTATCCACATGATATCCTCCATATTGGCATAGGTTGCTGAACTTCTGTGCACATTGATACATTGTATCTGACCCTTGCTTGAGAGTTAGCAACTCTCTCATTTTCCTGCTTGTGAGTGCTTTTGGGATGTGATGGTCTCTAAAAGCCTTTTTGAACTCAGACCAGGTGATTTCATGCCCGGATTGCTGCATGGACTTGTAGTGTTCCCACCACATCAAGGCAGGACCACACAGCTACAATGCCGCAAAGCTGGCCTTGCGTTCTTCTCAGCATGGTAAAGTGAACACTGTGAACATGGCTTCAATGGCTTGGACCCAAGCATCCGCATCAAGGGGTTCTTCCACCTTAGTGAACTACAATGGCTTCATGGTCCGAAAATGCTCATACGTTGCCACTTGATGTGGTGCATCATTTTGATTCACCTGGGGCTGCTGTTGCTGCTGTAGATGTAGGAGAATTTGGCGCAGCAACTCAGCTTGAGTAGCAACGAACATCTCCGAAAGGTTTATGTTCGGTGGGGGTGTTGGGGGTTGATTACTGCCACAATAATCACAGAAAACACCAGGAGTACTGCGGGTTGAGCACACAATCTGAAAAAGGGTTGAGCTTTCATTAAACGCATATTCGTAAGCTTGTTCATATGAAGCTAAACAAGTAGAACATGCACGACGAAAACTCAAGCAGCCGAATTTCCAGAATATGATCATGACTCAAGAACCACAGCAATTTGGGTACTGGGTTTTGTCTTTGACGGTTGCAAACAAAAATTCATAACTCAAAAACTAGAGCCCCAAAAATTCCTAAATTTTTACAACTCAGTGAGACAGTTATGCACATTTTTGGCATTCAAAGGTAGATCTAGATCAGATAGGAACATGCTCAAAGAAATCTATCTTCAGAGTGAGGTTAACCAGGAAAAACAGCAAGAAAGAGGTTCACTATTTTGAGCATAACTCTTGATTAAGAATTCCTAAAATCTTGAAACATTCACAGTAGATGCTTGACTTGATGAGGAACAACTTTTGTAAAAGTTGCCTAGTCAGAAACATCTTGAATTTGGCTCAAGAAAATCATGAGCTGACTACAGAAGATTTTGGCAGAAAACTACTTATGATCAAAGTGAGAGAAAACCCTTTCTAAGAGCAAGCAACATTTTTAGAAGCATAGCACAATAGTAGAACAGCAAATTTTAGGTTCAACAAAATTTTATCATGATCCACACGTCTTAAACGACCTCACAAACCATGGATCTTAAAAGACGTAGTTAGTGCCGGTGGCAAGGCTTATAAACGACTCTCCCTATAATAACTAGTCGGAGCTACACGTCATTTACATACGATCATATAACGTGATTAGTGTACCTGCAGAAAAGAACCTTTCGTGCCAGCACGTCATGGGAGCGTCCACAAATATTACCATTCACTATAGGAATGGTACCCATGCATTTTTGTACCGCATGGATAGCGCCCAACCTGAGACACACCCCTTTTGAATGGAGGGTGTCCCCCTTCGCATGTTCGTAATGCGGAATCATGCACACGTCTGGCAAAACATGACGACATCACAACCCATGACATGTTCATCTTGAATAGAACATGGCATCTTTCATATGACTTGCATACAGAAAGCACACGTATAAGACACGTGAGCATCCAACCGAGAAGATAGGATCTGTGGAATGGATTGCCCTATCCACCCTCGCATACTCGTGATGCGGCACAGCACACATATGAAACACATGGCTTAAGAAAGTGCTGAAAGTTAGCATAAATAAACCATAGGTACTTAGCGACCTTAAAAGAACCCAAAATTCCCTCTAGGGCCTCTCGATCTAAATCATTCCTTAACGATCCAACGTATTTTCAAAATCCAATCAATCTTGGCAAGTTTTATTATAAATCATGTGATTAGTGTTAAACTAATTACTCTGGTGTATACGGATGCTCTGGTACCAACTGTGACAACTCCACCTAAGATAACTCCGTAGTATCACCTAAACCAATCCACTTTGGTCATTAAGTGATAATAAGGAATCATCCCGTTGAGTGTTGCCGGGTCAAAGCCCGGTAAATCACTTGAATCAACACACAAAGGATCGAACATGCATACATTACCTTACAATTTAAGACTAATCTTCCCCGTAGGGTCATTTATTACAAATCATAGTTCATAACATGATAAACCATGGTTCAGAGTTTTAAACAGCGGAAATAAACTAAGTAACGCGATCATCATCATAGGAGGCCACCCATGATGATTTTACACAGCGTCCGATACCCATTGCAGCTCCCAGCTGTGGGGTATCTCACCAGGTCAAACAACTTCACCTAAAAACAACATATATAGCAAGGCTGAGTATACTAATACTCAGCAAGGCTTACCCGTCTAAAATAAAAGACTTAACCTCTAATCATGCAAGGCTTTTGGCTAGGGGGTTTGTTTTGCCCAAAAGCTACTAAGGAGTGGATCCTTACTTTCAATATTTTAGCTCAAATTCTAGTGGATTTAATCATTACTAAATAAGCAACTATTGCAAGCATTAGTTGTTCAAACAATTAATCAAACATCAAGTTTACCAATATTCCATCATAAAGGGATCACCATGGCTAGAGGGTTAAGCAATCTCAGATAACGGTGAGAGGCCGACGATCGATCGATTAATAACCTTGCAAGGTGGACCTAAACACACGAAAGAATGCATACCAAGAAGATCAAATAAATAACGAAACGGGGTACACACCGACCATGCTCTTACCACGTGAGCAATCCACTTTATCAAATCTTTGATTCCAACATAAAAATCTATTCTCGCGAGTGAAGTACATCACTCGACTTGTACCGGTCCTTAGTGCATAGCTACTAGCGACCTAGCATACTAGTAAAACAACATAGGTACTTAAGGGATCATGCAACTAGGGTTTCAATTCAACTCCTGAACGTAGATGCACATAGATAATCAAACATAATTTCAGAATTTTAAAACAGAAACACATAGGTAAATGTTAAACCGGGGCTTGCCTTCACTAGCAAAGTTAGTAGGAAGGTCTTCCGAACTTTGGTTCGGGTCTTGCTGCACTTCCACGTAGTTCACTTCTCCCTCGAATGATTCGTCACCTCGTTCCGAGACAAGCTCGCTGCTACCGTCAGAAAGTTCTACACAGAGATGCACATGCAAGAATTAATTGGTGAAATTATTTTATTTTAATGACAACACATCACATGACAATCATGGAGGGCATGGTTGGTCACATTCACTTAATTAACATATATCCAACATACTCTTCCAAAGGAAGGGAAAAAGGCAAACGATCATTTATCAAGCATTCGTTTTGATGGTGATTGTGTGCACATTTATACAAACAAGACAAAAACACTTCACAACAGTTAATAGACTTTCACACATCCACTGAATTTTATTAACAAGCCACTGAATAAATATAGTAAGGGCAACATGTATATAACACACATTATTAAGCACTTCTATAGCCATTCGAACTACTACTAGGCATATAAAAATAAACATAGCTCCTCTGGTCCTAATTTTTCTCATACAGCAAGATGACCACAAAACATGCTCTCACACCAAAAATCATGCATAGGAAAAATCTAGATTAAATCTAATAAAAATCACAAAGCCAGCCTAGTAAATAAAACACAATTTATTCTAGGCAAAACTACTCATGCAAAGGATTTCAACTTTTCACGAGAGGACCATATAAACATAACAAGGGCTTACACCAAGGCTCAAGTCCTAAATCTACACATAACTTCAAAAATACACATGGGTCCCTCTAGCATGCATAAATCAAAAACCTATTTTAACAGGGGACAACTAGCACACAAAAATTAACAGAGTCTCAGCACATCATAAACGGCTCAAGGTGTAAAAAGTAGCCACAGAGCAACTCTATACAGTGCTAGCCAAAAAGGTGAAGATACTACTAGCACAAAGGCTAAATATAGCATAACTCAAAATCTACTCAGTAACTTTGTGCAAAATTTTATCCAGAGCTCATGAACATCATGTTTCACAACATATCTAAATTTCAAGTCAAACTCACATCTAGAATTTAAACTACAACAAAAATAGTTCAAACTGAGTTTTCAAAATTATTCAAAAACTATTCAGAAAAACCCTATACAACCTTTCTAGAAAATACAGTACTCCTCACAAGGATTCCAAAAAGTCATCATTTGCATTTTATTTGATTTTTTTGCGATTTTCTATGAATTTTGAAAGGTGGTGGACCTAGTTGAAAGGAGACTAAGACAAAGATTATTACAAAGAGGCCCCTAGTTCGCAGATCTGCCCCTGGAAAGAACTCAGACGTTGCAATGTCGTCCCTGGGCACTGGCAGCGGCGGGGATCACCGAAATCCGGCCAAGGGAGGGCCGAGGTTGGCCGGGGAAGGGCGTGGGAGCGACCAGGGACTCACCCATGACCGATTTGAGAGGTTGGAGGCGGCGGAGAGTGCTCCGGCGAGGCGGCTCGGCAGTACCCGGCGGCAACAGCTGTTGCGGGCTGAACTCCGGCGAAGTGGGGTCGGCCAGGGCAAGGCGGCGGTATGGGGAGCTTCAGTAGGTGCAGGTGGAGGCGGAGGACGGCTCAAGCGGCAGTGGTGAGGATCGGGAGGTGGAGCTCGCCATGGGGGCTCCAATGGCGGATGGCGGCAGTCAGACTGCGATGACGACATGTCATTCACACGTGAGGGAAGCTCGGGAACCTTTATAGGGGCATGGGAGACGACTTGGAGTCCACAGCGGGCGTGGTATGGGCGGTGTACAGCGGCATGGCGAGCGACGTGGGGTGACATACGGCGGCGTCTTGGTTCATTGGGCGGCGCGGCGCGACACGAGATTGGATGAGGGGGGGAGTGGGGTCGGTCGGTGCTGTCCAAAGGTTCCTGGTTCGCCACGTGGACGCGATGATTCTCAGCGTCCGGGCCTAGGGGACCCACGGCAGCCATCGCGGACGCACGACGCCGGTGCGCGCTCTAGAGCGACGGGGTGCAGGAAACATTCTGGGTAGCCTGGTTTGACCGTCTTTTTCTCCAAAATTTGCAACTAAAGTGCACCAACAGGTAAATACAAAAGTTGGAGATCTCATGACCCTCTACAACTTTTACGAAAGTAGATAGGTGTTTTGATCAACCAATTTTGCACAAACGACATGCCAAGATGCAGATTTCTCAACCCCAAATACGGTTCACAGCAGCTTTGACCAAGTTTTTGAGCAACTTCCACTCAAAATTTGAATGTCCACCAATTATGAAAGTTGTGTTCCCGGAGATAACGAACAACTTTTGTATTGGCTGATTTTGAAGTGTTTAAGTGAAATTCGGAGAACGTGGCAAAAGTTCTAGGTAGGGTGTTGGTGTCAAAGGGTTGACTAGGGGTTTGACTAGATCTTTGACCAAGAGCTTAACCACTAATGATGTTGACTTGATTAAGGTGATGATTAGAACTAATTAACACTAATTAAAAACATGGGGTGTTACAGAGAGCCAAGCTCTGTGACCGGCGCAAACTCCTCCCAACCAAGAGCATACCAAATGGAAGCGAACTCGAGGTTCATACCTGTCTTCTCCATGAGTGCCGGGTCGAAGTCCCGGGTGTGGGCGAAGACTCGGTCCTTTAGGAGAGCATAGGCTTGCTCCTCTCGAGTGCCCCGCAAGCTGAGGTAGGGGGTATCGTCGACAACCTCCTCCGCCGCTTGTGGTTCGGCTTGCTCTTCTTTCTCTTCTTCATAGTCCATCGTTGATGGGCTCGGCGTCGGCTCGGCGGGGACGGATGAACTTGCGCTTGCCCGTGAACGGGAGCATGTCACCCTCCGGAGAGTGTTCGCCGCCTAATTCATGCTAGCACAACAACAGGACAATAAGAGCAACTCGGTAATGGATTAGTGAAACTGAATGAAAGTCTTACCGAGCTTGCTCCACCAATAGCAATACTTGCAGCAACACAATAGAGAGAGTACTTGATGATTCCAACCTTGAGCAAGAAATCCAAGAAAACCAAGAGAGAAAGGAGTAGAGAGGGGAGTGTGAGTGAAATGAGTTGAATGGGTGAAGAACACCCCCTCTGCCACTGCTATTTATAGGCAAATGCACCGGGCATCCAGACATGGCCGTTGGGCAACAGCTAGGAGCCGTTGGAGCAAGGTGGGGCCCAGCAGTCGTTGGGCTGCTTCGGCCGATCCCTAGTCGGGCCCACCTGCCCCTTGCTTTGGCCAGTGGCTCCCCAACAGCTAGCTGGGGGCCTACCTGAGTGTCTCGGCCCAAATTTGCCCAAAATACCTTTCAAATGACTTTTCTAGAATTTTCAAACTCAGAAATTATTTTCAGAAAATTTATTTGAAAAGGGAAAATGGGCTAGAAAAATCTATCATGCATATGCAAGGTTTGGAAAAACCAAATATGCAGTTTTGGAAATCAAATAAAATTTTGGAAAGGGAAATATGAGATAAATACCATCTTTAACCTTTTTGGTAGAAAGGACTCATCGTTTTTAGTCCGACGAGTTGGACTCTTCTCAGCGGTTAATTCCACTCGGCACCCCAATCCTGAGAAGTAGAGGGTGATTCCTTTTCAACCTTCCACCATTCCTTACGAATTTTCTTTTGCTTCAACTTTGATAGAGATTTCTTCTTTCGGGGTGATGGCTCCATCCTTCCCCCAAGCTGCTCAACACTATCTTACACTAAATAGCATTGCTCTTCTTTATCTTGAAACCTAAATACCAAGTTCCTCTTCCCAATGCAGAAACGGATTACTGCAGCCCCCACATTGATTCTGGCTCAGACATCACTGAGAAATGGTCGCCCAAGGATGAGCGGCATTCCTCCCTCGGCATCCATATCAAGGACCACGAAATCCGCGAAGACATAGGAGTTATTGACCTTGACCAATAAGCTCTCAACAATTCCTTCTGGATATCGTATCGTTGAATCGGTGAGTTGGATAGTTCGTGGTGTTGGAGAGAGAGCTGGATATCCCAGTTACTCGAACCTGGCCTTGGATAAGAGGTTGACACTTGCACCAAGGTCACAAAGGGCATGCTTGATCGTTTTGTAATAAATGGTGCACGCGATAGCTGGATAGCCGGGATCTCTTCCGTGCACAACTGTTGATTCCTCCCATGGACCTAGAACTTGTTGTATGGGCTTTCCTGCATAGTTAGGAGCATACGTCTTCCTAGGTGGCTTACCCCACCTAGTCGACACTACCCTAACATTTTCACAAGAGGACATGGGTTGCCCCAAGATCCTCCCATTATCAGCAGACGGAACCAAACCAACTAGCTGGGCTAAATGAGTTTCTAACATTTTGTTAAAACTTAGCTGGCTCTTCTGAGCAGAAGAAAAACTTTCAAGCTTAATGTTGAGACTTTCCAAGGATTTATCAAGGGCAGCTAACTTTTTATTAACACCTTCATTGATTTTAGCCTGCCCGAAAACAAGATCTCTCAAGGAGGGTTGGTTAGAGTTGTACGTGTTATCTTGGTTACCTCCTTGATAATAAGGGTGTTGTTGATTCCACGTTTGGCCTCCTTGTTGAGGTGGACGATAACCATTGTTATTCCCGTTCATGTACATCACTTCCTCCTGAGTTTTAGGACAGTAGTTTCCCGAATGCCCAGTGTTGCCACAGACTTCACAAGTCATGTGAGAATCTATAAGTAGAGTAGTGGTGGCCATGACAGCCTTCTCGCTGGTGTAATCATCCAATCTCTTCATAAGAAGGTCCAGCTTGGCAGTAATCATGTCTGCTTCCTTGACAGTATGAGTACCCCTCGGACGTGGTTGGAGTCTTTCATCACTCCACCCTTTGGTTGGATACCATCTTCTCAATGAGTAATTTAGCATTATCAACAGTGAGTGAGAAGAATGCTCCCTAAGCAGCAGCATCAATATGGCCTCGGGTTGTCGGAGTCAGCCCATTATAGAAGCTTTGAAGAATAAGCCAATCCTCCATCCCATGGTGAGGACCGGCCAGGACGTACTCCTGAAGCCTTTCCCAAGCCTTTGGAATGGATTCACTTGCTCCTTGTTGAAAATCGGAAATTCTTCCACGAAGAGCATTGATTTTACCCAATGGGAAGAACTTCTTGAGGAATGCCTCTGAACACTTATCCCAAGTATTAATGGCATCACAATTCGCATAGAACCATTGCTTGACTATCCCCAAGAGAGAAAAAGGAAACAGTCGTAGACGAACGGCATCCATATTTGCACCCGTGATGATGAAAGTGTTGCATACCTCTAGGAATTGCTGCAGATGGGCATTAGCATCCTCATTTGGCTTGCCACAAAATGGGCTAGCTTGTACCATCGTGATTAGACCCGTCTTGATCTCAAAATTTTTAGTCCCCATTGCCACCTCAGGGCCTTGCAGCACCTGGTCAGCAGAAGGAGCTGAGTACTCACAAAGCATCTTCTGGGCCATAGCGTTTGACGTGGATGGTACAAAGGAAGTTGGTTCGCCATCCGGACGAGTACGAGAGGTGAGTCGAAATGAATTCGAGCTCTCCTGACTAGTGACTCAGGATCTTCAGTGAAATTCTCCAGTAAGTCAAAACCAGTCATACACTACCTGTCTTCATCATCCAAAGATAAAAGAAGACAACCAAGGTTAGCCTACATTAAGAGTTGCCCTAACCTACTCATGATTTATAAATAGATGCAAAGCAAAGTCATGATAATCTTGTGCCTTCCCCGGCAACAGCGCCAGAAATGCTTGTTGACATTTCGTAACGCGAGCACTTAAGAACGGATTTAGAATCCATCCCTAGCGACAACGCTAGAAATGCTTGTTGGCATTTCTTGACGTCACTACTAACGACGCTGAGTTAGCGTGAACATCACGACTTGCCAAAGGTAAATCTAAACAATCATGAATGAATCCACAAGCGTGCAGATAAACCATTGTAGCATTTCCCCAAGGAAGGAGAATATTCCAAGGGTATCGTATCTGTGGAAGGCAATGGCGGATATCAAGACTTATGCTTTTGCACTGAATGTAAACCAAGAGACAGATATAGAAAACAACAACTCAAAGACAAGGGTAAGATAAAAGATATGATAGGGTAGTGTGACACACACTCAGATCTACCTCTACTCTAGTACACTATGGCTTAGGGGGAACATACGAGTTAGCTCTTGGTTCTAAGGTACTAAACATACAAAGCTAGAAGATACGAGAGATAAGCATGAAGAATTGCATGAAAGGGTAAGGTTCAACACCCAGGTACAAACGGGGAGATAGCCCGCGACGACCAGCACTCTGTGAAACTATACTTTAGACTCCTACGGCAATATCCCAGCACGGAGGGTTTCAAAGGGTCCAACAGCTGTCACCACTGCGGCCTACCTCAATCATTACGGGGGGCATGCTCATAACTAATGTAGCCACACAACCTAGGCACCATACCTGCATTGCTGCTAGACTTCACCCGGCTCGGGCTGTTGTGACCCAGGGTGAGAGCCACCAGAAGACTGGTCAACTTAGACCGAGTACCGTAGCTTGAACACAAACTTCATGCAACACTAACATGCCATCTAACAAGATCAAACTAGGGCTAGACATATGAACGGATACGAACTCTCTTATGTCTAGTCAACAAGATCAAAGGGTCATGTTTGTGAAGAACACGAGCCTCTAACTTATGAACATACACATAAGGAATGAGTAAATCATCCTTCAAGTGGATCAAAAGGTAGTGTTCACGAAGAACACAAGACTCTAAATAATGAACAAGAGATGAACTCAACAACATATAAATCATATGATCTACCACAACTTTATATGAAATAGCTGAATAACTGAAGTAGATCAAAGTCATACAAAGAAATAAAGATAAAAGAGAACTCATACCTAGACTCCCAAGTAGACTTGGAACCTGAATAAGAGCTACTCTAGCCTACCCCCTAGCCTTGGAAACTAAAAGTGAGAGGAGAATGAGAGAGTGGTGTGTGAGAAATGGGAGCCCCTCCCCTTCTATTTATAGGCAAGGAGGAGGCTTGCTTCGGGACTCAAACTCCACCAAAACACCCGGGGATGCAGCAAGAGACCAATGGGGAGCTGTGTTGGGGTTTCGTAGCGCCGTCATCTTAAGAACAGATCTGGGACCCGTCCTTAGTGACAACACCAGGAAACGCCTTGTAGGCACCTCTCAATATCACAACTAATGGCGCGGTTAGTGTGAACATCGAGACTTGCCAAAGGTTAATCTAAATGATCATGAACGAATCCGCAAGCGCACAGATAAACCATTGTAGCATTTCCCCAAGGAAGGAGAGTATTCCAAGGGTATCGAATTCGTGGAAGGCAATGGCGGATACCTTAGACTTATGCTTTTGCTCTGAATGTAAACCAAGAGATAGATATAGGGAACAACACACTCAAAGACAGGGGTAAGATAAAAGATATGAGGGTAGTGTGACACACACTCAAATCTACCTCTACTCTAGCACACTACGGCTTAGGGGGAACATACGAGTTAGCTCTAGGTTCTAATGTACTAAACATACAAAGCTAGAAGATACAAGAGATGGGCATGAGTATTGCATGAGAGAGATAAGGTTCAGCACCTAGGTACAAACGGGGAGCTAGCCCGCGACGACCAACACTCTGCGAATCTAGACTTTAGACTCCTACAGCAGGTACCCCAGCGCGGAGGTTGCCCTAGGATCCAACAGGGCTGTCACCACCTGAGGACCGACCTCTATCGTTACGGGGGGTATGCTCATAACTATCGTAGCCAGACAACCCAGGCACCATGCCTATGTTGCTGCTAGACTCCACCTGGCCCGGGCTATTGTGACCTAGGGTGAGAGCCACCAGAAGACTGGTCAACTAGACCGAGTACCGTAGCTTGAACACAGACCTCATGCAACACTCTCATGCCATGTAACAAGATCAACTAAGGCTAGACATACAAACAGATATGAACTCTCTTATGTCTAATCAATAAGATCAAAGAGTCGTGTTCGTGAAGAACACGAGCCTCTAACTTATGAACAAACACATAAGGAAGGAGTTTATCACCCTTCAAGTGGATCAAAAGGTAGTGTTCACGAAGAACACAAGCCTCTAAATGATGAACAGAGGATGAACTCAAGAACATATCAAACATATGATCTACCATGACTTTATATGAAATAGCCGAATAACTGAAGTAGATCAAAGTCATACAAAGAAATAAAGATAAAAGAGAACTCATGCCTAGACTTCCAAGAGGACTTGGAACCTGAATAAGAGCTACTCTAGCCTACCCCCTAGCCTTGGAAACTAAAAGTGAGAGGAGAATGAGAGAGTGGTGTGTGAGAAATGGGAGCCCCTCCCCTTCTATTTATAGGCAAGGGCCAGGCTTGCTCGGAGGCTCAAAGTGCCCCTAAACACCCGGGAGTGAGGCAATGGACCAATAGGGAGCTGCCACGTGGAGGGCCAGGATGGAGCCAGCTAGGTCGGTTCGGCCGATCCTAGGATCGACCGGCCCCCTAGGGTGGCCCCACCTGGTGGTTTTCCACTAGGTGGCTGTCCTGTGGGCCCTCTGATCCATCCTCGGTGCATGGCTTGATTTGGTATCCGAGGTGGGCCCTTTGATCCATGTGAAGTCCATGTGGCGTCCTCTGATTCGTCGGTGAGTGCCTCCCCTGGATCGATGACGTGGAATGCCATGTTTCCCTTGGTGGCAGCCACCTCCTCAGCTGAGTTGGCATGGTTTCTTCATAGAAGGTGGGTTTCCATCTCTTTTAAGGGGTAAATAACCTACATACAAATAATCTCCAAGGACAAGTGGAACTACATTATTCAAACCAAAATGCTAGTAAATAATGCATATGCCTCCATTAATGTGAGAATATTGAGGGTTGGAAATGGTGAATTTCAACCGTCAACAAGCTGCCACGTGGAGGGCTAGGATGGACGGCCACTAGGTCGGTTTGTCCAATCCTAGGATCGGCCGGCCCCCTAGGGTCGCCTCCTGGCCTGTGTTTTCTCTGGGTGGCTGACATGTGGGCCCTTTGATCCTTCCCTCGTACATGCCTCGTTTTGGAATCCTAGGTGGGCCCTTTGATCCATGTGAAGTCCATGTGTCGCTCTCTGATTCGTCGGTGAGTGCCTCCCTTGGATCAGTGACGTGAATTGCCACGTGTTTCCTTGGTGGCAACCACCTCCTCAGCTGAGTTGGCATGGTTCTTCCATAGAAGGTGGGTTTCCATCTCTTTTCATGCTTATTTCACCTACATACAAATAATCTTCAAGGAAAAGTGGAACTACATTATTCAAACTAAAATGCAAGTAAACAATGCATATGCCTCCATTTATGTGAGAATATTGATGGCTCAATGTAGTACTAAACAGTAGTCAACATTTTTGTAATTGTAAATTATCAATAAAGAAATATTGATAAATATTGTCTTCCAAATCAATACTATTGTAACATCCCAGAAAATTGAAAGTATGAAAATAATGGAAATTTTGAAATTTTATTTATTTGATGAAGTGTCACCATATTTTAAACCTTTTTCTAGCCTCTCACCTCAATTCTATATAAATAAAACCTAAATATAAAAATATAAATTCAAATTATGGTTTAAGTAAGTGATTTGGATTTTATGGATTTTATTTGGATTTGTTTGAGTGTGCTTTGAATTTGAATTAATTCAAATTCAAATATAAAGTTTAGTTAAATATTCAAAACTATATTCAAAACTCTAACTAACATGGGCCTGCTAATCCCTAACCAAGTCTACCCTTGCCCCTCCAACTCTCGGCCCGTAAGCACCCTATCACCCTCTCCCAGCAAGCGGCCCACCAAACGGCCCAACTCAGCTTCGCTTCGCCCCCGCCGTTCACGTCCCCCTGACATGTGGGGCCGCGCAGAGTCTTCTTCCCCACACGCTCTGCATTGACCGGGTGCTGCCGCACCGCCCCGCGCACGCTTGGCCGCGCTGCCTCGCCAAGCTGGCATGCACACCGAGAAGCTGGCGCGCACGCCTAGGCGGGCCCACGCACCTTCACTTCTCCTATTCACTACTTTGCCCCTGATCCTTGCCCGCGCGCCAAGCCAAGCCAGCCAGAGCCGTGCCGCATCGCGCCTTCGCCGCCAAGGCAAGCGGGGACAGCCATGCCCCATGCTGTTCCCCGGTTCCCTTGACCCGCGCGCACCCAAAACCCCAACAGCCAAGTCCCATTTGGCCCCATCGCGGTAACACCCTAATTTTTGCAAAAAATTGATTTCAATAAAATTTGAATAGAAACAATGCTTTGATATTAAGGATCATAAGGTGTATTTAAATTTTTAGGCATTTAAATATATTTTTGAAAATTAAATAAAATAAATATAGCAGTTTATTGTTGCATACATGCTGGAGCATTGCTTTGGTTTGGTTGAATTCAAATTTGAATTTGAATTCTATGCTTGAAACCCCTTTTCAAAATTCAAAAGCTTTTCTTTAAATTCCTTAACCTCTTCTACCTTTCTGGCCCGTTTTCTTTGTTTCGGCCCAAGCCTTGGAAGTCCATCGGTGGCCCTTGTTTTCTTCCGCAGTCTGCTTTGCATCCTAGCCCAGCAAAGAAGCGGCCCGTGCTGGCCCGCGTCACCCTGCTCCGCCCGCTGTCGCTGACCAGTGGGGTCCACAGGTCATCCCCCTCCTCCCGTCCGCCCCAGACTCCTCTTCGCCGCGCCGCCGTGACCGAGCAGGACTCCCGGCCGTCCCCGCCTCCGAGTCGCCCTGGTGCCCCACAACAGGTCTCGCCCAGCCTTTATAAGCCACCGAGCCCCGCCGCTCCTCCCCAATCCAAAGCCTCCGCCCCGAGCTTTAGCCACGCCGCGCCCATAACCCTAGCGCCGCCGCCGAAGTTGACCCGCGGCCCCGTCGCTGCCCCATCATCGTGAAGTGCTCTCGGACGACCGCATGGAGGTGAGGAGTCCATCAAGGCCGCTTGTTTGCGTCGGGACGCCCTGGGCTTCGAGTTAGAGCTCGCCGGAGCAAGGAGTCCCGCCGCTGTCCGCTTCGCCACGCTGCGCGCCGTCGACGTCGCCCCTTCCGCCTCCCTGTTGCCCTAGTCGTGCTCGCCGTCACGCCAGCAGCATCCCCGGCTACTCAGCATCACCGGCCGAGCACCCTAGCTCGAATTTGCTTGAGTTCGCCGGAGATGCCGCTCTGCGCCGCCGCACGCTGTCGCATTTCGCCGCTGCCTCCGCTCGCATACGATCCCGACCGCCAGATCAAGATCTAACGGTCCAGATCGGTTTTGACCAGACCCCGTACCGGTCAACAGATCTAAACCCCAGTTTGACCATGCTATTTTGCAAAAACAACCCCGACCTTTTTAAAATAGCAAGCCGGTCCTCCCACCAGTCAAAGATCCTTTCAATTAGATCCTTTTTCTTTTGTTTTAACCCCTGGCCTTTATAGATTTAGTAGCCGAGGTCCAAATCTTTAGTTTTTAACCAAACCCCTCTCTTTTTAAGTTTCTTTACATTTTAGCCCTCGGTTTCTTGCAGTTAGGCCCCTGTAACCCTAGTTTCTTCACAGTTATGCCCTTGCACCTTCTTTTAGCCATATCTTCTCCGTTTTAACTCCGTTTTTCGCGTTCTTTATGTCCAAACGATCGTATCGAAGAGTAGAATAGCTTTTTGCCCCTATTTTCTTTTATCATACTGTTTGGTGATTGTTTCTTATTTTATTCTATTGTGTGCTTGTATGTACTTGATGTGATGCGTAGAGAATGTTTGGGCTGAAGGATTTGAAGACCAAGAAGCTCAAGTGTCTGAACAGCAATAGGGATCTATTGAAGGCAAGTCTTCGTTGATGCATACCCGTTTACCTAAACAACATGCATTTAATTCCCTGTTCTTACTTTTGCTTGCATTAAATTGATGGGACCCTATTAAGGAGACGACTAGATTGTTTTATCCCTATACCTTGAACAACCTGGGTTTTTAATTTATTGTTGGGTACCTCTCGCTATGCTTAAATTGGTGGATGGTATTAATGAAACTTTATGAAAATTGATTTATTTATGCTATACCTTCATTAATACAAGATCACCTTGTTTAATTGGAACATGGAGCGACCACCCAGGACAACAGTGCAACCACAAGGGTATATGGCTCTGCCTTGGCTAATTAATTAGTGACTCTAGTGTTGGGGTGACTTTACCTGATAAGGGCAAGGGGGAGCGCCAGTGGGGTATAGACTCGCTCTAGTAGGGAGTTGGTCTTTGCTAAGTCACGGTACCTACTAGGGGACTTGTCAGTGCAATGGACCGGCAGTCCACCACGGGGTAGGCTATGGTGGTAGATTGTGTGGAGGGGATCGCCGAGATTGGAGCTAGATGGTGAACAAAGGACACAGGGGTTTATCCAGGTTCAGGCCGCCGGGAGGCGTAATACCCTACATCCTGTGCTCGGTGAGTTGTATTGATGGTTCCGCGATTGGGAATTAGATGGACTTGTTTCTGAGGGGGGTCCCTACCACTCTTATATAGCCTGGGAGGCAGGGTTACAGATCTTAAGGAATCTATAGCTAACCGATTACAAGATTTGGCCTTCGGGCTCAAGTAATATCTTTCCTAACTAACCGGCCTTTATTCATGGGATGATATCTCCTCGGGCGCCGCCTCATCCTGATCCATACGCCATGCCGTATCTCCACACAGGTGGGCCCATCTCCGTACACATATACACGTTATGAAGCCCCTCCATGTGGGACCCGGGGGGTATATCCCCCACAGCAGTCCCCGAGCGCTTCTTGACCAGACTGCAACTTCGATCTTCAGCTCTGTGCACCTTCTTGTGTACTTTCGCCATTCAGCCGAGTGCTTAATGCCTTCCGTCCGAGTGCTTTGAATCCTGTCTGATCTGATCTTTAGTGTAGCTGAGTGGTCTTGAAGCTGAACTCGTGGTTGCCGGGTGGTTGAGGAGAGCTCTTCGCCATGTTTGTGATTTACTCAGATCATCCAGGTTTGGAGATTCTACACCTTCGTCGAAGACGAAGTGTACACACTTAGTCCCCGAGCCTAGATAAAGATCGAAGAGGTTTATCTAGGGTCAAAAGAGAATCTAAGCGACCGCTCCCTGATGTCTTTCAGAATGGGTGCCCCTTTAGGAAAAAGGCACCATTGATTGCCTCCCGTATCCCCGATCCTGACTTTGGTCAATGAGACTTTGTCTTGGAATAATTCCGGATGATCACGGTGGCGGGTTGTAGCCGCTGAATGGGCGCATCTTGAGATGTGCCCATTAGGGCAGTCCCCAAGGTTCGTAATAGTTAAAGTAACTATTTTGAAGCTCTAAAAGGGTTTAGTTCGGTATTACCATCATCCCGTTTGGGAGAGTACCACTCGGATCATCTGACCCGGTACGGTGTCTGGTTAGAGCTTTGGCCCTATGCCAAATTTGCCGTGTGGCCCACCGTGTTCTCACGGAGCACTCGCGCAAGGTCACCTGTCCTAGTCAGCATATTCGTGACTTCTGAACAGCTTTGGCCCATGTATGGCATGCCTCCGGGAGAACACTCATGAGCTAGTAGATTTTTGGAGCTCTCTTAGGAGTCCAAACCAAATTTTTGAGGGTGGGTTATCTAATAACCTGGCAGTACGTGACTCTAGGTCACGGCCTCTGAGTGATTTAAGCCAACCAATCATTTTCGGAAAGCTCTTTTAAGTTTAAGGGTGTCTTCCCGTAGAAGGAAAGGTTTTAACCCTTTGGCCCATTTTAGAGCCACGGCCCAGTTAGGCCCAGCAGCCGGAATCGGAAACGTCCCAGATAAGGCTGAGCGCCAGCGCGTCGCGCACGGGTCGTGCTCACGAGTTTCTCGTGAGAAGAATCTCCCGCGCTGCCGCATTTAAGGCAGCCCGGGGGCGTCGCACGGGGGGCGGGGCCCGCCACGACCACCGTTCCGTCTGCCGCATTTAAGGCAGCCCGGGGGCGTCGCACGCCACGCACCCCTGCAGTCATGTCGCTCCGCTTCCCATAGGAAACCACGCAACCACCCCTTGCTCTTCCTTCTCCGGACGCTCCGCCTTCGATCCGCTGGATCCACCGCCACATTAGCTCGATCTCCACCGGATTTGGCTCCGGCGAGGCAGCAGATCCAGATTCGCCGCCGCGCCGCATCCAAGTCGCTGTTCCCGGGCAGTCCCCAAGCGTAGCGAGGGTGTAGACCGCTCCCTGCCCGAGTCCCCGAGCCCCGCGAGGATGTCGCCGGTGGGATCCCACCGGCTCTCGAAGAAGTCGAGGCGCGGCGCCTCCGAAGCGAGGCGCTCGCCGTCTCTGTCGTCGTCGTCCCCGCTTCCGCCGCCGGTGCGGAGCAAGGAGTGGGTGCGCTCCGTCTCCACGATGGAGCGCATCACCGCCCTAGTGCTGGGCGGAGTGCTGCTCGAGTCCGCCGTCGAGGGATGGCGGCCCGCTGCGGGGGAAGAGTTCCCCACGCCGTCGACCGACGACTCCGTCGTCTTCGAGTCGGCCTACCTCCGCGGGTTCGGCCTGCTCGCGCATCCCTTCTTCCTCGGCCTGCTCTACTACTACGGTTTGGAGCTGTGCCATCTCAACCCCAACTCCATTTTGCACATCTCCATTTTTGTGCATCTGTGCAAGGCGTTTATTGGAATCGCCCCGCATTTTGATCTTTTTCGCTACTTCTTCTGGGTGAAGCCCCACCCGAACACCAAGAAGCCATGGGTGGTGGGCGGCGCCGGATTCCAGCTCAAGCAGAGGCACTCTTCTGAGTACATTCCGGTGCCGCTTGTCAGCTCCAACAAGGGATGGCATTCGGAGTGGTTCTACACCACCAACCATGCTCCGGCGGTGCCCTGCGACGTCGACACACGGCCGACTCCTCTCCCGTGCTGGGATGAAGAGCTTGGCCATGCTGAGATTGGGCAGGTGTCCGTGCTGCTGGAGCATATCCGGAAGCTGAAGGAGGCCGGGCTCACTGGCGTCGTGGTGATGGCGAGCTTCGCCGTCCGGTACACGCAGCCGCTCCGGGATAGGGTGCGCCCGGCGTACGAGTATGCCGGCGATGACCTCGACGCGGCACGGTGAGCGGCAGAGCCGGGGAGAGCAAAGGAGCTGAAGGAGCGCGTCCGTCAGTGCTTTGTTCCCGACACCGTCATCTCCAACCACGACGCGCCGAAGCCGTTCAACCTGGCGAACTATCCGCCTGAGGTGACAATTTTGTCTTTTATAGGGTGCCCATTAGGGCATGAACATGTGCCCACCAGATGTTTGATGAAATGGTTCTGTTTGTTTTTCTGCGAAATCGTAGGATCGCAGGGCTTTTGTCTCTGTGGCACCTGTGCCTGGCTCGTTGGCCGGACAGGGTCCCTTGACCGGCCGCCTTGGCGAGCTGCAGAGGATGGAGCGCGCCAGCGCCTTCGTCGCGGCAGGTGGCGATGAGGCGATCTAGTCTGAGCCCTGTCAGCCCACGGTCCCTGCTCCGGAGAGGAGACATGCCGCGCCGGCCAACAAGGGCAAAGAGCGCAAAGGCAGCCGGAATCTTGAGGTGCGACGTGCGCCCCTTGGGTCGCTCAAGATCAAGGACCCAAAGGCGCGCCGGTGCAAGCTCGTGCTGTCGGAGGACGAGGAGGAGGAGATCCCCCTCTCATTTGACATCGGCGAGGCTCCCTCAGTGACGACGGCTCAGGCGACGCCGGCACCTACCGGTCACTTCACTTCTTCTCTTCCTTCTCAGCAAGCGGGCTCCGTGCCGCCGCCGGCGGGCGCTGCGCACCCCACCGCTCAGACCACGCAGGCTGCCGCTGCAACGCCGTCACCGGCACCTACGGCAGTGACTGCGACAGTCAGTGGGGTGAAGTGATCCACCTCCTCTGGCTCCAGCTTTCTGCGGTGCACCCGCGTCCGCGTGTCTTCTGAGTAAGTCTTTTTGAAATTTTCCAACCTTGCTTCTCTTGGGTTCAAAGGATTGGAAAAAGATCTTTATGTCTTTGTTTGTACGAGCAGGGGTCCCTGCAACCTCCCTTCCGATGTTGATGAGTCATCCCTGCCGTCTACCGCCCCGGCGTCACCGCGCCCGAGTGCTTCTGATGAGCACCCGGTTGCTGCGTCGGGGGTTCCCGATGTTGCGGCTGCCGCTGCTGATGCTGCTGCTCGTGATCCCAGTCCCCAGCATGGAGCTGGAAACGTTGCAGCTTCCGGCGCCGCTGCAACTGGGGCCTCTGATGTCGTGGAGATCCAGCAGGAGCTCCCTCAGCCACGTCTCAGCCCGCCATGTCCTGGACGCGTCGCCCAGGTGCGTGGCAGCCTTGTGAATGAAGTGCTTGGGGATCCGGCGATCGACGCCGAGAACCGTGCGGAGCTCGTCACCATTGCGCGGAGGACCCTCCAGCTTGCAGAGGTATTTCTGTTTTCCTCTTATCCTTGTAGGCGCTTGCTAGCTGTAGTTGTTTCATCTCTTGCTATGCCTCGACAGACCGTGGCCTCGGAGTCCGCGTGCAAGAGCAATGTGCTCAACCGTGTCGGCACCGCTGTTGATCTGAATGCCACTCTGTGTGCCCGTTTGGAGCGTCTCGAGCATCAATCTATTGTGCAGCGAGACAGCAACAACCGGGAGGTCGAGCGGCTGCGGCACGAGAAGGCGGCTGTGGAGGCGAACGAGGTGACGTTCCGGGCGGCGGCAGAGGAGCATCAGCAAGGTATGTTGACTATGTTTTTCTTTTATTTCGCCTTTGCCCGAGTGCTTTGTGATGATCAACTCCTGGCAATAGCTCGGGCCAAGGTGGAGGGGGAGCTCAAGTCCCTGTGGGACCGCATGAAGCAACTCCGGAAGGATGGCCAGGAGTCGTCCAGGCAGGCCGCTGTGGCCAGAAAAGAGCTGTCAGGTTGGTTACCTTGCACCCCTCGTGTTTTCCTTGGATGTTTGTTGATAAGTGCTTCTGACGTCGAGCAGATTTCCGGAAAAAACAATTTGCCCAATATGCAGATCCTGAGGCCCGCGTCGCATCGGAGAGGGCTCAGTTCAAAGCTCTCGGCGAGGTGCTGCGCCCAATCCTGGACGAGCTGGCGCCCCTTGCCGAGTCCTCCTCCGTGCGCCAGTTCGGTGATCCGGTGGTGCGCCCGCCGACCCTTCTGGAGCGAGCCCAGGCGGTGGCGACGTGCTTCCCCGGCTGTCTTCGCGAGGTCGGCGTGGCGAGCGCCAGCCACTGCCTCGCCGTCTTCCGCTCCTTCTACCCCTTGATCAACGTGGATCGCTTCCGCGGAGGCTTCGCTCGTGGGACGTCGCCGCAGCAGGCTGAGCGATTGCTGGAGGAGGTGAAGGATACGGCGGAGCAGCTTGCTGACGATGTCATGGCGGCAGCTGATGAAGAAGTTGGTGCTGATGCCCTCCTGTCGCAGCCATGAAAAACTTTGAAGTTAAAAATTATAATATTTTGTGGTGTTGTTGGTGCACCGGTACTTTGGTTCGTTGACATTTGGTACTTTTAAGTAGGCACTTTACTTTGACGGTATCTTTGTACTGTTAATTTCCCCGGTAGTTAGTCTATTACGGGAAATCGTAGGCTCGTTGGCCTTAGTTTCCTAGTGTAGAGGGCGTACTCTCATACACGCGTAGTACCTTAGCTTGGCGAAAACCTCGACCCATGATTTAAGACGTGTGCTACCTAGTACTTTATGAGTCGTAAGATCCGTGTTAGATGAGCGTTATTTAGTTTTAACATGGAAAACATTGCTGTATGTAAAGCAGTCCCCAGGTTTCAGAATTGAAACTTGGGTGAAAAAAGCATGTGAGCAGACGTAAGAGCGAATTAGAAAAACTTCATGAGACATGAATCTGAATTCAATGCCATAGACTGCTAACATGGATAATGTACAAAAAACTTTGAACAGAAAATGATACATAGCTTTATTATGGGTAGAAATGGCGTAGGTGCTCGATGTTCCATGAGTTGGGCACATCCGAGCCATCCTCTCGCATCAGCAGATAAGCACCCGGTCTACTGACTTCCTTGACTATGAACGGCCCCTCCCATGGGGCTGCTAACTTGTGCATGTCCTTCTTGCTTTGGATCCTTCGCAGGACTAGATCTCCAACGCTAAAATCTCTCTCCTGCACATTTTTATCATGGTAACGCCGCAAAGCTTGGGCGTACCGTGCTGCCTGGATTGTTGCTGCGAGCCGTCCTTCTTCGATGCTGTCGATGTCCTCAATCCGCGCCTTCTCAGCCTCGTTTTCGTCATATACTTCAACTCTTGGTGCATTGAACATGAGGTCGGTGGGGAGTACCACCTCAGATCCATACACCAGGAAAAAAGGAGTCTGACCAGTAGCACGACTCGGCTGTGTCCGCAGTCCCCAGAGTACTGCAGGGAGTTCGTGTAGCCAACGAGTCGAGTACTTTTGCAGGCGATCGAAGATGTGTTTCTTGAGTGCCTCGAGCACTGCTCTGTTAGCTCGCTCAACTTGGCCATTAGCACGTGGGTGCGCGACTGAGGCGCGTGCCACCTTGATGAGGAGTTTATCGCAATATTCCTGGAACTCCCTTCCTGTGAAGTTTGTACCCAGGTCGGTGATTATCCTGTTAGGGACACTGAATCTATGCACGATTTCTCCTATGAACTCAGCCGCCTTGGCAGCCGTGAGCACCTTGATCGGCTTGACCTCTATCCATTTGGTGAACTTGTCGACTGCCACCAGGATGTGGTCGTACCCTCCGGATGCTTTCTTGAAAGGCCCGATCATGTTGAGTCCCCAGCACGCGAAGGGCCATGAAACAGGTATCGTCTGCAGAGCTTGGGCTGGAATGTGTATTTGTTTTGCGAAGAATTGGCATCCCTCGCAACGTTTCACCAGCGTCTCAGCGTCCGCGACGGCTGTGGGCCAGTAGAAACCAGACCGAAAGCCTTTCCCAACGATGGTTCTTGCCCCGGCGTGGTTGCCACACATGCCACCGTGAATCTCCGCTAGGAGTCGTCGTCCTTCTTCCTCTGGTATGCACTTCTGGAGTACTCAGGACTGTCCCCCTCGGCGATACAGGTTGTCGCCGATCAGGACATAGTTCTTGCTCTTGCGACTGATTCGTTCGTGCAACGCTCGCGTCTCCCTTTCCTGACCTGCTGAAGGATTCGGGAGCGTGCCGTCCTTGATGTACTCGACCATCTCTGAGATCCACTCGGGTTGTGGCTCGATCATTAGGACTTCGCTGAGTCCTTCCGATGGATCAACTTGCGCATCGGGGTTCTTGATGCAGGGCTTGATCAAGTCTTGAACAAAGACTCTGGGTGGTACCTGGGCTCTCGTGAATCCCATGTTTGCCAGCTCATCGGCCCCCTTGTTATCGTCGTGGAGTACATGCTGAAACTCCAGGCCGTAGAACTTGCCTTCGAGTTTGCGGATCTCCGCGCAATATGCGTCCATCTTCTCGCTGGTCCGGTTCCACTTCTTGTTAACCTGGTTTACCACCAAAGCAGAGTCGCCCTTGACCATCAGGTATTTTATCCCGAGCGATATGGCGATACGGAGCTCATGAAGGGCCGCCTCGTACTCGGCCACGTTGTTCGAAACCTTGAACATGACCTGCAGCACGTATCGCAGTTTCTCTCCTGTTGGGGAGATGAAAATTATGCCGGCCCCGCCTCCTTGAATCCTGAGTGATCCATCAAAGTACATGGTCCAATACTCAGGTTCAGCGGCAGTGGATGGCGTCTGGATCTCCGTGTACTCTGCCACGAAGTCTGCGAGTACCTGCGACTTGATCGTGTTGCACGGTACGAAAGTTATGTTGTGTGCGGCCAACTCGATGGACCACTTCACGATCCTTCCCATGGCATCTCTGTTGTGTAGGATATCGCCTATGGGGTAGTCGGAAACTACAACGATTTTATGAGCTTCGAAGTAGCGCTTCAACTTGCGTGCGGTGATCAGCAGTGCGTAGAGCAGTTTCTGCGCCTGATTGTACCGCACCTTAGAGTCGGTCAATACCTCGCTTATGAAGTAGACCAGCCTCTGGACGGCGTAAGCATGTCCTTCCTCTTTGCGCTCCACAACTAGTACCGTGCTTACCACATGCGTGGTAGCCGAGATGTAGAGGTAGAGAGTCCCCCCCCGCTCTGGTGCTGTGAGGATGGGGGCCTTTTGCAGATAGCTCCTGAGTTCCAGGAAAGACTTCTGGGCCTCCTCATCCCACTTGAAATTATCGTCTTGATGTTTGAGGAGCTTGAAGAAAGGCAGGCCTCGTACGCCGATTCGTGAGATGAACCGGCTGAGTGCCGCCATGCACCCGGCTAGTTTCTGTACATCCTTCTGGCACTTGGGAGGCTTCATCCGAGTGATCGCGTGGATCTTCTCTGGGTTTGCCTCTATGCCGCGATTGCTGACAAGGAATCCGAGTAGTTTTCCTGAGGGAACGCCGAAAACACATTTTTCCGGGTTAAGTTTCCACCGGTAAATCCTCAAGTTATCGAAGGTCTCAGACAGGTCCTTGATAAGGTTATCAGGTTCTCGAATCTGGACTACGATATCGTCTATGTATGCCTCGCAGTTTACGCCGATTTGGGACCACAAGCATGCCTGGATGGCACGCTGATACGTCGCGCCGGCGTTCTTCAGACCAAAGGACATTGTCAAGTAACAGTACGCACCATGGGGCGTAATGAATGACGTCTTGATCTAGTCCTCGACCTTCAGGCTAATCTGGTGGTAGCCTGAATAGCAGTCGAGAAAACAGAGCAGGGCACAGCCCGCCGTGGAATCAACGACTTGATCTATTTGAGGGAGGGTGAAGGGGTCTTTGGGGTAGTGTTTGTTGAGATCGGTATAATCAATGCACATTCTCCATTGCTTATTCTTTTTGGATACAAGAACTGGATTAGCCAGCCAGTCTGGGTGATACACCTCTTTGATGAACTTGGCAGCTAATAGCTTCGTAACCTCTACCCCTATTGCCTCCTTGCGGTCAGCCGCGAACCGACGAAGCTTTTGCTTGATCGGCTTAGCATTCGGGTCAACCTTCAAGGAGTGCTCAGTGAGCTCTCTGGGCACTCCTGGCATATCCACTGGTTTCTAGGCGAATATGTCGGAGTTAGCATGCAGGAACTCGACGAGCACGCTTTCCTATTTAGGGTCCAGGTTGGCCCCTATGGTCGCCGTCTTCTCAGGATCGTCGAGGTTGAGCGACACCTTCTTCACGGCCTCCTTCTCCCGCTTGATCGCCTCCGTTGCCGGCTTCTTGGTCGGGATCTCCAGATCTACCGGGTCGAGTTTGCTGGCAGCCGCTAGGACTTCAGCAGTGCGCCTGGAGAGATCCAGGGTAGCAGCGATGTGGAGGTTCTCCTTCTCACAAGCGCTGGCTGTGTTGGAGTCACCTTTGAGGGTGATGACCCCGTTTGGCATAGGCATCTTCAGTACCATGAGGTATAGTGGGGCACTGCCATGAACTTGGCTAGCGCCGGCCTGCCGAGTATGCCATGATAGGCTGTCTCGAAGTCCGCCACTATGAGCAGACGTACTCTGTCCGGTAGTTCTCGACCGTGCCAAAGGTGACTGGCAGGGAGATCTGACCGGGTGGTACTGAAGGATCTCCGGGTACAATCCCGAAGAAAGGCTTGTCAGTCGGGCTCAAGTCCAAGGGAGTGAGGCCCAACTCCTTGAGCGTGCTGGCGAATAATATGTCGAGGCCACTGCCTCCGTCCACCAGCATCTTGCAAAGTCCCACGTTGTAGATCGTAGGCTTCAGCACGAGGGGGTACCGCCCGGGCTTGACGACTGCCTCCGGGTGATCCTCCCTACTGAAAGTGATCGGAACTTCCGACCACCGTAGGAACTGGGGCGTGTCGTGCTGGGCTGCATACACCAGTAACCTGTCTGTGATCTTGGCCTTGCGCTTTCCCTCGATCTGGTCCAGGCCGCCATAGATCATGTTGACCGTACGGTTGGCGACCTGGAAGTCTTCCTCGTCATCATCCGCCGGGGGAGCGCTCTTCCCCATGCCCTTGTCGTTCTTGGGGGGACCCTTCGAGCGGCCCTTGTCGGAGAAGTGGTTCTTCAGGCCAAAGCAGTCGCGAGCCGAGTGCTTATGATTCTTGTGGTACGGGCATTGCATGTCCAGCATCCTCTGGAACTCAGAGGGGTCCATGCGCTTCGGGGCGGGCTCTACGGCCGCTACGACCTCGGCCGGCTTGCGCCTCCTGTTGCGCCGTGCGCCCTGCTGGGAGGTTTCTCCCTCTCGGTCCGGATCACGGCGTGGTTGACGCGGATGTGGGGAATCATCATCTTCCCAGCGGGACTTGATGTGCTTCAGCTGCTTGCGTTCTGCCTCTTCACCGTCAGCCTCCTTGTTGGCTATGGCGAAGAGCTCGTTCACGGTCTTTGGGGGCCTCTGGGCCCACCTATTCACTAGCTTGCCGTATGCCAGTCCATGCTGGAAGGCGCTGATGACGTCGTGCTCCTCGACGAAAGGAAGAGAGTTCTTCTTCTCGGAGAAGCGTTGAATGTACGAGAGCAGCGACTCGTTCTTGCGCTGCCAGATCTGGTCTAGCATCCTTCTGTTCCCCGACCTCTCCCATGTGCCGGAGTATTGGCTCATGAAGAACCTGCAGAGGTCGTCCCAGGATGTAATGGAGTTCCTTGGGAGCCCCGCAAGCCAGTTTCTGCACCCCTTCGTGAGCATTATAGGCAAGTAGTTTGCCATCACATCGGTGTTTCCTCCCGCGGCCTTGACCGCGGTGGAGTAGATCTGGAGCCATTGCGTGGGGTCTGACGTGCCGTCGTATTTGTCGACGTCGGACAGCTTGAAGCCTCGGGCCCATGTCACCTGACGTAGCTTTTTGGAGAGGGAGAGGAAGCCATCGTAGGATGGGGCGCCCTCTCGACCTCCACGGCGTCCGCCGGCCGGCCGCTCGTAGGAGCTGTAGCTATCCCCAGACTCCCCGTAGGAATCCGAGTAGGAGTCTTCGTACCTGCTCTGTGAGTCGCCGCGTCTCTCCTGGCGGTGGGGGGCTCCATGCTCCCTGTCGTAGTTGTTGCGTCATCTTGATTCGTGACGGCGGCGCTCCTCGCGGTTGCGGTTGATCGTGGTCCTTGCGTCATGGCCGCGAAGCCTGTCGCGCAAGTCTTCACCTCCGTCGCGCCGCGCTCTTTTACGGCGCGAGCGGCGGGTATCCTCCGTCTCTCCCTGCCCAACTGGCGGGGAAGGATCGACGCGGTTATGTTGGGTCGTAGCGGCCTACACCAGGGCCCGTATGCGCCCAGTGTCTGGCATAGTCGGAGGCAACCTCTCAACCGCCTCATTTAGCACAATGAGTTTTGCCTTGGGGGTCGCGTAGACCTTGTGCCCATCGTACTCAAGGGTGAAGTCATCCTCGAGCCTGCGGGGTTGAACTCTATTGGATCGGCGGGTGCGACGTCGCCGCCTGTTGCGGTGCGGGCGGTCGGATTGTTCGTAAAGATCCTCGTCTTCCTCCTCGTCGTGCTGGGCTTCCTGGTGCCGTCACGCTCAGTCCGCATTCTTTCATATCTGATCGGCCTTTTGTGCGGCCGTCTCGTTATCCTGAGTGTGCTCGTCCTCGGAGACCGCGGGCGGAGCTCCTAGTGCTGCCGCGTAGACAAAGGCAGGCGACCAGCTTCCGTCGGACAGGTCTGAGGGTGAGCTTGAAGAGCTGATCAGGATCGTGTCGTTGGACCTGCGGGAGGGAGAGCTTTCGTCTAGGCCAAGAGCCGCCTCAAGGGATGCAAAGGACCCATCCGAGACGTACTCGGGGCTAGACCGCCGGCCTGACCGGCGCTCATCCCTAGATTCATCTGTAGTCCAATCGCAAAGTTGACCGTCCTCATCCTCTTCCAGTATGGGGAAGAGGGACGCGTCGCGGTTTCCCTCTCGTATGGGGGAGAGAACCACGTTCATGAAGCGCGGCGAGTCCTCATCCGAGTAGTATTCGACTGACTCGGGTGCAGGGACCACCGCTAGGTCTTGCTTCACCTTCTCCACGATCACGGAGGCGGCGGTGCTCTTCAACCCGAAGGGAAAGCACTTGGACAGCGGGGTACCCAAGGTCGCCTCGCAGATGGCGATGGTGTCAGCCATGTAGCTAGTGACCCGGTCGATAGATTCAATCAGATCGTTCGCGGGAGGGTTTGATGACCCTGCAACCGTCAGATCTTGAACCGGGAGGGGTGGCCTCCGGGCTTGTTGTGGCATGCCGAAAAGCACTCGGCAGGCTTTGGGCTTGTCCAGATTGGATCTGGCAGCCGGTCTTCTCCTCGCGGGCGGTGTGGAAACCGCTCCGGAAGGCTTTTCCGTGGTGATCACGGTGTCGGAGAGAACGCATGGGATCTCCCCGACCATGATGTGACCCTGAGGAGGAGTCACGTAGCCAGCCGCCTGCTCGTCGACGGTGGAGACGGGATCGAGGGTCCCGAAAGGGATTTCTGCTCCCAACGCGGCGAGGGCAAGGCAACTAGCAGGGATCTTAACTGTGGCCATCAAGCTCGCCAGTTATCGCGGCGAACCCCTACCTGGCGTGCCAACTGTCGGTGCAATGGACCGGCAGTCCACCACGGGGTAGGCTATGGAGGTAGATTGTGTGGAGGGGATCGCCGAGACTGGAGCTAGATGGTGAACAAAGGACACAGGGGTTTATCTAGGTTCAGACCGCCAGGAGGCGTAATACCCTACGTCCTGTGCTCGGTGAGTTGTATTGATGGTTCCGCGATTGGGAATTAGATGGACTTGTTTCTGAGGGGGGTCCCTGCCGCCCTTATATAGCCTGGGGGCAGGGTTACAGATCTCAGGGAATCTATAGCTAACCGATTACAAGATTTGGCCTTCGGGCTCAAGTAATATCTTTCCAAACTAACCGGCCTTTATTCATGGGATGATATCTCCTCGGGCGCTGCCTCATACTGATCCGTACGCCAAGCCGTATCTCCACACGGGTGGGCCCATCTCTGTACACGTATACACATTATGAAGCCCCTCCGTGTGGGACCCGGGGGTATATCCCCCACAGGACTTTATACTCTGCAACGACTCGGAACCTTCGCGGGTTCCTTCACACTGGAGAAACTTTGTAAAGGCCTCGTAGTGTCCCTATGCAATCACACCTAGGTAGTGTGGTATGATACTTGGTCGGCGTCGCATGGTTGGGTTCAAAGTTCCTAGAACTTTTACGCGACTTGTGGTGAAAGTGTACAACCTCTGCAGAGTGTAAAACTAATCGATTAGCCGTGCTCACGGTCAAGAGCGGCCTGGACCCTCACATGATTAATCTATGGAAGACAATGATTAACTTGATGCATCTATCTTTATTTATGTTGTTTATTCTCTTACGACAATTGTGGGTTTGGTATAAACATACACTTGCTAGTATTAATGTTGCCAATAAAACTTGACCAACTAAAATGCTGAATGCTTAACCCTATCAGCTTCCACTATAAAGCCTTGCATGTTATGTTATGTTTCCGCTTGCTGAGTACGACATGTGCTCACGCTTGTTTTCATTATTGCAACGACACAATCCGGATGCTGTTCAGACTTGGAGAGGTTTGAAGATTTCCCTGGAGACTTCGACGAATTCTAGGCGGGCGTGCCACCAGTCAGCTGCCTGTGGTGTTGACCCTATCCGCTGCGTTGCTACTCGTTAATAATTAGTTCGTTTATGAGACATTTTGGTCTGTAATAAAGTTTAAAATTCTCTTTACGTTATGGCATTGTGTTTTGGTTATCACTAAGTCATTATATGTGTGAACTTTGATCCTGGCGCACATATAATATGAGCATTCGAATTTGCCTTTAAATTCGGGTGTGACAAAGTGGTACCAGAGCCGTGTTGACTGTAGGACATTAGCCTAGTTAGAAAATGGTCGTATTTAAGGATTATAATATCTTAGAAGCCATTCTTGCCTTATGCTTGCTTTATTTCTGATAATTTCATCCTTGCTTTATCTCATCCTTGATCTCTACTTGGTTCTTTCCTTTCTAGTATCTTTTCTTGACATCTATCTCACCCATCACATCCTTGATCTCTACTTGGTTCTTTCCTTTCTAGTATCTTTTCTTGATTTCTATCTCACCCATCACATGTTTCTTTTTAGATGGTTCGTCAGTTGCAGACATCCCGTACAGGCTCTTTCCAGTTTCCCCGCCACTTGGAGGACCAAGATTATTACTATTATCCTATGGAGAGTAGAGAGCATGAAGGGGACACTGACGAGGAGATAATGAGGGAAGCACCACCTGCGATGCCGTCTCCAACACCTGCTCCGGAGATCATTCCAGTGTCTGATGATGAAGAGCCAGAGGAGGAACCAGCTGAGGAGGCCACTAAGGAACCTGAGGAAGACCGAGAAGAGTTGGTTCCAGAGGAAGAAGAAGATCCAGAAGAGTTGGTTCCAGAGGGAGAGGATGGTGATCAAGGAGATCAGCAGGATCAGATGGAGGAGCAAGAGGAGCAAGCTGAAGAGGGAGGAGAGTCAGCTGAGGAAGTGGGATGGAAGGTGTTCCGCTACAAGAAAGATGGAAGAGGCATTCTCATGGCTGACAATCTAAGGAGGATAGTGTACCGTTTGGCCTATGGTGAAGATCCAATTTACCATTGTGAGAAGTGGACTCATCCTTGGTTTGAGCCTCACTGGGAAGTAACAGTCATCGTCTATAAAAGAGTTGAAGACTATGGATCTATGGAGATATCCAGGCACGACGATGTAGCTACCAGAGATACTATGGAAGCTGGGGTTGCCGAAGCTGCTAGAAGAGCACCCTATGTTCTCTCTCACAGGGAGCATTCTGAGTTGATACACACTCGCAGTTTGTACACTCCTTATAGAGCTAGTGGTGAAGCCAAGACCTACATCGCATCAGCTAATGGTCACAGTCCCACCATAGACAACCTTCGTGAATTACTAGCTGCTGTCAACACTGCTTTGGATGACACCAACAACATGCTTGCCGCAGCTCAACAGAAGATCTATGAAACAGAGATAGAGAAGCGTCAGCTAGAAGCTACTTTGGCAGGAAGGGAATCCCCTGTGATCCATGACAGCGAAATGGAAACTCATCACTCTCCATCACCCAAGAGGCCTCGCTACAACTCCCCAGACGCTCGCACTGAAGAGCTTCCTTAGGATCTAGGAGTTCTTAAGCTTAAGAGCTTTGTAATCGATAGTTCTAAACGATCGTTTAAGTTTGCTTAGTCTAGTGGTGTGTTTGAATGCTTGAGTTTGTGTTAATGTTTGAGTTGGAATTTTGTTTGAGTGCAATGTGTTGTGGAGTGATGACCAAAATGACATTGGTTCTTTAGTAAAGTGTTAGTTGGGTTTATCTCTGTCCCAATCTATATCTTTCTTGTCTTAATCTCTTAATCTCTATGCTCTACCCCCAATATAATCTAGTAAATCTCAATCTACTCGCGAAGTTTTCTGAGTCAGCAGTACTATTCTATTTTTATCTCGGGCTACAGAACTCCAAATATAGTAAATCCAATTGGAAAAGTTCAGCAATTATATGAGGGTTCATCTGTAAAAATTTCAAAAATTTAGGAGTTATATATAGAGAGTTATATACGAAACTTTGGAGCTATCAGAATCTGTGAACTTAGCTGACACAGATGTCTTGTTTATTTCATAAGTAAATCTACAAATCTTAGATTGAAGTGATTCCAGTTGGAATAGTTCCGAAATTTCATTATATTTCTCTGGTTAAAATTTCATAATTTTTGGATTCCCGTACTGAGACTTACATCTGATTGTTTGGAGTCAACAGAATCTGTCCAGAATTGAAAGTCTTTACTGCCTTATCTTTCAAAGTTTTACTCTTAGTACAAACATCTAAAGTAATGTTCCTAACACTCAGATGGTGAAAACCAGGTCAGGATCCGGAGTCGATCAAACCCCAGTGATTCGTCAAAGGAGAAGCAGTAACTCCAGCAGTTCATCTCAGCAATCACAAATGGATCCAGTCATGCGTCAGTTCCTGGAAGCTCAGACTCAGCTACTGCAGAACTTGACCAACACTGTGGCCAACATACAGGCTTGAAAGGATCTTGTGATGCCTAGAGCGGGGGTGAATAGGATCACTTTAAAATTCTGCAAAAACTGAGCAGCGGATCAGGAGCCGGATGAACCGGCTCAACTGGCCGGATGACCCGGGGGGGTCCGGGTCACCCTGTCACTTGGGCCGGATCAACCAACACGCGAAGATAGAGTATAATAAGCTTAAGAAACTTGAATTTGCAGAAAGTGTATGAACCAAAACTTGGGTATTTGAGCTTGTAACCACCTGCAACAAAGGATTTCACAAGAAACAACACAAATATGTAGATCGATCCAAACCTAGCTTCTAGGGTTAGAGAAAAAGAGGATGAACTCAAACAAGCAAGAGACAAGAGATTTAATCCGAAGTTCACTCCCACAAGGGAGCTACGTCTCCGTTGAGGATCCCACAAAGGGAGGGATTTCACCAAGAGCCTCTTGCCTCACCCAATCCCCACAAAGGAAGATTGGTGCTCACTAAGAGAAATCCACAAAGGATGGGTAATACAAACGTTCCCGGGTGCTCCACACGGAGAGGGCACTCAACGGGTGACGCCTAACCGTCTAGAGGCAAGCTTCAAGAGTAACAAACGAGAATCAATCGATCTTGGCCGCCACAAGTGCTTCTTAAGATGAACGAGTGAAGAGCTAGCTCAAGGAGCACACCCTAGCACCTCAAAACTCTCTCACACCCAAACCCTAGGAGGATCCTTACTTGGAGTGGCTTGGAGAGGAGTGGAGAGAGGGGAAATGGAGTTTTAGGAGGTGTTCTTCGTGTTGGAGGCCGCAGCTCAAGGAAGAAGAAGTGAGGGGGTATAAATACCCCCTCCCATCAAAGAGCCGTTGGCAGGCTGCAGCGACGGGGCCGGGTCATCCGGCCACAGGGGCCGGGTCACCCGGCGGTCTCCAGAGCCGTACCGGGTGATTCGGCCAGTTGGGCCGGATGACCCGGCGGGTCACAGAAACCTGGGAAAAGGTTTTCAAGGATCTTCAAGGGTTATGGCTAGATTTTTGTGGCTAGTCTTTTAAGGATAAGCACTTGTAGCAAACTTTGATTGATTGATCTCGTCTCTCTTTATAGTACGGTGTTGCCTAAACTCAAATACGAAATAGAAATTAAATTTGAATCGCCATTTTGAGCTTCAACACAAATGTAACAAATTGAGGTCCTTCCTTTCACATATGAAATTTTGTGTCATTTATTCCTGCACACATCTTAGATAAACCATCAAATACTCAAATTATACTTGTCATTATCCCCAAAATAATTAGGGGCCTAAATGCACTTTCAAGGCTCCAGGCAATAACCAACCCCAGCAGCCAGCTCTGGTGAACAGGCATAAAGTGTTCATGAGCCACCAGCCACTAGTGTTCTCTCATGCTACTGATCCGCTAGAAGCTGAAGACTGGTTGAAGACCATTGAGAAGATGCTTACCATTGCTCAATGTGAGGATAGAGAGAAGGTCCTATACGCTTCAGGCCGACTCCAAGGATCTGCATCGGCATGGTGGGATGCTTTTGTTGCCGCTCATGCCAATCCAAATGCTATCACCTGGCAAGAGTTTACCACAAACTTCAGGAGCCACCACATTCCTACTGGTGTACTGAAGCTTAAGAAAAAGGAGTTTCTTGCTCTTAAACAGGAAACCGCCACCGTCCGCCATTGGAGCCCCCACGGTGAGCTCGCCCTCCCGGACCCTCTCTCTCTCGCTGGAACCGTCCTCCACCACCACAAGCCCCTCCCGGAGCTGCTCGGGTTGCTTGTGGCCCAGGCCGAGCCGTCGCCTCGCCGGAGTTCAGCCCGCAGCGGCTGTTGCCGCCGGGTACCGCCGAGCCGCCTCGCCGGAGCAGCTTCCGCCGTCTCCAACCCCCAGAATCGGTCGCACGTGAACCCCTTAGCACTCCCACACCCTTCCCCCGCCAACCCGGCCCTCCCTTGGTCGGATTCCGGCGATCCCCACCGCTGCCGGCACCTAGGGACCCAATTGCGAGTTCTGAATTCTTTCCAGGGCCACATCTGCGAACTAGGGGCCTGTTTGTAATAATCTTTGTCTTAGTTTCCTTGCAACTCAGTCCTGCACCTTCTAAAATTCATATCTATTCGTAGACAAATCAGAAAAATGCAAATAAGGACTTTTTGAAATCCTTGTGAGGAGCACTACATTTCCTAGAAAGCATGTATATGGTTTTTCTAAATAGTTTTTGAATAGTTTGGAAAACTCAGTTTGAACAGTTTTTGCTGTAGTTTAAATTCTAGATGTGAGTTTGACTTGAATTTTGGATATGTTGTGCAACATGACGTTCATGAGCTCTGGATAAAATTTTGCACAAAATTACTGAGTAGATTTTGAGTTATGAGTTATTTAGCTTTTATGCTAGTAATATTTTCATCTTTTTGCCTAGCACTGTATAGAGTTGCTCTGTGGCTACTTTTTACACCCTGTTCTGTTTATGTTGAATTGAGCCTCTGGTAATTTTTGCATGATGGTTTGACTCTGTTAGAATAGGTTTTTGATTTATGCATGCTAAGGAAACCTATGTATATATTTGAAGTTATGTGTAGATTTAGGACTTGAGCCTTGGTGTAGGCCCTTGTTATGTTGCTGTGGTCCTCTGGTGAAAAGTTGAAATCAATTGCATGAGTAGTTGTGCCTAGAATAAATTTGGTTTCAATTACTAGCTGGTTTTGTTATTTTTGTTAGGATTAATCTAGATTTTTCCAATGTATGAGTTTTGGTGTGAGAGCATGTTTTGTGGTAATCTTGCTGTATGAGAAAAATCAGGACCAGAGGAGCTATGTTTAATGGTAGTTTGAGTAGTTATAAAATGCTTGATAAAGTATGTTATACAAATGTTGATCTTGAGATATTTAATTCAGTGGCCTGTTAATAAATTTTAGTGAATGTGTGAAATCTATTTACTGATGTGAAATGATTTTATTTTGTTTACATAAATATGCACACAATCACCATCAAAAGTATATTAATAAATGGTTGTTTACCTTTTTCTCTTCCTTTGGAAGAGTATGTTGGATATATGCTTATCTGGATGAATGTGACCAACTTTGCACCCTATGATGGTCATGTGATGTTTTGTCATTAAAGAACATAAATTCACCAATTAATTCTTGCATGTGCATCTCTGTGTAGAACCTTCTGACGGTAGCATCGAGCTTGTCTCGGAATGAGGTGACGAACCGCTCGAGGGAGAAGTGAACTACGTGGAAGTGCAGCAAGACCCGAACCAAAGTTCGGAAGACTTTCCTACTAACATTGCTAGTGAAGGCAAGCCCCGGTTTATCATTTACCTATATGTTTTCTTTTTAACTTCTGAATTTATGTTTGAATATCTATGTGCATTCACGTTCAGGAGTTGAATTGAAACCCTAGATGCATGACCCATAAGTACTTATTATCTTTTACTATTATGCTAGGTCGCTAGTTGCTATGCACTAAGGACCCGGTACAAGTCGAGTGATGTACTTCGCTCGCGAGAATAGGTTCTTATGTTGGAATCATAAGATTTGATAAATTGGATTGCTCACGTGGTAAGAGCATGGGATTCTAGGCTCCGGTCCAGTGGTTAAGAGATTAAGGGTTTGAACGTACTAAACACTTGTCGGAAATGGGCACGGTAAGCCTAGTACCCGATTGATTCCCTACTACCCTCGGGCATACGCCTCCCTGCCTGCAGTAGTGTGGTACCAAGAGAGCCTGGACGTTCATGTGAGGGCGATCTGAAAGGACCTTGTGATGCCTAGAGGGGGGTGAATAGGCACACTTCAAATTTCCTGAAAAATCTTCACAGCGGTTAAATGGAGGTCGGAACTTCTGACGTAGGGCCGGAACTTCCGATGGCTCGGAACTTCCGGTCCTGGGGCGGAACTTCCGACCTGGGTAAAAGAGACGAGTCTATAGCAAGAATTGAGATGCAACCTAGCAATTCTATATGAATCAAAAGCTGAGTTTAGATGCTAGGAACCTCCTGAAACCAAAGATACAAGCCGGAACTCAACAAATATATAGATCGGGCCAAAACACACTTCTAGGGTTAGAGAAACGGGAAGAACACAAACAAGCAATGGACAAGAGATTTAATCCGAAGTTCACTTCCACAAAGGAAGCTACGTCTCCGTTGAGGATCCCACAAAGGGAGGGCTATCACCGAGAGCCTCTTGCCTCACCCAATCCCCACAAAGGAAGATTGGTGCTCACTAAGAATTCTCCACAAAGGAGGGGTAATACAAACGATCCCGGGTGCACCACACGGAGAGGGTACTCGACGGGCGACGCCTAACCGTCTAGAAGCAAGCTTCAAGAGTAACAAACGCGAATCAATGCCCGGAGATGCTTCAAGTGCTCTTGAGATGAAGGAGATGAACCACACACTCAAAGCTTCTCAATCTCACACCAAGAATCTCTTTCTCACTCAAACCCTAGCTCAAAGAATCAAAGGTTGGGTCTAGATAGGAGTGGGAAAGGGGAGTGAATGCTCTTGGGGTGTTTGTCTCGAGTTAGGTCAGCGGCAGCAAAAGAAGAGAGAGGAGTTGGGGTATAAATACCCGAGCTCCAAAAACTAGCCGTTACTGTGCAAGTTTAAGTGTTTATCGGAACTTCCGACCCGGGGTCGGAACTTCCGAGGGTTAGCTGGATTGGAAACAGAAGACCCTTATCGGAACTTCCGACCCTAGGTCAGAACTTCCGACGGTCGCAGGAGAGCAGCCAGAAACCCTCTGTCAGAACTTCTGACAGCTACTGAATTTTCCCGAAAAATTCAGTATGTGTTCGTGCAAGGTGCGAGTGTCTCTTAGGGGTGTTAGCATCTCGACTGAGCACTTTGGCATCTCTAGCACAACCATCTGCATCCCTCTTTATAGTACGGTGTTCCTATGACCAAATTCAAACCGAAAAGAATTTAAATCTTGCCCAAAGCTTGAACACCGATTAAAACGAAATTGAGGGCTTCCTTTTTGTCGTACATCCTGCACACATCTTAGATAAACTATTAAACCCACTAAGTTGTGATTGTCATTATCACCAAAATTAATTAGGGGCCATAGATGCACTTTCAATCTCCCCCTTTTTGGTGATTGATGACAATACAACTTAGTCAAATAGAAAAGATGTATGTATTCAAGGATTTGAGAGAGACTCCCCCTAAATATGTGCATTTTCAACAAGATAGGCTTCCAAATGCCCTTTTGCACAAGTTTAGAGATAGCTCCCCCTCAATTCTTGCATACCCACAAGTGCAGGAGTGTGATATATAACATCTGTGATGCAAATGACATGGTATAGCACAACAATAACGAGATAAGCATTACACCACCATACATAAGCATCACACAAGATAATAAGTCTTACATCACACTAACATTAAGGTACCACAAATAAGTCTTACAAATAAAGTTTTGCACTTGGCACACACCACACATAACACCAACAAAGGTTCATTACATGTCCACAAGCTAAGATAGATAATGATAAGATAACGAGATACACATCTTCTTCTTCCCATCTTCATGAGTGAGCTCACTCCCCCTTTGGCATCAAGCGCCAAAAAGGAGAGGCCCTTCAATCAACGCTCTCACGGGAAGAGTCATCACCACTATCATCACGAGAGGTGTGAGCTGCCGGAGGGGATTCTTCTTCTTCCTCTTCATCATCACCAACATTTTCTTCTTCATTTCCACCAAAGTCTTCGTCTTCTTCTTCAATTTCACCGGCATAGTCTCCATACATCATGTGGGCTTGTCCATAAGCCTCCCATGGGTTATAGAAAGAAGGAGGAGGAGGGATCTCCAAGGGCTCACGGACCGGTGAATGCTCAATGTCATGCTTAGACAACAATATCTTTTGACGGGTCTCCAGCTTGATAAGTTGTTCCTCAACATGTTGTCTATGAGAGTGAATCTCTTGAGCATTGTGCTTCCCAACAGTAAAGCAAGCAAAAAGGCCTTCAGATAAGAAGTTGAAGATGCTCTTTTTCTTGCCTTTTGGTGGGAGACCGTGACAGCTTGATGGAATGTCATGAGCAGAGGAAGGTCCTAGCTGTGAGGAGGATGCACCATGAGAGGGAGCACCACGAGAAGGAGGTGGACGAGGAGGTGCATGCTTCCCAAGCTTGAGAAGACGCTCAACAGCTCCCTTGGACGGCTTGTAAGATCGATGAGCTTTGTCGGTCAAAATGTCCACTTGGGCAACCTTGCAAATCATGTGAAATATCCATGGGGCATACTTGCAAGTCATGTTAGCAGACACTGAGTTCACAATGATCTCCTCCCATATAAAGTCAAAGACACTGAATGGAGTCTGATCAGGAGCCATCCTCATTAGCAGATTCTTGGCTATGTTGGATATGTTGTAGTGATCACCCATCTTCGGACTAAGAGTGTAGCGAAAGAGAGTGTTCAACATCCGATAGTAGGGCAGCATCCCATGAGTGGTGCCAAACTCAACTTTCCCATATGCCGGATCATACATGAAGGCCATCTGACTGTCATCAACAATGCTTCCTCCATGAATTTTATCTTTAGCAAGATCACTTGGAGGAAAGCTAATAAGTCGAGCGAATCGCTCATAAGAGACTGAGAGGGGCTTTCCTTGTATTGTCCAATACATGACCTTGGTGGCACGATTGATGTGAAGGTGGCATAGAACTGAGCGACAATTTCTTCATTCCAACTCTTCGAGGCAGCCATGAGGGCGGCCATCCCTTTCTCATGACAAGCATCAACCGCTCGAGTCACATCCTCAATGCCAAGTTTCCTCAAATTGTTCCAATCAATAGATTTCATGTCCACTGTCATATTCTCCTTGGATAGAATCACGGTCTCATACCAATCGGCATTGAAGTTGAGCCAAAAGCGAATATCCATCTTGAACTCCTTTTGATATTGAGAGGGATCATCATACCTCTCCTTGTACACATCATGGGAGCCCTTGGTATAATCAGTCTTCCGAATGATCCCAGCCCTAGGAGGTGGATGAGGACGAACCACAAAGGTAGCAAGGGTATCCAAAGAAATGTCGGCGTAGTCATCATAGTGATCATCCGGAGCATGAGCATTTTTGGACCGAGCAGCATGATGACTTTGTGCTTGAGTGGACGATGGAGGAGATGTGGTCGGTGGATTGCGTCGGCCACGACCACGAGAGCCTTGAGCACCCTTTGATTGGGCCTTGCGCTTGCGTTGAGCAATGGGCACGTCATCGTCGGATTCTTCTTCCACAATCTCCCTCCCACGGCGTTCACGAACCATCTAACAAGATATGAGTGAGGTATAAGATGGTTGACAAGATATGGTTGAGGGATACATGGTAAAAGAACTAGTGCAGCGACAGAAGGCCTCTGTCGGAACTTCCAACCTGGGGTCAGAACTTCCGACAGGGTCCCTGCCGCGGCACCAAGAAGCTAGAACCGTGGATTTAGCCAACAATAATATTCAAGATCATAGGATATGTCTCAAAAATGTCTATAGATATGATTCCCCTAGAGGTAAGCTACTAGAATATCCGGCATTGAGAGACCGGGGTAAGGGGCTTTAGGGTTTACCTTGAAGAACACCCGGACGAGATCGAGGGAGAAGAGGGGGTGGAATGGATTCCCCACGTGATGGAGAATCCAAGGCTCCCCCTTGCTTGAAGATTCCTTGGTAGAAAACGAAGATCCCCTCACGACCTTGGAGAGGGGAGGGAGTAGAGGGGCGCTGGCGGTTTGAAAAGAAACTAGGGTTACAGCCGGTCGCGCGGGGGTATTTATAGCCGTTGAGTGGTTATCGGAAGTTCCGATGGGGACTCGGAACTTCCGAGACCAGTTAAAGCGGAGACAAAACAGGCTTATCAGAAGTTCTGATGGGGGGTCGGAAGTTCCAATGAAAGATAAAAAGGGGCCAGAAGAAGCTTATCGGAAGTTCCGAGAGCGGACCGGAAGTTCCGATGGATTTCTGATTCCAAACAGAAGGCCTTTGCCGGAAGTTCCGAGCCAGGGCCGGAACTTCCGACGAAACTGAGATTTTGCCCTTTTTAAGATTCAAAAGCTGAATTTGAGTTGAGATCTTAGAGAGATAGCTTGTGAACATATAAGAAACTTTTAACCACAAGTGATTAGCCACAATCAACAATTCATAACAATAGTCACTTGGGCTAAAGATTGATCCAAGGATCTCAAAATCCAATTTTTTTGAAAAACTCACACAAATGAAAGAAAATAAAAACCTTTTTCAACCTATCTAGGCAACAAGCAGGTATGTGCAAAATGTCAAGCCAAGTTATGAGAATCCAAGATATTTAGTTCACTCCTCAAAGCACAAAATCTTTGCTCATCTAGAGGCTTAGTGAAGATATCGGCAAGTTGTCTCTCTGTGTTTACATGACGTAAAGCAATATCTCCCTTAGCCTCCTGATCCCTCAAAAAATGATGTCAAATATCTATGTGCTTTGTTCTAGAGTGTTGCACCGGATTGTTTGCTAGCTTGATGGCACTCTCATTGTCACACAAGAGTGGAATCATACTAAACACACAACCGTAATCACTTAACGTTTGCTTCATCCACAAGAGTTGTGCACAACAAGCACCGGCCACCACATACTCGGCTTCGGCCGTGGATAAAGCAACCGAATTTTGTTTCTTAGAACTCCATGACACCAAAGACCTACCAAGAAATTGGCAAGTCCCCATTATGCTCTTTCGATATACTTTGCAACCGGCATAGTCCGAATCGGAGTAGCCAAGTAAATCAAAAGTGGAGCCCTTGGGATACCATAAGCCTAGGTTAGGAGTGTGAACCAAGTATCTAAAGATTCTCTTAACAGCCATTAGATGACACTCCTTAGGATTAGCTTGAAATCTTGCACACATGCACACACTAAGCATTATGTCGGGCCTAGATGCACAAAGGTAAAGGAGGGAGCCAATCATGGAGCGAAATACCTTTTGGTCGACCGACTTCCCTTCTTCATTGAGATCAAGATGTCCATTTAATGCCATAGGAGTCTTGATTAGCTTAGAATCGGCCATGTCAAACCTCTTGAGCGTATCCTTCACATACTTGGTTTGACATAAGAAAGTCCCTTTCTTCATTTGCTTGATTTGAAACCCAAGAAAGAACTTCAATTCACCCATCATAGACATCTCGAATCTCTTGGTCATGATCCTACTAAACTCTTCACAAAACTTATCATTAGTAGAACCAAAGATAATGTCATCAACATAAATTTGACAAACAAAGATATCTTTTCCCGTTCTTTGAATGAAGAGAGTAGAATCAGCTTTGCCTATCTCAAAGCCGTTCTTGAGAAGAAAATCCTTAAGGCATTCATACCATGCTCTAGGAGCTTGCTTGAGCCCATAGAGCGCCTTATGGAGCTTGTACACATGGTTAGGGAAGTTTGGATCTTCAAAGCCCGGTGGTTGTTCAACATAAACTTCTTCTTGGAGAGGTCCATTCAAGAATGCGCTCTTCATATCCATTTGATGAAGCTTGAAGTCATGATGGGTAGCATAGGCCAAGAGCATACGAATTGACTCAAGCCTTGCTACCGGAGCATAAGTTTCTTCAAAGTCCAAGCCTTCAACTTGAGTGTAGCCTTTGCCCACGAGCCTTGCCTTGTTCTTCGTGACGACATCAAATTCATCTTGCTTGTTCCAATACACCCATTTGGTGTCGATCACATTTTGCTTAGGTCTTGGTATCAACTCCCAAACTTCATTCCTCTTGAAGTTGTTCAACTCTTCCTCCATGGCAATAATCCAATCCGGGTCCTCAAGAGTTTGTTTCACACTAAGAGGTTCCAAAGAAGAGACAAATGAGTAAAACGCACAAAAGTTTGACAATCTTGAGCGAGTTGTTACCCCTCTTTGGATACTCCTAAGGATGTTGTCAACGGGATGATCTCGTTGAACCATTTGATGAACTCTTGGATGTGGTGCTTGAGATTGACGTTGAATAAGTCCATCATCATCATCTTGAGCTTGAGGTGCTTGTTTATGAGCTTCACCATCTTGTTCTTCCCTTTGGTCAAAGCCACTCCCATGATCGTCACCAAGAGCTTGGCCTTCATCTTGATGAACTTGAGAACTTGGTGGTTCGACTCTTGTTGATGATGGTTGATCTTGATTGCTTGTGTCAACCGGAGATTGAGCTTGAACTTCCCTTGGCATCACTTCACCGGTGCCCATTCTAAAGATGGATATACTCGGAGGTTTTTCATCATCTACAAGGTTTTCACTAACTTGCTCTCCTTGAGAGCCGTTGGATTCATCAAATTTCACGTCTACCGTGGTCTCAACACAACCGGTGGTTTTGTTGAAAACACGATAGGCATGTTCGTTAGTTCCATAACCAATGAGAAAACCTTCATCAACCTTGGATGCAAACTTTGAGGCTTTGGGTCTCTTGTTAAGTATGAAATACTTACTCCCAAAGACTCTAAAGTAGTGCACACTAGGTTTCTTACCGGTAATGATTTCGTAGGGAGTCTTGTTCAAGTACTTGTGGAGGTAGAGGCGGTTGGCGGCATGGCACGCGGTGTTGATGGCATCCACCCAAAATGAGTCCGGAGTCTTGTACTCATCAAGCATTGTTCTTACCGCTTCAATCAATGTACGGTTCTTCCTCTCAACAACACCATTTTGTTGAGAAGTGTATGGAGCGGAGAGTTTATGCTTGATGCCTTCTTCATCAAGGAATTCTTCAACTTGAGTGTTCCTAAACTCCGAGCCATTGTCACTTCTTATGTTCTTGACCTTTAGCTCGAACTCATTTTGAACTCTTCTTATGAACTTCTTGACCACTCCCTTTGCTTCACTTTTATCTTGCAACAAGAATACCCAAGTGAAACGGGAAAAGTCATCAACAATTACTAAACTATATTTGTTATCACCGATGCTTATGTAGGCATTTGGTCCAAACAAGTCTATGTGTAGAAGCTTCAACGGTCTTGATGTTGAAAGGATGTTCTTGGCGGGATGATGCGCTCCAACTTGCTTTCCCGCTTGACAAGCACTACATAACCTATCTTTCTCAAAAACAATATTTGTTAGTCCTAGGATGTGCTCGTCCTTTTGAAGTTTGGCCAAGTTCCTCATGCCAACATGGGCTAGTCGGCGGTGCCATAGCCAACCCATGTCGGATTTTGCCACTAAGCAAGCCTTAGGGTCCACCTTTACTTGTGTGAAATCCACATAGTAAAGCTTTCCCCTTAAGTGATCCGCAAAGACAATAGAGGAATCCTCACTTCTAGAGACGGTCACACCCTCTTTGGTAAAGAGACAATTGTAGCCTTTCTCACAAAGTTGTGAGACCGACAACAAGTTGTACCCTAAACCTTGCACATGATAAACATCTTCAATTGAATTAGTTGTTGAGATATCAATTTTACCTAGACCAATTACATCTCCTTGACCATTATCTCCGTATATGATAGTCTCCGTAGGGTTGTCATAATGCTCAAGGGATGCAAACAAGCCTTCATCTCCGGTCATATGATTAGTGGCACCACTATCAATTAACCATGCGGTTCCACCGGAGGAGTAGGCCTACAAAACAAGTTCAAGCTTTTGGTTTAGGTACCCAAAATGATTTGGGTCCTTGGAGGTTAGAAGCATAAACTTTTGGAACCCATACACTCTTCCTCATAGCCTTCTTGGCATAGGCTCCAACATACTTGACCACCATTTTACCATTGTGGTCTAAGGTCATAATATAATCACAAGTGTAGTTGGGAGAGGACTTGTGTTCCACCATATTCTTCGATGCCTTTGGTAGAGACTTAACCCCACCATTTCCTTTTGTGATGTTCACAACCTTTGGCTTTTCTTGTGTTGTAGTAGAGGTGGTCACTCCATGGACAATATCCATAATAGTGTTGAGGTAGCCACCCTTGTTCCACAAGGGGATCTCATGCCCTTTTACCACCCTTCTACCATTGACCTTGTTGTCCTTGTAGTGCCCAAGTCCTCTTGTGTCAATCGCCTTTGGGATGGACTTGGCACCCAACTTACCTTGGTTGATCAACATGTTTAACAGGGCAATCTCCTTATCCTTGCTCTTGGTTGTTTCTTCTATCTTTGCAAGGTTAGTTTTAAGAGCATTTATATCAACATTAGAGCATATGGAGCAACCTTTGCTAGTGGAGGCATTAGAGTCAAAGTTTGCTTTAGGGTTAGCCTTGGTGCTTTCCCAAAGAACACTATAGTTTGCTTCAAGATTTTTGTACTTATCCGACAAGCATGAGAAGCTTGTTTGAAGCTCACTATGAGTAGCTTTTAGGGTAGCTAAAAATTCATTTGCCAAAGAGTAGTCCTTTAGCATCCTCTTATTAGAGTCATTGGCCAAGGACAAGCCTACGGTCAACTTCTCCACCTTAGCTTTCTCCTCGGCAAGAGTTTTCTCTAGAGCAAGGTTTCTTTCCTTTTCACGGATAAGCAAGTCTTCTTGCTCATGGAGAATCTCCTTCTTTTCCTCTAATTTGTCCAAGAGCTTTTTAATTTCCTTATGGCCTTTTTTACCAAATTGCTTTATCATGTTAGCCTCCATTTCTTTTTCCTCATCTAGGTTGTCTATGTCACTACTAGGTGTGGATGAAGATGAGGTGAGAGAGGATGAGGTGGTTGGCTCTTGTACCTTGCTCCCTCTTGCCATGAGGCAAAAGTGGGAGTTGTACTCATCGTCGGAGAGGTTGTTGAAGAGGCGTGGTGAAGATGCTCCTTGTGCCATGGCAAGTGTTGCCATGCCTTTCTTCTTTGGTGTCTCATCTTCATCACTTGAGTCCCATTGTTGACCCACGTGAGCACGCCCTTGGTACTTGTTCTTGTACTCTTTGCTTTTCTCCTTGTACTTCTTCTCTTCCTCATTCTTGTCCTTGTTCTTTTTCTTGGGACATTCGACAAAAATGTCCATACTCTCTACACTCATAGCACTTTCTTCGTGACTTCTTCTTTCTATCATCACCGCCTTTCCTTGATGCCTTGAACTTCAAGAACTTCTAGTACTTCCTTATGGCAAAGGCGGTTTCTTCATCCGTGCTTCCTTCTTCACTTGAGTCTTCATTCTTAGTCTTGGAGGTCTTGGGCTTTGCTTCCACCACTTCACTAGAGCTAGCATTGAGGGCTAGGCTCTTGTTTACCTTCAATGTGAGTGACTTCTCCACGTCTTGATCAACTAGCTCTTGATGAAAGATCTCACCAAGAAGTTCATTGGGAGTCATGTTGTGGTAGTTTGGGTCTCTTCTTATCATAGTTGCTAGGTTTGGATTCTTCGGTGTGAAGGCTCTTAGCAACTTCTTTGTGACCTTCTCATCATCCCAATCATTGCTTCCTAGTGCTTTGATGTCCGAGACAAGGAGTATTAGCCTATCATACATTTCCCTCACGGTCTCTCCATCCTTCATGACGAAAAGCTCAAGCTCTCCGTGAATCAAGTCAATCTTGCCTCTTCTCACATGATCGGTACACTCATGTGCCTCCTTGAGTGTATCCCAAATCACCTTGGCAATTTGAATGTTCCGAACTTTGTTGAACTCTTGAACACACAAGGATGATGTGATGACTCTTGTTGCTTGAACATTGCGGTGGAGGTCTTGTTCATGCTCGATAGTCATGGCTTCACCTTCGGCGGGTATTGTCACACCTACACACACAATCTTCCAAAGAGAAGGGTGAAGCCCGTAAAGGTGCATTTGCATATCATAAGCCCATTTGGGATAGTCTTTCCCATCGAAGTGGGGAGGCTTTCCCAAATGTACGGAATAGAATTTCTCGTTAGGATTGTTGCCCGTAAGTTGTCCGTAGTGGAATGGCACTTCATAGTAGCCGGAGTGGGAATGCTTAGCTTGCTCCTTCTTGATCATCTTTTTGAGGAGCTTCTTGGCCATCTTCTTTGTTTCCTTCTTCTTCTTGGCTTTTCTTCTTTTCTTCGCCGCCTTCTTTGGATCTTCGTCACCATCCTTGACATCTTCATCACTTGAGTCGGAGTCCGAGTCCAAGTCGAAGTCGGAGTCATCAGTGCTCGCGATGTTGGATGGTGTACGGCTTGGGGCCTTCCCCATTAGCTCAAGAGCTTTAGCTTGATCTTGAGTTGCCTTGAGCACTCTCTCTTGAGCTTCCTTAGCGACGAGTTCTTGAGCGGCGATTTCTTGAGCGGAGAGGTCTCCACCACTCCCCGACATCTTGATCCCTTAGCGGTTAAGCCTAAATCAAGGGATTAGACTCTGATACCAATTGAAAGGACCTTGTGATGCCTAGAGAGGGGGGGTGGCAAATAGGCACACTTCAAATTTCCTGACAAATCTTCGCAGCGGTTAAATGGAGGCCGGAACTTCCGACGCAGGGCCGGAACTTCCGATGGCTCGGAACTTCCGGTCCTGGGGCGGAACTTCCGACCTGGGTAAAAGAGACGAGTCTATAGCAGGAATTGAGATGCAACCTAGCAATTCTATAGGAATCAAAAGCTGAGTTTAGGTGCTAGGAACCTCCTGAAACCAAAGATACAAGCCTGAACTCAACAAATATATAGATCGGGCCAAAACACACTTCTAGGGTTAGAGAAACGGGAAGAACACAAACAAGCAATGGACAAGAGTTTTGATCCGAAGTTCACTTCCACAAAGGAAGCTACGTCTCCGTTGAGGATCCCACAAAGGGAGGGCTATCACCGAGAGCCTCTTGCCTCACCCAATCCACACAAAGGAAGATTGGTGCTCACTAAGAATTCTCCACAAAGGAGGGGTAATACAAATGATCCCAGGTGCACCACACGGAGAGGGCACTCGACGGGCGACGCCTAACCGTCTAGAAGCAAGCTTCAAGAGTAACAAACGCGAATCGATGCCCGGAGATGCTTCAAGTGCTATTGAGATGAAGGAGATGAACCACACACTCAAAGCTTCTCAATCTCACACCAAGAATCTCTTTCTCACTCAAACCCTAGCTCAAAGAATCAAAGGTTGGGTCTAGAGAGGAGTGGGAAAGGGGAGTGAATGCTCTTGGGGGTGTTTGTCTCGTGTTAGGTCAGCAGCAGCAAAAGAAGAGAGAGGAGTTGGGGTATAAATACCCGAGCTCCAAAAACTAGCCGTTACTGTGCAAGTTTAAGTGTTTATCGGAACTTCCGACCCGGGGTCGGAACTTCCGAGGGTTAGCTGGATTGGAAACCGAAGACTCTTATCAGAACTTCCGACCCTAGGTCGGAACTTCCGACGGTCGCAGGATAGCAGCCAGAAACCCTCTGTCGGAACTTCTGACCTGGGGTCGGAACTTCCGACAGCTACTGAATTTTCCCGAAAATATCAGTATGTGTTCGTGCAAGATGCGAGTGTCTCTCAGGGGTGTTAGTATCTCGACTGAGCACTTTGGCATCTCTAGCACAACCATCCGCATCCCTCTTTATAGTACGGTGTTCCTATGACCAAATTCAAACCGAAAAGAATTTAAATCTTGCCCAAAGCTTGAACACCGATTAAAACGAAATTGAGGGCTTCCTTTTTGTCGTACATCCTACACACATCTTAGATAAACTATTAAACCCACTAAGTTGTGATTGTCATTATCACCAAAATTAATTAGGGGCCATAGATGCACTTTCACGATCCAGTAATCCTTGTATCAAGAGATGTAGGTTCCGCTCCCAAACTGAAGATTGACGGGAACCGCCTGGTTGGTGTGTACCATGGGGGTAGGCATCCTTCCGTGTGTTTAGGTCCACCTTGCAAGGTTATTAATCGATCGATCGTCGGCCTCTCACCGTTATCTGAGATTGCTTAACCCTCTAGCCATTGTGATCCCTTATTGATGGAATATTGATAAACTTGATGTTTGATTAATTGTATTGGACAACTCTTGTTTGCAATAGCTTTCTTATTTAGTAATGAATTACTCTACTAGAACTTGAGCTAAAATATTGAAAGTAAGGATTAACTCCTTAATAGCTTTTTGGCAAAACAAACCCATTAGCCAAAAGTCAAGCATGATTAGAAGGTTAAGTCTTTTATTTTAGACGGGTAAGCCTTGCTGAGTATTAGTGTACTCAGCCTTGCTATATATGTTGTTTTCAGGAAAAGTTGTTTGGCCTGGAGAAATCCCACCCGACTGGGAGCTGGAATGGGTGGATGACGAAGAATAATGGTGTTATGAGTGGCCTCCTATGATACCAAGTTATCGTTAGTTGAATTCCGCTGTGTTTTGAAAACTTTGGACCATGATTATCATGTTATGAATTATGATTTGTAATAATGATTCTACAGGGAAGATTAGTCTTAAATTGTAAGGTACTCTGAACTTTTCTTCGTGAGAGTTTTAATGTATGCGTTTCGATCCTGTGTGTGGTTTACAAGTGATTTACCGGGTTATGACCCGGCAACACTCAACGGGATGATTCTTTATTATTACTTAATGACCAAAAGAGATTGCCTTAAGTGATAGTACAGACTTATCTCGGGTGGGGTTACTCATAACCTTGTACATTGAGAGTGACAAGATCATCATGCTAAAAAGTTGATGTGACGGACTGGTAAGTGTGCTCACCACTGGCCTTAGCCACCACAATTAACCTAGCGCAAACCCTAAACCCAACAGGCCACCACTCCCTCACTCCCTCCCATTCAGCCGCCGCCGCCGCCGCCGCCACAACCCAAGGCCAGAGCTCCAGCACCCCTCAACATCCCCGTCCCCATGGCCGCCGACGCCGCGGCAGCGGCGATGGCCGCGGCCTCTCTCTCCGACGACCTGGAGCCCGCCACCGTCCGCACCCGCATCCGCGACGTCCTCGCAGCGGGCGCCGCGCGGGCCGGGGAGCGCGTCGTGATCGGGGGATGGGTCCGGACGGGCCGGGAGCAGGGGAAGGGCTCCTTCGCCTTCCTCGAGCTCAGCGACGGCTCCTGCGCTGCCACGCTCCAGGTCATCGTCGATGCCACCGTGCACCCGCTCGCGCGCCTCACTGCCACGGGCACCTCCGTGCTCGTAGAGGGCGATATCAAGGAGCCGCCGGAGGGTACCAAACAGAATGTCGAGATCAAGGTCAGCCGCGTTCTCGAAGTCGGCGAGGTCGACGCCGCTGCTTACCCGCTGCCAAAGGGCAAGGTCAAGCTCACGCTCGAGAAACTCAGGGATGTCGTTCACCTCCGCTCGCGGACCAACACGGTGTGTGCCTCCTTTTTTATTATGCTCAGATCTTGCAATTCTATAACTGTTCAACAAAACTGATGCAAGGGTTCGTCAATTCTTTGATTCCGTGGATCGGTCTGAAGTCTGAACATACATGCTCTTGCGGTCTAAACGTTCCTTCCAACTTATGAGAAATTATTTTGTCTCTTATTCATCTCATTTGAGCCCTGCCTTGGGTCCATAACCATAGCCGAAGGACGAGAAAATTGCAGTTTTGGGTCTCCAAACGTCGCGCTGTTACATCAGAACAGTTGCCTGATTGTTATGTGTAGTTTCTGAATTCCCACATCCTACAATTTGCCAATTAGTAGCTTTGATGGTGTCCCGTGAGTAATTTTCAACATTCCTCTTTAGTTTAGTAACCAACACACTTAAATCCCTGCATGAACTGAGCTTTTTGAGCAAAAAGCTTATGTTCTAGCCAAATGAACCCCAAGCCCAGATTTCAAACTCAAAGCTCTGTTGACTCTCTTGGGCCCAGTTAGTATCTTTAATGAGAATATGGCTCAGTAAACACATACCTGGGCTATCAACTTTATATTGCGTGTGAGGAGTAACATCACGTTGCCCTTGTATGTTAATTTGTGTGCGGACCCCTTGCTCACTGTTGATGTTTCTTCAACTTCAAGGCTGTTTATGGAGTGATTGGGGGACCTTCCCTTTCCCACTGATTGTTATTTATCTACTATGTTAACTGCTCAGTTTTGATTATTCTCCTAAGGCTGTACAATTGTGCTGTTTAACTGAATTTCTATCATTTTGAGTGGGCAAGCCTAGACATGTGAGAATTTTATAACACTCATTTGGTTTTTCATTTCTGAGCGGTTTGTTAGTTACCGTGACATGATATTTGTTCAAAAGAGTTTTTCCTTTCTTTTATTCTTTTGGATCTAAGATGTACTGGCACCATGGTATGTTTCCTCTTTCATTCAATAGTATTTTGAGATGATATGTTCTTCTAGTTCTGTAATAATTTCTGCTGTGTTTTATTGATCTGTCCTTTTTAAATTTTATGCTCTTCCACCACCTTATGCAAACCATTTTTTTCAGATTGGAGCAGTTGCTAGGATTAGGCACCAGTTAGCCTGTGCAACACACAGGTTCTTCGATGAGAATGGGTTTCTCTATGTACATACACCAATAATAACTACAAGTGACTGTGAGGGTGCTGGTGAGATGTTCCAAGTGACAACTTTGTTTAGCCAGGCTGAAAAAACTGAGAAGGAATTGAAAGAGAACCCTGCACCTTCAGATTCTGAAATCGAGGCAGCTAAAGTTCTTGTCAAGGAGAAAGGAGATGCAGTTGCACAGCTTAAAGATGCAAAAGCCAGTAAACAAGACATATCAGCTGCTGTTGATGTGCTTCGTAGGGCAAAGGAAAATGTTTCAAAGCTGGAGGAGAGGTCCAAATTAAAGCCTGGGATTCCACGCAGGGATGATGGATCAATAGCTTTTGAAAATGACTTCTTCAAGCGTCAAGCTTTTTTGACTGTGTCCGGACAGCTTCAGGTTGAGACATACGCATGTGCTCTTAGTAGTGTGTATACCTTTGGACCAACATTTCGGGCAGAGAACTCACATACTTCACGCCATTTGGCAGAGTTCTGGATGGTTGAACCAGAACTCGCTTTTGCAAACTTGCAGGTAATTAAGCTAAGTTCAAGTTGTCTTTAACTGCTACTGAAATAATTTTCCTTTTGATGGTACAAATGAAACAAGAATTAGTACAAACTGTTTGCAGGGATGTTTATTGTGTTTTAATTGTTTTGCAGGATGATATGAACTGTGCAGAAAAATATGTACAATACCTTTGTAAGTGGCTGCTGGAGCATTGCCGTGAAGATATGGAGTTCATGGTGAAAAATTATGATAAGAGTTCAATTGAACGTCTAGAGCTTGTTTCCTCTACTCCTTTTGTGCGGATTTCATATACAAAGGCTGTGGAGCTCTTGAAAAATGTTACTGACAGGAAGTTTGATAACAAGGTCGAATGGGGAATTGATTTAGCCTCTGAGCATGAAAGGTATACACATCAGAATTTGATTGCCTATTTTTTGTAAGGGAATATGGTTTACCTTTTTCAAAGGTAGATTTTTGTGCTTTGTTTGGAATTTTAATTCTTGTCTTGCCATGCTGAAGGTATTTGACTGAGGATATATTTAAGAAGCCAGTGATTGTCTATAACTATCCTAAAGGAATTAAGGCATTCTATATGAGGCTCAATGATGATGGCAAGACAGTGGCTGCAATGGATGTTCTTGTGCCTAAGGTATATAGCTAAGCCTCTCATACATCAAATATGTGCCCATATCAGTGCACATGTTCAGTTTTTCTCTTGTGGGGAGGGAAGTTGTCGCTAAAGGTCAGTGGGATATTGACCTGTTGAATTGCTGGTTTTACCTCGTCACTCATTTTAGTGCTGGAATGATTTTTGAAGGTTGGTGAGTTGATTGGTGGAAGCCAAAGGGAAGAACGTCTAGATGTTCTCAAGCAGAGGTAATGTTGTGGCACTAAACTTAAAGATGAGGACATTTGTTTATTAGTTTTTACTTGCCCGATGGTCTTCAACTTAAAACTGGTGGAAATATACAGTATTCGTACTAGTCTTACTCTTGCCACATTTTATCTGCATTTGGAGTCTTGTACATATGAATGTGCTTTGGGTAGATGTTTAACTATTAACCCCCTCAGTTTAATTGACTGTAGGTGACAATATCTATGTGTAGCACAGGTTAAATGTTGTGTAACCATGCCAAAATATTAAATTCTTGTACTGTTACTTTTATTAGTAACCTGATTTTCCATTACTCGTTTGTTTTTATTTTAGTCGATTCCTCCCATCAGCTCAGTTGATAATATGACAAATTTTCTTGACAGGATACTTGATGCTGGCTTGCCTATAGAACCCTATGAATGGTACTTGGACCTCCGCAGGTTTGGGTCTGTAAAGCACAGCGGCTTTGGGTTGGGCTTTGAAAGGATGATTCTTTTTGCTACTGGTATGGAGAACATCAGGGATGTCATACCCTTCCCAAGGTATCCAGGGAGGGCTGACCTGTGATGTTTGAAGACCTAGGTTAAACAGATGCAAGTTGATTTCTAGTGATTTTGGAATGATTTCACTGATCAGTTTGCCCTACTTTGCACATTGGGTATATTGAAGTATGCTTATATGGTTGTTGGGTTTCATGTAATTTTCAGTTTACTAAATTTGCAACTGGAGATCAATTGATCAACATTTTGTCTTTGTTAATTAAATGCTCAACTAGAGCCAAAATTCTAACGGTATCACTGTAAGGAATTATAGTCATGTAGGGTAAAGTTGGTGCTTTGTTTTACATAGTTGGTTATGCAATATTAATCTTGCAAATTTGAAGTTTTTGTTAGATTAAAGTCACGTTTTTGCTTGTGCATCTTAGCTTGCATTCTGCAAGTTCAAGCAAACAAGACTGTAGACTGTTACACATGAAGTGTTCTAAGATTGTAACAGTCCATTGGCTCGAAATCAGAATGCTAAAGTCCGTCCCCATCATGCCTATTTTTTTAGAAAAGGGAATATATTTCAATATTCCAGTCTCTGCATAGGACTATGCATATAACTGTTTCTTATTACAAACACGGACGTCACAAAAAAGAAGCAAACACGGTCGATCTCTGAAACAAAGTCAAACATCACGTGAAAGTAATTATGTTGCTAAAAGATCATCCATTGGATGCAAAGATCTCCATCGACGTGGTCTCAAGCACACGACACCTCCGAATAATGTGAGGCCGCTTATCTTCTTTCTGCAGCAACACCTAAAAACGGATCCAATGGGTCCCTCGGAAGATAACTTGCATAGGAGTAACAGCTTGAGTATTGTTAAAAACCATGTCATTTCTACATAACTAAATTGACCAACATAAAGCAGAAGCTCCAACCAGTATTTTGTACATAAGCTTCTTATTAATCCCATTTAGCCACCCAGTAAACATATGTTCAATGTTCAGAGGTGGTGTTATATTAAAAGAAACTTGTACAATCCTCCACATAATTCTAGCCATTTGACAATCAAAGAAAATGTGTTGGATGGTTTCTCCTATGTTACAGAAACAACATTTTAAACTTCCCTTCCATTGTCGGCGAGCTAAATTATCTTTAGTTAGAACTACTCCTTTTTGCAAGTAACAGACAAAAATTTTAACTTTTAAGGGCAATTTTAATTTCCATATCACGTTTTTACACGGTGCAGGCAACTGAGTAATGAGCGAATTATACATAGATCGAACAGTAAACTGACCATTTTGTTTTAGAGACCAAATAAAATGGTCTCTCTGGTCTGTTAATTAGACATTCACAAGTTTAGTAACCAAAAGGTGCCAAGTCTGTAAATTATTGCCAACTAAGGATCTCCTAAAAGCCACATTCAAAGGACTAGATCTAAGAACCGTTGCTACAGTTGCACTTTTTTTCCGAACAATGTTATATAAGGATGGATATTGACTTTTGAAAGGAGTGTTATCCAGCCAGGCATCCTCCCAAAAACGGGTTTGTGACCCATCACCCACTGTGAATTTGCCCATCCTCAATAGGTCATCTTTGATCTTCATAAGACCTGACCAAAAGTGAGAATCTTCCGGTATGTATTCTACTTGGTAATGGTTTTATGTCTCAAATATTTGTTTCTAAAGAGTCTTTGCCAAATGCCATTCTCATTAATGAGTTTAAACACCCATTTACTCAGTAGACATCTATTCTGCAAATTTAGATCTAGGATTCCTAACCCACCTTGTTCCTTAGGTGTACATAGTACACCCCATTTTGTCAGTCTATATTTTTTCTTATGTCCATCGCTCTGCCAAAAGAATCTAGATCTATAGTAATCTAATCTTTCAAGAACACCACGAGGAACCTCGAAGAAGGACATCATAAACATTGACAAATTGCTAAGAACAGAGTTAATTAGAACCAATCGACCCCCAACATAAAGCAATTTTCCTTTCCATCCACTTAATCTCTTCTGAAACCTCTCCTCCACTTCTTTCCAATCTGAGTTTCGAAACTTTCTATGATGCATCGGTATGTCAAGGTATCTAAACGGGAGATTCCCCATCTTGCCTATTGACAATAGACAATCTATAGGCTAAAATCAGAATGCTACAGTCCGTCCCCATCTTGTCTATTGACAATAGACAATCTATAGGCTAGAATCCTATAACGCGCAGGGCTCAATCTCGTTACGAATTGTTATGCTATATCTGCTCGTGGGTACCAATTGCTGCCTTGCTGATATTACTTTACCCCGATCATCGAGATGCGACCGGTAGAGTTTATATCCCTAAACAACAGTATTATCTAAAAAAATGAAAAGCTTGAGACAGGACCATCTACCAGTTCTTTTTACTATTGGTTACTGTGTTCTGTCCATTCGTTGCCTTGCTTCCACATGCCCCAGTCTCTACTCTCTATGCAACACAGCTCAAGAGAGTTGGCCCAGCGGTGGCGAGCGGGCAAGCAGCAACCTGAACGGAGCTTCGGGCCCGGCGGCGAACTCTGGATGAGCAGCGGGCAGTCCATGGTGAGGATGTGGAGCCGTGGAGGCTCCATCTACTGCAATGTGTGGGGGATCTAGCTGTGGCTCTCGTAGGAGATCGAATCCGGCTCTGGCTTGTCTAAGATTGGATCCGTGATGCAGTCGTCTAATCATTTCTAAAGAAGTTTTACCACTTTTTGGTTGCTCTCGGGTTTTATTTTTGGACAACTTTTTTGTCAAATTTTATGATACATTTAAAGAACATGCATAACACGTATTTCATTAATCAGAAGAGAATTACATGTATGGAACCTTAGAAGAACCTCCGAAGCGCGGAGAAAAAACAACACGACCGATAACAAAGGTAGCTAAAATAACACGAACCCAAAGCGCCACTCGCGCACAAACACACGACCCAAGAGGGCAGAACCTGCATGAGAAAGTACACCAAGAATGTGCATCACCGAGAGTTTAACAACCCGAAGCCAATGGAGGAAGCGCGAGGATGCCCTGCAGAACTATGCCTCCAAGGGGAAGCGATGCCGACTGACGCCGCTAATGAGGACATTCCCGCCAACGATGCATCCCCGGCATCGACATCATCACTACCTCAACAGATACATCCCATATTCCTCTCGCTGGTCCTATTACTCATGCTCGTGCTCGTCAACTAAATCATCAAGTAAGTTCCCTCCTGAGTTCATGTAACCCATGTTTAGATTGTGGAGACACGTGCACTATTGGTTTGCTTAGGAATCATGAAGAAGAGCGACTTGGAAAAGAATTCGGGTCGGCTGGATTCGGACAGCAACACAGCACCAACTTGTAGCGGACACCACGGACGCATACGGAGTCAGACTGGGGCGCTCAAGTACTTCCTAGAACCGTCATGAAGTCAACTTTCATATGGATCTAGACTCATGTCCATATCTGTCCTGAGGCGTCCGCAACTGACGAATCATTGACCGAAGGTCTTTCTGTCCAGGGTGCTGTGCCACCGTATTTTGGCCAAATGGGCCGTGTATCAAGTTGGGTCCATTAGGGACGCGTCCTAGGGTTGGAGCACGACCCCAGCACCCTTGTGGTCGTCCTCCCCCGTTTATATAATTCTTAGCCGCTGTTGAGAACACTTGGGTTTTGTTTAGATCATGTTTAGCCTTTGCTACTTGCTTGTAAGCGCGCGTGCTGGTCCAGCCGCCCGTCTTCGACTCTTCGGAACCCCACATCTTTTGAGATTGATACTTATCATTCCCATCTAGTATTTTAGTACTTGTTCAATACTTGTTCTTTCTAGTTCTCGATTGCTTGCAGGACGGGTGCCCTAGTGGCCGGTGACGCGACCCACACGATCGCAGCAGCGGAAGAGGTGTATCGGATGCAAAGGCGCAGTCTTTGGAAGGCTGTAGTCGGGCCGAGAGCGTCTCCTCATTATCAACCAAGTTATCTTCGTCTCTCATCGAAAGATTGGGCATAAACCCTACTGGGTTCGCATTAGTTGGTAATCAGAGCAAGGTTTTCGGTGAGAGACTTCCACATCCTTTCTATTTTTTTTCTCTTCCTATAGTCCAAAAAAGCCAAAAAAAATAGTAGATCAGTTTTGTTTCTATAATCTCATAACACATTTGAGCCATACTAGCACTGCTTGGGTAGGGCTTGTTGAGTTTTTGGTTGCACCGGTTTGTGTCGAGTTGCTGGTCTTAGTTTTAGTCCTTTAAAGTTTCGAGTTCTTGTCACGTTTCTGTCACAGCTATGCACTACCATTTTGATCCTGTGTTGGTGGAGCTAAGTACACTTTGTGATAAAGTCCGAACATGAATCAATTTATAAACCCCACACACCTTAGTGGGAAGGTGAAGACCGAATCCACCTCGTGTTGAAGTTTGAGTTGTACTCAGTTTGGTGGCTGCTTTGTGTTGCTGTTGGGTATTTTAGCGTCACACGAATAAATCCACAAGCGCACGGATACCGTTGTAGCTTTCACCTCAGAGTATTCCAAGGGTATCGAATCCAAGGGAACGTGTGTGCACTAACTTCGTACTAGTTGGTACAAGGACACACCCAGATAAGAGACAAGGATAGAGAGGATTCCTAAAGATAGTACTATAGATGAGATTAAAGGTCGATCTCTAGATAGAACTTGGCTTAGGGTATCGTTAACCCTGACTTAACAGGCGACTCCGGCACACGGATCTATGTGGAACGGAGCTCTAACTATATTCAGCTGCGGAGGATCAACGAGGGCCAGACAGGCTGTCACCACCACCTGGACTGCCTCTACCTAACCTTGGGAATAGAAAAATACAAGAATACTCACTTTAGTCTAAATGAAGAACAGCAACATCGTAGAGGCGCATGCCTCTCTCTCTCTCCCTCTCTACTCTAAACACTAGCTAGGAGAGGAGCCTTGGATGGGTGGAGTGTGTCTCATTTCCTACACCCTCCCCTTCTATTTATAGGCAAGGGGTGGCTTGCTCAGAGTGCCAAACGACTCCAAAACACTCCGGGATGCCTTGAGGAACCAATGGAGAGCTGCCATGCGTCGGCTGGGGACGAGGGGACCTCCGAAGGGTTCGACCGAACTGGGGTTCAGCCGACCCCCAGGTGGGTCCGTTTCCACCGCCTTTCATCCAGGTGACTGCCAGGTGGGTCCTCAGGTGTGTATGCGGTGTTTTTAGCTTGTTTCCGTGGGGATGTGGGCCCTTGAATCCGCGTACTAGCTCCTGATTGGTTGAAGGTGTGTTTCTTTGGATTGGTGATGTGTCATGGACACATGGCATCCAACGTGGCAACACGCCGCCACGTGGTCTAGTGTGGGTCCCACCGGGCCCACATATCAAGATGGTGATCTTGTCTTGTGCATATCTCTTTCATCCGGACTCAAAAGTAGACAAATGATATATCCATTTCGATCATCTCGACGAACCCGTTGCAATGGTGTAGTCCAAATTGGCATTTGAGTTTGTTATGGGTGATGTCCTATATATATGCCATTGGATCACTTGCTCTCAATTGTATCATTTATCACGTATTCCGGTGCATCCTGCAACAAAAGCTTGAAACACCAACACTTGTGGAACTTGTTAGTATAAAGCCCTATTCTAGTGTTGATGATCACTTTTCATTCATTTTATGCAGGAGTTGACGGCATAAAAGTAGTACTTAACAGCCGTCAACAACACCCCCACACTTGACCTTTGCTCGTCCCGAGTAAAGGGGAACTGAACAAGGTGAGACATGATATCCAAAGGTTTAAGCGAGCATAAGAGATATTCCAAACTATACCTTATACTTGTGAACTCTGTGGAGTGTCTATCATGCCATCTTGGGTAGTTAAGGAATGGAACGGTCATGAATCAAATCACTCCTGCTCATCATGTTAAGTAACTTGGGGTTTTGCAATAAATTTTCAAAACAAACCTTGCTTAGCTCCTCATTTGATTCTCTCAGATTTCTCAATGTGTATATTTTCTCACCAAGGCATTAGATTGCCTTTCTTCATCCTACTTCAAATGATGGCTATATGTGGAGCTCAGGGTAGGATAAAAGATAAAGCATACTTACATCATATATATTGCAAAGTCAAAGACCGGATCCAAGGAGAAAAGCAATTCATACAATCGGATCAAGATGTGCACATGTATGGATGTGATGGATATGGTAAGGTGGATACTAGGCCCGGAATGGGTGCTAGATATTACCATATACATGATGAATGTTGTGGTGATGGTAAGGTGGACACTAGGCCCGGAATGGGTGCTAGTTATTACCATCAAATTTTGGAACTCCATTTTGCATGATTCCATCTCTCTCCTTTTTCTTCTTTCTTTTGAACATGGGCTATCTCTCTCTTTCTTTTCATGCCTCAGGCATTTTTTCACTCATGCTTTGAGCATGGTTTTTTTTCTTTTTTTCTTTTTGCATAGCCCATGTCTCTTTTTCAAGAATACTTTTGGAGAGAGAGGTCACACATGGAGCTTTATTTTATGGAATGGATGGATGATACAATGCTAAGTTCCAGTGTAGAAGCATAGCAAGGGGAACATGGAGTGCACATGAATCTTGATCATGAAAGCGTGAAAAGAATTCTCACAAGGGTCACAACAATTTGACAAAGCTCAATGCAATAACAAGCAGCATATGAGTCTAAGGTTTTCAAGATAACTCATCATATGGCTTTGGTAGGACTTTGGCATATCAAAGAGGAGCTTTGCAAAGGGTTTTCAAGTTTTCAAATAAAATTCCCAAGCACTCAAAAATTCAGAGAGAAGATCATATCATCAAACCATATCACAAGCATCAACTACTTAGATGAGCATGGTTTCCCTAATGATATTTGTTCACAAGCACCAAGATGATAAGTATGGAATAAAACATATGCAAGCCAACCACAGGAAACATGTAGAGCAAGTCGAGCACGATTCTATGAGTTGATTTAGTAGATAGGAATTGAAACTCATTCAAACTCATGAATCAGAGAGAGTGAGATAAAGGGTGCACATACCATCGCTCCTGAAGAAATGGGGATCGAGGAGGACCAGTAGTGGTTCAGCTGACCCATGGGGCAGCCGGCTCACTCTAGTTTACCTTGTCCCTTGTCATGAAAGTGTAGTCGATGATGTGCAACACCTGTGTGGGAGATCTCAAGTGTGTATGTCGATGATAGGCTTGAGAGATCTCCCCCACACTTGTTCTTGTACCTCGTGCTGTCTTCAAACAAAAAGGGAAAACAAAAGATGGACTCTACTGGTTCAAGAACTAGGGAGACTTTATTCAAATTCAAATAATTTTTTTGTTGTTTTTTTATTCACCATGAAACAAAGCTCAAACAAGGCTGACATGCCTTGGCTTACCTTCCCATTTGAATCAAGCTCAGTGACTTACCCCATTTGGATTCGAAAATTCCTGCAAGGGTTAGTCCGCATATACAACCAATATCCCTGAAAGCAATAGCTATAAGGTTCATCAATCAAACTCGACACCATGTCTTGTTTGATTGAAGAAGACAGTTTTAACCTAAGCACCATGCTTAATTTAAAATAACCTATGAACACACATAGCTAAACATGCACTCAAACCATGGCATTACAAACATAGATAAAGGAAGCACAAAAGCATGATCAAGCTATCACCAAAGGGACATAAACATGAGCAAACGGTGGTGAACATCGGGCAACCTCCCGGAATGGCTTTGTTTAAAGTCAAAAGCAGGACTTACCTACTGGGCAAGATGCAAGAGCAAACATCATCTCTGAACCAGGATAAGATTTGGATGAGAGAAAGTTTACTCAGGATGCTCACATACCTCCCCCACACTTGAAGTTTGCATTGCTAGGCGACAAAAGTGTGTGGAGATCAAGCTTCCTTTTGTAACGTTCCGTCACCAAAAACTTACAAAGTGTTGTAGTTGATGTAGCTCACATGTTCTTAGGCATCAGCTGTCCACCATCCTTCTCAATCTCCACCTGAAAGGTTAGCGACCAAAAATACCCGAGGGACAATCTTATCCTAAAAACATGCCCTTGCTTTTTATTTGAAAAGGGAAATAAAACAAACCTATGCTAATCCAGGCTATCTCCTGGTAGTGCTTTGTTTACGGTCATAAGCTCGACTCTGGGAACTTCTTCTTCCAGCTATCATTGGTGATGTCATTCCTGCCTCACCACTAATTTTTAATGTATCATGGAAGCTTTAGCTGCAAGGTTAGTGCCACAGCGCATGCACGAAATCTGCAATGCTTATGGTAAACATATGCATCTACAACCAACCTTCTAAACTTTTTAGAAAAGAGAACCGTAAGGAGGTTGTAGTCCTCGTGCGTGCTCCGTGCGCTGAGCATGGCTAACTCTGGAGAGGCATGATGCAAGCATGGTTCCTGAAGTATATCAAGAGTGAAGCTACCATGCTTGTCAATGGAATCCTTTCCTCCGGACTCCAGAGTCGGCGCCTCATAGATTTCCATGGCCCATGAATTCTCCATCTCAAGAGATGCATCGTGGAAGCTCGATGTTGATTCTTGATCAAGGTCAAGAACAACATAATGCGGACCAGTGGGAAAAGGCTCAAACTCGGTCGAGGGTGATGATGATCGTTCGTCTTCACAAAGGTGAAGAGGGTCTTCCGAGTCCTACTCCCGAGGAGTAGAGAATTCTACACCCTCAATGAGAACGGGCTCGAAGGATGCGAATGGAGATATATGCATCATATCCCTGAGCGAGTTTTGCTTGGGAAGGGGCTTCGCCATAAAACTTTCTGAAAATAACAGAGTGGTGGCAGAAGCGGCTTCCCTGAGCTTTTCATCTAGGCTCCCTCGAGATGTATCGAGAAGTTTTTCTGCAGGGCAGCCTAGGAGGAGATCGAGATCGGGGACATCAAAGATGTAGAAATCTAGATTAGCCTTGATCTTGTCCACCAGGAGCGGCACAACACATGCAACCCCCCGACACTCAAAAATGTGTCCGGAGGGACAACTCTTGAGGAGCTTGTCAGATGGTCTTAGCGTAACATTGCCCAACAAAGTGTACGCTATGTGCCATGGCATAATATTAACCTCCATAGTGGGGTTAAGATGGCCTTCTACGATAATTCCCCTTATGGAACAAGAAATGATCGTAGAGGGTGAACAAATCCAAAGTGCTTCGGAAAAGTTTCCCACTCTAGTCGACCACTTATTCTCCATGGCCTCCATGATAAATGTTTCATTTGGAGGATCAGGAGGCAAAGGAGGTACCGTAGGCCTAGGAAAAGGTTCTATCAAACGATTTCTAGATTGAAAGATATTGACAGAAAAGACTTCCTCCCCTAATTGGGCATTAGAGAGATTCGAGGTGTTTTTGTGATTCCTAGAAGGGTCATCCTCGGATCGGAAGGCGAACTCCAAAGGTTGAATTTCTTCTTCCTTCGGTGTTCGTGGTTCAAGAGAGAGCTCAACAGATGAATCTTGGGATGTGGAAGTCATTGGTTCTGGTTCGGCTATTGAGAGACTCTCATGGCTCGACACAAACTCTTTGTGGAGGGGTTCAGACTCAGCTATGAAAGAGGCATTTTCAGAAATTCTCTCTAGGATCTCTATAGCTTCATCTAAAGTCCTTTCAAAAAAGGATCCCTCGGCGGTGATGTCGAGATATTGGGCGGAGTCCTGATCGAGACCTATGTAAAAGTGCTGAAGTAGCACAACATCGGGTATCGATAGGACAGGGCCTAGTTTCACCAAGAGTGAAAATCTAGCCCAGGCCGCACCTAAAGATTCCTTCTCATTCTGTTGGAAGGATACGATAGCCCTTCGTAGAGCATACATCTGGGTCATGGAGAAGAACTTAAGACATAATTTGTCTATAAGGTCATCCCAACTCCTATTCATGCTACCCACGGTTTTCGTGTACCATTGTTTAGCCCCTTTTACAAGAGAGAAGGGAAACAACTTCCACTTAAGGGTATCGTGTGACATGCCTGCAATGGCGATGCATGGACACACTTGCTCAAACTCCCGCAGATGGTGGTATGGGTTATCACTACTTAACCTAGAGAAGGAAAGTTTCTGAACCGTAGTGATGTAGCCAGAAGGGATTTCATAGCCAGGTGTGAGAATTGGGTGCTCAGAAGGTGGTGGCTCTAAGAATTTCCCTTTCCGAGTGGAGAAGCTTAAAATGGTGGGCTGCTCCATGATAACGGGGGTGAAGGTAGAAATAAAGAAAAATGAAAAGATACGAGGACCACTAGGTACGAAGATAGATACAGCAACCGTTCCCCGGCAACGGCGCTAGAAAGCTTGTTGGGTATTTTAGCGTCACACGAATAAATCCGCAAGCGCGCGGATACCGTTGTAGCTTTCACCTCAGAGTTTTCCAAGGGTATCGAATCCAAGGGAACATGTGTGCACTAACTTTGTACTAGTTGGTCCAAGGACACACCCAGATAAGAGGCAAGGATAGAGAGGATTCCTAAAGATAGTACTATATATGAGATTAAAGGTCGATCTCTAGATAGAACTTGGCTTAGGGTATCATTAGCCCTGACTTAACAGGCGACTCCGGCATGCGGATCTATGTGGAACGGAGCTCTGACTATATCCAGCTGCGGAGGGTCAACGAGGGCCATACGGGCTGTCACCAGCACCTGGACTGCCTCTACCTAACCTTGGGATAAGCCGAACGAATGATAACCGGTAGCGTGACACAACGTCTACACTGTGGTTACTACCATAGCCAATGGACTACGACACTCTGTACTTATAGAACTACGACCACGGAAGAGAACTGATCTCACTCACTATAGGCACTACTAGCTGTCAGGGGGTGAGACCTGGACAAATCCACTAGGGGGTTACCCTAGAGGTTTGCAGGTTAATGGAGAGGATCGGGATCTAAGAGCGTAGGTGGTTATGCACGGGATGCACACGGAAATCTCGGCGAGACACGAGGAACACGACGATTTATACTAGTTCGGGCCTCCGGAGAGTAAAACCCTACGTCCAGTTTGGTGGTGGAATTATGCCAGGGAGATCTGCCCCCGAGGAGGGCGCCCCAGGCCGCCTTATATTGGCCGATGACCTTGGGCTACAAGTCGGTTTCCATCTATCCTAGTCGGTTACAACAGGGAAAGCTTATCCGAGCTGGACTGTCTTTGTCTTGTGCACCAAGTATCTTTACGTTCTTGGACCCGCATGCCAGGTCGGTCAGGGCCCACCAACAGGTCAGCGGGTCTTCTGGCAGGTCGGGCCCGCCTGTTGGGGACGGCTGAGACCCTGGTCGGTGGGGACCCATGGGTAGCCATGTCTCTCACTAGCTTATACTAAAGGCATACAAGAGAGCACTCGACCCCGTACTATGCTTCCAACGTATACGAACGACTTGCAACAGATGAACGCATAAACCCAGGATCTACGCACTAGCAGAGGAAAAGGTCTACTCATGCAACCTAGCATAAACTACAAGAAAGGAATCACGAATGTCACTTTGGTCTAAATGGAACATGCAGGAATATCCACTATATTCTAATAGACGAACACACATACAAACGGATATGAGAACTATGAACTTGTGCCACAAGATCAAAGGATTGTGTTCGCGAAGAACACAAGCCTCTAAATCAAGAACACACGAAGAACACAAGAACATATCACCTATGCATGAATGCTACTTTAGTCTAAATAGAAAAATACAAGAATACTCACTTTTAGTCTAAATGAAGAACAACAACATCGTAGAGACACATGCCTCTCTCTCTCTCCCTCTCTACTCTAAACACTAGCTAGGAGAGGAGCCTTGGATGGGTGGAGTGTGTCTCATTTCCTACCCCCTTCCCTTCTATTTATAGGCAAGGGGTGGCTTGCTCGGAGTGCCAAACGAATCCAAAACACCCCGGGATGCCTTGAGGAACCAATGGAGAGCTGCCACGCGTCGGCTGGGGACGAGGGGACCTCCGAAGGGTTTGGCCGAACTGGGGTTCGGCCGACCCCCAGGTGGGTCTGTTTCCACCGCCTTTCGTCCAGGTGACTGCCAGGTGGGTCCTCAGGTGTGTATGCAGTGTTTTTAGCTTGTTTCCGTGGGGATGTGGGCCCTGAATCCGCGTACTGGCTCCTGATTGGTCGAAGGTGTGTTTCCTTAGATTGGTGATGTGTCATGGACACATGGCATCCAACGTGGCAACATGTCGCCACGTGGTCTGGTGTGGGTCCCACCGGGCCCACATATCAAGATGGTGATCTTGTCTTGTGCATATCTCTTTCATCCGGACTCAGAAGTAGACAAATGATATATCTATTTCGATCGTCTCGACGAGCCCGTCGCAATGGTGCACTCCAAATTGGCATTTGAGATTGTTATGGATGATGTCCTATATAAGCCATTGGATCACTTGCTCTCCTATTCCGGTGCATCCTGCAACAAAAGCTAGAAACACCAACACTTGTGGAACTTGTTAGTATAAAGCCCTATTCTAGTGTTGATAATTACTTTTCATTCATTTTATGCAGGAGTTGACGGCATAAAAGTAGTACTTAACAGCCGTCAACAGTTACCATATATTGCTGCGGATCACTTGTTCATATATATTGTCATCATCACAAACGATAGCAGTGACTCATATCTCTAGTTGTGTTCTCCTTGTTTATACCATATTTGAGTTTCGACTTACTCTAGAGAGAGATAGAGTATCTTCTTTTTACCGAAATACCCTTGTGTTTTTTGGAAAAGTTTGTGTGGTAATTGGCTCTTTGGGAGTCCCTTTGTTCATATATTGAGTTTTGAGGATCTCCTGAAAAAAAGCAAAAAAAAAAGAAAAAAAGAAAAAAAAGAGAAAAAAAGAGAGAAAGGGGCTGATCTTTGTGTTTAGAGTGAGATGTTCATAGTTTCAGTGGAGCGCTGTGACTTCGTTTGTGTCCAAGTTTGCATCTCTAGCACGGTCTAGACTAGGACCAGCACAGTTTCACTGTTGAATGATTATTCAGCTTACTTTTTATCTAACGTGGTGCTAGTCATTCCTTGTTCCAGCCCACCTATAGCTCCACATATTCGACTACAGCTTGACAGGTTTTGTTGCTTCTGGCACTGATACACTTAACTCTGCGATTGCAGACTTGTGGTGGTCGTCCCCTCCTGTTGGGCAAGGTAAGAATTGGTAAGAGCTTGTATAACAAGTTGAGAGTGAGTGCCTTACTGTAGCTGCATCCTATTAGTTGTAGGAATTTTTTCTCTTGCACTTGTTTTCTTTGTTTTCACCATGGCAGGATCAGATGAAGAAGAAGTCAACCAAATTCCACGGTGTCCTCGGACTAAGGGGATCATACAACACTTCGAGAGGCTAGTGAAGACGCACAACGAAGGCATTGATAACGACTTGCTGGTGACGAATGATAAGATTGGGCAATTGGAGGCCACACAGATCACGAACAACAACATGCTTGCAGGGGTGGAGGCATCAGTGGCTCGTATGGACAAGAGTCTTGTTGCACTTTTGAAGTGATTTGATTATCTGCATGCTAAGAAGGTTGGAGATGGCAAGAAGGAAGACAAGAAGGATGACAAGGATGACAGATTTGATGGTGACTGGGACACATATGGTGGAGATACTGAAGTCGACGATCAAAACTGACGTCGGCTACATTATAATCGTCGAGGTATGGGCGGTAATCGTCGACTCGATTTGCATGGTAATGATGATGCTTTCAGTAAGGTTAAATTTAAGATACCTCCTTTTGATGGTAAATATGATCCTGATGCTTACATTACTTGGGAAATTGCTGTTGATCAAAAGTTTGCATGCCATGAATTTCCTGAAACTACACGTGTTAGGGCTGCTACGAGCGAGTTCACTGATTTTGCTTCTATTTGGTGGATAGAATATGGCAAGAAAAATCCTAATAAGATACCACAAACTTGGGATGCTTTGAAACGGGTCATGCGGGCTTGATTTGTTCCTTCTTACTATGCACGTGATGTGTTACATAAGTTGCAACAATTGAGACAGGGTACTAAATGTGTAGAAGAATATTATCAGGAATTACAAATGGGTATGTTGCGTTGTAATATAGAGGAGAGTGAGGAATCTGCTATTGCTAGATTTGTGGGTGGATTAAATAGAGAAATTCAGGACATCCTTGCTTATAAAGATTATAATACTGTAACAAAATGTTTCCATCTTGCTTGTAAAGTTGAAAGGGAAGTGCAGGGGCGATGTAGTGCCAAGTCTAACATTTTTGCAGGGCGATCTCCATCATGGCAGCATCATTCATCTACTTCCATGACCACACCGACCCGATCAACACCACCACCATCCTCCTCCGACAAACCACGTGGTGTTACTATAAATTCAGCAACCAAATCTGCCCAGAAACCAGCTAATAGTGCATCATCAGTTGCCTCCACAGGTAGAACAAGAGATGTTCAGTGCCATCAATGCAGGGGCTATGGACACGTACAACATGACTGTCCTAGCAAGCGTGTTTTGGTGGTAAAGGAAGATGGTGGGTATTCTTCTGCTAGTGATTTTGATGACGATACACTTGTTTTGCTTGCGGCTAACGATGCAGGTAGAGCAGAGCCACCTGATGAACAGATTGATCTAGAAGATGCCGAGCATTATGAGAGTCTTATTGTGCAGCGTGTGCTTAGTGCACAAATGGAGAAGGCAGAGTAAAATCAGTGGCATACATTGTTCCAAACAAAGTGTGTCATTAAAAAATGTTCTTGTCGCTTGATCATTGATGGGGGAAGTTGTAATAACTTGGCTAGCAGCGACATGGTGGAGAAGCTTGCACTTTCGACCACACCACACCCACATCCATATTACATTCGATGGCTGAACAACAATGGTAAGGTAAAGGTAACAAGGCTGGTACGAATTAGTTTTTCTATTGGCTCATACCATGATCTTGTTGAGTGTGATGTTGTGCCTATGGAAGCTTGTCATATTCTACTAGGTAGACCTTGGCAATTTGATACAGATTGTTTGCATCATGGTAGATCAAATCAGTATTCTTTCATGCACAATGATAAGAAAATTGTGTTGCTCCCTATGTCTCCTGAGGCTATTGTGTGTGATGATATTGCTAAAGCTGCAAAAGCTAAAACTGAGAACAATAAAAATCTGAAATCTGTTGGTAATAATAACGATGGGATACAATTGAAAAGTCATTGTTTGCTTGCTACTAAATCTGATATTAATGAATTTATTGCTTCCACTTCTGTTGCCTATGCTTTGGTATGCAAGGATGCTTTGATTTTACTTCAAGATATGCAACATTCTTTGCCTCCTCCTGTTGCTAACGTTTTGCAGGAGTACTCTAATGTTTTTCCAAGTGAGATACCAATGGGGCTGCCACCTATACGAGGGATTGAGCACCAAATTGACCTTATTCCAGGTGCTTCTTTGCCCAACCGTGCTCCATACAGGACAAATCCAGAGGAAACAAAAAAAATTCAGCAACAAGTGCAAGAACTACTCGACAAAGGTTATGTGCGTGTAGGGCTGGATGCCGAGCCAGCTCGGCTCGGCTTGGCTTGGCTTGGTCTGACTCGTTAGTCAAACGAGCCAGCTCGGCTCGGCTCATTAACAAAACGAGCAAAAAGATCGGCGTGGCTTGGCTCGTTAACAGCTCGAGCTAGCTTGTTTGGCTTGCGAGCCAGATGAATGTATATGAGATTCGTATCTTAGTATATTCGAAATACAAAAAAATATAGCCGCTAGAAGGAAAAAATAATTGCATGATAAAAAATTATATGAGAACTACAAGCAACCAATTGTTAGTTGCACAGTCTGTGCCTAATATCATTGCTTGTTCATCATGCGACATAGGAAGATCAAAGAATTTTTGCATCCACTGGTAGGGAAGACAAACCTTTTTCTCTGAGGTGTCATGAGCAAATTAAACGAATAGAATTAAAGCATATGAGCTAAGCCGATGGAACTTTATAGGAAATAGAGCAAGTAAACAGATAAGCTTCTTCTGATTTCCTACATTGTACTTTTGACCTTCTAGCTTGGTTGGCTCATGAGTAGCTTGCGAGCTGGCTCAAGCTAGCTTGTTAGTGAAACGAGCAAAATTTGTTGCTCAGCTCGTTAAAAAATCTATCGAGCCGAGCTGAGCCGAGCCGAGCTGCGATCGAGCTGAGCTGGCTCGCGAGTTCCTAGCTTGGCATCCAGCCCTATGTGCGTGAGTCTCTTAGTCCTTGTGCTTAGAAAGATGGAACATGGCGTATGTGTGTTGATTGTAGAGCTATTAATAATATCACTATTTGCTATCGACATCCTATTACACATTTAGATGATGTACTTGATGAATTGAGTGGTGCTACTGTGTTTTCTAAGGTTGATTTGCATAGTGGGTATCACCAGATTCGTATGAAATTGGGAGATGAATCGAAAACTACTTTCAAAACTAAGTTCAGTTTATATGAGTGGTTAGTCATGCCTTTTGGGTTAACTAATGCCCCTAGCACTTTCATGAGATTAATGAATGAGGTTTTGCGTGCTTTTATTGGAAAATTTGTTGTAGTCTACTTTGATGATATATTGATCTACAACAAATCTATGGATGAACATCTTGATCATTTACGTGTTGTTTTCAATGCTTTACGAGATGCACGTTTGTTTGGTAACCTTGAGAAGTGCACCTTTTGCACCGATCGAGTGTCGTTTCTTGGCTATGTTGTGACTCCACAGGGAATTGAGGTTGATCAAGCCAAGGTAGAAGCTATAAAGGGGTGGCCTGTACCAAAGAGTATTGCACAGGTGTGAAGTTTCCTAGGACTTGATGGGTTCTATCGCCGGTTTGTGAAGGATTTCAGCACAATTGCTACACCAATGAATGAGCTTACAAAGAAGGGAGTGCCTTTTAGTTGGGGAAGAAAACAAGAGAATGCCTTCAACATTTTGAAAGATAAGTTGACACATGCACCTCTCCTCCAACTCCCTAATTTTAATAAGACTTTTGAGCTTGAATGTGATGCTAGTGGAATTAGATTGGGTGGTGTTTTGTTGCAAGAAGGAAAACCGGTTGCGTATTTTAGTGAAAAATTGAGCGGTCTAGTTCTGAATTATTCCACTTATGATAAAGAATTGTATGCTCTTGTTCGATGTTTGGAAACATGGCAGCATTATTTGTGGCCCAAAGAGTTTGTTATTCATTCTGATCATGAATCTTTGAAACATATTCGTAGTCAAAGAAAACTGAACCGTAGACATGCTAAGTGGGTTGAATTTATTGAATCTTTTCCTTATGTTATTAAGCACAAGAAAGGGAAAGAGAATATCATCACTAATGCTTTGTCCAGGAGATATGCTTTGCTGAATCAACTTGATTACAAGATCTTTGGCCTAGAAACAATTAAAGAACAATATGTTAACGATGCTGATTTTAAAGATGTATTGCTGCATTGCAAAGATGGAAAAGGATGGTACAAATTCATCATTAGTGATGGGTTTGTGTTTAGAGCTAACAAGCTATGCATTCCAGCTAGCTCCGTTCGTTTGTTGTTGTTGCAGGAAGCACATGGAGGTGATTTGATGGGACATTTTGGAGCTAAAAAGACGACAGACAGTCTTTCTAGCCATTTCTTTTGGCCACAGATGAGAAAAGATGTGGAGAGGTTTGTTGCTCGATGTGCTACATGTCCAAAGGCTAAGTCACGTTTAAATCCACACGGTTTATATTTACCTCTTCCTGTTCTTAGTGCTCCTTGGGAAGATATTTCTATGGATTTTGTGTTGGGTTTGCCATGGACTAGGAAGGGTCGTGATAGTGTGTTTGTGGTTGTTGATAGATTTTCTAAGATGGCACACTTCATACCATGTCATAAAACTGATGATGCTTCAAATATTGCTGATTTGTTCTTTAGAGAAGTTGTTCGCTTGCATGGAGTGCCATCTGATCGTGATGCTAAGTTTCTTAGTTATTTCTGGAAAACTTTGTGGGCTAAGTTAGTGAGAGACATGGGTACCCATGGGTCCCCACCGGCCAGGGTCCTAGAGGTCCCTGACAAGTGGACCCGACCTTCCAGAAGCCCCGCCAACCTGCAAAGTGGGCCCAGCAACCTTATCCACGACTCCGATGACTCCGGGCGACCTTATCAAGATCCCGGAAGATTCGCAGGACTTGGTGTGCAAGACAAGGCAGTAGGACACGGCGCGCCGCCGCCCGTAGGTCTGAGTATTATGGGATGCTCCTTGTAATCCGGGAGATAGCTTCCCACAATTGTAACCGACCCAGATACGGGTCCACCGACCTTGAATGGAAACCCTAGCCTGTCCCCCCATATAAGGTGGCCTAGGACTCCATTCAAGGGGACATCTTCATCCACCACCACAACTGGACGTAGGGTTTTACTCTCCGAAGGCCTGAACCAGTCTAAACCCTTGTCTCCCCGTGTTCATCACCATACTCGCCTAGTTCCGAGTTCACCACGTGGACTACCACCTACGCTCTTAGTTCCCGATCCTCTCCATTAACCTGCAAACTGCTTGGGTAGCCCCCTTGCGGATCTGTCCAGGTCTCACCCCCTGACAGTTGGCGCGCCAGGTAGGGGTGATCGGGAACACGCCATGCAGCATGGTGGCCCGATCTGGTGTCGTCTTTCCGGCGAGCATGGCGGCCATCCTCACCAACCCCGTGGAGATCTGCTTTGGATCCTTCACGACGACCTCTCCTATTCCGGCGGCCGCAGCTCCTCCAGCGACCATGGAGCAGGTCGTGACGGCGCCCGTCGTCACCCCCGTTTCCGATCTAGTATCGGAGACCCACCCACCCAGACCCTATGACCTTGTTCAGGGGATGGAGCACGTCATCGACATGACGAAGGAGAGCCTGGAGATCTGTGAGCGAGCTCAGCGCTCAGCGCAGATGGAGCTATGCCACGATACCTTCCCCTTCGGCTTGCAGTCTGCGCCTGGCCTTCGCCTCAGTCAACTTTCCATGCCCTCCCAGATCCAATCTGGTCGGAGGTCATCCGGCGACCTAAGGCCTGCACCTCGTGCCTGGCGCGACCCCCTCGACATACCTTGCACCTACCATAAGGGTGCGAGGCACACCCTCCGCGGATGCCGTCTGCGGAAGAAGATCGACCAAGAGCTCCCCCACCGTGCCAAACGACCTACCTAGTCCCCGGACTGTGGTGAGTTCTAGAAGGTTCGTGTCCGCATCTCCCCCAACGACTCGGACATCGTCTTCCGTCAAGTGCTCGTGGTCTCCGAGAATGAGCCACCCCGTGTCGGCGCGGCCAACTCCGAGGAGGCGACCCGCATCCAAGGCAATGCCTTGCGTGCCCAGCGACGTGCGGACGAACAGCACCGTGCGGTCCTCCCCTGCGCTCGGGACCTACGCATGGAGTTCAAGAAGCCGGGATCCCGACGTTCAACAGCCCCCAGGCCAACCTGGGCGCTACCATCAACCGACTCCAGCAAGCTCCGCTGACGCCTGAAGCTGAGTAGGCCATCGCGTACCTCCGGGTCACCAACGCCTTGGTGGAGGAAAAGAGCGCCGCCTCTAAGGCCACTACGTCTTCATCGACGCGCCACTCATGCAGTCGATCCCATCGACCTCAGCGCTCCCACCTCTCCCCCGTTCGGGAGGAGGTCGCCCAACACAACCCCGAGCAACCCAACAAACAGCCTGCCGCTGCCAACAGCGGCGACCTCCGTGTCATCCTCGACGCCAATAGGTGCACTCGCGACGTGCACGGCTACGTCGACCAGCGCCACCGTGAGCGCAAGGAGCGCAAGCTTCGCCATCGCGTGGAGTACGATCGTGAGTACGGCCCCCCTGGTGCCGTCCACCGCATCATGGAGCACGAGCAGCGTGACCGCCACAACATCAAGAACTGGTGACGTGCTGTGTACGACACCGAGCACGGCAACCCAGGCGTCACCCAGGGCAACCGAGATCGGCAGCCGCGCTCCCAGGTCATCATCCTAGAGCGCAGCGTCCACTCCGCACCTAGAGAAGCTGCTCCAGCTAGAGGCACCGGTGATGACCTAGCTGTCACCGCCTTCCCGGCACTGGCCCCCCGTCTCAGGATGGTGGACTACCCCGAGAACTTCAAGCCCAACATCAAGGAGTACGACGGGCGTTCCAACCCCAACATCTGGCTATCGACCTACTACGTCGCTGTCAAGGCGGCTGGTGGCAGCTTCGACCACATGGCGGCCTACTTCCCATTGGTCATGGGCAAGGCCCCCTCGCTATGGCTCAACAGCCTCGAGCCATGCAGCATCAAGTCCTGGGCCGACCTATCCCAGGACTTCACCTCCAATTTCCAGGCAACCTATGATCGTCCTGGGAACGCCATCAACCTCGGGAGGGTCGTCATGAAGCCCAAGGAGCGGCTTTGCGACTACAACAACCGGTTCTTCGAGAACCGCAACGAGTGCGTCGGTGTCAGGGACGACCAGACCGTCGAAAGCTACAAGAAGGGCATCAAAGATCGCAAGCTCTTTGAGAAGATCCACGAATCTAGCGCCACCACTGTCAAGGGCCTCATGGACGTCGTCAACAAGCTAATGGACATAGAAGAGGCGCTGCTGAACCAGTTCGACGCCGACGCTCCTGGCACATCTGGCGCCGCAGCGGACTCCACGTCCAAGCTCTGCAAACGATCTTCCGAGGTCCTAGCGGCCGACGGACGTCGAGCTTCGACCTTCAACCAGGAGGAGTTCGACGCGGTGCTCGACAGCCTTTGCAGGTTCCACAAGGGATCTACTCATACACTCCGTGAGTGCTCCCAGTTCAAGAGGGCCTTCAGCACCCCCCTGGACCCCAAGCAACCCAGGAACGATGGTGGTCACCGTGACAACCGCCGCGACAACAACAACTACCGCTGTGACGACCAGCGGGACCGGCGCGACGACCACGACAACCGGGACCCCCGCGACAACCGACGTGATGATCGCCGCGACAACTGTTGCAGCGACCCACCTCCAGAACCTCGTCGCGACGAGGGCAGCCTACCGCCTCCACCTCTGACAGGCAACCCCAATGGGCCTTTCCAGGCTGCGACCCGCACGATCAACATGATCATTGGGGGCCTCAATTCCAACGTCAGTAAGAGGCACTACCGCAAGGACAAGCGTGAGGTCCACCTCGTCCACACTCAGCCAACTGCGCCTTTGCGTTGGTCTGAGCAGGCAATCACGTTCTCTAGAGCTGATCACTGGGTCCACATCTCAGATCCTGGGTCCTAACCACTCGTCGTCGAGCCCACGGTGGATGGGGCCTTGCTCTCCCAGACCCTGATCGATGGGGGGAGCAGGCTCAACATCATCTTCGTTGAGACCTCAAGAAGATGAACTTTGACTTTGACAAGCTCACGGAGTGCGACGAGCCCTTCTACGACATCGTCCCAGGGAAGGCGGCCTACCTCCTGGGTCGGGTCTCCCTCCCCATCACCTTCGGTACCGAGGTCAACTTCCACATGGAGTACCTCAACTTTGAGGTTGCTAACTTCAAGTCCTCCTACCATGCGATCCTAGGTCGACTTTCAATCTAAGATGGATTATAGAGCATTGGGTGATGTCGTCGTATTTGATGGCACGTACAAAACCAATAAATACAACCTGCCCCTTGTTCCTTTTTGTTGGGGTGAATCATCATAAAAGCACAGTTCTTTTTGCTTGTAGAATTGTTGCTCATGAGGATACTCAGTCCTATGTGTGGCTGCTTAGGGCATTCACTAAAGCCATGTCTCAGAAACATCCAATATCTATGATCACCGACGGAGACCTTGCTATGCAAAATGCAATCAGTATTGTGTGGCCGAATGCATCGCATAGGCTACGCGGATGGCATATTGAGAATAACATTGTGAGTAATATTAAGGACGACGATGTGAAGGAAGGGATTATGTGCTTTCTTCATGATCGTTGCTCTATAGAAGAGATTGAGTTGAAATGGATGGTTTTCTTGAATAAGCATGATGTCATAGATGAGAACTCGTCGCTATATCAGATGTATGAGAGGAGGGAATCCTGGTGTGCTGCGTATCATGCTAGTAAGCGCTATTTAGGATTGAGGAGCAACCAGCATAGCGAGAGCCTACACTCTAGGATCCAATTTAATCTAGATCGGAAAATGACACTGCTAGAGCTGTTTCAACACTTTGACAACTGTCTTATAAAGCTGCGCACTAGAGAAGCGAATCTGGATTTTGTATCCAATTACAAACCATTCTTGGAACCAGATGCTTCAATTTTTGTGCATGAGGCCGCAAAAAGGTTCACAACAAGTGTTTTTTTATGATGATGTGCTGTACAGTCTGAAAGCAGACGAGAAGTGTTATTTGATTGAGGAAATGGATGGCTATAACATTGTTGAGTATAAAGTTGCAAGGGTTGATAAGGGAGAAAAACGATACTTTGTGAAATGTGACATGTGTTGTTGAGGACAAGGTCAAGGAAATTTCATGTTCTTGTCTAAAGTTACAGTCCCTTGGAACCCCATGCTCACACATCTTCTTTGTGTTGGGCCTTCGCGAAGAAAGTAAGCTTCGAGACTGCTGTGTTGTGGAAAGGTGGACGATGGGTGCCAAGCGTGCATTTCCTCCTACAAGGATGAGCACAATGTATGACTATTCTGATAGCGTACAGAGGTACAATGACCTACACAATATAAGTGAAATGATAGCCTTTGCAACAGCTCAATCACAAGAAGCATTTGAACGGCTCAAACGCGTTCTTGAAGAGGAAGCTGCTATGATCCCTCGAAATAGAGGAGAGGGTGGACGCAAGATGTTTGGTCATGTGCTCCCACAAGCCCTAGATGTTGATTCTGCAGAGTGCTGCAATGTATTAGATCCCATACGTGTGCCTGGCAGAGGGGCCCTGAAGAAAAAGTTGAAATCAAGTTCAGATAAATCTGACAAGAAATGTACCCTTTGTAAAGATCGGGTCACAATCGGTAAGCTAAGAGTAATTGTGATCAAAGTTAAAAATTAGTTGTTGTGAGCCATGTGTACTTTTTGCTAATGTCCCTCTTCATTTGTAGGATAAAATACTCCCTGAGGATGTGTTGGATAAATGATTTGGCAAAGGTATACATTCCAACAAAATTCTATATCCCTGTATATGACTTCTCTTTCTCCTGTACCTGTGGGTTCTTGTTTGCCTTCATGAAACCAACAGTTCTCTTTCTCATGTACCTGTGGGTTCTTGTTTGGCTTCATGAAACCAACATCTGAGTTTGTGGGGGCTAGTCAGAGATATGTTCTTGGCTCATATCAAAGGTGTTCGAGTACATGCCAATTGGGTGTGGAGGTACCTCTGGGAAACCACTTCATGATGATCTGGCCTCTCAAATTGAGAAACTGATAATTGCACTTGATTAATTGATCTAGTTGGGTGATCCTACTGCAATACTTGTCTATCTATCTGCCTGTGCATGTTGATTGGAGAGATGAATTCTGTATTATAGGTGTGCTGTGTTGTTATCAGTTTGGTGATAGATCACATTGTATGACAGAATAATGTTCACGTGTTGTGGTTATATGGTACTCAATAAAAGCACTCGGACAAAGCTAAAAGCACTCAGATGATAAAAGCACTCGGACGAAGCTAAAATTTTAAGCAGGTGTTGCACAAGTTAGACAAATGATGTGAGACTAAACTCCCGCCCACAAGAAATTTTTGGTGCGGCCATATGTTAGTATTGTCTGCTAGGTGTTTCAAGTAGTTGTGTGGGCATCGTTGGTCTAGTAACTTATCATGAAACATTTTGTTTGTGGCTTTCTGTATCAGAGTTATACAAGAGTCTTGTAACCTTTGCAATGCGGAATTGATCATTTGACATGTGCATCATGTTTTTGTTTCGGTCGCTGCATTTCTTGTTGATTGAGAGTGCAGAAGGAACGTTAACATACTGTCGTTAAGTTAACATGTAATGTATGGATAACATATCTTTGGCAAGTTACCATGACATGGAAAACAACATATTGTCGTCAAGTTAACATGTCATAACATATCATTATTTAAGCTACCTTGCCACAGATAGACGCCACATCGTAGTTGGCGTGCTGTCAAGTTAACATACCATGTCAAGTTAACATGCCATACCATATCATTGTTTAAGGTACCATGCCACAGATAGGCAACACATTGTAGTTAGCGCGCTGTCAAGTTAACATACCATGTCAAGTTAACATACTATGTTAGCATGTCCCTTCTTCTACTGTACCCAAGTTGCCTATCCATGTTTTTTGTGTTGACAACAAACATTTCATGACAATGTTAATGGTTACAAGCTGACTCTTCATGCATAACTAGCAGCATGTAGCTGTTAAAACCATTACAATGTTAATGGTTACAAGCTGGAGTGCACACAAAAGAGGGCACCCATGAGAATGTATAAGATTACTGCATAATGTGGAAAGACACTTGTAGCAACTGAGTTTGCCATCTGGTTTTTGAGCTCTAGGTATCTTGTGTACCTTGGAGGAACCTGTCAAAGAGACAATAATAGACTGGGAAAAGGGTTTGGTGCTCCAATCCAGTGCATTAGAGGGATTTGCTGCATTGATATAGTTGGCAAACTGATTATCAGTGAAGAATTGGGTGTATTGGAGACCCATGATAACGGTGAAGTCCATTCCAATGTTGGACCATAAAAGCTCACTATTTTCTATTTTTTAGTTCAACTGGAGCTAAAACTTGTATCTGGTTGAACTTTTTGTTTTAGTTACTTCTACAGTGTGTAGAATCCCTGACGTATCAGCAGGAGATGCAAGAAATGGGAGAGATATTCAAGGAATACCACTGGGAAAGGATGGGGATTACAAGAGAAACAGATAGGCTGGCCCGGGTAGAGCAGTACAAAAACTTCTCATACCTAATTCTGGAGAAATAGCAATGAAGGTACACCCTATAATTCAACTTACTTTACATAGGAAAAAGTACCCATCACATTGTGTGTTATTCTGGTGTTAAAGCAGGCATGCAAATCTACTGAGAAGGGTGGAACATATTACGAATTCAGACAAAATACTGGATCAGTGAAATATACTATCTCACACTTTCAGCAGAAGCACCCAGAAAGCTTATTAGAAGGATTTTCTCATACTCAGATCAGTACCATGGCAGTGAAGGATAATTTGCTAGTAGCCGGTGGTCTCCAAGGGGAGCTAATATGCAAAGAACGATCAAGTCTTTCATAAGTGGGAACAGAAACCAGTGATATGATTAACATCATCCCGACTAGAACCTAGCTTTTCATTGACATGCATGATTTCATTGAGATCACCCATACAAAACATAGGCATAAAGCGATTAAGGGTGACAAAGTTCAACACATGGTCCCAATATTACATTACTGGATTGGTGATGAGGATCACCATATATACAGACTAGTCCATACTGCTGATTGCTTGCTTAATTTTTACACAACTGGCAAAGACCTCCTGATTGGCCTTGAGATGGAACATAGCATACCTTAGCTTTCCTAAATAGTAATAGGTAGGGAAGATGCTTCATTGTTGAACTGCTAAGGCTCCTGCCTGAGCCTCGACAGTTCCAGGCGTGGTGTGTCATGGCGCCTGTGACGCCGTGCTGGCCGGCGCCTGAGCCTGACCCGAACTCAATCCATCAATCTTGTCCCACAACATGGACCCCAGCACCATGGTGGCCTTGATGAGGACCACCACCTGAACTCTGAGCACCAAGATCGGCTTGGGGGAAAGGGTGAAGAGGGAGTACAGGATGATCCAAAAAAACCGGTCGAGGTGAAGCTGAGCAGCAACACCATCAGGAACTGGCGCAACCACCGGTTGTGCAGCGACTGTGCTGGCCGGGAAGTAGAGATGGGCAGCAGGGGGAACATGTTGCACCGAACCCATCAGCGACGAATGGGTGCCCAATGCCTCTCCGATTTAATTGCCAGGATAGTGGCGAGTGTAATGGCAACAGCGGTCCGGAGAGGACTCCTGACAAAATCTTCAGCATCAATGCTGCGGCCCAGCGTAATCTACTCTCCCAAGAGGAGAGCGGATATCTTAACTGCCTAAGGAGTGGTCCCTGCCCCAGAGAGAATACCGAGCGTGAGCTCGGTGATGCGGGGTAGGGGATCTACCTCTGGTGGCAGCAGCGGCAGAGACTGCTGAGTCGGCGGCGGCGGAGGAGACTGGTGAAGCTGCAGGGGTCGAGGCGAGCCTCCTTGCGCTCGCGCCGGCGTCAGCGCCCCTAGATGCGGGGGCGGACATCGATGCGGCCGCCATCGTCTCCTCCTCGTTGTTGACCCAGCGGCCGGTCAACGTCGTTGGCGCAGATCTGAGGAGGGGGTCTCGGGGGCCACCTAGTTCCCCGTGGAGGAGTGCGCAGGAGAGGGTCGTTCAGAAGGCTGCGGTGGGGGAGCTCAGGGTGTAGATCTACTGGGTGGAGCACAGGGGCGAGCTGATGCGGGTGGATCTGCGGGACCACTGCCTCCAGGGGGATTCCGCCATGGTTGATGAGGTGCAGACGGGATGGATGGATAGGAGGATATAGGCGAGGAGGATTGAGAGGAGGAGATGATGGAGGACGGGGAGGAGGTGGTGGTGGAGTCGCAGGCCGCGGAGGAGGAAGGGGATGGAGAGGGGTGAGATTCGATGGTGTGGAAAGAGGAAGTGGAGAGGGATGAGTGAGAGTTGGCATAGGATGAAATCCCGGTGGCGAGGAGAGGTGATGGATATCTGGGAGCCTTCTGAGAGTTTCGCCATTGGAATGGTGCTTGCGCTGCATCCTCGCTCAACTGCAACATAGGAGTATTTGTGGGCTCATTCTGAGAGAGAGGATAATAAATATCTCTGGGTCTAGGGCATGCACGGGCGCATCTGAGGGTCCCTCTTCAATTACCTTTTTGCCCTTATCATCCTAATAGGGTGCGGCCGAGATGGGCCCTGCTGTGAATGGGGGTAAGGCTGAGGTGGCACTAGCACGGGCATGGTCAGGCCCGGCCCTATGCGGCCTAACGGCCCGTCGTGCCGTGCCACTCAAATTCGCCACACCTCCACAATTACTGTCACTTGCACACATTGCTTGATTACCCAAACATATAAGGATGAATGATTTCTACATAACACCAAATCTTTGTTCTAACACACACATCTTAAATAAATATAAGATAATCAAACTTCAACGTAACTTAATGGAAAGGCATAAAACACTTTGTCAAATTTCAAACAAAAAGATAATGCAACCTAACAAGTTTGTAACCCACGCAAAGTTCAACAAGGAAAGCTGCTTAGATGCCGTCAGCACTATCTCCTGGAGTATAGATAGCACGGATCATATCATCTTGTTCTTCTCCATCATCATAGTACTCTATGTTCATCATGTCCTGCATTAAGTTGTTCACATGTTATTATAACATCAATGGTTGTATTAAGAGGAATATTTGTGAATAGAAACCAATACTCACATCTTCAGGTCCCACTAGGTACAGATGACAAATCTTGGTCCTCTGTTCAGCATGAGCGAGCACCAATTCATTCACCTCTTCTTGTCCATCAATCATTTTTAACCCATACCCAATTGATGGTGTACTCCCAGGAGCGGGAATCATGTAGTACAACTCTGCGCCTCCATTGTATCCAAAATGTCTCAAAGTCTCTAACATCACGACGAACTCAATACTAGTGGCTGGATGTGTAATGGTAAACATGCCAATATTATATTCCCTATTGTCATAGTACTTTTTCAGATCCGGATAAAGTTCCTTCACTGTGTGCACCTTAAATCACATTACAACATTCTGCATGTATATAGATTACACGAATAAAGATCATTTGGCTGATAGGAGTTTTTAAACATTAAGAAAGAATAAAAATTTACATATACCAAACCACATTCGTTGTCCATTAATACAACCAGGTTCCTTTGCGGTATGCAGATCTCATCTTCTACCTGAAAGTGCAAATGTTTAGGTGGCTATCTATACAATACATAATATGAATATTATAATATAATATTCTCTTGTGGGTACCTCGACTTTCTTATTGCCACGGACCTCCATTGTTCGATCAAGGGAATCAAGTTGTGAATCATACCCTTCAACATTGAGACGTCATTCTCCAACTCTTTGAAATGTAACCTTTCCTGCTTAGTGAAGGAATCAATAGTTTGTTTGTGCTTATGTATGATCTCATATTTTTCTGTACGGGTCTTCTGCAAAACATTATGTGCAATAGCACATTCCTGTTCTTTCAATCCAGCAAAGAGAGCACGGTATTCCTGTAGCGCTTTCTTCAGTTGGGCAGCCTGTTCTTTTTCAATTCTTCAGCCTACTTCAGAAAGTTCTTTCTCTTGTGCTTTTTCCAACTGGTCACGCTCAAGCGATATGTCTTTCTCAGTTTGTTCTTGTTCCGTCATCTTCTGGATGTAAGATCTGGTAAGTTCAAGCATAACCTTCGAATACTCATTGTTAAATTCCTTCTTGCGTATGGTTGCCTTCTCCTCGATCTCTTGGAGGGACCTCTTAACTTGATTCATGACACCTAGGAATTTTCAACATAGAATAAGTGATATGGAAAAAATAAAATTAAAAAGCAACAACAAAAAACTGTGCAGAGGCATTCAGATCCATCCTTGTAACACACATGCCAGTGCCTAGTGCCAAAATCTAAAACAAGTCAGTATGACCGTGTTTTCTAAAAAAAACATTAAGAAAATTGTACTTGAAACCATGTATGTACTTATTTAATGTACTTGATCCAAGCAGTATGGTGATCTCACTTTGCTCTACTATGCAAGGTAATCAATCATTGGAAAGGCCACTAGTAACCCCACTGAATACAAAATTTTCAGGATAAACAAGACAAACTAACCCAAGCATTATATTTGCATTGTTTAAACGTCGCAGATACAGAGGTAGTTACTCAACATATCACAAGACATACAAAAGGCGGCACAATATCACTTATCGAACTGGTGACTAAATCTGACGAGCAGCTTTAAGAGAAGAAACAGTCAACACATTGATACTAATTACTGAAACTCCTAATGTCAGAGATAACATTTCTATTTTTTTCCTTTTGTAGATTTGAACAAAACTGAACTTTATGACATTCAAAAGAATTAGATCCCAGATTTAAACTATATGACAGATTTCTCACCTCGCAAAGTATGACGTGGTAGGGGTCTCATGGCCACCAACGCCATCAAAGCGGAGATCAGAGGCAGAGGTGGCAATGGCGGCGGCGGGGGGTCGACCTCCAAGTGCGTCGGCTAGGGTGGTGCACGGGCTAGGTCTAGGCCTACTGGCGGTGACCTTTATAGGTGCCAAGTGCGTGCGGGTCCACGGCCAGGTGGGTGCGCGTGCTCGGCCGCAGGGGCGGCATGGACTCGAGTTCGAGTCCGGCTAGCTGGGGAGGAGGGGAGGTAGGGGGACGGGCCTTGCAGAATTTTCTGAGCAATTTTTCCTTTTTTTGTAAATATTAGTTGATTTACTAAAGAATAAATTTTAAAATACCTTAAGCTAAGTAGAAAAATCTAAAACTTGCATGGACAAACTATTTTGGTGTATAGTCATGAAACAAAAGTTTCAATTGATTTTGACAAAGTGGTGGTCCACATCCTCACGACTGCATACATGTCTCACTACGACCAATGTGACTATGTGAGAGATGTCGTATATATGTGTACCACAACTATCTCCAAATCTTCTGAAACTTGACTAGGATGTTCATGTATGCCCCCCCTAGGTTTCGAACCTTGGAGTCGGGGGTTTACAGTTAGTGGGTCTTACCATTGGGCTATGTAAGTATGTTAGGTAATGAAAGAGATATATTTGATTTAAACAATGTATAGGACCTATGGAGCCCACCTATCAGTAGACGTGGTAATGGATTTTGGAAAATCCAAATCCAATTGGATTTTTTCCTTTTGAACTTCGTTGGACTGGATTACTTTGGATGTGGATGTTCACATGCTAAATTAAATTGGATGTCCAATCAGTATTGGATGTCCAAGCAGGAGCTTTTAATTCTAATGTCCGGCTCTGGACGTGGGTCCCGCATATAGATTTGGCTTCACCGATTTGCACGAAGTAGCGGACTGTCATATTAAGGCATCTCACCAAATTTTGGTCAAATCCGCTAAAATTTTATAGTGTGAACGCGAGATTTTAATTCTAGGGTCCGGCCCTGGATGTGGGTCCCACATATAGATTTGACTTCACCGATTTGCACCGAGTAGCGGACTGTTATATTAAGGCATCTCACCAAATTTCGGTCAAATCCGCTAAAATTTTATAGTGTGAACGCGAGCTTTTAATTCTAGGGTCCGGCTCTGGACGTGGGTCCCACATATAGATTTGACTTCACCGATTTGCACTGAGTAGCGGACTGTCATGTTAAGGCATCTCACCAAATTTCGGTCAAATCCGCTAAAATTTTATAGTGTGAACGCGAGCTTTTAATTCTAGGGTCCGGCTCTGGACGTGGGTCCCACATATAGATTTGGCTTCACCGATTTGCACTGAGTAGCGGACTGTCATGCTAAGGCATCTCACCAAATTTCGGTCAAATCCGCTAAAATTTTATAGTGTGAACACGAGCTTTTAATTCTAGGGTCTGGCTCTGGACGTGGGTCCCACATATAGATTTATCTGAGTAGTCAACCTGGTAGTGGTTGGATTATATTGTTGGATATTGGATTTTGAGTGAGCGAATTGGATTGGATTGGATGTGAGCTCTATAATTTAGGATCTTACTGGATTTTTCTTGTTTGGATTATGGATGTTGATCCATTCCCACGTATACCTATCAGCACCTTATTTTTTATTAACGATTATTTCTTCCCATTTCTCTCGCGTAACACAACACTCCAGTCCATCTTCCTCATTCGGTCTGCCCCACCCACCTCGCGAGCACCCGCCTCTGTCCCCCACCCATCTCCCCTGCCCCGACCGCTGGATCTCGCAACGTGGCAGCGACGGCGACAGCGGCGGAGCCTGGGCTCCGGCGGCCCCTCCACTCCTCCCGGCCTCCTATGTCTCCCAGCATGACTGGATCTCGCGGCGCGGGGTGGATCTCGCGGTACGGCCGGGCTGCGCGGCGAAGGGCGGCACAAGGAGCTTGCGCGGAAGCGCAGTGACGGGTTCAAATTGACAGCCGCTAGTGCAAATCCACAGCGAGGTGAGTCCTTCTCCTCCTCCACCGAGCTCTCGCAAGAGGAAAAACCGCAGTACCGGTCCAGTAGGGGCCTCTCTTGGGAGGGAAACTGTGACCGTGATTATCCGTGACTACCACGATGTTTTCAGTCGTGATTACAGGGCGTCTGACCATGCTCCTTGGCCCTCCACCCCCGCTTCTCCCACAATTATAGGATCAAAAGCAACTTACGTGGAATCGGCGGCGGCCCTATTGTAATTTTAGGATCCTTCCTATTTTGTTGCGCCCGGCGTCGCCCTACCACGATATAAGGTGGGAAGCCACCTCAGTTGCGTCCCTTCCCCTACGCACTCCCATCTCTCCTGCACCCCCAAACCCCACGTACCTCCCATCTCTCATGCCCACTGATCGATATGGCAGATCCCGCAAAAAACAGAGCACCATCTTTCAGGGGTTACAGCCTCCCCCATGTAGTCAATGCATAAGCCAATGCCAGCATTACTTATGTCCTAACTATGCAATATATATCTCTCCATGCAAATCTCCAATCGGTGGCCTCGGCAACCCGAACACGGTGTGCTGCAACTGCTGGTGCACAGAGGTAACCAGATGCGTCATGGGTTGTAGTCTCTCGGATTCGAGTTCCGACGACGACGTCTCAGATTATGATGTAATCTTCTAACAAAGCAACATTGACTTTTGTACTACACAATCCACATGCCACATTACTGCATCTAATTTGTTGCATAGGCATTAGGTTTTTCAAGTTAAGTTTCCTCTTCTCAGTCATGGAAATTGCAGATGCTTAAAAGGAAGGCCCGTGCTACAAAAAAGAGGCTTGCTGCTATGAAAAATGAACAAATCTACCAAGCAAGGCAGATATACAAAATGTCCCAGACTATCGTTGATCTCAAAAAGACTATCGCTGATCTCAAAAGGATGGTTGAAGCCAGGCCTGCCAACATTTAGAAGCAATGGCAAGTTAGTGTCTCACATTAAGTTACTTCTGTACCACTTTGTGGCTTATTTGTTTCCTTTGCTTAAATGATGTTGTCTTGGTACACAACCTACTATCCTACTGTGGGCTTTCATTGGCATTGCAATTCTTTTAGAATGAATGTTTTCACTATATCATAATCCCAAGCTCTCCTGATACTTGTTTTGAAGGTTGTCGACTGATGCATGATACTTGTTTGAGTTATCGATGTTTGAAATTCAAACTAGGATGAATGATTTCACTATATCCCAATCCCAACCTCTCCTGATACTTGTTTTGCAGGTTGTCGACTGATGCATGGAGCTGTCGCCCACCAACCCGTTGCAGTCAGTAGGGAAGTCTTCTTCTTCGTCGTCAGCCTAATTCGGCATTGCTGCTGCCGCTGCGCGTTGGCCTCTAGACGCTGTCTCTTCCTCTAGATGTAGCAGTAGTCGTTTCTCTGTATGCCTTGGCTGTTGAGTTATCTTTCATAAATTTCCTTGGTCTTGTGAGACAGAAGCATGACAATTTATAAATTATGATTTTCAACTATTCAGTTTCAGTTCTGGAAATTTGTGGTGCAGCCATATGTTTTTTGATATGGTACCTTTCAGCTGCTGCAACTTGAGAATTTTTACATGTATACATGCCTTGGCTGTTGAGTTTCTTGTATGGATGATAATCTGTCACATGGAACATTTTCTGGCGAAAGAAAGTTAGGCTTTGTAGATCACATTGTATGACAGAATAATGTTTGGGTTTTGTGGTTATATAGTAATTTTATTCTCTTCATAATTTTCATTGTTCCTGCCTTCATTGTGCCTATTTTGTTTGTGGCTTTTTTCATGGAGTGCTTGCTGTATCGAGTGTTCAACTCTAACTGAACCAAGATAAGATTTAACAAGGATTGGGTCATTAACCTGGTCAGACCAGTTCTAAAGCATTCGGATGGATCATGGTACTCAATAAAAGCACTCGGACGAAGCTAAAAGCACTCGGATGATAAAAGCACTCAGACGAAGCTAAAATTTTAAGCAGGCGTTGCACAAGTTAGACAAACGATGTGGGACTAAACTCCCACCCACAAGAAACTTTTGGTGTAGCCATATGTTTTCTGATATGGTACCTTTCAGCTACTGCAACTTGAGAATTTTTACATGTATACATGCCTTGCTGTTGAGTTTCTTGTATGGATGATAATATCTGTCACAATGGAACATTTTCTGGCGAATGAAAGGGTTTGTAGATGTAAACAAAAATGACAAAATAAAAAAAGACCAATAGGGCCAGGTGCCACCTTGTTTTGGGCTCAACCTAATGGGGAACAATGTTGGGCTCATCCCGCTAGGGAACCCAAATAATAAGTTTGCAATAGGCCCATGTGGTCCATAGAATGGGGCAACACAGAATCACTTGGCTACTGAATGAATGTGCGGGTAATTTCAATCTAGTGCGCAAGCCTTGCTATATAAGTTGTGCATCCACTTGGGAAGGCGAGGTGGTACTATCTGTGTTGCCTCCCGCGCCAGGAAGGTTTCTTGTCATTCGGGCCGCATTGGGATGATTTCAAGAAAAAATTTCGACCCAAATGAACAGTGGGCCCAATCAGGAGGCGGGAGCGCGTGCCGCATCAGTCTCCGACATGTGGGGCCCACATGTCGGCGCCCACCCTAACGTTATGTTCTTCACTGAGTTCATGGAATTCCACTATTTTTGTTTTTAATTCGTATTTAAAATTTCAAACTTGTTTTTCTTCGTCTTCCGAACTCCAAATGAGTTGATTTTTTTCCTACAAACTTTTAAAAGCACTCTCTACCAACTAAACGCATTCCATTTAGCTTTCAAAGTTACATTATACATTAATAATGAAAACCATTTAGTGGTGACTTTTTGATTTTCACAAATATTTTCTAAAGTTGCAATCGAAACGAATTTTGTCCTAATTTTTTGTGTAATGACTTACCTTGTTCATAGAAACAAGCACAATTTTTGGTAACTAATTTGCAAATGTTTACATTTGATTCGATTCATCTCATTGGATGCTTGTGTTCAAGTTTCATATCACATGTACCTCGGTGTCCCTTTATAATACATTTTGTTTCAAAATCTAAAAAAATATCTAAAATATAAGCATGTTAGGGATGGTTTGAAAACTCTCCAAAAAAAATTTGAGTTCAAAATTCATTATATTTTTTGAAATAAAAATAGTCAAATTAATTCAAAAGAACATTTTAAATTTATTATTTTTTGTATCTCCCAAAATACTTTTAATTTGAATGTGAATTTAGGTATAGGGATCTGTTACATTCCTGAGGAACTACACCAATTTTAGTTCATTTTTTTGAAAATATTAATCTATGTACAAGTTTTTAAAATTCATGGAATGATTTTGAATTGAGTCACTAGCATGTGGGGCCGTCTATTGTTTTACGTGTTCTTGACAAGAAAATGTACTTTGCTGCTATCAATGACAAGTGGGACCTCGTCAGCTCCTCTCGTCCCATCCGTGCACACATGTTCCAGCCGAGTCCGTTCTCCTTCCCGTTCCACTCGCCTCTCGCCGCTGCCAGTTAGGGTTTCGCCGCCGCTGCTTCTGCCTCCATCTCGAAGATGGGCAAGGTTGGGAAGAACCATGGCCAGTCAGCACGTTCCTCTCGACAAAAGCGGGATGCATCCGGGAAGTTCACCCGGGGATCCGGCGTCGAGGTGGCGCTTGAGGCTAGCGCGGGCCGGGAGATCCCCTCCGCCACCGAGCGCGTGCCTGAGGCCAGTGCGGGCCAGGAGATCCCCTACGCCTCCGAGTGCGCACTGAGAGCCATCGCGTGGGGGGAGATGCACTCTGGCTCCGGCGTCGTGGCTAAGAAGACCATGGCCGGCGCCACCGCGTCCTCGTCCTTGTCGCCGGAGCACAATATGAGTACGATTTTTCTCCACCACTGTCCCTCTCTAATCCGCGTCCCACTATCATCTCTGGCGAGGTTAGGGTTCTGAGTAGGTGGGGCTCAAGACTCCGAAGGAAAAGGCGACGAAGGAGAAGGTGAAGAAGGGTATGGAGAAGAAGGTGAATTAGTCCCCTTTCTTCACTCTTTCAGTTTCAATTTCAACTGAATCATAGGTTGATTCCTTAGATGAATTAGATGAGGCGATGGCGTTGTTATTTCGGTTGCAATGCGGTACTTACGAAATTAACTTGTCCTCTGTCGATAACAGTTCAAAACAAAGCATGATATCTTTGCTGTGAAAGCTTTTATCTATTAAATCTTTGCTGAAATATAGAATCTTTACAAATTTATTGAGCACTTGAACTAAGTAGTTGTTCTGTAGAGCATTGATCTGTGCATAACTCATTGTAAGTCCCTGTCTACAAATATTGTGTCTGACTTATTTTATGAGCACTGGAACTAATTAGTTGTCTCATTCAAATTACGAAGATTGCTAGATGGTGTTCTGTCTTTTCTTTCCCAATTATTGTGTCATGTTCCTATATTTGGGTCATACTGTTTGTGTCAGGGGGTGAGACCTGAACAGATCCGCAATGGGGCTACCTAAGCAGTTTGCAGGTTATGGAGAGGATCAGGAACTAAGAGCGTAGGTGGTAGTTCACGTGATGAAATCGGAACGGGGCGAGTATGGCAATGAACACGGGGAGACAGGTTTAGACTGGTTCAGGCCTCCGGAGAGTAAAATCCTAAGTCCAGTTGTGGTGGTGGATTATGCGAGAGAGATGAAGGTGTCCCCTCGAATGGAGCCCTATGTCGCCTTATATGGGGAGGACGGACTAGGGTTTCCATTCTAGGTCAGTGGACCCATATCTGGGTTAGTTACAATTTTGGGAAGCTATCTCCCGGATTACAAGTAGTGTCCCGTGATACTCAGCCTACTGTCTTGACTTACACGCCGAGTACTGCAGGTCTTCCGGGATCTTGATAAGGTCGCCCAAAGTCGTCGGAGTTGTGGATAAGGTCGCTGGGCCCACTTGCAGGTCGGTGGGGACCTAGGGGTACCCATGTCTCTCAAGCCCCCGATCGACGTGTAGGCGTAGTGGCCGAGGCAAGGCCGCGTCGAAGATTGGCGAAGGCGCGTCACCGTTGAGGTCGTGTAGGGTGCACGGGGATCCAAAAAAAGAAAAACCCCTCCGATGGGTGCACGAAGACGAACATCGAGCTCCTGGAATGTAAGGCCAGAAGGTCGAAGTGAAGACAAGATGTCGATCTTGAAGAACCGCCGACCTGACCTGGGTCAGGTAACACAAAATAGCTTCCGTGACCTTCAGAAATGTTGCCATGCCAACCGTAGGTAGGTCGAGCAGAGGAGTAGTGGAAGCAGGCTTCCAGTAGGTCGAGGCGACCTAGGGGAAATAGGGTGTCGCAAGACGCACTAGTGTAGTAGCCCCGAGCAGTAAAGTGACCAGAATGGCCGGTTTGATGCTCCGAAGAAGAAGAAAAAAGAAAAAGAGAACCTACGGCCTTCTGATTAGGAAACAGCACGATGCTCTGACGAACCAGCTGAGCTAATAGGCCAAAACCTCTGGAATCTTGTAGAAGATGCCAGACACCAAAGGCTGACATGACTTGAGTCGTAAGCACACTGTACGGTCACGGGTATGCTTCCACGCGAAGCACAAGTCGCTATCTATCCGCAAGAGACAAAAACGCTCTAGAGGTAGCCAGGTAGGGGAAAGGCACGCCAATGTTTCCCACGGGCGAACCGTAACCTCGTGCTCCACGCGGGAACAGTGACCTTGAGGATAAGGACGCCGCGCAAGAAGGCTTGTGGATAAGATCAAACGCCGAGTGCCGCGGGTATAAATAGGCACCCACACCATTGAGCAAAGCACCCAAGCAACTTGAGGAAATCATGGCGATGCTGTGTAGTAAATTTTTCATCCTTTGGACTTGCGTCCGTCCACCAGAGCATAGAGCTAGTGCCGTTCATGCTTGGAGCTAGAAGAATGCTTGCGAAGCTGGAAGAACTCGATCAGCCTCTTCTCCCAGGCCCACCGAGGAATCCAGGTGGAGCATGGAGCAGTACATGCATCGCCAGGCCTTACACGCTAACACCCGATGTGATGCTGGAGAACACGACGCTCTACCCGGAGAGGCCCGAGATGATGCTGGTTCCATTTGGAATCTTGTGGTGAAGCTCAAACTTGATGCTGGGTACCACAGGAAACCTGTTGGAGCTCGAGTAGAGGTGGCTGTGTGGCAGCTGCCTCTACAGTGGTGGTAGAGGTCTTCAACCAGGTCCTGGAGCTAGGAGAAAACTTGCGACACGCCTTATTAGTGTAGACTGTGTCGCAAACCTTATGCAGGGTAGCTTAGGGCCATTAATGTCTTTGTATCTTGTAACTGGCCAAGGGCCAGAGTCCTTGTAGCTTATGAAGCTGTATATACATATTTGCATGACAAACAGAGTGTCTCAAGTAGACGTAGAGGCGTCCAGGTGGCAATGGTATGGCTACCATGGTCCCAGCGGGGCTATGTTAGCACGCTGACCTTCAGGAGGCCTTAAGAAGCGACAGATAGCCCGTGTCGACCTGGATCAACACGGCCGTTGTGCAGTGGCACAACGCAGGTCGTCAACCTGAAATTTGTAGGTCTAGGCGACCTAGAAGGCATCGGAGCCTTAGCGACCTCGAGGTGGAGCTGTAATCATGGCCAGGAGGCTGCCAATGGGTAGTGGAGCCATTAAGCACGGAGCCGTTGGTGTAAACCCGCCGTTGAGGCCGAGGCGACCTAGCAGGCAGCAGGGCCCAGGAGCCGTGGTGTGAACCCGCCGTTGAGGCCGAGGCGACCTAGCAGGCAGCAAGGCCCAGGAGCTGTGATGTGAACCCGCCGTTGAGGCCGAGGCGACCTAGCAGATAGCACAACCTTGTCGACCTGGCGAGGGCAATATGATGGACCCGGAGGTCATCAAGCGGTTAGGAGACCTTGATGCATGTGTAAGTTGTAATAAGATTGGGGGCTTTGAAGTAGGGCATAACGAGTCTATGGACGCCAAACCGTCGACCATAGAGCCAACATGCATAGATTCTCGTACGGCACGAGCCGTTACTGCCTGTGACTGTTAGGCCGAAAGAGCTGTTGTGCAATAGATCCGTTGGGTCGTCGAAAATTCCGTCAGGCCGCAAAGACGTTAGGCGCGGCGGCCCATGGCACCGTTGGGGCCCAGTTATAAAAGGCCGAGTGAAGGGCCGGGGACCCCACTCACTTTCATTTCCTCGCAAGCTTAGGGTTTCACTACTGCCACTTAGAGCTTTCCGCATGAATCCATCAGCGCCGCCGCGCTCAGATCCGCAGCGCCGCACGCCGCCATACGCGCACGAAATCCCTAGTGGTTTTTAGAGCTAGATCCACGGGTTTCGAAGAAGAGGAGATGGCTCCCGAACTTGTGCCGTCACCGGAGAGCGTCTAGGAGCCCTCGACGGTGACCAAGGGGCAGCTCCTAGGTCTTGTCGAGCGTGGGCTGCTGAAGCCCGAGGAGCAGGTGGGCTGGCGTCTGGCCGCCGGTGAAGCCTTCTCCACCGAGGGGACGGGGGAGACCGTGGCCTTCATCGCGCACGTCGAGCGCGAGTTCGGAGTTCCCACAGGCGACTTCTTCCACGGGCACCTCCACTACTATCAGATCGACCTGGTACATCTTGTTCCCAACGCCATTACCAACATTTCCTCCTTCGTGCACCTGTGCGAGGCGTACTTGGGGATACCGCCACACTTCGGCCTGCGGCGGTACTTCTTCGAGCTAAAGAAGACGGGGAAATCAGAGGTCGTCGGGTGCATCGGCTTCATGCTTCGTCACCACAAGAAGTCGGTGTACATCGAGATGGTGTTGCCAGACAACACCCAAGGCTGGAGGCAAGGGTGGTTCTACATCGACAACCCGAAGCCGGTGCTGTCGACAAGGTCGGGGTACGCGCCGATTCCGGTGCTGGAGTGGAACCATCAGCTGACGTCGCGGGAGGCTGACGCCATCAAGCCGCTGCTGGATGACCTAGCGCAGTTGAAGACGGGAGGGCTGACGAGCGGTGCGGTGGCCATCAGCTTCAGCCGGAGGCTCCTGCAGTCGATCCAAGATCGGGTGCATCCGGCCTATGAGTACTGGGGCTAGGCCGACCCCACCCATGTGGCGCAACTCAAGGTCTCCAATGAGGAGATGGTGGCGCGGGTGAAGGAGCTGTTCGCTGGGCAGATCCGAAACCGGACGTGCCCCAAGGCACTGTGCCTGAAGCGCCCTACTGAAGCTGTAAGTCATCTTGTCGTGAGATCGACCTTCATTACTTGCTTGTGTGTATTTTTGCTAGTTTGTGACGAAAGTCGCCTAATGCAGGGTCATGAAGGCGTGTACTGGAGTCCAGCTCCCCTCCCTGACGAGGGTGAACGAAGCTTCAAGGTCCGAGCTGCGGAGGAGATCCAGGCGCCTCCTCAGCAGTACATCGATGACTATCTCTCCGACTCATCAGTGGGAGGTAGCAACAACGAGGATCCCACAGCGGGGACTTCCGCGGCAACGATACAGCGCACGCGACAGGTCGTCAGCAAGATGGTGGCGTCCAAGGCCGCCAAAGTAGTCACCACCACCCAGGTGGCAGAGAAGAGGAAGAGGAGGGATACTACTGCATCGTCGGAGACGGCAATAGCCAGCGCCGACGTAGGGACAGGCGCTGGTGAAGAAGATGACGCGAGGTCGCGTGACGCCGGCACAAGGTCGGGCAACACGCCGGCCGAGTAGGAGAAGGAGACACCCCTCGGGGTTGTTGATGAAGAGCGCCCAAAGCCGACTGCTGAAGGGGCGAGCGACCAAGGTTCGCAGAAGAAGCAGAGGAAGGCTCCGCCCAGGCCAATAAAGCTCGGGTTGAAGCTTGGTGGCAGGTACCTTGTAGGACTTGATCCCTTTATGCTCGACCTTGCATGGTTTGTATACATCGCTGTTGACGAAGTCTGCTTTTCGACAGGGGGACTCCTGCTACATCGGAAAGTGGCAAGAATGCCTCAGGACAGGAGGCCTTTGGGCACAAGGTAGGGAAGGCGCCAGTGGAGCAATTTGAAGGACCGAATAGGCGACCAAAGAGGAGGGGAGTGAATGGGAGCCAACAAAAGTTCTTCAAAAAGAACTCGACCAAGGCCCCAGTCAAATCCTAGTCACACACGGAAGATGGATCAAATCAAATGCCAATCGCCAAGACAACATGGTTATGGATCAACCACACGTCTTAGGAACGATTCCTCAAGGCACACGCTGAAGCACAAGAGAGGAAACAAAGGAACCGAACAAACTTGGCAAGTTCCTGCGTCCAGGTCGGACAGTCCGCCTGGCTGCCGCGGACAGTTCGCCAGGGTAGGGCGGACGGTGCGAGAGGCAGGCGTGGACGGTCCGAAATTGACTCAGGAACTAACAGAAAGTCCGGGGGGAAAACCACACCACACGGACAGTCCAACCAGGGCACACAGACGGTCCGCCAAACTCGCTGGACACCCCAGACAAAAGAAAGCCAGACCCCAGACAAAACTCAGAGCCACGCGGACAGTCCGCACGCAACACGCGGACAGTCCGCAAACTACCTACAACACCAAAACTCAAAGCCAATGGATCAAAACACGAGCGTGCACGAACACGGATGAACACACGATGAACTGCAGTCACGCGGACAGTCCGCACACGTCCCGCGGACAGTCCGCCACGCGCGGATAGAGCAGAAAAAGCCCGACCCCGTGAGGTCAACTCTCCAAATCCATCACCAGATCTCCCAAACGGCTAGAGCTCTTGAGACAAGATTTAGGGGAGGTAAAAAGCGTCACAAGAGAAAGCTATGCCCCAAAAAATCTCGACCTCTAACTCACTAAAACACCGGGAATCGCGGATCACACGAACCACCACCAAGAACTCGGGCTCTCACCAAAAACTCACGAATCGAAGGTGTTTCCCGGTGTTTGAGGGGTCAAGATCACACACAAAGATGCGCAATGCATCCACCCATGATCCCCTCAAAGAAATTCGAGAGAAAACCCCTTCAAATCCCCGAATCGAGCGAAGAACGAAACTCCCCAAAAATAGCCCCGAAAATGACACGAAAATCACAAAGAGCTAGGAGATCACCGCAACACCGAATGCTTCCATACATCCAGAGGTCAGAGTCTATGCAAGAATCTAGCCTAAGGAAAGCAGAGGAAAAGAAGCAGTCCAGAGTGATCTACCGGGGGAGGAAACCCTAGAGTGCAAAAGCCAGAGATGACATCCACCTCTCCGCTATTTATACGAGGTCCACCAAAGGAGGCAAATGACCAAGCTACCCCTACAACTCAAATAGAAGATACACACTCCTCAGGGGCAATATGGTCAAGTCTTCATCGAGCAGACACGCTTCCACCGCGGACTTGCTTAGCCTCGATGCAAGTCCCGCGATCACGCCACGTGCCCCCCGCTTCGAAGCTTCCCGACGCTCCCGGATCACTGTCTTCGTCGCATCAGGCCTCCTACTTGGTTTTGCGGCCCAAACCAAGAAACCGTCCACCGATGGTTTTGTGGGCAAACCAACAAACCCCGCGTGCAAGCTTCGGGCTTGATCCGCTACCTTGCACCGGCCCAAGTTCACGACTTCAGCCCGCCAGTCTTGCACCGCACGGCTCGCACTTGACCCCATCGGCCACCGGGTCCATCGAAACCAAGGCTACTTGCCTCTCCATCACCCGGAGGCCGCCACGGCTAAGGCCTTTCGCGCTTGTTCTTCACCTGCACCAACATGAGTCAAGCCGCAACCTGTACCTGCACACTTAGCCAAGCATCAGTCCACACAACATTGTCAATCACTCATCACTAAGGAGCGACCCTCCACTAGTCTTCGGACACACCTGGTCCTCAATCTCCCCCTTGATGAGTGCATTGACAACACCAATAGTAACCATCATAGAGAAAAAGAAAAGAAAACAACCACAAACACAAATCTCCAAGCAAGTGATCTAAAGCCAAAGAACAAGCGAAAACAAGATCACTCGCCAAACCAAGTCTCGGCCCCCTAAGGCAAGGGCAATGGCTCAACACAGCCGAGACAAAACAAAGCTCACAAGGAGCACACCACAAAGCATAAAACTCAGGCAAACCAAAGGAGCTCCCCCTGCACATATGCAAACTCCCCCTGAGCAAATGCAACCTCTTCTTCTCAATTTTTCTTCTCAATTTTTCTACTCACATGCAACATCTCACAAATGCATACCAATTTTCCACAAAAATCTCCCAATGCATGAAAATTCTCCCCCTTGCATGTATATTCCCTAAACTCTTCCCCTTGTTGACAATGCATGAATCAAGGTATATGAAACTCTTCCCCTTTTTTTCATGAAAAATGCATGTCAAAGCATATATACAATCTACCAAGCTTCTCAAATATACAAAGAGCACAACAAAATGCTACAAATGAGACATAGATCAAGCAAAGTAGACAGGGTGTAGTTAGCTCATTGTCATCAAGAAGGTAAAGACATATAAGCATGTGACATGGCCAAAAACAATTTTAAGCAAATTTTTACAAAGTAACATTCATCTTATGAGCAAAGCCCTATCCACGGCAATTTGAACACAAATACACTAGATCAACCAAAGCTTATACAAGATCACAAATTCTCCTCACAAGTTCATGGTAAACACCCATAAGCCACTCAAGTCATGTTAAAGCCACCGAGCCATGTGTCTACTTCTTAAAATAAGACTTCTCATGGTAGACAACATGCAGCAGTTTAGCACCCAAGATATGAATATCAAAAACATAAAACATGATTAGGAGCTCATTTTTCAAGCATAAGGTAGTTCATACACCAATTTCATTTTCAAGTTTAAACATGGTACATGAAATTACTTTGCGGCAAAAAGAAGCTTAGGCTCCTCCACAAGTAAACAAATGGGCTAAACATTTACAATGACAAAAGGTCTTTGACCCCAAGCAAAGAGAACATGATACTCAAGCACAAACTAAACATGATAGAGGCATTTGAGCACAAATTGAGCATAGACAAGTATCTACTCATGAGAGAAGCAATTTTATCATTTTCACAAACATAAAAGCTATCTCATCATACATATATGGCAAAACCATCAAGAGCGTAGCATTCACATCACCATTTACCAAACATGCACATATCACACATATAGTACATCAGTGATCAATGTATATAAGAGAAGCTTGTTCCTAGCACAAGTGATCCAAAGATGGCTATCCTACCAGGTTTTGTACAAAAAGTAAAATGCATGCATGGAATGCAACAAAATGAAACGTATATCAAATATATACATGAGAAGCTCCAAGACCCAGCTAGAAAGAAAAGCACACTCCAAGTTCACCCCGCAAGTGAGTGAAAGTAACTTGGTCAAGTGGTTTGGTGAATATGTCGGCTAGCTAATCTTGGGTAGGTACATAGGACAAAGATATGTTTCCCTTCTCAACATTGTCCCTCAGAAAGTGGTATCTCACTTCTATGTGTTTCGTTTTGGAGTGAAGGACTGGGTTTTTGGCTACACTTATGGCACTGGTGCTGTCACAAAAGAGTGGAACCTGGGAACACTCCTCACCAAAGTTGCTCATAGTGTAGGACATCCACAAAAGCTGGGAACAACAACTAGCAGCAGCTACATACACGGCCTCTGTAGATGACCAAGAGACCAAAGAAGAACCAAGGAACTGACAACACCCAGAGGTAGACTTGCCGTCCAATCGACACCCAACAAAATCAGCATCGGAGTACCCGTGAAGTCTGAGTGTCGAGAAGGCAGAATACCAAAGACCAGACTCAGGAGTGCAGTTCAAGTACCTGAAAATCCGCTTGACGGCCTGCCGATGTGAAGTCCTCAGTGAAGCCTGAAAACGAGCGCACAGACACACACCGAACTGTATGTCTGGCCTCGTCACCGTCAAGTAGAGGAGGGAGCGGATCATGCTCTGGTACTCCTTCTGGTCCACAGGTTCGCCGTCCTCGTCCGCGTCCAAAGCCGTAGTGGTACTCATCAGTGTAGTCAGCGGCTTGGAGTCATTCATGCCAAACTTCTTCACCATGTCCCTGGTGTACTTTGCCTGATGTACAAACGTCCTGTCCTTGCACTGCTTGATCTGGAGGCCCAAGAAAAACTGCAGCTCGCCCATCATGGACATCTCAAATTCCCTGCTCATGTCATCTGCAAATCTGGCAACAAGATCATGAGAACAGCCACCAAAGATTATGTCATCCACGTATATCTGAACAATCAAAAGGTCATTCCCATGCTTAAGGAGAAACAGGGTCTTATCAACTGTGCCCATCACAAACCCCTTACTCAGCAAAAAGCCTCTCAACCTGCCATACCAAGCTCTAGGTGCCTGTTTCAACCCATAGAGCGCTCTCTGGAGTTTATATACACGGTGTGGGTATTTCTCGCTCTCAAACCCCGGGGGTTGCCTCACATACACTTCTTCCTCTATCACCCCATTCAAGAAAGCACTCTTCACGTCCATTTGGTACAACTTGAACCCTTTAACCACAAGGCTAGAAGGATCCTAATTGCCTCCAAACGGGCCACAGGAGCAAATGTCTCCTCATAATCTATACCCTCTTTTTGGTTGAACCCCTGAGCCACCAACCTCGACTTGTTTCTCACAACCATCCCATTCTCACCCTCTTTGTTCTTCCACACCTACTTGGTACCTATGGGACGGTAATTTGGTGGTGGATCGACTAACACCCAGACTTGGTTTCTCTCAAAGTTTTCCAACTCCTCATGCATGGAATTCACCCAATTCTCATCAGACAAAGCGTGTCGAATATCTTTGGGCTCAAATGATGCAACAAAAGCAGAGTGGGCGAAATGAGAAGTGTTTCTTGAACTCGACCGTGTAGTGCGTTCATGAAGGTCACCTATGATCATCGTTGCTGGGAGATCCACTTGTACACGCCGGGGAGCCTCTCGCCTGGACACAATCTCCCCCTCAGCAGCAGCCTCCACTCGAACAGCCTCAGTCGTAGTGGGTGTAGGAGATGGACCATCCTCGATCGTCGTCGTCGTAGTGGAAGTAGCATGTACACGATCAACCACGGGAGCATCACCACCATCATCGTCCTAGTCTCCATCTCCATCCTTCTCATCCTCAAAGATCCTCACTCCAATCTCCTCATCCCTGCACACTCAAAAGCAGAAGAGCTACATGGCTGTGTCTCGTCGAAGGTTACCTCGCAAGTCTCCATGATTTGGTTAGTGTCAAGGTTAAGCACACGATATGCTCTAGAATGAATCGCATAACCAAGGAAAATACCATCCGAACATCTAGACTCAAACTTATCCAACTTGCCCTTCTTCAGAATGAAACACTTGCAACCAAAAGCTCTAAAGTGACTCACCTTGGGTTGTCGCCCATGCATCAGCTCATAAGAGGTCTTCTTCTTAAAGGCACGAAGGAAGATGCGATTTTAGACATAGCAAGCGGTATTGACTGCCTTGGCCCAGAACCGCCTAGGAGTCCTATGCTCATCGAGCATCATCCTGGCCATCTCACAAAGGGTCCGATTCTTCCTCTCCACTACGCCATTCTGGCAAGCGACGTATGGAGAAGAGTACTGATGATCAAGACCAATATCACTACAAAAGGCATCAAAATGAGAGTTCTTGAATTCTGTGCCATTGTCACTACGTATAGCTCGAATGGCTGCACCATGTCTCTCATTCTTCAACCTCAAGATCAAGTCCCGAACAAAGCCAAATGTCTCGCTCTTATCCTCCAAAAAGAAAACCCAAGAGTACCTCAAAAAATCATCAACCACAACAAGAACATACCACTTCCCACCCGCAGAGCGAACACGAGCTGGCCCAATCAAATCCCGGTCATGACCGCAGTCAGAGGGGCGTGAGAAGTAGCAACCATCTTTCCATGCCGACAAGAAGCACAAACCAAATCCTTCTCGAATTTCAACTTTGGCAATCCTCGGACAAGATCAAGACCACTCAAGCGGAAAAGCAACTCAAAGCTCAAGTGTCCCAACCTCCTATGCCATTTCCAAAGCTCGGCCTAAACGCCAGCAACAAAGCATCGAGGAGGACCAACAGACTGGGAACGGAAGATTTGATCCTTGGGGACGATCGTACAGACAAGATGACCTGGAGAATCAAGCACACGAGAAGCGCCCGACTCAAAATGAACCTCAAAACCTTCGTCAAGTAACTGATATACTGACAACAGGTTAAAACCAAGTGACTTGACCAAAGCCACACTTATTAAGGTCACCTTGCTACTCACCTTCACCATACCTTCAGCAAGCACTCGTCCTCTCCCATGGTCCCCGAAAGTGATGTACTCCCTCGTACTCACCGGGGTGAGGCTGGAGAACCACCCACGATCTCCGGTCATGTGTCGTGAGCAACCAGAGTTGATCAACCAAAAGTCCTCCAAGCTTTCCCACCTGCAATAAAAAACGAGAACGAGAATGAGCAAGCGACTCAACACTGGGGTTAGTACCAAAGGAGTCAAACCAGTGTCGAGCCATTTTGAGGACCAGGTGTGTCCGAAGACCAGTGGAGGGTTGCTCCTTAGTGATGAGTGATTGACAACGTTGTGTGGACTGATGCTTGGCTAAGTGTGCAGGTACAGGTTGTGGCTTGACTCGTGTCGATGCAGGTGAAGAACAAGCGTGAACGGCCTTAGCCGTGGCGGCCTCCGGGTGATGGAGAGGCAAGTAGGCTTGGTTCGATGGACCTAGTGGCCGATGGGGTCAAGTGCGAGCTGTGCGGTGCAAGACTGGCAGGCTGAAGTCATGAAACATGGGCCGGTGCAAGGTAGCGGATGGAGCCCGAAGCTTGCACGCGGGGCTTGTTGGTTTGCCCACAAAACCATCGGTGGACAGTTTCTTGGTTTGGGCCTCAAAACCAAGCCCAGAGGCCCGAGGCAACGGAGACCGTGATTCGGGAGCTTCGGGAAGCTTCGAGGCGGAGGGCACGTGGCGTGATCGTGGGGTTTGCGTCGATGTGAAGCGAAGCCGTGGTGGAAGTGTGTCTGTCCGATGAAGACTTGACCATGAGGACCAGGTGGGTCTGAGGACCAGTGGAGGGTCGCTCCTTAGTGATGAGTGATTGACAACGTTGTGTGGACTGATGCTTGGCTAAGTGTGCAGGTCGAACTTCGGATTTCTTTGAGGGGATCATGGGTGGATGCCTTGCGCATCTTTGTGTGTGATCTTGACTCCTTAAACACCGAGGAAAGCCTTCGATTTGTGAGTTTTTGGCCGGAGTTCGAGTTCTTGGTGGTGGTTCATGTGATCCGTGATTCCTGGCGATTTAGTGGTTAGAGGTCAAGATTTTTGGGGCATAGCTTGCTCTTGTGTTGCTTATCATCTCCCCCAAATCTTGTCTCAAGAGCTTTTAGCATTTGGGAGATCTAGTGATGGATTTGGAGAGTTGACTTCGCGAGCTCGAGCTAGAGCTGCTCTGTCCGGGGCTAGCGGACAGTCCGCAAGGACCCCGCGGACAGTCTGCGCGCCTAGGGTTCGTCGCGTGTTCGTCGTCTGTTCTTGCGAACTCGCATTTTGATCCGTCGTGGCGCTAGGGTTTTGTTGCAAGGTGTTTGCAGACAGTCCGCACATCGCTCACGGACAGTCCGCGTGGTGGAGTTTTGGTCTGGGGTGGAGCAAAGTTTGTCTGGGGTTTCCAGCGAGCATGGCGGACAGTCCGCACAGGCTTCACGGACAGTCCACGACACTGGCAGACAGTCCGCTTGGCCTCTTCGGACAGTCCGAATTTCGGGGTGCGCTACTGGTGGTTCGGTCTGCTATTTCGGACGGTCCTCCCTGAGCTTGCAGACGGTCCGCCTGAGTCCCGCGGACGGTCCGCCTGAGTCCCGCGGACGGTCCGCCTGGTGGTTGCAGACGGTCCGCCCTGGACTTCGCAGACTTGGCTAAGTCTTTCGGTTCTTGCTTTGGTGCTTCCGCACTTTGCTCCTAGGCTTGTCTCCTGATCTTCTAGGCTTGTGTGCGCCTTGTTTGGAGCTTCCTTTGTGTGCGAAAGTACTTGAAGTAGCAATCGGGGTATAGGCCGAGTTCGACCTTCGGGAAGAATTTTTATCAGCTCCCATTCACTCACCCCCTCTCTGGTCGCCCTAATCGGTCCTTCAATTGGTATCAGAGATGGTTACAGATCTTCTTGATTCTAACCAGTCTAAGATCCAAAGATGGGCGATTATGGCAAGGGGTCGGGTCCTCCGCACTTTGATGGCAAGAATTACCCAATGTGGGAGAGGCGCATGGGCGTGTTTTTGCAAGGGAAGGGAACTCTTATCTGGGAGGTCACTCAGAATCCTCATTATGTCATCCCAGATAGTTTTCTGCTTCCAGGATCGCGGGACATGTGTGAGGCCAACAGTAAGGCCATTGATTACTTGTTCCGTGCTCTCTGTGCCTCGGAGTTTGAGCGAGTGTACGGAGAGAATGTGGCCGGAAAGATTTGGCTCAAGTTGAGAAATGCTCATGTTGGCAATGCCCAAGTGCAAGCCCGTTTGTTTTCCACTTATCGGAGAGAGTACGAGAATTTCACTCATCTCCCTAGTGAGTCGACCGATGCTATGTTGCAGCGCGTCACTAGCATAGTCAACAACATGAGGGCCAATGTGACAGTGCTCCCATACACGGATCATGATCAAGCTATCAAGCTTTTGCATGCCCTGGATAGGTCTCTGTGGATTGCCAAGGTCGAGGCCATTGAGGAGTCAAGCGTGTATGATACGCTGACGCTGGATGAGCTGTTTTCCAAGCTCAGGTCTTCGGAGGTTGATCATGGCTTGAGAGCCAAGAGCGACAGCCCCACTGATCCTCATAGTTTGGCTCTTGTCTCAGGATCAAGGTCTAATACTAACTCTGGTGGTTTCTCTTTATCTTGTCTTGTGTCTTTGCTAGATGAGGACTTTGAGGTGCTGAGCGAGGACGATCTCGCTTTGTTGAGCAAGAGGTTTGGGCGGATGTACGAGAACCGCAAGAATGCAAGGCGGAGCTCGGGGATGTGCTATCAGTGTGGAAACCACGGGCACTTCATCGCCGAATGCCCTGAAGCCATGGAGATAAAGAAAGACTACAAGGGCAAGCCCAAGCACGACTACAACAAGCACCGCTCCCGGAACGACTACAAGGACAAACACAAGGACAAGAGCGAGAGAAGGCACAAGAAGAGTGGCGGCCACAAGAAGAAGACCGCTCGAGCGATGGTGGCCGGAGCGAGTGACATCGACTCGACATAAAGTGATGCTTCTTCCGACTCAAGCAGCGAGGAAGAGCAAGAGAAGCACAAGGACAAGCGGCACACGGGCAAGAACTTCACCGACCTAAGCTTCGTCGCACAAGGAGGCTTTTGCGGCATGGCGCACTCCAAGAAGGGTGGGAAGCACAGCTCGGATTCGAACTCCGACTCCGATGAAGAGGTACGACAAGATCCCGACTTCTTGCTAGAGGAGAATGCTAGGCTCAATGAGTTGCTTGATAACCGTGATGATGTGCTTAGAAAGACCAACAAGGAGAAGAGGGAATTTAGGTCTCTGTTGGGTGATGCTAAGGATAAGATAGCCGAGCTTGAATCTTTGCTTGTGGATGCTAGAAATGAGATAGGATCTTTGAAATCTGCTCTTGTGGTGTCCGATGAGATGGATTGTGGTGATTGCTCAGTTTTTCTTGCTGATTTGATTGCTCTCAAGGAGAAGCATGCCTCTACTTTGGAGGAACTAGATGTGATTAGGATTGAGTGTGATGAATTGAAATCTAGGCCAGCTTTACTAGGTGCTTGTACCTCATGCCTTTCCTGCATGCTAGGCTAGATGAATCTCACACTAGAATAGTTTCTCTTGAGGCGGCACTGAAAGCTCCTCTTCCTACATCATGTTCAACATGTGAAATGCATGCTTTGAAAAATATGGAACTTGCACACTATGTTGATCGTCTGCAAGATGAAAATGATGATTTGAGAAAAATGATGGGGTGGTTGTCTGGGCATGAGCCACAATTGAGTTTGATGTTGGCTTAGTTTAAGAGGTTTGATGGTCAAGCGTTAGGGGCTGACAAGTGTGGTGAGAAGAGTGGTGAGGGAGAAGAGAAAGCTGGAGAGATCCCTATTCCACCACATACCACACCAATGAACAAATTTGCACCCAAGCCAAACCACCTCAGAAACAAGCTAGACACAACACCAGATCCACCAGTGTTCCCCCACAAAGCTGAGAACTACCAAAAACCCATCAAGTTTGTGAGCACCCAGGGGAGTGTCTTTGATGGGAAGTCAGGAGAGAAAGGTGTTGAGAAAACTACAGAAAAGCCACCGCCTAAGCCACAGCCGATCCGCTTCCATTGTGAGTATTGTGGGAGGGATGGACATAAGGATGAGTTCTGTTTCAGGAGGAAGAAAGATGAGAGGTTTGCTAGGGAGATGGCAAACAAGGATAGGTACCACCTTTCTCGTGGTGTGCCTGAGCCTCGTGGAGGGCCTCTACCTAAGGGTGAGGAGTATGTACGTACAGTCCCCACTCGTGGAGGTGGAGGTGGTTTTCCTCAGAGACATAGGTGTGTTGGGTTTGGGCGTGGTGAGTTGGCTCAATGTGCTCCTTCTCGTGACCGTTACGAGTTTGGGAGGCACGATCGGAGCTTTGGGTCTCAGATGGACTACGAGCCACGTTTTCCCCCTGTGGTGCGCATACTCCTCCAGTGAGACGTGACAGGTCCTTTGGGGGTAGGCGTGAGAGGGCTCCGCCTAGAGGTTATGGTAGGATGGATTTTGCTAACCCTTCTTTTGAGCAAATGGCTCGACACTGGTTTGACTCTTTTGGAACTAACCCTATTGTTGAGTCGCTTGCTCATTCTCGTCCTCATTTTTTATTGCAGGTGGGAGGCTTGGAGGACTTCTGGTTAATCAACTCCGGTTGCTCACGACACATGACCGGAGATCGTGGGTGGTTCTCCAGCCTCACCCCGGTGAGTACGAGGGAGTACATCACTTTCGGGGATAATGGGAGAGGACGAGTGCTTGCTGAAGGTACGGTGAAGGTGGGTAGCAAGGTGACCTTAAGAAGTGTGGCCCTGGTCAAGTCACTTGGTTTTAACCTGTTGTAAGTATCTCCGTTACTTGACGAAGGTTTTGAGGTTCGTTTTAAGTCGGGCGCTTCTCGTGTGCTTGATTCTCGAGGTGATCTTATCTGTACAATCGTCCCCGAGGGTCAAATATTCCGTGCTGATTTTTCCCAATCTGTTGGTCCTCCTCGATGCTTTGTTACTGGCGTTTCGACCGAGCTTTGGAAATGGCATAGGAGGTTGGGACACTTGAGCTTTGAGTTGCTTTCCCGTTTGAGTGGTCTTGATCTTGTCCGAGGATTGCCTAACTTGAAATTCGAGAAGGGTTTGGTTTGTGCTTCTTGTCGGCTTGGAAAGATGGTCGCTGCTTCTCACGCCCCTCTGACTGCGGTCATGACCGAGCGACCTTGTGAGCTGTTGCACATGGATTTGGTTGGGCCAGCTCGTGTTCGCTCTGCGGGTGGGAAGTGGTATGTTCTTGTGGTTGTTGATGATTTTTCGAGGTACTCTTGGGTTTTCTTTTTGGAGGATAAGAGCAAGACATTTGGCTTTGTTCGGGACTTGATCTTGAGGTTGAAGAATGAGAGACATGGTGATGCCATTCGAGCTATACGCAGTGACAATGGCACGGAGTTTAAGAACTCTCATTTTGATGCCTTTTGCAGTGATCTTGGTCTCAATCATCAGTACTCTTCTCCATACGTCGCTTGCCAGAATGGCGTTGTGGAGAGGAAGAACCGGACCCTTTGTGAGGTGGCCAGGACGATGCTCGATGAGCATAGGACTCCTAGGCGTTTCTGGGCTGAGGCAGTCAATACCGCTTGCTAAGTCTCAAATCGCATCTTCCTTCGTGCCTTTAAGAAGAAGACCTCTTATGAGCTGATGCATGGCTAACAACCCAAGGTGAGTCACTTTAGAGCTTTTGGTTGCAAGTGTTTCATTCTGAAGAAGGGCAAGTTGGATAAGTTTGAGTCTAGATGTTCGGATGGTATTTTCCTTGGTTATGCAATTCACTCTAGAGCATATCGTGTGCTCAATCTTGACACTAACCGAATCATGGAGACTTGCGAGGTAACCTTCGATGAGACACAGCCATGTAGCTCTTCTGCTTTTGAGTGTGCAGGTGACGAGGAGATTGGTACGAGGATCTTTGAAGATGAGAAGGATGGAGATGGAGATGAAGACGATGATGGTGGTGATGCTCTCGTGGCTGATCGTGTACATGCTACTTCCACTACTACGACGACGATCGAGGGTAGACCATCCCCCACACCCACTACGACTGAGGTTGTTCGAGTGGAAGCTATTGCTAAGGGGGAGATCGTGTCCAGGTGAGAGGCTCCGCGGCAGGTACAAGTTGATCACCCACCGATGACGATCATAGGTGACCTACATGAACGCACTACACGGTCGAGGTCAAGGAATTCTTCTCATTTCGCTCACTCTGCTTTTGTCGCTTCCTTCGAGCCCAAAGATATTCGACACGCTTTGTCTGACGAGAATTGGGTGAATTACATGCATGAGGAGTTGGAGAACTTTGAGAGAAATCAAGTCTGGGTGTTAGTTGATCCACCGCCAAATTGTCGTCCCATAGGTACCAAGTGGGTGTGGAAGAACAAAGAGGGTGAGAATGGGATGGTTGTGAGAAACAAGTCGAGGTTGGTGGCTCAGGGGTTCAACCAGAAAGAGGGCATAGATTATGAGGAGACATTTGCTCCTGTGGCTCGTTTGGAGGCAATTAGGATCCTTCTAGCCTTTGCCGTGGCTAAAGTGTTCAAGTTGTACCAAATGGATGTGAAGAGTGCTTTCTTGAATGGGGTGATAGAGGAAGAAGTGTATGTGAGGCAACCCCCGGGGTTTGAGAGCGAGAAATACCCACACCGTGTATATAAACTCCAGAGAGCGCTCTATGGGTTGAAACAGGCACCTAGAGCTTGGTATGGCAGGTTGAGAGGCTTTTTGCTGAGTAAGGGGTTTGTGATGGGCACAGTTGATAAGATCCTGTTTCTCCTTAAGCATGGGAATGACCTTTTGATTGTTCAGATATACGTGGATGACATAATCTTTGGTGGCTGTTCTCATGATCTTGTTGCCAGATTTGCAGATGACATGAGCAGGGAATTTGAGATGTCCATGATGGGTGAGCTGCAGTTTTTCTTGGGCCTCCAGATCAAGCAGTGCAAGGACAGGACGTTTGTACATCAGGCAAAGTACACCAGGGACATGGTGAAGAAGTTTGGCATGAATGACTCCAAGCCGCTGACTACATCGATGAGTACCACTACGGCTTTGGACGCGGACGAGGACGGCGAACCTGTGGACCAGAAGGAGTACCAGAGCATGATCCGCTCCCTCCTCTACTTGACGGCGACGAGGCCAGACATACAGTTCAGTGTGTGTCTGTGCGCTCGTTTTCAGGCTTCACCGAGGACTTCACATCGGCAGGCCATCAAGCGGATTTTCAGGTACTTAAACTACACTCCTGAGTTTGGTCTTTGGTATTATACCTCCTCGACACTCAGACTTCACGGGTACTCTGATGCTGATTTTGCTGGGTGTCGATTGGACCGCAAGTCTACCTCTGGGTGTTGTCAGTTCCTTGGTTCTTCTTTGGTCTCTTGGTCATCTCGCAAGCAATCCAGTGTAGCCCAGTCCACTACAGAGGCCGAATATGTAGCTGCTGCTAGTTGTTGTTCCCAGCTGCTTTGGATGACCTACACCATGAGTGATTTTGGTGAGGAGTGCTCCCAGGTTCCACTTTTCTGTGACAGCACTAGTGCCATAAGCGTAGCAAAAAACCCTGTCCTCCACTCCAAAACGAAACACATAGAAGTGAGGTACCACTTTCTGAGGGACAATGTTGAGAAGGGAAACATATCTTTGTCCTATGTCCCTACCCAAGACCAGCTAGCCGACATTTTCAGCAAACCACTTGATCAAGTCACTTTCACTCGCTTGCGGTGTGAACTTGGGGTGTGCTTTCCTTTCTAGCTGAGTCTTGGAGCTTCTCATGTATATATGTGTCATATGTTCATTTTGTTGCATTGCATTCATGCATTTTACTTTCTGTACAAAACCTGGTAGGACAGCCATCTTTGGATCACTTTTCCTAGGAAAAGCTTCTCTTATATACTTTAATCACCGATGTGCTATATGTGTGATATGTGCATGTTTGGTAAATTGTGGATGTGAATGCTACGCTCATGATGGTTTTGCCATATACTTATGTTGAGATAGCTTTCTTTTTGATGAAAATGCTAAATTTGTGTCTCTCATGAGTAGATGCTTGTCGATGCTCAATTTGTGCTTAAATGCCTATATCATGTTTAGTTTGTGCTTGAGTATCATGTTCTCTTTGCTTGGGGTCAAAGACCTTTTTGTCATTGTAAATGTTTAGCCCATTTGTTCACTTTGGGAGGAGCATAAGCTTCTTTTTACTGCAAAGGCATTTCATGTACCATGTTTAAACTTGAAAATGAAATTGGTGTATGAATTGTCTTGTGCTTGAAAAATGAGCTCTAAGTCATGTTTTTATGATTTTGATCTTCATATCTTGGGTGCTAAACCGTAGCATGTTGTCTACCATGAGAAGTCTCATTTTAAGAAGTAGACACATGGCTCGGTGGCTTTAACATGACTTGAGTAGCTTGTGGGCGTTTATAATGATCTTGTGATGAGAATTTGTGATCTTGCATAAACTTTGGATGATCTAGTGGATTTGTGCTCAAATTGCCATGGATGGGATCTTGCTCATGAGATGAATGTTTCTTTGTGAAAATTGCTTAAAATTGCTTTTAGCCATGTCACATGCTTATATGTCTCTACTTTCTTGATGGCAATGTGCTAACTACACCATGTCTACCTTGCTTGCTCTACGTCTCATTTGTAGTATTCTGTTGTGCTCTTTGTATATTTGAGAAGCTTGGTAGACTGTTTATATGCTTTAACATGCATTTTTTATGAAAACAAGGGGAAGAGTTCCATATACCTTGATTCATGCATTGTCAACAAGGGGGAGATTTATGTATGATAAGGGGAGAATTTTCATGCATTTGTGAGATGTTGCGTGTGAGGAGAAAAATTGAGAAGAAGAGGTTGCATTTGCTCAGGGGGAGTTTGCATATGTGCAGGGGGAGCTCCTTTGTTTTTCCTGAGTTTTGTGCTTTGTGGTGTGCTCTTTGCGAGCTTTGCTTTGTCTCGGCTGTGTCGAGCCGTTGCCCTTGTCTTAGGGGGCCGAGACTTGGTTTGAGACTTGGTTTGGCGAGTGATCGTGTTTTCGCTTGTTCTTTGGCTTTGGATCTCTTGCTTTGGAGGGTTGTGTTCGTGGCTGTTTTTCTTTTCTTTTTCTCTCTATGTGATTTCTATGAGTGTTGTCAATGCACTCATCAAGGGGGAGATTGAGGACCAGGTGGGTCCGAGGACTAGTGGAGGGTCGCTCCTTAGTGATGAGTGATTGACAACGTTGTGTGGACTGATGCTTGGCTAAGTGTGCAGGTACAGGTTGTGGTTTGACTCGTGTCGGTGCAGGTGAAGAACAAGCGCGAAAGGCCTTAGCCGTGGCGGCCTCCAGGTGATGGAGTGGCAAGTAGGCTTGGTTCGATGGACCTTGTGGCGGATGGGGTCAAGTGCGAGCCGTGCGGTGCAAGACTGGCGGGCTGAAGTCGTGAACATGGGCCGGTGCAAGGTAGCGGATCGAGCCCGAAGCTTGCACGCGGGGTTTGTTGGTTTGCCCACAAAACCATCGGTGGACGGTTTCTTGGTTTGGGCCTCAAAACCAAGCCCGGAGGCCCGAGGCGACGGAGACGGTGATCCGGGAGCTTCGGGAAGCTTCGAGGCGGAGGGCACGTGGCGTGATCGCAGGGTTTGCGTCGATGTGAAGCGAAGCCGCGGTGGAAGCGTGTCCGTCCGATGAAGACTTGACCAAAATGCCCTTAAGGGGTTGTTTCTTCATTTCAAGTTGTAGGGGTAGCGTGGTCATTTACCTCCCTCCGATGGACTTCGTATAAATAGCGGAGAGGTGGATGGCATCTCTCTCTCTCTTGGACTCTATGGCTTCCTCCCCCGGTAGATTGCTCAGAACTGCTTCTTTTCCCTCTGTATTCCTTAGGCTTGATTCTTGTATAGACTTTGACCTCTGGATGTATGGAAGCATTCGGCGTTGCGGTGATCTCCTAGTCCTCTGTGATTTTTGTGTCATTTTCTGTGCTATTTTTGGGGAGTTTCGTTCTTCGCTCGATTCGGGGATTTGAGGGCGTATTCCGTTGGATTTCTTTGAGGGGATCATGGGGGATGCCTTGTGCATCTTTGTGTGTGATCTTGACTCCTTAAACGCCGGGGAAAGCCTTCGATTCGTGAGTTTTTGGCCGGAGTTCGAGTTCTTGGTGGTGGTTCGTGTGATCCGCGATTCCCAGCGATTTAATGGCGTAGAGGTCGAGATTTTTGGGGCATAGCTTCCTCTTGTGTTGCTTATCATCTCCCCCAAATCTTGTCTCAAGAGCTTTTGGCGTTTGGGAGATCCGGTGATGGATTTGGAGAGTTGACTTCGCGAGTTCGAGCTAGAGCTGCTCTGTCCGGGCCTAGCAGATAGTCCGCAAGGACCCCGCGGACAGTCCGCGCGCCTAGGGTTCGTCGCGTGTTCATCGTCTGTTCTTGCAAACTCGCGTTTTGATCTGTCGTGGCGCTAGGGTTTTGTTGCAAGGTGTTTGCGGACAGTCGCGTCGCTCACGGACAGTCCGCGTGGTGGAGTTTTGGTCTGGGGTGGAGCAGAGTTTGTCTGGGGTTTCCAGCGAGCTTGGCGGACAGTCCGCACAGGCTTCACGGACAGTCCGCGACACTGGCGGACAGTCCGCTTTGCCTCGTCGGACAGTCCGAATTTCGGGGTGCGCTATTGGTGGTTCGGTCTGCTATTTTGGACGGTCCGCCCTGAGCTTGCGGACGGTTCGCCTGAGTCCCGCGGACAGTCCGCCTAGTGGTTGCGGACGGTCCGCCCTGGACTTCGCAGACTTGGCTAAGTCTTTCGGTTCTTGCTTTGGTGCTTCCGCTCTTTGCTCCTAGGCTTGTCTCCTGATCTTCTAGGCTTGTGTGTGCCTTGTTTGGAGCTTCCTTTGTGTGCGTGAGTACTTGGAGTGGCAATCGGGGTATAGGCCGAGTTCGACCTTCGGGAAGAATTTTTATCGGCTCACATTCACTCCCCCCTCTCTGGTCGCCCTATTCGGTCCTTCAGACCAAAATGCCCCTGAGGGGTTGTATCTTCATTTCAAGTTGTAGGGGTAGCGTGGTCATTTACCTCCCTCAAATAGACTTCGTATAAATAGCGGAGAGGTGGATGGCATCTCTCTCTCTCTTGGACTATAGGGTTTCCTCCCCCGGTAGATTTCTCTGAACTGCTTCGTTTCCCTCTGTATTCCTTAGGCTAGATTCTTGTATAGACTCTGTCCTCTGGATGTATGGAAGCATTCGGCGTTGCGGTGATCTCCTAGTCCTCTATGATTTTCGTGTTATTTTCGGAGCTATTTTGGGGAGTTTCGTTCTTCGCTCGATTCGGGGATTTGAGGACGTTTTCCTTCGGATTTCTTTGAGGGGATCATGGGTGGATGCCTTGCGCATCTTTGTGTGTGATCTTGACTCCTCAAACACCGGGGAAGGCCTTCGATTCGTGAGTTTTTGGCCGGAGTTTGAGTTCTTGGTGGAGGTTCGTGTGATCCGCGATTCTCGGTGATTTAGTGGCTTAGAGGTCGAGATTTTCGGGGCATAGCTTCATCTTGTGTTGCTTATCATCTCCCCCAAATCTTGTCTCAAGAGCTTTTGGTGTTTGGGAGATCCGGTGATGGAAAGGTGGAGTTGACTCCCGAGCTCGAGCATTTTTCTGTTCTGTTCGTGCTTGGCGGATGGCCCGCGAGGCCCGTGCAGACGGTCCGTGAGGCCCAGGCAGCGTTGGTGTTCTTCGTGTTCTTCGCGAGTTCTTGAGCGCTCGAGTTTTGATTCGTTGAGTTGCTTTGGTTCGGTGGCAACAAGTTTGGCGGACAGTCCGCGAGGAAGGCCCGGACGGTCCGTGACGGTCGGACGGTCTGCAGTGAACCGTCGGACAGTCCGTTTTTCCCTGGTGCGCCCCTGGAGGTTCTGGTTGCTTTTTCAGACGGTCCGCGGAGACCTGACAGACAGTCCGCGCAGTCATCACGGACGGTCCGCCTGGTCCTCACGGAAAGTCCGCCAAGAGCCTTCGCAGAGTTGCTCTAGGTGTTTGATTCTTGTCTTGTGCTTCCGCTCTTTGCTCCTAGGCTTGTCTCTTGATCTTGTAGGCTTGTGTGTGCCTTGTTTGGAGCTTCTTTTGTGTGCTCGAGTACTTGGAGTGGCAATCGGGGTATAGGCCGAGTTCGACCTTCGGGAAGAATTTTTATCGGCTCCCATTCACTCCCCCCTCTCTGGTCGCCCTATTCGGTCCTTCAATTGGTATCAGAGCCGGTTACGGATCTTCTTGATTCTAACCAGTCTAAGATCCAAAGATGGGCGATTATGGCAAGGGGTCGGGTCCTCCGCACTTTGATGGCATGAATTACCCGATGTGGGAGAGGCGCATGGGCGCGTTTTTGCGAGGGAAGGGAACTCTGATCTGGGAGGTCACTCAAAATCCTCATTATGTCATCCCAGACAGTTTTCTGCTTCCAGGATCGCGAGACATGTGTGAGGCCAACTGTAAGGCTGTTGATTACTTGTTCCGTGCTCTCTGTGCCTCGGAGTTTGAGCGAGTGTACGGAGAGAATGTGGCCGAAAAGATTTGGCTCAAGTTGAGAAATACTCATGTTGGCAATGCCCAAGTGCAAGCCCGTTTGTTTTCCACTTACCGGAGAGAGTACGAGAACTTCACTCATCTCCCCGGTGAGTCGACCGATGATATGTTCCAGCGCTTCACTAGCATAGTCAACAACATGAGGGCCAATGTGACAGTGCTCCCATACACGGATCATGATCAAGCTATCAAGCTTTTGCATGCCCTGGATAGGTCTGTGTGGAGTGCCAAGGTCGAGGCCATTGAGGAGTTGAGCGTGTATGATATGCTTACACTTGATGAGCTGTTTTCCAAGCTCAGGTCTTCAGAGGTTGATCGTGGCTTGAGAGCCAAGAGCGAGAGCCCCACTGATCCTCATAGTTTGGCTCTTGTCTCAGGATCAAGGTCTAATGCTAACTCTGGTGGTTTCTCTTTGTCTTGTCTTGTGTCTTTGCCAGATGAGGACTTTGAGGCGCTGAGCGAGGACGATCTCGCTTTGTTGAGCAAGAGGTTTGGGCGGATGTACGAGAACCACAAGAATGCAAGGCGGAGCTCGGGGATGTGCTATCGGTGGAGGAAGCACGGGCACTTCATCGCCGAATGCCCTGAAGCCATGGAGATCAAGAACGACTACAAGGGCAAGCCCAAGCATGACTACAACAAGCACCGCTCCCAGAACGACTACAAGGACAAGCACAAGGACAAGGGCGAGAGAAGGCACAAGAAGAGTGGCGGGCACAAGAAGAAGACCGCTCAAGCGATGGTGGCCGGAGTGAGCGACATCGACTCGACATCAAGTGATGCTTCTTCCGACTCGAGCAGCGAGGAAGAGCAAGAAAGGCGCAAGGACAAGTGGCACACGGGCAAGAACTTCACCGGCCTATGCTTCGTCGCACAAGGTGGATTTTGCGGCATGGCGCACTCCAAGAAGGGTGGGAGGCACAGCTCGTATTCGAGCTCTGATTCCGAAGAAGAGGTACAACAGGATCCCAACTTCTTGCTAGAGGAGAATGCTAGGCTCAATGAGTTGCTTGATAACCGTGATGATGTGCTTAGAAAGACCAACAAGGAGAAGAGGGAATTTAGATCTTTGTTGGGTGATGCTAAGGACAAGATAGCTAAGCTTGAATCCTTGCTTGTGGATTCTAGAAATGAGATAGGCGCTTTGAAATCTGCTCCTGTGGTGTCTGATGAGATTGACTGTGGTGATTGCTCTGTTTTTCTTGCTGATTTGACTGCTCTCAAGGATAAGCATGCCTCTACCCTTGAGGACCTAGATGTGGTTAGAATTGAGTGTGATGAATTGAAATCTAGGCCAGCTTTGATAGGTGCTTGTACCTCATGTCCTGTGTTGCATGCTAGGCTAGATGAATCTCACACTAGAATTGTTTCTCTTGAGTCTGCTTTGAAGGCTCTCATTCCTACATCATGTTCTACCTGTGAAATGCATGCTTTGAAAAACATGGAACTTGCACACTATGTTGACCGTTTGCAGGATGAACATGATGAGCTTAGGAAATTGATGAGTTGGTTGAGTGGGCATGAGCCACAGTTGAGTTTGATGTTGGCTGAGTTCAAGCAGTTTGATGGTCAGGTGTTGGGGGCTGGCAAGAGTGGCGAGAAGAGTGGTGAGAAGAGTTGTGAGGGAGAAGAGAAAGTAGGAGAGATACCTACACCACCACACACCATACCCATGAACAAATATGCACCCAAGCCAAACCACCTGAGAAACAAGCTTGATACAACTCCAGACCCACCAGTGTTCCCCCAGAAAACAGAGAATTACTAGAAACCCATCAAGTTTGTGAGCAACCTGGGTAATGTCTTTGAAGGGAAGTCAGGAGAGAAAGCAGTTGAGAAGCCCACAGAAAAGCCACCGCCTAAGCCACAGCCGATCCACTTCCATTGTGAGTATTGTGGGAGGGATGGGCACAAGGATGAGTTCTGTTTCAGGAGGAAGAGAGATGAGAGATTTGCTAGGGAGATGGCAAACAAGGACAGGTACCACCTTTCTCGTGGTGTGCCTGAGCCTCGTAGAGGGCCTCTACCTAGGGGTGAGGTGTATGTGCGTACAGTTCCCACTCGTGGAGGTGGAGGTGGAGGTGTGTTTCCTAAGAGAGATAGGCGTGTTGGGTTTGGGCGTGGTGAGTTGGCTCGACGTGCTCCTTCTTGTGACCGTTACGAGTTTGGGAGGCACGATCGGAGCTTTGGGTCTCAGATTGACTACGGGCCACATTTTCCCCCTCGTGGTGCGCGTACTCCTCCAGTGAGACGTGACAGGTCCTTTGGTTGTAGGCGTGAGAGGGCTCCGCCTAGAGGTTTTGGTAGGATGGATTTTGCTAACCCTTCTTTTGAGCAAATGGCTCGACACTGGTTTGACTCTTTTGGTACTAACCCCAGTGTTTAGTCACTTGCTCATTCTCGTTCTCATTTTTTATTGCAGGTGGGAGGCTTGGAGAACTTTTGGTTGATCGACTCCGGTTGCTCACGACACATGACCGGAGATCGTGGGTGGTTCTCCTGCCTCACCCTGGTGAGTACGAGGGAGTACATCACTTTTGGGGACAATGGGAGAGGACGAGTGCTTGCTGAAGGTATGGTGAAGGTGAGTAGCAAGGTGACCTTAAGAAGTGTGGCCCTGGTCAAGTCACTTGGTTTTAACCTGTTGTCAGTATCTCAATTACTCGACGAAGGTTTTGAGGTTCGTTTTAAGTCAGGCACTTCTCGTGTGCTTATTCTCGAGGCGATCTTGTCTGTACGATCGTCCCCGAGGGTCAAATCTTCCGTGCCGATTTTTCCTAGTCTGTTGGTCCTTTTCGATGCTTTGTTGCTGGCGTGTCGGCCGAGCTTTGGAAATAGCATAGGAGGTTGGGACACTTGAGCTTTGAGTTGCTTTCCTGCTTGAGTGGTCTTGATCTTGTCCGAGAATTGCCTAAGTTGAGATTCGAGAAGGATTTGGTTTGTGCTTCTTGTCGGCATGGAAAGATGGTTGCTGCTTCTCACGCCCCTCTGACTGTGGTCATGACCGAGCGACCTTGTGAGCTGTTGCACATGGATTTGGTTGGGCCAGCTCGTGTTCGCTCTGCGGGTGGGAAGTGGTATGTTCTTGTGGTTGTTGAAGATTTTTCGATGTACTCTTGGGTTTTCTTTTTGGAGGATAAGAGCGAGACATTTGGCTTTGTTCGGGACTTGATCTTGAGATTGAATAATGAGAGACATGGTGATGCCATTCGAGCTATACGCAGTGACAATGGCACAGAGTTTAAAAACTCTCATTTCGATACTTTTTGCAGTGATCTTGGTCTCGATCATCAGTACTCTTCTCCATATGTCGCTTGCCAGAATGGCGTAGTGGAGAGGAAGAACCGGACCCTTTGTGAGATGGCCAGGACGATGTTCGATGAGCATAGGACTCCTAGGCGTTTCTGGGCCGAGGCGGTCAATACCGCTTGCTATGTCTCAAATCGCATCTTCCTTCGCGCCTTTAAGAAGAAGACCTCTTATGAGCTGATGCGTGGGCGACAATCCAAGGTCAGTCACTTTAGAGCTTTTGGTTGCAAGTGTTTCATTCTGAAGAAGGGCAAGTTGGATAAGTTTGAGTTTAAATGTTCAGATGGTATCTTTCTCGGTTATGCGATTCACTCTAGACCATATCGTGTGCTCAACCTTGACACTAACCGAATCATGGAGACTTGCGAGGTTACCTTCGACGAGACACAGCCATGTAGCTCTTCTGCTTTTGAGTGTGTAGGTGACGAGGAGATTGGAGCGAGGATCTTTGAGGATGAGAAGGATGGAGATGGAGACGACGACGATGATGATGGTGGTGCTCCCGTGACTGATCGTGTACACGCTACTTCCACTACTACGACGACGATCGAGGATGGACCATCCCCTACACCCACTACGACTGAGGCTGTTCGAGTGGAGGCTACTGCTGAGGGAGAGGTTGTGTCCCGGCGAGAGGCTCCCCGGCGTGTACAGATTGATCACCCACCAACGACGATCATAGGTGACCTTCATGAACGCACTACACGGTCGAGGTTGAGGAATACTTCTCATTTCGCTCACTCTGCTTTTGTCGCTTCTTTTGAGCCCAAAGATATTCGACACGCTTTGTCTGACGAGAATTGGGTGAATTCCATGCATGAGGAGTTGGAAAACTTTGAGAGAAACCAAGTCTGGGTGTTAGTCGATCCACCACCAAATTGCCGTCCCATAGGTACCAAGTGGGTGTGGAAGAACAAAGAGGGTGAGAATGGGATGGTTGTGAGAAACAAGTCGAGGTTGGTGGCTCAGGGGTTCAACCAGAAAGAGGGCATAGATTATGAGGAGACATTTGCTCCTGTGGCACGTTTGGAGGCAATTAGGATTCTTCTAGCCTTTGCCGTGCCTAAAGGGTTCAAGTTGTACCAAATGGATGTCAAGAGTGCTTTCTTGAATGGGGTGATAGAGGAAGAAGTGTATGTGAGGCAACCCCCAGGGTTTGAGTGTGAAAAATACCCACACCGTGTATACAAACTCCAGAGAGCGCTCTATGGGTTGAAACAGGCACCTAGAGCTTGGTATGGCAGGTTGAGAGGGTTTTTGCTGAGTAAGGGGTTTGTGATGGGCACAGTTGATAAGACCCTGTTTCTCCTTAAGCATAGGAATGACCATTTGATTGTTCAGATATACGTGGATGACATAATCTTTGGTGGCTCTTCTCATGATCTTGTTGCCAGATTTGCAGATGACATGAGCAGGGAATTTGAGATGTCCATGATGGGAGAGCTGCAGTTTTTCTTAGGCCTCCAGATGAAGCAGTGCAAGGATGGGACGTTTGTACATCAGGAAAAGTACACCAGGGACATGGTGAAGAAGTTTGGAATGAATGACTCCAAGCCGCTGACTACACCGATGAGTACCACTACGGCTTTGGACGCGGATGAGGATGGCGAACCCGTGGACCAGAAGGAGTACCGGAGCATGATCGGCTCCCTCCTCTACTTGACGGCGACGAGGCTAGACATACAGTTTAGTGTGTGTCTGTGCACTTGTTTTCAGGCTTCACCGAGGACTTCACATCGGCAGGCTGTCAAGCGGATTTTCAGGTACTTGAACTACACTCCTGAGTTTGGTCTTTGGTATTCTGCCTCCTCGACACTCAGACTTCACGGGTACTCCGATGCTGATTTTGCTGGGTGTCGATTGGACCGCAAGTCTACCTCTGGGTGTTGTCAGTTCCTTGGTTCTTCTTTGGTCTCTTGGTCATCTTGCAAGCAATCCAGTCTACCACAGAAGCCGAGTATGTAGCTGCTGCTAGTTGTTGTTCCCAGCCGCTTTGGATGACCTACACCATGAGTGATTTTGGTGAGGAGTGCTCCCAGGTTCCACTTTTCTGTGACAGCACCAGTGCCATAAGCGTAGCCAAAAATCCTGTCCTCCACTCCAAAACGAAACACATAGAAGTGAGGTACCACTTTCTGAGGGACAATGTTGAGAAGGGAAACATATCTTTGTCCTATGTCCCTACCCAAGATCAGCTAGCCGACATTTTCACCAAACCACTTGACCAAGTCACTTTCACTCGCTTGCGGGGTGAGCTTGGGGTGTGTTTTCCTTTCTAGTTGGGTCTTGGAGCTTCTCATGGATATATGTGTCATATGTGTCATTTTGTTGCATTTCCTTCATGCATTTTACTTTCTGTACAAAACCTGGTATGATAGCCATCTTTGGATCACTTGTGCTAGGAGAAGGTTCTCTTATATACATTGATCACTGATGTGCTATTTGTGAGACTTGTGCATGTTTGGTAAATTGTGGATGTGAATGATGTGCTCTTGATGGTTTTGCTATATATTTGTGTTGAGATAGCCTTCTTTTTATGAAAATGCTAAATTGATGTCTCTCGTGAGTAGATGCTTGTCTATGCTCAATTTGTGCTTAAATGCCTATATCATGTTTAGTTTTTGCTTGAGAGTCATGTTCTCTTTGCTTGGGGTCAAAGATCTTTTTGTCATTGTAAATGTTTAGCCTTTTTGCTTGCTTGGGGAGGAGCATAAGCTTCTTTTTGCCGCAAAGGCACTTCATCTACCATGTTTAAACTTGAAAATGAAATTGGTGTATGAATTGCCTTAAGCTTGAAAAATGACCTCCTAATCATGTTTTTATGCTTTGATATTCATATCTTGGGTGCTAAACCGTAGCATGTTGTCTACCATGAGAAGTCTCATTTTAAGAAGTAGACACATGGCTCGGTGGCTTTAACATGACTTGAGTAGCTTGTGGGCGTTTATAATGATCTTGTGATGAGAATTTGTGATCTTGCATAAACTTTGGATGATCTAGTGATTTGTGCTCAAATTGCTATGGATAGGGTCTTGCCCATGAGATGAATGTTTCTTTGTGAAAATTGCTTAAAATTGCTTTTGGCCATGTCACATGCTTATATGTCTCTACTTTCTTGATGGCAATATGCTAACTACACCATATCTACCTTGCTTGCTCTATGTCTCATGTGTAGCATTTTGTTGTGCTCTTTGTATATCTGAGAAAGCTTGGTAGCTTGTATATATGCTTTGACATGCATTCCCTCTTCTCCTTGTTGGTCTTCCTAAGCATATCATCACGGTTATCAAGCAACTCATTGAGCCTAGCATTCTCCTCTGGCAAGAAGTTGGGATCATGTCGTACCTCTTCCTCGGAGTCGGAGTTCGAATTCGAGATATGCTTCCCACCCTTCTTGGAGTGCGCCATGCCGCAAAATCCACCTTGTGCGACGAAGCTCAGGCCGGTGAAGTTCTTGCCCGAGTGCCGCTTATCCTTGCGCCATTCTTGCTCTTCCTCGCTGCTCGAGTCGGAAGAAGCATCGCTTGATGTGGAGTCGATGTCGCTCGCTCCAGTAACCATCGCTCGAGCCGTCTTCTTCTTGTACCCGCTACTCTTCTTGTGCCTTCTCTCGCCCTTGTCCTTGCGCTTGTCCTTGTAGTCGTTCCTGGAGCGGTGCTTGTTGTAGTCGTGCTTGGGCTTGCCCTTGTAGTCGTTCTTGATCTCCATGGCTTCAGGGCATTCGGCGATGAAGTGCCCGTGCTTCCCGCACCGATAGCACATCCCCGAGCTCTGCCTTGCGTTCTTGCAGTTCTCGTACATCCGCCCAAACCTCTTGCTCAACAAGGCGAGATCATCCTCGCTCAGCACCTCAAAGTCTTCATCTGGCAAGGACACAAGACAAGACAAAGAGAAACCAAAAGAGTTAGCATTAGTCCTCGATCCTGAGACAAGAGCCAAACTATGAGTATCAGTGGGGCTCTCGCGATTGGCTCTCAAGCCACGATCAACCTCTGAAGACCTGAGCTTGGAGAACAGCTCATCAAGCGATAGCGTATCATACACGCTCGACTCCTCAATGGCCTCGACCTTGGCACTCCACACAGACCTATCCAGGGCATGCAAAAGCTTGATAGCTTAATCATGATCCGTGTACGAGAGCACTGTCACATTGGCCCTCATGTTGTTGACTATACTGGTGAAGTGCTAAAACATACCATCGGTCAACTCACCGGGGAGATGAGTGAAGCTCTCGTACTCTCTTCGGTCAGTGGAAAACAAACAGGCTTACACCTGGGCATTGCAAACATGAGCATTTCTCAACTTAAGCCAAATCTTTCCCGCCACATTCTCTCCGTACACTCGCTCAAACTCCTAGGAACAGAGAGCGTGGAACAAGTAATCAACGGCCTTGCTGTTGGCCTCACACATGTCCCGCGAACCTGGAAGCAAAAAACTGTCTGGGATGACATAATGAGGATTCTGAGTGACCTCCCAGATCAGAGTTCCCTTCCTACGCAAAAACGCGCCCATGTGCCTCTCCCACATCAGGTAATTCTTGCCATCAAAGTGCGGAGGACCCGACCCCTTGCCATAATCACCCATCTTTCGATCTTAGACTGGTTAGAATCAAGAAGATCTGTATCCGGCTGTGATACCAATTGAAGGACCGAATAGGCGACCAGAGAGGGGGGAGTGAATGGGAGCCAACAAAAATTCTTCGAAAAGAACTCGACCAAGGCCCCACTCAAATCCGAGTTACACACGGAAGATGGATCGAATCTGACGCCAATCGCCAAGACAACACGGTTATGGATCAACCACGCGTCTAAGGAATGATTCCTCGAAGCACACGCGGAAGCACAAGAGAGGAAACAAAGGAACCGAACAAACTTGGCAAGTTCCTGCATCGAGGTCGGACAGTCCGCCTGGCTGCCGCAGACAGTCCGCCAGGGTAGGGCGGATGGTCCGAGAGGCAGGCACGAATGGTCCGAAATTGACTCAGGAACTAACAGAAAGTCTGGGGGAAAACCACACCACGCGGACAGTCCGACCAGGGCACGCGGACGGTTCTTCAAACTCACTGGACACCCCAGACAAAAGAAAGCCACACCCCAGACAAAACTCAAAGCCACACGGACAGTCTGCACACAACACGCGGACAGTCCGCAAACTGCCTGCAACACCAAAACTCAAAGCCAACGGATCGAAACACGAGCGCGCACGAACATGGATGAACACGCGACGAACTGCAGTCATGCGGACAGTCCGCCAGGCGCGGACAGAGCAGAAAAAGCCCAACCCTGCGAGGTCAACTCTCCAAATCCATCACCGGATCTTCCAAACGGCTAGAGCTCTTGAGACAAGATTTAGGGGAGGTAAGAAGCGTCACAAGAGGAAGCTATGCCCCAAAAACCTCGACCTCTAACTCACTAAAACACTGGGAATCACGGATCACACGAATCACCACCAAGAACTCGGGCTCTCACCAAAAACTCACGAATCGAAGGTGTTTCCCGGCGTTTGAGGGGTCAAGATCACACACAAAGATGCGCAAGGCATCCACCCATGATCCCCTCAAAGAAATTCGAGAGAAAACCCCTTCAAATCCCTGAATCAAGCGAAGAACGAAACTACCCAAAAATAGCCCCGAAAATGACACAAAAATCACAAAGAGCTAGGAGATCACCGCAACGCTGAATGCTTCCATACATCCGGAGGTTAGAGTCTATACAAGAATGTAGCCTAAGAAAGTACTGCGAAAAGAAGCAGTCTAGAGCGATCTACTGGGGGAGGAAACCTCAGAGTCCAAGAGAGAGAGATGCCATCCACCTCTTCGCTATTTATACGAAGTCCACCGGAGGAGGCAAATGACCACACTACCCCTACAACTCAAATAGAAGATACACACCCCTCAGGGGCAATATGTTCAAATCTTCATCGAGCGGACACGCTTCCACCGCGGCCTTGCTTAGCCTCGACGCAAGCCCCACGATCACGCCACGTGCCCCCTGCCTCGAAGCTTCCCGACGCTCCCAGATCACCGTCTCTGTCGCATCGGGCCTCTGACTTGGTTTTGCGACCCAAACCAAGAAACCGTCCACCGATGGTATTGTGGGCAAACCAACAAACCCCGCGTGCAAGCTTCGGGCTCGATCCGCTACCTTGCACCAGCCCAAGTTCACGACTTCAGCCCGCCAATCTTGCACCACATGGCTCGCACTTGACCCCATCGGCCACCGGGTCCATCGAACCAAGCCTACTTGCCTCTCCATCACCCGAAGGCCGCCACGGCTAAGGTCTTTCACGCTTGTTCTTCACCTGCACCAACATGAGTTAAGCTGCAATCTGTACCTGCATACTTAGCCAGCATCAGTCCACACAACGTTGTCAATCACTCATCACTAAGGAGCGACCCTCCACTGGTCTTCGGACACACCTGGTCCTCACAATCACTAGCGACGTCGGCCGGAGATGTCACGAGCCAGGCCCCTGGGGCCATGGGGATGACAACATCGGCGGCGACCAAGGTCGCCTCCGATAGTGCGCAGCAGGTCGAAGGTCTTCAACAAGAGGACCCGCTCGTGTCAGACCTGCCACTGACGCAAGATGCGGAGGCTGGAGGAGGGAGCGGACCTGGCGAGAAGGACGACAACAACAGGTGCCTTTGCTCTGGCAGCCCGTGGGAGGACGACATCCTTGCTGACCGCCGGGACCTTGATGAGTTCAAGGAGGCACATCAAGCGATTGGGAGGATACTTATTGTAAGTTTTGCTTTTCGCCTAGGAGCTAATTTCTTCGACTTGTTCTGATAACTTGTGGATTTGGACATTGCGTTGATGCAGTCGCTCGCCGGGCGAGCGCAGGCCAGGGTGGACCTGGTGAAGGAAGGCGCAAAGCTGCACGCGGAGGCCACTGCGGCCTGAGAGGCCGTGCTGCAGGCCAAGGTTGAAGCCGCGACAGAGACCCGGCGCTTTATGGACGATATGGCCCTGAAGGACAGAGCGATGGCCGCTCTGAAGGAGGAGCTCGAAACCGCCAAGGTGAAGGCGAAGGATGCTGAGGACGAACTCAAGATCGTCATGGAAGGTATGTATGGACATGCTCCCGACCTTAATTTATGGGGTTTACGGTGCGTGCCGACGTTGATCTTGTTGATTCCAGATGCCAAGAAGAAGGAGGCCGCCTTGAACAAGGCACTCAAGGAGTCGAAGGCCCAGGTCAAGACCCTCAAGGAGAAGACCAAGGAAGCCCAAGACAGTGAGTATTACTTTACCCGAAAGGTTGTGTATGAGTGTGGTGTACGCCGGGACCTTGAGATCGATCTCTCCCGAGCCATGCAGACTCTCATTGATCATCAAGAAATGACTGCAGATCTTGAGAAGCAGCTGGACGACCTTAAGGAGGCCGCCGAGTACTTGATGAACGTCTATGTCCCTCAGGTGGATGGGGAGCCCAAGGAGCTCGTTACTCGCCTAGAGGAAGCGGAAGGTCGAATGAAGACCTTGCTGCTAGACACCGGCAAGCTCGTTGCGGCCGCAGCACTGGCCACGGTGAAGTTCCACGAGCCGACCTTCGACCTACAGAAGGTCACGGAGGAAATCAACCTGGCGACGCTGGTGGGCTCTGAAGACGTCCAGGTCGCCGCGGAGGAGGTCGTCAAGAAGTTGGAACTCTGAAATTGTAACTCAGGGTGTATCAGACTATCAATGTAAATAGGTCATGGACCCTTTTGACAATGTAAATAAACTTTGCACGAATGAAAAGGTCACTTTAATTAAAAAATGTGACCCCTTGTTTGGCAAAAATACTCGTTATGAGACCTCAAAAGTAATGAGGCTGCGAGACCTGTCCCCTCCACTAACCCAACTTGGTGGAGGAACGGCTTACCGACTGCATGGCTCAGCGTGGAGGCTTAAATGCAGCCGGCGCGTGAAGGGGGGCCTTGGACCCAAGGCTTTGCAACCTCATGACTTAAGAAATACGCATAAAAAGCATAAGGGCTGTAGTAAGAGAAAATGTTTTGCATAAGGTAAAAACCCCTCAAGTCACACGACCCTTAGATTGGCAAAGCCAAGCCCCGGAGCGTATCGGGCCTGGCTTTAGACTAAGCCCCCGAGCACATCGGGTCCTGCTAAAGACCAAGCCCCCGAGTGTGTCGAGGGGGAGGGATGAACAGAAAGTAAAGAGAGACCCAAAAAGTAGGTTGATAGTAAGACTGCCGAAGGGGAATCTTTATATTTATTGACTATGAATTACAAAAAGATAGAGTACATAGCTTTTTTGTTCTGATACAAGGCACCTAAGGGTAGAAGCAACGTAAGTGTTTGATGTTCCAGGGGTTCGGGACGCCCTGGCCATCGGCCCACTGGAGGCGATAGGTCGCCGGTCCAATGACCTCCTTGACTATGAAGGGGCCTTCCCAAGGTGTCGAGAGCTTGTGCATGTCCTTGGTATTCTGGATCCGCCACAGGACTAGGTCGCCAATGTTGAAGGAACGTTCCCGCACGTTGCGGTCGTGGTAGCGACGTAGCTGCTATTTGTGGCGGGTGTGGCGCATGAGCGCAGCCACACGATGCTCTTCGAGGCTGTCGAGGTCGACCCTGCGTGTCTGCTCAGCTTCTCCCTCGTTGAAGTGCTGGATGCGAGGAGCCCCGAAGGTGACATCGGTGGGGAGGATTGCCTCTGACCCGTAGACCAGGAAGAATGGAGAGTACCCTGTGGCCGAGTTGACCTGAGTCCGGAGACCCCGATGACATGAGGGAGCTCTGCGAGCTACCTGGTTGCGTAGGGCAACGCGTCGTCAAATATGCGGTCCTTAATGGCCTGCAGTACCATGTCGTTTGCACGCTCGACCTGGCTGTTGCACCGTGGGTGTGCCACCGACGAGTAGTATAGTCGATCAGGCTGTCTTGGCAGAAATCCCAGAAGTCAGCCCCTGTGAAGGTTGTGCCAAGGTCGGTGACGATCCTGTTGGGGACCCCGAAGCGGTGGGTGATCTCCTCGATGAACTTGGTCGCCTCCTTTGATGTGACGCTGGAGACGAGCCTGACCTCGATCCACTTGGTGAACTGGTCCACCACCACGATAATGTGCTTGTACCCGCCTGGGCGGTCTTGAAGGGTCCTAGGGAATCAAGGCCCCACACTGCGAAGGGCTGGGAGGGATGGTCCGCAGGGCCTGGGCCGGCATGTGCTGCTGCTCGGCGAAGATCTGGCACCCCTTGCATCACCGGACAAGGTCCTGAGCGTCGGCCATGGCGGTAGGCCAGTAGAAGCCAGACCTGAAGGCTTTGCCCACCAAGTTAGCAGAAGCGGTGTGGTTGCCACACTCGCCGCTGTGGATTTCCTCTAAGAGCCTGAGGCCCTCAGATCGCTGGATGTATCTCATTAGTACGCCGTTGGAGACGGACCTTCGGTAGAGCTATGTGCTAATGACGATGTAATTAGCGCTACGCCTAGTGATCTTCTCGCGCTCTGCCTTCTCCTAAGGGACCCGGTGCTCGACGATGGAGGCGAGGATGTCAAGGCGCCAATCATCTTCAGCCTCGGTCATGAGGACGTCACGGCCACCAGGCAGGGTCGCATCGTCGACAGGCAACTAGGTCGGAGAGGAGCTTGATGGTAGGCTTGCGCAGGTCTTGTACGAAGACGCCGGCCGGAACCAGCACACGCTTGGAGCCTAGCTTGGAGAGGACATCAGCCGCGACGTTATTGTTGCGATAGACGTGATGGACGGCTTCATACTAGATCGGAAACGGGGGTGGCGACAGGCGCTGTCGCGACCTGCCCCACGGCCGCTGGAGGAGTTGCGGCTGCCGGAACAGGAGAGGTCGTTGTGAAGGATCCAAAGCAGATCTCCATAGGGTTGGCGAAGATGGCCGGCATGCTCGCCGGGAAGACAACACTAGATCGGGCCACCATGCTGCACAGCGAGTTCCCGATCGCTACTACCTGGCGCGCCAACTGTCAGGGGGTGAGACCTGGACAGATCCACAAGGGGGCTACCCAAGCAGTTTGCAGGTTAAAGAGAGGATCAGGAACTAAGAGCGTAGGTGGTAGTTCACGTGATGAACTCGGAACGGGGCGAGTATGGTGATGAACATGGGGAGACAAAGGTTTAGACTGGTTCAGGCTTCCGGAGAGTAAAACCCTATGTCCAGTTATGGTGGTGGATTATGCGAGAGAGATGAAGGTGTCCCCTCGAATGGAGCCCTAGGCCGCCTTATATGGGGAGGACGGACTAGGGTTTCCATTCAAGGTCAGTGGACCCATATCTGGGTCGGTTACAATTTTGGGAAGCTATCTCCCGGATTACAAGGAGTATCCCGTGATACTCGGACCTACGGACGGCGGCGCGTCACGCCCTACTGTCTTGACTTGCACGCCAAGTACTGCAGGTCTTCCGGGATCTTGATAAGGTCGCCCGGAGTCGTCGGAGTTGTGGATAAGGTCACTGGGCCCACTTGCAGGTCGGCGGGGCTTCTGGAAGGTCGAGTCCACTTGTCAGGGACCGCTGGGACACTGGCCGGTGGGGACCCAGGGGTACCCATGTCTCTCAGTTTGTTCAAGTGATATGAGAGGCATGATTGCACAAATATCTGCTAAACTTACAGGAGTGCCTGGAGGGGTGGATCCCCCTAAGCTGCTCTAATTACAAATTGAAACTCTTCATTTTGGGGGTGGTTTTGTGGGTTCTATGGAATACAAGAAATAAATTTGTTATTGAGGGGGTGTGTCCTATTCTCCATCTGATGTAATATATAAAATGCTTTCTTGCATGCAGCTAAGAGTAGAAGAGAAAAGCAAGTTGGACGCCGAGGTGGCGCGAGTCACAGAATGGCTGATGCAATTTCAGGAGAGTCTGAAGGAAAAAGCACCGGTCGAGGACATCTTCTGAAAGGAGTGTAAGGGATTTAGCCTGTGTTGTCTGTATGATCCATTTTAGGCTTTTCTGTTTTTTGTAAGCTTTGGCTGGTCTCCGCCCTGGTTTTCTCTCGGTGGTCTTTATGTGCTAGAATCTGTAAGATGGCAACCCCAGCATGTGTGAACTCGTGGTGAAACCTGTACTCTCTTATATGCTTTCAATATAAGCAGTGCTTTTGTAACAGATGGTGCTTGTGGCTGTTGCTGCAGTCGAGAAGGCAACAAACAACAAGTAGTGCTTTTGTGCTAACTGTGTCTGTAAATAGGGATGAAATTCCAATAGTTATGTGAACTACTTCTTCTGAATCCAGTACTGATGTTCAGTAGTTAATTACTTGTGGTTTCAGCTGGTGAATGGAATTGTTTGTGTCTGAAATTTTACAGTTTTGATCTTTTGATGTGAAATGCCTATGTTATTAGGTTCAGCTTGTACATATGCAAATCATGCATTTACAAATGCTCGAAATCAGATTATATTTGTCGTTGAGATTGTACAAATGGCTGTGACAGGCAATTGGTGCCTGATGAATCTCAAAAGGATATCATTATGTCTGTTTGTTACGAGATAGTTCAGCAGTCGTCGATCTGATGCCTTTCCCTGTACCACTCCGCAAAGTCACAAATATAGATTTCTTTGCTAATGTAAACACTACCATTTCAGCACCAGCTACAAACAATTATGTTTCCAGAATGTCACAGATGAGATCGATCATCAGAGTGGAACACAAGAACGTAGAGCTGCAGACAGTTATGCTTCAACTCTTAGGCTTCTTATAACACGAGTTCAGACATAAGACCTCAACATAAAACACATAGATTTCACAGGTTTCATGGCAACCCTACAATCTACCAACATCACCTAACAAAAGCTCATCACATGGTACCTCACTTAAAACTGAAATCTATGACATCATTTGCAGTGTTCATTCAGCTCAAAAAACTGAATTCATGGCCCAGGGATCACTTCACATTCAGTTAGCATAATTCATGGCATCAATATACTTCAATGCCAAGCCAGTCCAACTGAATACAATTACTATTCAAGTGATCTGTATTGTTTTGCAGAGTAATTCAGTTAGCAAGAACAAGAAAAGAAACAAAATTCATAAACCATATGTCATTGATCTGAACTTACACCCAAATAGACAGTATTTGCCATGGCATTCAGTTATCAAAATATAACTCAGCCATCAATTCAGTCAATATCTGAACTACTACTAAATCACTGAAACTGAACTTGTCAATGTGCTATTTTCACAAGACATTCAAAACCTGGACAGATTTCAAAATTCAAAAATTTCATTTTCAAATCATGCTTCTTCAGCCTAATGTCCTCCCACTCGTCGTCGTACTCCTCGTTGTACATCTCGAGCGTCATGAAATCGAGCATGTTGATAACGTTGTGCACCGTCGGCTGGTGGCGGAGCACGGCCGCAAGGCCGAGGTCGCCGATCTTGACCTGGCCATGGTGGCCATTGACGAGGATGTTGTCGCACTTGAGGTCGTGGTGGATCACCGGCGGGTCGTGGGCGTGGAGCACTACAAGAAACTATTTATTCCGTGACATAATCGTTCTGTCACGGATTAAATAAAATTCGTCGCAAATCAGCATCCGCGACGATTTAAATTTTCGTGGTGGAATGAGCGTCATTGATTAAATATGTCGACATTCCTTACTAAACGTCGCAGTCCGTGACGTATCTGGATCGTCACGAAGTAGCCCGAGGCCCATGCAGCCTAACCCAAAGCCCAATTTCAGCGAGGAAATAATCGTCACGGATTGCTGCTGACACGGATCATTACGTGGACGCTGATGTGGACGTTGGCGTGGCTGCTGATGTGGCTGCCTACGTGGCTGACACGTGGCTGCCTACGTGGCTGACACGTGGCTGCCTACGTGGACGATGATGTGCCAACCTTCGTGGACGATGACATGGCAACCTACATGGACGATGACATGGCTGCCTACATGGACGATGACATGACTGCCTACGTGGACGTTGACTTTTTGTTACTTAGCCATTTATTAATGGGCCGATTTTGGAAAAAGACTAATTTCCAGTCCAAAATCATTTCAACAAATAAAAATTTAAACCTAAAAACATTTTTGCATCGGCCCATAAAAATTCTGGGTCTGAATAATTTCAGCCAACAAAATTTTTTGGAGCCACGGATCTCAAATTCAGTAGCCTCATCATAATTACATAATCAACACAAGTACAATATCTCAAATAATATAAAAGAGCAATAATAGAAGCTTTTGGCTTTCGCTTGTTCCTACTAGCCTTGTTTCATCCAATCAGTCTCTCTAATTGCTTGTTCTTCACTGCATTTAGTTCTCAATCTGAAAAGCAAGTCACAAAATATTATCAGCAACCAATATTTACAATTGAAACTAACACAAGCTTAGGTCCATTGTATATAATAGATCAAATTTAGAAACAGAAGCCTCCAGTCTCATGTCAAGTCCACTGGTTTCAGAGGAAGGTGTCCTTCAAAGTAAATGGCTATCAACTAGCATGCATCATGTTCACTTCACCTTGCAATAAAACAACATGCAGTACTACTGAATGTGCATGCTTGAGGCCATTGTAAATAAGATGGTGTCAATCATGTCATGATGTGAAGCAACTCCTGGCTAATTAATGGCCACACTACTGTCCAGAATCCACTCTTAATCATGTTAATACTGAATTCTGAAAACATTCGTGGTGGCTTTAAGTTCATGGTGGCTTTAACATTATCTATTTCCATGTATAAGATCAAAGGCATAAAACTCAAAGATTCTAATCATCATTTTTTTCGTTACAAGCAAGCTGGATTTCAGTACATTGTACAAAGAACAATTAAGCATTGTGAATCAGCAATATCTCAATCAATTAACTAATCTATCTGCAAACAGAATTATCCAAAATCTATCCCACATGGACTAATCTCTCTACTCTCTAATAGAACATGAACATATTAGAGTTTTAGGACAGCAGAGGGACCAAAGGAGAGGAGTATTACCCGGATCACAGGGCATATTCCTGACTTGCCATCTTTTTGCCTGTTGATGATGCATTACGCCAAACACTTTACCTGCAGGTAAATCAAATCTGTTAGGATTGGGGCTCACCGAAACTAATGACAATAAGCAAAGGGATATGACTTAATAATCTGAAACTTATATTGCACATATGCAATATGAACTATGTTATTAGAAGTATAGTTTTTCAGTACTTCCCGGTGAAAAGGAGTTCTAATAATTTATTCTAAACATATAAAAAGGAAGGGTCAACTGCATATTACTTAGATTCAATAAGACAGTAAGCAGTTCAGGTCCTCAGGCCTCAGCTATATCAATGATATATAGGGGCTAATTAGCACATGTTAATTGACTCACAATACATCACATATTAAGACATACACATCATGAATGCCATGCAAATTTAGCAAATCTGTACAACTACACTTGATATTCTTTCAGAGATAATAACAATACAGATTGGAGATGTGCCTTATATGGATGCACAGATTCCAAATATGCACTGAAAGCATCTCAGAATGCTATCTGTTCACAAGCTATCTGAATGCACACATACAGCATAAGAAAAGAAAAAGCATCTCTGATGGTTCACTTAACCAAGTTGAATAACTGACATAACGTGAGCAATCTTGCACTTATAAGGTTTATTACTTATCCAAACAGAATATCAATCAACCTATACAGGTCGTCCATTACAGAATATCAATCAACACGCACTCATCAATTGATGGATGAACCATCGAGGCATAGCAGGCAGGCATTACCATTGAGGCTTGCGGCGGAGGTGGTGCCATCGTCGTCGGAGGGAGCTGCGCCAGCGCCGTTGTGGTGGTGCCAGGAGTCGAGGCGCTGGAGGAAGGAGGAGCCGAGCGCGAAGACCTTGGGGAGGGAGATGATGCCGCTGGTGGTGGTGGTCCTCCTGCGCCGGAGGCCCTGCTGCTGCTTGAGGCAGAGGAGGAGGCGGTCCTTGAGGTAGTGCGCGCAGACGTCGTCGACCACCTCCCTGGGGTGGAAGCAGCCACCACGCCGTCACCTCGTGCCGCCACCTCACACTGCCGTGCCTGACTTGGAGGGCACCGTGCTAGATCTGGGCGCCGTCGACAGTACCCCGACCTATGACGCGCCGGATCTGAGCGCCGTCGGTTGGGCACACCGCCGGGCCCCCAAGCGTACGCTGCGTCGTCAGTAGGCGGATCTGAGGTAGGAGCGGCGGGCAGATCTGAGAGTGGTAGTGGCAGGGGGTGAGCGAAGCTGGGGGAAGGATGAGAGGCGAGGAGAGCGTCGCGCGGGACAAGGGGATGGCGGGAGAGCTGAGCGTCGCGTGCGGTAGGAAGGGGCTCACCCCAGTCCTCCATCGTGGCTCGAAGGTGCTCGAGATCCGATCAGTTCGGCGGCGTCCTCTTGCGGGACGGCGGCGAGGGGAGGGGGCACCAGGTGGGGCCATGGCGGTGGAGGCAGAGGAGAGAGGTGGAGAGAGCGGCTGGGGGAGAAGGAGAGAGGGCGGCGGGGAGGAGAGGGTTAGGGCTCGAGCTGTTGGTCGCCGCAGCTGCGCAAGAGAAAGAGGAGGAGGGATATGTGGCTAGGGTTTCGCAGGTGCTGGAAGCATCGAGTATTTATACGGAGTGGGCGCAACGTCCACCATCCAATTGCAAATCGACGGCCAGGGATGATTGGGCCAGTTGGGCCGTGTAGGCCCTTTGAGAAAACAGCCTATATGTAGGATTTTTGGTCCAGTAATTGTTCTTTTTGCATTTTTCAACTAATTAGTGCATCATTTGTGAAACAACTTGAACAAATATTATCTTCAATACCCTCAAAATATTTTTCACATGTGACTTACAACATATAAGTTGTTACTTAGGAGTTTCAAGAATTTTCAAGTATATTTGTTATTTTCTATCATTTAAATGAATTTCTACATGTTTACCGAAAGTAATTCCAAATTGACCTATATGTACCTCGAATAAGATTCAAAAAACTTCCAAAAAACTATATTTAGACACATATGGTCCATTCTAGGCCGCATCTGGGAGATTGATGAAAAAGTCAATTGACTTGTAGGGAAACCTCGAACTTCTACTAGTCACCTTGTTATTAAATAATGATAATAATACCTAAAACTTATCAAAAAATTATGTAACTTGGCATTGAATCATTTTATGGATGTACAAGCTTGACAAAAATATTTCATAAGATTTTGTGAACATTTGAGTATACATCTTTCATAAACTAGATAGTTCATGACATTGTTTCATATAACTCAACTTAAATTTTGATGTTTATACACCCTAGAGCATATTCTTGCTCATACACACATCAAACTTGGATTAAAACTTACCTTTAGTCTCCTATCAATATTTGAGGAGTTACATTGCCACTTGTTATGCAAAAAGTTGTTTTTCTATTTTTTTAAAATACCTAAATAACACACCCTTTGAAACAACTCAAAAATTAGTTATCTTAAATAGCACTAATTCATTTTTCATACATAGAAGACAATATATAAGTTGCAATCTAGGAGGTTCAGAATTTTCTGAATAGATTTGCTATTTTCTATCATTTATATGAATTTCTACGTGCTTAGCAAAATATTTCTAAGTTGACCTATGTGTACCTCCAATAAAACTGAAAAAATTTCACAAAAATCATATTTAGACTTCTATGTTTTATTCTAGGCCATATTTTGAAGAATGATGACAAATTCAATTTGAGTTACAAGGAACATTCAAACTTTTATCTCAAAAGTACAACGTAATAATTACAATAATATTTGAATTTGGTCAAAAAATTCTACAAATTGGCATAACATCATGTTTTTGGTCCACGATCTTACCATAAAAATTTTAAGTAGTTTCAAGAAATTGATAGCATACATTGCTCACAAATGGATACATCTCTCACATAGTTTCTAATAACTCAACACAAACTTTGAGATTTGAGTGGTAATTTACATTTTCAAAGTCGGATGCATCTAAAACTTGGCTAAAACCTTATGTTTATCATAACATTAGAATATATGAAGTTATGTTAGCATTTGTTATGCAAAAATATCTTTTATCTATTCTCTTTTGGTAGAAGAAAAGAAGCTATATAAAAAAGATACACGAAATAGCAATTAATATACAAATGAACAATATTATATGAAAGTTTATGATTTTACAAAAAATCAGAAAAAAAATCAACAAATTTGAAGTTACGATGATCGAAAAACACCATTTTCAAATTTTAATTGTAGATTAAAAAGAAAAAAAGATGCGGGAAACCAGCTTATTGTGCGCCACGTGGTCCGCGTGAAGCAACTCAACCATTCGGTTGCTGCCACGTGGTCCTGATGAAGCAACTCGGGCAAGTTATGCATATGATAACATAAAATTCGTTCAGTTTCTTCACCGAACAAGTACGTAGTGTGGTGGTAGGGCGCTCAAGTCTAAGGTTTACGGCCAGGGTTCGAGTCCGCCACTACACCTCTTTTAATTTTTCCAAAATAAAACACTATATCTTATATATATGCTGAACACCAAGCTTCAACATACATTGATGCTTCAGTGCAGTGGTAAAGGAGAACCGTTGCTTCCTTGGAGGCCCACGTTCGAACCTTATCACCACAAAATTTTTGGTCATTTTTGCGCTTTACATGTGGCGCAACTTGATTTGCCTACGCGGCCGCACGCGAATCACCGTCGAGCCAATAGCTCGTTGCCGTGTGGGGAGAATAATTTAATTAAGCCTTCTGTTTGAATAAAGAAGGCCACACAGGTATAGAAATCACAAATGAGCTAGTAGCTCGGTGGTAAGTCATTTAGGTCTGTTGGAGGAGATGCAGGTTCGAATCCTGCCGACGCCATTTTTTGGATCACTGGCCGGTGGCTTCATGTGTTACAGCACGTAGGATCACTGGCCGGTGGCTTCATGTGTTACAACACGTAAATACAAGATTCAGGAAAAAAAATACTAGTAGCCTAGTGGCAAACGTGTTTCTTCTAAGCCTTGAGGTTCTAAGATCAAATTCTACTTGTTGCATATTTTTTTTCCTTTTCCTGATTTTTCATGTTTAGTTTTTGGGTGGAAAAAAAAAGAACAAGTCCATGAAAATAAAAGTATATTTATTTTGCCAAAATAGTGATTGAGTATGGTATTAAATTATGACGATTTTGATTTTTTATCTATGACTATTGTTTATTTGTTGATCACGACGAATCTGCTCAAACGTCGCAGCATTGTGGGCTCGATTGCGACAAATTTAACAAATCGTCGCAGTGTTCTGGGCTTGAATATCTATCAATGCACATCTGTGACGAAAAACAGGAATACGTCGCAGTGTTCTGGGCTTGAATATCCATCAGTGCACATCCGTGACGAAAAATAGGAATACGTCGCAGACGCATTGCTCTTCGTGATGTTCTCTGAGAACATCGCAGAAAGTTCACCACGGATTAAATAGTTTCTTGTAGTGGAGGTAGGCGAGGCCGCGCATGATCTGGCGCGCCCAATCGGCGAGGCCCCCGCCGCCGTCTCCCCTCGACCGTGGGCAAGAGGGAGATAGGGATGGCGAGGTCGTAGCTGCTCCGGCGGTGGTGGAGGCGCTCGGAGACTCTGGCCGGAGCTGTGGACTGCGGTCATCCCCGCGCGCGGTGGCCTCCGGCGGCGGCGGCGGCGACCCTGTCGCCCTTCACGAACCCTAGCCGACCTCTTCTTAAAAGAAAGAAAAACTATACTACATGAATGATATACATCTTAACTATAATATTCCAAACATTATCTTCACAATTTTGAAGTAACCATTCTACCTTTGTTAAAAAATAAAAACTACGAAACTGCAATTATTACCATCTCCTAATCCCCACATTTGTGGAGGAAAGTGGAGAAATTTTTTTCCTCCAAGGCCCACTCGTCATAGAGATAGGAGGAGGAAAATTTTTCCTCCATTCCATTTCCTCCAAGCTTCATAGCCATCCGATCGACGGCTCTCGGTCGACGTGAGCCATTGAATTTTTCCCCAATTATAATAAAATTTTTCAACACATATTTGTTCTATATAATCTTTGTACTCTCCTGTGATGGACTGGTTGCTGCAAAAAAGTGTTTCTGAAATGCCCTAAAAAAGTGTTTCTGAAATATCTATGGAACCATAACAAGAGAGTAGGGGGAGGACAGGGTAGTAAAGATTGATTAAGCTATTTTCTCTATGCCCATCTGTATTTTGGCTGCACTGGCTTTGAACAGACAAAATTGTTGAGCTAACAAACAAATTCATGTGGAGTTATGAGTAAAAACCAGCTATCAGTTCATGCCAATCACCAAGTAAGCTTGTCTTTATAATCACGAGTTCTCCACTTCTCCACTGAGGCCCCCTTTGGAAGCCCGTAACCCCTCCGGGTTCCTCCCATTTTTCCCGGGCCAACATCCCACGTCGATTTTAACCCGGGTTGAAACTGCCCCGTCATTTGGAAGCCCACCAACCCGGGACGTCTCAACCCTACCCACCTCTTTTCCCCGGGGCGCTCGCTCCCCACCTCCCGACTCCTGGCGCCGCCACCCCGTCCCTTCCTCGCGAGTCGCTTCCTCCACTCCACCACTATCATTTTGCAGATCGGAAGAGGGACGTACGGCGCCGCCCACTGACCCAGAGGACGAGGCTGCCATAGATGTGCCCGTTGAGCAGGCCGATAGCTCGCTGCGCAGCTAGCGACCGAAGGAACTCGACGACGCCGCACCGCGCGTGTTACCCGGCGGCGGCCTCCTCGTCGCCGTCGTGATCCGGTGAGAGGGAGACGCGGGTGAGGACGTCGAACTGACACAAGAGCGCCGCCTCCATCTCGATCTACAACATACGTGAGTTTTCCCCTCCCCCATCTCCACCTGCTAGGCCTGCTAGATCTACAACATATCTTGAAGCCAGATTTCCCGGACTTTTGGGGAGAGTAGTTTACTTGCTCTGCCAGTCAAGAGCTTCGTTGCCGTTGCATGGAGTTGGTGGTGGTGGCTCCAAGACTGCTGTCCTGAGTCCTGACGCCCTGTGTTTCAGAGAGTGGTTTGCTAGCTCTGCAAGTTCCAACTTCTCCTGGTCAAAGTCCTAACTGAACCATTCTGCTTCAAAGCCTTGCAAAATTCTGAAAGCAATTTGAATGAAGCTGTAAAAAGTCTAAAAAAGTTGGCTGCAGCTTATAACAGATTATAAGTCATGTCAGGAGTTACAATTGTAAATTTGTACTTTTTTGTGTCAGAGATTGAAAGGGCGGAACACATCTCAGCTTGGATTAGTTGACCTGCTGAGATACACAAGGACAATATGTTGTCATTTCTGCTGTTATTGTGGGTCAGGATTTATGAACAACTGAATTGTGATTGTGTTTTTTCTGTTATTTTTTTTACAACCGCAAGAGTCATACAGTTACTTCATGACATTGTTTCTTTGTAATGGTTGCTCTGCTCTAACGATTTTAAACATGAACCATGTCTGTAATTGAGTGCAGTGCTACTCATGTCTCAGATGCCTATATTTTAGGATGGAAATGATGAATGAGTAGCCAGAGTCTGAGTTGAATTTTAGAATCCAAGAAATATTTCCTGTGCCAAAAAAACACTAGTGTCCCTTCTCTTATTTTTACCGAGTCTGATATCTGGATGACTGGATCTAATCGTATTCCAACGCATATGCTCATGTTTGAGTTATTTATTCTGTGCCCAAACAAAAATGACAAGCTTTCCAATTCTATGTAACACAGCAACACTGATTGGAAGACTAGTACCATTTTAACTCTACAGGGTTTCTAACTTTTTGCTCTATATATTTCAGGACAAGGAGGGCATTCCCCCAGACCAGCAAAGGCTGGTTTTTGCTGGTAAGCAATTGGAAGATGGGAGAACATTTCAGGACAAGGAGGGCATTCCCCAGACCAGCAAAGGCTGATTTTTGCTGGTAAGCAATTGGAAGATGGTGTTCAATAGTTTGCTTTGCTACCACTATGTGACATGATTCATCATCATTTTTTTAATATATAGTTAGCTATTTTAGCACTAATGATTCATCAAGATATCTTTGTGGCCTATGGCGGCCTGGCGGGCATTAAGTTTATCTAATTTCAAGACTACAAATGTTCAGCAGATTCTTGTAACTAGTTGGAAAACTCGTGCTGCTCCTTGATTTTTGTTGGTTCAGTAGTATAGCTGCTGAGAAATTTATCCTAATTATTGTTTATTGTTTTTTCAGAATCATTGGCTGTTGACCGGAAGGTGGTGGTTTTGTTGTCTTGATCTCTTGGATAATGAGGTCATTTCAGATGGTGTGATGAGATGCTAGAATTTCTTATATAGCAAATGCTTGCTAGATCTTAGTTGATATTTAACTTAAACTTTGCATGAAGTGTAATATGTGTGGATGTATAGACAAAAGAATTCCAATTTGTCTTGAATGTGCTTGTTCTTTGTGTGACGCAATTCAAGGTGGGTGAATATTTATAGCTATGCAATATTAAACTCGGATCATTGAGTCACTTGTATCATTGGTATTTTCTGATGGTCTTAGCTGCTATTTGTATTTTATAAACAACAGCGGCTGCTTATTATTTATCATGAGGGGGAGGGCAGGGATGAGCTGCCAAACGACGACAGGGGAGAGGGGGGCAGCAAAACCATCTGGCGGAAGGGATAGGAAAGTCAAAGAAAATCCCGTAGGGGCATTCCTTCCCTAGGCTAATCTACCCCGAGCATCCAAAGGAGCCCTAAGTGAGGGCATAGTTACCCGTGGGGGAGATAGAAGAGAGGGAGGAGAGGTAGGAGCAGGGAACACCATGTCCACACCTCGAGGTATTAGGGATGGTGAATCTAGAGCCAACAAGCCAGCCCCCTGTATTGCTGCAGCCACCGGGGTTGCAGCCATGGTCCAGACACAAGTTGCTGTTGGTGAAATTCATCATGTTGGGATCCAAGGTAGAGTTTCCATCACAAATCCGCCATCCCCCCACCGTGCGACCACAACAGTGGTGCACATAAACATCCCTCAACCGGAACAAGTCGCTGGGAGTGATGTTGAGTCTGGGGACTCCAACCACCAAGGATCCAAGAAAACAAGGAAGATAAAGATGCTTTTGAAGAGAGTAGGAGTTGCTGTCCGGCGCTTTGCATCTTTCTGTCGCCACAACAAGGTGAAGTGGTCTGAATCTGAGCGATCTGATGAAGATGAAGTAGACTCTAAGAAGTGCACTAAAAGGTGTTATTAAAAGCAAATAACGACATGACGTTGTTCGCATGATTGCAGGAATATAGATCGATAAATATATTGTTTTGGTCATGTTTTGTTATCAGGGTTCTGTACTTTGCATGTACTATTTTACTTATGTTTCCTTCAAATTCATTCCGTAGAATAATACGGATACTCCTATGTTATCTTCAACTCCTTCGGTATGCGGTATCATTTGTAAGAGTATTGCAAAACGATGTTCACTTTGCTTTTGGAATGCACTTCACGGTCTATATGTTTTTTTGTTGCATGGTTCTTGTACACAATGGATGTGAAACTGTTCGTTTTTTTTGTTGCATGCTTCTTGATCTAAATACTATCTTCCAATAAATAGATCAGCATACATACGTAAAAATAATAAGGGAAATTTTGCTACAAGACACTGCTCGTTTTCGATATTGCTGGAAATAATATCAGGTGCTCACGCTCAAGTAGCACACAACTTATTTGCATAAGCTGCTTTAATTTACATAATTACATTAATCCTTGTGTTTCATATTCCTCTGATTTGAAATTTTGGAGAGTTTTGATGCTTTGCTCAGCTCTGGCCAGTCTCAGCATCCCTTTATGGCCCTCAACTGTTGTTTGTGCTCAACTGGTGATTCAGAAAACTAAATCCTAGAGCAAAAAGCTTACTACTAACTTCAGTTTACTGATTGAATTTTGGAAACAAGAATTTGATCCCTCATCCAAATGCCCAAATTTCTCGTCTTCCACAGCTGTGTTTTGATTGCCAGAACACGTTTATGACAAATAATTTAGTTCATATTTTTTAAAATAAATGACTTTTAGGAAAATAAATTTAGTTCAAAATATGAACTAATTTCTTTATCCTAAACGTCATCTATTTAAAAACGGAAGTAGTACATCTTAAAGGCTAAGTCATCCGAAGTGATGACAGTGCCTAGCAACTCAAAAGGTTGGATTACACAAATACATTTTGTTCACAAAATCAACTCGTCATATTTGACGAGTTTGTTCAATGTATAATAGTAGGTTTTACCTTTCAATTAGTGGATCCTAGGCTAATGATAGGTGGTAGCATCAACTCAGTTGGAAATATACGACCCCAGGTGATAGAATCGTCACTGAAGCGTGAAGCCATTAGCGGGGAGAACTAATTCTGACATGGGAGAACCAGAGGATGATGAAGTGCTGAGCGGCATGGTAAACCTGCTGGCGGCCTCGTGTTTCTCCGTTATATATCATGGTAACGTGGTCGGAACACATGATGCGATGGCTCCAAGGTCGCAATGCAAATCGGGCGTCGTGTTGGCCATGGCAGCGGTTAGGGACTCATCTCTATACTTTATATATCTATATCTATACTCCTAATAATAAAAATAAAAAGTTTGGAAAGGAGAAAAAAAGCAGGTATGTCGTTCTCCGCTCGGTTCTGGCGCTCCGCGCCCTCAATCCCACGGTCCGTCAATTTTTCCCATTCCCTTTTTTACCCCTCCGCTCCGGCTCCCGCACCCCGATCTGTCTCTTTCTCCCAGCAACCGCGCCTCACGCCCGATCCGCGGCCCAGTCGCGACGGCGGCGGCTCCTCCGCGGCCCAATTGCGCCAGCACTTCGCGCAGGGCACGCAGCTCCTCGCCCTCGTCCGCGCCGCGGTGCCGAAGCCCCCCGGCACGCTCGCCCGCGCCGCCGTCGCCCAGGCCGACCTTGCCATCGCCCTCGGCCCCAGCGACGCCGTGCCGCTCATCCTCAAGGCCCTCGACCTCGACCTCTAGGGCCACCGCCTCCCCGCGCTGTGTGCCCTCGACGCCGCCCTCGCCCCGACGCTCGCCCGCTCGCTCGAGCCGCGCGAGCGAGGGGATGTGCTCGCCAAGCGCGCCGAGATCATGCTCACGCTGCACCGCCGCCGCCGGGTCGACCAGGCCGCCGCGGATCTCGCGAAGGCTGTCCGCAGTCTTCCTGGCCTTCGAGCGCCGAGTCGCCAGACCACTTCCGTCTGCCGTTACGCCGGGCCGGCACGCCCCCGGTCGGCTGCCCCTCGACGCTGGCGCCGCCCCCGCTTCCTCATCCCCCCCGGTCCATGCACGCGCTGCCACTGGTTTCTCCTCCGCGCGCTACACGCAAGCACCACCTTCTACCTGGCTGGTCCTCCACACCGGCGGTCAGGTTCTCTTTCTCTCTCTCTCTCCAAGGTCCGTCTGGACCTGGCGGGGCTCTGGAGTCTGGATTCGGCAGTGGCAGTGGCCGGCGGGGGCTGGGATGTCTGAAACTCCGAACAAGTAAGCATCGACCTGACTTATACTAACAAGTAAGCTGATGTTATTTTGGATGGATTCGTTTCAATCAATGTTTCTGCAGTTCCAGCTCCGAACTGTGTTCATAATTTATGAGGACCTCACATATATGTCTTTGGTAATCTTATTAGGTGGCACTACTCTTTTTTTTTTTAACTAAAGGTGGCACTACTCTCTTTGCTGTCAATCCTGAATGCAGCATCAATACAATATAGGCTCTGAATCTCCGAATAAAAACCGCAGTTACAATTATGAAATTTGAACATTTGGGGCTGGTGATGGCCACAGGAACCATCCTTATTGTATATTATGCCACTGGACCATTTGAGCACATCTGTCAGCACATCCTTATTGTATATAATGACCCCGATATGATGATGAAAACATGGTGCATTTTATCTATATATTTGCAACAACCTGCTACGCTGGTGAGAATATTTTCCTTTTATTATACATTGTTCTAGACTAAGCTCAAATACTTTCATTTGGGGTCAGGATGTGTGCGTTGGGATGCATTCGTCAGAAGTTTTGGTGAGCATTTGCTCAATTCCTTGCTGAACCGAATTGGACTCTCTTGATATAAAAATTGTCAACTCCATCATCATGAAAAAATACGGGAAAATATGATAATGTTGTCTGCCTGTCTGTTAGTTTGAACACTACGAAACTGGTGGATGCTACTGCGGAGGAGATGCTACTATCTTTGAATGTCCTGGAGAAGTTTTTCACTTTCTTATTTCTTTATGTTTCCAACTTGAACAGGTGTTGTGTTGACAGGATGGATGAATGGATGAAGCTGGGAGAGGCAGGTGCTAAACCCACTGCAGGCAATATAGGCCAAAGTGATAAGCTGACAGATGTGCTCGGAGCTGCACATTAATATTTTCCTATGAAAATGATGATTCGTGTGTGGTACTATCTTTTATTATCACCATCTTCCTTTAGTCCCAGCATATGTGTAGTATTTGTATGATTGTGTGATTCACTGATTTGGCTTCTAACTGGCTTCGAGCTACTTCTGCATATTTGCATGACCAAGCAATCAAGAAAAAGTATGGAGGAGCATTGCCTAGATGAAAGACTCCACTTATATCAAAGGTCATAATAACATAGCCTTTGTCATTTCATTGATTTTCACGACTCTACTAATATCAATGGTCTAACTTATTTAAATCGTGCAATATTTTCACCTGCAACTTCTGTTACTATACTGATTGTTCTTTAACTGAAACACCTTTTTCAGTAAACGTGCTTACTTTGGTTATAATGATTGGGCCCAGGAAAGGTAATAATGTTTTTTTGTCTGGATTTCATTGGATATTAATTATTCAAAGAAATGTGAGATATGTTCTCTTCTCCTAATAGGGTTAGAAGTAGTATGCACATAAAGAAAATATTTAAAGGAGCAAATGTTTTTTACTGGATAGAAAACGATTCTGTCTGAATTTGAGGTAGCAGTGGATTAGTTACAGCTCTAAATAGTCTTACTCACTAAGACGCCCAATCAGACATGTGTATTCAGAATGGAATGCTAAAGTTAGCTTTGTATTGATGCTAATGGTTTTCATACAGGACTGAACACATAAATAAATAAAGAAGTCTTAAAATAAATGTGATATAGGATTTACCAGTCCATTGGTGGAGATAAGTAGTCTCTACGTATAAGTACTATATTTTCTTGTGCTATCTCCAGTTTTTTTACCGGTGTCCATCTCCCTGTGATAAAGTGAGATATAGTAAAATTATGCAAATGTAGGCACCTAGCTGTAGGATTTCTTATTGTTAAATATGAGATGCTGGATACAATACGAGATGCTATAACATTATGGTGAATTTGGTGTTTTTAGAGAATGCTATAGAATGTGTTTAGGGTCTGGTAGAAATGTTGGTTTTGTTTTGGTTTGTATATTTTCTTCTCTTTACTCATGTGGTACTGTCCTCAGCAATGCTGAAAAAAGTTTCAGAGAAATAACATAAACAGTTCTTCGGTAGACAGGAATGGAGAACAAACTTATTTTGTTTGCATTATGAAGTTTTATTCCAGTTAATTTATCCCTTTTTGTTGTAGTTTCCAGGAAGTTATGATGGCTTAATATTACCATGCCCTGGTTTCTGCAAAAGGATCCTTGCCTATTGTGCAACCATAAGGTAACCATACTAGCTGAGAGCCTGAAGCATGAATGTTATACAACTGTTTTTCTTATAATTTTGTAATTCTTTCTTACAATTATCTCACTGTTATTCCACTTTCTTTCAAGCAAACCCAGTTACACTGTTATTTGTCAGCTTTTGTTTTCAGAGCATCTAATTAAACCTACAAATTGATTGTTTACTTGCGATTAGTAAAATAAGTAGCACATATCTGACAATCTGCCATCGAGGACCTCTTATTGTATTGTATTGTATTGTAGAAGTCTTCCCAAAATTTGGTGTGCTAATGCCATGAGTTGATCATATATTCGGATAAGAAATTAAGAATGTTATCAAGCTATTAGGAGATGGATGTTCCATTAATTATCATTGCAATAAGCTAAGCAATATACAACACTATTCAGAATGTGATGTTAAGTTTAACATCATGGCTGAGGCTGCAAAAGGGCATCAGTTTGATGTGCAAGACTACTGTTTAGATATTGCACGGATCCAGTCTATCTGAATGTTTTCTAAATGAAATTTCTGAGATCTGAATCTGATACTACAACGTATTTTTTGCACATTAATGATCAAGGGTGCCCAGAGAGTATGCTAAAGCTCCAGTATATATATATTTTTTGATTGGGGGAGTGCACCATGATTGTGCAGTTTTGTTGAGATTACGACAAAAAATTAAGCGTCAATGTCATGCAGACTTTATGTACTATATTGTTCTGACAAAGCTGAAGCCATTTAACATTTAGTGTTGCTATTGTCGAGAGCACAAGGGGACCTAGGATAATTCAGATTTTAGTCACACTCAGAGTTTGTTGTAAAAGGTCATACCTTCAGCTAGATGTAATTTACAAATTTACAATGTTGCTTTCAGATTTTAAGAGTGATCTTTTACAAGGTTTACTACTCTGAATTGGTGAAAAGTATAGTATGTAAGAAAGTAAAAATGATTACAAGGTTTACAAGGTTGAAGGACCGATTAGGCGACCAGAGAGGGGGAGTGAATGGGAGCCGATAACAATTCTTTCCGAAGGATGAACTCGGCCTATACCCTGATTGCCACTCCAATCACTCGCACACACCAAAGAAGCTCTAGATTAGGCACACACAAGTCTACAAGTCCTAGAGACAAGCCTTGAATCAAAGCGCGGAAGCACAAGACAAGAATCAAAGCGCTTGGCCAATTCTGGAAAAGCCAGCGCGGACTGTCCGTAAGGGAGGGGCGGACTGTCCGCACGGCCTGCCCGGACTGTCCGAAAAAGGCAACAGAACCACCAGAGACGCACCTCGAAAAAAACGGACTATCCGCGATGGACCTGCGGACTGTCCGCCACTCAAGTTTGGACGGTCCGCAAACTCCGTGCAACTAAAACCACTTGTGGCACCGGATCAAAACACGAACTCGGAAGAACACGCGAAGAACACGAAGAACACCTGCGCTGAACCCAGGCTCGCGGACTGTCCGCAACGAGCCCGAGGACTGTCTGCAAGGCACGAACAGAGCAGAAAACAACCCGACCCGCGAGGTCAACTCCCCCTTTCCTTCACCGGATCTCCTAAATGGCTAGAGCTCTTGAGATAAGATTTTGGGGAGATGTGAAGCGTCACTAGATTAAGTTATGCCCCAAAAATCTCGACCTCTAACTCACTAAATCACCGGGAATAGCGGATCACACGAACCACCACCAAGAACTCGGGCTTCGACCAAAAACTCACGAATCGACGGTGTTTCCCGGCGTTTGAGAGGTCAAGATCACACACAAAGATGCGCAAGGCATCCACCCATGATCCTCTCAAAGAAATCCGAGAGAAAACACCCTCAAATCCACGAATCGAGCGAAGAACGAAACTCCCCAAAAATAGTCCTGAAAATGACACGAAAATCACAAAGAGCTAGGAGATCACCGCAACGCCGAATGCTTTCATACATACAGAGGTCAGAGTCTATACAAGAATCCACCTTGTGCGACGAAGCTGAGGCCGATGAAGTTCTTGCCTATGTGCTGCTTGTCCTTCCGTCGATCTTGCTCTTCATCGCTGCTTGAACCGGAAGAAGAGTCGCTGGAAGTAGAGTCGATGTCGCTCACTCCGGCCACCATCGCTCGAGCCGTCTTCTTCTTGTACCTGCTACTCTTCTTGGGCCTTCTCTCGCCCTTGTCTTTGCGCTTGTCCTTGTAGTCGTTCCGGGAGCGGTGCTTGATGTAGTCGTGCTTGGGCTTGCCCTTGTAGTCGTTCTTGATCTTCATGGCTTCAGGGCATTCGGCGGTGAAGTGCACGTGCTTCCCGCACCGATAGCACATCCCCGAGTTTCTCCTTGCATTCTTGCGGTTCTCGTACATCCGCCCAAACCTATTGCTCAACAAGGCGAGATCATCCTTGCTCAGCACCTCAAAGTCCTCATCTGGTAAGGACACAAAACAAGACAAAGAAAAACCAACAGAGTTAGCATTAGTCCTCGATCCTGAGACAAGAGCCAAACTATGAGGATCAGTGGGGCTCTCGCTCTTGGCTCTCAAGCCACGATCAACCTCTGAAGATCTGAGCTTAGAAAACAGCTCATCAAGCGACAGAGTGTCATACACGCTCGACTCCTCAATGACCTCGACCTTGGCACTCCACATAGACCTATCCAGGGCATGCAATAGCTTGATAGCTTGATCATGGTCAGTGTATGGGAGCACTGTCACATTGGCCCTCATGTTGTTGACTATGCCCGTGAAGCGCTGGAACATAGCATCGGTCGACTCACCGGGGAGATGAGTGAAGTTCTCGTACTATCTCCGGTAAGTGGAAAACAAACGAGCTTGCACCTGGGCATTGCCAACATGCGCATTCCTAAACTTAAGCCATATCTTTCCGGCCACATTCTCTCCTACACTCGCTCGAACTCCGAGGCACAGAGAGCATGGAACAAGTAATCAACGGCCTTGATGTAGGCCTCACACATGTCCCGCTATCCTGGAAGCAGAAAACTGTCTGGAATGACATAATGAGGATTTTGAGTGACATCCCAGATCAGAGTCCCCTTCCCACGCAAAAACGCGCCCATGCGCCTCTCCCACTTCGGGTAATTCTTGCCATCGAAGTGCGGAGGACCCGACCCCTTGCCATAGTCGCCCATCTTTGGATCTTAGACTGGTTAGAATCAAGAAGATCCGTAACCGGCTCTGATACCAATTGAAGGACCGATTAGGCGACCAGAGAGGGGGGAGTGAATGGGAGCTGATAAAAAATTCTTCCCGAAGGATGAACTCGGCCTATACCCCGATTGCCAATCCAATCACTCGCACACACCAAAGAAGCTCTAGACAAGGTACACACAAGCCTACAAGTCCTAGAGACAAGTCTTGAATCAAAGCGCGGAACCACAAGAATCAAAGCGCTTGGCCAATTCTGAAAAGCCAGCGCGGACTGTCCGTGCAGTACGGGCGGACCATCCGCAAGAGAGGGGCGGACTGTCCGCACGGCCTGCCCGGACTGTCCGAAAAAGGCAACAGAACCACCAGAGACGCACCCCGAAAAATCGGACAGTCCGCGAGGGACCTGCGGAGTGTCCGCACCTTCACGGACTGTCCGCCACTCAAGTTCGGACCGTCCGCAAACTCAGTGCAACCAAAACCACTTGTGGCACCAGATCAAAACACGAACTCCGGAGAACACGCGAAGAGCACGAAGAACACCTGCGCTAAACCCAGGCTCGCGGACTGTCCGCAACGAGCCCGCGGACTGTCCGCAAGGCACGAACAGAGCAGAAAACAGCCCGACCCGCGAGGTCAACTCCCCCTTTCCATCACCGGATCTCCCAAATGGCTAGAGCTCTTGAGACAAGATTTTGGGGAGATGTGAAGCGTCACTAGATGAAGCTATGCCCCGAAAATCTCGACCTCTAACTCACTAAATTACCAGGAATCGCGGATTACACGAACCACCACCAAGAACTCGGGCTCCCACCAAAAACTCATGAATCGAAGGTGTTTCCTAGTGTTTGAGAGGTCAAGATCACACACAAAGATGCGCAAGGCATCCACCCATGATCCCCTCAAAGAAATCCGAGAGAAAACACCCTCAAATCCACGAATCGAGCGAAGAACAAAACTCCCCAAAAATATCCCTAAAAATGACACGAAAATCACAAAGAGCTAGGAGATCACCGCAACGCCGAATGCTTTCATACATTCAGAGGTCAGAGTTTATACAAGAATCTAGCCTAAGGAAAGCAGAGGAAAAAGAAGCAGTCCAGAGCGATCTACCAGGGGAGGAAACCCTAGAGTCCAAGAGAGAGAGATGCCATCCACCTCTTTGCTATTTATACGAAGTCCACCAGAGGAGGCAAATGACCACGCTACCCCTACAACTCAAATAGAAGATACACACCCCTCAGCGGCAATATGGTCCAGTCTTCATCGAGCGGACACGCTTCCACCGCAGACCTGCTTAGCCTCGACGCAAGCCCCGTGATCACGTCACGTGCCCCCTACCTCGAAGCTTCCCGACGCTCCCGGATCACCGTCTCCGTCGCATCGGGCCTCCGGACTTTGTTTTGCGGCCCAAACCAAGAAACCGTTCACCGATGGTTTTGTGGGCAAACCACCAAACCCCGCGTGCATGCTTCGAGCTCGATCCGCTACCTTGCACCGGTCCATGTTCACGACTTCAACTTGCTAGTCTTGCACCGCACGGCTCGCACTTGACCCCATCGGCCACCGGGTTTATCGAACCAAGCCTACTTGCCTCTCCATCACCCGTAGGCTGCCACGACTAAGGCCTTTTGTGCTTGTTCTTCACCTGCACCAACACGAGTCAAGTCGCAACCTGTACCTGCACACTTAGCCAAGCATCAGTCCACAACGTTGTCAATCACTCATCACTAAGGAGCGACCCTCCACTGGTCTTCGGACACACCTAGACCTCACATTTCCATGACTTTTCAAAATACTCATCTGATTATTGATTTCAAACAGATGGAGTGTTGTAATAGCATGTTACAATTGTAATCTTGTCTTAATTCATCTCTAAGCTTGACAGCACTTTGATGTCTCCACTTGATTGTGTGTTGTCCAACTGTTGAAGCTTTTGTTGAGAGTGCCACTTAGATTGCTATTGAGATTGTGAATTTTTTTTCTACCAACTTAAGTCGTTCTTCCCATTGGATGTTTTAAATTAAGAACTACATATTACCTTTGCATGATATACTGTAAATCAGTATTATGATTTAATGACAATGTTTTCTTTGAATGTTTTGTATATTGCATTATACATATTTGGATGCCCGTAGCAATGCATGGGCACTTTCCTAGTACTCCTAAAAAGAATGGAGAGGAGAAAAAAGTGGGTCTGCCTTTTCCCCTCGAACGACCTCGTGGCTACCCTGCTCGGTCGACCGCGATCCCCTCCTCGCGCTGCCTCCTGGTCCCACCATCCCTTTGTGCCACACAATCCACGCCCCCTCCCAACGCCTCCATGCAATCCACTCCCCCTCCCTCCGCATTCAATTCCCTGCGACCCTACGCCGCCACCGCTCACCATCCCGCCGCCACCTCAGGATCGATCCCGCCTGGGTGCGTGATTTTCTAGAGCACCCAATTGTCACTGCCGTGCAGGATCGCCTGTAAGGAACTGCCCAAATTACCTCTACTAAACCGAGTTATCCTCAAATAATCCACCCGGCTTAATTGAGATAACCCCGATAGTCCTCGGTACGCGTCTCGAGCATCACCAAGGAACAACACGCATACCGTTTTACATCATAGCAACCATCCCAAGGATACATATGAGAGCAAGTGAGAAACCAAGTTGATATGTGCCTTGGTTTGTATATGATGAGCGATTGACCGGATGTTTTGAGGCTTCGTGTTGAGTGTGTTTTGTCAGGTTGTGTTGTCGGTTGTGTATCTTTCTATGTTTATGTGGTGTGTTGTCAATGCACTCATGAGGAGTGGTTGACAACGTTGTGTGGACTGACTCTTAGCCAAGTATTGCAGGTGTTGGTTGCGGCTTGGTTTGCGTTGGTGCAGGTGAAGAACAAGTGTGAAAGGTCTATGCCAAGGTGGCCTCCGAGGTGATGGAGAGACAAGTAGGCTTGGTTCGAGGGACCCGGTGGCCGACGGGATCAAGTGCGGGCCGCATGGTGCAAGAAGAGCAAGATGAAGTCGTGGACATGGAGCCGGTGCATCGGTGGCGGCCAAGTCAAGGAACGAGGCAAGACCGAGTAGACCGTCCGGGCGCCGGAGGTGAAAGGCTTGACGGGCTCGATGCTTGGCGTGGTGAGGTCGGGCCGTGTACGCGGGGTTTGGTGGTTTGGCTACAAACCATCGGAGGACGGTTTCTTGGTTTGGGCCTCAAAACCAAGTCCGAGGGCCCAGTGTGACGGAGACAGTATCCGGGTGCGTCGGGAAGCCTCGAAGCGTGGGACACGCGGCGTGATCGTGGTGCTTGCGTCGGGAGGACGCGAGGCCCGGTGGATGTGTGTCTGCTCGATGGGTCTATAAACGTGTTGACCAAAATGCCCCTGTGAGGGCTTGTGTTGTAACTCCTAGTGTAGGGGCACTTCGGTCATTTGTCCGGGAGGTCTATATATAGGAGGAGTGGCTGGTTGGGCAGCCAACTCTTTGGCTAGTGGTGGGAGTGCTCTTTCATTTTTGGGGTGCTCTTGGGGAGAGAGGGAGAGAGGTGTGAGAGGCTCTTTGTTTGAGATTTTTACCATCCAAGATTTGTGATTCTTGTGAGTGGCTTGTATCCGTATTTGGCTAAGATATTCATAGTGAAATCTTCCTTCTTAATCTTATGCCAAATCTTTTGATCTCGAGCGTTTTTCTTTTTCTATGATTTTCGGAGGTATTTTTGGACGACTTTCGTTCGTCGCTCGATTCGTCAATTTGAGGGTGTTTCTCTCCGGATTTCTTTGAGGGGATCATGGGTGAGTGCATTGTGCCTCTTTGTGGATGATCTTGACCCCTCAAATGCCGGATTTGGCCTTCGATTTGTTGATTTCCGGATGAACCCTAGTTCATAGTGTTCTTGGCCAAGATTCGCGATTCTAGGAGTTGTAGGGTGTTTGAGGCTGAGATTTTTGGGGCATAGCATCTTCTTGGGGTTCTTCTCATCTACCCAAAGTTTCGTCTCAAGAGCTCTAGCCGTTTGGGAGATCCATCGTTTTGAGGAAAAGTCTTCTCTCTTTTGTTCTTGGGCTAAATCATTTTTCTGGTGGTGTCTCCCTGGTCTTTTGGAGGAGATCTTTTGGGAAAAGCTTCTTTGTGTTGTTGAGAAGCTATGGTTAAAGTTTCGTGATTTTTGCAGATCGTTTGATCGAGTTTTGGATTTTCCTTCCTTCTCTCGCGGGTTGTTTTTCTCTGTTTTTTAGGCTGTCCCGGGTGATCCAGCCCAAGTGACCGGATGATCCGGATGGGTAGGATGATCCGGCCACTTGTGACCGGGTGACCCGGAGTGGCTCTGGAGGCTACAGGGTGATCCGGCCCAAGTGTCAGGATGATCCGGTAGGACTCAGACTTTTGCTTTGTTGCTCAAGCTCTTTCGTGTTTGCTTCTGCTTTGCTTCCTAGCCTTCCAAACTTTGTTTCTAAGGTCTTGAGAGAGGTTTGTTTGTGCTCCCGCTTGATCGTGTGTGATCCTCAGAGTTGCGATTGGGACATAGGCCGAGTTCTTGGAAATAATTTTTATCGGCTCCCATTCACTCCCCCCCTCTCTGGTCGCCTAATCGGTCTTTCAGCAAGATGTTAAACTTTAGATTACAAGTCATAATCATGTTACAAAAAATCAAAAATTATAGCTATAACATATAATCACCTAGAAGATCAGAGTTCCATTGTTTGTAAGAAAAGTAATTAACCATCTTAGATGTAACCTAAATGTAGGTGGATATCCTAACATGTTTTTCCTAAGTTGAGAGTTAAATCGCAGCGGAATAGATATAAAGATATAAGATGCAACAATGATATCCTTGCTCAAAAGACACCACCTGCATAAGCCTAGAGCAATTTCCACCATCCATCCACATTGTCGTCTCCGGCAGGATGAACATGGCAATCACTCACAAGGAAACCTGTGTTGGGTATTTTAGCGTCACACGAATAAATCCGCAAGCGCACGGATACCGTTGTAACTTTCACCTCAGAGTATTCCAAGGGTGTCGAATCCAAGGGAACGTGTGTGCACTAACTTCGTACTAGTTGGTCCAAGGACACACCCAGATAAGAGGCAAGGATTCCTAAAGATAGTACTATAGATGAGATTAAAGGTCGATCTCTAGATAGAACTTGGCTTAGGGTATCGTTAGCCCTGACTTAACAGGTGACTCCGGCACGCGGATCTATGTGGAACGGAGCTCTGACTATATCCACCTGCGGAGGATCAACGAGGGCCAGACCGGCTGTCACCACCACCTGGACTGCCTCTACCTAACCTTGGGATAAGCCGAACGAATGATAACCGGTAGCGTGACACAACGTCTACGCTGTGGTTACTGCCGTAGCCAACGGACTACGACACTCTGTACTTATAGAACTACGACCACGGAAGAGAACTGATCTCACTCACTATAGGCACTACTAGCTTATACTAAAGGCATACAAGATAGCACTCGACCTCGTACTATGCTTCCAACGTATACGAACGACTTGCAGCAGACGAACGCATAAACCCAGGATCTACGCACTAGCAGAGGAAAAAGTCTACTCATGCAACCTAGCATAAACTACTAGAAAGGAATCACGAATGTCACTTTGGTGTAAATGGAACATGCAGGAATATCCACTATATTCTAATAGACGAACACACATACAAACGGATATGAGAACTATGAACTTGTGCCACAAGATCAAAGGATTGTGTTCGCGAAGAACACAAGCCTCTAAATCAAGAACACACGAAGAACACAAGAACATATCACCTATGCATTAATGGTACTTTAGTCTAAATAGAAAAATACAAGAATATTCACTTTAGTCTAAATGAAGAACAACAACATCGTAGAGGCACATGCCTCTCTCTCTCTCTCCCTCTCTACTCTAAACACTAGCTAGGAGAGGAACCTTGGATGGGTGGAGTGTGTATCATTTCATACCCCCTCCCCTTCTATTTATAGGCAAGGGGTGGCTTGCTCGGAGTGCCAAACGACTCCAAAACACCCCGGGATGCCTTGAGGAACCAATGGAGAGCTGCCACGCGTCAGCTGGGGACGAGGGGACCTCCGAAGGGTTCGGCCGAACCCCAGGTGGGTCTGTTTCCACCGCCTTTCATCCAGGTGACTACCAGGTGGGTCCTCAGGTGTGTATGCTGTGTTTTTAGCTTGTTTCCGTGGGGATGTGGGCCCTTGAATCCGCGTACTGGCTCCTGATTGGTTGAAGGTGTGTTTCCTTGGATTGGTGATGTGTCATGGACACATGGCATCCAACGTGGCAACACGTCGCCACGTGGTCTGGTGTGGGTCCCACCGGGCCCACATATCAAGATGGTGATCTTGTCTTGTGCATATCTCTTTCATCCGGACTCAGAAGTAGACAAATGATATATCCATTTCGATCGTCTCGACGAACCCGTCGCAATGGTGAAGAAGGATAAGTGTGCTTCTTTAATACATTTTTTAGAGACAATCACTTAATGAGTTGTAATTCCCTCTCCCCCTCCTTTTTCCTCCTTTAAACTCTTGTAAATATCTCTGTCCTTTTTTTGGAAATGAAATATGTTGTGGGGAACTCCCCCACAGTCTTTTATGTTCAAAAATGGTGCAGTCCAAATTGGCATTTGAGGTTGTTATGGATGATGTCCTATATAAGCCATTGGATCACTTGCTCTCAATTGTATCATTTATCACGTATTCTGGTGCATCTTGCAACAAAAGCTAGAAACCCCAACACTTGTGGAACTTGTTAGTATAAAGCCCTATTCTAGTGTTGATGATCACTTTTCATTCATTTTATGCAGGAGTTGACGGCATAAAAGTAGTACTTAACAGTCGTCAACAACCTGCAAAACAACTTAACAGCAGCACTGTAAGTATATTGCGTACTTGCAGGACTTATCCATAATACTATACATTTGGTGGATGCATGAGGCTTGTCAAGTTTTAACATTTGATAATAAAATGTGAGCATAATTTAACAAGTGAATAAGCAAAAGACATGGCATTCTATGATCTCTAAGTCAAGCATCAAGTAATTGCAATAAGTAAAGTGATCAAGTACTCATGAGCTCAATCTTCCATAAGCCCTTCATGCAACTCTACGTTGAAGTCCAAGTACATGAGCATGCTCCATGACCTGGAGCGAGGCTATTGCAATAGGTTAATACCCTGCAGGGGTGTACAACTCTTCCCACACGAGGCGCAAGACCAACGACCATATCCTCGGCCTAGGGTAAGTGTTAATTCATGCCATCGACCTTTCACATACCCGCACCCTACTATGAACGAACGGCCGAGAGTGTATAGATGTACCAGACATGGCCGATCACACCTCATCCCACCCCACACCGAATCCGGTCAAAGGTACGGTGCAACTTATGCTACATAGCTTACCGACCCATTATAAGCATGTGGTTTGTACGAGATAGTGCTCAAGTATCACAGCGATAACGATCGGGCCTCAATCGACTCAAGCAAGCCTATGCCACTTGGATTCCACTTCCAACATGGCCCTATCACATTTTCTCAAGCCTCAAACATAGGGCTTAATTTTAATCCATTCATGACTACTCAAGTATTAATTAAGCAAAACATCTTATAGCTCGCGAGCGGTGGTGACCTCGCCACTTCTCGACTTCTACCAACAACTAAGCATGACTAAGCAATTATATCGAGGTTTTCTAGCATAAATACTTTCACTAAATAAGTTGAGCTAATTCCAAAAGTTGATGTCTAATAGGTTTTACACATTGCACATGTCTAAATAGAGTTAAGCCCATGCACAACCATTAATAAGTAATAACATTTCACATTTATAAAAATAGAGTGAGATACATAGGTGCCTGCCTGAGATTGGTGCTCCAAGAACGCAACACACCAGACATCATCTACGAGATTAGATGAATGCATAAATTAGAAAAGATGCCATGAATGTAGATGCATATGAGATGCAATGACTTATGAGAAATAAATGATAATATGGTTCAAAGACATTGTGGAAGCATTTAAAGATTTGGAAATATGATGCACAAGAAATTGCATGAGGTAAAAGTGTGGAGACAAATATTCACCCAGGTGCACATAACATTCTAAGTCAAGTTATAACATGAGAACATAATCAACATTAGTTGTCCTATTTTTAGTTGTCATATGATCTATCACATAAATTGATTGTTACAACATAAGCATCAAGCATGAAAGTTATCTCATGATAGTTATCCATATTGATTAATTGATCATGCTTAAGTAAGGTAGCTTGTAACACTAATCATTAGACAAATCAAGGATTAATGAGGAACTAGCACATCACATCTTAATTAAGAGTAGTGAAATTATTCTCTAATTTTAAGTTAGCTAACTTGTTGACATAAATTGTTTAAGGCAAGCATCATAATCCTAATTATTTATAAAAAAGTGATTTTCTAATCACAAGACATAGCACATTTAGTTTAACTAAAGTGCTTGTAGCTCACATGAGCTCAAATGATTTATTAGGCATTTGCAACCAACTAGTCCTGGCATCCAAAGTATCCAAAGTTTTGTCATTCTATTGTCTTAAGTCTTGCCATGATAGGTATTTAATTAAAGGCAACACATCATGGCATATGTCGCTAACAAAATTGATTTCACCAATTTAAAAGTGCTATGAATTAATTGATCATGCAACAAACAAGCCAACATTTATTTAAGAACTTGTAACTATATGAATACATGACTACTTCTTGAATGTTATCACTTAAAGTTAATGCAAACAACATGATAAGCATGTATTAATTAAACTAGAGACAAAGCAATAATTTTTGAAGCAACCATATTTTTAACTAATGCTAAACATCATGTGAAACTAATATTTGTTTCCTAATATTCATAGAATTAATCATGTTTAAACATCTCATATCCATAGAATGCAAAACTTAGATTATGAGGAGTGCATAGAAGAAGTAAACTATTTTTCTCACACAATCACATCAATTCAAAGTATCAAATACAAGTTAGAACACTTAAACCTACACAAAACATACTTTTATTTATGTTTTACTTCAATAGAATAAAAAGAAATATACCATCAAGTTCCCGAAAATGGGATTGCCGGTGATTCCTGCGACCAAATGCAATGAGATTTGATCCTAGAGTTTCATTAGATGATGGAGATTCAGTTTTGGGAAACAACATGCACTAGGATTTGGATGACATGCAACATCAATAGAGTTGAACGTCCATTGGAGGTCAATGGAGAAGCTTCCAATGGATGAAAGAGGATGGGGAAACCATAGGGGAACCTCACCTAGGGTGAGGAAAGACGATTCAGAGAGCCACATGTTGGAGTAGACCGGCGATGGAAGAGATCGGGCTTCACCTTGGTTCACCGGAGTTGGGGAAGAAGAACGAGACTAAGGGAGAGAGAGCGGGAGAGGAGGGGGCCTCGGGAAGAAGGGTGCCGGAGGAAACCGTGTTCCCACGCCGTCCCATGCGGCAAAGGGGTGGCTGGGCGCATGGCCTTCGAGCCCGCACGCGTGGACAGCGAGGCGTCGGAGTTAAACGGCGTGAGCCTAGGGGACAGACGGGTTGGGGGCCGCGTGGGGGAGGAACAGACCTTGGGTGGACATGTGCATTGTTGGATAGCCATGTCTATTCTTTCTCTATTTTGAATTCAAAAGCTCCAAAATTGCTCATCTTGTGAAAATCAAAATAACCATAAAGAGATTACTAAAAATTACGAAATAAATTCAGGAAGTAGTATACATCATGACTTTGTTAGAATTGAAATGAAAATTCTTCCCGGAATGATACTTTTGAGATTTCGAGTAAGCTGCTTGGCATTAAGTTGATCTCTAAAAATCCAAGAGAAGATACCTAAATTCATGTTGGAGGAAGTACTAATTGATCAAGCCATCACACAACATAGGTTCTATGGTGAAAATCTAAGTTGCTTCACAAGGATGCATATTCACTTTATTCAATAAATTAAATAAAAATGCAAAAGCATCCAAAAAAGCACAAAAATTTTGTCATAGCAAACAATGATGCTCATGATGCAAGACTAAACATGTAATTACATTTTGGGCTATTACATCGCCGCTGCAGTGCGGGCCACTGCAGTGCTCACCATCCCTCCGCCGCCCCCCCCCCTCAGAATCAATCTCGACCGATCTTGCCGGGGCGCGAGATCGCTGCTGCCGCCTCCATTGTCTGCTTCCCTCCTCGATCCAGCAGTCGGTCGCTTGAGTCATTGAGGATGAGCACGATGGTAAAAATTTCTTCCCACCCTCTCATCGGTAAAAACAGATCGTGATTGTAATTTGATTGGGTTTGGAGACCGCTGCCACTACCGTCAGGATGGCGACGACGACGGCCACTGCACGCCTGCACACCTCCGCGTCGTCGGCCTGGCGTCGGCTGCTGTGACGGTGCTGTGCCTGCCACACCGAGTAGTGCTCCGTCCTCACCGTCGAGATGCTGGTCGACTAGGCCATGGAGCTCGACAACACCGGCTGGACCTACGGCAGCTACAGCAAGTTGAGTTCATGAAGAACGAGGAATACAAGTACGGTTTTCTTTCTCTCTACTGATTTATAATTCGTTCCATTTGTTTTCTCTTTTTTTCCCTCAACAACTGGACAGTTCCTTGACTGTTTAATTGACACGGCATTGATGTTGATCTTCTCCCTGAGTATGTATGTTCGCGTTCTTGGGGCCTTTTACCTGCAGCTCACATGTCTACCAATATTTGGAGCAACTCTACAACGACTACCGCAAGCTCGGCACAAGTTCAGCTACGGACGTATGCACCCGCTGCACTCCAATTTTACAGTCTAACTCATCTGTTTTCCCTTTCCTAGACATATAGTTGTATACCTGCACATGATGACTGCAATATCAGAAATTCATCTGGCATGTTTTACATCTGAACTCTTTATATTTGTACCAACAAATTCCTTCACAATGTACTACTGCAGGAGTTGTCAATCTAATTCAAGTTATTGTATCAATGTTGCCCCTTATGTCGTTTACAAGGAGAAAAATATTCATTTTAACTTGCAGGAAACGATGTCCAATAATGCTTAAGCTTAATACCATCTGCAAGGATGGAATGGGTAGTCTGGAATCAAACTCACATTTCTTGTAAGCTCTAACACCTGTTTGGTATATGTTTGCATAGTGGGACTCTGAAGAAATGCTACTCAAGAAATGGTACACTTGCAGGCATCAGTTGCTGATGGAAAAATTGAGAGGTAAGAGTGTCTGTTGTTGCCAAGTTTTCAGACTTGTCTGTACGGGACGGGTGGCCTCTTGGGTACCGTCTTAAGTAAATAGCTAAGCTTTAACAATATTTTCTTTGACGGAATCATGAGCAACAATATTAGTGTGTGTCTTTGAAATTGGACGTCACACGACATGATTTGTTCTTGCTAAGGGCACCTGCAGTGTCGTGAAAAATCGAACCGTGAGCATAGTGAGGTTCGACGCATGGTGTCAGAAACCAAAATCGAACCGTGTTCCTGGTGCGAACCGTGAGCCTCGAAGCGGGTCCCATGAAGCAAAAAGGCATAAAGAACAAGGGACGAGGGAAGAGAGCTCGGCGTTTCTTTGCATTCTTTATTATTGTTGTGGGTCCCGTGAAAGCGATTTTGCACTGCAGCCTCTGAACCATAGCCAGCTCACCGAACTTTGTCAGTTCCGTTCGACGCAAGGACTGGAGCTTCCCCAACTTTGGTTTTTGGTTATGAATACTTGTAACCTGTAGGTGACTTATGATAACTTGTGATGTTCTTAGGCTACTTGACGAGGGTCTAAGTCGGGTCCACCAACGCAACGACTACCAAAAAAAGAGAAAGTACAGTCTACACTCTGAGTACTTGGCGGCCCATACGACAAGTACCCCGTCTCCGAGTACTTGGTGGCCCGTACGACGAGTTCCACCATCTCCGAGTACTCAGTGATTCGTACGACTACTTCATCCTCCAACTTCCGCCACGACTACCAGCTCGCACGACAAGTTTCCGCCTCCGCCTCGACTACTCGTTCGCACGAGTAGTTTCTGCCCCCGGCCGAGCTAGTCTTCACGATGAAGCAAGCCATAGGTAGGACCAACTCCTGATGTGATAAGTCCTCCACGCACGCCTGCTCCCGCAGCGCCACGTAAGTCCCTTTCCCATGCCGAGCCGTACGGACAGGGAACGCCCGGTGTCAGGAGGCGTGGGCGCCCAGTACGCCACGAACGGCACAGTGTGCTCCGTCCTATCCACACATGAGCTCTACAGTACCTCGAAAAGACACATATCTACTACCCTGCCGGGTGCAGGAACACAGAGCTGACGTTCCACAGTGCCAAACTACTCGGAGACGTACCCGAGAAATCACCAGCGCCTACTACTCGGAACCCACTATTCCGGGAAGCCCATGCGGTCAACAACCACTCCGCTACAGTCCACAGCTGCTCACCACGTCTAGACGGCCGCCTGACGTGGAGAAGGACACTGAACACTGTAACATAATGTAACACCCTAGTTTGATTTTTGCTAGGATTTTAAAACTTTTTAATAAAAATTGTTAGAATTAAGTTAGAAAGTGTGTGTGCAACCTTTTGAAAACAAATTAGTTTCTAAACACAAATTAAATGATCATAGGTTATAAATATTTGGTTGTTGCATTCATGCTGCAATGCATAGTGTTTATTGTGTGAAAAATGAGTTTGAGTTTTAAAACTCGAATAGGTTCGTTTGTGAGTTTAACCCTTCTATCAATATCTTTAAACCTCTCTACTCTATTCTCTAATCGAACCCATGTCTCTCCTTTTCTATGTACCCACGAGCCATCTCTCTCTCTACAACTAAAGTTTTTTTTTCTTCTCTCACTAAAATCATGCCAAGTTCATATCTCGCACTCTAAATCTTTTTGTGGACCTAATCTCCTCTCCAAAACCGGCCCACACCTCTTTCTCCTTCTCCCTTTTTCTCTTTTCACACCAGCCCAGAAAATCACCACCCGAGCTCCTTCCTGACCCACCTCAACATCAATACGTATCGATCCTCTCTCATCTTCCTTTATCGTTCATCAAAGTGATCTCCAAATGTCGGAATCGAAACATCATCTCTTTCTTCACAGCTTGAAAACAATCCCAAATCCATGTTGTCAAACTCTCCTCTCCCATCCATTATATGGCAGCCTTGAAAGTATATTTACGTTAATGGGCTGAGCTTCAATCCCATTCAAGTTCTCTCAACATCGGGCCAAAGCCCAACTCTCCCACACCCCTCCTGCCCGCCCGACCCTATCTCTTCCATCACGACCCTCTCCCTCCTCACGCCGCCCCTCCTCCCGGGTGGGGCTATCCATCGCTTCAGCGATGGTTTAGCAAACCATCACGCCGGTCCTGTGAAGCAAGAGATGGCTTTCTTTACATGCATGCAGATAGGACAAAAATGCTGATGTCATCCACATGCAAACCAATCTGAAACTTAAAAAAGCTATAAATCATAAACCGATCATCAAATTAAAATTCTGATTGCACCATTGCGTTTCTAAGAATAAAAACTTCGAAACAAGATCCCACTTGACTATTTTTTGAAAAAACTTTTTTATTCATATTTTTAAATTAAAGTGATATATTATTGTCAATACATCACCATAGAACAAAATTTACAAACTATCAGAACGAAACATGTGAATGTACCGAACAAATTATATGAACTACGCAACAAATATGTATACGTGTTGAAAAAATTCTAATAATGGTTGGAACAAAATATTTGTACGTACCGAACAAATTACATGAACTGCCGGAACAAATATGTATATGTGTCGAACAAATTATACAAATTGCCGGAACAAAATATTTGTACGTACCGAACGAGTTATATGAACTGACGGAACAAATTTTAGAGGAGGAACAAATATGGCATAGAAGGAGAGAAATAAATAGACAGAACAAGTTATTATTATAGCCCGAACAAGATATTATTATAGTTAGAATAACTTATTATAGTCAGAACAAATTTACATCTTATCTCGAACAAACAAATATTAAAATATATATATATATAAAAGATGGAAATAGAAAAAAAATAAAATATAAAATAAATAACTAAGAAAGAGAAACAAGAAAAAGTAATGAAACAGAAAAAATGAAGAATAAAAAATGAAATAGAAAAAAATAATATTAGAAAGGAAATATAAATAAAAAAGAAAAAAAGAAGAAACAAAAAAATGAAAATGAAAATGAAAAAAAATAAAAATAGAAAGTATAAATAAATAAATAAAAATAAAGAAGAAATAAAAAAGGAAAAAATAAAAAAGGAAAAAGAAATAGAAAACAAAAGAAAAGAATAACAAAAAAAGAAATAAAAAAACGAAAAAAAATCCCGCGCCCACCCCCACGGGGCCACCCGCGGCGTGACGGGTGGCCACGAGCCCTCCTCCCTCCCTCGACACAATCAGGTGCCGAAGTCCCTCCCTCCCTTCCTTCTCTAGCTGCATACGAACCTAGACATCCCCATTGTCTCCCTTCACGACAAAAACAACAAGCCCTTGGCCCCACCTCCTTGATGGATGTCCTCCCCTTCCATCTCTCCCACCAGATCAGATCACGAAGAAACACAAGGCCCCATGGCCGGCCTCCTTCCTTCCCTGTCCATGGCCGCCCCCCCTCCAACCCTCTCCTACCCCTCAATCCCCACCAAAACGGAGTGCCCTCGTCGTCGCGGATTGATTTTGCCGCTGCACTCCACCCCTCACGGATCAAATCAATGGTTTGGCGCTGCTCTCTTCTGTTCCACGCAGGAAGCCCGTCGCCTCCCTGTTGGACGCCCCCTCCTTGCCATCGACATCTCTGGTAAGTTGTGCCTTCCCTCGTGTTCTTGGTTGCGGTGCCTTCTCTCTCTCATGTCGCAACACCACTGATCCCCAGGGACAAACATCAGCCTCTGACGCCAAGACGAAGGTGTGCTCCTGCTGAATCGTGGGCAATTTGCCCCACCTCACCTCACCGACATCGTCGACTGCTGCTGCCGTTCGTCGTTGTCGTGCTCGTCTACAACTCCTTCAACCAACCAAAGTGAGACACCCTCTCCCCCACCCTCTCTCAGTTGTATGTTTTCCCATGGAAATTTGTGTAGCACAAATTCGCATCCTCATGATCCTTAGGCGAGTTTTCCCATGAACCTCGTCGCTGTCCCAGTGGCCAGCAGCACAGCACTGCTGAATGGCATTGACGTTCCCACTGATTCAATGCTCGGATCAGTGATCCTTTTGATCACCACGTGCCTCTCATACCAACACACATCCCTGCAAGATGGTTTGGCCATATGTGCAATGGTTCTTGAGATATTAATTTTGTCATGCTAGATGTCCCTGCTATCGCGGCCAGCCATCGTTTCACGTCGAGTTCCCGCTGATCCTGATCTCGGATGATGAAGCCCTTTTACCACTGTATGAACCTTATACCTGCACACGTCTCTCCAAATTTGTGAAGCCAAAGTACTTGCAGATCAAGAGATATCAATCTTGCCATAGTCGCTGCCTGCACTGTCAACACAGCTGTAACATCCGTCTTATGTCTACGTTTCCTGCTAATCTAGTACTCTATAAATCCAGCCCTTGTACCACCGTGTGATTCATATACCTGCACACAGTCATACAAAATGGTTTGTCCATACGAGCCATGGTCCTGAAGAATTCTTCGACGTCATGCTTGCTGTCACAATTGTCCTCACAACAATGCTGCTAGATGGCATTGCACTCCTTGGCGACCCTTTCATCTCATCATCCAATCATTCTAACCTTGCCTCTTATACCTGCACACACTCGTGCATGATGGATAAGTAATTTATGCCATGGTTCTTGATACGAACCCAGTAGGGTTTGTGCCCAATCTTTCGATGAGAGGCGAAGATAAGTCGATTGATAACGAGGAGACACTCTCGGCCCGACTACAGCCTTCCAAAGACTGCACCCTTGCAACCGATACACCTCCTCCGCTGCCGCGATCGTGTGGGTCGCGTCACCGGCCGCTAGGGCACTCGTCCTGCAAGCAATCGAGAACTAGCAAGAACAAGTATTGAACAAGTACTGAAATTACTAGATGGGAATGAAGGTTTCAATCTCAAACTCAATCTCAAACGATGTGGGGTTCCGAAGACTCGAAGACGGGCGGCTGGACCAGCACGCGCGCTTACAAGCAAGTAGCAAAGGCTAAACTTGATCTAAACAAAACCCAAGTGTTCTCGACGGTGGCTAAAGAGTATATGAAAGGGGGAGGACGACCACAAGGGAGCAGGGGTCGTGCTCCAACCCTAGGACGCGTCCCTAATGGACCCAACTTGATACACGGCCCATTGGGCCAAAATACGGTGGCGCAGCACCCTAGACAGAAAGACCTCCGGTCAATAATTTGTAGATTGCGGACACCTCAGGACAGATATGGGCATGAGTCTGGATCCATATGAAAGTTAACTTCAATACGGTTCCAGGAAGTACTTGAACGCTCCAATCCGACTCCGTATGCGACCGTGGCGTCCGTCAGAAGTTGGTGCTGTGCTGCAGTCCGAATCCAGCCGACCCGAATCCTTTTCCGAGTCGCTCTTCTCCATGATTCCTAAGCAAACCAATAGTGCACGTGTCTCCACAATCTAAACATGGTGTATATGAACTAAGGAGGGAACTTATTTGATTATTTAGTTGGCGAGCACGAGCACGAGTAATAGGACCAGCGAGAGGAATTGAATCCTGTTGAGGTAGTGATGATGTCGATGTCGGGGATGTATCATTGGCGGGAATGTCCTCATCAGTTCTTTAAATATTAATCTCAGCATGTTTACGGTTCAAACTATTTGTGCAGCAGCACTGCCCTGTGTTTGCCTGTGCTTCCCCAACAAACCAGAGCTCCAATAGTCATGTCCTTCGATGAGGACATAGCCCTCATATCCCTTATCAATCCTACAAAACAGATCTCCATGTTGTGCAGTGATGATGAAGATATATTAGTCAAGGTGCTGCTGTCCTGTTGTTGTTTTTGTTCCGTATTTACTGAATTTCTAACCATACCCCCGCCAAACCATGGATCAAATCATCTAATCCTTTGGTTAGTGTGTGAACATGTTCCAACAATAGCACTCGACCATATGAGAACCAAAGATGGCCCTTCTACATGTCATGGTTCTCAATGTCGTGCTGCCCACCACTTACAGCACACACACACAAACCATAACCACGTCCCCATGCTGATTCCTTAGCCATCACAATGCACCAATCAGCCACATCGTGTCCCTATGTGTGTTTTGCAATCCCCAATAAAGTGACACTTGAGAAGTACTCACAGCATCTCCGCCGGCCTTGTTTCACCGATCGCTATACTCATGTCATGTGTTAGCTATTTTCACCTCAAACATTGTTCTTGCCTTCTCGTGTCCTACAACTAGGATGTAATCCACTAAGTGAAAGCTAGCCATGATTCTCCATTTCCAAATCATGCAACCTCTAAGCTTTTGTTCCATTTATCTATACTGTAAGGAGCGAAAACAATTGAAAACAATTCTCACCCAATTTGGACCCGCCTTACCCCTCACGCCGGATCCACCTGTCATATGTTTTTAGAAGTGGATAGGGTGGAAGGACTATGGAAGGACCAAAAATCGCAATTTGGAGAGCGTTTCTGCCAAAAACATAATATTTTTCTCACCCACCACGCGTCTACCCACCCTCTGTACCCGTTTGGGCCCACCACCCACCCCCCACCGTGCGTTGACCCGCATGTCAAATTAAAAAAACCCTACACCGCCGGCTTCGGATCGGTCCCTCCTCTAGCCAAGGGCGCGGGCGCGAGGTGAGGGATCGGGATCGGTAGTGATGGGGAAGGCCGCGGCGGTGGTGGTTTGCGCGGCCGTGGGTGTGGCCGTGGTGCTGGCGCGCAAGCAGAGTAGGCGGGCTGCCGAGCTGCTGGGGTCCGCGGAGGTAGACAAGAAGAGGCGGGCGGCGGCCGTGATCGAGGAGGTCGAGCGCAGCATCGCCACACCCACCGTTCTGCTGCAGAGCATCGCGGACGCCATGGTCACCGAGATGGAACGCGGCCTGTGTGAGGACATCCACGCGCAGCTCAAGATGCTCATCAGCTACGTCGACAACCTCCCCACCTGGTAAAAGGCCTTTTCTCTGATCTGATCTCTCGCTTTCTCCTTTCCTTTCGTTTGGGCTTGATCTGTAGTGATCCCAGAGATTTCGGCTTCTCGCGGAAAGGTCGCATACGGATGTGATTAGGACGTGCGTTATTGGTCGCATAAGCGTTGGTTTTTTTCTGTTTTTCTTAGAATGGGCTGACTTTTGGCAAATGTGTGGAGATCGGCGAAATTGTTGTGATTTTTTATGGAGAGATTGTGCTTGCCGTGATTAAGCGGCATTGGTGATGCTCTCCTCCTACCTGATCTTCCTTTGGTTCTCCATTGACTTGCTGAACTGTGGATTTTCGTTGATGCATGAGCTTTCGATGTGTCTGACAGCGCGCCAAACTTCTCCGACTACTTCCCGATGCTCGCCGCCGCCGGATTCACCCGTCGCGGGGGAGGCTGGCGTCTGGCTCTGGCCGTTGTGGGCCTCCATGAGGCTGCCGTATGCGCCCGCCGCGGCGGAGTCCGGCGTGGTGGCGCTTTCCCCTCGATGCGGATCCTCGCCGTCGTGGAGCCGCCACCGTCGTCGAGTAGGGAGTCGCTGCCACACAAACGCCACTAAGTCCGTCAAGGCAGGGATCTCCTCCCCTCGCGCTGGAGCCCCACCGCCGTCGCACACTGTCGATGCCCCAAGCACCACCCGTCGGAGAGGGAAGATCGAGTAGGAGGACGGAGATGGAGAGAGCAGAGGGTGCCGCTTCTCCAGCTCCACGGCGGCGGCGCCTAGGCCCTCTCACCACGGATGCGACGGGCGAGCTGGATGTCCTTGGGCATTATGGTGACGCGCTTGGCGTGGATGGCACAGAGGTTGGTGTCCTCGAAGAGCCTGACGAGGTAGGCCTCGGCCCCCTCCTGCAGCACGGCGACGACGGAGCTCTTGAAGCGGAGGTCGGTCTTGAAGTCATGTGCGATCTCCTGCACCAGGCGCTGGAACAACAGCTTGCGGATCAACAACTCTGTGCTCTTCTGGTACTTGCGGATCTCCCGGAGCGCGACGGTGCCGGGGCAGAAGCGGTGGGGCTTCTTCACTCCGCCAGTCGCCGAGGCCGATTTGCGTACCACCTTCGTCGCCAGCTACTTCCTCAGCGCCTTGCCGCTGGTGGACTTCCTTGACGTCTTCTTGGTGTGGGCCATTGGTGGAGTCAGAGGAAGGAAGGCTAGGGATTGCTACGTGCGGCGGCACTAGACACAGCGGAGGAGCCGGGGGCGGTGAGCTGGCCAGTAGCGACCGCGTGCGCATGCTCGTGCAAGTTAGGTGCGGCGGCCGAGAGGATAGAAGGAAATGGGATGGATGAGTGAACTGCTGCTCTGTTTATATACCTAGGGTTAGGAGTGTTTGTTGGGTTGGACTGAAAGTATTGGTTTTTGGGCCGAATCCGGTAGTTCATAAGAGATTTTTGGTATGCGAATATGTTTCCGGATTTTCATATACGCGAGATCGAGACCGTCTTCAAACAATTCATGTATTTTGAATCAGACAAGGACAACACTGCAAAGAAAAAAACCAAGACTCCCGCACGCTTCTCAAAATACACGAACAACAGACTATATAACAAAACCACCTATAAGGTGAGAAACACAAATCTTCGCTTTCATCTATATCTCGTTCTACAATCATCTATCTTCATCTCCGCGTTGCTACTTCGAACCTGAAGATGAAGCACGACACAATAGAGGTTCGTATGTTACTGTAATTTGTTTATCATAAATCTTTTTTTTACACAAAACAAAATTGGTTGGTTTAATATTACATCTAGAGCAAGCTGTCATGAGTTAATTCAAGTGTAGGTAGAGATTTCACCACTTGTTCTCAATGAGGTGTCAAGCGAACAGGAAACACAAGTATATGTTGAGATGATTAACGGGGAGGACATCCAAGAGATCAATCTGGAGTTGACGAATCACATCAAGAAGAGGATGACGATAGCTCCAAACAAGAAAAAGTTGACATTGAATGTCAGTCGAAGTTCGAGAAAGAAGAGGACAAAAATATTATGATGAAATCTTAGGGGAGGAAGAGCTGCATACATTATTTAATACAACATACGCAGAGTCTAAATTGAAGTCTTCATGTTCTTCCATAAAGTACGTGTTTGATTACATATATCATGGGTCATGCCTTTTATCGACCATGATGAAAACTTTATCTTGATAGCATAGCTAAGATATAAGATTGAACCTTTATGTCTTTGGGTCCAAGGTTATTATTGATATTCTATCTCGAGAATGAAAATAATTGTTCCATTATATCAATTTATGACAAGTTCATTTTGAAATATAGCATACCTGTAAATATTGATACTCTTTGCTGTAAAGTTGGACAAACTTAAATAATTTAACTTAGGACAAACTTAAGTAGACACTTATTTTGAGACAAAGGGAGTACTTAATAAGTTTTAGTTGAAAAAAGAAATTGGTACTACTATACATGTTCCGAGAAAAATAACAAGTACTCAATAATAATTTCTTAAAATCACGTGTGTGTCGCACGTGCATCTTACTAGTCTATATAAACCCTCCAATATATGTACCTTCTCAATGGTAACTCTATTTTAGTCAGTTCCTTTTCCTTTGCGTTCATAGTAACTCGAGTAAGATAGTTATCCACTTTTAAAAAATGTTTTCTACTATCTGGTGTATTGTTCTTAGTTGTATCATTGTATTGTTTCAGTTGATTGTTGCACGTGAAGGAACGTCTTTGAGCAGTGGAGCACTGGGAAATGGGCAAGTCTCCTTGAACATCTTGTTATTTTATACCTTTATTATTTTGAACATTATATCACCTTTTATTTATGATTTCTTGCATTAGATGTCTAAATTTGATGGGAATCCCATTAAGGACTATTTACTAGATTTTCATGACATTTCCTTGCTTACCCTTAGAGGTTACCTATATGGGTAGAGTTATGCTTAGCTTGCTCAACATGGGTTGGGTTTAATCTTAACTTGATTAATGACCGTGCAACATGTTAATGTGGGTTATGGTTAGCAACATGAACACCCTAGGCGACTCAGGCAAGTGGTTTGAATGGTGGCTTGTGATGTGTGTTGCTTGCCTTGCCTGAGTCGATCTTATAAGGACCGGTCTATGGAGCGACCACCCGGGACTTATAGTACAACCACGAGGACCGAATGGGCTACGGTCTTGGCCAATTAAGTAGGGTAAATCGGGAAATCCAGCGGCCCGTGTTAGGCTATTGGTTGCGGTGAGGGTGGCTTTGACCCCCAATAGTCCAACTCGCACGACGAGGGTACCCGAACCCTGAGTGGGTTAATGTGCCGCTGGTGAACCTATGTAAAGGCCTCATAGTGAATCCGAGCCGACTCACCTAAGGAAGTGTTTTATGGACCGACAGGTCCTAGGAAAACGGGATTCATGACTCGTGGGTAAAGTGTACAACCTCTGCAGAGAGTGAAAAACTGTTATAACAGTCGTGCTCACGGTCATGAGCGGCCTAGACCCTCACATGGTTAGTTGGTGGTTTGGGTGGACCACAGTGGTGGTGACTGTGGTTTGGGAGATGGTTATAGTTGCAGGATGTTTTAACCTTAGGATCAGGATAGGTGGGTGCATGTGCCGTGTTTGGGTTGGGAAGCCTTATACATAATAATTCTTAGGTGCTTACTTAAAACTTGACCAACTAAAACTTGAGCTTTGCAGTCCACTAAATAAAACCTTCCTTGCCATGAGCCTGCATGTTATGCATACTTTACCCTCCACTTGCGGAGTACACGCCTCCAGGTGTACTCACCGTTTTCCCTTTCAACCCCTGCTATTCTCTCCCCACTGCTGCTCAGATGGACAGAAGATAGAAGGAGGAGCTACATCGTGAAGACTTGGAGTTCTAGGTTGGAGTGCCCCCAGTCGACATTCCTGTGGAAGATGGTGCCTACTCCGCTGCGATAGAATAACAATGTGTAATTTTTTGTGTAGACCCTTTGGTCATTTTGTAATCTAAACGATGTAATGATATATGTTGTGATATTACACTAATGATGTCACTTTATGCATGAATTTGATCCTGGGCATGCATAAAGGGTGCATTCGGTTTATCCCTTAAAACCTGGTGTTACAGAAGTGGTATCAGAGCTATATCGACTGTAGGACGCAAACCTAGATAGAACCGGTTGATGTTAAGACTATATTTTCACCCTATTTTGAAAATTTTCACCTCCTTGACTTTCTGTCTCTTGATTTGCACTCTGATCCCTCCTAATCTCTTCTGGTGTGAAAACAAGTTGTATCTCTCTCCTCCTTGTATGATCTTTAGTCACTAACTTCCCCTATGACCAAGAAAGGAATTTCTGAAGGTGCTCAAGAAGACCTTGCTTTAACAAGCTGTCGCTCCAAGAATTTCAAGATCGAAGATGAAGAGTCTCCATCAAGCTAGAAGTGTCGCGTTGAAGACCTCAAGACTACTAACTTAAAGCCATCGGTAGTTTTAGTCTTGCGAGCTATAAGAAGCCTACCTAAGTTTCTTTTATCGATAGACATCGATGTTAAGGTATTAATTGCTAGTATGCTATAATAAGGATGTGTGCTATGTTAGTGTGCCTTTGCATGTGGTTGATTGATTCTTATTGTGCTTTACTTGATTCGGCTTTTTGTGATGAGTGTTGATGTGTTGGGACTTCTGTCCTCAGTGACATCAGTTAAGTATATATGATTAGATCGTAGGTTGGGTTTCCAATCTTTTGTTCCCTCTATAACCTTGAGTTCTCCCTCAGCCATTATTCCCTCTCTATCCTATAACTAGCATGGAATCAAGAAGATTTTTGTTGAGAGGGGTAGCTCTAACATGCTTCTCCCCATGACATACAAAGTGAACAAGAAGGAAGAATTGCCACCAAACAAGCTAGTAAAACCAAAGAGAGTGGTAGAAAAAGTTCATAAATACTCTCAGGAGACAACTCATGAAGAGATGATGAAGAATGAAGTACGAAGAAAGAAGTATGATTGAGAAACTTCAGCAAACTTATACAACCAAGAGTTTCTACATGGACCATTCATAGTAAACTACACCTGAGGATGCTAATGAAGATAACCACAAGAGGACGACGCATGGAGAAGTTGCATGGTCATTGTTGCTCAGAAAAATCATCATAAAGGACTCACCAAAGATCTTCATGAAGAATGACCGCCAACAGAAGTTGAAGGATCCGCACGATATAAATTCAAAACAACCATGTCTCTCCCTATTGCTAACTTGCTCTCTCCTGCTAAACCTTTGCAGAATCTCGGGATGAGATTCCCGTTAAGTGGGGTAGTATTTGTAACACCCTAGTTTGAGTTTTGCTAGGATTTAAAAACTTTTTAATAAAAATTGTTAGAATTAAGTTAGAAAGTGTGTGTGCAACCTTTTGAAAACAAATTAGTTTCTAAACACAAATTAAATGATCATAGGTTATAAATATTTGGTTGTTGCATTCATGCTGCAATGCATAGTGTTTATTGTGTGAAAAATGAGTTTGAGTTTTAAAACTCGAATAGGTTCGTTTGTGAGTTTAACCCTTCTATCAATCTCTTTAAACCTCTCTACTCTTTTCTCTAATCGAACCCATGTCTCCCCTTTTCTTTGTACCCACGAGCCATCTCTCTCTCTCTACAACTAAAGTTTTTTTTTTCTTCTCTCTCTAAAATCATGCCAAGTTCATATCTCGCACTCTAAATCTTTTTGTGGACCTAATCTCCTCTCCAAAACGGGCCCACACCTCTTTCTCCTTCTCCCTTTTTCTCTTTTCACACCGGCCCAGAAAATCTCCAAACGAGCTCCTTCCCGACCCACCTCAACATCAATACGTATTGATCCTCTCTCATCTTCCTTTATCGTTCATCAAAGTGATCTCCAAATGTCGGAATCGAAACATCATCTATTTCTTCACAGCTTGGAAACAATCTTAATCAAGTCTAAATCCATGTTGTCAAACTCTCCTCTCCCATCCATTATATGGCAGCCTTGAAAGTATATTTACGTTAATGGGCTGAGCTTCAATCCCATCCAATTTCTCTCAACATCGGGACAAAGCCAAACTCTCCCACACCCCTCCTACCTGACCCTATCTTTCCCCTCACGACCCTCTCTTCTGCCTCACGCCGCCCCTCCTCCCTCCCTCGACACAATCAGGTGCCGAAGTCCCTCCCTCCCTTCCTTCTCTAGCTGCATACGAACCTAGACATCCCCATTGTCTTCCTTCACGACAAAAACAGCAAGCCCTAGGCCCCACCTCCTTGATGGATGTCCTCCCCTTCCATCTCTCCCACCAGATCAGATCACGAAGAAACACAAGGCCCCATGGCCGGCCTCCTTCCATCCCTGTCCATGGCCTCCCCCCTCCAACCCTCTCCTCCCCCTCAATCCCCACCATAACGGAGTGCCCTCGTCGTCGCGGATTGATTTTGCCACTGCACTCCACCCCTCACGGATCAAATCAATGGTTTGGAGAATACCGTCGACGCTGCTCTCTTCTGCTCCACGCAGGAAGCGCGTCGCCTCCCTGTTGGACGCCCCCTCCTTGCCATCGACATCTCTGGTAAGTTGTGCCTCCCCTCGTGTTCATGGTTGCGGTGCCATCTCTCCCTCATGTCGCAACACCACTGATCCCCAGGGACAAACATCAGCCTCTGACGCCAAGACGAAGGTGTGCTCCTGCTGAATCGTGGGCAATTTGCCCCACCTCACCTCACCGACATCGACGACTGCTGCTGCCATTTGTCGTTGCCGTGCTCGTCTCCAACCCCTTCAACCAACCAAAGTGAGACACCCTCTCCCCCACCCTCTCTCAGTTGTATGTTTTCCCATGGAAATTTGTGTAGCACAAATTCGCATCCTCATGATCCTTAGGCAAGTTTTCCCATGAACCTCGTCGCTGTCCCAGTGGCCAGCAGCACAACACTGTTGAATGGCATTGACGTTCCCACTGATTCAATGCTTGGATCTGTGATCCTTTTGATCACCACGTGCCTCTCATACCTACACACATCCCTGCAAGATGGTTTGGCCATATGTGCAATGGTTCTTGAGATATTAATTTCGTCATGCTAGATGTCCCTGCTATCGCGGCCAGCCATCATTTCGCGTTGCGTTCCCGCTGATCCTGATCTCGGATGATGAAGCCTTTTTACCACTGTATGAACCTTGTACCTGCACACGTCTCTCCAAATTTGTGAAGCCAAAGCACTTGCAGATCAAGAGATATCAATCTTGCCATAGTCACTGCCTGCACTGTCAACACAGCTGTAACATCCGTCTTATGTCTACGTTTCCTGCTAATCTAGTACTCTATAAATCCAGCCCTTGTACCACCGGGTGATTCATATACCTGCACACAGTCATACAAAATGGTTTGTCCATACGAGCCATGGTCCTGAAGAATTCTTCGACGTCATGCTTGCTGTCACAATTGTCCTCATAACAATGCTGCTAGATGGCATTGCACTCCTTGGCGACCCTTTCATCTCATCATCCAATCATTCTAACCATGGCTCTTATACCTGCACACACTCGTGCATGATGGATAAGTAATTTATGCCAAGGTTCTTTAAATATTAATCTCAGCATGTTTACGGTTCAAACTATTTGTGCAGCAGCACTGCCCTGTGTTTGCCTGTGCTTCCCCATCCAACCAGAGCTCCAAAAGTCATGTCCTTTGATGAGGACATAGCCCTCATATCCCTTGTCAATCCTCCAAAACAGATCACCATGTTGTGCAGTGATGATGAAGATATATTAGTCAAGGTGCTGCTGTCCTGTTGTTGTTTTTGTTCCGTAATTACTGAATTTCTAACCATACCCCCGCCAAACCATGGATCAAATCATCTAATCCTTTGGTTAGTGTGTGAACATGTTCCAACAATAGCACTCGACCATATGAGAACCAAAGATGGCCCTTCTACATGTCATGGTTCTCAATGTCATGCTGCCCACCACTTACAGCACACACACACAAACCATAACCACGTCCCCTGCTGATTCCTTAGCCATCACAACGCACCAATCAGCCACATCGTGTCCCTATGTGTGTTTTGCAATTCCCAATAAAGTGACACTTGAGAAGTACTCTCAGCATCTCCGCCGGCCTTGTTTCACCGATCACTATACTCATGTCATGTGTTAGCTATTTTCACCTCAAACATTGTTCTTGCCTTCTCGTGTCCTACAACTAGGATGTAATCCCCTGAGTGAAAGCTAGCCATGACTCTCCATTTCCAAATCATGCAACCTCTAAGATTTTGTTCCATTTATCTATATAAACCCTCCAATATATGTACCTTCTCAATGGTAACTCTATTTTAGTCAGTTCCTTTTCCTTTGCGTTCATAGTAACTCGAGTAAGATAGTTATACACTTTTAAAAAATGTTTTCTACTATCTGGTGTATTGTTATTAGTTGTATCATTGTATTGTTTCAGTTGATTGTTGCACGTGAAGGAACGTCTCTGAGCAGTGGAGCACTAGGAAACAGGCAAGTGTCCTTGAACATCTTGCTATTTTATATCTTTATTATTTTGAACAATATATCACCTTTTATTTATGATTTCTTGCATTAGATGTCTAAATTTGATGGGAATCCTATTAAGGACTATTTACTAGATTTTCATGGCATTTCCTTGCTTACCCTTAGAGGTTACCTATATGGGTAGAGTTATGCTTAGCTTGCTCAACATGGGTTGGGTTTAATCTTAACTTGATTAATGACCGTGCAACATGTTAATGTGGGTTATGGTTAGCAACATGAACACCCTAGGCGACTCAGGCAAGTGGTTTGAATGGTGGCTTGTGATGTGTGTTGCTTGCCTTGCCTGAGTCGATCTTATAAGGACCGGTCTATGGAGCGACCACCCGGGACTTATAGTACAACCACGAGGACCGAATGGGCTACGGTCTTGGCCAATTAAGTAGGGTAAATCGGGAAATCCAGCGGCCCGCGTTAGGCTGTTGGTTGCGGTGAGGGTGGCTTTGACCCCAATAGTCCTGCTGGCACGACGAAGGGTACCCGAACCTTGAGTGGGTTAATGCACCGCTGGTGAACCTATGTAAAGGCCTCGTAGTGAATTCCAGCCGACTCACCTAAGGAAGTGTTTTATGGACCGACGGGTCCTAGGCAAACGGGATTCACGACTCGTGGGTAAAGTGTACAACCTCTGCAGAGTTTTAAAAACTGTTATAATAGCCGTGCTCATGGTCATGAGCGGCATGGACCCTCACATGGTTAGTTGGTAGTTTGGGTGGACCACCACTGTGGTGACTGTGGTTTGGGAGATGGTTATAGTGGCAGGATGTTTTAACCTTAGGATCAGGACAGGTGGGTGCATGTGCCCTATTTGGGTTGGGAAGCCTTATACACAATAATTCTTAGGTGCTTACTTAAAACTTGACCAACTAAAACTTGAGCTTTACAGTCCACTAAATACAGCCTTCCTTGCCCTAAGCCTGCATGTTATGCATACTTTTCCCTCCACTTGTGGAGTACACGTCTCTAGGTGTACTCACCGTTTTCCCTTTCAACCCCTGCTGTTCTCTCCCCACTGCTGCTCAGATAGACAGAAGATAGAAGGAGGAGCTACATCGTGAGGACTTGGAATTCTAGGTTGGCGTGCCCCCAGTCGACGTTCCTGTGGAAGATGGTGCCTACTCCACAACAATAGAATAACGATGTGTAATTTTCTGTTTAGACCCTTTGGTCATTTTGTAATCTAAACAATGTAATGATATATATTGTGATATTACACTAATGATGTCACTTTATGCATGAATTTAATCCTGGGCATGCATAAAGGGTGCATTCGGTTTATCCCTTAAAACCGGGTGTTGCACATATGCTTTCTTTCCCTTTTTACCCCTCTTTCCCATCTCCCTTGTGACTATAAAAGGGGGAGGGAGGGGTCAGTAGAACACACGCTCACATGCAAGCACATGCAAGTGAATACAACCGCAACACCACACGTACGCCTTCAGGCTACAAGAACCACTACACACTCACGCCAGGGACTTGGGCTCTGAAACCCTCTCCCGACTAGTTTGTAACCCCTACTACGAACTTGGGCATAAAGAACACCTCCTTCAGACTGAACGTAGGGTATTACTCTCCGGAGGCCCGAACCAGTATAAACCCTAGTGTCTCCTATGCCACCATCTGGACCCCGACACGTGATCGTATAAATTTACTTGCCAGCGGTGACAAACCCCAATAGTTGGCGCGCCAGGTAGGGGGCTTCGCGTGTCACAACTTCCACCTCAGGGTCCGCATGGCCCACGTCGGCTTCCCCTTGGTGCCTGGCACCACGCTGCGCTTCAGCTCCCTCGACTTCGTCGTCAGCGAGCCGGCGCCATCCGTCATCGGGGCCATTTTCACGCGCCCCGAACCTCCCGTCGAAGAGCAGCCCGAGGCACCTCAGGGCATGTCAGGCCCTACTGCTTTCGTCTTCGGGATGCTAGGCAATGACATGGCAAAAGTGTTGGGGCCAACCCCATCCAAAGAGCACTTTTGGGCCGTCACATACGTCATCTCCAACCTCGTGTTCCAGGTCGTGGGAAAAGACCAGCTCTCCTGGGACGAGTTCATCAACTGCTACGACGCCATGTACCCAGAGGGCCAGCCGGGTTTGCTACACGATCCGGCGTTCGCTGAGCTGGTCCCCGCCGTTGCATCTGCCAACACTGATGGGGATGGCGAGCAGCGTGTCGAGCCTCCATCAATTGGGCCTACGCCAGCGCCGTATGACCCCTCCTGCGAGTGCTTCATGTGCCAAACCCTGGATGGAGTTGTTCGCTCCACCAACAGTTCGACAGGGGGCAACGACCGTCGCACACCGCCCCCGGATGGACCGGCGGACGACGTGCGGCGTGCTCGTCTAGACGAACTCGACGAAGCACAGCGCCAGCTTGATGACGAACGTGCCTTACTCCATCAGCAACTCGGAGAAGGCACGAATCAGACTCCTGCTCGTGCACGCGCACGAGACGTCCAGTAGCGCATTATCAACGACGGCCGTGACATCATCAATGGCACACCAGTCTTCAGGCGAGCGTCACAGAACCTTGTAGCGGCAATCGTTCTTCTCCAGAAGATCCCGCAGCTAGCCACACCCCAGGAGAAGGAAGTTCACCAGCAGCTCAAGACACTCCTCGAAACCACTACCATCCAGCAAGCAGAGAGCTCTGCTTAATGTCAGCGGGGCTCACGAGGGCACAACCATGAGCATTCTAAACATCTCCAGGGCGATCGCCCCATCACAACATCTGAACCGCATGGTGGAGGTCAACGTACCTGTCAAGCAACACCTCGGCCCCGATCGCGACGCCCGCGACACCATCCGTGCTCGATAGAAGGCGGCAGCTAATAGGGATGACTACAACAAGCACCAGCCACGCAAGTAGTACAACAAGCGACGCTGGGGTTGCTACGATAGCGAAGAAGACCAGAGTCGGAGCACATTGCTCGACGCCCGAGGGCTGCGCACCTTCGGGCGAAATGTCCTCAACGCTCGCTTCGCTGCGCGCTTCCCGGCCCTGACGACGGTGCCAAAGTACGACGGGGAGACCAATCCTAGTGTCTGGCTTGAGGACTACCGGCTGGCTTGTCACGCTGGGGGCACGAGACGATTTGTTCATCATCAAGAACCTCCCGCTCCACCTCGCTGACTCGGCCCGCACCTGGTTGGAGCACCTGCCTCGAGGCAAGATCGACAGCTAGGCGCAGCTATGAGATGCCTTCATTGGCAACTTCCAGGGCACCTACGCCCGGCCCGGCAACCCCTGGGACTTGCGCAACTACAAGCAAAAGAAGGGGAAGAGTCTTCGCGACTACATCCGGTGCTTCTCCAAACGATGCACCGAGCTGCCCAACACCGCTAACACTGACATCATCTCGGCATTCCAGAATGGGACCGCGTGCGTCACGCTGATCCATAGGATAGGGCGCCGGAAGCCACGAACTACTCGGGAGCTCCTCGACATCGCCACGAATCACGCCGACGGGGAGGAAATCAAGAAGCTTCATAAGTTTGTTGTTCTTCGTTCCATCTTATGATAATACAGAAGCTTTGAGCTATGTTCCTGCTTCATAAGTTTGTTGTTCCTTTCGGCTTACGTTTTGCCTGGGTAGGCATTTTAGGGATGACCGGCAGACTGCCCTACCCCCATGCAGGGTCGCACGCCACTCGAGGGCTACAACCCGGGGCGTAATGCCATTGACGGCTGTTAAGTGCTACTTTTACACCGTCAATACCTGCATAAAATAAATATAAAAGGATCATCAACAATAGAATAGGGCTTGATACTGATAGTTTCCACAAGTGTTGGTGTTTCCAGCTTTTGTTGCAGGATGTACCGAAATGCATGCCAAATGGTACAGTTGAGAGTAAGTAGTCCAATGGCTATTAAAGGACGTCATCATAAACAACCTCAAATGCTAATTTGGACTGCACCATTGCGACGGGCTTGTCGAGATGATCAAAATGGACATATTATATGCATAAGATAAGAAAAAGATGAAATAACTCACGCAATGCTGACGTCACCATGCTACACCGCCATGCATCCAACCAGCAGCGGCCACGTGGCGGCCTCAGATTGGCCACAAGTCGGCGCAGGAGACCTCCGCATGCGTGCGCGGGATCCCGCCTGCCACGCGGTGCCAGGCCATTGGCCAGTGCCCGCGGGCGCGGATCGCTGACGCGGCACGCGGGAGATCCCCGCCAGGCCACGTGGTCGGCGCTGATACGCCCGGGCCCCCTCACGCGGATCCCGCTCAGCCCACGCGGGAGCGTGCACGGGATGGTGCCTGGCCGCGCCACGCGTCGCCCGCGGAAGGGGTCGCGGGAGGCGGTGCCGCAGTTGCCAGCCGGTCCGCCCGGTTGGCCCGCGGTTCAGCCCCGATTCGCCCTTTTTAGTGGTGGTTTTCACCCTTGAATGCATTGGATCCTCCGGTTCTGCTTGGTTTCTGCTGGTTTTCGCCCGGTTCTTGATGCCACGTGTCAGCACAGGATTGGAGGTGCCCAAGGCAGCTGCACAACTCACCCCTCTTGTCAAGCCACCCCCTACTCTATAAATAGGAGGGAAGGGGCTGCCTTTTGGAGCACATTCCTTCTCCCTCTCCTCTCATTCTTTCTTGGAGAACTGAATTCTCACCTCTCCCATGAGTTGTGTGTGTGATTAGAGTGCTAGGTAGTATAGGGTGAGGAGTGAGTTGATGTCCTCGTGGATCCTTGTTCTTCATTTAGAGCAAAGTGAGTATTTCAGCATTTCCTATTTAGACTAAAGTGGACATCATGCGTGAATGATATGTTCTTGTGTTCTTGGCTCGTTCATAGTTTAGAGGCTTGTGTTCTTCATGACACAAGGCTTCAATCCTTTAGAGTAGGTGCATTAGTTCAAGTATCTGTTTGCATGTTTAGATCTTGTCTAGCTGAGTAAGATTGATGTATCTCGTTTGCATCCAAAAGCTTTCTTGTTGCTCCGTAACTTGATGACTAGTATGATTTGAACCGTTCTCTCTCTAGTTCGTAGTCTCGTATTTATACGAGTTGCTATAGTGTTGTTAGCGGTTCGACAGACGTAACCGTGCTATAGTAGAAATCAGTAGTGTAGACATGGTGTCTGGACTCTGGTTATCCTACGAAGACCAAGTGCATTCGCGTAACGATAGAGGTAGGCCGCAGTGGTGACAGCCTGTTGGACCCTTTGAAACCCTCCGCGCCTGTGTACCGAGTTGGGCCCCGTTGCCAGAATATTGGCCTCTCCCTAAAAAGTTAGGATGGGCTGGCGCTTCACGGAGAGGACTAATAGCGGTCAGATCCATCTCGAGAGTTAAGCTCCTCAAGAAAGTACTTCTCAACCCATATATATCCCAGCTGGAGTTTGGTGTCCTTGGACCGTTTCTATTAGAATAGAAGATAGTGCACATCGTTTCTTGGATTCGATACCCTTGGAATACTCTCCTTCCGAGGTGAAGTGCTACAATAGTATTTTCGTGCGCTTGCGGATTCGTTCGTACCCGTCGGTATACCTGGTTGCTCTTATACGCTCCCTCTAGGTGTACAACTAGTGGTGACGTTAAGAAATGCCAACAAAAGCCCCTCCCTCGCTTCGGTTTTTCAAAAGCGTTTTTTCTGAAAAACCATCTGTGAGTGATCGCACTTGCGAACGATCAGCACGGTACACCTGCGCTGGCAAGGGAGAAGGATGTCAACCTGTGCAGCTCCGGGATCGTGCTCACCCAGGCTCCGAGTACTTACGCCCCCGCGGCTACGGTGGGAGGACCTGTGAGAATTCCCTAGGCCCTCAGGTTGTTTTCCTTCCTCCTTCAGAAGCAGCTAGGCAACCACCTAAGAAGCTGCCCCGAGCAGTCTTTTGTTTACGAAAACGCGTAAGCCCGCTCTTTCTCCCAAACTACCCAGGGGCTACGTGTCCGAGTAGTACTACTACGACTAAGCTCGGCCAAGCTCTCGAGTTCCCACACCTCTGTGGTTACGGAACAGAATGCTGCCAGCAAGGTCTTAGGTTGTACTACGTCGACGTACGAGTTCCTAGGTACTCAGAAAAATGCAGCGGGTACCAAAAACAACGAACAAGTTAAGAGATCTGATCGGAGGAGCACCCCCGTAGGATTTATAGTTATTTACAACCATAAGGAAATAAAACTAAAAGCCTCTGTGAGGCTGTCTTCTTTCTCTCTACAGGCCGAGGTCCTTCAGAGCGCAGGCGATCACGGCATCGGCGAACTCGATAGAGCCCGCCTCGATCTCATCGTACTCCTGGTCCTTGTAGCCGGGCACCCATCCGCCGCTCAGCGCGTCACGGTCCATATTCGGGTAGTGCGACAAGAAGATGGCAACCACCTTGCGCACCGCGTTGCGGGCCATGGCCAACGCCTGCTCCCGAGATGTACCAACAGCGAGGGCAAGCCGATCCACCAAGGTGGGGGCAAGGCCGACCTGAAGCTCATCAAGCACCTTCGCAATGGCTCGCGCTATGGAGATGCGAACTCCGCTCTCTGTCTGAAGAGCCCGCTGAGCCTCCTTACCAGACTTCCTGGCCCGCTCGAGATCTCCAATGAGCCCTAGGGAGAAGAAAAGAACAAACTCAGCCAAAATCTTTGTGAGGAAAAAGCAAGGGAGAAGTAAGGGCACGACCCGTACCTTTCATCTTGTCAGAGAGCTCGTTGGTGACCCTGTCACCAGCTCCTAGTTCTTGACAAGGTTCTCAGCCAGAAGACTATCCTTGTCTGCAACCTGCTTCGACAAGTTGTCGTGGACCTCGCGGAGGCCTGTCCTCCCCAAAAAAACCAAGGCAAACGGCATTACGAGAGTGTGCACTACGCAGGAAGAAAAAGCTGTGAAAATGTGAACTCTGAATCACTCACCGAGAATCTCCTACGCCCGCTTCTCAGCAACCTCGCGGAGCCTGTCTCCCTCGGTAGTCAAGGTGGTCACCTGCTCGCGGGCCGCCACGAGGTCGGACTCAGCATGGCCCAGGCCCCCCTGCAACTCAACCAACTTCGCCTCAAGCACTACCTTCTCCTGCTCGGCAGTGCGGGCGGCGGCCTCGACAGCCGATCACAGCTCCGTCGCTGTCTTCTCCGCCTCCGCCAGCCTCGTCTCCAGGGCGGCCTTCTCCTACGCGGCAGGATCAGCGGCTGACTACGTAGTGGCAGCATGGTCCTCCGCGGATTTCACTCTCACCTCGAGGGCGGAACTCTCCGTCGCCTTGCCGGCCTCGGCTGTCGCAGTGACGAGGTGGGTCGTAGCCAGCTGCATCTCCAGCTGCATCTTCTCGGCCCGAAGCAGCTCGATGGCGCACGACTTCTCGGCGCTACGTCCCGCAAGCTCTTGCACCACACAAGGCTCCATGCTCAGCAGGGGCAACGAGATCGAAGGACTAATGGAAGATGGAGTACGGATCGGAGACTTAACCTCGTTGCAGGAAGGATCATCTCCTCGTACGCCTAGTCAGTCTGCCGCAGGCCTCTCTCGAGTAGCTTGCGGGCCAAGGACTCCGCGGCATCGTCGATGACAAAGTCGGCACCGGCCTCCTCTCCCCGCAAGACTGGCACGAGCGAGAGGTGACGAGGCTCCACCAGCGTCGTCCCCGACGAGCCGAGGGCGGGCGACGGAAGGCCACCCGAGTACTCGCCGACCACCGGAGCGGTAGCCGGTAGCGAACCGTCTGCCGTCGGCCCTCCCGAGTACTCACCAGCCTCCCGAGCGGTAGCCGGCAGCGAACCGTCCGCCGCCGCTAGAGGGCTCGTGGCGTCTCGCGCGACGAGGGGAGGAGACTCCTCCATAACAATGACCTCCGGGGCCCTGAGGGGAGACGCGGCGCCAGCCATGGGCGATGCAACTAGCAAGTCCGCCGCCTCGACAGGAACGTCCCTCAGAGAGGAGGTGGTACTGGACCCTGGGGCACCAGCGTCGGTCCCCTCGACCGCGACAATAGGCCCTGGACAATCACCGACCGGAGACAGCACGCGGGAACCTCCTGCCCCCTCTTTGGGCCCCAAGCGGGGGAGAAGTCCTCGGCGCGGCCCTCTCCTCCCGCGACGTGTGTCTCCTCGGGGAGCGTGACCTCCGACGTGACGGGTCGCTGGAGGAAGGCCGAGACAAGGAGTCGTGCCCTGACGGCCGACGGGGAGAGTCGTCACGTCGGGAGGGCTCCCTCTTCTCCACAGAGGCGCGACGATCGCGTGGGGACGAGTGAGTACGGATTTCATACTGGCTCTCCCAAGAAGATCAGTGCGACGAACGCACCACGGAGCCCTCGCCTTGTCCTCGGCCAGGCTGCGACGTTCGCTAGCTCGAGCAAGCCTCCGCGGCCATCGGTGGAGGTGGAGGCGCCGCCACGCTGGACGATGGCACCTAGGGAGACGACTCCACATCACTCCATTCCACGTCGGAATCATCGTCCCCGGTGTTCGCAGGGGCCCGTGAGGGATCCTAGTCCGAGGAGACATCCTCATACTGAGCTTTCCGACGCTTCTTGCGGTGTTCGTTCCGAGATCACTTGTCGACCTCCGACTGCTTCCACTCCGCCCGACGATCTGCCCACCTCTTCTCCACCTCAGCGATCATGTGGTTCCGTGCCCTGTCATCGGGAAGAGGAGCCCACGTGGGGTGGACGAGCGTGGCCGACATCTAACAAACACGAAAATTAGAAACCAGCAAAAAGCCTGACCAGGTTGGAAGGGATAAGAGAAACTCACCAGGGACATGGTGCCCTTGTCGAGGAGCATTGGCAGCAGCTGGGATGGCGGTCAGACAGCGCATTCCCAATCGCCTGCGCCACCCGGCGCTGGATCTCGTCCTCCGAGGGCAGGGGTTCGGCCGTCACCGTCCCCACGAAGGGAGCCTTGTCGGGGGTCATCTTGTAGATGCAAAGGGTCCACCGTCGGAGTGGGACGATCCCCTTCGCGTGATAGCTGCCAATGATAGTCGTCATGTCCACTTCGCAGGAGCGGAGCACCGCAAGGGCCTTCCAACCAGCTCCGAGGAGCCTCTCCCACTCGGCTGTCTCCGGCCCGTACCTCCACTTCTTCGGTGCTCGGTCAATCCACTCACCGTCGTACCTCGGGAGCGGATTCTGAGGGTCGTTCTTGAGGTAGAACCACTCCCGGTGCCAACCGCTGTTGGAGCTCGTCAGCGAGCCGGGATGTAGTCGACCAACCTCCCTTGCTTCGCTCGGAGAGCGGCACACCCGATTGTCGTCGGGCCCGTGTCGTCCTTCAAGCACACGAACTTGAAGAAGTACCGGAACAGGTGTCAGTGGGCATCCACGCCTAGGTATCCTTCACACAGTGCCTCGAACGCCGCCATCTGCTGGATCCCGTTGGGTTGAGGTGCTGCAGCTACAGCCCGTACTCGTGGAGCACGACGCGGATGAACCGCCCAGCGGGGATGGAGAAGCCGCGCTCGTGGAAGGCCACGAAGGAGACCACGTACCCCGACGGAGGTCGGGGGGAGTCCTCGAGCCCGAGAACCCCCCACACCTTGGCTCCGGTGAGCGCCGACAACATGCCCATGGTGGCGAGCCGGTCGAGCTGCGTACGGGTGACAGAGGAGCGCATCTAGGACGACATGGAGACGAAGGAAAGCGGGGTCGAGGCTAATGCGGAAGAGAAAGGGGCGCTGGTGCGGGAGATGCGACCGCGAAGAGGAGGAGCGGTGGCGGCTGCGAAGAAGATGAGGAAGAAGAAGATCAAATCTCAACCGGCGGCCTCTACGTATAAGGGGGTAGGAGTGGTGCGGGTGGTGGCATTTAATGTCAGGACCCACGTCCGGGCCCCATGCCCCACGATGCTGAAACGACACCCCTCAAAAGGCGTGCCTCCTGGCGCACGCGCGCGCCGTTACGTCACCCCCGGTGGGCCCACAAAGCCGAACCGGCGCGAGATTTTCGCCCACTCACCCTGCCACGATGCGCATTCCCAGCAACACACAACAAAGAAGACTTCCACGACATTAAAATCTTCAACCCCACGAGCGAGTCTCCTACTCCCCCGTGGGCTCGGGGGCTACACCCTGCGAGTGCGCTCGCGCGTCCCCGCTGGAAAACCGCAACTTACTTCCCCACCACTACGACTACTGAACCTGGGAGTGAGTCCTTGACTCCCTCACCAGGCTCGGGGACTACTAACGAGGGTCTAAGTTGGGGCCCACCAACGCGACGACTACCAAAAAAGAGAAAGTACGATCTACACTCCGAGTACTTGGCGGCCCGTACGACAAGTACCCCGTCTCCGAGTACTTGGTGGCCTGTACGACGAGTTCCACCATCTTCGAGTACTCAGCAATTTGTACGACTACTTCTTCGTCCTCCAACCTCCACCATGACTACCTGCTAGCGCGACAAGTTTCCGCCTCCGCCTCGACTATCCGTTTGCACGAGTAGTTTCCGCCCCCGGCTAGGCCAGTCTTCACGACGAAGCAAGCCACAGGCGGGACCCACTCCTGATGTGACAAGTCCTCCGCGCACGCTCGCTCCCGCAGCGCCACGTAAGGCCCTTTCCCATGTCGAGTCGTACTGACAGGGAATGCCTGGTGTCAGGAGGCGTGGGCGCCCATTACACCACGAACGACATAGTGCGCTCCGTTCCATCCACACAGGAGCTCTACAGTACCTCGAAAAGACACATATCTACTACCCTGCTGGGAGCAGGAACACGGAGCTGACGTTCCACAGTGCCAAACTACTCGGAGACGTGCCCGAGAAGTCACCAGCGCCTACTACTCGGAACCCACTATTTCGGGAAGCCCATACGGTCAACAACCACTCCGCTACAGTCCACGGCTGCTCACCACGTCTAGACGGCCGCCCGACGTGGAGAAAGACACTCAACACTGTAACATAAGCTTTCATTCCCTTTTTACCCCTCTTTCCCATCTCCCTTCTGACTATAAAAAGGGGAGGGAGGGGTCAGTAGAACACACGCTCACACGCAAGCACATGCAAGCGAATACAACCAGCAACACCACATGTATGTCTTCAGGCTACAATCAAATTTATGTCTATATATAAAGAAAATGGAAAGTTGTGGAAAGTAAATCTTTTCTAAAATGGAAAATCTAATGAAGGAAAGTGGTGTTGTCGGAGATCAAGTGCTGGGAGGCCTCCCAACACGCGCGCGTTAGCATGCCCCATATATATGTCAGTTCTTTCAAAATGTAAAATTTTCCTATCCAAAGTTTTTTATGGTATAAATTATGCATAGAAGTTAGACACAAAAGTTGTTTGTTATTCATAGAAATTATATATCATTTATAAGTGATGCACATAAGTTAGACGCAATGTAAGATATACTTTTTTTTCTTAAGTCATGATTTTTCCTTCCACAAGTTTTGCATGAAATAGGTTATATCACTTAAGTAATGCACACTTTATATGCAGAACTTATAAGTTAGGCACGCAAGTTATATCAGTTATAAATTATACACAAACTTACATGAAACATTTTTCAAAACATAATTTATGTAGAAGAGTTTTTGTAGATAAACTTTTTGTAAGAAAAGCTACGAGTCCAAAATATTTAATTAAATTATATAGATGAAGGATTGTAGATAAGTTAGCTGCAAGAGTAAAAGTCTTGTAGTCCAAAAAATTTTGTGTGTAAAACTGGTAGAAAAAACTTATCAAGAAATAGCTATTGACAAAATTTTTAGTTCCATGCAAAAGTTGTATATAAAAAATTGTGCAAAAGATAGACAAGTTATGTAGATAACACTGTAGAAATCTTATGTTCACTTGTGCATTATTTTATGTTGACTTATTCTATGCAACTTTTGGTCTGTATTACTTTGCCATCGATGTTGGAATTCATATTGAAAAACAAGAGGTGCCAAAATTTTAATTACATGATTGACTTATTTCGCAATCAGGTTATCTCATTTCTTTTTGAACTAATCATGTGATTTCCCTGTAGGCTTGATCTACACAATTGTGTTGGCTCCAAATACGATGAAGATAGTCTGTTGCTGGCTGGGTCTAACAAGTTAGTAATAATTCCCTTTTGCACCCATTAAGAAAGTGTGTTTTTTCAAATAAAGTTCATTGCTGAACAAAGTATAAGTTAGGCTCTTATGCCTTCGTGTTTGACATGCTTACTTTTTCAAAAAAAAGAAGCAAGCATTTTTTTCTCAACAAAAAAAATCCACATGTAATTTAATTTCTGTTATTTTATTTTGTTTCGTGTCCATGTTTTATGCCAACAAATTATACACACAAACTTATTGGACACCATTTTCACAACTTATGTCAATAAGTTATACAAACGTAGTTCATAACTTGCACAAAACTTACATATCCAAAAGGTTGTACTGAACATTTATATAGAAAAGTTTGGCATCTAAGTTTTACAAAATATATTATGTTTTATATAAAATTTACTGGCGAAAGTCTTTACAAAACTTTTGAATATAAGCCTTATAGAAGTCTTTTTAGTAAAAAAAATTACATGAAAAAAATTATCACAATGTTCTTGATGAAATTCTGTAATTTGGCTGTATAGATACAACTATATATCTTTTAAAATGTTTTGCTTTTTTTTTTGCATTGGTTCTTGTCATGTGAGGCTTGTAGGTCAACATACTAACCAAGTGTCGTTGACGCTTGCAGGCCTACCAAATGCAATCTGAAATGAAAAGTGTACCTTTTTTGTGTGTGAAGATTTCCACATTTGTAAATGTTTCAGTTATCTAAAGATGACCAAATTTAATGAACCTCGAATTTAGTATCTTATACTAGGTTGTACTGTAAGTAGTTGTAAGCTATCAAATTGTATGGATGGTTGTCCATTTTGAGGGAGGCCGATCCAGGATGGAATTATGGCACCCAGATAGGAGGAACGAGAGTCATGGCCAGTATGATTCAGTTCATAGGGCATTTAACTAGATTCAAAATGGATGGAAGGTACGATTAAGGGAAATATTGGTATGCAGCATGAACTTGTTCCTTTATAAGATGATCATGTTACATCGCCACGATTAACCTAGAATCAATGTTTTTTTCAGGACATGTATGGAAGGACTACACGAGACACCCCTACTGCCGTGTTGTTCACATTTTAATTTCATTTTTCATTTATAGACAAGTCATCAAAAATTGGTTGTAATCATGAATAAAATACATTTTCCCTTTTTTAAAATTTTTACGTGCATGTATATTTTTCAGTCTTTTTTATGAATATTTTACAAAAAAATTTTGTGCGCATGCATATTGTATATATAAAATTATTATTGAAAGCAGCTTTTATTGCAAACTTTCCCACCCAGTTACAATCCCTTTTCCAACGGTCCTAAATGAATGTGGCGTGCTAAAAGAGAAATAGTAAAGAAAATGAAGCCAGCGGCAGAGGGTGGGTGCGTCAAAAGAGAATGGAGCCAGCGGCAAGCCGCAAGCCAGAGGGTGGCACGTCAAATGAGAATGGAGCCAGAGCACCGGGCGGCAAGCGCGGGACGGAAAAGGAAAAGTGGAGGTGGAAAGGAAAACATGATCAGTAATGCTAACAATAGGACGTCCGATGCCTGGTAAAAAATCAGACGGACGCCGCTCTCGTCATCTCGTGACCATGTTGGAATAAACCATGTTGCGAGTCTGCGACTTGCGAGTTATGTTGCGAGTCATGTTCCCAGCATTAGAAGTGGACGGGTCCTTCCACCCTCGCTGCATTGCTTTTTGGGATGTTGCAGTCATTGTATATTGGTGTTGCAACAATATTCTTAGCATGTTGCAGTTGGTCACTTTCATGATCCAATCGTTTGTCGTTCATGTTACGATCATTGTAACCATGTTGCATCTACGTTCTCGACATGTTGCGAGTGTTCCATGTGAATGTTTCAAAATTAGATCTAAATAATTTTGATGTTGCAAACATTGAATTTCGATATTGCGGATGATGTTGCAGACATGTGATGTTGGGTGTTATGTCGAGGGGGAGGAGGACCCCTGATGTTGGATGTTGCAAACATTAATTTTCAATATTACGGATGTTGAGTTTTAATGTTGCAGACATGTAATGTTGGGTGCTGTGTCGAGGAGGAGGATGGAGGAGGGCTCCTGATGTTGGATGTTGCACGCAACACGGGTCGCAACATGGGTCGCTTGGGTATTGTGTCGGGAAGTGGAGGGAGCAGAGCCCCTGATGTTGGATGTTGCGCGTAACATGGCTCGCTGGACATCGATCTGACAGCTGAGGTATTTTGAATCCGACGGCCGCGGAGGCGTCCGATGCTAGCGCCCGGAACAGACGTCCGGGTGCTAGCAGTTCCGAAACACGATTTCCAAAAATGGGCTATCAGAAATCGGTCATCAGTTCGGCTCCTGGCACCCGTGCGCTAATTAGAACAAAATTTTCTTTTTAGGGGTTGTTCTCTCAGAGCGCTCGGTCGGGGACTGTCCACCCCTACGTGTGGGGGTCTGTCTACACGCAAAACCAATTCCGTGACAGTCGGTTTTCTCGTTTTTTCCGTAGGCGCGCGATTTTCTTTTTCTCGTTTTTTCCTGCGGGCTCGTTTGTTCCGCGGTTTTTTCTTTCTCGTTTTTTCGGTTTTTTTCATTCTTGTTTTTTTTTGTTTTTTCTTTCTCGTTTTTTCCACGTGGTTTTTTTCTTTCTCATTTTTCTCAATTTTTTCCTTCTCAGTCCTATACAAAATTAAAATAAAAAACCGATTTGTCTTCTCTGTTTTTACTTATATTTTTCCCTTCTCAGTCTTATACAAAATTAAAATAGAAAAAAATTCTACCAATCACAAGTTTTGAACCTTAGGGCAACTCCAAGAAACTAGATAAAATGACATGGTGCTAAATTTTGGAAAAAAATCTCAAAAACATTCTTCCAACAGACTAGTTATCTGCCCAACTAGCTATCCTCACTAGCTAAATTTGTTGCCCCGCTAGCTATCTTTGGCTAGTGGCTAGTGATTAGCTATCCTGATTTTCATGAGTATGACAAGCGGGACCCACTGGTGGTGGAGCATATAGAGAGTTCAGTCTAGAGAGGTTGTTGGATATCAACAACTTTTTGCTAGCTATTTCATTTTACATACTAACTAAATCAGGATTTTAGCTAGTGATTTTTAGAGAGGCTCTTGGAGTTGCTCTTAGACCTTCAACTAAATAAGATAGTTAACAACCATTGCACCATACAATACTTCGTGACTACATAGAGTTACAAATCGTTTAAGTTGTTTTTTCGTTCTTTTCTTTTCTCTCTTTCTAATTTTTATTTTTATTTTTATTCCCTTAGCTTATTTATTTATTCTGACACTTTATTTAATTGTTGAAGATGGCATACAAATTTGTTCTGACTATAATAGGATATTGTTCTGAGAGTTGTTCTCATTTGTTCTGACACTTTATTTTGTTTGTTCAAGAAGACATACAAATTTGTTCTGGCTATAATAATAAGTTGTGCTGGCTATAATAATATCTTGTTCTGACTATAATAATAACTTGTTCCGCCTATAACAGTAACTTGTTCTAACCCTTGTTCTGATTTATCTGACACTACATTTTTTTGTTCGGGATTACATACAAACTTGTTCTGGCAGTAATAAGATCTTGTTGTGACAGTTATTCTCGTTTGTTCTGACACTTCATTTGTTTTGTTCTGGCTATAATAGAATATATAACTTTAATTAAAAAATACGAATAAAAAGAGTTTGTCAAAATATAGTCAACTCGGATCTTATTTCGAAGATCTCAGTACAAGAAATCGATTTTTGAAAACGAAATTAAATTTAGACGCACGATTTAGGATTTATAACTTTTTTAGTTTTGAAATAGATTAGTTTTGGAGTCACCACGCGCTAGACGCCACGCTCCCAGCATGATCATTGGATTTTCTGTCGCCAAAGCGACATGCAGAAGTGCCCGTCGGACTGGGGGCCGCGCTCCCACGTGGGTGAACCCCGCATGTTTTCTTTTTTTCTTAATTCAACAATGTTTTTCTTCTACGTAAGTTTTATGTATAACTCGACGTTATAGATAAAGTTATACGCACCACTCGTCGTTTAAGAAAAAAATATACGCACAACTCGTCGTTTTAAAAAAAGTTATGCGCACAACTCGTTGTTAGAGAAAAATTATACAGATAAATTATTCTTCAAACAATTGTGCATTCAAGTTGTACGCATAAGTTTGGCGCGCCATCAAACGTATGCTTAAAAATTATCTGACAAAAAATTATAATTCGCGGTTATACGTTGAAGTTGTGTGTATAAGTTACGTAGAAATATAATACAAAAAATATGCATACAAATTGTATGGATAAGTTCTACACGCGAGCTAGTGTCAAAGTTATGCTTAAAAATTATTGGATAAAAATTTATAACTTGAAGTTATACATCAAAGTTATATGTATAAGTTGTAATATTCTAAAAATAGAAAGAGACAGGAAGAATTTTTTTTAAAAAGAAAGTTCGCAAGGGAGGGGAATCGGTCACTGCTCCCGTCCCAGCGCGTGGGCGCTAAATAGTCGGTCCCATACCATCAAGGTAATATAAAGGAAATGGATGCCCATGAATCATTTCCTGATCGATTTCGGATTTTCCCCGTCTAAAAAGGCGGGAAACTCGACCAGTCGGGACAGGAATTTCCCCACCCACCTCTTTTCACGAACCACACCTACTTACCTTCTTTTTTTAAGTAAAGTGTACGATCGATCCCTAAACTATCGTGGGTGTGTCATCCTGGTCCCTGAACTCTCAAAATGACCGTTTAGGTCCTCAAACTTGTTGGGTTGTGTCATTTCGGTCCTTAAACTTGCAAATCATCTGTTTAGATCCTCAAACTTATTTAGTTGTATCATCTCGGTCCCCAAACTTAGTTTTCAATCTCATCAGGTCAAATCAAGATAATCTAAAAACTATATAAAAATTTTATATAAGTTTTTCATACGAACTCGAATGAAGACAAACTTTATATCAAAATTGTATCTCTCAACGTGATCTACGACTTTGTAGTTGAAACATTTTTGAGCTAAAAATGTTTAGAGACCCAAAATATTGTTGTATGTTTATAGATTTTGAACTTTGAATTTTAAAATTAAATTTTGGGAAAAAAACTATTTCAAATAAAAAATGTTTCAACTACAAAGTTGTATATCGCTTCGAGGTCTACAGTTTTGATATAAAGTTCGTCTTCGTTCGATTTCGTATGAAAAACTTATAATTTTTTTTATAAAATTTTTAGATCGCTTTGATTTGACCCAGATGAGATCAAAAACTAAGTTTGAGGACTAAGATGACACAACTGAACAAGTTTGAGGATCTAAACGGATGCTTTGTTAGTTTAGAAACCAAAATGACACAACTCAACAAGTTTGAGAACCTAAATAGTCATTTTGAGACTTCAAGGACCGGAATGACACACCCACGATAGTTTAGAGACCGGCAGTACACTTTGATTTTTTTTTTATGAAACCACACGTATCAGGAATTACAGAACAGATGCATCTAATCGTTGGACACCCTTCTATTCGTTCTTTCCATAGCAAAATCAACATCCAAACGTACAAGTACAATACATGCAGGTCAATATAACCACCAGCAATGTCAAACTGGCGAAGCAAGTCAACAGTTGCACTTGCATTATCAGCACGGAACCAACTGAATCATTGTACTGCTTGACGCTTTTTTTCCTTGGTCATTGTATTTGGCTTTAAGCAGACACTTTATTGTTGAAATTCCTCAATTGCAAGTATAAGAATGAACACTGTATAGCATGTCAACCTCCTCCATGTGGAGATAAGTCGGCAAAACCTAATAATCAATAGCAACGTTCCACGAGTGACGAGTGCAAAACCAGCGAGGTATCTCAAACATTTTTTTCCCACTTAGCCCTGAAAATCTTTGGGCAAATATTTATCACAGCAGCCTTTTTCACCATTAACCTGAAAAACGTAACCAACTGTCAAATCCAACTTAAAGTCAACTTTTAGTTTTCATGGAATGAAGTATACAATTTAAGACACAAGAACATGACGTCATGAAAGTATTTCCAGAAGCTACCACTATTTTTACTCATGTCATTTTACTGGGCAAACTAGATAAGCATACAGAAATTTACAGGTAATCAGGATTCATTTCATGTTTAAGTGGCATCTGGCATATCTGACGGACTTTACACATAATTTGCAGCACATCTGACGAAAGACAAAAAAAGAAAAAGACTAAGTGCTATTGGTCCTTTTTAGCCCAATTTTAATTAAGCAGTGTCATGTACATTGTTTTTAAGGTTAATGAAAATCCCTTACCAAAACAAAAATTAAGCAATGTCATGTTCGATGTATGCATGGTGTACTTGACACTTGTGATATGTAATGTGAGTTTTTCTTCATGGAAAACAATGGGCTAATAGAATGCAATTAAATAGACCTTATTCCGACATATTGGTATATGTATCTCACACATGTTAAGTGTCACGGATGGAAGGGGCTAGTGAATTGGTGGGAGGATTCTAATCCTGGGCTTATATGACGCCCGAAGGATAACAAACTCCCTAACAAAATCTCTAAGCAAACTTATCTCTTAAGCTAAACAAATCAAATCAAAATCTATCTCTAACTAAGCCGGACTCCCGGCTCCTGAGCCTCCCTAGCGCGCGTCGTGCTTGCCAAAGGTCTTGTGCCACATGACATCTCTCCCTCCCTGGAGAAGCAGCTCGTCCTCGAGCTAGAACGCCGGAAACTGCTCGCGAAACTCCTCCAACTCCACGCAGGCCGATTCCGTCGCTGGAGCTCCAACCCAACGAACAAGCAGCTCGCGTTTCCCACGTGCTAAACGATTGTGCAGGACCTTCTCAGGTTGAACCACTATCCGGCCGTGATCAATGGGTGGCAACGCCGGTGTCTGCACTGAAGGCACACGATGGAACTGCTTGCGGAGGCCCACATAGAACGCATCATGAATGTGGGTGCTAGCAGGCAGGAGGAGCTTGTATGCGACGTCGCCCACTCGCTCGAGCAAGGCCCAAAGAACTTAGGCCCCAACTTGCCGCGGCCACGAACCTGGAGCGATGCCACTGGCCGATGCAGAAGGCGCAGCCAAACCCACTGCCCGGGCGAGAATTTCACTGGACGGTGCATGCGATCATAGATGGCTTTGTAATGCTGTTGTGCCTGCTCCAAAGTCCCAAACCTCAGCCAAAAACTCGTCCCGGTCCCGCATGGCCTTGTCCACCGCCGGTAGCTGTGCGTCCCCATGTTCATACGAACGAATGGATGGGGGCGGACGACCGTACACCACCTCGAACGGCGATGTCTTGAGCGACTGCTGGTAGGAGGAATTGTAGCAGAATTTCGCCCATGGAAGTCATTCCAACCAGTTGCGAGGGCGATCACTAGTGAGACAGCGCAGGTGCATGGAGATGATCTTGTTTGTAGCTTCAGACTACCCGTCAGACTGAGGGTGGAACGCAAAGGTGAACTGCAGCTTCACGCCGACCAAACGGAAGAACTCACACCACAAAGAGTTGGTGAACACCGGATCACGGTCGCTAATGGACGATGGAATCCCATGGAGGCGGACAATCTCCGGGAAGAACACCCTCACCCTTGCCACTGAGGTCGCCGTGTACGGATGGCTGAGGGCGATGAAGTGTGCCGCCTTGGAGAACCGATCCACCACAGCTTCGACGAAATCCATGGCCACATCTGCCCACACCGTCGTGGGAACCGCGAGCGGTTCTAGGAGGCCGCCCGGCTGCAGATGGTCGCTTTTGTTGCGCTAACACACTACGCACGCCCGCACTAAGTCCTGAACCACCACCCGATCATTGGGCGTATGGAAGTCCGCCCGCAGCATGTGGAGCATTTTGTGCACGCCCTCATGTCCAGCACCATGGATGAGCTCCAAAATCGTCGGCCGGCTTGGACCTCTTGAGGAAGAGTTGGTGATCCTGCAGCGTGCGAAAGACCGTGCGAACGTGGCTGAGATGCTTCGCCACGAGGAGCTGTAGATTAAGATGTCGTCGAAAAACATAAGTACGAACCGGTGAAGGAAGGGCAATAAAATGTCATTCACATGGCCTAGAATGTCGCGGGGGCGTTGGTGCGGCCGAAGGGCATCACTAGGAACTCAAAAAGCCCCTGATGTATGCAGAACACCATCTTGTCGATGTCGTCGGTGATAGTCGAAGCACATGTCGAGCATGGTGAAGAACTTGATGCCGCGCAGCTCGTCCAAGAGCTCCTCGACCACCAGGATAGGGAACTTATGCTTGACCGTCGCGTCGTTGAGTGCGCGGTAATCAACGCAGAACCTCCATGTGCTGTCGTGCTTGCAGATGAGTACAGCCGGCGAGGAGAACGCCGAGGTGCTTGGCCGAATGACGCCTAGGCGAAGCATCTCGTCGCACTGGCGCTCGAGCTCGTCCTTCTGGACATGGGCATAGCGGTACGGCCGGACCGCCACAGCACCTGTGCCTGGCGTGAGGCGGATGTGGTGGTTGAGGTGGCGTTGAGGAGGTAGGCCCTGTGGCTCGACAAAGAGGCCCTCGAACTCTTCCAGCAGAGCGTCGAGGAGATTACCGCTGGCGCCCGTCAAAGCGGCCATGGATGCTCCCGACGTGGTGTCGACGTCGAAGAGCGTCGAGGAGATTACCGCTGGCGCCAGTCAAAGCGGCCATGGATGCTCCCGACGTAGTGTCGACACCGTGCCATAATATGCATTTGCCCGCACGCTCGAACGTCAAGGTGTGTTGGGCGAAATCCCATAGAATCGGGCCCAGTGTCCCGGGCCATAGAACTCCGAGCACCATGTCGTAGTCACCGGTATGGACCATCTGGCCCATGGTCTTGCCTAGGGACGCGACACGATCGCCGTTCGCCACGGCGACCGAAAGGCCTAAGCACCCCTGCACTTGGATGCCCGCCCACCGCGCCATGTCGACGTCAATGAAGTTGTGGGACGAGCTGTAGTCGAGCAAGGTGACCGCAAGCCCGACGGAGACGTACACCTTCATGGTCTGGAACCCACACGCGCACACACCTGTGATGTCGTGCAGGGAGATGGCCGACGTGTCTAGAGTGTCAGTGAGCGCCGAGCACTCGATCTCCTCATCGTCGGCGGCGATTCCGTCGACCTCGATGATGAACAACTTCTTGCAGCAGTGGCCTAGGATGAACTTCTCGTCGCAGTTATAGCACAACTCATCGGCGCGACGCTGGGCCATCTCTCTAGGCGACAGGCAGCGTCGCGGCAAGGACAACGCCTGTGGCGTGGTCTTGCCCGATTCAGCGACAGCAAAGGAAGTCGAAGCCAAGCAGGGGCGAGTAATGAGGCTTTGGACGCTGGCGTGGTGGCAGAGGACTCGAACGCTGATCGATTGCCGTGGTCGTGCCCCGTATCAGAGGGAGCAAGTTGCAGGCATTGCTCGTAGGCGCGGGCAAGCATGATGGCGTCGTCTAGGGACTACGAGCAGCGGAGCGCGACGTCGATCTTCAGAGGGTTCACCAGCCCTGCCGTGTACATCTGGACTAGCCGCTGCTCGGTGAGATCCGTGTCGCAGCAAGCCTGGGCGAGGAATTTGTCGATGTAGTCCTCGACTGAGGACGCGCGATGGAGGAGCATGATCTCGCCCACGTTGCTGTCCATCATGGGCGGCCCAAAGCGCTGCTGCACGAGCTGGGCGAAGCGGCGCCATGATGGAGTGCCCGCCGTGAGCTCGAGCAGATAGTACCACAGCTGGGCAGAACCGGTGAGGTGCATGGCCGCGTACCATACGCGACGGCGCTCCGGCGTGTTCTGGCCCCTGAAGGTCTTGCAGTGATTAAGCCACGGAAGCAGGTCATCCTTGCCGTCGAACGTCGGGAACTCTAGTCGAGCGCACGGATGGAAGCGGGTGTCGTTGTAGTCGTCCTCCTCACGCTAGTGATCCTTCGGCGGCGGCTCCGAGCGAAACGACGGCTAGTCCGTGCGCAAGGGGGGTTGGGTCCGTGTTTCGTGACCCATTGATGAAGTCATCCTCGACGCTGGCGTGGGCCTTGCCGTCACGCTGGGACGACTCAATGCAGATGAGGGCGAGGTTGAGCGCTCGGACATGCTCCGTGTTCTCGAAGGTGGCAGACTGGAGCGTCACCACCTTCTCCCGCAGCGTTGCGAGCTTGGACGCTACGGGAGTGAGCGGCGACAGCCAATCGACCTTGACGGTCAGATCGTCAAGTTTGGCGCCCAGGTTGTTGATGGTCGCCACCAGATCGCGGATGCCATCGGCGATCGTCTTCAGATCGTCACCCATGGACACGCAACAAGGCTCAGCTGATACCAAGTTGTCACGAATGGAAAGGGCTAGTGAATTGGTGGAAGGAATACGACGTAGATTATATTTGAAAGAGGTGGCCGGGCGTGGCTCTGGACCTCGTCAGTGCGGCAGAGCAATGGCGAAACTCACAACGCACCGAGGCATGGCGACGGGGCCAAGTTACAGATGAATATTAGCCTGATCCTCTCTACTCTAATCCTGGGCTTATATGACGCCCTAAGGATAACAAACTCCCTGACAAAATCTCTAAGCAAACTTATCTCTTAAGCTAACAAACCAAATCAAAATCTATCTCTAACTAAGACGGACTCCCGGCTTCTGAGCCTCCCTGGCGTGGGTCACGCATGCCAAAGGTCTCGTGCCACATGACATTAAGTATTTGAAGATTGAAATGAAATGGTAATAGTTAAAGGAACCTTTTAGGTGTATTTCGCTGCTATCTCGCGCATTAGCCTTTCAGGAGCTGCAGAAAATAGAGGTAGTCAGAAATATTAAATCATTTGGCTTGTAAAGGATTAAGAGCAATAGCTGAGGAGAACATGACACCTTCTATACCACCGGTGAAATGTTCAAATTGACCCATGGCTTGTCTAATAAACATTTCGACACCACTAACAACTTTAATTCCACATTCTTCTGCTTCTCGTAGAAGCCGAGTAGCCTTTGGGGTGTATACAGCATCAAATACCACATCGTAGGTACTCAACGCTTTCTGCGAATTCAGGAGAACTGATCAAACATACTTTGGCATCACATAAGTGTTGGGGGGGGGGGGGGTGAGCAAGGCCTTTAACTTGTGCAAGAATTGAATTATGCTGCATGTTACACAAAAGCAGACCTTCATATAAACAATATGTTGTTCTGATCAGTTACAGCACCTGCTCATTTGCATTTTTTCCTTACAGATGCTCTCTGAAAAAATCCCTTCAGCTGAATTCAAATGATGTTGAGTTCACGACCAGTTTGTAAGAGGCAGTGGTTTAAGTTTGCAGTTTCCATTCCTAACTTATACATTTAGGGCATATTATGTTTCTTTAGTTGGCTATCCTATCCTTAGTAATGGAGGAGTGCAAATTTAACTCTCAAAAACAACAAAAAATGTTGGGGGCAAGTTGAGGTCAGGGAACCAAAATCACTTCTTTATTACTCTCTAATAACAAATAAGTGACATTTTGGGTTCTGTGCACATGAAGCCAACCATTTCAAACTTAAGACAAAAATTGCATCTTATGTACTGGTTTGGATTTTTTAAAATGTTACGAGTATATTTGTCTCGAAAAGTAGTTTCAATTGCAATGTTTCATAAATTATGACAACAAAAAATAAATTTATCGAACACGCAGGAGAGAAACGTATCAATATATTAAGAATAATTTTTTTTTATGAAAAACCCATAATACAGCCAGGCTCTTATGGAAAAACCTGAGCAGAAAAACGAAAACCCGGCAAAAAAAATACTTAAAGGAGTGTTTTGAAGAGAGAGAGAGAGAGAAAGGGTGTAGGGGCACCTTTGGAATAGGAGTACCATCAACATTTGGGTACATCCCCAATGATGTTGCGTTAGCAAGGATCATCCCTTCTTCACGCCTGAATGTTTCCAGGTCCGCTAATCTCAGTGCCTGACCACCAATTGCGTTGGCAAGACTTACTGCCTTTTCTGGTACCACCAAAATATTTTTTCACATTAATTAAGGATCTAAAATACAGCCACCATTCATCCAAACACACATGTAAATCCAGCATGAATACAACAGAAGATAAAAGAAATGCAGTCAATTTAGACAGCAATAGTGTAGGTTGCAGGAAAACATTGCACAAATAAAACAATTTCACATAACATAAAATGATTGTCTTAGTGTAGTGTCTTGACAACTGGATGCCTGAATAAGCCATAACTTGCATGCACCAACCAGTTCAACCCAAAAGCTTAAGCTGATAGGGAAAGGTGGGCAATTCACTTATACTCCAACAATAACACTAGCCTTCTAAAGCAAAGCAGGCAAAATGATAATTAAACGAGCAAATGGTTGGAGTCACAACTCACAAGCATAGCAGTATCATGAACAATATATGCAACAGAAATGCAAACCAACAACTATGATAATCTAATAGTAATATACTAATATGCATAACCTGAAAGCTGAATCTGAAGTGAATTTACAAATTTCAACTTGAACTTATGCCAATCCTGATGGAGGTTGCGGTTTCATTCTCATTAAATAGGGTGTCATGTCAGCAATTTTTATGAGGTGGTTTCATTCTCATTAAATAATGAGAGAGAAGGGGTTTTGTCCAGATGAAACTACCTACAAATATGTTCTTTCTTATGTTGCCTATGAAATAGAGAATACTTCGAAAGCACTATTTCCATTATTAATCAAATGCTCACTTGCACTTAATGAGTGGGGGAAAGACCACCCCCACGGTTTTATATTGGTAGAGAATGGACCGTGGCAAGTGCCAAGGGTCTTGCCTCTCTCTCGATCAGGGTTACTGGTTAGGGTATAATTGTCCTGGGTCTTGGGTCGTTCCTATATGTAACAGGTGATTTAATCACCTTCTAGTTTGGGCGTGTGTGGGTGTGTGTGGGGGTCTTTCTGTATGACTCCAACCTTCTTCTATTAATACAATGATATGCAATTCTCCTGCGTGTTTTGAGAAAAAATATTGGTAGAGAAGCCCTCAGCCAACAAACCGAGAAAGCCCCTGAACCTTGGCCTCACCCTATAGGGCCGGCGACCATTGTCACTATCCCTGGTAGGACCGCACTGTGGCACCCTGTGCTCCTGCCACTATTTTGTGGGGAGACACAGCGAGGGGATTATTTTAGCTAAACACTGAAATTCGCTCCATGAGGGAGTCAAACCCAGGACTTGAAATGGAAAACTATATCTTCCTATAACAGATGCATCTTCTTTTTGTTGGTTTAGGGGCATAATGCATGTAGTTATGCTTCACCAATACAAATCGTGTCCTTGAAGGGCCTGTTTAGTTCGGTAGAAATTTTTGGAGAAATTTTTGGAGGCCCCTTTCAAAAAAGTCTATTAGGGGTATTAAACGTAGACTAATTACACGGACAGACAGGAAATTGCGAGACGAATCCATTAAGACTAATTAATCTGTCATTAGAGATTGTTTACTGTAGCATGATGTTGTCTAATCATGACATACTTAGACTCGTTAGATTTGTCTCGAAAAATTAGGAGGGTTATGAAATGAGTGTTGACAGCGGTTATCCACTCATTTCATACCCGTCAACATGTACATTTTGGCATGAGAAATGCTCACCATCACTAGAATAGGGTCTAAACTAATTATTTCCACAAGTGTTGGTGATTATGCAAATACAGGTAATTAAGACTAGAAAGAGGAGTAAAAAGCACAAGTCTTTGATCCAAGTACTTCAAGCTCAGCCAATGAGGGGGTGCTACATAGGATTCCCCTGGATCAATGACGTCATCAATCCAAGAGAGGCAAACCCGACGAATCACGTATCGCCACATAGACATCACATGGATTCAAGGGCCCACTTGCTACCAAAACCGCCAGGAAACTTGGCATGCACGGGGGAATGACCATGGGGCCCACTTGTCAACCACCTGTAGAAAGCACAAGGTGCCACGTGGCCCATAGGGTTCGGCCGAACCCTAGATCGGCCGAACCGACTTTGGTTCGGCTGATCCAGGCCCTCCACGTGTCACCTCCTGATTGGTCCGTTGCTGCAATCCCGGGCGTTTTGGAGCACTTTGAGCCCCGAAGCAAGCCACCTCCTTGCCTATAAATAGAAGGGGAGGGGCTCACTTTTGGGACACACACTTCTCCTCTTCATTTTGGCTTTGGAGCCTCTCTCTTTAGGAGAGGAGAGCTCTTTGTATAGGATTAGTGCTAGAAAGTGAGGCGGAATGCTTGGGGCCATGTCATGTTCATGACATCTTCCTCAAGAACGATCCTCAGCGGTGCCTTTGTTCTTCATTTAGACTAAAGTGAGTATTTCGACATTTTCTATTTAGACTAAAGTCGTATGCATGCATAGGTGATTTGTTCTTGTGTTATTCGTTCGTTCTTGATTTAGAGGCTTGTGTTCTTCGAACACAACCCTTTCGATCTAGTAGAGCAGAATCATAAGTTTGCATCCCATTTGTATGTTAGCTTGTCTATTAGAGTAAAGTTGATGCTCCTGCATATCTCTAATTAGATCAAAGTGCATTCGTGATCTTGCATGAGTGATAGAGTATACCTTGAGCTAGTGCCAGTATCTCCCTCGTGGATTCGTAGTTCCGTATTTATACGGAGTGCTATAGTAGGACTACCGAGACGTCAGACGGTGTCAGGCTATAGTAGTAGTCAGTGGTGTAGATGTGGTGTCTGGACCATAGGTTATCCTTCGAATACCAAGTGCATTCGCATAACGATAGAGGTAGGCCGCAGTGGCGACAGCCTGTTGGACCCTTCGAAACCCTCCGCGCCTGTGTACCGAGTAGGGCCCCGTTGCCAGAATATATTCCTAGTCCTAAATAGCTAGGGTGGGTTGGCGCCCAATGCAAGTGTTTATACCTGAGAGACCGTGCTAGACTCTGCGCTCTGTCAAGCAGATCCTTTCTACCTATCCTATCATCCAGTGTTGTCCTTAGACCATCAGCTAGGTGAGAAACCAGAGCTCTCCCGTCCTTGGAACGATACCATTTGGGAATACTCATTCTCCGAGGGCAAGTGCTACAACGGTGTATCCGTGCGCTTGCGGATTCGTTCGCACTCGTCAGTGTACCCGGGAGTTTCTTACACGCTCACGCTACCCCGGCGCCTAGTGGTGGCGTTAAGAAACACCAACAATGAGTTTTGTCATTAATCCACATTTAATACTTCTAATTATTGTCCGAAGATTGATGGAGAAATTTTTGCTAACTATACAGGCTATTGCTTAGATTGAGGCTTAACATGTACATGATAGTAATTGTACGCTGGCTAAAAACCATCAAACATCATCTATTGTGAAATAGAAATCTTACCATATGTACGGTTTGCTACAACTACCCTTGCACCCTTCTCCTTTGCGCCGTACGCAATTGCCTTACCAGCACCCCCAGCACCTACAACAACAATAAGCCTACCAGCTAATGGTGATATAGAAGCATCCTTGGACCCTGGACCTGTGAAAGATGAAGTGTCTCATATCTTTTCCATGACACAACTGAGGAAACAGAGCAGGTAATGTTACAACCTCCAATGCCATCCTCAATAGCAGATATTGCTCCAATGTAGTCCGTGTTGTACCCCACTAGTTTGCCATCAGGTCTTCTAATTATAGTGTTTATCGCCCCTATTGACTGCATATTTAATACACAAAATAGCATCTCAAACAAATCAAGAATGATATGTTTCTGAAAAAAAGTAAGCACTTCAAGAATGTAAGCTGCATCTAGTTACCTTAGCAACTGGATCATGTTCATCGCAGCACTGTACAGCATCCACTTTGAAAGGAAGAGAGCAGCTGCAGCATAAAATCATATGGAGTGAACTAAGGAAATTTAGCATTTAATAATAGATCAATAAAACAAGAACATGAAACTGGCACGTAGCAGGTTGGTGGCAGAACAGCCAGTTTTCAATCCTCCAGGTGCCATGTTAATTCAGCCCGAAAGTAATGTTTATTTTAGTTAACTCCTAAATATTATTCTTAGTTATTTTTCCCAAATCATACGTTTGTCAACATAAGCTTATGTTTATTTTATGTCAGAAAAATCTGAACTTGAAATGGAAATGAAAAAAAGATAGCAAAAGTTTAAAGAATAAACTGCCATCATGCAAACTGGGGAGATAGGGATATTATGATTCAAATCTAAAGAGAAATTTTTCACATTACATTATGGATCTTTCAAATATGCTTTCGTGATATATGAGCTGCTAACAAAATTCTCATCCATGTGATCCTCAGATCCACTTAAACATAGATCAACCAAATTACTGTTTCCCCTCCAGGTATTCTACCAACTCGAAAAAAAAATGTAACATATATGTGACAGTTTTGCAGAATCAAATTTAGTACCTAAATCCTGAAAAGTCCGGAGATGAATACGTCTCGAGAAATCTAGCAAGATTATCTCCAAGAAGTGGAAGATAAACAGCATTATATCCGATAGATTGAAGACATTTATTGTGCAAAATTGGGCTGTTGCTCTGCATCACTGGGTTGGCTATAAGACCAAGAACCTTCGTATCAGGTCCTATGCGCCTTATATTGTAAATCTCCAGCAATTCTTCAACCGTTGGCTGCCCAGGCGCTGACGCCTTCGAAGCATTCAGTATTCCAAATGTAAGATATCCACCAAACTTGGGTGCTAACACCCTGGACATTAATCCTTTTTCACTCATTACAAGTCCAATCATAGGCACCTGTCATTTCTATTGGTCAGTCAAATGTAAGTTAACCCAATATGCCATGACAAAGAATAACTCTCTAACACTAAAGAATGCAAGCACAATTTAGATTAAATGTGAAATATGCATACTACTGAAATCACATATCCCTCCGTCCCGTGAAAAGTGCAATCCTAGCATTTGAAAAAAATCCCACAAAAAGTGCAATCCTAGAAAATAGGTTTGCTTGTAATTCAAGTCGAGTTAGATTTCCTTGTTCGTCAAATCGGCTTCTCCCAATAAATATGAGGGGAGGGCAATGAATTCAATCCAGTAGGGAAAAGAGCTTAGTCCCTCTCCTAAGTCCTACCTTTTGCTACGGTCTTCTCAAACAGTTTCCTAGCCTCCTGCGCCTCCCCCAAGTAACAGCCCTGCGCCGCCGACCCTCCATGGCCGCTAGCCACCCTCTCCTCCCTTCTCAATAATCCACATTCATGACACATTGGCATCAATATTTAGACTGAATCTGAGTAAACTTCTTATGGCAAGAAAGCCCCAAACAGATTATGGAGCACAACAATTCAGTATCAATTCGAAGTTACTATAATTCTGACATTTTTCTGAACAAAGCAGGGCAGTGCAGTACAAGGAAAGTCTGAATTGTCTACAATTTTTATTTGGCTTCCTTTGCACCAAAGCATACAATTTTGATTCATTTCGTATCCAAGTTCGGCAGGACATTTTTGAAGTAAAACAAAAACAGAGTTGGAGTTCAAGGTCTACACTACACATCAACATCTATGAGAAGGCCCAGCTTTGGGATTCCAGACAGGGCCCAAACACACCAAATATTGAATTTGGTGAAGGAAGACAAAGCTTAAGACCCTACAGAATATACTCCAACTTAGAGTAGGAAACATGAAAGAAAAGCTTCTTAGCAAGCAAGTATGTGCTTCTGTTTATGTGGATAGTAAACAAACTGCTACATTATTCTGACTACTCAAGTGCATTCAAACATAGATCAGATTAGTAGTTGATAAACCATAGTGCTAGAGCTAGCCATCCACAGGCACTATACAAATAGGTGTCATAAGTCATGAACCATGTTCTGTATCTAGGAAAATACATTTGTAGATTCAGGAGTTGATAAACCATAGTGCTAGAGCTAGCCATCCACAGGCACTATACAAATAGGTGTCATAAGTCATGAACCATGTTCTGTATCTAGGAAAATACATTTGTAGATTCAGGATAGAGCGAATAGACACCTAAATAGATTGCTTTGCCATTTTCCTTATTGTTCTTTTGAAATTACTCAGATTTAAAAAAAAGTGTTTTGAAGTATGTTATTCAACAATGCAAGCTTGCTATATTGGTTCTAAAGAAACTCAACAGACACCAAGATTGGGCCAGTGATAGACGAATTTCCAATAAGTTGATCGACTTAAGTGGTGAGTTGATTGACTTCTGTGGTGGCACTAAGAATGCACAAGATGAATACAAAGATACATAACACACCACAAACTAATGGAAAGAAAAAATGAAATGCACTGTGGTCTAGAAAACACTTACTTGGCAGTGAACCATCACTTGGAACATCCGTGATACGTCAACAATGTCCTTAGCAGTTGTTGCGATTTTCACTATGTCAGCTCCAACTCCTTGTATTCTAGCCACGAGATTTGCAAGCTCCTCACAGGATGGAGTATATTCATAATTATGCGAAGAAACAATAAGTTTACATTTCTCTGGCTTATTGCCAGAAATAAAGCTCATAAATTTGTCAGCAACCTGCAAACAAATAAGTTTGTCACGATAGTAGAAAATTATCTAATGATATACATGCAATGAAAAAACATCAGGCACAGCATTCACAATAGTCTTGAAGTTAAATGAACGTGCCATTCAATATGCTCAAGTTTATTAAGATAGTCCTGACTTAAATAGATGCCACATTGACAATAAATTGTCTTCCAGACAACTGGTTCAAAAACAACTATTACCAAAACAAAAACGCCACTAGGAATACGTGGTATCATCGTTATGAGCATAGAAAGTAGAAAACCTCTAATTTATTTCTTATAGTGAGAAGTGTATCGTCACCATCCTTCTGATAACGATAATTGGTTTTGTGGGAAAACGTCAACATAGTTTCTAAAAATCAAGTGCATGAACCAAAAAATGCCGTTTTGAGTGTTGGAGACCCCCCTGTCCCTGACCTTGTCTCTTTGCATCTTCTTTTAGTCACAGGTCTCCTCTTTACTCTTGGTTTCTTCAGTGACTAGCAACTAATTCCATTGCCCCAGCAGTCACAATACTTACCGATGCATTAGCCAGCACATTACAACTGCTCCACACTACTGCTTCAAATGCCACTACTGCTTCAAATGCCAATAGTCATGGCCTGTGGCATCTTCACTTCCCCTGTAAATCCTACCTAACTGAAGTCACTAGTTATGCTCATTTGCAGCTTGCCCCAACCCTGCCTACTATCCACAGGCAAGCCAGTGTTCAGCAATGCCTTTGGGTTTGGAAACTCCAAAACTCTAGACTCTAACCCTACCTTGCCATCCAGAGACAAAAAGCTACCTATTGCCTGTAATCACTGAAGGTATTCACACATTAATTAAAAAGTAAGGAGCACAGTATAGCATTTAACTTTTTGTACTGGGTAATTTGTTAAATAAGCATGATTCACACCAATACATCCTCTTTTTTCATTCCCTTGTTACATATTATCCAAATTTATCCTTTAATGATTCATATTTGGACCAAGACCAAATGATTACAAGACACAATTAAAGCATACCAAAACAATTGAAAATGGATTTTTAAAACATGAAATGGATTGGCTGCTAGGGAAATGTATTCATCGTGTGTGACAAGTGCATATTTGGTGGTCCTAAGGGGAACAAACCATTTATGATTTTTTTTTTTGGGAATCACACCATTTATGTTTTGTTGTGGTACATAATGTACTATTCCTCAAATGCAAGGAACAGCCAAGGGATGTTTTAAATGTGATTGTGTACCCACTTGCATACTTTCAAGTTCCTGTTTGTCCAGGCAGTTCAAAACGCAAAACAGATTTGATTGTTCGGACAAACGAACCTTCAATTCAACATCGACATAGTCTACACCTAGTTCCATTGCTAAACGTAGTGTCTCGAATCTTGTGGTGTCATCACCTTCATACTGGCCTCCTTCCCAGTTAGGTCTGTGAACAAACAAACAGATGGATACATCATTTATTATAGTTAAAATAGTGTTTGTTGCTATATAGAAATTATATACATGATACACCAACTACTACAATAAACAGCACAACAAATCTTTTGAGCCCAAAATTTTAAAAGATTAATAATGTAAGAAATGGAATGAAGCATATAATTCAAAGAACTTATTCTGTTAGGATTATTTCTTTCCTTACACTATGATGAATAGATGTCGTAAATCAGCAGAGATTCGCCGGACTTGTGTCGCCGGCGAGCTCTAGAGTGCAGGCAAAACAGCAATGGAGTCTGTGGTTTTGGTGCCGCAACAACTAGCAGCGATTTTCATTCATAAGCTGAGTACTTAGAGGAAAACAAAGTAACTAACTATCTAGATCGTGAGGGATCAAGGATCTACCGGGTCATGCCATCCCATGACCACCACGAACACCACACGTCGCCCTACAGACGCGGACGCACTCGCCGTGGAGAGCGCGAGCTCACAGACGCACTGGAACGTGCCTTGACATGCTAACAGAAAGTAAAACTAACTAAGCTATGTACAAGATGATTGATCGAGGGTTAAGTCCAACATTTTCCCCCCTAAGCCTTGATCGAATCACCTGGGTACTCCTTAACACCGATCATGGTGCGCAGCTCCCGGAACCGAACACGACTGAGCGCCTTGGTGAGGATGTCCGCCAGCTGGGATGCCGTCGGAATGTAGCTGATGATGATGGTTCCCCCATCGACACACTCTCTGATGTAGTGGCAGCGCGCAGCAATGTGCTTCGACCTGTCGTGGAAGACGAGGTTCTTGGTGAGGGCGATGGTGGACAAGTTGTCCACCTTGAGCTCCGGCGCGTCAATCTTCTTCCCGACGAGATCGCTGAGAAGACGAGCGAGCCAGACACCCTGGCAGGCGGCGGTGGCCGCCGCAATGTACTCCGCCTCGCAAGTAGACAGAGCCACAACCTTCTGTTTGGCAGATTGCCAAGTGACAAGGCTGCTGCCGAGGAAGAAGATGACGCCGCTTGTACTCTTCCGTGTGTCGATGTCGCCGGCCATGTCAACGTCGCTGTAGCCGGTGAGCTTCAGTGGGCAATCTCCCTTCCTCCTGGCGTAGTGAAGCCCGTAGCCCCGCGTCCCCGCCACATAGCGGAGTATCCGCTTCACGACGACAACATGCTCTTCGTGGGGCTTCTCCATGAAGCGGCTGAGGTACCCAACAGCGAACGCAAGGTCCGGCAGGGTGTGGATCAGGTACCTCAACCCTCCAATCACTCGCCTGTACTCGGTGGCGTCGGAAACAGGCGTGTCGCTGGTCTTGCTGAGCTTCAGGCGAGGTTCCATGGGCGCAAGAGCTGGATTGCAGTCCAGCAGCACACTGCGCTCCAGGAACCTCTCGGCGTAGGCAGCTTGGCGGAGAGCAATGCCGGAGCTATCCTGATGAACCTCAATTCCGAGATAATAAGTGAGCAAACCGAGATCACTCATACGGAATACTCTCTTCATCTCCGCCTTGAACTCCATGATGTCGTCGTTGTCGTGGCCGGTGATGATGAGGTTGTCGACATAGACGCCAACGATGAGCCGTGACTTGCCCTTGGTCCGCGTGTACACGCCGTGCTCCGAGCCGCTCCTCTGGAAACCAAGCGCCAGCAGTGTGGTGTCGAGCTTGGCATTCCAGGCACTAGGTGCCTGCTTGAGGCCGTACATCGCCTTGCGCAAGCGCAAGACCTTGCGCTTGGCGCCTTTGACGATGTAGCCCGGCGGCTGCGCGATGTAGACCTTTTCCTTGAGTTCCCCGTTGAGGAAAGCGTTCTTCACGTCCATGTGATGGACTTGCCATCCCTGCTGCGCCGCCAATGCCAGCATAAGGCGCACGGACTCCATGCACACGACAGGGGCGAAGACCTCGTCAAAATTGATGCCGGCACGCTGAACATAGCCTTCCGCGACAAGCCGTGCCTTGTGGCGAATGATGTTGCCGTGCTCATCGCGCTTGACCTTGTACACCCACTTCAGTCCGATTGCGCGGTGGCCGGGCAGGAGCTCCACCAGTTCCCATGTGTCGTTGTCGATGATGGAGTCCATCTCCTCCTGCATCGCCGCCCTCCAGCTCGGCTCGTGTTCAGCATCCGCGAACGTGGGTGGCTCCTCTACTGAGGTGAAGTGGAGCTGCATGTCGAGCTCCCGCAGCACCAATCCAGGAGCAGAGGAGGCGCCAAGGATCATGTCAAGGGCGCGGAACCGGAGTGTCGCGTCGTCGTCATGGTCGTCGTCGAGGTCCAGCACGTCCTCGGGCAGAGGTGAGACGAACTGGGTTGGAGATGGCGAGGCGTTGGGAGTCGCTGCGACGACCACTGGGGACGGCGTGCGCAGCAAGGATGGACCGCTGTGTTCTGTCAGTGAAGGCGCGTGCATATCCTCCTCGAAGTACTCGATGACGAACAACTCTGGTTGAGTGGAGTCGGCGCCGTCGTGCGAGCTCCACTTCCACTCACCCGCCTCATCGAACACGACGTCTCTGGAGATGACACCTTGGAGCCGCTCTCGTAGCTGATGAAGATCATCAAAGTGCTACAGTCGTCGAGTTTCTTCAGCCCGGGGCGCGTGTTCTTGACGTAGGAGAGGCAGCCGAACGTGCGGAAGTAGTGTACGAGCGGCCGTTCTCCATGCCATGCTTCGAACGGCGTCAGCACCCGCGTCGGCGCTCTGTTGAGGATGTGAACAGCGGTGGACACCGCCTCTCCCCAAAAGTAGCCGGGCAAGTGCTTCGCCTTCATCATGCAGCGCGCCATGGACACCACACTCTGGTTCCAGCGCTGAACCACCCCATTCTGCTGCGGGGAGTACGGGGCGGTGAGTTGCCGGTGGACGCCACACTCTGCACAGTACCTGCCAAAATCGATGGAGGTGAATGCCCCCCCCCCACGATCAGTGCGGAACACATTGAGTTTGCGCCCCGTCTCCACCTCGACGCCAACTTGAAAGTTCTTGATGGCGGCGGCGGCGTGGTCCTTGCTCGGCAGCAACACGAGCCACATGTAGCGGCTGAGGTCGTCGACGAGGGGCAGGAAGTACTGATTGCCGCTTGGTGTGGTGGGGGAGATCGGGCCGCAGAGGTCGCCGTGCACCAGGTCGAGGATGTTGGCGGTGCACCAGTGAGCTTGCTCCGGGAAGGGGGAATGCCGATGCTTGCCGGCAAGACAAGCGTCGCAGACCTGCTCGACTTGTTCCAGTGTCGGTAGGTCACGCACCATGTCGTGGTGGGCGAGACGGCACAACGACTGGAAGCCGAGGTGGCCATACCAAGCATGCCAGCGCCAGGCCGCCTCAGTGCTCCGGGCAGAGAGGCACACCGGCCGCCCGATGTCAAGCTTTAGCAAGTAGAAGCGCGTCGGTGACCTCTTCATCCGCGCGAGTTGCTTCCGCCCAGGCTCGAAGATGGTGAGGACGCCGGCAACCATGACGATGCGGCATCTCGCTTCCTCGAGTTGGCCCAGGTTGATGATGTCCGCTGTCAGTCGCGGGATGAAGTAGACGCCGATGAGGGCACGATGCTCCCTATTCTTGCAATTGAAGATGATGGTGCCCCGACCCTCGATCTCTACCACGGACCCGTCGCCGAAACGGACAGTGCCATGGATCTGGCTGTCGAGCTCGACGAAAGCTCCGCGCGCGCCCGTCATGTGGTTCGTGGCCCCGCTGTCAAGCACCCATCGATCGGGGTCTCGATCTGCACGGGGGCCGAGCTCCGCGAAGACCTTCTCCTCCTGGATTGCGACGGCGTGAGTCGCCGGTGGCGGCGGCGGTGAGAAGGTGAGAGCAGAGGTGGGGGATGAGGCGTTGACCCCCACCATGGAGACCTGGGCCATAAGGAGTGTGGGCTGATCCTCCTCAGCCTCACCTTGGGCCAAGTGGGCCTCCGCCTTCTTCTTGGGCTTGTTGGGGCAGTAGCGGGCCCAGTGGCCCGTCTTGTGGCACTTGAAGCAGGGTGAGGACGGCGACTTGGATGGATCACGGTACTCGCCGCGTCTGCCGCTGCTGCCGCCGCCAGTGTTGCTGCCCTTGCCCCGGCGGTTCTTGTGGTCCTTCTTCTCTCCCGAACTGGACCCGCCGCGTGCACCATCCTGCCCCTTGGTCCTCTCCATCCACTCCTCATAGGTGAGGAGCCGCTTGTCTGTAGAGGAGCTGGCCGACGACGTCGCGTCTTCCTCGACGTCGTCAGAGGATTTCAACGTGCATGTGATCTCTTCGATCAAGAGCTTCGAAATGTCAACAAAGGCTTCCATAGAGACGACAAGTTGCTTATACCTCAGTCTAACGACACACAGGAACTTCTTGGCTGCTTTCGCGTCGGCCTCCGGATCCCCAAGATCCGCCAGACGCTGGACGATGCTGGTGAAGCGAAGTGCAAAGTCCTCGATCGCTTCCCCGTTCCGGAGCTTGAGCGTCTCATACTCCGAGCGCAGGGTTTGCGCCGTCACCGCCCTCCTCCGCTCGTCGCCGAGGCGGAGTCTTGATGGCCTCCCACGCCTCCGTCATCGTGTCCTTGTTAGCGAGCGCCGAGATCATCTCCGACGGAACCCCGCTGCAGATGGCGTCGAGTGCGGTGCGATCGTCGCGGTAGTCGCTGTCGCCGAACTCGATCACGTCCCAGAGGTCCCGGGCTTGGAGCTTGAGCTTCATCCGCAGCGACCACTCGACGTAGTTGTGCTTCGTCAGCTGCGGCCAGTGGCCGGAGCTGCTGGACTCGCGCACGACGCGCTCCCGCGGCTTCTCTGCGTCGTGGTGACGCAAGGGTCGACGCCGTCAAGTTTCGGCTTTGCGACGGCTTGCGGCCGGATGGTTTCTTCTCGTCGGCGTCGCCGGAGGATCCTGGCTTCTCCGTCTTCTTCTCAGGCAGCGGCGAGGTGCCGGTAGGCTTCGGCGGCGGCGACACCATGGCGACCGCCGCATTCTTCCCTTAACCCGGCTCTGATGCCAATTGTCGTAAATCAGCAGAGATTCGCCGGACTTGTGTCGCCGGCGAGCTCTAGAGTGCAGGCAAAACAGCAATGGAGTCTGTGGTTTTGGTGCCGCAACAACTAGCAGCGATTTTCATTCATAAGCTGAGTACTTATAGGAAAACAAAGTAACTAACTATCTAGATCGTGCGGGATCAAGGATCTACCGGGTCATGCCATCCCATGACCACCACGAACACCACACGTCGCCCTACAGACGCGGACGCACTCACCGTGGAGAGCGCGAGCTCACAGACGCACTGGAACGTGCCTTGACATGCTAACCGAAAGTAAAACTAACTAAGCTATGTACAAGATGATTGATCGAGGATTAAGTCCAACAATAGATACCCAGATTCATTTAACTTAGCGTAGAAACATAAATGAACTACCTCACCATTATGGCTGATGATACTTGAACAGTGTTGTGCATGCATAGCAATGATCATTAATGTATGGAATGAACCCGAAGTGCACGCGCTACGGATATCCTGAAGTGGCGGCGGAATCTATGGAATGAACCCTAGCGTGGAAGCCTGAAGTGGCCGGATGCGATGCGAGAGGGGGAGTGGGCGGGCGAACGAACCGATAGGTGGCGAGGACCGGGAGCGGGCAGCCGCGGAGCAGCAGCGGGAGGTGGTCGCGCGGGCGGAACCCCTCGATGAAGTCGAGCCGGATCTCGACGAGGTCACCGCCAGCGGCCGCGGCAGCCACCGCGTCGGCCAACATCTCCTCTACCGTCCGCGCCACCAGCGGCACGCATATCAGCGTCATATCCGACTCCTCTGCTACTCCTCCCTCTCGACCAGCTTCCTCGCGCGGCGCGCGTGGATGCAGATGCGGGCAATCGGCAATGGCCGCGGCCTGAGGTCGGGGTTGGTGGTCACTGGTCAGTGGTCTGCTGGCGGGGGTGGGTGGGGGTCTGCGAAGAGGCTGGAACCTAGAATGGGCGGCGGCACGGAGGTTTGCGGGTTGGTGGCACCGTGGCCGGCGCGAGTGGCAGAATGGGCCGAGGGGTTTGGTGGAAAGGGATTAAATTTTAATCACTTTCGCATCGAATGGAATCTTTGATTACTAATAGAGTACCAGTGGAAGTGCACGCACCACTGCGTGACAAAAAGAAATTAAATACAATATGAGTTTATATAATTATAAGACTCATAATTATTGATATGCCAACTTCCATCATAATTGATTATGAACTTGTTTAATTACATTCTATCATATAAATCATTACGAGACCTATCAATTAAAAAATTATATATATATATAATATTGTTATATTATTAACCATATCAATATATGTAGTACTCTACATTTTGGCATTATATTTCAAACCATCATATTTCATTATCTTAGCAATATCTAATCAGAGAGTACGCGCGTAGCAATATCTAGTCAAAGAGCACACGCGCGCATGTATTTACAAGAAATAAAATATTTTGCAAAAAATATTAACATCACCAAATTAAGATCAAATAACTATATGCCAAGATTTTTTTAGTCGTTACCTGCTAGCCATTAGAGCCCAAAATCCTGGAAAATCAGTCTCAACCCTCGTTCGCAATGCATTTACAAGAAATAAAATATTTTGCAAAAAATATTAATATCACCAAATTAAGATCAAATAACTCTATACCAAGATTTCATCCCTAGTATGTCTGTGGGTGGTGTTATCCTCGGTCTCGATTTTTTAAGGATCGTTGTGCTGCTCTCTTCATTCTTAATTAACTTCTTTATTAATGAAATGAAGTGCAACTCTCCTGAGTAGTTTGAGAAAAAATCTAGTAACAATATTATCAATACATTTTCTCTGAACCGCACCATCCATTATGGCACTTTGTTCTGATTTATTGATGAGGAACATTTGCATAAGTAGAGCCATGTTGTGTCCATGTCACCAGTAGAATAAATAAGAAAAGGACCATCTCTGATGGATAGGTATCGTATAATCTTTGACGAAAAATACAAATAATTTAACAAAAATCAAAGGTTTAAAAAAACATCACGAAAAGCACAGGCTTTAAAATCAAAAGAATGTAAGTCAAAATTGAAATCCATTGCATGTAGTGAGCATCTGTTATAATTCCAATTTAAAGTGTCTCAGAAGCTTAACCACACTGAAGCAATCAACGTGGAAGTCAAAAAGTTAACCAAAAGTCAATGAAATAGCAAAGTGAATCCCTAGAATCACATGAGAAATATGCACATAAAGAAAACACTACTTATTTTAGAAGTGAAACTGCCTTTTCTACATGAGTAAATTTACTATTTCTTATCAGTTCATCTTTGTCATCAGCAGTAGAGGAAGTCCATGTTGCGTCACCAATATGAGACCTGTAATTCAGCCATGGGGAGACAAAAATGAGATGGTAAAAGGAAACTTAACAAGATCACAAACTGCGAGAAGCTTAAAAAATGCTGAGACTACTAAAGTTAGCTGATACTTGTTGTAAAAAAAAGCTGATACTATGATAGACCAGTGACCACACATATTATCTCAACTATTAAAGTTAGCTGATTATATGTCACAGCTAAAATTACTGTATAGAGAAATCAACAAAGAAAAAATATAGTGTTAATACCAGAAATTAATTTCCTTGCCTAGGCCTGAGACATCTAATTATATCAGACAGAGCACTAAAGAAGTGGGATTATTGTTCTCTCCCTAAGATCTATTTCTGGTTGTTTCGTAGTCAATCAATCCACATGTGTTACTCTTTATACATTCTACTCTCCCTGAGATCTGTTTCTAGAATACCTAGGCCACCACCAGCACCAAGCCCACATATGTAAGATTAGCTTTTATTTTAAACATGTTGGTAAGGTGTTGATGCTGATATTGCCTAGCATTCAAGTTCCACAAATTGTCAAACATAAACAAGGGCATATGTAAATACACATAAAAAGGCAGCCACCTGCCTAAGCAAGTAATCGTAAATGGCACATAAAACTGTATTCTAGCAAAGACCGGTATATCATCCCATAGCTCAAAAAATCGTGAAAACAACATGCTTCTTCCTAGTAGCCACTTGGTCCCAGAAGACATTTAATTACTTTAGTATTTGCCACTTAAGATTGTTATTCTAATGTGGAATTTTTCACTCCAAATATTTAAATGGCATTGGAAAAACATTCTAAAAGTGGTATTTGGGTCAAGACCAACGTGACTTTGAAATTCATCTAGATTTGAATGACAAGAATGGAAACAATAAGAAATTTCTTTAAGGTCAACTGTATTGGTCATCACACTCAATGGCAGATCCATATGCACAGGAGTTAATTATCCAGTACAGTGACATCTCCTATCTCCTACTTACAACAAGCGCCATAGCTACAATGTAGTATATCAGCAAACACCTTTCTTCTTCATGGCATTTAGGAGCAAACACCTTTCACCTTCATTTAAAAACATAAGGCAAATGATGCTAGAACAAATTCAAAGAACAGAAACATCCTATCATGACAATCATAAGCATCATTTATCAATGACTGACTGCAATGAATCCTCACTGATGAAGTAATTAAGATAAATGAATCTTCCTTTTTATCGAAGGCCAAGAGACATATACTGAATATCACCAAGTAGAGGTACTTCTTGCCATTAGCATAGGCAATCCTGGCCTCCCACCTGCCATTGTGGTGGTGCCTGCAAATCCAAAATTTCATCAGTATGTAGTATACTCCCCTGATCACCAAGAAAAACATTTACATTTTAAGCATGGTTTCACATTTTTCATAGGTACTCAATTGGTCCTAGTACACCGAGCCATTCTACAATTCTTACTTAAAGACTATTATTCCGCCTTGGGACTGGAAAAAACAAGATATCCCTCATATATGTAATCTTCCCAAAAATATTTGCACCAAGCTAATATTCTCGACTTCCTTGAAACCTAAACTCAATCCACTTTTTAGAAAATTACCTATATCTTGGCAGCTGCAATCCCCTCTCTCTTAAATTTAAAAATCTCTCAATGTATGGTCTGCATTATGAGAAACTAAGGCACTCATTGCCCCCACGATCTTGCTGCCCCGCTGCCCTTGGCCGGCCTTACTGCAGGGACGGGAAGAGAGGAGTGGGGGTTAGAAAAGAAACAAAAGAATAGTACTATAGTATGGTACCCACCCCTTTCTTTTGAAATATGTGCTAGACTGACGACCACAGCTTGCGGATTTACATAATTCAGCATGTCTTTGTTGCAGCACTACCAATGTAAATTTGATGGCAATTGAGTCTTAGTTTTCCATGATTACATAAAACATCGTGAGAACTTCAACTGGCATCATAACTTGTTTTGATCAACCAGAAATCGTCAAACTGAAGTGGAATTGAAAAAAAGATGCCACTTTCTAAAGTGTATTGAATTTCTAAGGTAAATAAGAAAAAAATGAAAAGACTAAAAAAAGAGATTTCACCTAAAGAAGTCCACGAAGTACTTAATTATGACTTGTCTGCACATTGCATGGCCATTTCCAAGTTTAGCTCTGAAAGCATCTGTAGTAAGAAAAGAAAATGATTAAAATAGATGACAACTTGTGCTATACTAATTAAATGCCCCAAGGAGAAGAGCAGATCATTTTTTTTCACAATTTCTAAATCGGTAATTTTTTTTATAGAAGATAAGATTGCTGGCATGGATGCAAGAACCAATGGCAATGTTAAACATAATATACTAAAGAAGTGAAATATCAGTATCAATATTATAAAAAAAGAAGCACATTTAGTTCTACCATTGTTCATGAAAAGATTAAAAAAAATCAGTTCGGAGCCCATTGCTGACAAATAAATCTCTCCCTATCAAGCATGCTGCTGAGTTAAAGATGATTAACAGAGCATCTCTTTCTATTATTTACCTCTCTCTAATTTACCTTTTAAAATAGCAAAATACATTTAATACACAAATACAACAACTGATAATATGTAATACATTTAAATAATAGAAAGACCATGAAAAATGACATGCTTAACAAAATATAAACCACTCATGAGTGCACATACCGATATAGCCTGAATATCACCAGCTTGAAGGTGCCAAATTTCAATTTTGTAGCTCCAAGCTGTGCAGAACAAAATCCACTGTCCCACCTGATTAACATGGTAACAAACAGCTACCATGAGTGGAGCAAAATATGGTCACCAATCACCCGAGGCAAGAGAGAAAGCATATTTAATACATAAGATAAGAGAGAAAAGCAAAGATCTATCTTTTGTCGGAGCCTCTTCACAAAACAAAACAGCCATCCCAACTGATGATCTCATGGTTGAATCATTTGAGACAATGCATATTGCTCTGCTGATCAATACAGATGAAGTAGCTTGCAAGGTTCCCTAATGCAAAGATACGCATCCCTCCTATGTATTCACAGGAAAAAGGACTATTGACTACACCAGAAGAACAAAACAGAGTGATTACAAGTTGGGAACATATTGTCAAACATAGTATGATCTGAATAATATTTTGTTGGTTGTCATAACTGCATAGTATAGCATAGTTCGATTAGTTTTAGTTTGACACTACAATCATGACTCCTTGTTCCCAATCATCCTCTCTCGTTCACAGATGCTATTGAGTAACAAGCAACCCTGAACAGATGATTATGCCTGTTCGACTTGGTTCAAAAAGAACTAACTGGATTGAAATTTAATTGGGTTACAATGTGCAAGCCCACGTGCGGAGATGTGTGCATAAAACCAAAATATTGATTAGCTAATTACAAGAATGACTAAGCAGGTATTTAGACAAATATGTTTGTAGTTCAACATGTCAAATTATTACCCACAGATTGGTCAACCATTTACTTAGCAAGGCCACCTCTGCTAGTTTATGTTTCACGTTTCATTGTGCTAATCGCATTGTCTAGCTAGTTCGATATCATGTTCTTTTCACGTTGTTGGGTATTTTAGCACCACACGAAATAAATCCGCAAGCGCACGGATACCGTTGCAGCTTTCACCTCAGAGTATTCCAAGGGAATCGAATCCAAGGGAACAATGTGCACTAACTTCGTACTAGTCAGTCCAAGGACACACCCAGATAAAAGGCAAGGATAGAGAGGATTCCTAAAGATAGCACTATAGATGAGATTAAAGGTCGATCTCTAGATAGAATATGGCTTAGGGTACCGATAGCCCTGACTTAACAGGCGACTCCGGTACGTGGATCTATGTGGAACGGAGCTCTGACTATATCCAGCTGCGGAGGATCAACGAGGGCCAGACGGGCTGTCACCACCACCTGGACTGCCTCTACCTAACATTGGGATAAGCCGAATGAATGATAATCGGTAGCGTGACACAACATCTACGTTGTGGTTACTGCCGTAGCCAACGGACTACGGCACTCTGTACTTATAGAACTACGACCACGGAAGAGAACTGATCTCACTCACTATAGGTGCTACTAGCTTATACTAAAGGCATACAGGAGAGCACTTGACCCCGTACTATGCTTCCAACGTATACGAACGACTTGCAGCAGATGAACGCATAAACCCAGGATCTACGCACTAGCAGAGGAAAAATACTACTCAAGCAACCTAGCATAAACTATTATAAAGGAATCACGAACACATTTTATTCTAATCAGAGCATGCAAGCATCCACTTTATTCTAATAGACTAGTCATACAAACAGGATACAAACTTGTGCACCTAATCAACTAGATCGAGGGGGCGTGTTCGTGAAGAACACGTGCCTCTAAATGATGAATAGGTGAAGAACACAAGAACATATCACTTGCACTTTGGTCTAAATAGAAAATGCAGAAATACTCACTTTACTCTAATTGAAGATGGTACAGTCCAAATTGACATTTGAGGTTGTTATGGATGACGTCCTATATAAGCCATTGGATCACTCGCTCTCAATTGTATCACTTATCATGTATTCCGGTGCATCCTGCAACAAAAGCTAGAAACACCAACACTTGTGGAACTTGTCAGTATAAAGTCCTATTCTAGTGTTGATGATCACTTTTCATTTATTTAATGCAGGAGTTGACGGCATAAAAGTGGTACTTAACAGCCGTCAACACACGTTTTAAAATGTACACACTGCTGCCAAGAAGCAGTGTTGAGGATAAACACATACAAACAGGAAACATAATTACCTTGTGGCGGCATTCTTCTCCAAGTATGCAGAGAACTTGCAGGGGGTAAAGTAATGACCATCAAAGAAGTTCCTTGAGTCTTCTTAGAGGAGTACCGGTCTTCATCTTTTTCGGTTTCTTTTGTTCAGCAGCACCGATAGAATCATCTGCAAGCAATTAACAGAAAAACAAACGAATGACACAAGATAGATACATGTACAAATCAGATAATGGAAACGCTACACAAGAAACACCGGACAAGAAATAGGCACAAAGCAGATGATGATGGAAACGCTGGGCAAGATACAAGCAACAAAACCAGAATTAAGCAGTCGTGGCCGAGCACAAAGAATAGATGGCATAGCTTCTCCTGGTCTCTTCACACCACGACCACGTCCACGTCCACGTCCACAGCTGGTGTCTTAATCGTTGGTCACGTCGTGAAGCGAAGCTTGACGGTCCATCCAGGATGGAGGAAAGGGAGCAAGGGAAAAGTAAACAATGGAATGAGGACGGGATGGAGGAAAGGGAGCAAGGGAAAAGCAAGCAAGGCAAGCAATGGAAGGAGGGAAAGGGAAAAGCAAGCAAGGAAAGCGATGGAAGGAAGGAAAATAACGCTGTGGAATCAATCAACGCACCAAGGAAGGAAGGAGAGGTTTTAAGGGAATCAAGGAAGGCCCACCGCGGGTACAAGGAAGGATTGGAGGAGAGGTTTTAAGGAAACAAAGCAAGGTCGGAAGGAAAATAACGGTGCGGAATCAATCAACGCACCAAGGAAGGAAGGAAGGAATGAGAGGTTTGAGGAAAATCAAGGAAGACCCACCGCGGGTACAAGGAAGGATTGGAGGAGAGGTTTTAGGGAAACAAAGCAAGGCCCACAGCGGGTACATGAGGCGGGTAAGGCAAGCTGCGGTGTCAAAAAAAAATGCGTTTTGCGGTAGAAACATTTTCGAACGTCAAGAATTTTCGTCGTTCGCCGTCATTTGATGCGGTTTCATCGTCGTCGTCGTCGTTTTCACCTGACATGTGGGTCCTATGTGAGAGGGTGGGTAGACTCCCCTTGGGTGAGAAGTGTTTTACAATTCTTTCTGCCTTTATAGTATAGACTAACGTAGATATTACTAATAGAGTATTAACATAGATTGATTGCACAGGTGAAGGTTAATTTGTGAAGCCAATCTATTAAATTTAATTAGTTCATGATTTGACAATATAATGCTACAGTTAGTCATCTAAAAATTTGGTGTAAACTAAACTTAACCCCTCATTCAATCACCCACCTTTGGGTATGTTTTGGTTAGGTGCCCATTTCGTTCTGAAATAAAATGAGATGGATTGATTGTTTCAGTTTTTAGAGATGGACCATCTCATCCAATGTCATGTTTGCTTCAAAATGATGGATCCATCCTGATTTTGTTAAAAGAATCGGTTAATGAGATGGATAATGTAACGACCTAGCTCAATAAAAAGGCTCATGCTTACTCTGCAGGCTGAGTGGATCACACCACACAACAACTTATTTAGGTTTTCATTCTTGTTTTGCATAAAAGTTTTAACCCAAGGTTGAAGTGCTTCCTAGATGTGGCTATTTAAGGGCTTGTTTGGGACAGCTCTGCCCTTATTTTGTCAGCTTTGCTCCACCAACTCCACAAAGGAGCAGCTCCAGCCTGGAGTTTATGGTCGTTTGGCATAGAACTCTGCTCCGACTTTGGTGGAGGAAGGTTTTGATATGATTTCATCTGATGCCCCTCGTCTTGTCCATCACGAGGAACTACTGCTGGGTGTCGGCCAAAGCATTCAGGCCCAGATCTCCGACGAGATAAGCACCACCAACATCTCAACGTCCTGCAGCTCATTTTTCGATAGATCGTCGGCGCTGAAAAACAAACCGTGCTTGGCCGGGCTCAGGTACTCCTAGTGCTAGGCGGATCTGATGCCTGGACTCGGCGCCCTTGTGCTCAGCATGAAATGCTAGAGGAACATCATGTGGGTGGAGTTCTTGTGCACCTACGCCATGGCCGTGGAGAGATCATGGTACAACTCATTGCAGTAATGAAAGAAGAGGCCATGGACGCGAGCAGGGAGGAAAGAAGAGGCCATGGGGCGGAGCTTGATGGGGAAGGAGAGGGGTGCGACCAGCAGCGAAGCCAGGAACGACGCCCAGGGGGGTTGTTGCTGCTTCTTCCTCCTCCAGCCCCCCTCTCCCTCTTCTTTCTCCTCCAATTTTTAGGGGAGGCTTGGAGGGGCTCTAATGGAGGCAGCCGGCGGTAGGAGGGCCTCCAACCCCTCCCGACCCATCGCTGCCTCCGCCGCTGGGTGCGACCATGGGGAAGGAGAGGAGCGCGGTCGGTAGGGAAGAAGAGGGACGCGGTCGGCGGCGCGCGCTCGTCCCTGTTTGAATCTCCCCCCTGCGGTGATGGACAATGTCTGTTGCTCCCTCAAGAGCAGATGAGGAGAGGAGGCCAAGTGTGGCTAGTAGGGAACAAGTGGGACGCGGCCGGCGGCATGCGCTCGTCCTCGGCAGCGACCTCAAGCTGAATGAAAGGCGGCACCCTCAAGCTCGGCGAGGATGGGGCCGAGCGTGGCTGTTGGCGGCGGGTCGGAGCGCGAAGTGGAAGAGGAGGGCCGTGGTCGGTGGTGGTGTGATCCGGGTTTGTGCGGTCTAGGGCAGCACAGTCCGGGGCAGCACCGAGGAAGGGAGGGATCGACGCGGCTGGGGCGGCGCGACGAGAGGGAGCGGCACAACGAGAGGGATGGAGGAGTGTGATGAGAGGAAAGAGGAAGGAGAGAGAAAAGAAACGAGCCATTTTTTTGTAAGAAGTGGCATTGGTTGGTAATATTTGGAGAACTCCATGAGGAGGTTGAAAACATGGGTTTCAAGAGTACCTCTTGAGGTGCTCCAGGAAAAACATGGAGTTGGCCTAAAACTCCACCTTTTTCTTGGAGCAGAGTTTTAAGAGCCGAAGGTGTTTGGTAGGACAAAGTTGGAGCAGTGTGGGGAATGTACCCCCGGGTACCACTCGGATGGGCCTTACCACCTCCTTCCTGGGGGAAGCGAAGGCCCGCACGAGTGAAAGTCGGGATATGCGTACGGATCAAGATGGAGGATTACCCTGAAGAGATAGACTATCATAGATAGATCTTGTTGGTTAGAAAAGATATGACTTGTACTCAAAGGCAATCAGATTCCTTGTAACCGACTAGGATAGGGCTCCGCATGATCCGTAATCCTAGCCCCAACCTATATAAGGGTGGTAGGGACCCCTACCAAAACAATTCCCATATGCACATACGCACCCGAATACATCCGAGCACAAGATGTAGGGTATTACGCTTCCTAGCGGCCCGAACCTGGTAAAATCCCCTATGTCCTCTGTGTTCACCATCTAGTTTTAGTTTCGGCGACCCCCTCCACACAAACTACCACTATTGTCTACCCCGTGGTGGACTACCGATACCTTCCACCGACAGTTGGTGTGAAGGGTAGGGGTTCACCGCGGCATTTGGCAAGCTCAATGGACGCCGTCAAGATTCCAAGCAGCTGTCTTGACTTCGCCGTGTTGCGAGCGAGAATTCCCTTCTGGGGACACCACACCAACTCCGCCGCCGACGAACGTGCAGCTAGCAACTTGACTCTCCGTGAGAGTCGGGTCATGATCGGAGAGATCCCCTGCATCATCTCCAACACCGCGATCACCGCGGAAAGCACTTCTGGTACAGTCAATGAACCGGCTGCGAGCAACTCCAAGATGTCTCCCAGATCCAATCTGGTGAAGCCCAAGGCTTGCCGAGTCCTCTTCGGTACGCCACCACCGGTCGAGAGGCCACATCATCCGGTCGAGGATCTCATAGTTGAGGGGTCATCTCACCCTCCCACGAACAATCTGGTTCAATCTATGGATCAGATCATCGACAATGTGGCTGAGTGCATCGCGATCTATGAATCCACGATCGACACAGCACCCCACAAGCACTTTCCCTTCAGGTTGAAGAGCGCGGCCACCAAGGCTCATGAGGTGACGAGGAAAACCCTTGACGTGGCACCCTTTTGCAACCCAGTCGATGACCAGTCAGACGAGGATGCTCCTTGTTTCGTCTCTGCGATCATCACTCCCCTCGAGCCGGATGATCGTGAAGCTTCCCTCTTCCCATACTGGAGGAGGACGGGAAGGTTGGTGAGTGGTCGTCGGATCCACCGAGCCAGATCGAGAGGCCGCAGTGCTCCGACGATGTAATCTACTCTGACGCGACCATACAACTCTTGAATTCATCATCTAGGATGAGTGCCTACATTGCCGTCCATTGTCTCAGACAGATCTGATGAGTGCCACCCCTCGGCTTTCTTCTAAGCTGTAGCAGTAGCAATCTCGGATGACGGGCCGACCGTGGCCAACGAGACGGTCGAAGCCAATGCTGAATGCCTTCGCAAGATCTCGGACCGAGCGCGCCGCCTCGAGAAGGCTCGGCGCGACCCCAATAGAAATCGCAATGATGACGATGAGGGCGAATAAGAGCACTACAATAGGAGAAGGCTTCGTTCATAGGGTTCGCGCTCCCTTCGTCCCTGAAATCTCGAGAATGAATATTCTCTCGATTACGGGGGCCATAAGGTCTACGCCATGCCAAAGGAGAATGCCATTGTGGTGAACGAGGAGCTTGACAAGATTGTGGCCCAAACTCTGGTAATGACTCGGGTCTAGTCCATGGTTCAGGCCGCGGTGACACTGATCAACCGGGCGGATACCTCCCTCCCGGTCGCCGCCACGCACAAATCTAGGCACAAGAGACAGTGCGAGGACAAAGAGGAAGATCTCCACCACCACATCAACCGTGGCCGAGACGCCAGGAGGACGATCAACCGACGTGCCTTCGAACGGCGCAGGAACGAGAAGAAGCGACGATAGGACTACAACTGGGAGCATGGCTCTCCCACTCGCTGCCGCACGCTAACCGACTCCTTCGTCAGCAGTTATGAGGGTTCCTACTACCAGGACTCTTCTGGATACTCCACTGGGAGCTACAGCTCATACCAGCAGTCACTCTAACGGGGCTGAGGGGATCGAAGGAACGCTCCATCCTACGATGGCTTCCTCTCGCTGACCAAGAGGCTACGCAAGGCCACCTGGGCGCGCAGTTTCAAGCTCTCTGACGTCGACAAATACGATGGGAAGATAGACCCCACACAGTGGCTCCAGATCTACTCCACGACCATCAAGGCAGTTGGTTGTTACTCCGACGTGATGGCGAACTATTTTTCCATCATGCTCAGGAAAGAGTGCCACAATTGGCTGGTGGCGCTCCCCTCAATTCTATCGATAGCTAGGAGAAGCTCTGCTAGCTCTTCATCAGCAACTACTCCGGCACCTAGGAATGTCTCGGGAACAAGAGGATGTTGGACCAGGTCCGCAGCATAAAAATGAGTCCCTACATGCTTACATATGCCATTTCTCTGAAAAGAACTCTATTCCTTTCATCGAGGAACATGACATGATCAATGCCTTTCAACACGGGCTCGCCTACGGCAAGCTCATCAACAAGTGGGGGCAGAAACCCCCCAAGACCGTCAACGAGATGTTCATAGTCGCCAATGCTGAGGCCAATGGTGAGGAGGCCGAGCACGAGCAGACCAAGCATATCAAGGCCCGCTAGGACGGTGAGGAATCTCCATGTTGGCTTTCTTAATGTCGCTGCTAAATTTATGTGCTCACAGCAATGACGCCAGAAATGACAGTGCTAATCCTAACGATCACAAGAGAATCCGCAAGCGCACGAATATACCATTGTAGCATTTTGCCAAATCATTCCCAAGGGTATCGAATCCAAGGATGGCAAGGTTAGACTTATACTATTGCAATGAATATAGATCACAAATAGAGGAAGAACGAACGACTCAAACTCAGGGTTAAGGAAATGATAAGGATGTGGATATGATAGTGTGACACACACGAACTCATCTCAAGAAACACTACGGCTTAGGAAGCAACATACGAGCTAGTTCTAGGTTTTAATGTACTAGTCATATAAAGGTTAGAGATACAAGAGAAACACACAAGCATTGCAAGGTGACGGTTCAGCACCTAGGTACAAATAGTTAGATAGCCCCAAGCTGCTTCTGCACAACAGCGGTGACTACTTTCAGAACTCCTACAACTCGAATGCGGAGGAATACAACTAGTCCAACGGGTCACTACCACGACGTACCTCTATTTAAACGTGAGGTTCACTCATATCTAATGAAACTGTCCAATCCAAGCACCACGCTTGCATTGTCAACTGGACTCCGACCGACCCGGGCTATTGTGACCCAGGTCGAAGCCACCAGTTAACTGGTCACTTAGACTGAATACCATAGCATAAACACTAATATCATGCAACAGAAATGTCTAATCTCATTGGATCAAACTAAGGCTAGGAACACAAATGGATACAACACTTTCTACGCCTATGCAACAAGATCAAAGGGTCGTGTTTGCAAAGAACACGAGCCTCTAAATGATGAACATACGAAAAACATAAGAACATATCACATATGAATGCAAGCACTACTTTATATGAAATAGTTGAATAACTGAAGTAGATCAAAGTCATACAAAGAAATAAAGATACAAGAGCACTGATACCAAGATCCTAAAGAGGACTTGGAACCTGAAGTAGAACTACTCTACTCTACTCCTTAGACTTGGAAACTAAAAGAGAGAGAGAAGTGAGCCAAATGTGTGTGTTTAGAAGTGAGCCTCCTCCCCTTCTATTTATAGGCCTAGGACACCCCGACTCCGAGCACCAAAACACCTTGTGCACCCCCAGAATCACCCTTTGGACCAATGAGCAACCACCACGTGTAAGGACAGGATGAACGACCACTAAGGCGGTTCGGCCGACCCCTTGTGGGACCGACTTGTCCCCTCCTTTGTCCTAGTGACTGATATGTGGGCCCTTGGGTAGATTCTAGGTGGATGTAAGAAGTTGAGTCGGTTTGGGTCCCAGTGGGTCCTCCAATCCATGTGACATCCACGTGTCGCTCTCTGATTCGTCAGGGTTTGCCTCCCTTGGATTGCTGATGTGGCATGGACACGTAGGATCCTGTGTGGTAGCACCTTGTTGGCATTTCTTAACGTCGCTGCCAAGTTATGTGTTCCTAGCAACGGTGCCAGAAATCACCAGTGGCAATCCTAATGATCACAAGACAATCCGCAAGCGCACAGATCTACCATTGTAGCATTTCCCCAATGGAGTATTCCAGAGGGTATCGAATCCAAGGAAGGCGAGGTTGGATAACAAGACTTATACTATTGCAAATGAATATAGATCATGGATAGAGAAAGAAACAAGAGCTCAAATGCAGGGGTAAGGATAATATGATAAAGGGTAGTGTGACACACATTGCTTTCTCTCAGGGAACACTACGGCATAGGGAGCAACATACAAGTTAGTTCAGTTCTAATGCACTGTACACATAAAGGTCAGCGATACAAGAGACATACACAAACATTGTATGAAGCATCGGTTCAGCACCCAGGTACCAACAGGGAGATAGCTCATTGTTGACATTTCTTAACGCAATCACCTAAGAACGGGTCTGGAACCCATCCTGGTAACAGCGCCAGAAATGCTGGTTGGTAATTATTAACATTACAGGAGTCCGCAAGCGCACGGAAGTACCATTGTAGCATTTCCCCAAAGGAGTATTCCAAAGGGTATCGAATCCAAGGAAGGCATTGGTGGATA